>JAOVFP010000013.1:2602606-3903909 GCA_025738555.1 Cyathus striatus | reverse complement strand
ACAACTGACGTGAGTGATGATTCTTCCGCTATTTAACAATTGCTAAACTACGTTTATATAGAAATGTATAGCTTTGACCATTCAGTACGTCCCAATAATCGCCGCGATCCCTCAGCCATGGCGGCTTGGTTAACTTCTAGACCATGATACTCAAATATTTTGCACTCTTCCGTGCTTCGACATCGGAAAGATGAAACGCCTACCTGGTGACACTATGAATGGGACCGCAGTTGCTTTGAGTATAGTAACCTGCGAGTTAAAAGGGCGCGCCGTCCACGCTAATTCTCAGTGTCTTCCTCTGACCAGAGCACTTGCTGAGGGCAATAATGTTCACGTTCTTTACCTCATCCTTACTCTTTGTTACCTTGGTCCGCGGTGCATCCATCGCTGGACGCGACTTGACAAAGAGACAAGACGATGGTATCACAGCGCTTCCTAAAGCCCAGATTCAGCCTTACAAGCCTTTCACCCATTTCGCCAGCGCGGCTTACTGCCAGCCCAGTAATACACTGGATTGGAACTGTGGAGGTGTGTTACGCTCTCTCTTCTTACAATCGCTTAGTTCAAACGAGCTCATTTAAGCAGCTGACTGCAAGGCTAATTCTGACTTTATCCCCGTTGCTTCTGGTGGAGATGGTGGTGCTGTTCAATTCTGTAAGTACCTTTACATTATCTTCCCTTAGAATTTACACTCACACTTGAATACTGGAAGGGTTTGTCGGATATTCTCCATCTTTGGATTCCGTTATTGTCAGCCACCAAGGAACAGACCCATCCAAAATGTCAGTTAAGGGCATCGACCTCCAGCAAAGCTATTAATCATATTAACTTTACGGCAGGGAATCAATTTCCACTGATGCTAATATAGAGCTCGTGCCGTTTGATTCTACCTTGTTTCCTGGAATTAACAGTGCTGTAGAGGTTCACGACGGATTCGCTACTGAACAAGCAAAGTGAGCGCCTTGTTTACCTTTATGTACTTACTTTTATGAACGCTGGTCTGCAGGACTGCGAAAACGATCCTCGCCGCCGTCAAGAAAACGATTTCCGCTCATAGTACGAAGAACGTCGCGGTAGTCGGCCACTCCCTCGGAGCTGCCATTGCTCTCCTTGATAGTGTCTACTTACCTCTTCATATCAGCGGCGTCAACTTCCGTATGATTGGCTACGGCTTACCACGCGTATGTTCTCAGTTTTCAGATGCCTACGTGCTCGGGTAAGCTTATGATTCCTCATAGGTCGGAAACCAATATTTCGCCAATTATGTCGATAAGCACCTCAACGTGGTTCACATCAATAACAGGTGTGCAGCGCTTCTCTCATTTTCGGCCATGTCTTAACGACCAATCAACAGAGATAGATCCGATTCCTACCGTTCTAGTTTATTTCTTAAATTTCCACCACCCTTCTGGAGAAATCCCACATTCGAGACAATAGCAATTGGGTCACTTGCCCAGGTAAAATGGAAGTTACGAACGTTGTAATAATTGCTCATTTTTGTTTTTAAGGTCAAGATAACCCCAGCACCAAGTGCATTGTCGGAGATGTTCCCAACATCGGCGTAGGAAATTTAACAGACCACATCGGTCCATATAACGAATCAAAATGGGCGCAGGCTGTTAAAATTTACTTTCTATAATGCTGACACTGGACGCGTAATGTCGCATGGGGGGAATTTGCTGTTTCAGTAAATGTCATCGAATTTTTAATCTCCTGGACGCTTGACGCAGCTCGTCATGCGGGCATATGAGACCGATACCCAGGCTCTGATACAGTCTGATACCCACCTGAAATCAAAAGTGCGTAGGTACGTATCCGTGCGTGTTCTATTAATGGTATAGTTTATTTCAAACTTTCCCCCGCATATCAATTTACGGAAGCCGACGATCGTAGCTGCAACGTGTTCTCATTGCACCATTAAGGCTCAGGTGCACTGAGGCGTGGTTGTCAGGTGACTCGAGAGTCCCCAACTATTACATATTGATATGACAGCCTATGGCACGTTGCCTCGTACACTTTATCTCCCCACCGAAACGAAGCTTAGCGACCACATGGGATTACTGACTACTCTACACTGGCTTCATGCCGATAAATATCACAACGCCTATAATTGATGAACGTGATCTTTAACTTAAAGATCTCCCCTGGTTTCTTGGCTAAACAAATTCGGCGGGTCGTTCATGAGCGTGAGCTACGATATTCATCGGGCAGATATCTTTGCTTACTGTACCTGCTGCGAAGTACGCGGGTGATCATTTTGGGGGCAATGGACGTGCTTGGCATCTAGTACTCGCTGAACGCTGTCAATAATGTTCATCGCGTCTATCCGAGAAGCGATAAAATAGCCAGCAATTTATACATGTCTTTTGTTCGCTCTTCATCCCACAAGGCCTTAGGCTACCGTTAACAGCGTGTAAGAATGGTCTACCTCGGGATTTTCACTCTCTAGCTGGTGGTGCAGCAGTCGTCAGCGCTTTCACCGACACTGAAGGCCGTCAGAGTATCTCAACTCTGTCAGCGGCTCAAGTTTCGACGTATAAGCCTTACACTTATTATGCTAGTGCTGCATACTGCAAACCTGCTACCACCTTGGCATGGAATTGTGGAGGTATGGGAGAGTCGTGATATAGTGCTCAAGATTCTAAATACTCCTACTTCGTAGTGAACTGTAACGCTAGGTCGGTCTTCAAACCTGTTGCATCAGGCGGAGACGGGACAGTAGTTCAGTTCTGGTATGTTGGCTACGATTCACCTCTCGCTGTGAGTATTTTATTACCAGGATGCGTACGCACCGCTAACGATTTTACTAGTCGGTTGTTCTTGCCTATCAGGTTTTTAAATTATTTCTTTAGCACGTTGATATCCACTAAATTTCGTTTATAATTTATAAAGGGCACTAATACGAGTAAACTGTAAGCTCTCGCTTTTTGATAAGTAAGCTACATACGTGCTAATCATCAATTTAGTCTTCCCATTCTTACGGACGCCGATTTCTTCCTGGATGACCTTGACTCCACCCTCTTCCCGGGTCTTAGCTCATCCATCAAAACTCATAATGGTTTCGGGGAAGCGCATAAGAAGTGATAGCAATGTTCCACACTACCCCGTTCCTCTTTATTGATTTCCATTCAATATAGGTCCGCGAACGCCGTCCTCACCGCTGTGAAGACCGCCTTGACCCGCTACTCCTCTACCCAAGTTACTATTGTTGGGCACTCACTCGGTAAATTTTGTGTCTGCGATATTAAATCGTTTCCGCCTCATATGTCATCATAGGCGGTGCATTGGCACTGATTGCAAGTGCGCATCTCCCGCTGCACCTCCCATCCAATATCACCTTCAAAACTGTCACTTACGGAATGCCTAGGGTGCGTCAAATAGCGAACATTTATACATACATATTTACCTAATGAGAATGGATAGGTTGGCAACCAGGCGTTCGTCGACTATATCAATGCCCGCCGTGACCTCACCCGTATTGTCAATCAGTATGTGCAATGCTAAACACACCTATAAATTCATTCTAACCCCACCATTATAGGGATGACCTTGTGCCCATTGTGCCTGGTAAGATTCATCATGCCAGAGATTGATTAACGACTAAATCACCCTCAGGTCGATTCCTTGGCTTTGCTCACACCAAGGGAGAGACCCACATTGTGAACAGCGGCGACTGGATCAACTGCCCTGGTATGCCTTTTCATCTCGCGATAACAAAACGTGTTACTTATGGTCATGTAACAGGCCAAGACAATACGGACTCTCAGTGCACCATTGGATATGTTCCCAATATTTTATCTGGCGACACTGATGATCACAAAGGTAGGGGAAATTGCGTTTAAGTGAGTGGATAGCTAACGCCATGTAACACGAACAGGTCCTTATGATGGTGTTACCATCAGTTGTTCAGCATAAAAGCGATAGATAGGATGGGCTTGTGATCATTAATCTTTTTTATTTAGGGGCTAGGGCTAGGTGTATATCTTATCAGAGGTTTTTTAATGAATTATTTATGTCTTAGTCTCGAATGACGCCAAGTATTGAACCGTAATGATATGAGCTGAGTTCGCAGTTGAGTATAGGAAGACGCATGGTGAGATTCTTACAGTTACCCGATAAAACGTCCTATATGTTTGATCGTCGCAGCATATGGTTCAGTGAATCTAGGGTATTCTGCACATCAAAGGAAAAAAATTTGAGAAAAGGGTGCAAGTCCCGAAGGATTGTAATACAGATTACTGAAGATATCTGTAAGGGGATGGTTTGCAAAGATTAATGACCTATTAGTTATTCAAGAATGTCGACTTTCTGTCGATTTCAATTCTTTGCCTAGTCCCATCACGTAGATACCTATAATATATGTTGTAATCAAAGATGGTGATATCCACCCACACAAGCATAGCATTCGATGAAAATGCATTGGCTGCAATGCGCGGATGGCCTTCCAAAGGGAAAGCAAGAGTGAACCCCGCGCGTTCTGACCTTGACAAAATCAGATGCTGTAACTTTGTCAAAAGCTTAACTGAACCGAGATCTGATGACTGAATACCATCAGTGAGAAAGAAAGTTTTCCGTGATCATATGGAAGAGCACACACACGAAGTCCTGCCAATTCAAGCGTATGCAAGTTAGAGAGGTACGGTGCAAATTTTGAAAGTGATGGGCGGGTATAATGCCCCTCTAGTTTGAAGCGATCAATTTCGCTCTGCTTTAAAAGATTTAAAAATTCGGTAGATAGCCCGGAGGTGGTCTCCCAGACTAGAGAGATCGTACGTAAATTTGGACGAGAGGTGTGTCCAACAATGAGATCAAATTCGCCATAAGAACGCCCGCCCATTAGGAATTCTTTGATTACATAGCTGCCGCCTTCGACCGATTCCAGTCGTAAGCATATATCAGCAGGAAAAGATGTATCCTCCCCGGAGGGGCTTAAAAAGCCGACCGACAGGTGTTTTATCGCTGGCTGCAATCTGAGGAATGAGATCAGATCCTGAGGCTTGGCATATGATAAGAAGTCGAGAGAGCAGAGTTGGAATGGAGCGTCGAGAAGCATGCGAGGGCTCAAGATATTGGGCCAAGACTGGTCGTGCAAGTCATGCAGTGCAAGGTTTTTAAGATTCTTCATTGCCTTGAGCGCTTGAACAGTCATATCCAGTGTATCTCCACCAGTGCTCGAGTAAGAAACCAGCGTATAGGTAGTGATATAATGTGAGTAAGGAGGGTCTCGCGAGGTCGTAAGAAGAGTGCGAAGGAAGCGACCGTACGACTCTTCGGTTATTATAAGAGTAACGGTTGAGTACATGACTGGTACGGCTTCTGCGTATAGTATTTTGGAGGTTATACATAGTGACAAGAGATCTGGTAGCGACGACGAAGGAGAGAGATATGAAACTATATGGCGATAGAGTTCCGGAGGGAGTTCTTGAGGCATATTTTCAACTTGGCATAGTCTAATAGCCACTAGCTACAGTGCAGCCTTGTATATGGCCAACTTGAACGTTTGGCGTCACGATACAAATGTACATGATACTCAAGACTCGGAAGCATAACGCTGCCGTAGAGAAGTTTATTCGGCGCTTAAAAGTTGACTTTCCGTCGTGATCTCATTCATTAGAAATGTGAACATGTAAGCATGTCATCATTCATGTCGGCGACACTATCAAGCAGGTCGGAGCGACCAACTTTCCCTTGAGCTGCATTCTTCCCTGGGAATGTAGAACACATGAGGAATTCGTGGCCTTCCAAAACAGATTTTGCACTTTTTACCTACGTTTCTACCCAGTGCTAGTCTAAGTACGTCAGAATATTGCGGTACGTGTTGGGTAGCTGTATCGTTGAAATTCGCATTGGCCAGTCTACTACTATATCTTCAAGGGGATATTTGTAGTTAGGCGGTGATAGCTATTATCAACTAATAGTCGTAACTTTCGACTTTACAGTAAGCTTCTGGAAATCGCGGCCGAGGGGTTTCTAACTTGCTGCTTATCCTCGTCTATAGCATTCTAAACGTACCTTTCAACGTTTGGTGCTCGTCCCCATTTAACCATGGCAAACATCGACCACGCGGGGAGCAACTATGTAAGTCGTACATTTCAAAGTCGTACGACCCGCATCTCATGCCATACAGTTCTTCCCCCCGGACATTGCATCACTCCTGACGAGTAATTCTGCCCCTTCTGATAGCCAGCTACGTGAAACTAAGGATATCCTCAATGGCTACCTAACATCGTTAAGCAAAATCGAGAGCGAAATTCAACAGCAAAAAGCCATCCTCGAAGACCTGTACGCCAAACGCACGCAGAAGCAACAGCAAGTTGCTTCATGTTCGTTCGTCCTATCGCCTATTCGCCGTATACCCTCTGAGCTCCTCGCCAAGATCTTCCAGCATGCTCTTCCATGGCGAGGAAAGATGTCTTTCCGCGAAGCTCCTCTCCTCCTCCTTCGAGTATGCAAAACATGGCGAGATGTGGCTATGTCTGAGCCTCATTTATGGAGGGACCTTGAAATCAAAGCCGTAAGCTCGCAAGGCGGATTAATAGCTTCCAGAGGAAAGAAATACGCTCTTAATGCAACACATTGGTTTCGTCGTGCGAGGTCTCTGCCTCTTTCGTTCCACCTTAGCTTTCACGTTGCAAGAGTGCTTTCGGGATTCACGTCCGAGGACGTGGAGGATTGTAGACCTTTCTTCCAGACGTTTGTGGAGCAAAGCGACGTATTCCTTGGGCAGGTTACGAAGCTAGAGTTGAGCGGTGGTGATTTCAGTATAATCACCTCGTATCTGCCCCGAGGTACTGGGAAGAATAGGTACAAGGACCTCGAAAGCCTGGTGCTCAATTTCCAGGGGTACAATGAGCTCATACATCCCACGGAGGAGATGGAGTACTTCTGCGCTTCGAAACAATTGAAGAAGCTTGTTATTGGTCAGAGTTATGGAGGATGGAGACATGCTCTCCCCGAGTTTATGTTTCCATGGGACCAGTTAACTCATGTGTACATCTATAATCGATGTATGAGTCCTTGGACTTTCACGGAAGTCTTGCCACAGTGTATAAGCCTGGAAGAAGTCGTGATACATCTGGGAGAAGGAATTTCGTCAATCAATCTTTTCGTGGCGCCGATGAAACCAGTGACGCTCCCGTACCTGTCCAACATCACCATCCAATTCAGCGACTCCGGGAACCAGCACATATTCTCTAATGTTCACCTTCCAGCTTTACGGTCCCTCGGCATCAGTTCTATCCTCAAACAGGGTATGCGCTTTCTTGATTCTTCGAGACTCCAATTCAAGGTAGCAGAATGGACTCCGTTCTACAAACACCTCTTCCCTCTGCGCAAGTTGGAGTTCACAAAGTCGTGCATGGTGACCGTACCGGATGTACTGGAAATATTGAAAGCCACCCCGAATGTAACACACTTTGATCTCACCATCTCGGAGTGTAGCTCTAGCGGGGCGGAGCTGATAGAGCTGTTTGAGGCTCTGAAGGCGCGCGGCGATGAGATGCTTCTTCCTGCACTTACAGAGCTAAATATTGAGTTTAGGAGACTAGGGATGTTTGGAAGCTACGAGCCCAGTGAGCAAGGCGGCAACTTCTTGCGGAGTCTAGGGGACGTGATTTCCGGAGTGGTGAGGTCGCGATGTCCCTCTGCCTCTGAAGTTCTGTCTTCTGAGTCAGAAGTCTATGGCTTGAGACGGGTAGAGATTCACTCACCGGAGGAGGAGTGGAAGCCTCTTGTGCAGGGCGTTCTTAAGGAGCTTGTGGGACGGTTGGAGGTGATCAGACAGTGTGAGCTGGAGTTTTCGGCGGGCTTGCATAAGATTGGGTGTTCGCATAGGCGCTGACGCTGAGGAGACGAGGGATTGGGTTGGAGGTGTTATTGTCCTGGACTTTGGTAGCGGATTGATATTTTGTATTTGTACTAGTAGTGTTGTTCAAATGGGCATGTTCTGAAAGTAGACAACGGAGACGCGATATTCTGGCGATATTTTTGGTTATCAACTCTGCTAGATAAGATAACGATTTTGAAGAGGTTCCCACGAGGTAATTTGCGATCGGATATCGCGTTGTAGCCCCTTTCTCCAACCTCTTCGTCTGCGGATACATTGTGGCTCTACTTCTACGGATACCCTCTGTCTTGACTTGTTTTTATAAACGCTATGTCTATCGTTAATCTCTTTGTTGTCTCCCCCGACACGCGTTCAGAAAGACGATTGGACCTTCATTTAACGATTGAACAACTGAAGGTGCACATAAATGGTTTCCTTCGGGTTAAAGTTGGTCTTACAGCACATGTTGTAGGCCAAGTTGGAACTTATAACGGGAATTCCAGCCGCAAATCAGTCGATCTCTTTGTTGAATTCCGATGATGATCCAAATGTACTGGCGGTGCTAAATGACGACTCGAAGCAGTTGGGTTTCTACAGCGTCCGGGATTTCCAAGTGCTCAAGGTATGTTGGTCAAATAGATGCCAGCTGTGAAGGAAGTTGACGAGAAGTATAACAGGTTGATGACTTGAACCCATCAGTATCGTTCACTGGCCAACTTACTGACCTTTCACAAGTTGATAAATTCGAGTTGAGTGATGCGGAGTATGCAAAGCGACAAGGTGCTTTCCGCGTTCTCTTACAAGTGTTCGTTAGCTCACCAGTCATCCAGATACCGTCCTCGCCTATAAGCAACGCCACAAAGTCGGCCGTTTCGCTGAATCATCTTCTCCACAGCCTCAAACGCAGACGATATCGGAACGAATTACAGTCGGCGCACGTTGCGAAATCGAGTCTGGGGATGAAGGTCTGCATAAAAGAGGGACTGTGCGCTTTGTTGGTGCCACCAAGTTTTCTCCTGGTGTTTGGGTTGGTGTGGAATATGACGAGCCGTTTGGGAAGAACGATGGGAGGTGAGTTCGGTCTCTTTTTGTTACGGGATTGGTCAGCGATCTGACGGTTGACTCGTCGTATTGTTTTACTGATCTTTCTTCTTCCTCGGGGCGTGTGCGTTTTATTATTCATCCATGTATTGGTGACGTGTCGGGCTATCGTATTAGTGTGCAGGGCGAGAGATATTTTTCATGCCAGGTCAAGTACGGGGTTTTCGTGCGGCCGGACAAAGTGAATGTTGGAGATTTCCCTGTTGAAGAGTTGGACCTTGAGGATGAGGAAATGTAATGTATAATAGTTTAACTAAGCAAAGTTGCTGGAACATAGTCGAAAGAGCGAGAAAGCGGGACGGCGCGGTTCTGATTCTATGTTGCGCCTGCACGTGCCAGATAAATTGGGTTTGGCTCTGTTATGATCTGCTCGTCCAATCAAGCACAGGACGCGCGTCCTCCTTTCCTTTACACTGCTCCTATAAATCATCCATCTTCCTTGTATCTGTTACTCACCTTCTCTACTTTTCTTCTCTACTAATTCCTTGCTCATCTACCATGGCTGATCCTAGCGGTGCCCCCCCACAACCTGGCCCAGACGATGTCTCTACTGCCATCCTCAGGCCAAAGAAATCGTGCGTTCTAATCAATTCAATATGCGCAAAGCAAAACTAAGGAATTCGTTTCTACTAGGCCCAATCGTCTTATTGTCGATGAAGCTACCACTGATGACAACTCCGGTGAGTTTCTTTGTAATTGAAAACAATCTGGAGGCTGATTATCGCTCTTTTCAGTCGCAACATTGAACCCAGCGACAATGGAGACCCTCAATCTCTTCCGTGGAGATACTATTATCGTTCGGTAGGTTTTTGGCATTTGTAACTGGAAAGGCTGAATCTCATACGGTTGATGTAGCGGAAAGAAACGCAGAGATACTGTTCTCATATGTTTGTCCTCCGATGATGTCGAGGAAGGCAGAATCCAAGTCAACAAAGTCGCTCGCAATAACCTCCGTGTTAAGCTTGGCGACCTTGTCAACGTCCATCAATGCCTGGATATCAAATATGGCAAACGCGTCCATATTCTTCCCTTTGACGACTCTATTGAAGGTCTTAGCGGAAATATTTTCGATGTCTACCTCAAGCCCTATTTCCTTGAAGGTATGTGGCATTATACTATAATTAGATTTTTCTTGTGGTACTGATCGTTGTTTTTATCCTAGCTTATCGTCCTGTGCGGAAGGGTGACACTTTCCTCGTCCGTGGTGGTATGAGGACAGTGGAGTTCAAGGTCATTGAGACCGACCCCGCCGAGTTTTGTATCGTGGCGCAGGACACCGTCATCCACACTGGTTAGTAATTCTATCAGTTTCATATTTGAGTTTTCTGACATTGCATTACAGAGGGTGACCCAGTCAAGCGCGAAGACGAGGAGTCGAACCTCAACGATGTCGGTTACGACGATATCGGTGGGTGCCGTAAACAGATGGCACAAATCCGCGAACTCGTCGAACTTCCTCTCCGCCATCCCCAACTGTTCAAGTCTATCGGTATCAAGCCTCCTCGCGGTATCCTGATGTTTGGTCCCCCGGGAACGGGTAAGACACTCATGGCCCGTGCTGTTGCAAACGAGACTGGTGCCTTCTTCTTCTTGATTAACGGACCCGAGATCATGAGTAAGATGGCTGGTGAGAGTGAGAGCAATTTGAGGAAGGCGTTCGAGGAGGCGGAGAAGAACTCGCCTGCCATCATCTTCATTGATGAAATTGACTCTATTGCTCCCAAGCGTGAAAAGGTCAGTGCTTATCGTATAGGAGAGCTGTAGCAAGGACTGACAATCATGTTCTAGACCAATGGAGAAGTCGAGCGTCGTGTTGTATCCCAGCTTTTGACACTCATGGACGGTCTCAAAGCCCGTTCAAACGTTGTTGTCATGGCCGCCACCAACCGACCCAACTCTATCGATCCCGCCCTCCGTCGCTTCGGTCGCTTCGATCGCGAAGTTGACATCGGTATCCCCGACCCCACTGGCCGTCTCGAGATTCTCCGCATCCACACCAAGAACATGAAGCTCGGTGACGACGTCGACCTTGAGCAAATTGCCGCCGACACTCACGGTTACGTCGGTTCCGATATTGCCTCCTTGTGCTCTGAGGCTGCCATGCAGCAGATCCGTGAAAAGATGGACCTCATTGATCTTGATGAGGATACTATTGACGCTGAGGTGCTCGACTCGCTCGGTGTCACTATGGACAACTTCCGCTTCGCTCTTGGTACCTCCAACCCGTCTGCTCTCCGCGAGACTGTGGTTGAAGTGCCGACTGTTACTTGGGACGATGTTGGTGGTCTTGGGAAGGTCAAGCAGGAGTTACAGGAGACTGTGCAATACCCTGTCGACCATCCTGAGAAGTTCCTGAAGTATGGTATGAGCCCAAGTAAAGGTGTTTTGTTCTACGGTCCTCCGGGTACCGGTAAGACTCTGTTAGCAAAGGCTATTGCCAATGAGTGCAATGCCAACTTCATTTCCATCAAGGTAAGCTGCGTTCAGGTTATTGTAGATGGGATAATTACTAACGTAGTACTTTACAGGGTCCTGAACTCTTGACGATGTGGTTCGGTGAATCTGAAGCCAATGTACGTGACGTCTTCGACAAGGCCCGTGCTGCCGCCCCATGTGTCATGTTCTTCGATGAGTTGGACTCAATCGCCAAAGCTCGTGGTAACTCCAGCGGTGATGGCGGAGGCGCTGGCGACCGTGTTCTCAACCAAATTCTTACGGAGATGGACGGGATGAACACCAAGAAGAATGTCTTCATCATCGGAGCCACCAACAGGCCCGACCAAATTGATTCTGCCCTCCTCCGTCCGGGTCGTCTTGACCAGCTCATCTACATCCCTCTCCCCGACGAGGCCTCCCGTCTCGACATTCTCAAGGCTGCGCTCAAGAAGTCCCCCATCGCTCCTGAGGTCGATCTCGGATTCCTCGCAAAGAACACTCACGGATTCAGTGGTGCTGATCTTACCGAGATTTGCCAGCGTGCTGCCAAGTTGGCGATTAGGGAGAGTATCGACGCTGATATCCGACGTGCGAGAGAGAAGAGGGATCGTGCAGAGCAGGAGGGCGCTGATGCCGATATGGAGGCTGATGACGAGGAAGAGGAGGACCCCGTACCTCAGATTACAAAGGAACATTTCGAGGAGGCGATGAAGTATGCCAGAAGGAGTGTGTCAGATCAAGATATCAGGCGGTATGAGATGTTCTCTCAGGTATGTTTTTTGTCTTTTGAGAATCTATGTCGTATACTGACTTTGCGTTTAGAACCTCCAACAATCCCGTGGCTTCGGCAACAACTTCAAGTTCCCTGAGGGTGGCGAACCTGCGCCTGATGCTCCTTCAACAGGGAATGCTGGATTCTCAGAGGAGGCTGCGGACGATGATCTATACGCATAAAAGAGGTGGCTCTAGGATGCGGACAACCTCCTTTGGAATACTCGCTCTTATTTAGTCACTTCTCTGTCTTTCTCTCTCTCTTGTTCTTACATTTGTGTTGCTCTTGTATCTCACTTCTTTACGTCGTTATGGCCTACTTTCAATGAAATGATGACGGAATAACTGGATGCATGAAAATGGTAGAAGTTATAGTTGTTTTTTTGTACATATAAATGCAATGATAGATGCTTTCGTTCTCTGTTCTGGCTTACTCTGGCTGCTTCGTGTTGGAAGATTCGCCAATATGAATAACTAACATCACTGCGAATACCGCAGGTCCGCAAGCGTGGATGCAGGTTACATGTCATGAAACAACAACAACAACAACAACAACAACGTTGTGTAGTGGTGAAGGGCAGTTAAATAGTGAAAACGCTGATGGTCCACTACGAGTCAAATGGCTCAATGTTCAACGTTCAACGTTCAAACCCCACCCGTTGCAACTTGCATCCCATAAATTCAATGAATGTTTGATTGGTCTGCGGACACACCTGCTGGTGAGCCAAGAGCCACCAAGCACAAACCTGAAAATTCAGAAAATTGATTCATGGGGTGCAGCTGCAAGTAATGCAAGCGCATGTGTTTTTGGTTTTTGAAGATAGATAGTGCGTTGGAGTTGCGTTGGAGGGAAAAAATATAATTACTGTTAGGATAGAAATCTTACCGGTCGATGGTGTGCACCTTAATAAATTATAGATA
This sequence comes from Cyathus striatus, assembly GCA_025738555.1. Lineage (NCBI taxonomy): Eukaryota > Fungi > Basidiomycota > Agaricomycetes > Agaricales > Nidulariaceae > Cyathus > Cyathus striatus. Next base: position 3,890,855 of record JAOVFP010000013.1, on the reverse strand, counting down.
TCCTTACTTTTGCGAGCGACACACTTCCGAAGCAGGGACAGGGCATAGCAATTGCATGCATAATCGTGATATAAAGCTACCGTTTAAGTATTGCCACAACACATACATACCACTGATTTACTATTTCACATTTCTACTCTATAATTTCCGTCCGATCTAGTTACACCTTGCTCCAGTACTTCTTCAAGAAATCCGCAATATTTGTCGGTTGCACATCTGTCGCCTTGTTCAAATAGGGATCCTTGATCTCTCCCATGCCCTTAGCGAAGGCAATATATAGGTCCATAAGGCGTTGGATTACCTCGTCTTTCTTCTCCACACTCTCGTCGTGTCTTTTCTTCAAATCCTCCAGGCTGAAATAAGTGACGCTAAACTTCTCTCCAATAGCCTCCTCTGCCATTCGGACGACCTCATTGTATGTCAACGTCTCGCCAGCCATACTCAACTCCTCGGGCCAGTGCTCCAAAGTGATCGCGGCACTAATGAACTTCCCAATATCGGCTAAAGCGGTGAAAGTCATTTTGTAATCTCCACTACCAGGAATCTCTGCTTTGCGCTCCTTCGTGTTCACGACTATAGGGTACATCCTGACTGGACCCTTGTACAAATCAGATCCCATGGCAAAGAAGTTTATGAACATCCCACAGCGGAATGTAGTACATTCCATCCCAGACTCCTTCACCTGCTCCCAGATGGTGAGCTTCGACTTGTAATCCTCGATGATGTAGTTAGCCTCCTTCGAGAACGCCATCTCGGACGGCGCGAAGCGTTTAACTCCAGCTGCTTTTGCGCCATCTATGAGATTGATGGCGGGGGTAATGTCAAACGGCGTGAACATAGTGGATATAACAGTATGTACACCCTGGAGGACCTTCGTGATATCTTCGACGGATGAATAATCGACGGATCGGAATATCGCTCCCTGCTTGACAAGAGGTTTAAGCACCTCTGGGACAGGCGAGGAAGGGGATGTGCGAGTGAGAAGGGTGACAGTATTAACAGAGGGATTGGCCATGAGTTCGGTAGCAATCGCATGGCTTAAACCATTGGTAACGCCAGCGACTGCGACATTAATCTTGGTAGAAGACATGTTACGAGATTTAAGAATTGGGATTTCGACTGCAGAATGATGCGCATCCATTGAGTCCTTTTATACTTAGCTGACTGACAGTACTATCGACTGCATAGAGGCACTCAGCACATGTGTGCGAAGGGCAAATTGCGTCGTTATCCGTAGGAATAATGAGTTAATGATGTTATTCAGCACCGTGCTTCCAAGTTCTTGTTATCTCTATCAAACCGAGCATTAGTATTGCATACCATACTAAGAACTACAGGAGTGTGGCGGTATTGTCAAAGAAGTTGACGTACCTGAATACATCTGTAAATCTATTGTAAATCCCGACCCCGCAGAAATTATGCCCGAGACGGCACAGTTAAGTATGTGAGACAAAGACAAATTACGTGTAGGGATTGAATATTGAATATTGAATGCGTGAGGAATATGCTGTCTGTACAATAATTTAGTAATCCCTGAATAACAGACATCATATTTTGCTAATACCCATGCAAAGTTCAGAGACGTACCGGTGAGTCAGTGACAGAATATTAAGCAATGAGAAACAATTGTCGCAGAGACCGGTGATACCCATCTTTCATCTTGATCTTTCTTTCTACAACTGTACAGATACCATTTCGTAAGCGACTCCTTCTCTGGCAAGATCACGTCCTTGCTTGAGACATTACCGAGCTAACGATTAGCACTTGTTTCGCATTCACGATTCTGTTCTTTCCTAGATGTCTTATATCATTTTAGAACTAGCCCAGCCTAGAATGCCTATTGTTGCCACAGTCCGATGTTGTGTGGGGCGCCGACCATTACAGCGATGATTTTTGGGGAGACGAGAAGTCAAAGACATCCATCTAGCTGCGAAATTGAAAGCATAATAATGTCGCAATCTATACACAGGTGACAGCACAGATGGTAAAAGATGCACACGCGGTGGCAAGGGGAGGGAAGTCTTGACGTTAGCCTGAGACTTGAGTGAGGTACTTAGACTGAACGTCTCAAATTTTTGTAGTCGTGTAACCATGGTATATTGAAAAACGTACGTTCAGTTTTATATACGACTCGTATCTTCCATGGATATTAACATTTTTGCTGCTTCAGTTACCGCCTCTCTGTATCTGTATTACGCGTGTTCTGCCGAGGAAGAGGTTCCTTGGGCTCTGACTCGGTGCGTACTGTTATATCACTAACATTACCGGAGGGCAAGTTAACATCCATGCGGTATGATTCTGAAGACGTCGGACACGGCTCGCGATTTACGAAGAAGCGCGACGCAAACTCCCATTCTGCTGGGGGCCCGGGTTGCTGTACGGGTACCGTATTATCAATGGAGCTTTCCGAAGTGACAGAGATATCTCTGCTTGAATCAAGCGCGCATTTCATATGCACATTAGACAGCACCTATAACGGTTGCTTAGTATCGTTCAGAAGGAATATCTTAATTACTTACAGTATCCGTAATTTCCTTCTCCGGTGCTGTTCCTCTGGCCTTTTTCTTGCTATGAAAGTTGTTGCTTTGAAGCCTTTTACGCTTACTTCCAAACGCCATGATTAAGTTTCTGATAAGCTGTCTCTACTCCATTACTCGAACAGTGGTTAATTGCATTATGAGAGCGTAGATAAAGTTACTCACCCAGTATTTTCAAAGAAAAGTGTAGGAGTTCCAGGAAAATAATGTCCTCGCGCGGGTTCGAACCTATGTTCAAGCGGCCCGAGCTCCGCGGAGAGCTTTGCACGCAAATAATAACACATTATGACAAAGCATTAACATATGGCCCGTGCGCAACACCCACACATATAAAAGGCTGCCAGGAACCGCTCTGACTCCTTACCACTCTGGCCTTTTGGCTTAGATCAAGTGTAGTATCTGTTCTTAATAGTTTAACCACTATTATGAGGGCACCGCCCTCATTATTGGTTATCTAATTTTTGTCGCCCCAGTTTTCGAAGCTCTGCTTGCAACTTCGGAACGCGATGACCTTGCTACTGCACTAATGGCTTGTGTCGTCGGGGGATTCTTTATTTTCAAAGCTTTTTGGCTTCTTTTTGCTAGTTTATTTGTTGCTGGTCTATTGACTTTGCAGTGAAAACTAGCAAATGGAAGACTGGCTTTTAGTGTTTAATTTTTTGTATATGAAAATGTATGGTTAGGTATTTATATAGGCAATTCAACTGAATTTTGGACCATTGTTAAAAGAAAGTAATAAATTATGTGGGTGTAAAATTAAAAATGAAGTCTATAAATATAGTGGATACCTTCCTGAATAGATTGCTATAGGTGATTGTGTGCTGAGATTCCAAAGCCCGCTTAACCTTGCTTACCAAAAATTTCAAATAAGTTGGACTTACAGATGGTCAATAGATTTTGAAGTCTGTAGAGGCCTCAGGACCCCTCTCCAAACTTCAAAAACTTGAATAAACCTCACTTAAGCACCCTTGGCAGCCTATATCTTAGATACCATCAGAATATCCCTCCGCAAAAGGATGTAAGGTTTCTTACGACGCGCTGCCACATACTTACATCAGCTATCTGTGAGTCGCAAAATCTTTTGGCAACATGGCTTACAGGTATCAGAATTTCTCCCCAATAGAATTTCGAACTCCGTTCTATCCATCTATTATGATCTATTCACAATAGATTCTTACGGGAAGGTATCCAGTTTTAGTTCTCTGGAGAGGTCTAGTGGATTAGGCTGATGCAAGGCATTTTGAGCACATGAAAGATGAAATGGACCTTGCACTTGCCTTGCTTTGATCTTTGAATGAAGCAGGTATGTACACAGTTACCAGTATGTACACTTCCATTTGCTTTCCATTTTGCATGTGTACACCTCTTCTCTCCTCTGTATCTCCCTGTGGCAGACGTATGCTCCACACATTCGGGCTGGCCGCTGAAGTGACTTGGGTGCTCTCGAGTGGTGAGTCGCGAGTCATAGATAGCACCCGAACGATCAGTGAAAATTAAACGACACCCTTGGCTGCTGGTAAGCGTTGTGGTGGGCGTATAGAGTGCGTATGATCGAAGGATTGTATGGCGTGCTGTATGTTTTAGAAGATGAATGGCATTGTGGACGAGGTTAAATTTGATGAGTCCCGGGAGAGTAAAAGCCGGACATAAAGATGAAGCACGTGTATTGTTATCTGAAGTAATAGACTCCGTCATTTCACTTCGTTCGAATTTCTAAACAAATTCCATTCCGTTTCCAATCTTGCACTTCTTGTCCTCCTCCGCCCAGTACCCACTTCTTCTTTCTTTTCTTCTCTCCTTCTACTTCACTATATCTTTTATATTCTACATTCGCCTATTTGACTCATGTCTAGTTCTCAACTTCAGCAACCTCTCCCTCCGGGAAATCTAACCTTGGCCTCAAAAAATCTCTCTGCCTCCTCGCTCAAGGATCGCTTGTCCAAGCTCGCCCCGCCACTCCCTAACCCAGTCGCAGCTTTTCACGATGTCGAGTGTGTATTTCTTCACATTATATATATTATAACGAAGGGTTGACACAGCAGCACAGGTTCGTCCCGGCGAAAATACCGCGGAGACGACGGTTGCAGATGATGGCTGTTGCGGCCTGGTCGTGCATGATTGTCATTACGACGTGCTCATTTCTTATTTTATGGTACGTTATCTTTCTGTCTAACTTGACATTATTCGGTTTCATTTTGTGCGCGCCCCACACCCCACGTTCCGTCATTCCTCCTATCACTTTATCTGTTCCGCCTTCATATGCTGAATCGATCCGTGCCTTTAGTTCATTCCCCCCATTATGGCCTTTCATAGCCATATACGTCATATGGATGCGGTTCGACACTAAACCTGCGAAAGGTGGAAGAATGAGCATGTGGTTTCGCTCGTTGAGCTTTTGGAGATATTTCGCGGACTATTATCCTGCGTCGTGCGTGTTTCTGTTTAACAATGGGTATATGCTAATGCTTTAGGGTCAGGTTTCTGAAGGTACACTCTAGCATACCTACTAACTACAACCAAATCTAAATCACTATTCAGGAAGCAGATCTTCCACCAGACAGGCCCTACCTCTTCGGGTACCACCCACATGGTCCGTCCTCCTGCTCTCTTTTCTTCATCCCACTTACATTCCAACAGGAATAATCGGCATGGGCGCCCTCGCAACATTTGCAACGGAAGCCACAGGCTTCTCGAAAGCCTTTCCCGGAATAAAACCTCACCTCCTAACACTTACCACGAATTTCCACATGCCATTCTACAGAGACATCCTTATGGCTCTAGGAGTTTGTTCCGTCAGTAGGAGAAGCTGTAGCCATATTCTTTCACAGGGCGCTGGGAGTGCGATAACGATTGTGGTTGGTGGAGCTGCGGAGAGTTTGAGTGCGCATCCTGGTACGGCAGATTTAACACTCAGGAAGAGATTGGGGTTTATTAAGCTTGCGATCCGGCATGGGTTTGTTACTCCGTTCACTTTATTGGGTGATGCCTGATGAAATTGCAGAGCGGATCTGGTGCCGGTGTTCTCATTCGGCGAAAACGACATATACCAACAAATGCCAAATGATAAAGGAACATCGGTGTACGAGCTACAGAGAAAGTTCCAAATGCTATTTGGGTTCACATTGCCTCTTTTCCATGGGAGAGGGTTGTTGAACTGTGAGTGCTTTCTTTTCTTTCTGTTTTTGCTTTTGTCAGGAGGAGCTGCAACTACGTACTTGACTGGAGAAAAGTGACATATGTTGCCTTGCCGGTAGCCTAGGGCACCAATAGTGATTCTAGGTATCTCTCTCCAGCGAGTAGTCATCTACTCTGACTGAAGGTGGATGCTGCGTGTTGCAACTTTCGGCTCTCAGACATCGCGACGGGGATATGAAGCCATACTGTCTTTGCAATAATGCCGCGAGAGTTGGTTACCTTTCAATTATCAGATCAGCGAGTCTCCCGCGAATAAGAAGCTAATTCCCAGGGGTGTTCTTTTCTACGATTGGGATATGAAGGACCCTATGTCCAGGGGCATTCTGTTATGGAGCAGGCACAGGACTGTGCTTTTCTCTGAAGAGCGACGATCAGCGTGGATGGTAGTTCCTCCAGGTGCCTTATGATGTTATTCATAATCTCGCTTCATTGCCTACTGAACGCGATGAGAGGAAGGACCTGTCTGCATCATGCTGTTCGTACCGCGGGTTATGGAGCGGTCTTAAGCAAAGGATAATCTTAGTATCTCCCTCGTCACGAACGTGAAATGTGGAGCTGGTGGTCATGTAACGCGGCGATTTTAACCATTCAACTTGCTCCACGTTTTGGATACTGAAAGCGTACCAGGCATATACCCTCGTCGTCTTGATCTAGCCACCTTTGTTTTCTCTACAACCCTTTAACTTTTTCATGAGTATTATGCTGGTACTGACGTTGACCTCTTACCAGATAACCTTGGACTTATGCCATATAGACGACGGATAGTATCAGTCAGTGAGTATCTTGTTCTTGCTGCGCGCTGAAGGGAATCACCCGCCTCAACTGCGGGGCGGCTTCCACAGGCTCTTCGTTGTTCTACCCTTAAGTGGCTGACAATCCTTTGTTACAGTTGGTAAACCCATCCACGTCACAAAGTGCGATAAGCCAAGTCTGGAAGAAGTCATGGAGGTGCAAAAGAAATACATCGAGGAGTTAACTAGGTATGTCGACGTTTCACATGCGCTGTCTCCTTTTCCTTTTCTCTTTGTTCCTTTCTCCTGCTACCATGTTCAGCATGGCACCTTTTTTGTTGTTCGCACATGATATCGTTGCAGCATGCTACTATTCTTCTTCATCCCTAGCCCGCTTCGTCGGTGCCCTTGCCATCCTCTGTGGCGCCTTCGTATCATGTCCGTCGCTATTCTTTATTCTGTGCATTCGGCGCTGTGCACTTCTCTGCTTGATTTTGAGCACGGAACCCTGAGGGCCGGGTACATTTACCCCTATCGCGCCTTCTAGCTGTATTGTTGCTCCACGCCCTCATGGTGGAGTTCATTTTTCTGGTTTATGTTTTGAAATAAACCAGTTCAACTACTTATGTCAGCTATCGTTATCGATTGTCTAACCCGCTTGTCTTACGTGGGCTCCAACGGATAATTCAAAATGTGTATCGTCGACTTGATCTCCGGTGTCTGATCGTGCACGCTACAACACAGGTCGATCATGTTGATACTGTGTCTATCTCTGTCATTTTATTCTATTCTTATCTCTTTCATATTTATTTTGGAGATCCGTGCGTCCCTATACTAGTATGGCGCGCGCCTACACCTTACGTTTCTACGATGATTTTTCAGTCACTTATTGAATTTTTGTCACTGACATGCGTTTCGCGGTTGTCTCGGAACGTCGCGACACGGAGGTCCACGCTCTCTGCGCTGTTTGAATTCTTTTCATTCATCAACACGCGAAGCAGCCTCCAGAATACCATTCATCTGTTTCGGGGTACGTTCCGTCGTTTTGGAACGACATTACACCAAATACTATGCTAGCGACGGAAATCCGTGCTCGTCGCCAGTCTTACCAATCTCTTTATCGTTTTGTTTGGGCTTTACTGCAAACGTACTGATGCTGTGATCGCTTTTTTTAGGATATGGAACACGTACAAAGATGAATTCGCGAAGGCGCGCGTGCGAGAGCTTAAAATCGTAGACTAAACTATTAACTGTCTTTTGGCTCCACCTTTGTCCGTCTGTAACATACATGCATTCGGTCTGGCTTCGCGCGGAGCAGAATGTTTGTCTTACCCATTCTTGCTACCATAGTCAGAGCCAGATATGTCTCTCGGCGTTGCGAGAATTTTAAAGTAAGGGGTTGCAGAATGCCGTTGCGAAAGGATAGTGCAAATCATTGCAGAATAGGAAACATTTACGAAGTACGGTACTTTGGTAGGCTGCACTTAATTATCATGTACCACGATTAGAATAAGGACTCTTCAGGTGGGCATTAACGGTGTAGAAGCATGAAATTCGTTTTATTTCAACATGAAGCCCGTAAGTCCATTGCCTAGAAATACATCTATTTTAGATCATTGTACATAGTAGTCCGTTGCAATGCCGTGCTCCCTACGACCAAAAAGTAAATATAATAAAATTTCAAGAAATCGAGCAGGTATATATAGTCGATCGAAAGGAAGAAATATTAATAAAGGAGTGTAACTCTGAAGTACTTAGCTAACGAAACGAGATGCCAACTGAGTGCAATGATGTCTATATATACTTAAAAATAAATGCCTTTACTAAAATGGCGATTAACAACATTCTTTATCTGTTCATTTCAGAGACCTTAGCGAGCCTTTCCAGCTGAACCAGGCAGGTTGACATTGGCATTCAGGGCATCTCTGGCGTTGAGCTGTTAGTCTCGAGACGCATCTAGAAAGTATAGTTAGCTTTAGAGGTCGATTGCAAGTTGATTGACACGTACGGTGCACAAAATACATGGCCGCAGCTTGCCACAGTGGTACTACTGGGAATTTTGGTACATATAGAGCAGAAAGGTTTTTCGCTCGAGCTTGTATCAGAAACTGTCCGCAAGCTCATCATGGATGGGTGGCACTTCTTTTCCCACTTCCTTGCAGGCCAACCGATATAAACCCTGCCTGACTCAGCGACCTCGCCCGAAGTGAGGAGCGTATGTTCGCATAGCATACTGCCATCTTCCATTGATGCGCCTGAGAGTAAACGGGATCCGGATCTAAGTGCGGAGCTGGAAAAAGGATTAGGTTCAGACCAAATTTCATGAGAAGGAAAACGTACCCATTCCCGAGCTTCAGTCTGTTAAGAGAAAAATTGCCTCGAGAATTTATGTGCGCCACCACTGAGCAGTCATCGAGGTTAACGTTGTCCCCAAGCTATGCAAACGTCATTACCCTGAATACTATGAGTATAAAATATAATATACCTCAACCAGGTCAGGCTCAGTCATCAGACCTGTCCGTCCACCTGCGAATATATTACAGTTTTTGCCAATCTTGGCACCCAATGCACGAAGGTACCAAACCACATAGACGGAGCCAGCGATTAGGCCGAGTGCACTACCATTACCGTATCCCTTGAAAAGGATCCGGGAAACGACTTGATGAAGTTGCCAACGCTGATTATAACTGGAAGTATCCCAATCGTAGCGTCCTTCTTTGCGTGTCCCAATAATCACAACTTTGGTGACGATCACCCACAATATGGCAAGGACAGCTTGCACATTTAAAACGATGATAAAGCATACCGAAATCATTCCATACAGCACCACTAGCCGGTACCAGCTGGGCCGCAGAAGTTCGTGGAGCTTAATAAAGGAGTGTGAGTGCTGGAGAATGACCGCCGCGGACACTGCACTGATCGACCAGTAGGCAGCGGATAGCGCCGCAACAGCGAGGTTGATCAACAAAATGAGAGGATATGGATATATAAAGTAATCTGCTTCTCGCTTATAAAAGGCTCTGGCAAAGGGTGTAGTGGTGTCATCCTTCTCAGGATTAGCTTCGGTCGAACCTCTTGAGAAGCAGACTGCCTCTCCGTTTTCTAATGATAGATATCAGAAACGCATCCATGCAAGTTAATAAAAATAACAGACCATTTCCTAGCCAGGTGGACCCTGCCTCATAGACACCATTTCGCCTTCCTAATGCCCCAGATCCCATGACTGCTCGGCGTCCAACGCGGGTCCCTGGAAGAAGAAGAACACGATCCGCAATCATTGCTGGAGAAACAGCTCAGCTTCGTGAGCGGGGTTATAATCGTAAAATGCTTACCACCGTCTTCCACAACTATCTTCCCTGAGCCGAGAGAATCGGTCGTGAAGAATTCTGAGCGAGAACCAAAGACAACATTATCTCCTATTTCTAGTAGCTCTGGATCAAGACAGTATATCCCAGATCCGGGCCAGTAAACATGCTTTCCGATTTTTGCACCCATAGCACGATATATAACCTAAAGGGATGATCAGACGAGGACAAAACAGCTATGTTAAGAGTACTGACCGAGACAACTTCATAATGAGTTCCTAACAATGCACACGCCCTCTTGAATACATCTTGTGATAGCAAAGAAGAGCTGATATATCTTCGCAGCAGCACCAACTGTGTCATTTGTTCTGCAGGTCCCTCTCTGTTAAGGCCGAAGGCTCGCTTGACAATGATGCCTAGTGCAAGTTGTACAAGGGGCGTACAGATAGCTCGTATAATCCTAGAGAAGCCATGGAAAAGGATGCGACGAGGGAGGAGAACCAATGAATAACGGACTCGACAGCGTTAAGACCATCGTTAGCAATAGTTGTCTCGTCAAACATAAGTAATAGAGCGAAACACCAGGGCAAATCTGTTTAGAAGGGATTAAGGCCCTCTCCACACTGAAATATTAAGTAACGTACATGAAATGACGGTGACCAGTAGGATGACGGGCCAAGCAACAAATAATTGGAGAGTCCAATGTGGTTTGGCGATTAAAGTGCGATTATAAGCCGAGAACGATGGAGGAGATGGTGCATCATGAGAAGATGCATGAGGTCCGTAAACGAGACCGTCCGGAATAACAGCACCAGGGGATATTTGTGTATATGTATTGATTGTAGCACCACGGCCGATGACAATATTATCCAGGCGGAAATGGCCATCTCGTTCCACACAGAAACCGCGGACTAGCGCTGTATCTATTCTACACCCATCACCTATGTTCAGGAGATCGTATTCGCCCAGACGCGCTTGCTTGTCAATATGAACATCCTTTCCAATCTTCGCGCCTAATAATCGATAATAAAGAATTTCCATTGAAGGGTGAATAGAGAAGATTCCTCGACCGGAAGATCTGTTTAACATATTCAGCGTTGAGCACACGTAGTTAACCCACTACACATACCTGAGTGATTGATTAACTAACCACCAGCGCAAATGGTACGTCGACCACCTGAAGTACACGTGAGACGCGGGAAATATTAAAGACATGATTTACTCACATAGGATATGTCCCAGGTTTATATTTACCAATAACTACCCATTTGAACACAATAGCAGCTATCGGAGAAACAATTCGAGATGCTAGCCTTGCACCGATAATCGCCAGTATTAGAGTACCCATCCTTGCAAAATAAGTATGATTGATTGCCTGGGCCAAGTAAGCCAACAAATACAACAATGTTGCCCCTGTAGAAAGGTTGAAACGCTAATTATTTAATATAAAAGATACAACACACATGTCATCGCGGTTTTGAGCGGGTAAAAGAATATGAATGGGAGAGCTTGAATTATCATAACCAGTGGGTGGGTCTGTCCACGCTTTCCCAGCGATTTAGGCGACGCGGATTCTCCCCGCCCGGCTTCGTAATCGTAAGGAAGAGTAAAGGCCGTGACAGACGTAGCAGCAGAATCGTGATACTTTTTCTCGTTGTCAGCAAGTTGAAACCTGTCGTCTTCAACCTCAATCAAAGTAGCAATTCCGGAAACCGTGCTATTCGTAAATAGCGCGGGCACGCTAAGGTTTACACCCGCTTGCTTGCAATTTGATGTGCAAGCTTCCCAAGGAGCAGAGAGTTTCCGCCCAAGAGAAAGAAATCAGAAGAAGGGGAGATATGGGCGGGCTCGATATCTAATAGGTCTGATATGATGCTGCGTAGAAGAACTTCGTTCGGCGTCATCAAGGATGCGCTTTTCAGAACAATTTCCTCCTCCATGCGAGCAAAGTCGACATTCCCAAACTCATCCTGGCAGAGTGGCGTCGAAAGTACGTGGAGTGCATCCGGGACAATGTAGCCAGGCAAAATCTGAGAAATTCGACGCTTTACCTCGGCTGAATCCAAATGGGGGTCTCTTGCCGAAATATAAGCCTCAATTGACCCGTGTCGAGAATGTGTAGCCACACTTTCTACACCGCCTAAGCTAGCGATGGCTACTTCTATCGTGTGCAAGTCAACGGCAACTCTTCGAGCTGGAATTGGGTCCGTAAGAGATGCTTGAGCTTTGGGGGTTTCTGCTTCGAAATGGCGATCAATAGAAGACATGGAATCGCTAAATGTGCTGAAGCCAAGCCGCGTCGATAACTTTATTCGTAGATGCTTTCCCGCGCTGATTTGGGTTATGAGAATAGGCACGATACAATACGAATCTATGCGTACCTGTTCTTGGGAAGGTCTTGCATATAGACAACAACAAAAGGCCATTTAGATGGATGTAAATGATCTCTGAAGGGGCTGTCAACATCCAAATTCTCTTTCAATTGATAACATAACCTACCTTAGCATGTCATGAAGCTGTTGCAGGCCTATACGGGGCTTATTGGGCACAGGCACGACGACAACCCCAATTGCTTCTTGAAGAACATCGTGTTCAACAGCAAACGCGAGGACGTTCTGGAACGTGAAATAAGCAACTGAGCTCAAAGAGAAGTTAGTTACAAGTGGTTACCTTGACGTAATCCTTTGCAGCCGTTGATATGGCTTCCTCGACCTCAAATGGGGATATGACTTCTCCTCCTTTGTTGATGATTTCTTTGGAGCGCCCAGTGATGTATAAATATCTGAAGAAAAATGAACGCTAAAGTTAAATCCGACGTTGAATAAGATGAAGCGTGCTCACCCATCCTCATCCAGGTAACCGACGTCACCAGAATCAAACCATCCCTCACTAGAGAAAGTGGATATGTCCAAGGGGACGTTTGGGTCTAGCGAAACTTCATATCCACTAAAAGTAGGCAATCCGCGGACACAGACCGCTCCCGTTTCCCTTGGCGGAAGGGCATGTTCAATGTCCCGAGGATTCCGGATTGACATGTGAGGACCACAGGCAATCCCAGAGCAACCAGGTCGATCAAGCTGGTAATTGACTGGTGGGGTGGCGATGGGCATGCATCTTTGGTCGAAGTAAGAGAGAAACCAAGAGAAGTCAAAATGGCTTCACGTACTCCGTCATTCCATAGGAAGGTAACACGACGGCACCCCCGAAAGTTTCCTTCAGCTGCACTGCGAGTGAAGGAAGCAAGCCTCCAGCCGCATTACAGATCATGCGTATGCTGAGGTCCTTCTCCGGATTAACGCCGTCGGGTTGAACCGAGAGGATAGCATGGTGGATTGTTGGTGCTGCATAATACCTGAAAAGTGATCAGATGTAAGCGACAGATTTTTTCAAGGCAGTAAACGTACCATGTGGCCTGAAACTCCTGTGCTAGATTCCAAAAGGCCATCGCGTCGAAACCAAAGCACATGATGGCGCTTCCCCCGGAGAGGATAGGTGCAAGAAGATTCCGGACGATACCTCCGACATGGAATAGAGGCATCAGGTTCACTAGTTATATTTAGACATTACATAAACCCAGTCTGGAAAATCGCCACGTACTATTAATGTCATCCTCTCTAAGGTTCCAAGACTGTACAACAGACCACGTGCCAATGACCAGTGTCCGAAGTGGATATGGAACAACTTTCTTCTTGCCGCTGGTGCCAGACGTATGTAGAATGAGTGAAATGTCCGCTAACTTATGAGGCTGCGAAGGGACAGGCGATCCTCTGGACATCTGCGAGCCTTGCATTAACGACATGTCGAAGAGTCCTGTTGGCCCAGTCGAACGTTCTTCGACAAAAATTACGTCACAATTCAACTCGTCTTGAAGGGTCTTCAATTCGAGACGCTGCTCTGCGGCCTTAGTTGTTACTATGGCCTTAACCCCAACCGTCTCGCATCCTCCTTGAGCTCTGCAGCAGTGCAACTTTCGTTGACCGGGGCACATGTGTGATAGCATGCAATGGATAGAATAGCAACTGCATTTTCCGGGCCAGTAGGCAAGACAACCATGACGCGATCGTTGGGTGAAAATGGACGCGGTAATTTGAAATGCGGTAGTATGAAGCTTGAGATGAAGGAGCGAAGTTGGTCATGGCAAAGTGGTGGGCGAGAGCAATCAGGAGAATAGATGGCAGGTCGAGAGGATGAGCATAGACAATCAAGCAAAGTGTTGATGCGGCCATGGGTGGTTAGACGTGCAGCAATAACCTCCCCCAATGAAAAATTGTCGGGACCACTTGGAATGTCTCGTAAAAATTCGAGTGGGGCGGCCATGGACTTCAACGACGATGCCGGATTGAAAAGAGGGAGAGCTCAAGGTGAAGTCAACCATTCTGAAATCGAAGCCTTTATTAGATTGCGAAGGCCCAAATGGAATCTATGGTAGGGACCGGGCCATGTTCAGAAACGGAGAACATCCAAATTGTGCCAACCGCTGGAGCAGCGAACGAACCAAACCAGGCAGGGGCGGAGTGATATCTTGAATAAGGAAATAGCACTTCTAGCGAGACTGAAAACAAACAGTGACGTGCTCTTCTCTATCAGCGATGGAGACGCGCTCAGAAGCACGCGTATACGCGTCAAGTTAGGGATTGGGTCGCTGATCTGTCGAATTCGCATTCTTCCTGCCATCATGATTCGTTTTGACTTTTCACGAAGAAACTTGACTAGCCGGGCGCCTTCAGAAGATCGGACTCTATGATTGCTTTGTGCTTTAGCACCTGCTACCTACTGTTGTTGAGCCTCTAGTAAGTCAGTGAGAATCTGAAGTACCGGAACCGATTTGATCTACAAAAAGTGGTGGTTATTGTGGTGTTCGACCCGGCTTGGCGCTCTGATTTAGAAGTTTGATAGGACACGAAACTTTTAGCAAGTCTGAAATACCAATGCCCGATGAAGACAATGCATGCGATGCTATGGTCTGTGAAGTTGTGTTAACTCGGCGCTCTGGACAGCAGGGTTGAGTGACTAAACATCCGTAGCGGTTCTGTGGCCTGCGGGCGCGGTTTGGGGGCCAACGGCTTCTAAGTCAAACGAGGATCAATAAAGGCGCCACCTAACCTGATGGAGCTGTCACAAGTTAAGATCTTTCTCGCAACGATCATCGTCGCGACTCGCTTGTATAATTTTCAGCATGGTCATAAATTCTTGCAGCATGTAATCCATATATTTCGTTGTCTAAATCACTTATCACCATTTGATACCACTCCATTGTACAAAAATAAATTCGATCTTAGTCTCGTCTCAGCAACACACCAACCTGAGCCTCAACGTGTCTGACTCAGTACAGTATACCGGACGTTCAGTTTGATAGCACACAGCATTGGCTTGTTTATTTGCTGAATACTAACCGTAAGCCCGTAAGCAACATGTGAAGCTTTGGGCTAACCATTTCTCCGCGGTAACTTACACCCACAAAAGGAGTACCTCTTATGTTTGATCTATCACGCCAACGCCGTGTTCATGGAATATTTCATGATTCTAATTATACGAGGTCAGGGTGTTGAGCAGGTGACCGTTTGTGTAATTTTTCGAGGTCCTATTTTCAAAATTACTTCACATGACGAACCAAGAATCAGTTGCAGAAAAACCTTGAATGCATGAATTTTGATGAGTAACAACCAGCAGTTACACAAAACTTGTGCCTGCACAGTGTAGTGTAAAGCCAACTAGCCGAGTGGATAATTGCAAGGGTTATGTGTTCCAACGGAATACATACAGTTGACATCCAGTACATATGGTGCTCTTCCAGTTTCAAGTTCACGAGTGCTATTTTTAAAATTTGCCAATACTGACTAGGTCTCGACGGGATCCCTGATAACATTTTTTTGTGTTATTTTTAAATTCGAGGCATTTTAGACTGTGGAGCACACTTTCTCAATTGCCCGTTTACCTCTATCAAGGCTCATTACCGGGACGTTACCCCTTGCCATCTTTCCGATGTTCACGTCTCATTGTTGAAAGCGGTTGTCTGAGAAATATATGGTCAACTTGAACCTGTAGGCTGGACCGAGTAACGACGGGAACGGAAGGATTTCGAGAAGAACCAATTCACGCTGCACGCCATCTTTAAGACGTGGCAATTCTCAATAAAAATCACGGTAGATAGAAAATGCGACTTACGAGCTGCATGGCATCCCAATACAACGGGAAATGCTCTCTCGATACATCATCATAGACATTTGAAAAAGCGGTTAGTACCCCGCAGATCGTCGTGTCGCTTAACCTGTGAGGTTAGTGCCTCACCAGCATTCCACTTTATATGTTAAAAATAACATAGGATCATCGAAGCGTGGAGCACGAAGCGTTTGAGATAATAGCTAAGATGGCCCCATTCCCCCCTGATAAAGCAACCACACTATGCCAGAGGTCTCCGATACCGATACGCGAGCCTTGTGAATGGTACTATTGCGCGAACAGGAGTTTAGCGAACGATATGAGCCAGTTCACGGTGGACCATAAAATGGGGAAAGGTTCGACTGGTGGAAACGGAAGTTGGGGCCGTTCGAATCCGACACTAGAAGATCTAGCGCAGGTTCAAAAGGAAATGAGCGCGAGTCGGACTTTAAGTGGGAATAAAACAGAACTGCATGAGATTAACATAAATCACCGTCCGAGGAGCTTATTATCCTGCGAAAAGCACTGTGAGCTGCGTGGGCAGAATGGTATAACTGAGGTCCTATAGATAACATGGGTGGGATTGCACAACGTTATGAAATCGATGAAATGGTAGCCGGAACGTGGTTTAGAAGGATAGCTGACCAAAACCAGAAATCACGCTAACATGAATGGTCAGCTATTTCTGAAATGTGCCCAGCAGTACCTATCTAGCTTCTTCTGAAAGAGCAAGATGACCAACTATTTCTAAATTCTACCCGGCAGGACCTATCTAGCTTCCTCACCAGGAGCAGGACGGTCAGAGTTATTTCTGAATTCTGCCCAGCACCACCTTTCTAGCTTCTGCTCCAGGATCACGTTTCTTTAAGGAATCGTAGTCATACCATACCAAAGATTCCTTGGCATGAGCCACAAACGCGCTCTGAGCTACGGAGTAAGCGGATGCTGCTACTTGGAACGTTGCTGGATCAGAGGACGAGTCGATCAGCGACTCCTCCAAAGGGCGATAACCTATTAAGAGCTGTGAGATAGCGGTTGGTGAATATACGAGACTACCCTGGTAACAAAAGATAACTTACAGTATCAGGATAGGTCACTGGCCTTCTAAACTGCACTTCAATTGATTTGAGTATCAATGAAATGCCCTGTCCTTTTAGCATAGCAGTGGCTCGTGACTGTCCGCCTAACTCCTCCCCGAGAGAAACCATCCACTGAATGCGGGCCTACCCACATGTTCAACAGGGATTGGTGATTTAGAGCGGCTATGACAACATACCGATTCAAAGAAACGGACTGCCGTCTGGAAGTGAGTCGAGAGATATATTCTACAAGAAACAGGCTGTGCATACCATAGCGCACGTTGTTGACATGTCTATCATCTGGATTGAGAGGTTGCAGGTAACCAAGCAGATGAATACGTACTGAAAGGAATCATGGTCCCCCCAAACGATCTTCTGTTCCCAGAAGGAAGAGGGATCCATTCTGGCAGCTAATAATGCATCTCTAGCACTCTCCAGCCCACGTTCATTAGGCTGTACCAGCGTCTCGGATATTACGCGTTGTCGTTCAAGTGGAACTTCATCGGGTGAAGCAGGTCCAGTTTCTCCGGGAGGTATATGAAAAGGTGAAGTTGGATCCCTAAAAGCATCCTGCAATGCCTGAAGAGTCACGTCAACACCAGCTGTGGTAAGAACCTCCTTCAAGGTTTGTTGCAAAGAAAGCTTGCACGGACACTGATAGATGAATTACGTCGCCTTCCTTGGTAGCAGACACCGGTATTGTATACATGTCTTGAAAAAGGTCTTGCTAGAGAGCTTGTTAGATGCGGCATTTGACTGGAGCTTGTGGTTGATAGACTACTTATTAGAACATCCGTGAGCATCTCTTGGCAAGGTGAGCCCAAAATGGGCCAAGCAAAATAGCGCCAAATAATTAGGCGCTAGTGACTAAAATGGCAAGTACGCGCCTCGCTACAACTAGCTTTCCCGCCCATGATAAACTGTAGGGACCTAACAGTATTTCGAAGACAAATGAAATAAAATACAGCTTCAGATTATTATTAAATCACATCTCTTCATCTCCACGATTGACACAATCGTACCTGTATGCTGTCTTAACGTCTATCCAAGTGCTTAAGCGACAAGAACAAGATGAACACCTCGAACAACAGCAGAGTAAGCCAACAAAAAGTTGCAGAGACAAGAATATATATCAACTGCGGATTTCAGTGTAAGACCATATAAAACCATGAGATCGCGGACTTTACGTGGACAACCAAATTCTCCACGACAGAACGTAGCGACTCGCAAAAAGACGACCTGACCTCGACTTGAACGAGGACTTTCCGGATGATAATTTCCCATAATATAGTAATAACCATGTCCAGATGTGCTTCACCACTACACTATCAGGTCTTGTTGACTTTGAATTAAGAAAAGCCTCTTGATGTGATTAAAGAACCAGAAACGATCAGATCCAGACCACAGACTCGGAGGGAAGGCAGGATGTCCTAAGGCATGGCAATAGGGAAATTCTTTATGGCAATCCGGGCGGTATATCGCCGAGAAGATTTAGCCGTGTGCTTTGGAAGTGCAAGGAACGAAGGAAGTTTAAGACAGCAATAACAAGAGAGTAGGCGGCGTAGTGTCTGAGCAAGCAACTTTTTATGTAGAAGGAAAGATATAGACTCTGAAGTGTTTAGTCGTGAAAACGATCATCATCTTTATAACATTTTATTCTCATCAATGGCTTCATAGTGATCTTGACTCGTTGAGTTTTAAATCCCCCGCACGACAGCGTGTAAATTTGAAACTGGTCTCGGTCGAAATTCATGAATTGTACCCATCTTTCCAGAGAGTCCATGCGGGCTGAGAATGGACAATGCGGCATTAAAGCTTATGAGGACATATACAGCATGAAGCGATGACAGAGCCTCAGGAGTAAGGACTCAGAATTTCAGAGAATTCTCCACCAAAGGACAGAGTCTTGAGAGATATTACGATGAAAAGCGCACTTGGCAATTATCAGTGATGCTGATTCTGCTGATTCCTACGGTTTTCCGTTCAAATCGCAGCGGGTCCAATAAGTACAATGCTGAAAGATAAGAGGTCAATACAGTTTGAGTGAAGTTAAACAGACAAAAAACATACTCCAACTTCCAAGACAGGGAGTGCTATTTGTAGTAGTAAGTTTTAATTCTTATCTATTTCTGTGAGAAGCTAGAATCGCACATAGATAATCGAGACTCCGGGCTTAGATATCCCTGTGGCGTAAATAGATGGAGATATCAAAGTTATGTCAACCTTGGACGATCCTGGTGGGTAACGCTCACCAAGAGTACTTATGATGAGGTGCGCGAGGTAAATGAAGCAGGCATAAGTATCAGCATTTGCGAATATGTGCTACGACCAAACGTACCAGCACGGAATAACTTCAAACGCTTGTACGGGTATATTTCGCAATGCCGACAAGTGATGCGGGTGTAATCCCACGAAATGTTATGCTTTACGTCCTTATCATAAATACCTGCCATTGAATGATGAAGAAAAGCTTCCTGCCGAGATTTCCGCGTGTGTTTGAGCATTTAATATTCGGTTCCAACATATATAAAAAGCACTTCACATTACTGGGATCTGAAATCATGCTGGTATTGCTGTTTGAGCTATGGACGACCCATACTGATCAAGGGGCGTATCCGGGCCGGGATATTGGAATTTCAAGTGTGGATAGGAAAGAGAACATCTCGACCAAAAGCGCAGTGCTGTCTGATGAAAGAGAAAGTACATTTTTGACTTTAATATTACCGGATAGAGAAATATGATGAGCGAGTAATTCCCAGGCTCGGTTATCTCTGGGATAGGGAAAAACAACTCGAACAAGCGTCCCAAAAGCGTCCTCAGTTGACATGCCATATAACAGCAACACGCGCCTCCAATCTCTCTTTTACCCACTCCATCATTCAGACCGCCCTCCATATATGCTCTCCTTAACGTCTCTCCAATTTCCTTCTTGAAAACACACCAAACTTGCTACTTGTGCAAGGTTTTGGCCTCCACCGTGCAGCCTGGAAGTTGGCATGGAGGCCTTATCTGTAGCCATTCAGAGCACAAATGAGGCCCGGTACTCGATGTTGGCAATGTATGTCTTGCAGGTATATGAACTTCTTCGCAAGTAAGTGCCACCTCATTTTCCCCAGCACGCGATAGTCTTTACATCTTCCTCGCTAGCCTTGACGCGGAGATGACATTGGTACGTCATTTCTTGCATCTCACTTTCACGTCGGAACACTATCTAACCTTGTTTCAGATTCATCGTGCTCGCTGGACCTCTCTCAAATCAGCGTATCTCCTGTGCAGATATTACCTACTTCTCTTCTGGCCATTCCTGATGTGGGCGTATATTGGAGACCATAAGATAGACCTCTGTCGACGAGTGGGGCGTCCGGTTCACGCCATGTTGGCACCCTGCGTATGTTCTGGGCCTTCATCTGCTAGACATTGTTTCTCATTTTTGTCTTAGCAATTTTTCTCACAAGGTACTGTGTGCTGCCGTACATGTGTTTATCAGCTTCGAGTCTGACTGAATTATATCAGCGGTGATGGTAATGAGGGCTTACGCGTTTTCGGGAAGGGATAAACGTATCCTAGTCCTTCTCTTAGCGTGTTATTCAGGACTTGTTGCAGTGAACATTTGGATATTTTGTATACACACCTATGTCCCCCCGGTGGAGCTGTTTTTCTTCTTACGACGGACCGGGTGTTTTCCGAACTATGGGGAAGGTATTACAGGAAAAAGAATTGGGGTATGTTTCATTCTAATATTAGCTCTCCATCCTTTCTGATTGCTATACTTAGTATGCAATGGTATGGAGTCTTCTTCATCTTGCTACTTTTGCCTAAACACATTCAGCTCGCAGCAATGCTTATGGACACCATATCTCTATCGGTAGTAATACTAGTAAGCGGCCTTTCACTAGATAACTGCTCACAATTAATCCTTTCCTCGCAGTGTTGTCTAAAACGGCGGACCCATGAAATATCACTAGGTAGATATTTCCTTCAGCAAGGTGAATACTGCGTTCAGTGACTCAGGCTCAGCTTTCTTATATTCTTTAAAGGTCTCTTTTCCTTTGCCCTCGTTTGCATCGTGAATGTAGCATCTGCAATTAATTACTTCAAGTAAGTTCACCTTACTTTTTTAAGAGAATCAGAGTCTCATCACCGACCAGACCTCCAAGCTTCGAATCTGGTGTAGGATTACCACTTATAATGGTCGTTCCCAACCTCGTGGTACGTTTGCTCTTTCATCGGTCCATTTTTACCAATACTTACTGCAAATTGTTAGGCCTGCCATGTGTATGAGACACTTTTGTTCTCAGCTTGCCCTGCTCTAACATTCCTTCTAGTATATTAGATCTGCGCAAAAAAGTAACACCTACAGACTCTGAGATATCGCGACGACATTCCCTTATAATACGTAATGCTCTCGATACTCGATGGACAGACTCATGGACGATAAGCCCTATCAGTATCAGATAACCTCCCCGGACATCGTTCTGCCTAGGAAAGTGTACATAATTTATAATACTCGATGTAATCGCCATCCATTTGTACTGCTATGCAATATCGCATTTGAAAAGTCTACCACAGGATTCCCACTTTTTTTGCCATCATATGGAAGGTATGGCATCATACAGGTACGCATGTGTGACTGACGCGGATGCTATTTTTGAACTGATAATAAGGTGTGCAAACCCTATAGCTTGACAAGCTAGTGTCACGACACAATAGCTCTCATCAGAAACAGCTGCCTTCCTTTGCTGCAATTCAATATTGTGTTGTTTCGTTCGCACTGAACTACACGCTCAGCCCCACTGCCAACCGCACACCCTCCAGTGGAAGCAAGTTAATATACGTCATGCTTCCATTCAACAACACAGAGGGCTTCCAAGTCGGAACTCAGAAGAAACTTGACCTGTAATTCACATTCTCGTCAAGCTCGCTGGTTTATGCGTCGGCAAAAACGCAGGTTTACCACACTGTGCATCAGACCTCATCGGCCTTGTCTTTCTTATCACCAAGTTCGGCCCCGCACCCCTCATCTCGGTAGCCTACATGTGCATTTCTCCGAGTTGTCACACGATATGTCAAGTCTCTTCAGCTCGTACGCCACTCCAGTGCTTCGCTCGGTGCTTTTACACCCTCTCTTCTTTTTATCTGTCCTGTAGTATTTGGTATATGGACAGCTCTGAGCATATTCTAGCTTCGCGCTCCCATGCTATGGCTGATAATACGCGAAGTTCGAGAAACATAGTTATGGTCTATTCCAAGACCTCCACGAAACGAACCGACAGGAATCATGGGCGTTCAGCTAGGGTTGACACAACTCAAGTTGATCTATGGTACTGTTCATGAAGTTCGGTACAGTTTTGTTGCTGCGTATTGTCTGCAGATCTATGAGTGGTGTATAAAGTGAGCTTAAAGTATACTTCACAAAGAAGAGTTATTGTACTTACTTCTACAGTTTCGAGAATGAAGTCCGTTTCATACACTCAGGCCCATGGTCCATAGTTCGGATAATGTATGTCCTGTGCCGCTACTACCCCGTTATTGCTTGGCCAGTACTGCTTTGGGCGTATTGCATCAACCACAATCCCTCATTTTGCTTGAGGGTAGTGCACCCAGTCCATGCCCTTATGCTTCCATTCGTAAGTTGTCTCTCAGAGTCGAAACAAAGTAATGGTCATTACTAACCATTGGTTATGAAGCAATTAATAGGTCAAGGTGAATTGCTGTAATGAATGAATTCTGTCCAAGAAAAATGGCTTATATGTAACGCTAGCCGTTGTGTTCGTACGAACGTACGGATTTTCTGCCCAGAGTAGGAGAATTCTCGCCTGCTTAATTATCTTATATGCGCTAGTCGTGGTTTCGAATGTCTGGCTATTTTGTATACATATTACCGCTCCATCGACAGCGACATATGCACCGTTTTACGCTATAGTCGGTGGAACTGGTTGCTTCCCGGACTACAGCGCAAAATTCATGGGCATGCGAATTGGGGTAAGCAATCTAACCATTTGCATAAAACCAACGAACACTTACAAATCCGAAATTCCTCCATTACAGCTAGCAATGGTGGGTCTCCTATTTTTTATCGGCGGGGCAAGGATCATGCTTATGGAACTCCACAGTTTACAGCAACTCTTATGGATGTATTTTCTCTGACAATAGTTAGTATGGTAAAGTTTTCCAGTATCAGGGTAGGAATAACATCTTAATCATGGCAACGCAGTATTGCTACCAAAGGCACGGTGCAAGAACATCTCTTGCGATGTACTTCATGAAACAAGGTAAGTCTATTTTGCCCTTGTATGCAAATTGACATTGTATTTACGACCGCTAGGTTTCGGAAGCTTCATCTGCGTCACGTCGGTGAATGTCTTTGCAATGTCGCTCTATTTCCGGTGCGTGAATATGAAGCCATTTCTGCTTCATGACATGTTTAATGCTATCCTCTCAGACACAACAGTACCCACAACGGCATTGGCCTCCCATTTATCCTCGTGGTTTCCAGCATGATGGTAATGGTCTTTCTCTGGTTGTGAATAACCGAATTAACCACCCCTATCCTTAGGCTTGTCGATTGTACGAACCTTTTTACCTTTTTATACCATTGTGATATCCTTCTGACTTCAATTCTCGGTACTATTAGAATCCTGCAGCTGAGGCAACGAGCTGCTCGTACAGATACCGAGATATCTAGAGAGAACTCTCTCATCGTACGCAACGCAATTGGATCCGTGCTCGGTACCGATGAATCGATGGCTGCTGTTTAAGAAGTAGGTGACGATTCAGATGGGGGGTATACCAAGGACAGAACACTTTCGTAGGATCTTCAGTACCATAGATGTCGCTTTCTGCCATAACTGCGCAGTTATAATTACGTTCAAGCCTTATAATGACGCTAGTTTCCCACTGACACCCATGTCGATTTCTGCGAGTCCATGGAAGGAAATGATCTACCTTAATAACAGTCAAGCTTTAAATAACGAGGCAACGAGTATGAAGAATATCATTGGCCGGTAGTGGGGTAGCTTGTCAGGTGTTGTTGGATTCAGAAGAAGATAATTTTTCGACGCTAGTGAAGGACAATCCATGAGAAACTTGAGGCGGGGGTGGGACCTGCAATCCAAAGAGCGTAGAGATGGTGCAATGATACGGTAGATAGATTTTGGTGCAATTTAGTACATATGGATACCATGGGAGAGGTCCGAAGAACGCGGTGCGCACAAGGCAAAAGCTGTTGTAAGAAGAGAGGAAAAATTTAAGAGGGTTCTTAAATTTTTTATAACCCGATAGCCGGATATTGGAATAGTGTGGCAGCATCGCAAGTTATCATGCCGTCATTATAATTGTGGTGCTAGATCTTGATATGGTTCAAAGTGTCGTTGTCGAGGAAGCCATTTGTCCATTATTCATGAATTTAGTCCCGGTGGTTTATGTTCAGAAAGTATCACCCTTTTCCTCTTCACAAGTACAACATAGACTGGTCACCGCCTTCGACTCTTTAATTGAAGTACCCTGGAAGTACGACCTGTATGCGCGTGCGACCTAGGGTATTCGAAAAGAAGGACATTGAAAGCAGGTGCTTGGAATAGCTTCTGGTAATGGAGCACTTAGTTAAGTTTGGGTTAATAATAAGTACAACTTAAAAGTAGTCGTAAGTTTCAATGTCAGCGGCCTCAACAGTCATCGCTTAATTACATCTTCCCAGCCCACCTCCACCAAACATGTCAGAAAATACAGAGCGTACATTAACTTTTAATCATAGATAGTTACAATGTCAGAAAAGGGTATCAACGATCTATTACTGGCGCGTCGTTAAGTATGTTAAAAAGTATATATAAAAATCAAAACCTATGAAGGGTATACTGTGCGTGGATATCGTGAGGAACCATCATCGCTAGAATATTTGAAAGGCGAGCAAGCTAGTCAGCAAGCATGAATGGGGGTGAGATACGAAAATAGATGCAGGATGAGCAGGGGCAAGTTACGTATGGAGAGGGATGCACTCAATCGGAACTGAGGATGTGAACGACGACAACAGCAGTATATCTCAGAAGTAGACCAGGTTTGATGCGTAGGAAAAAGGGTGCGGCTGCGCAAGAGGATCGGCGTGGTGAGATGTAGATGAAAAAAAATGAAAAGGGGGGATAAGGAAACTTCAAGAGGGGGAAGTCAGGATATCCAGCCCAATCTATAGCTATTGTACAAGCAAGAAGGAAAGAGGCCGCGATGAATCGATCACCCAGTTGAAGGTACGTATGAAGGGGTGAACGGAATATAGATGAATGAAGGGTATCTAAAAAGATCCCAACATGCCAGCTGAAAGGGCGAAGGAGAAGAACTACATCCCACCGTATGCGTTCGAAGGATCGTACACAGTATGGGAAGAAACCGGACGCATATCGTTCGTATTAGCATTCGCATTCCTAGGTCCAGATGACGAGGATGTAGCAGTGGTACTATCATCCCCTGCATTGGAAACAGCCAGCTGAGGTCTGACTTTTACATCTCTTTGCACATTAGCGTACGACACATCGTCGACGTACGCAGGAGGAGGAACATCATTGGCATCACTGTCGCGGGGCGAGCTGTGAGTCAAGCTGTTCTGACGATGAATGTACGGCTCCTGCGTAGGGGATGTATTGCTTGGAGAAGATGGTGCTTGAGCGGCGGCGGCGAACGGGTTGGCGAATCCTTCGTTCTGCTGGAGCTGAAGCTGGGGAGCCACAGACTGACCAGAATTAGGCCCATAGCCATACTGATGGGCAGGGGGGATATTGTTGTACTGAGAATACTGTTGGGCTGTGGGGTGACCAAAGCGGGGGTCAGGAGCACCGTATCCACCATATCCGGGTCGTGCACCGTAAGCGGCTACGTTGGACGCATAGGGGTCCAAGGCAGGATATTGCTCAAATTGCGGGGGCATATTGTATCCAACAGGAGCTCCGCCGTACGGTCCGGGGTTGGGGGTACCATATCTGCCGGGAACATCGTACCTTCCGGGGGCAGCGCCATAAGAATCCTGTTGAGCAGGAGCACCGTATTGCATACTGGCAGCACCTGCAGCACTCCCTGCATAATGACTGAATTCTGAACCGCCGAATTGGGAGAGCTGATCGGAGTGTGGTCCATAAGCCATAGAGGGCGCATTAGGGATGGCAGGAGTGGCCGCTGCGCGTCGTTCAATCATGCTGGGAGGGCGGGGAGAAATAGTTGAAGCCTTGGTAGATTTATCATCATCCAATAGCAGGGCTGAGCGGCGGAATTGGTTAGCGCTGAATCCAGTTCTGGCTCGTTGTCTCTTGCGCCAGTGACGCTATTCAAAAATATTAGGAGAGAAAAAAGATGTACGATATCAAAACAGACGTACCACTATAAATGCAACAAAGGCACACAATGCAACAAAACCAATCAAGCCGCCGACAACACCTCCTGCAATAGCACCTCCATTCGATGAGTCGTCGTCACTTGCGGTGCTATCAGCCGACGAAGCGCTAGAACTTGCAGCAGAGCTGCTGGAAGTTTGGCTGATGCTACTCAGAGCACGAAGGGTCGTGCTGGTGTTAGAGGCGGCTGGTGCGCTTGTGGTACCTGCGACGGGCTGGGATGGATAAAAGTCTATTTCAGCATGCGGATAAGGAAGTTTAACTGAAAGCGCGTACGATAATGGCTGATGCGCTAGAGGCAGCGTTGGTATTGGCGGGAGGGGCAGCTATAACAGCTGAGCTTGATGATGTTGGGGCAGCTACGCCAACAGACGTCGAG
Source organism: Cyathus striatus (assembly GCA_025738555.1). Taxonomy (NCBI): domain Eukaryota; kingdom Fungi; phylum Basidiomycota; class Agaricomycetes; order Agaricales; family Nidulariaceae; genus Cyathus; species Cyathus striatus. The sequence continues at coordinate 3,864,096 of JAOVFP010000013.1, read as the reverse complement.
GGGACAGTTGCGCTCGTCGAAGGGGTAGCAACCGCCGGAATAACATGGGAACTTGTAGTTGAAGGAGTTACGCTGACCGCCGTAGTACTTGAAACAGTAGTTTTAACTACTACAAGAGGCGTAGTTGTGGTTGTTGCATCAGTAGTAGTAGCTGGTCACAACAATAAGGATTAATCAGGCACAGGACAATGGCTACACGTACTCTTCTCTATAATCTTTAATGGATCATCCTCCACATCATCATCAGCTGTGTCCTTAGTTTGGCGAAGAGCAAGACCTCTACGGTGGTGCAACACAAGCCGTGGGTCGAATTGGTGGTTCATGGCGATTATTTCTGAAATTAAGGCGGTACTAAAGCGGACTTGAGGACGCCTGAGGAAAGTAAAATGAGTGAAAAGAGAGAATAATGCGAAAGATCGTGAAGAATGAAGGAGAGGTTTGAGGCGCCGTCGAGGACGATAGGGAAGAGGCAAAAGACGACGAGAGGAAAGAAGGAAAGTTAGGAAAACAATGGTGACACCAAAGCATGCCCCGACCAATCCAACTGCTCTGATGGTCACGAGACCGAGATGATCATTTTCTGCTCCCTTTTTGGGAATTTCGTATCACGCTTTCTCCATCTGTCGTCTGGACAACCCCAATCCTATCTCCCCGACCACATGTCTTTCTCTACCTCTGGAAACTGTTTTTCCACTCTGTTTCCTTGACAAAATATGGTTCAACTCTTCCTTAAATTTACAACAAGGAGAACCATCTTCAAGAACAGAGTAGACAACATGACATGGTACTCGGAACATATTGATGGTCTGAAACCAATCTAAAATCCCGCTAGCTGTCATTATGAAATTTATGGCGTGCTTACTCCGCCGTAATGATACATAATTGACCTCACGTCGCAAGCAGTTGGATGCTGAAACTCCGCATGGAACTTGTAAATTGTGCCCACAGAAGTCATAGTCGTCTCACGAAGTCACCCCCAGAGTCAGTACGCGTACAGCGCAATGTGCATCAGCGATCATGGTGTGTCATGTTCCAGAATCTCTTCCGGGGCCGGCTGTTTTCGGCGTTGTGTATAAGTGAGTACTCCATAAAGACCAACCGGGTCCTCGAGACCGTCCACGGAGGATATTCAGGCAGTTATTAGCCTATAACGGGATATCATTCCGTGAACTGAAACGCATGAGATTACTTGCATTGGCACTTGAATATGTAAACTGGTATCATGAATTAATTTCTTCCGTAACAACTCGAAACGTGAACTTTAGCTGAGAAATTAGAATTGCCCAAGCATTATTCGCATCCATCTTGACCGGATTGAAAGATAAGGAATCGAAAGTCCAATGAACTTAGGGAGTATCGGTGGAGTGTTAACAGCGATTTTGTTAGGGCGGGACTTTTGCTATCTGGACCAAAGGGAGCTAGTTTCACCCTGCGCAAGTAAGCACACGAAAAGTGTAAAAGTTTCAATGTGAATGTTCTCGAAAAGGATAAACATCGTCTCTGAAGTCAACATCGAAGAATTCATAACCTTTAACACGACTAACTAAAGAGCGTGAAAGAGACGGAATGGAAACTTAGCAAATTGCTCGGTTAGGTCAAATCGTTTCTAATGCAACGCGTTCCAAATTGTTAGAAGCTGGAATGAAGTCGCGTCCCAGATATCGTACTGCTTCCTGGAATGCTGCTCAGTTCACGGATGATGATGGTAAATGAAGAACGCATTAAAAGATTCAGTGAATGTAAATGTTCCATTACATCTTCAGCTAGAGTATTGAAGTAGAGATGAGTCAGAGTCAATTGAGACTGAGTGACTTCAGCTTAACTTCAGTGCATCCAAGACGCCAACGGCCCCAACTTCAAACATTCACAAACACACACCCAGTAGATCCTCCACAGTTCCGAATTGTCCACTACTAATCAGCTCGATATCTCGCCCACCTCCCCCTTCAACGACCTGGCACAATGGACACAGAGATCCCATTGGTAGTAGACAATGGCACAGGTGTAAGTCCCCGATCATGCCCCTCTCGTCTAGCGCGATAACGAAATGACGCGCTGCGCCAGTTCGTCAAAGTCGGATATGCAGGTTCTAATTTCCCAGAACATGGTACATTTCCCTACTCATATCTTTTTAGATGAAAAAGTTAACAAAATGAAATAGTATTTCCATCGATTATAGGTCGCCCCATTCTGCGCGCTGAAGAGCGCATCGGTGCTACAACTATCAAAGACATCATGATCGGCGATGACGCTGCTGCGAACCGTAACTATCTCCAAGTAACCCAGCCCATGGAGCATGGAATAGTGAAGAACTGGGAAGACATGAAGCTCCTCTGGGACTACACCTTTGACGAGAAGCTTAAAATCGACCCTAGGGGGCGCAGGGTGCTCCTCACAGAGCCCCCGATGAATCCTAAAGTGAATAGGGAGAGGATGTGTCAAGTTATGTTTGAGGAGTATGGCTTTGAGGGCGTGCATGTTGCCATTCAGGCTGTATTAACGCTTTATGCTCAGGGTGTGTTCTTTCTTTGGATTAGAGAAGGAAAAGGAGGCTGAATGTGAATAGGACTAACAACCGGTGTGGTGGTCGATTCCGGAGACGGTGTAACGCACATTGTACCCGTGTACGGGGGATTCTCCCTCCCGCATCTCACACGAAGACTGGATATTGCTGGAAGAGACGTGACAAGGTACCTCATTAAGCTCCTCCTCATGCGCGGGTACGCGTTTAACAGGACTGCCGATTTCGAAACTGTCCGCGAGATCAAGGAGAAACTGTGTTATGTCAGGTTCGTTCTGTTCTATCCTTCCTATAGCTCTGTGTTGATCGGTGGAAAGTTATGATCTGGATTTGGACACGCGCTTGTCGGAGGAGACTACAGTACTCGTGGAGAGTTATACTGTAAGTGGGATAGGTTGTGTTTTGATATTTGATTCTGAGAATTGTGCTAGCTCCCGGATGGACGCACGATCAAAGTAGGCTCCGAACGCTTCGAGGCGCCCGAATGCATGTTCCAACCGCATCTGGTCGATGTCGAACAGCCCGGCGTAGCAGGTGCGTTCATTTCATTCATTCTAGCGCAAGATCGAGTTGTTGAATTGAATGAGAATAGAAATGCTATTCCAAACGATCCAAAACGCAGCAGTGGACATACGGTCTGAATTGTACAAGCATATTGTGCTTTCGGGGGGATCAAGCATGTACCCTGGTCTTCCTAGTCGATTGGAGAAGGAGATGAAGCAGTTGTATCTTACGCGTGTGTTGGGTGGTGATCCTACGAGGCTGAATGTGCGTTTACGTTTCATATCTGATGTGGGGTTTACATTAAAACGGGTGATGCTAGAAATTCAAGATTCGCATTGAGGATCCGCCACGAAGGAAGCACGCGGTGTTCCTTGGTGGGGCGGTGTTGGCTGATATTATGAAGGCGCGGTCCGAGTTTTGGATATCGAGGGAGGAGTGGTTCGAGGAGGGGGTTAGGTCTTTGGATAAGCTTAATAGGGGAGAGAATTAGGACTTGTATCAGTACTGCATAAATGGATTTGAATTGTTTTACAGATTAAGAGGTATAAGCGCTGTATATAATCCATAAGGTATTTCTATATTCCTTTCCACGACGGTTTATAGAGTCCAGAATCCATCCCATGGGAATAAATGTCTAATCTTGGTTTCGTCTAGGGAGGTGCCGCGGATGATGTCTTGTCCTTGGATGAGGAGGAGTTCTCTGCCGCGCATTCGGCGGGTCTTGCGCATGGGGTCGGCCTCGTCTAGTTCGTCGTCTGTCGGGAGACGCTCTTCTTCGGGGAGGGTCATGGCGTATTCCTGTGTTATTTCCAAGAGGGCGTGTGTTTTTGTGAGCGCTTGTGCTGCAGCTGTTGAGACAGGGGTGGAACCTTCCACGTGGATGTCTGGGTGGTAGTGCGCCAGGATGAGAGCAGAGAATAGGTCGCCGACTCCAGAGAAGTATCCTGGGATGGTAGGTACCACTTGGGCGTGGACGATTGGCGTTGATGAAGTGGGGGAGACGGAGGAGGTGATGCAGAGGAGATGGTCTGTGTCCCCTGGCCTTAGAGATTCCGGGAGACAGGACAAGAGCCAGGGCTTGAGGGGGATGGAGGAGATGACGACGTTTGGGACGTGGGAAATCTCATGGAGGGATTTGAGGGCGGATCGGAGGGATTCAAAGTCTGTGAGTTGGATTTGGGTGAGGAGTTCTGCCTCGAACCAGTTGGGGGTTATTATTGTGGCCAGGGGGAGCATGGAGCGGTAGATGGGGACGACGTCTGGGGCGACGTAGATCTGGCCTGCGTCGCCCATGACCGCTTCGGGGTGTTAGTCTTTTAGTATATAGGAGAGGAGGGGGACATACGGTCTAGGAGGTAGATCATACTTGGCTTTGCGTGTTTTAGACGGGTGGCGAGGGAGGCTACAGCACCGAGAGCCTCCGCGCCGGGGATGTATCCAGTCAGAAGTCTGCGGGGGACAAGAATCTGGTTGTGCTCCATGAGGTCGAACATGGTGTTGAGCTCTGCAGCAGTGGCCTTTGTGCCGCCGGTCTTGCCATACCCAGAGTGGTTGGAGAAGTTGACGGTGTTGACTACCTGGTAAATGAACGGGGGAGATTAGATCTGAGGCGGGCAGGGCGCGAGAAGCACCTGGCTTACATCGACGTCGTAGCCTAGACACTGCAGCGGGAACACCGCCGCTTTTCCGCCGACGTAGCCGAACACGACGTGCGACTGGATGCTGAGAACACGTTCTGCTGCTTTTGCCATGAGAGTCACAGAGAGTGCAAAGACGGGAATTGAATTATCTATCGGGTCTTGATTGAGTCACGGACCCAAAAATAGAAGCTGATAATTGTGGTCACGCCACCTACGCGCTTGCTGCCTGCACCACCGACGGTGACCACCACCCCACTCGTCTTTCCCCATTCCCCTCCCCATCCCATCTCCTCTTCTCATAATTACTACTAATTTCTGTACATTATTCAACTATTCCGATGGACGGCTCAAGGTCCTTCTTCCTCCTCACTCTATAATAACAAATCCACTGACATCATCCTGCTGCGTGGCAGACTACGCCAGTCATGGTACACCTCCCTCAACGACGCCGAAGCCCGCTTCAGACATCTCCTCACATCCCCCGCCGCAGACTGGAAAAGACTCTCCGTACCAGATTCAGCCTCCAAGAAAGGAAAGGCCAGGGCGCCTTTTGTCCCCGAGCTTGCGGACGTCATTGTTCACCGGAGTACTGCGTCCGGGGACGACATTTACCGCATTGTACTGGACATTCCCACCGGCGACGAGCTCGTCTCACTCGAGCCATGGAAGGCCGTGTTGACGACGCCCGAGCTGAGGCAGGAGTGGGATCCCGCAGTTGAGGACGCGCATTTGGTTGAGATGTTTGATCGCTCCGCCAGGATTGCAAAGACTAATTTTTCACTGGGGTGGCCCGTAAAGTGAGTTGGCCGTAAAATGTTGTGAAAGCATGTGTTGAACGCGTCTAGTCCGAGGGATGCCGTAACCATATCACGAACTTTTCACGACACCACCACTCTCATCGATATCTCAACGTCGTTACCCCGCTCGCCTGACGAACCAGCATATCTCAGACCCTCCCCGCCTTTCGTCAGGTCACATATCAAATGTATGTCCTTTGGAATCGAAGCCTGTCTCCTCTGATGTCTATCTAGTATTTGCATGGTGCATACAACATATCCAACCCCAGCCTCCCTCGCCTACCACCCCGGAAGATAAGAAAAAGGGAGGAAAGATACGCATAACGTGCTTTTGGCAACACGATCTGAAAGCCTTATGGGGCTTCGGATCATCTACTTCTGCTTTGGTGCAGCAATTATCCACAATGACCATCAGCTTGTTCAAGACCGTCATGAAACGCGGCGGACGCGTGCCCAAATTAGCGGGATACGGCAACGGAGTCTCAATAGACCGCATACGGTACCAGATTGACCGGGAGGCACTTACCGTCGATTACTCTATTATTCCCGAGGATGAAGACCATTCTGCTGTGATGGAGGGACATGGCATGGATGAAGTCCAAGCGTTGCGCGAATGTAGGCGGTTAACGCGCTCGCTAGAGTGCGTGTTGCCATCCCCCGACGGATGGGAGGTGCAGGTTTCGCTTAAAGCGTCTTCAGAGGAGGTGGAAAATCTTCCTTGGACAGCCCAAGCCTTTCGAAGTTGCTCTTCAGGATTTACGCCGGATCAGATTATGCTCCGGCTCACTCACGCGCAGCTTACAGATGAACACTCCGTTCTCAAAGTAAAGTTGGTCATCGAGGCGTCTGGAGGCACACGCGGGCTACGATTAAATGGCATACCAAAATCTATTCAAGATACAGAAGACAGGGATCCCTCGAGCTATACCATCCCTCAACCCATTCTGCAGGATATTGCGAGTACGGCGGAGAGGAGTTTTCAGACGACCGAGACGATGGCTACCACTAGCAGTGGAGCGTCGGTGTCGTCCGCATCGACTTTGCAGATGCAATCACGGCCACAGGGTGTCGAGCGGAGTCCTGCGGCGGAAAAGACCATCTTGTCGAGGGTGAAGAGGAACTATATCTACTTCTCGTCGTTGTTGCAAGAGCCAGAAGCAAAGTGGAGAAGAAGTAAGTGTTTCAGTCCAGTTTGCATTTCCTATTCCATCCCCTACCCACCGCCATTTTCTATTCCCGATTTCCATTGTCACATTTGTTATGTTCTAGTGGATGGAATGATTGAGCTAACATATGCTTCTTTGCTTCCAAGCTACCGAAGGGAGAGGCGTGTCCATCACTCAGCTTGATTCGATTGATCCCACGCTTGTCGTTTACCGTGCTGAGGCGACTTTCGTTGGGGTCGGACTTTGGGATCTGTATGGCGCTGTCGTTTCGCCTGGTGCTAGAGCCTACTGGGACAGACAACATGAAGACGCAGTTCTGCTCGAGGATGTGAATGAGCTGACTGAGTTGTGGCATTTTAGAACTAAGCCAGCTTGGCCTGTCAAGTGAGTTGGTTGGGTTTTGTGGTTTGGAGGTGGTTTGCTGATCCGTTGCTCTTTTATTATTTGCACTTTTCTATTTTTGATTTAGTGGGCGCGACGCTGTAGTGTTGAAGACGGTGTACAAGTCGCCTACTACGATACATGTCTTTGCGTTCTCTGCTGATGATCCACATTTGTTCCCTAACATCCCTCCTGTGGATCCCAATATCATCCGAACGCAGGTTGATTTGCAAGGATGGGCGATCGAGGCGCTTTCACCTACTACCACGCTTCTGACACTTCTGGAGCAGTCCGATCCGAAGGGGTGGACGAACAAGACGTCTATACCGACACAGATGATCAATACTCTCGCTGGGATTGGCGACTTTGCGATTAAATGCGGTGGACCGCCTATTGTTACGCGTCTTGCAGGAGGCAAGGCTAATGAGATGCGGTATGATCACGACAGGGGGAGTTTTAGAGTTGAGTATGAGCCTTCGGCCATTCGGCGCGCGGCGTTGACGAACAAGGAGAAGGAGTCGGGCGATGATGGAGGCGGGTTGCCTGTTATCGAGTGTGAAGTTAGGTGTGATATTGATACCTGGGCGAGTTCGTTGGATATTGTTGTCGACCCCCCGCCGCAGACTATTTCGTGTTTGAGGAGGCATAGGTTGTCTGCGGAGGGTGGGGGACTGTGGCTGACGCTTACGCATGATGCGCTTTTCGTGGATGATGAACGACTTCAGGCGATTGTACGTCGGGCACCTGGGAAGGAGAAGGGATTGGTTATGGTGAATGGGGCGAAGATCCAGGTGGATGTGGAGGAGTTGCCCGAGGGCGAGATTAAGCTTTTGAAGCAGCAAAAGAGGGTTAAGCCGCCGAGGATTCCACTTGATCAGCCGCCTGTTGTTGGTGCTGTTAAGAAACGGAGGGCAGAGTGGAGTGCTTCGGAGGAGGGGGGAAATGGAGAGGAAGTGTCTTCGGGAACGTCTGCGGTGAATACAATTGCGGCGTGGGCTTCTGCGCCGAAGATGTCGAGTCCTCTTGCGAGATTTTTCACGTATGCGGTGGATCAGGCTACCACGACGACGCAGCAGGCTGTTGCTGCCATGACGCCTGCGTCGAGTGTTGGGTCTGTGCCGTCTGCTTCCAAGCCGCCTATGCAGTATGCGCTCGAGGCGCTTTCGTGGACGCAGGATTTTCATGCCAGTTCGTCAGCTGAGGGGTGGGTGTTGGTGAGCGATAAGGGCTTGCCGGTGCATCGCAAGCTTGCACCAGAGATCTCACCTGTTATCCCTGTGCATAAGGGTGTCAAGGTCATTGAAGGCGTGTCTGCGGAGGAAATTGCTGCTGTAGTTGTCGAGCCGGATTGTAGGAGGAAGTGGGACGACAGGTTTGATTCGTCCGTTGTGTTTGAGTCATATGGCTCTGGGTGTTCTACGTCTTTCTTGGTTGCAAAGGGCGGGTTCCCGTTTAGGGATCGCGGGTTTTATTTGGCGGATGTGGTCGCGCGTGCAAATGCGCCTGCGCCTGTTTCGAGGAGGAATACGGTTGCTGGGGATGTGGCAGAACTGTCGAATGGGTCTAGGAATGCGATTTTTTGCGTTTCGGCGTCGTTTTCTCCTGATTCGGTTGTTGCTTTTGCCCCGGAGAAGTACAATTCCTATGCGTTGCCTATTGGGCGCGTGTATCTAGACGCGTGGATTCTGGAGACGCTCGACCCGTATACCAAGGAGAATTATGCGATTCCGTCGACGAGGTGTACACATCTGGTTGCGGTGGATTATGCGGGGTCTATTCCTGCTGCTGTGAATGGGGTGATCAATGCCGCACTGCCCCGGTGTATTCTTGCAGTTGAGAGTTATATCAGGGCTATATCACCGTTGCCGATCACTAGGTTACCGGCTCCTGCCTTGGTCATTGCTGAGAAGAAGCTGGATGAGCATTTGGCGAGTTATGCGTGGAAGTTGAGGCGGAGGGATGAGCAGAGGGTGCTTTTGGGGACTAAGTGTGAGGTTGAGAGTGGTATGTATGAGGTTGGGATTGTCGTTTGTATGGGAGTAAAGGAGATGGAGGGGAGGGATGCACGGTCGCCTGCCCCTGCCGGGAAGAGAATGAGGGTCAGTCCTAGTCCGCCATTGGAGGAGGTGGAGGTGGGGAGTGATATTTTGGATGGCAGTCCGTCATTGACATCTTCTACGACGACGATAACACCTACGTCTCCCCGGCCTGCGCGACAGCGAGCTCCTTCGTCTTCGTATTCACCGGAAGTTTCACGGAATGGGATCCCGAGTACTCCTACTGGGTCGCTTCGCGGACGTGCGTCTACGTCAGCGTTTAATCTCAAAGGCGAAGTTAAGCCTCCTACGGATTTGGTCGTTGCGGAGGTTGTTGTGGACTCGAAGATGTATCCCGATGGGTATACTGTTTCGCTCAATACGAGGACTAGGGAAGGGGATGGGAAGTATATTTCGCTGTCTATGTCTACGGAGGGTACTACGCTCCCGCTCAGTCCGACGCTTTACACGCTCCCTTCGTCACCGCTGCATTCTTCTGGACTTAGCTCGGAGTCGCCTACGCGTCATTTGCTTCGGCTTACGTTGCCCACTGCACAATATCAGATTTCGACCGTGCGCGATCCGTTGACTGGGGAAGTGCGCACCGCACCGCCCCGACCCAAGTGGATGGAAACACTTGAAGGTGACGGATGGATCTTGAACTTGCGTGTAGCTCCCAGGGAGAAATCGACGGAAATGCAGAATAAGGACGTGGTGGAAGTAAACGGTGTTTCGGTGCCCGTGACCACCGAGAAGGAGGGATTGACGACGCTAGGACGGGAAGAGCTGCTGGACGATCGGGTTGGCAAAGCTAGTGTTTTGTCCAGGTTTGTCGTTGCGATTGCCCTCTTTTCATGTCTCTTATCTAGCCTTTTGTTCTCTTCCATTCCAGGGCCCCGAATGAAGCGGAGCCGTTGCCTAGTGAATTGACTGCGCCACTCGGGATTGCTACTGCCCTCGTTGATCCTTCCGCTCTCAGACCGCAAGTGGTTGTCTCTGAGAATGTGTTGGAGATGAAGAGTGAGGAGGTACCTGTGGTGGTGGAGGAGAAAGACGATGGGGTGAGTGTTGCTTATTTTCTTGTTTCTGTCATTTTTGCTTTTTGTGCCCCTTTCCTGTTACGACAGAGGTTACGCTTATTTTTGGCTTTTTTGTTCTGTGTGTATTCCACCGAGGAGGTGATGTGGTGATATCCATCACGACTGACCAGTGCAGTTTCCTTTCTCTCTGATGATCTTCCCGCGGCCTAAAGGGGCTTGAGAACGGGGAGGAACTGAGAGGGAGGACTGAGAGGAGAGGAATTGGGTGGATGGGAGACGGCAGTTGCTGGTGCGATGTTGATATGGTTCCGGGGCCGAGGCGCTCGAGCGTTTGTTGATTGCTGCTCCTATGTGGCGAAGGAAGGTGACAGGGAAGATGAAGTCAGCTGCGAGGGCGGCTTCTGTCTTCTCATTTCATTTCGTTTTGAAATGAAGTGAATTTCACCTTGTTGTGTTTTTTTTTTCTTCGTTCCTCTGGTGCTCCTGTGTGGTGGTGGAGGTTAGGAGCGGGGAGTGCTGCGTGGGCTGGGGGCACAGTCTGTGTTTGGAGTGCGTAGCTGTTCACGAGGCGTCTCGTGAGCTACATAGTGGTGCATGAGGCGAGGTGGTGGGTGTCATTTGAGCGGTGTGTGTTAGTGAAGAGGTCATTGAAGAGCACGCAGTATCGAGGAGATTAACGGCACGGAGCCGCGTGTGTATTGGGTGTTTTTACTATCTGCAACACGCGCATTACTATCGTACACGTTGTTATCTATCTTTTTTACATTTTTTTGTAGTTTTACCTTGGTATGTAGATGCTGACATTTGACGTGACAGGCAACATTGGAAAGCTCACCTGGTACCGGGGAGGAGACAGGGGTAGTGGGTGGGGGAGGGGCGCGGCTTTTTGGATTTGGATTTTTGCAAAGTCTTGGAGGAGGAAGTAGTCGAAAGGGGAGTGCGCCTGGATCCCCGAGCCCCCCCAGGAAGGTGCCTGGAGGGCTTGGAGCGGTGGATGAGGTGGTTGTAGGCCATGGAGGGAAGATGTTCACGTTGTCGACATTGGTGGTGGTCGCGCTGATTGCATTCCTGATTGGGAGTCTTCTTCGGTCGCTGATCTCGCCTGCTGATTTTGTGTACGTTGACCGGAGCGGGGGGTCGATGGAAGGGGGAAGCGGGTGGAGAGAGATGCGACGGCTGTTGGAGGTGAAGTACATTGTTGGAGGATGGGACTTTCAGGTTGCTGTTGTTCGTCGTATGTAGTAGATAATTAATTCCGAGAATCTGGATCTGGAATCGAGATGGGTGCCGAGGGAGGATCGGGAAAGAGCGAGGAATTTTGTGCGGCGATGAAATTGAAAAGGATATGGGTGATGGGGTGGTGGGGACGGATGGGGAGCGGATGAGAAGTGGGAAGAGGACTGGACTGGTTGACGATTCTATCCTGGTCCATTGCCAGACTCTCAGCTTTCTCGTTGTTCTCCCTTCCCCCCTCCCTTTTATCCGATCTATAGTATTGCTATAATATATCCACTGTCCTAACTGTCATCCACATTCCCACACCCCTTCCTCCGATATCCGTGGCACAATCGCATTCCAGTTCCACAGCAATCCACACTCTCTTCCCTTCTTTTCCTTTTCTCTATTCCCTGTCCTCTTCATCCTCCTCCTCCTCCCCCCCCCTCCCCGCACCCCCCCCCACTTCCCCTCTCCTCGTCATGTCTGTCATCCAGCCAGGCCCAGGACAGCCCCCCAGCCCCCAACCATTCCCAGCAGGACCCCATGCCCTCGTCCGTCTCATGGGAGGGCGACAAGATGTTCAACATATATATCTACGACTATTGCTACAAGCGCGGATTCAGGAAGACCGCAAAGGAACTCATGCAGGAGGCCGATATTCCCCCAGACTCTACTCCCCCCATAAATGCGAGGCAGGGCTTGCTTTTTGAGTGAGCGAATCCTTCTCCTTTGTCTTGCTTCCATCGTGCTCATTGTCCCAGATGGTGGAGTGTCTTTTGGGTTCTATTCACAGCCAAATCAAGCGGAACAGGAAACGAAGACGCAGTCCTATACAACCAGGTGCGCAACCGTCCCCATCCACACCCCGCTCCCCACCCCCATCCCCGTCCTCCCTCCTCCTCCTCCCCGTCCCCTCGACAGCCCCCAGCACACGCTCACATCTACTCTTCCCCTTCTTCTTCTTCATCCTCCTACACCCTTGCTCAGCATCAGATGCAACGACAACAAGGGCAGAGAATGCCGCCCGCTCAAAGCATACACCCAGCCCCGCCCCCCCCTCCAACCACCAATCCTCAGCCTGGCCAATTACAGCAGGGGCAGCCCGGACCACCACAACCTGGCCAGCAGGGTGGGCAGCAGCAGCCCCCGCCTATGCGCCTTATGAATGGCCTCAATCGATCTAATGCGCCTCAGTTTTTGACAAATGGGATTCCACCCCCTCAGCAGGGACAGCAACAGCCTGGGCAGCAACATGTGAATGGTATGGCGATGGGGTTTCCGCCTCAGCCTGGGCAGGTGAACGGTGTTGGTGGACCGCCTCAGACGCCGGGGACGGCGAATACACCTGGGCAGCAACCACAACAACAGCAGCAGCAGCAAGGGCAGGGAGCGGGGTTTGGGCAGCAGCAACCACAACAGCAACAACAACCAGGGCAGAGGATGATGAATGGCCCGCCGCCCGGGCAACAGCAATCACAAGGACAGAGACAGCAACAGGGCCCATTTGGGAATAGCCCGACAATGGCGCCGTCCCCTGCGAGTCAACCCCAGCAGCAGCAACCACAACAACCTCCACAGCCTGGTCCACCTCAGCAGCCACAACAGCTGCCGATGGGGAGATTAAATCCGTCGCCGCATATGGGTCCCATGGGGACCCCCGTACCAACCTTCACGAGGCCTCCTAGTCGGCCTGGGAGTGCGCAGCAGCAGCCAGGCGGGATGATGATAGGTGTAGGAGGCGCGCAGCCATCGCCGTCCATGGCGAACAGGCAGATTAATATGCGTCCTGGGCCAGGTGGAGCGGGTATGATGCCAGGTATGATGATGGGTGGAATGGGGGGGATGCAGGGGATGGGAGGGATGCAGCCGCCGCCGCCTGGGGGTATGCAGGGTCCATCTGGGATGCAGGGTCCTCCTGGTGGCGGGATGGGCGGTCCGGGTCCCGGGGGTCCTATGGGCGGGATGCAGGCGGGAATGCCCCATCCTATGCAGCCTGGTATGCAAGGGCCTCCTCCTGGGAGCATGCAAGGACCACCCAATATGCAGCCCCCGGGCGGGATGCAGATGCAGGGTCCGCCTGGGATGCAGCCGCCTGGTGGAATGCAGGGGATGCAAGGCCCACCTGGAGGAATGCAGGGCCCACCGAGTATGCCTATGATGGGTAATCATATGGGCGGAATGGTCCCGGGAAACATGAATAATATGGAGAATGTGAATCAAGAGATTATGGTTATTCCGCAGAATGTGTTAGCTGGGCTGAGGCAGGAGACAGGCGTGGGTGATAAGGAGATTAGTTCGCTGAGTACGGGGGAGAAGGTGAGTTTTTGTGCAAATTTATTTTTGGGGAGATGTTAATGGTGTCATTAGCAACGGATTGTGCAACTTTGGCGCCAGCGGAGAGGTAAGATGACGCCTGGGCGTTCTAATGTGTGGACTTCCAACCATCATTTATTAGGTCCTCAACAAAATCAACAGCAGGCTCAACAGCAGCAACAACAAGCGCAACAACAGCAGCAGCAGCGGAACAAGCGGAACAGCACGAGTCCAGGCGAAGAGGTCCGTCATTCCCCTCGTTTTAGAAGTCAACCTTATCCTCAACAGGAGTATCTCGACCAGCATGAGTCGCAGCGCACAGAGAGTTCGCCCCCGGAAAGGAAGAGGCAGCGGAGGTCGCCTATGGATCCGCATGGACAGATTCCTGGCGCACCTCCCCCTGGGCAGCCTGGGGGACCCGGTGGGCAACCGATGCAGCAGCAACAGCAGCAGTTGTATTCGGGGATGATGATGGCTGGGCGACCGCCGATGAATGGGCAGGGGCAGGGTGGGCAGCCGGGGCAGCAACCGGGACAGCAGGGTCAGCCGCCGATGATGGGTATGCCCGGGGGTCCTGGGGGGATGCCAGGCCAACCTCAGCCGGGACAGCAGCCGCCTCCACCTGGAATGCAGGGGATGACGTCGCAACATGTGAGTTGGCTTATTTGTACTTTTTCGAGACTGTTGACTAAAGGAATTCGCTAGATGTACAATAGGACATTGGTAGCGATGCACAAGAATCAGATGCCGCAGGGATTGTCAGTAGCTGGGTCGCCTGCGTCTTCGGATCCATCGTCATTTAATGCCTCTTTGCCTCCAGGACCTGGAGGGGGGTTCAATTCGAACCAGCGACTCAATCAGGGGAACAAGCCACCGATGGGGGTATGATGCCACCTCCCTCGCCTGGAATGAATGGCCAACAGAAGGATAACCAGAACAAAGACATCAAGCCGCCGGAGTCGCCTAGAAATCCGCCGAATTCAGCCACGCCAAATCCTATTGGGAGTACGTCCGCGACGCCTGTTCCGGGCCCGCAACAGCCTCCTGGTCCACAGAATCCTAATCCCCCGCCTCCATCACAAGGCGGTCCTCCGCCATTGGGGGGCACGCCTGCGCCTCCACCTGGTCAGAATCCACCACTGGCTGATACATCGATTGCAAACACTATTTTCACGAATGATTTTATCAATAGTGTTGCGAGCTCGCTGGAGGACTTTGGGCCTGAACTCTTTAGGCAGGACGCGGATATTAACTTTGAGAGGGACTTTGGGCAGTGGTTCAATCCGGACGATTCTATGGGGTTGGATATGAAATAACCTTCCCCTCTCTGACTTCTTGCTGTTTTTCGTATCTAACTTAATCTCTCTCTCTCCGACCATCTGCATACTCATACTTTTTTTTTCTTGGTGTATTTCCTGCTGTTACTCTATCCCCGCTTTTGATTACTTTACCTAGTTCGCCTACTTCCATATCCCCCCACCCCATCCCCCACCGCTTGGATACATGCTGCTTTTTACTTATTTACCCGGCCATACCTACTCTATCCCCCCTTTTTTCTTTCCAAAAAAACTGCGTTTCGTGCAGTTGTGTTGTGTGCGGCAGCAGGGTCTTCATATCTCTCTCCATATCTCTATATATATACTGCTGTGTTTCTTGTTAGATGTAGTGTTATCTCCTTTTCTTCTTTTACTTACTTTTTAGTCCCTGCCCGCCTGGTTTCATTCTCTTCTTTTCTCCTAAGCTCGATCTTTCTTTCCGTCTATGTGATTCTCATAGCTGTTGTTTTACCTGGATTGAGCTTACCCCCTGTTTACCTTGTTTACTCAACTCTCGGTTTTTCTCTTTTTTTTTTTTACCCGTCCTTTTTCCTTGTCTTGCTCTCATGTACAATTGGCCTAAATCATATATTTGGATGGATTGAAAGTATTTATGGGTTTGTTTGACTTGTGAAGTGGGATTTGAGTTGAAGGATTGATCGGAGGTTGTCTGGTTTTTTTCTGTGTTCTGTGCAGTTTATCATTCTTCGTGTCTTGTATTGATACAAGGTGACTGTTTGGACAGCGTCGATCATTGTTTCGGAAAGGGATTTGATTTGAATTTGATAGCGGATGGAGACTGCTGTGCCGACGGAACCTGGTGATCCAAGGGGGCACACAGATTGGAATTTCCCACCAGGGGTGGGGAGGGTAGGTAGGGCCAAAGGCCCAAAACAAAATTTATGGAACCCTCTATACAGTAGTCTTATATCAGGTTTTGTAGTGCATTCAGTGAATTATAATTGGCTTATATTCCATTTAATGTCAATTCCTGTGCTCAGCAGCATCACTTGTAGTCATTTGGGCATTATAATTGATTTGTCAGAGCTAAGATGACAAATTATTATCTTATCTATGATTACCTCATCAATGACTCTTGAAGCTAACTTAAAGCAACAAATTCTATGGACCTCACAGTTTTCCATTCTAAGCTACAGCTAGAAAGCTAGTTGCTAACTATTAATGATAGCAGCCTGCTCTAGCACCTCCAGCACCACCAAGAATCCTTGACTCTGAGGGCTTTTCTATCTGCCCTGATTGTGGAATACAACTCCATTATGCAAACCTTGGCCTAGCCAATACTCTTAAAGACTATGACAAGACAAATGCATCACAGCAGGAAGACAAACTAGAGACATTACTGGTTCATAATAAAGTCCCAACAGAAGTGGTTGATGGACTAGCTAGCACAGAGAATCAGAGATTGGCAGAGGGGATAAGAACAGTGGTGAGGGTGCAGACAAAGGTGGAATTCCTGTAACACATGAACCCACTATTCAAGGCTCTGTGGATCTAGCCTCTAGGGCAATGTGCATCAAGATTTGTCACAAATCTGGACACGAGAAACATTACTCACATTTTAAATGGCTCTTGACAAACTTCCAAGTGATAATACAGTATATTATATAGCCCAGGTATCTGCACAGAATACTGTAGTACAGAACTACAATGTGAATACTGAGCAAGGGCGCAATATCACCTCTATCATAATACTGTGTGGATGGACTTGCAATGTGTGTAAACTGAGCAAGGATGGAGGCAGAGGTGTTAAGCGGGTCTGAAAGTAGCCAGATCTTTGAGTATACTAAAAATAGACCTCTTTCCGTATTTGGTAATAATTGGCTTATGTAAGGTAGGTAGGTAGAGCGACGAGGCGGTTTCAGAAAAATCGACCCCGGGTCTTTTTTTCCGATCCGTGTGCCCCCTTGTGGTGATCTTAGATTTTCTCGAGGATCATCAAGGACTACTTAACATTTTACATGATTTTGTATTTTGGCTTTTTGGGAAAGATGGTGGGTCTTTCTTCGACTCGATTATTTACCTGGACTTTAGTGCAAACATTTATATAGAGTTCGGGATGATTTATTTTACTGTGTTGCTTCTTTGGTTGCTAGGCTGCCAGTGAGGGAATGAAGACATCGGATATATCAAGCACTTGTCGGCGAATTGAAGATCATTTAAATATTTCGAGCACTCCTACTTGATAGTTCTTAAAATCATAGCTTTTGAAAAATGGTAGTGAGTTATACTTATCTAATAATAGGCCAAGTACAGAAGATAGATATGCTTAAATACATAAATAAAAATTTGCGATAAAATATGTGCTTTTATCTTATCGGACGCATTCAGGCTCCGACACTGGTCACTCGAACGCTTGAGTCGTCGCCTGTCGTCACACCCATCATCCTATTTCTGATCATGCTAAGTACTTATGTGAGTTTTCACTTGAGACTTCTGCAAGTTATTGAAGAAATGTAGGAAATAACCATGGACTTTTGCACATGCTTGATATTAAGTACGCCTGCAAAATATGAAAATTGAAGATTGAAACTTGATGCTTAAAGCTTGAAATAAGAACTTGGGCTTCAATAATGATAAAAGTTGTCACCTCAGGCAATGAAAATATGTGCATTATAGCCTCTTTTTGGAAAGTGTTAAAATTGGGCTGTACCATAGTATGTTCTCATTGTTCCATGATCTAATTCACTATTGTCTGAGGTGTGTGCTCTGGAACACTCGGCGCTTCCTTTCATCGATTCATCAGATGATACTTATTTAAAGTTAGCGATTGAAACCAACCGCAAGCCCTTGTCACCGAGCGTCAAGCTTCCCGTCTTACATTCAAACGCTCACGCATGACAAGCAACGGCAATTCAGACAGTGCCCCCATCGGCGAAGCGCAAGTTTCATTTGAACAGCCACAGCAGATGTATCCAGAGATATCACCAATGAACGGACAGAGGCAGACTGGGCAGCTGGGACAACTGGGTCCTGGGGAGATGTCGGGGCAACCCCAACCGGGTCAACAGCTTCTTCAGCCTGGATTGCAGCACGTGAGTTATTTTTTAGTGATTTGAGCCTGGAGATTGAAGGTTTTTGCATGTAGGGGATGATGTCGCAACTTGTGAATTGGATTTTTGTACTTTTGAGATTGTTGACTAAAGGTATTCTATAGATGACGGGGCAGCAGGGTCAGCCGCCCACGATGGGTATGCTCGGCAGTCCTGGGGGGATACTAGGCCAATCCCAGCTGGGACTACAGCTGCCTCCACTTGGAATGCAGGGGATGACCACGCAACATGTTGGTTGGCTTTTTGTACTTTTGAGATTGTTGACTAAAGGAATTCGCTAGATGTACAATAGGTCATTGGCTGCGATGTTAGCTGGGCGGCAGAGGCAGTCCAGGTCGCCTATGGATCCGCATGGGCAGATTTCTGGTGTACCCCCCCCTGGGCAGCCTGGGGGACACGGTGGGCAACCAATGCAGCAGATGTTTCGGGGTGGTCCTCCGCCATTGGGGGGCACGCCTGTGCCTCCACCTGGTCAGAATCCCCCGCCGGGGAGTATGGCTGATACATCGATTGCGAACACGATTTTCACGAATGATTTTATCAACAGTGTCGCGAGCTCGCTGGAGGACTTTGGGCCTGAACTATTTAGGCAGGACGCGGATATTAACTTTGAGAGGGACTTTGGGAATTGGTTCAATCCGGACGATTCTATGGGGTTGGATATCAGAGACTCCATCCTGCCCGCCCAACAGCCACCTCCGCTTGTGGAGCTGCCCCAACATCCATTTCAACAGCCGCCTGCTCCTGGAATGCAGGCAAAGGCGCTACAGGATGTACGTTGAGTTTGATTTCTATCGATATAGAAATTGAACACATTTATTCCAGATGTACTTTAAAACGTTAGCGGTGATGGAAGGATTATCGGTAACTGAGCTGCCTGCGTCTTCCGATTCATCGTCATTCGATCTCTCCGTGCCTCGCGCTCCAAAACATTCGGGAGAGGAGTCTAATTTAAACAAGCGACTTATAGGAGGCATTATGACTACACCGAATGCAGGTATACCGACGCCTATACACAATCATAGTGGGATATGGCAAGATCTGCCTGAAAGAGTGGGCCCGTCTTCTATGATGGGTAGTCATATGGGCAGGATGGCCCCGGGTACGCAACCTCCGGGCGGGATGCAGATGCAGGGTCCGCCTGGGATGCGGCCGCCTAGAGGAACCCAGGGCCCACCGAGTATGCCTATGATGGGTAATCATATGGGCAGAATGGTCCCGGGAAACATGAATAATGTGGAGAATGTGAATCAAGAGATTATGGTCATTCCGCAGAATGTGTTAGCTGGGCTAAGGCAGGAGACGGGCGTAGGTCATAAGGAGATCAGTTCGCTGAGTACGACGGAGAAGGTGAGTTTTTGTGTAAATTTATTTTTGGGGAGATGTTAATGGTGTAATTAGCAACGGATTGTGCTACTTTGGCACTCACGGAGAGGTAAGACGCATGGTGTTCTAATGTATGCATATCCAACCATCATTTGTTAGGTCCTTACAGTCGTTAGGCAGCGGTTTAATTAGGACGACGATATGGGGTTGGATATCGACTTACACCGATAGATTTGATTCGTTGCCTCGATATTCTTCTAACTACCCTTGGTTCCCAACTGCCTGCATATTTTTGGAGTTAGTACCCCAACTCACTTTTGCAGTTAAGACTTCATCAATCTCTCTCATCTATACCAATTTGTTATTTGCTGTTAGATGCGATTTTCATGGCTGTTTTTACTCTCGAGTTTTTCCTTGCCTTTTCCTAGTCTCGCTCTCATGTATATTTTGGCCTAAATCATATATTTGGATGGATTGAAAGTATATTTATGAAGCTGCTAGAAGTTGATCGGGGACACCTGAAACTTGAAGTTTGAGCTGTCTATCGCACTTTTGATTTGCGATTCGGAGTGAGCGATGGGCTCTGATGCGGATGATTGTAGGTGACTCTGAAGATACTAGTAGCGGGGGTGGCGGAACTGAACTGTTGGTCTTATTCAAGGCATCGAATATATATCAGGACCACCGAAGGAACGTAGTAGTAAACTTTGGATTTGAGAAACTAAGATTTAAATTGGAAATAGAATTGATCTCGAGTTATACCGATGTAAATGATACTAGCCATTGATCATTCCGGAGCTCAGACGTAGGAGTTGCTTTGATAGCGGACGTCTCATGCCGACGGGAATCGCCAATCTAAGATTTTCTAACGATTAAAAAGAAGCGGACATCATTCAATTCATTAACATTTGCTAACTTTACAACATATATTGTATCATACATACAAAAAGACATACTATGAGACTAACTATAAATTTTTCACGGTATTTACTTAGTCGTGTTGAGAAGATACGAAGGCTTGAAGATGCTTTCCTCTATGCAAAGGTACGAAATATTCCCTGAAGCTCACATTTTCAGGGCTGAAGAAGGTTAAGCGATCATTACATTATATAATAGCACAAATATATGCTCACGAGGGACTATCGGCTTCCATGTCCAACCTCCTAAATATAGCTCCAATAATAAGATATAATTCACACCATGCGAGGCTGAAATTCTATGTCAAAAATATATCTGTTAAAAGGGACAAGACTTACTTAATACCCAAACAGCTCCTTGGTCCTTTGGAAAACGAAACGAGGTACTTTTCTAATCCTTGGGAATCGTCTTGTAGCCACCTTTCCGGATAGAAACGCGATGGATCAGTAAATATTCTAGGGTTTCTGTGCATGATCATGGCACCCATGGAGACGACAGTCTAATGGGCCGGAGACCTTCAGTAAAAACAATTATTTAGAAAAGCATCAGTTACTTACACCGGGAGGAATTATTGTGCCAGAAATTTCCGCTTCATGAGGACCAACAACTCTCGGTAATGGAGTAACTACGCCATGTGCCATCCTTAATGATTCCTTTATAACAGCAGTCTACAAATAATTAATTTATGAAAAACACTGGGAAAGTTAGTAAAAAGGTCGCTTACCAGATACGGAAGCTTCTCGAGCGACTCTAGTCCCAACCACAAGTCTTTATCAGGCCATGCCTCACGCAATTCCTGGGTTAGCGTCTTATGCACATGTTCGCTCGTTAAGACGTGATATGCAGCCACCGTACAGGTATTTCCGACAGTGTCTCCAGCAGCAAAGCGCATGTATAGCCCTTCATCCAAGAGCCATTCTCGGGTAATCGGGGAAGACGTTGATTATCTTCCTGTGGATTAAGGAAATAATGATAGATAGTTTCGTGATCGACGTTATCGAGTGATGAAGGATCTTTCATAATAGAATCAATTTGCTTTCCCATTTGACGGCGTTGCTCCAGAATTCCGACTGTGCTGGGTTTGAGAACGGATGCAAAGATTTCAGGAACTCCAAGAAGTAAATGCTTTATGAAAGGAAAATGTTTAAAAACCCAAATCATGGGAAGTGTACCGTCAATGGAGGCCAAGATATCCTTCTGAAAGTCATGAGGAGCCTGATTACTCGGCGTTTTACTAGCAAAGCAGTATGAAGTAATTATGTCGAGACTTGTGGAACGAAATGCAAGGTCTAAATCTGCAGGCCTCTTTGATGATCCCTGCATTAAAAGGCGAGAGATCAAATCATCAACCTAAATTTAAGTTCGTCAAAATCTATAATCAAGTTTAATTCTGGCACAAACCTTGGACCGGACGGTATTTTCTAAATTCAAGATAGCACGCCTAGAGAAGAATGGCCCAATTAAATTTCTTCGCTGTGTTGCTTCATGGTGATCGAACAAAGCGAAGACAGAGAGATCCGTAGCGAAAGAAGAATACATTGCAGGATGCTTTGAGAATTTTGTTCCCATTCCATATATTTCGTTGTATGCACTGGGTTCGCTGAAGTGAAGCTAATAATAGTAATAAGCAAAAAATACTAGTCTATGGTTAAAGTATTCTTACTTCGTTTGGCCCAACACGGATAATTGTGCCATAGATATCATGAAGATATTCCAAATGTTCAGCCCATCCACCATCCAAAATTATATCGAAGTAGGCTTTGTACAGAAGTGTGATAGCAGCGGCAGGAGGACCGGGAAATCTTGATAGAGGATGGTAGAACAAACGCTTTATGGAGGAAACGCATAACAGGCAGAAAAAAAATGATGAGATAGCAAGAGCGATGTTCAAATAAAAGCCCATGGCAATCAGATCAGTGGGGAATTTCAAGACTATTTCTAAGAAAGAGAGCCCCTTTTGTAGTCTTGCTCTCCCCTTGTGCAGCCAATGCGACTAGAAATAGCTGCCTCCATGGATGAAGATATTTTGGGTTTCTAAACAAATAAACAGAAATCCATATGGATAAGTTCCTGTGCAGCCGAGAGTACGGTTAGATATTTTTTTGTGGCCCTTCCTTCATTTCATGCACATAATTTCACCAATAACATCGAAAGATCAAGTCTGGACTCATAATCTGTTGGGAAGTCGCCGCTTACACTTCACTCGGAGGAGACACTGCCCGGTTGACTTGCACACCAAAGATTTTCCACTTTAGTCCTAGCCAGGAGAAGAATTTTGGACAGAGCAAATGCAAAAGGATCTAAGCGATCTAAGCGAGGCATGAAAACATAGATTTAAATTGTTTTCGATTATGTCCTAGCATGGTGGGCGTTTTACGCGCTTACCACTCCCGCGGCTTTGCAGATTGACCACCGGTAATCCTATCTTTAGTTGGTGGTCAGAGGGAATCACTCCCAAACGATTCACTATGTCCTATTTACATTTCGCCAGTGAACAGCATTGGAACGGCATCGAATAATTTATCGTGACCCAAGACTTGCTGTTTCTTTCAGGTTTCTTTATCATCTAGAGATTAAAATGATATTAATATATCTCAACGCGTATGAAGTCCTTTAAAGTGCTTGGTTTACTTTTCGTATCATGTAATAGTCCGATTCGGCATGAAACCGCCTACGGAGAGGTGCGATGCATACAACGGAGTTTTGGAGTTCTCTGGTCCAGTTTTTGCTAATGGAGAATCACCTTACGAGGCCTACCTATTCTGGTCTTGAAGCAGCGTTTACCGCCGCCGACTATAAACTTTTGTGGGTGCCTAGTTTCCTGATAACTTTACGACTTGTCGTTCACGGCTTCATCTCTACCCTGTATGTTATGAAAGTCGTACAAACCTGCCATTTCCTGCCGCGGGAAGCATTCGGAAAACATATATTTATCCATTTGGAGCTTCATGAAACTTGACAATCTGGTAACGCACCTGTACATGCGTTAATAGGAGTGGCGCAGTAGTGTACAACTTGAAATGAAGCGCACGCGAACGTTCCTATTAGTGGTTACCATAGGGGTGCCGGTCAGTGTCGGTCTGATATGTTATGTATTGGGAGCCTGCTAGGAAGGCTCCGAAGTTAGTGTCGATCAATGGGAAATGAAGTCACGAATCCGACATACGCATTTTGGAAATATTCTGATGTGCATTTCATGCCCTTCACTTTACTGTAGAAGTCGAGCGCTTGTGATGGGTCTCGTGGCTTTTACCGTTGAGGGACGGATAACATAACATAACAGTACAAGACACGTTACATCACAATAGTTAAAATAACACTCCTTGTTCATAGGAGGATAAATACGCACATTATTCGATGGTAATCTAGTTCCTAAGTTGTAAGATATGTTCTTATCTCTTCATCATAAGAAGCAACCCTGTTAAATGTCAAAGAAGCGGTACATCGGGGGCCTTGTAGGCCCCAGCACTTCTCCAAAGGATGCTCGAATAGGTGGGTAAATGATCAGGCGAAGATAAAGATGATCGTAAAGAAATCCCATCTAGACTAGATTGTAAGCGCAACCGCAATATCAATGCATCTGGTAGGCGAGGATTTCGAGAGTTGCCGACATACTTGCTTTCAACTGTTTTCAAAATTGGATAGTTTTGATGTGACGTAGTATTAGCGTGTGAACTGAATGCTACTTGGGTTAGATGGAGAAACTTCAAACATTGACAATATTACAATGAGTGTGCCGCTATGTCTTTAGCTGTTAGCACTATGATATAACGGAAAAATGCTATTATTCAAAGCATCGATGCAAATATCGACAGCCGTAGACTGCCATTCCCCGCCTCAGATAAACAGTGACTCGAAAGATATTGGTCATATCTTTAAAAATAACCGTTGATATACCCAAGGCAGATACAATTCGGAGAGTAGAACTTGAGTAGAAATGAAGACGGTTACAGCTGGAACGCACACCGCCACGCTTCACCTCAAGGTTTAGTGAGGGTGTGGCACGTTGGTGGTTGGTGGCACACCCGTAGCTCCGCAACTTTCCATGACAGAAAAAGCGCTCAAAGATTCGTTTGGGTTCTTCTGTGGTCAAGCGACTCATTTGCAGCTTTGAATTCTCGAAGGGCACTGTTAACAACGCCGCGTACGTGTCTACATGGCAACTACCATGAGCCAGATGAGCCCTAACCGAGAAAACTTGGAGAACTTGCGGAGAACAATTAAGATGGGTGTATATGATAGAGAAAACTTACTTCAATCGGATCCGTAAAACCCATCCACATTTACATGCTCCTAGTTCTGCGGTGGCGGCCGCCCAGCTATTATTATAAGTAAGGCTGTAGTAACTTGAAGCAGAGTCGGAAGCGCAGTAACGGCGTTGGAGTCTTATTTGGTAGAGGTATGGTTGCCAAACAATTACGTAATACAATGCTGCATCCAGGGCCGGGATTTGTTGAATTCTGGAGTTTTGCTGGGCCCTTGTTACCCTCAGCGGTTCACCCTTCCACGTCCTCCTGTCCTCCTGTCCGATACTCACTCTACTCCTTTACGCTCCTTCAAGCAGTCTCTGTCCAGCAGCCAATACGCACGACTTTCATTACGACGCGCTGCTGCAGCACTAACAGCCTTTAATTCTCGCCCGCAACTAATGGCCCAGCCTGTGTTTGATGAACATCCTCTAGGAGAATATTTTCGAGGTGGGCCAATTCCACGCGTAAGCTGCGACGGAATGAGGCTCACATGCGTTTACATTAGATGCTGGAGACGACCAGGATATAATGCCAGGGAGTTCAGGCATTCTGGAGCAAGAAGTTGACACTATGCGCCACCTCTACCAAGATCCTTTTCTAGACGATGAAGAGGCTGAGTGGCGGCCCCAATTTCTCATTCAACTGACAGAGGTATGCTCATATTTCTCTAGTCTTAACGTTTTTGCGTTAGCCCTGTTTCACGGAGATCAATTTCCATCACTGTTTCCCCACATTTGCTCGGTGCCTAGTGACGCTCGATGCTGATCTACATTCTTCAGCTGCTGCACGGATTCGTAGCTCGTGTACCGTCATCAAATTCTCCGAGTCCCTTCATCGAACGATTTAAATACGTCGTTATCTCTTCGACTCTTCTCGGCTCTTCCTTATCATCAGGACGAATACCACGGACACCCACACCTCGACTCCCAGGAAAACTTGATCACAGCAGGTCTCCTAGTTTAGAAGAACCAGAGTCTCTTTCAATTTCCATCACCCCCCCAGAACCATTCCTCGGCGGTTTGTCTGTGACCGCCGCGGTGGTCGCTGCCATATGCAGCGCTGGATACCCGCTGCTCAGCCTCTTTTTGGCAGCAGCAGCTTTTCTCATGTACCATATGAAAGTTATGACTGATACGCCCAAAACCGACATGACACCTGTATGTCTATTGTTGTCACCCAGCTCTTTTCTTTATCTGACACCAGTCTACTCTTAGTCCTTAGAAACACTCAATGACCTTATAGCCGCCAACAGCATTTGGGAGTCCGTTGTCCAAGACGCTATTACCACTCTAGAGAATGAGGAACGCAAGTGCGTATGTAAATGTCTTCTCACTTCCTTATCTAAATATGGGTATTTATTTTTAGCATCCTCTACGGCCCTTCTAGCCCATCAGCGGCCTCATCCTCTGTTCGCATTGCGCTCCATTCCTCGCTTCAGACAACGCAGACACAATGCGACAGCGTCCGAGAAATATTTTCTGCTCTAACATGTCCCTCTGAGCTTTCTCAACTCTCAGAAATGTACGCACCACCGTCTCCTCTTCAAGCTTCTTTCTCCGCAGGTTCCCGTCCCCTTTCACTTCCGACCAGAAGACGAACTTCCTCGGCACCGACAAGCCTGAGTCCCCTCACCACCAGTAAACGGGCCACGTGGAATGGATCATATACGACCCTTGCCCAGGCTGGTAGTCCTACGACGCAGGTTTACAAGCGGAGAGAGAAGCATCGTTCCAATCTTTCAGCCATATTGCACGGTTCATCTGCCTCAAAGAGCGCTCCAGTCACACCCTCGTCTCCGGGACCTAGCCAATTAAACCAAGTTCGTGAAGATGGCGATGCGGAAGAAGACAACGATACTACATTCTTCCAAGGCGATACAAGTACCTTTGGTGCTGCAGCCCTTGAGCTTCAACGAAGCCGGAGGAGAAGTGGCTTAGAAGCATTACACAGTCCACCCCCTAGCTACCTCAGTTCATTTGAGCCTGAGGCCGCATCACCTCCCACACAGGGTCTCAGGAACCCACGAAGTCCTCGCACGCCTAAGACATCTCCTACATTGCCATCTTCATCAAGATTTACAGCGCTTCAGTCACCTCGTCATCCATTGTCGCTATCTTCAATACAGTATGCGCTTCAAGGTGCTCTGGCTTCAAAACGCTACGCGTGTTCGCACCTTCTCGCCTTGCGATTTACAGAACTGGAAGATGAGCTCTATTGGGAAAATGTGCGAAGCGTGATGTCCCTTCTGACCACCACGCTTGCGGATGCATCTTCCAGACTGGCTGATGCCCTCGATGATGTGGAGAACCAGAGGATTGAAGATCAGGTGCCTACTCCAGTGGGTGAATCTGGTATGCTTTTCACTGCGCTTCAGAATGAGAAGCTCGGAGACAGCGAGCGCAAGATGAAGCAGAAATCTCAGGATAGGATTTCATTTGCTCCTATGCCGAGTCACTTATCCAGATTTGCGGCCCACGTAGCTTCTATCAACTCGGCATTGGACGACGCTCGCGAAATGTTGGAAGAATGCATATCTGCATTGAAAGATTCACCGAGTCCATTTGCTAGTCCCATTCGCCGCGAGAACTCGAATTCACCCGGTGCTTTAGCGGAAGAGGAAGAGGAGCATGCTGCCTTGCAGGCATACGAACGTTTACGGCGTGAACTTGGTGTTGCGCTTCGTGAGTGTGAACGTGGACGCGCCAGGCTCATTGAGATTATTCATCCCCCTGAACCGGTCTATGAGGAGGAAGATAGCATAGATGATGTTCCGGCTCTTGGGCATGATCAAAGTGACGACTCTGATAAACCTGAACCAGACGAGACTAATGAACCCACATCTCGTGCTGAGGATGCGGATCACAGCTTCACTGTTGCTTCTTTGGGCAATGGCAACGATGCGGTTGACGACGCAAACCCTTATCTACTCCTGGCTGCTTCTGCTGAGCATCTTCCACCTCAAGGCATCGAGCAGGTGTTCGAGGCTGATACTGAAGCCCCTATATTCACTCGTGAACGTTCCAAGGTTTCCAGGGAAGAGAGGATTAAACTCATGAAAGCTAAAAGGGAAAGTGCTGCTCGCGGGTTGGGTGCTGGCTCAAGTGACAGCTCTCAATCGATACCTGTCCGTAGCGAAATGGAGAGGTGGGGTCCGGGCGGAGAAGTTGTTCAAGAGCTGAAAGATGTCATTTGGAAGGTCAGCGAAAGAAGACGAAAAATGAAAGATGGGCAGCTTCAGAATTTATAACATTGTTTTATCTCACCGTTGGTATGTTCCCAGACTTTGCGTAACTTTAGCGGACCTGATACCTTTTTTGCTCAGTGTTTGCTTTATTATTGCATATTATCCAAATCCCACGCTCGTTTTTGCATTCACTCTTTACACTTAACTTATCTTACTTACGCTTGTAATTCCAATAATAGGTTTCACTTATACGATGTTGTCTTTGAAGATACTTTGTATTTCAGTCATCTAAACTTAATTTCCGTGGAATCGGGAATTTATAGACGTTTAGCGTTGTACACTACACCATTTGCCTCGGCTACTTGGGTCTTCGAGATGATCAACAAGCTGAGCTTGTAGGATATACTTAGCATGTTGATGATTTTCCGTTTCAAAAGGAATAACAGGGTTGGAGAACATGTTCTGATTAAGCACGCATGCTAACGATCGGAAATTCGCTGCTCAGACAAAACATCGAGCGCGACTTGCAGTCGGCAATGTCGGTATAAAAAGGCTCCCACTGCGAATGCACACTGCAATCTAACTCACAAAGTCCAATAACATGTCCACTGCAAAGATCAACGTCGCAGTCGCAGGTGTTACTAGCGGCCTAGGCAATGCGATTGCCACAGCACTCGTCGCCAATCCACATGTTAATACTGTCACCCTTCTTACTCGTGCATCCTCTCCCTCGTCTATTCCAGAGGTACTCCTCCCTCTTATCAAGCAAGGAGCCATTCTCCGCCCAGTGAACTACGCATCTGTCGAAGCCGTCACTAAGGCCCTCCAGGGTGTACACACTGTTATATCCACCCTCTTTACCCCCGTTGACGCAGCCCCCGCCTACAACCTCATAGACGGCGCAAAAGCGGCTGGCGTCAAGCGCTTTGCAGCCTCCGAGTTCGCGGTCGCGAAAGAGGCTAACTACATCATCGATGCTTACAAGACGAAGCTCTCCCTCTGGGAGAAGCTGAAAGCGAGTGGGATGGAGTATACCGCATTCCGCAATGGGATGTTCATGGACTACTTTGCGACTGGATCTGAGTTGTACAAAGGTCCGCTACTCAGGATGTGGCCTTTTGTCCTGGATTTGAAGGAACGCAGGGCTGAAATCCCTGGTACTGGAGAAGACAAGGTTACCTTTACCGCATTGACTGATATTGGGAAGTTCGTCAGTGCGGCAGTCACTTTCAAGCAGTGGCCCGAGGAGTTAGGAATGTCGGGAGATACATTATCGTACAATGAAGTCGTCCAAAAGGCAGAGGAGGTTACTGGAGAGAAGTTCACCGTGAACTATCTCAGTCAGGAGGAGGTGGAGAAGAGACTTGCCGAGGGCTTGGCGAAGAAAGACTGGACGACGCAATTCATCATGGAGCTATTCTCTGCTTTCCTTGAAGGCAAGGGAGAGATCAAGGAGCCCTATTTGAACAAGGCAACAGATGTGAAACCGACAAATGTCGAGGAATTTTTGAAGAGTTACTGGAATAAGGTGTAGAATATACTTAGTAGGGCACCTATAGATGGTAGTAGTGTACCAGCAATGGTGAAGATGGTGAAGGCGATTGTGATCGGAAGTGAATTGAGTTGCGGTAGATGGGTAGGTGATTTTGGGAGATAAATAAGAGCCACATACCGCAATATGTAGCTAGAATACTGAATCCCGGGTACATCCATAAACAGCTTGAGGGCGTCGTCGCTGTCCCATACCCACTGAGACAGTAAAGCACGTGAATGCTACCATTTCCAGGAGTATACTTACTCGAGACTATGTCAACAGGCTTCTGCTATGTATGACCATGGCAGTGTGAACATTGCAAGCACAAAGTCCTCTGGCCCGGTGAATGGAACCCCTTTAATAAATTCTGCGATGAAATTACGCTGGAAATCTGTCTCTGATTGCATGTACCAATATGGGCAGATTTAACGCAGATTACCCTCGAAGCAACAGAGGGTACTTAGTACTAATGTATGGACTGGACGTCTTCGTGTCGACACACAAATCCTGGATGGGTAGTAATAGTATAGATCGTACTTAGTCAAGGATTGTCGAGAAATGCTTCCTGAAAGACATTGCATGGCGCGACGTTACAGGTTAAACTTGGACGTCAAAGCATCGTGAGTTTAGAGAAAGAATGCATGTGTAGTATGGCTGAATTGGCTGAAGCAGTGAAGGTGACAAGAAGGTGAGCTGTGACTTCAAGATTTCAAGTTGAAGGATTTGACAAATAAAGATCAACTTCAGTTGCTCGTGTGCGGCGTCGTGCGAGTCTTTCGATTTCCTTATCTCAATGTTCAATTGCCATCTTGTTGCCATCAGGTTGCTTTGATATTCTTCAATTGTGGCGGCACATATACAGATCGCGCTCTTGAATTCCATTAATCGAATGTTCCAAGTACATGACATAGGGATTCGCTATTTCCTCGATTACTTACTACTTGGTTCAAGCTCAATTCAAGCAAGTTTAATCCCGCCGGCCAAATGTTGCGGATACCTACTAAACACATCCACCTCATCCGGGATGCTAGCTCGAGCTCGAGCTCACAATCTTTACCCCAATATGTGTAAATGTGGAGGAAACAAAGAAGTTTAAATTCTCAGTTGATAGAACTGTTTTCATATTGTTTATTTTGTCACAGGTTTGTTACGAATTCTGTGCGGGTTCGCAGAATCTAGTGGGTTTGCTTTATAGATACTAAAATCTTGACACACTTGTGCTTATGCAGGGGGGAATTTTACGCCCGGTGGATTACGCATCCCTCGAGGACATCACAGCGGCCCTCCAGGGTGTACACACTGTTATATCCACCATGTTCACTCCGACTGACATTACCCCCGCCACCAATCTCATCGATGGTGCAAAAGCAGCTGGAGTTAAACGCTTCGCGCCGTCCGAGATGTCGATCTCGAAGGAGGCTAACTACATCGTTGAGCATTACAGGACGAAGCTTGCCGTCTGGGAGAAGGCGAAGGAGTCTGGGATGGAGTATACCGCGTTCCGCTGTGGGATGTTCATGGACTACCTTGCGACGGGATCTGACTCGTACAATGGTCCGCTCCAGATGTACCCTCTTGTCGTGAATGTGAAGGAGCGCAAGGCAGAGATTCCTGGTGATGGACATTATAGGATGACGTTTACTACATTGGAGGATATTGGGAAATTCGTCAGTGCTGCGGTTACATTAGAGAAGTGGCCCGAGGAGCTGGAATTGGTAGGCGAGACGTTGACGTACAACGAGGTCGTCCGAAAGGCAGAAGAGGTTATTGGAGAGAAGTTCAGTGTCACCTATGTCAGCCGGGATGAGTTGCAAAGTAGACATGCCGAGAGTTTGGAGAAGAAGGATGGTATTACCCAATTCCTCACGGAGATGTTCTCTGCTTACCTGGAAGGTATGGGAGAGATCAAGGATCCCTATTTGAGCAAGACGACGGACATTAAACCGACAAGTATCGTGGAATTCTTGAATACATATTGGGGTAAAGCGTAAGGGGAGATACTTACAGTGTATAGTACTAAGTAAGTCTACACGAGTAATTAGAACAAGTATGCAGTCCTGTCCGAGTTTGATTCCAAGATGATATTATGAAAATCTTATCTAATCCTACGTGACTCCGGTAAATATTTACATAACCGACATCAAAGTACGGTGTTTTCAATGTTGTTTCAATGTTCACGGACCATGGTTCCACCGTTGTCCTATCCAACCACATATCATCCAGTTAACATGCATAACTTAAAAAAGTGAGTTCATGCTGTTCAAATCGCTATCTTTAAGCTGCTTCTGCACGCGTACGCACATGATGAATTTGTCAGGCTCTGAAGTTGTCACTTGTGCCCAACCTGTGCCGGTGTGGAACCTGAGTCATGAGCTGCTTCAGGACACAGAAAATTCACAGCTCAGGGAGTCCAAAGGAGTCTCAGTGACGATTAAAGATGGATAAGAAAAATATGAACCTTCCATGATCCCAATACAGTGCCTTTTCTGTAACCGTACGCTGAAGTCCAAGTACAAGATTAGGAATGGAAGCATGATCCTGTCGTGATCACTGGTACTTTTTACATATCCGCAGTACTACTAGTGCCAGAAGTTCGGGCGTTACACACCTCGAATCATACAGCTTTGAACTGGAGCCACTGACTTCCCGTCGCCCCCCAAAAATCACCATTGCAATGGTCGATATCCTATGCAATGCGGGATAAGTACCCGCTTCTCAGCTTATTCAAGGATAGAAACTTGTATCATGTATCATATGACAGTTAATGCCCTACTGCATGTCGCCTGTATGTATATTTTCGTTATCTATTGTCAGACCAGTGGCACCAGCCTACGAAATCCCTTAACTACCCCACATTTTCTCTAGTGCATCTAGCTGATGGCATGATGCAGCTGCGGACGCGAATTACTTGTTCTATCCCCCCTTAACTCTCCGGCAGGGCAACTTTTTCCACTTTTCCACTGTGGCTACGCCCAAATGTTCAAGGCTAGGCTGATTCTAAAATGCGCGATGTGGTAATGTCTTAAACAGATATGGGACCTTGTTCGAGAAGTCACTCACGAATTAAGTAACAGATGTCATTTTTATGGTTAAGGTGACTATATGTAGAAGAGAAATCAACATGAAAGATGGGCAGCGTCGGTGTCCGTGGAAATGCTCTCATTTATTCTGTCACCGGCACTTGATGGACTGAGAACCTTTCTCCTGTCTCATTCTCGTACTCAGTGATATCAATAGCTGTTTGAGGAATATACGTCTCAAGCCCTGAAACTCTAGTAAGATACAACCATATATGTCGAAAAAAAAAAACGAACACACAAGACTCTATTTTGCTTGTCATTTCTATCGGGTTTATAGTTTCGAGCCGCCGCCATTGCTCTGCTTGAACGGAAAGATGGTTCTTGTGGCTATTGTGTCCGTCAAGGGGGTACGTCTCTGAACTTTGCATGTGCATTATCCGAATCTGATTTCCGTTACTCAGGGATTGCTTCACTATTGCATACTACATAGTATAATCTTCACGTTATTCTTTCGCATTCGATTCTATACGTAACTTATCTTTGTCTCACATAATGGTGTTGTCTCTGGCATATTTTCTCCGGATTCGGGATTTACGAAGAATTTACAGACGCATCCTGGATGGTCGACTTCTTTGACGATACTGCTACACTCGTGCAGGTATGTGATACAGCATGCAAGAGTGACCGGTTTGACAGGGATAACAATAAATTGGAAGCACAAGTGCTGAATAACCGTAACATCGCGAACTCATTACTCCTATGGACAACGACGGAATTTGTCCTTCGCACAAGTGTTGAGTACGTTTATGCAGTCAATGGTACTGTCAGCCAACCAAGTATAAAAGAACCTGGATGCGCACCCTGCAGTCAAAAACCCAATTCTTAGAGTTCATAGCATGTCTTCTTCCGCGTCTATCCCAGAGGCAATCGAGCCTCTCGTCGCACAGGGAGCGATTTTTCGCCCCGTGGATTACTCTTCTGTCGAAGATATCACCAGGGTGCTCCAGGGTGTACACGTTGTTATCCGCCATGTTCACTCCGGCTGACATTACTCCCGCCACCAATCTCATAGACGGCGCAAGGGCGGCTGGAGTTAAACGCTTCGCGCCGTCCGAGTTGTCGATCTTGAAGGAGGCTAACTACATCGTCGAGGATTACAAGTCGAAGCTCGCCATCTGGGAGAAGGTAAAGGAATCTGGAATGGAATGTACGATATTTCGATGCAGGATGTTCAGACTACTTTGCGACGGGCTCTGATCTGTACAATAGCCCACTCAAGACGTGTCCTATGGTCGTGAACGTAAAGGAGCGCAAGGCGGAGATTCCTGGTAGTGGAGATTACAAAATGACTTTCACCGCTTTGGCCGATATTGGGAAGTTCGTTAGTGCTGCGATCACTTTGGAGCACTAGCCTGAGGAGTTGAGTATGGCTGGCGAGACGTTGACATATAAGGAGGTCGTTCGAAAGGCATAGGAGGTTATTGGAGAGAATTTTAGCGTCACCTATCTCAGCAGAGAGGATTTGAAGAAGAGACATGATGAGAGCGTGGAGAAGAACGACGAGGTAGTCCTACTCCTTACGGACCTATATGTTGCCTTCGCTGGAGGCATGGGAGAAATCAAGGATCCTCATTTGAACAAGGTGACAGATGTGCAACCGATAAATATCGCAGATTTCTTGAAGAAGTACTGGAGTAAAGTGTAACGGGAGACCGGAATTTAGAGTACTCATGTTGTGGTAGTATACGCAAGTCAGTATTATAAGTACGCGTACGTGGTTAGCATGCATTGTGGCGATGAACGGTTGTTTGGCAGATACATGAGTGTCCAACCGACAACCCAAATGCGCGGTTGCGGGCATGGCATGTGTTATATAAGAACGACGAGTATCCCTCCTCAGTCGAATCTTTCAATCGGTACACGTCCAAGGCGTCCGTGGAGATCAATATCGTACTTATAGCATCCTGCTATTTAATGTTAGAAGGTACGTCTACGAGGTATTGTAGCCGGCGGCACAATAACCTATCTTAGACTTCATTACCCTAGGATACCTATCCCCGTCAGACTTCTGACATTACTTATTGTCATTTCTGGGGCCGAAAAGTTAGTCACCTGCGAGTGCTCGACAGATAATAAAGATAGTGAGATGAAGAATACATTCGCCACCTTTTATTCCATGGCAATCACATTTATGTCTTATTTCTTGCCAAGAAAGCTACGCGGTGATCGTTGGTCACGAGAGCTCGTCCATATGGAATTTGGATCAATGTGTTATTGAACTTTCGTAAACGAATAGTGCTATTGCGTTGTTGGATTGACAATGATAAAATTGATTGCAGGGAAATATCATCGCAGATTACAACAACGCTCTCACACGGCCATAATCTCTCTTTTCTTCTCTGGGACTCAAACCGAAATACTTCAGGTCAAATATAAAATATCCAGTGGTCCTCATAGGTCAAAGGTTTAAGTAGCGATTAGTACACACCTCTGGACTTCAATTACCCCAATCCCTATAGATAGAATGACTTCCACCAAGATCAACGTCGCAGTGGCAGGTGTAACCAATGGATTAGGCAATGCCATTGCCACTGTGCTGGCTGCCAACCCCTCGGTTACACTCACTCTTCTCACCCGTCTGCCAGCGCCCACCACTGCCCCAGAAGTCGTCGAGCCTCTCGTCAAGCAAGGCGTTATTATTCATCGACTAGACTATACATCTGTTGAATCTATCACCGAGGCACTTCAGGGCGTACACACCGTCATATCCACTCTCTTCACTCCAGAAGACACCAGCCCCGCAGATAACCTCTTAGAAGGCGCGAGGGCGGCGGGTGTTAAGCGTTTCGTACCTTCCGAATTCGCGCTACCGAAAGAAGGGAACCCCAACATAGCGCTTTACAGTACGAAGATCTACTAGGAGAAGGTGAAGGGCTCCGGGATGGAATACACCGCGTTTCGTAAGGACTGTTTATGGATTATTTTGCGGCGGGATCGTCGTATGGGGGACCGCTCCGGCTTGCACCCTTTGTGATGGGTGTGGGGGAGCGAAAGGCAGATAATTCCTGGAACTGGTGACGTAAAGATTACGTTCACCATCGTCGCTGATAGTCACTTGGGAAGTTCGTCAGTGCCGCTGTTACTTTGGACAAGTGGCCAGAGGAGATGAGTATGTCGGGAGAGACATTTTCATACAACGAGGTTGTCCGAAAGGCAGAGGAGGTTGTTGGAGAAAAGTTCAAGGTCGCCTATATCACCCCAGAGAAATTGAAGAAGAGAAAGGATGTGTGCGCGGAGAAGAAAGATATTGTGGGGCAGTTCCAGGCGGAGGTGTTCACAGCTTTTATTGAAGGCAAGGGAGAGATCAAAAATCCTTACCTGAACAACGTGGCGGATGTGCAGCCTACAAAAGTCGAGGAATTCATGCGGAGGTACTGGCGTAAAGCATAACGAGAGGTCCATCCATCCCTCCAGAATCCTAGCAAGTTGTAAGAGAAAGTGAAGGAGGGGATAACAACTTGAATTGAAAGGAGGGTATGGTTCTTCTTGTGACAGTATTTGCAAGCATACTGTGCAGTGTAAGCTATCTACAGAAACATTTAGCAAACAACCGGAAAAGAACTGGCAGAATAAAATACTTAGAAGTTAGTACCTCCTGAGCCAATCTCCCTTAGGTCCCAGTTGAATGATATAAGAGACCCAGTTTCTTGATAATCCTACAGTACAAGTTCAAACAGCTCTGGGAGGTTACTTACTTTCAATTTAAGGTTGCGTATTGGATTAATCTTGTAATTTTGCAAGTTGAACGTTCTAACTTCTGAGTGCGTTAAAGCTTATGTAATTTTATTTGACCTTATTTTGCATCAGCTTTAGGCAGTAGTCTCCTAGATCGAGCTATGTAGCTCTTTCAGCTTTGTGAAACTTCTACCGCATTACCGTCGTCCGACTTCGGAGACTGCGGGGTGCGCGCCCTATGTCAGCTTTGTTTCCCCACCTGGGAATATCAATAGTATGATGAATAAGACCAAGATGCGTACACGGAGATCCACCCGACCGGCAGAGAACGAGCGACCAACACTGTATATCCTAGGCCCTTGAGAGATAAAAGGACCCAATCCTTCACGCCATCCACAGAAAAACCTCGCTAAATTTCACATCCCACATCATGTCGTCCACAAAGATCAATGTCGCAGTCGCAGGTGTCACTAGCGGACTGGGTCATGCTATTGCTACAGCACTCGTCGCCAATCCATCTATTACCGTCACTCTCCTTACTCGCGCGTCCCCGTCCTTGTCTATCCCAGAGGTACTTCAGCCCCTCGTAGACCAAGGAGCCACCGTTCGTCCAGTAGACTACGCATATGTCACGTCTATTACAGAAGCTCTGCAGGGCGTGCATACCGTCATATCTACGGTTTTGAATCGTGGTGAGACGATACCTGCAGACAATCTATTGAAAGGCGCGATAGCAGCGGGCGTCAAACGTTTCGCGCCTTCCGAGTTCGCAGCAGAGAAAGAGGCCAATTTCGATATCGAGCTCTACAGAATGACCAAGGTTCCTCATTGGAACGACGTGAAAAACTCTGGGATGGAGTACACCGCATTTCGAAATGGGCTCTTTATGGACTATTTTGCCGCAGGATCTTCATACCACGGTCCACTGAGGATGTTTCCGTATGTCGTAAATGTCAAGGAACGCACAGCGGAAATTCCTGGAACGGGAGATGAGAAGGGCACATTCACAACTGTAGCTGATATCGGGAAGTTCGTCAGTGCCGCTGTTACTCTGGACAAGTGGCCTGAGGAGCTTGGCATGTCGGGAGAAACATTGTCATATAACGAGATCGTCCGGAGGGCGGAGGAAATTGTTGGGGAGAAGTTCAAGGTTACATATCTCAGTGTGGAGGAATTGGAAAAGAGGAGAGAGGAGAGTATAGAGAAGAAAGATATGTGGGGGCAATTCAGCGCAGAGGCGTTCCTGGTGGGCGTTAAGGGCAAGGGAGAGATCAAGGATCCTTACCTCAACAAGACAACAGATGTGCAACCCACAAAGATTACAGAATTCCTGCAGAAGTATTGGGGTAAGGCATGACGGGGAAATGCCACATGATGGTGTATTTTTAGACGTAAAGAGCATATGTCCAAATTACCCGAGCACCCACAACTTGATCAATAAACCTGTATTAAATACTGTAAGACCTTTGAATTTTATATAAAGAAGACGTACCTCCTGAAATGCTATTGATCGTATTGCAAATTGGTTGGTTATTCTTTATTTTAGTTGTTTTCAAAGACATGCTGTATTTCCTTCAATGAATCACAGCCAAGTACAAGCATTATTCATAGTCTTGTCATCCAACTTACAGTACGTGGAGAGGTGAACAATGATATGTGCCGGGTCTAATTCTAACCGCTATCATACCAGTCGATGCACCTGGCTTACAACAACCTTACTAACTAAAGTTAGTGGGAGTTGCTCCTCGGAAGGAGTCAGCAGTTATAAATTGCAAGTTTCAATGCTGAATAACAGTTGGATGATAGGGAGCGCTGAGTAACCTTTCCAAAAGTTGACATCCAGCGAGCCCACGTTGTCGCATCGAAAAGAGATTATATTTAATGATCAAATCCCAAGTATTTTCATAATACAATAACATGTCCAGGCCCTCTAGCAAGATTAGCGTCGCAGTCGCAGGTGTAACCAGCGGGTTAGGAAATGCTATCGCTACCGCACTTCTCAGCAATCCCTCCGTCACTGTCATTTTGCTGCCTCGCGCTTCGACCTCCATTTCTGTCCCAGAGGTGCTGAAACCTCTCGTGAAACAGGGTGCCGCCATCCGCCTGGTAGATTATACATCTGTCGAAGCCATCACCGAGGCGCTCAAGGGAGTGCATACAGTTATATCCACTCTCTTCACTAAGGAGGACGCCACCCCTACCGACAATGTCTTGAAAGCCGCAGGTGTTAAGCGCCTTGCACCTTCTGAGTTCGCGCTGACGACAGAAGCAAATAAGATGCTCGTCGTCGGTAGCACAAAGATTTCGTACTGAGAGGAGGTGAAGGCATCTGGCATGGAGTACACTGCATTCTATAATGGAGTCTTCATGGACTACTTTGCGTTAGGATCGTCATACGTGGGCCCGCTACATTTGTTTCCATTGGTCGTAAATGTAAAGGAACGCACGAACAGGAAACGAGAAGATGACCTTCACGACCGTGGCTGATATTGGAAAGTTCGTCAGCGCCGCTGTTACTCTGGACAAGTGGCCTGAGAAACTCGGAATGTCGGGAGAAACGTTAACATACAATAACATCATCCGAAAGGCGGAGGACGTATTCGGACAGAAGTTCAATGTCACATACATCAGCGTAGACGACCTAAAAAGGAGAAGATTGGAGGGCATAAAGAAGGATTGGTCGGAGCAATTCCTAATGGAGCTCTACTTGATTTTCAGTGAGGGCCTCGGAGAGATCAAGAATCCTTATTTGAACAAGGTAACCTGCGTGCAGCCGACAAAGGTCACGGAGTTCTTACAGAAGTACTGGAATAATGTATAGCGTACTACTTAACTGGCCTCTTGTCTTCTACCTGAGTACTAAAGAAGCGCTGTGTAGCGACCCGCGAAGCATTAGTAGCCATGGGTGTCACGGTTGAGTATGATAAATACCAATAGTACCCCCAGATACATGACTAACCTTGTGATTATGTACAGATGTACAGATGAATAACTTCAAATAAGTGCAGATAAGTATTCAACTGCCATCTTCGCTGAGTTCAACAAACCTTGCTTACAATGGCATCATTGATTATACATATATCGGAAGCTTTCACTGCTGAATAACAATATAGCTGACCACCATTTCGGAAGGCCAGCCGGGTCCACTTGGCTTATAAAAGGGCTTTTCCCACTGTTAAACAGCCGAAACAATCGCATTGAAATTCCTCATCATGCCTTCCAGCAAGATCAACGTCGCAGTCGCGGGAGTAACCAGTGGGTTAGGAAACGCCATTGCCACAGCGCTCGTCAACAATCCCTCCATCACTGTCACTTTGCTGACTCGCACATCAACCTCCACATCTGTACCAAAGGTACTCGAGCCTCTTGTCCATCAAGGCGCCATTATCCATGCAGTAGATTATGCATCCGTTAAAGCTCTCACTGACGCGTTGAATGGGGTACACACCGTTATATCCACCCTCTTTACCCCGCAGGATACCACCCCTACCGACAACCTCCTGAAAGCAGCTATAGCAGCTGGTGTTGCGCGTTTCGCGCCATCCGAGTTTGCAATAGCAAAGGAAGGAAATTCCGTGCTCCAGGTTTATAGCACAAAGATTTCTCATTGGGAAGCGGTAAAAGCTTCCGGATTGGAGTACACCGCCTTCCGTAATGGGATGTTCATGGACTATCTCGCAGCAGGATCATCGTACACTGGCCCACTCCGAATCGCCCCGTTCGTCGTAAATGTTAAAGAACGCAAGGCTGAAATCCCTGGCACGGGAGACGACAAAGTTACATTTACAACTTTGGCTGATATTGGGAAGTTCGTCAGTGCCGCTGTAACTCTCGAGAAGTGGCCCGAGGAGATGGGCATGTCGGGAGAGACATTGACTTACAATGAAATTGTCCGAAAGGCGGAGGAGGTGTTGGGAGAGAAGATCAGCGTTACTTATATCAATGTGGACAATTTGAAGAAGAGAAAGCTAGAGGCCATAGAAAAGAACGATTGGTGGGGGAAATTTTTGATGGAGCTTTACTTGGCTTTCATTGAAGGCCATGGAGAAATCAAGGATCCATATTTGAACAAAGTATTGACGACTGTGCAACCTACAAAGGTTAAGGATTTCTTACAGAAGTATTGGAGTATGGAGTAGCAGAGTGCTAAAGTCTTTTGTCGTGAAGTAAATGTATACTTATTCGGGATATCGGTTAGGGTAAATACACACACCAATCAGTCCAAAGCCTTAATATCTGAGGTCAGACAGTTCACAAGGATTGACAGAGCCATTTCCCAGCCAATCTTGCACATCTCCCCATCATTTCCCTTCGTCCGGGAGACGCTATGAACTGGGTAGTATGAATTGGGAAGAAATAATTATTTCGCAGCCTAAATTATTAGTCCTACTCACCTTCTCGTAAATCCTCGCAGTAGCCAAGCAGTAACTTCAAGGTCGCAATCTCATTTTCGTCACGATATCGAGCCAAATAAGTGTTGGCCCTTTAAGTTTTACATGCGCCACTTACGTGCGGTGGGCATCTCGGCAATATTGTTGCGTTTCAAATGTCAAAGGGCAAGCGATGAGATGAGCAGCTTTTCGGAAGGCGGCCACAGTGCTTGCGTATGTAGGACAGCCGGAGTGCTTGCGTACACAGTACAGTCACAAAGCCGGCTCATGTGGTTGTATTGGGACATAGTTGAAAGGGCTTTTAACAGATTGTTCCCCAGACAAGAACGTTAACCACTCCCATTAATTTCTTTAGCATGTCTTTGGACAAGATCAATGTCGCAGTCGCAGGTGTAACCAGCGGATTAGGACATGCTATTGCCACTGCACTTGTCAGTAACCCATCAGTCACTGTCACTTTGCTGACTCGCGCATCCACCTCCACGTCTGTACCGGAGCTACTCGAGCCTCTCACCAAACAGGGCGCCATCCTCCGTTCCGTAGATTATGCATCTGTGGAAGATATAACTAACGCGCTTAAGGGCGTACATACTGTTATATCAACTATCTTCGCACCACTTGACACGACTCCTGTTGATAACCTCTTGAAAGCTGCGAAGGCGGCAGGGGTTAAGCGTTTCGCGCCTTCCGAATTTGCGGTAGCAAAGGAAGCAGGTCAC
This sequence comes from Cyathus striatus, assembly GCA_025738555.1. Taxonomy (NCBI): domain Eukaryota; kingdom Fungi; phylum Basidiomycota; class Agaricomycetes; order Agaricales; family Nidulariaceae; genus Cyathus; species Cyathus striatus. Next base: position 3,823,016 of record JAOVFP010000013.1, on the reverse strand, counting down.
TCGATGCAGGCCTACAGCACGAAGATTTCGCACTGGGAAGATGTGAAAGCTTCTGGGATGGAGTATACCGCCTTTCGTAATGGGATATTCATGGACTACCTCGCAGCAGGATCGTCATACACTGGCCCACTCCGGATCGAACCAGGGATCATAAACGTAAAGGAACGCACAGCGCAGGTCCCTGGTACAGGAGACGATAAAGTTTCTATCACTGCTTTGGCTGATATTGGGAAGTTCGTCAGCGCTGCCGTTACTCTGGATAAGTGGCCTGAGGAATTGGGTATGTCGGGGGAGACGATAACGTTTAATGAACTGGTACAAAAGGCGGAGGAGGTTTTGGGAGAGAAGTTCAATGTCACATACATTAGCGTGGACGATCTAAAAAAGAGACGACTAGAGAGCATAGAGAAGAAGGATTGGTGGGGAAAATCTGTAATGGAATTTTACTTGATTTTCCCTGAAGGACATGGCGAAATCAAGGATCCCTATCTGAACAAGGCGACGGACGTGCAGCCGACAAAGGTTACGGAATTCTTGCAGAAATACTGGGGTAAGACGTAGCGTAACAGCCTCTTTTTCATAGTGAAGATGTCCATGTCCTAAATGGGCGAAACATCAGTTAAATATCATTATAAATTAGAATACGCAGACCAACACGTTTGCAAAATGATTCCAGTAAAAGTATTCCTAGGGAAGTACATAGTGAACGTCCCGCTTGTCAAACCGATATGGTCAGGAACGGATGAACAACTTTGAATACGTGCTCGACGGCGATCTAGCCGGAATTTAACGTCCCATGCTTACGATAGCGTTAGTGATTACAAATCAGAAGCTAAAAGCACACCATGGCAGACCATCGCTGAGTAATCGAGCATCCCCGGGATTCATGTCCACATGGATACCCCCCTGGGATTGTCCTGAGACATACTGAAAAACGGTTTTAATAATAGATTATTCTGGGGTAATATAATCGAAGTACTTACGCTAAAGATCTTCAGTATGTCTTCCGACAGGATCAACGTCGCAGTTGCGGGAGTGACCAGTGGGTTAGGAAATGCCATTGCCAGTGCGCTCGTCAACAACCCATCCGTCACCGTCACTTTGTTGACGCGCGCACTACCTTCCTCTTCGGTCCCAGAGGTACTTGAACCTCTTGTCAAACAGGGCGCCATCCTCCGCCCCGTGGATTACGGGTCACTCGAAGCGCTCATCGACGCGCTGAAGGGGGTACACACCATTGTATCCACCCTCTTTACCCCACAGGATACCACCCCTATCGACAACCTTCTGAAAGCCGCGAAGGCAGCGGGTGTTAGGCGTTTTGCGCCTTCCGAGTTTGCAATCGCAAAGGAAGGAAATTCCATACGCCAAATTCACGCAAAGGTAGCCCACTGGGAAGCAGTAAAAGCCTCTGGGTTGGAGTACACCGCCTTCCGTAATGGAATGTTCATGGACTACCTTGCAGCAGGATCATCGTACAGTGGTCCATTCCGAATGTTCCCGTTAGTCTTAAACGTGAAAGAACGCAAGGCGGAGGTTCCTGGAACGGGAGACGACAAGGTTACATTCACCACTTTAACTGATATTGGAAAATTTGTCAGTGCCGCAGTTACTCTAGAGAAGTGGCCCGAGGAGATGGGTATGTCGGGAGAGACATTGACGTACAATGAAATTGTTCGAAAGGCAGAGGAGGTGTTGGGAGAGAAGATCACGGTTACATATATCGGCGTGGACGATCTAAAAAAGAGGAAGTCGGACGCCATAGAGAAGAAGAATACGATGGTAAAGTTCCTAATGGAGCTTTACCTGGATTTCACTCAAGGTCATGGGGAAATCAAGGATCCGTATTTGAACGCGGCGACGGATGTGCAGCCGATGACGGTAAAGGAAACAAATGTTATGGACATACAAAGCATAAACTTACGGGGTATCATTCAGTACTACACATGGAAAAATAGCATTTATAACAGCTTAATCCTCGTCATCTATTCGATGTATCTGAAGATCGTTGCTAGTAAGCTTAAATTTACTATAAGAGGGGTGAAACAGGAAAGCACACCTCCTGAGCCAACTTTGTCCATTCTGTCAACGCACGATAATACTCGTCTCTTCCCCCATCCACTGGTATATCTGGATGCCACAATACGAATGATGAGAACTTCGAACTGGGAACGAGCTCTCGGACTGGTGTGCCCTCCGATAGTTGACCAGGAAGATACGCTTCATCTACAGCCATAGGTTCCTCAATTTCCTCTTGTACCTCTTCAGCTTGTTCCACCTCTGCGGCCTTCTTGGATGCCCGAGTTGCTCTTCCCTTCGACTTTGCAGCAGCTTTTTTTAGCTTCGCCTTTTCCACCGCCGCACGCTTTTTAGATTGAACAGTGACAGTTCCGTCGGGTTCACCGCGCAACACAAGCCCAGTGTATCCTTCTGGTACGTCGACCTTTAGACCTTGGATAGTCCTTCCGCGGAAGGTAGAAATAAACCGTTTTGTTGCGTCTGTGATTTTAGACGCTAGAGGCGATGAAGAGCATGTATTTGGAGCTGTACTCGAGAAATTTGAGCTTGTGGAAGCCACAGGAGTGGAAGACGATGGCTCAATAGCGTCCTGAGTTGGCTCAGTGAAAGGTGTAGTGGCTGCTGCTGCCTTCACTGGCGAAGCATCGACCTCCATGTCCCCATTATCGACCTTAACTACGAGCCCCTTTCCTTCTTCAAGATCTACAGCAGCTATTTCTTCTTCTTTAGAAGTTGTAGCTGCGGGAGCAGGAGCAGGAGCTCCAACTTCTTCCTTTGCCGCATCGACGCGCATGTACATCGAGATTGGAGCTGTACCAGTGTAGTCTATATGGAATGGCATGAGATTTGGTGAACATTCTTGCAGTTTTTCGACGTCTGGGACGCGTGTTATGGTGGTAGCTTTGAGCGACATTGTTAGAAGGTGGTTGTTTTGAATCAAGAGGCGCGTCGATGTGACACAAACGCGAACTGTCACATGATCATACAGATCTTCGGAGTCTGTTCAGATCTAATCTTATCGCGACTCGGAATCAAAGTCCTCCGAATCTCCGACGAAGTACAATAAGAAATACATGCAGGTAAGAACTGTAAGCTCGATATCTGAAGCCTTAAGTTTAACCATCGGCATGTGTCCTACATATAAGAGCTACTTGAGTATAGTAAGGCTAGGGCTGCCGTTATGCAAGCTAAGTTGTACAGTCCAAGCTTCTTGCGGACTTCTTTAAGACCCGCTTTAGGATTTAGCTTAGTACACACATTAAATCTGGTTCGTTGCTTTTAGATGCTTGTTAAATGTCCTTAATAAATATCACTTCTATATGAATGCAGAATAAGTATACAAGCTCAAGCCTCCAGGACAAGCTTCTCAGCTTGTGGTCCAATCCTCAGTAATTTTTAACCTGAGAGTAAGATTGAAGGCCGAACAAAAATAAGTACTCGCGTGAATTCGAGTAGACGTAACAATGATAAAAATCGCGAAGAAAAAGGCAATTGATGATAACAGATGCGCTGGTAGTGGATCCTTCTCAGGATCACCATAAAAATAGTGCAGTGGGCGTAATACAAACAAGAGAAATTTTCGAAAGCAAGAAGTATGCAGGGACGCTGGCTACGAGAATTTAACGGGTTGACCGATGAATCCTGAACTGCGTGGACTTACGATGCATCCAAGACAGTGAGTTTGAATCAAGGAGGTAAATACGCAAGGAAGATAGTGCTGTAAGAGAATGGTCCTACTGTCATATTACGCTCATCTCTTCCTACGGCACCCCACAGACAAAAATAAGCTACTCCTCCAGTCAAAGGATAACATAACGATGTCGCGCAGTCGCGGAAACTGTATAAATATTAGTAATGGACCATAGTAATGAAGCTTCTCAGGAAGTCCGCCCGATGATTTGGTCAGCTAAAAATGATCAACAAAATCGGTACGAAATGCCCATGATGATCAAGCTCCTTACATTTGCTTGAGTGATGCATCTGCCAGAGCTGCAGCGCTTGCGGAGTAAGATTGACAGTTATACAATGTTTCCCTATGAGGTACTATAAAGAAAACAGACACAACAAATTACCCTGTTAGTTAGGAGTATTCGTTCGAAAGTTCAAAGAAATAAACATATGACCATAGATGCCCCAGTGTGGAAACTTGGTGGAAGCCTGAAGAAGTTGTTGCAATTACATAACTTGGATCAATATAACCATTTCAAGGCGCGAAAATCCAATTGACGTTATGGAAGCTAGCTGAGCAGAGGCGTCGAAGAAGAAGAGGTGCGTCGCATACGAGAGTGAAGTTTTGCAGGTTGATTGCAGTAGAGGTGGATAGGTTTGAGTAAGGAACGGACGGAATCAGGGGGCTGGGACAAATGTGGCGTACATGACTACAAAGGTTTGTGGTTGCTATGTTGGCATCGGAGCACAAGGACTGGGCGGTTGCTGGGCGGCGATTGGCGGGTGGGACCACGTGAGGATGTATTCTTGGCTGTGATTGGCGGAGGGCAGGTATTCCCAGGCGGTCTTGTTTTTCCTGCTTTACCCCCCGTTTCAGTTCAGTTTGTCCTCCTATCCCTCACATCCCCTTCCCCCTCCTCCTCGCCACGTACAGCGACCTCCCCCCCTCCCCCTCCCTCGTAGTCCTTCCTCTTGCTTTGTATCGACTACACGTACATTCCTTTACTCCACACTCATTTCTGTCGACATCTATCTTCAAAACTACTCTTATATCTGCATATTATCATGACTACCCACAAGCGCAACAGCCTTGACCACCGCATGCTCAAGGTCAGACAAGGCCCTGGCAGTACCGCCGCCACTGGCAACGAAACTAAGGAGGAGGGAAGCACTGGCAATGCTGAGGACACCCCTAGCATCGAGAGTCCTCCAACCCCATCTAGTGAGCTCGGAACTGAGCGCTTCCAAACAATGGCTAATCTCTAGATGATATAGCTACCTCCAGCACCCCAGCGTCTTCACCCTCTCCGTCCAGTACCACGGAGAAAGCTTCCTCGACGACTGTCATTCCCTCGTCTACCACCACTTCGTCAACTCCTGTACGGTCTAGCACCTCATCTCAGGCGGTCACTCAGGAGACAAGCACCACCTCCTCAACGACGAGCTCTACCGCGACATCCTCGAGCGCTACGTCTAGTTCTACCACATCGTCTACCAGCTCTACCTCCGCTTCCACCTCCAGCACTTCTTCGTCATCAAGTACTGCCGCTACTTCTTCGGTTACCTCGGTAGGCGTCTTCTCCTAACTGTCACCTCTTTTTTCAAGCTAATTTCTATCCGAACACTAGAAGACCACCATTACCTCGGTTCCGACTACCACTTCCGCTGGCCGCCTCGTTCAGACCAGTTCATTTGCCAGCGTATCTCGCACTTCGATTGGCAGCGACTCGACTATCTCTGCGTCTGCTATCCCAAGCGGAACTTCCACTGGTGCACTTGGCACCGGTGCTATTGTTGGAACTATAGTTGGAGCTATCGCCGGACTTGCTGTTGTCGGTTTCATCGTTATGTTCCTGCTTGTAAGTTTCATCATTAAAGGATCCTACATATTTCCCCCTGGTAAAAAGTACGTATTTCTGACTTTTGCCTTAGCGTCGCTACCGTAAGAGGAGCCGCCGTAGTATCTTCTATCCTACCGACTTCCGCACCTCCACTGCCTTCCCGGACACTAGCGCCTCGCTCGATGCTCCTCATATGGGCCAGCGCGGACATACTGTTGCTCCTCCATTGGCAGTGGCGCTGGTATTGCAGGAATGGGCGCCGGCGCATACGGTGCTGTTGGAACCTCCGCTACCGCTTCCGATGCCAATGCCAATGCAGCTACCGCTGCTGCTGCTGCAGCGGCTAAATTGCAAGAGCGTCCCAAGTATACTTATGGCCAAGACCCCAATAACAACGGGTATGGGTCTAGCAATGGTACTCGTCAAGAAACCGCTTTGGATGAACAGGACAGTGAGATTGGCCACGGAGCATATTCTTCCCAGCCTCAAGTGCAGATGGCGTATAACCCCGAGGCATATGGGTCGTATGCAACGTATCAGGATACTGGTGCTGGGTATCAAGACGCGCAGAGGCAATATCAGGGCCAGCAAGGGTACCAAAATTATGATCAAAATGCATACTATGATCAACAACAACATGGGCACCAACAGGAGGCGTATGATTATGATTATGTTGTTGCTGGAGCGCCGCCTGTTCCTCCCACTGCTGGGCAGACTCCAGTTCAGGGTCCAAATGCCGGTGTGGGCTCCAATAAGAGGGCCGTGAATACCCGAAGCATTGTTGCCGATGAAGATGTCTACGGTGGTATCTAAGTGACGGGTTGAAGAAAACTCGTTGAAGAAAATAAGAAAATTCCGGCGTCCGGCGCGTTCAGAGTCTTCTCGTTTTTGGTGTTTTTATATTTCCTGTTCACTGTTTTCCTTTCCTCCTCCGGTTGATCTGGACAATATCCCTGGATACTGGGGGCTGAGGGCAGGTTATACGAAAGACGTCATTGCTGGGGAACTTTCTGTGCTCGCTGGCGGCCTTTTTCTTTCTCGTGTTCTTTGATCATCCTCATGCTCTTATCACGCCCCATGCCTCCGTCTTTTTCACAACCACAACCACATTCTCTCCCATGTCCCGATATCCACATTTTATCATGTCTGTGCGTGTCCCTGTTTGTTATACTCTTCACTGTACACGTGTGCCTTTTTAGGCCCACCCTTCGAATACCCCTTTTCCCAGTCGAATGTTCATCCTTGTGCGCATACTTCTTTCATACACGCCCTCATTGATCATGCCCCAACCCCGCCGCCCTCGCCGCAAGCCATTACCACTTTCGACTTACACCGCTCTCTTCGTCATGATTATCCTCCCCTCCCTCTAGTATACCCTACCAAGGCTCTCATCCTTCATGTTCTATCCTTGGTTTTGGATTCTTTTTATTTTATTTTTTTCACTCTACTATCGATTACTTGTTTGTTATTCATTTATTCTTCTGTTGGATAGGAGTGTGTGTTTTATTTTAGTAGGCTCTTGAATTATTTCTTTTTTATGCGATGTTATAGTTTGAAGGCCAGAGTGAAATTGTTCTGAATTTATTTATTGGTTTTATAATTTATGAATGTTGCTGAAACTAAGGGCTGTGATATATTGTTAGTAGTAGAGGATCGGTAGAAATAATCGTCACTCTAAACTCGTATGTAGTATAAACTAGAGCTCTCCTCAGCCTGCAGCCGTGGTTCTCTCTAATTTGTATGTAGAAGTGGGATTCCCGTCTGCGTCAAGCATGATTTAAATTTTCTTAAGAGTTTTCGTGTACGACTCGGAATATTCATTCAGCCGTACAACTTCAAGGAACAACCAAATTCGGTGGATCTGGAGCACAGTGAATACTTAGAGATTCTTACAAACCGCCAAAATACAGGTCAGAAAGCAGCGTATCGAACTTGGTCGAAAAATCATGCTAGCCCACGGCTTCGAGTCTAGAAGAATACCTACAAGTTTATTGGAATTATACTGTGAAATAACATCGTAGTTCTTTGAAACAAGAAGCCACCAAAGTCGAGATAAGGTATAAATGGACGCAATCGCAAAGCACAAGCTTGCTATTCGGATATGTAAGTTGTGATTCGTGAAGCCCAGACATTATATCGGAAGAAATCATGAAATGATCAAGTCACAGATTATCAGATGTCCTGTTGGTCCATGGCAGTGTGCACTGTGGGTGCGTCCACGCTGGAGATGCAACGAAAGAACTAGAACTTGGCAGTAGAACTCCAACAGCATGATTGTTTGCGAAATGGCTTTGAAACAAACAACACGTTGGAGACTCGCGCTCAAGTGACTTGCTACGTCTGGCCATCGCCATCTATCACCATTGTCTCATGTTGATTCTACGATTCTGGAATGCCAAAGCTTTCTCTGAGTTCTAAATCATAAAGTCGTGTCAACAATGGTTTCATATCGTCGACATCTCTCCTCTCGCAGGACCAGCACCACTATTAAACCATCCTACTACATCGCCCCCATAACGCGTTCTTTTGAAGATCTCTTAGACTCAGACGTTATCATGGCCGATATCCCACTTTTTCCTATCGATACTCGTGTTACTCGACGGACCCCCACGCGTCCACGCTCAGTTCCAGCGAATGAACCGACTATAGGCGGAATACCTCCTCGTGTCGCGGAACGTTTGACCAACACTGCAACTCAGTCCACTCCTAGGCGTGGCGACCTAGGTACTGAGAGCGATCACCATTCTGGAAGTGCAGTCAGGGCAGATGATGAAGCACGGAATATCAAAACTTTCGAGTTATGGGCAAAGTGCCACATGGCCTTTGATTCTTCTGAGGATGGGACGATTGAACAGTTTCTGAAGGAGTACGTGCCGTCTAATGTGTCTTCGCTTCCAGTATCTACAAGGTTGGCAAAGGCCCTGCCCCTGTTTGCGAGAAAGGTACCAAACGAAGGAAAAGAAGACCTAACCTACCGCCCTCTTGTGAGTTCCTTCGTATGTCTATACATCTCACAACTCTGATCAGCTTTCAGACTACACTACTCGCCGGAAGCCAGACGAGTTTTCCTAAAGCAAAGACGATCGAATTTCAGGATACACATTCTCGATGCCTTCCCGGCCCTACCGAATACGATCATGCCACTGGACCTGATATCCTGGGTGCATATCCCGGGCTGGGCACTCCACCGTCAAACGCGGGCTGGGATCAATATACTCTCCCGATTGAAGTAAAAAGAGAACCTGATCCAGTGGATCCGAAATCCGACACAATCTCTGCCACTGCATATAACGTCGGTACAATAGCACAACTAGTCAAGAACGCAAGAAATCTCCTCTTTGCCTCATCGTGCTGTTACGTATTTGTGATTGGAGTGTATTCGACAACGCATCAAATGCGTATTTATCGCTTCGACCGCTCCGGAAGTGTCTCTTGTGGCTTTAACTATCTCCAGAAACCCCAGGTAATTCGGGAGTTCCTCTGGCGCCTAGTCAATCCTCTTCATGGCATTCCCAATACTATTGTCGGTTGGGATGAAACGATACGACTTCCCAATACAAGGGATATAAAAATAATGCAGGAAGAGGTTAAACGATTCGATTCTTCCGTCATACTTGACAAAAGTAACTGTCGATGGGTCAAAGTTCGATTGAATCGTGATGCTTTCTTGTCGCGAAGGATCAATGAGGATTCTTTAAGTGGCTCAACTAGATCCTCTGTTGCAACCACCGATGACGATCAAGATCTTCCTTATTGTACGTCCTGGTTTCTTTTCGTTTTATTGTATCAGGTCTAATAGCTTCTTAGATGATGTAGAAGGTTTTACGTTCGGACCAGCTCTTTACAAGTCTTCTGGCCTTTTCTCTCGCGCGACTTATGTCACTAGGATTTTAGTGGAAATACCAGATCATGGCTACCACGAATTTGTCATGAAGGATGCTTGGCACCAACGAATTCGTAGGCCTGAATCTGAATTCTACGAGAGGATCCAGGAACGTTATGCCGAGCTGAGGACAAAGCCAGAATTTGATTGGGTCAGGAAGATTTATCCTGATGTTGATAGTGATCCGACCTGGATTCCTGGGTTATCTGAATATTATGGTTACTTGGATCTTGCCGACATTGACACCGACTCTGGGACTGATTCAGAACGAGGACACACCACAGCGACGCGACGCCTTTTCAATGAAGATGAATCTTCGGAACGCACCAGAGGTCGGGCCCTCACTGGACCTGTCGGACGTCCGTTATCGGATTTTCCTAGCACGAATGGCCTTGCCATGGCAATAAGAGACGCAGTGATAGGTAAGTTCTAAGCTTCATTTTTTGCGTTGTCGTGACATCCTGAACATCGATACAGGACATTTCATCGCTCGGTCCTGCGGCGTCCTTCATCGAGATGTCAGTAACGGAAATGTCCTGATAGTAGAGAAATCCGGTAGACTACAAGGGTTTCTGCATGATTTTGACTACGCAACATTCCAACCCTGTGATTTTGGGTTGAACAAGGCTGGGGACGAAGTTATCCTTGATAGTCAACCGAATCCTCACAAAGAGCTGACAGTAAGAGTTTTATTTTGTCCTATGATCAACGGAAAGAAACTTATGTGATATCACTAGGGTACTCAACAGTTCATGGCAATCGAAGTACTTGCTGAGAAAGACCACTACGATCATCATGACCTTGAATCCTTTTACTGGGTTATTGTCTGGATTCTTCTTCGCTACTCAAAACACACTCATGAATATCGAGAGGAGGCATGTACAAAGTTTTTCGATCACTCTGACAAGGGGGATGCAAAGACCCACAAACTAGCATGGGTTCTTCTGCCAGACCCCGAGCCATTAATGGTCGAAGACAATCCCCCGTTAAATACACTGCTACAGGACCTACGGGAGATAATTAGGCGTCCGTTTTTTATGAAGCGCAACAAACTCTACCCGAATCACATGGAATTGGCCGAGCTTTTGCATGAAATGATCAATGTTCCCGGTTGGCCTGAGGACGATAGCAGAAAAGACTACATAAGACCAGGACGACGAGTTGCTACACAAGTGCCAGCTGTCTCTGTTAAGGCTTCTCGTTCTTCCAAGCTTTCTTCTGTTATAAGCGTCCGAGATGGCGATATACTTGATGAGGATATGGGCGCGGATGACATTGAAGTTCAAACAGCAGCGAATATTCCGCTACCGAAGAGCTTTGCTTCTGAGCCACCACGAAGCAAGGTGTCGTCAGTCGATTCAGGCGCTCGCCGCTCCAACCGTCTCGCTATGAAAAAGACATCTGTACAAATTACTAGTCCAGAGCCTGCCCATGCACCCTCCAGTATTCAGACTTCGCAAAGTCTGAAGAGGCGGTCTTCCGCCATAGAAGGAGAAGGCTATCCAAGGAAAAGGCGCCGCTAATCTGGATCGCGTCGCAGTGAACAGAGAGTGAGAGGCTTCAAGTTTACTTGTATTTTTTAATTTTTACTTTTACATCATCTAACACGGACATCATTACATCCATCTACTGTACATATTACTTTCATCATATGCTATCTTCTTTAGAATTACCAATCACAATTATCATCTCACTATTATTACAACATGTAACTGTACACTTGAATCTGATACCTTGCATACTATACTTATAATATCTGCATCGAGTACTTAATGACAAGCCTCAAGTATGAACTTTATTGGAGGGGGCTATAAGCAGTAGTGTCAACTTCAAGCGGCAATACAAGAAAGGGAAAGAAGAAGAAACACTATAGGATGATAAACATAAATTGAGGATCCAACCCCGCGAGCTGAACAAAATGCAAAACTGAATTCGCACGAACCTTGCTTACCCAAAGACTATTGTCCCCTTCGGGGTGACATACGAAAAAATTGGAACGATACAGAGAAGATTAGCATGGCCCCTGCACAAGGATGACACGCTTTCCCGGAGTGGTAGACCTACGGGTCTCAATATTTATTTTATTGGCCGTCTCGAATCTTTTGTTGAAAGGCCTTGAAAAAATCAACTCGCTGAATACCCAATTAATACCCATCATTCATAATTACTCAACTTGCAATTAAAAACAACCTCTTCACAACATACTGGATGACTTCCTGCAGGGTTTAGAAACCCAGATTATTTTTCTAAACGTTAAGCGAGTGGCTCTCGGTTAATCTAGGTCTGCGTTTCTAACCATAACACATTTTCTCTTAGACTTCCAATGTCATTTCTAAATTTCATTAGCGCTGTCGTAATCTTATCATATGTTTATCTTTTTCATTTATTCACCGTGATATTGCTTTTACCTGTCTTGTTGTGACTGAATCTCTCAGATTATTTGTACATTAAATAATATACATGCACATGCTAGTCTGATGTAACCTTTTCTCTGGTGTAAGTACTGCTCTCTCCCATAGTCAGAACTTCAATGGCACTATGGACCAGCTATGAACAAATTTTCTCAAAAATAAGTTATACATACAATTATATGTCGTTTGCAGAGAGTGTCATTATAATGAATAAGTACACAAAATATCACGACATAGAATGATAGAGCTACTACATTGTCATTTTAACTGTGACTATTTTATGCAAGAGGAGGGAGAATACAGTGTATGGTATTGGGAATCTTGAGATGATACGTCCCTGCAGGGATTTTGACATCGGAGGCTGAAAATGTGTTTAGAGGAGGGCGTTTAGAACTGGAAGGGAGGGGAGGGGGCCTCTTCCAGGCTCCTAAAACCATCCTCATCGCTCGCTCGAATGGCCTACGCATGATAAGATAAGGTGTACAAACAAAGAACAAACAAATCTAAGAGGCCAAACTCGCGAGCGAGAGGCTGGCAGAATTCGTATCGGTCTTCTCGGAGATGTGACAGAACCTCAGCAACATGGTCCCGAAAATTACTTCGCTTACAATAAATGACCAAATTCACATGACAATAAAATCTCTTTTACATCAGTTCTCATGTCGACAAGTCAGGGAGGTGTCATCGCGTACAATTTTGGTGATAAGTATGTAGTCCATTTCTGAATTCACAAAGCTTTGGTTTTGTAGTTTTGCGAGCTGTAAAGTTAAACCCATTGTAAGTGGGGCTCAACATCAGACAAATACAGTCATTATTCTAATCAAGTTCTACCAGTATGATATCCTTCTTTAATAGAAACATGTGCATGATCTGCAGTGATTCATAGAGATAATGAGATAGTATTAGCATGTACGAATCTCCTGTCCTGGTCCAGGGGGCCTGTGCGCTCTAGTTAGAGCACTAGAGCGATGTATTCCTTGCGTATTTCCAATAGCTTTGTCGCATTTTGCATGAAATTTCACACTGCAACATGATGTCCAAGCTCTGGAACTGTTAGTACTTATGGCTTCTACAATATCAATTAAATTTACACTGGAGCTTTGAAGAAATTAAGCAGTTTCCATTTGGTTGTCTTCTTTTTGGGCTCATTAGAATACACTGAATTCTAAGGCAGTGTTGGGCAAAAAATTCAATGAAAGGGCAAAAGCAATCTATTTATTATGAATGTTGTAGAGTAGGTGTTTCGCCTGCACTATAAAACTCGACATTCCTCGAAGCACAGCGACCAAGTCATGTGACCGTCGCGTATGCGTCTTTCTGGTCTCTCTCTTCACCGCTTCTCCTCACCCCCTCACCATTGACCACCACTAAACACTTCAATTAACTTGCAGTAGACTAAGTAAGTAGTAGGTAGACCAAGACCGTGAAAGGTGAAAGATCAATCAAGCAACAGTAATGCCAGTTGAATGCCAGGGTCTCAGAAACTTTGCTGCTTGCACTGATGTAAAAATGATTTTATTGTCATGTGAATTTGGTCATTTATTGTAAGCGAAGTAATTTTCGGGACCATGTTGCTGAGGTTCTGTCACATTTCCGAGAAGACCGATACGAATTCTGCCAGCCTCTCGCTCGCGAGTTTGGCCTCTTAGATTTGTTTGTTCTTTGTTTGTACACCCTATCTTATCATGCGTAGGCCATTCGAGCGAGCGATGAGGATGGTTTTAGGAGCCTGGGCCTCTTCCAGATTATCGTCTAGAAAGAGGTCGGTTTAAAGATCAGCTGTCAAAGTGAGCTGATTTGGACGTCGGCATCACGGCCAATTTCGCTTAAGACATTTAGAAATTTAATCTGGGTTTCTAAATGCTGTGGGAAGTCATCCACTTATATGTAAAAACCAAAAATAAATTTATTTCGGACATGATATGTATCCTATAGGCTATGTGACTTGAATACTAACTAACACAGGCAAATTTCTAGTAGTGCACCTCAACTGCTTTCTACTATCATGCTCAGGGTGTTGCAAACTTTTTTGAAAATCCCTTCGGACTTACTCATTATTGCTTGTATCCACTTCAAATTTTAAAAATCGATAGTAATGCATCTGAATATTCTTACTTCCAAATTATATAAAAAACCACCAACAGGAGGACATTATATGAAGCGCAAAGTGAGGCTTAGTCCAAAATCAAGGAGTTGCAAACTTTTGTCACGTTATGTCACGGCGCGGCGATGGGGTTCGTAAGCAAACTCGGCATTGTCCGTTGGTTATCAGTTAGGTCGTCCCTTTGAAGACCCTTTGATCGTGATGGATCTTCAAGCGGAGATTGGAATTCAATGCGTCTCGAGAGCAGATGTCACGCTCTGCATCTTCAAACAGAATACCTTCACTTCCTCCTACTCGATAAATCAATAAGGCTGACTAGCGGCAAGGCCCACTACCTGAGGTGTATTATTGAAAGTTTATTGAATGGGTCATCTACGGTGTTCCAGAACCACAAGCTTTTTCAAATTTGCTCAGCACTTGTTCAAGTGCCAATCAAAAAAACACTCTTGCACAAAGAGTAGGAGCAGCAAGTGGAGAGGCAGCATCCATCAACTACGTGATGTACCTCAACACCGCTAAAACAGCTATATTGCACACATAACGATGAGAGCCGACACGAAGAGAAAGGTGAGTGTAGTGTAAACAGAATTAAAGAGATTCTATCGAAAGGACATGATTCAAGAGAGATAGTAAGAGTAGTGAGAGAGAAAATAGATGGCTAAAAAAAAGAGTACAAATAGGAAAGTAGTGGCTACAAATTGACAAGCTGCGGAAAAGGGAGGGTGGGTAATGCAAAAGCTACAGACGAGACAGCCCAGCTAAAACCTAGCAGAGCACTCTGGTGTGAGAGGAAGAAGAATGATCAGTAAATGGCACCAAAGATTGCCAAGACTTACCAGGTACGGGAAGAGAAGGAGAGTGGAACAACGGTTCCTGTTTCTTCCTTGAACCTCGTGTAAGGAGACTTCGAGGTAAGCCTTGCCTTACTATTGCACGAGCATGAGCAAAAGTAATTGAGTAAATTGAATTAAATTCAGTACTGAAGGAACCAAGTTCAAATCACTGGTGCCAGCTGCCCATGAGGACTATTACATAAAGACTTCACAGTCCACAAAACCGCTCTCATTCATCTATTGGCCTACTGCAAGTTAGCAGCTTGAACCATAACAAATCACTGATTTATTCCTATTATGGCTGTGTCACGAAACGTTCAACATCAATGACGACCCCACATGTTGACAATTTCAAGTCTCCATCATCAAATCTATGGAGCATATGTCATGACAGGTCGATTCATCATTAGGTTCGAAAGTTCCTACTTCCTTTGGAATTGTAATTTGTAAGGAAGCTGATGCTGTGGTACTACATAGGGTGTGGGCGCTGTCTTGCGAACTGGTTGTCACTGATCAGCGTACGTCCATGTTTTCCTAACTCCCTGTTTCGTGTCTTCAATGTATGAACACTCTGCATTGCGTTAGTGGGGGTCTACTACCTTCGGGACCAAGCTCCACTTTGCACAGCAACATGCCAATTCTTTCAAAACAAGGTCTGATATTCATGATTCATCTTCACACCTTCCCCACACCCAATTCTCTTCTAACTATTAAACCAATGTCGTTACAGTGATACAATGCTCCTCAAAGCCCCACGTATGAGCGAGCGACAATTAAACATCTGAGGGTGTGCTTCTGCCTGTGTTAAGTCGAAGTCAGTACCAGCCTCGAAAGGTTAAGCCCCGTGTTTGCTGCCCTACTCCAAACTCCTACGGTGCTATGCGATTTCGTCAATCTCTTTTTTTCTGATTGCTAAAATGCCTAGAAAGTGACAGATGTGTACACCTGCACAAGGATGCCAGTTTTGAAGTGTTCTGAGACGAAATATATAACTAAACATACTATATAACATAAAACTTTAAAGTAATGGTGTAAAATAAAAAATACAAAAGAACTTGTAAGTATGTTAATCAATGATTGGTCAACGATGCGCCAGATGCGATAAGTATGCAGTAGCTCCAAGCAGTTAGGATACGGGAATGCCCGATATTATGTGTGGGAATTGTTGCTGGTTGCCATTATTTTTGGCAACCACATGTATTTAAACTCCAGTTGATGGGAGGTGTTCGCTCTGCAAGAAACAAGTTTTCATCGCCCTACATAACCCTACTACCTTAAAAGGTAGCGGGAATAATAAATCAATAAGGCCGACAAGTGGCAAGGCCCACTACCTAACACAACCTGATTCTCTCCAATAAACATATAATATATTATTTATATATGTGGTTAGACCTGTTGAAAGTGCACAAGCAGGTGTATCACTGAAAGTTTATTGAATGGGATGTTCACGAGAGCAAGACATTTTGTCATCAAAGGATAGTCCTGAATATCTGGTTGATGATTGGTCGATGATGCACCAAACACGGTAAGTATATAGAAGCTCCAAGCAGTTAGAATATGGGAATGACCAATATTTCAAGCTTACATGTGGTTGCCAAAAGTAATGGCAATCATGCATTTTTCCTACTAAAAATGCGAGGCATTCTCACATTAATTAAAATGTAGCACACTACACTCTGTGCAGACCAACTTGGAATTATGCATATATAATTTCCATGATTTATACTACTGGAACGAAATTTATAACATAATGGACTTATTTAATGGCGTGATATACACAATCTAATTCACCAGCTATATTTGTGTTATACAATCTACAAATTAGCCTACAGAAGTTGTTCTTGTTGGCATTTCTACATGATATCTTGGACAAATGATGTACTATATATGTAGTATAAACTATTTACATATCAAAAGATACAGGCAATTGTATACTGAGATACTATAACGATATTTATGTGAGCTTACTTAATTGTTAAACCTGAGAAATTGCATGTTTAACTGCTATATAGACTAATGTAGCACTACATAAATTCCTGAGGATATGTAGAACTCATACTTCAGAATAGTACTGTACACACAGTATGATATTTACTGGTAGGAGATGAAACACATATATCAATTATGTGTGATCAAACTTATTACTCTTGTTTTCAGTACAATAATGAAGCAATCTTTAAATCGTCTGGATATTTTATTAGGTGGTATACAATTTATGTCTCAGAGAAATTTAAATCTTGAACAGTTCTGTATCTCTCGAAGTGCTCTGCTGGTCAATGAATGATTTCCCTTAAGAAAATGCATCTTCACAGAAAAATTGCTTATAATATGCCACCAAGATATTAAATTCAATCCTAACTTTACATACACGTAGTTCACACTATTTAAAATACATAATTAAATTTTTGAGGTATTCCAAGCTGTGTGTAACGTGCTACAACCCGGGCCGCTTGACAACGCAAGAAACCATTCTCGTTATACTGTCCCTACCTGTATGGATGCAACAGTCACGCATAACGCTGACTCCGTTGTGTTGCTAAAACAGCATTTGGTCACGCATAACGGTGGCCCCGTTGCTTAGCAGGATGCGTGACAAGTTGATGAAAAGATCAAAAAGTAAGTTTTTTACCCTAAAATTCCCTCGTCAGGTTGCTAATTCTGTAAATTGTCACGCAAAATTTAGCACTCGTTGCTTAGCTCGCACCAAATTTTTGTGTCACGCTTCAAAACCCCGTTGCATCCTTACAGGTAGGGACAGTATGTGGGAATTGTCGTCGGCCGCCATCATTTTTGGCAACCACGTGTATTTAAACTCCGGTTGATGGGAGGTGTTCGCTCTGCAAAAAACGAGTTTTCATCGCCCTACATAACCCTACTACCTTAAAAGGTAGCGGGAATTTACATTCTGTCTTTTGCAATATGATCTATCATATAGTAATAATGTTTTTATCAAATTATATTTCTTTAGAGTAAATATATCAGATGATAGAAGCTAAACAGTACAATTTTTACGTTTTGCAAGACATAAATAGTGTTCTGTATTTATTAAATCTTGCAATATACTCTTGTATTTTGCAGATTTAAGTAGATGAGACATATCGCTTCCAATCCCGAAAGTTGTTAAGGCAAGTGTGCGAAGGGTATGGGTCAAAAAATGTGAGTTTGCATTACTATGTCACTTTGCATGCCGATGACCATGATAGTATGTATAGTCTAAGTACCTGAGTGAACGGGAAGTTGAATCGGACCCGGGTTCCGGACTCCGGTAAAGAGACACGTCGGCGTCGCTATCCCGATCGTCTTGGACGCTGCATTTCAAGTTTGCTCTTCTCGTTGTCTTCTGGCCAAGTCGTGTTTTTGTCTCTTACGTTCTTCTATATCACCCACCAGTATTATTCGCAATGAGTACCATCGATTTCAAGGGGTCGGGACGCTTTGACCCTTCAGACGATCCTCAGTACCACGTTATGCTGCGAGGCGAGCTCTATACGGCAGTCACGCCAGCTCTTATCGCCTCCAGATCAGAATGTGCTACGCTCTGCTACCAATTCAATAGCACTGCGCCTTCTCTGTCTCAGCTGGATCGCGCCAATTTACTGAATCGCATTCTAGGCCTGCCGCCAGTCCCAGCTGATGCTCCCGAAGAAGTGCTTAACAACCGTCCATGGATAGAGCCTCCTTTTCACTGCGATTATGGAATGCACATCACCCTGGGGGACAATGTATTCATTAACTTCAACTGTACCATCCTCGATCCTGCTCGCGTCACGATAGGGTCTAGAACGCTCATGGGTCCTAATGTGAGCTTCTTTACTGCTGGACATCCTCTTGATGCGCAAGTGCGTAACGGAACGAGTGGGCCAGAGTTCGGGAAGGAGATAGTTGTGGGAGAAGATTGCTGGTTGGGAGGAAACGTTGTTATACTTCCTGGTGTGAAGATTGGCAATGGTGTCGTCATAGGTGCAGGAGCTGTGGTGACGAAGGATGTAGAAGACCATGTCGTTGTAGCTGGGAACCCTGCGAGGGTTGTTAAACGACTTAATGCTCCTATGGAAGGGAGCGCTATCCAGAGCCAGTCGAAGGAACAGAAGGTTGCTGCCCTTCTTAAGAGGTTAGAGGTGGCTGAGAAGGAAATGAACGATATCAAGCAAAAGTTAGGAAAGCTGGCTCAGGACAGTTAATCATATCGAACTACTAGATATTGTTGGACAAGTGCTAGAAATTGGAATAAGTACCCAACTTCACCTCAGAAGTTTTCATAACGGGAGTTAATTGCATAAATTTGAAACCCTACGAACCTGCATTCCTCAGAGGAGCATAAGATAACCAGCGTCGGGTCCAAGGCCTAAGGTTTCGTGATAATATTTCGTTAAGTAGTACGAATTGAATACAAAGGGGAAACTTAGGTTCACTGTAGTTGTATGAGAAACCGTAAAATTTTAAATAGAGCAAAAGATGTACTTTGTAGTGACATAATTACGGGCAGTAGGTTATAAGTATGTACGGACTTAACCAAGCTTGAGTTGACGGGGTTCGGGATTTGGCGACTAGGTCGCGCGTTACGTCACGTGCGCGTGACCGTACCTACACGATGGTCTAGCGCTTCCCAGAACCACTTACTCCCACTAACACCAGACAGACGAGCATTTCTCCTGACGTTCACCAACCTATCAACTGAAGCATCTATGTCAGTACCAAAGATTCACGAGCTCGAGGAGGCAGCAAAGAAGATCGTTCACCATGCGATGAGAGCTGGAACAGCCAGGCAGGTTATTCTCTGTCCATATCATCCTGCTGTTCCTAAACATATATATATTCGTGTCTTACAGCTCATTAACACCAAGAATTGTGAGACAGGAACTTGAGAAAACACTCTCTCTTAAGCAAGGGTCTTTGGACGACAAGAAGTACAAGGACCCCCTGAAAGCTGCAATTAAGCGCGCAGCGGTATGTATTGATCCCACTTAATCTACATGATTTAATACCATGCTAATATATGGGAACGTTTAGGAAGAAAACCCTTTCGCGGGAGAAACCTCTGAGGATAGCCCTAAGGCTACTGCTACAACGCGCCTGAAGAAGAAGCGAACCTCAGACGAAGGCCCTAGCAAATCATCTTCTACTTCTAGGGCGAAGAAGGTGAAAGAAGCAGTTGTAAAGTCGGATAAGAAATCAATTTCAAGGAGAAAGGTGCAGAAGAAAGATACCAAGGAGTATAAATCCGCTGTATGTCTGCATACGCGACAATGCCCCGCCCTCAAACTAACTGCATGCAGGAACACGTTCCTACATCAGACGTGGAGATGGATGAACGTAAATCTGAAAAAGAAGATGACGCGGTGGTGGAGAGCAAAGTTTGTCGTATAAGTTTGTCCTTTTCATTAGTGCGCTGACTCTTTATAGGACGACCGGGCTGATACAACTCCCAGAAAACGAAGAAAAGTTGTGGCCTCTGATAGTGAAGAGGGCGACGAACAGGAGTCTAAACCACGTACTGAAGTAAAGCCAGCATCGAAAGTCAAATCGAAAGATGAAGATGTACGACTCCATTGTGGACTTTGTCGCAGTAGCTATTTACATTACTACAGGAAGCAATCAAGAGTGAATCTGATACTCATGATTCCGATCCACCTTCAAAGGATAGGGGCAAGGGAAAGCAAAAAGTGCGCAGGCAATATAGTTTGGTTTATATCATCTAACACTTTACGTTATTAGACAAAGGCAAAAGTGGAAGAGGTACTACAGCCCATAATGCTCAATTTTACAAAGCATGTCTTTATGGCTTCTTCTAGGATGCGGACAAAAGCGAGTCAGAACTCTCGGTTCTTATCGACGAACCTCCGAAACGCAAGAGAAAAGCAAAGGAAACGAAGGTGTGTATCCTCTGAGCCTCAGGAATATATTTATATCTACCATGAACAGGAACCAAAGAAAACCTCTAAAAAATCAAAAGCCGGCGCGAAAGGTCCAGCCAGCCTGAGCAAAGAAGAGGAGACCATAAAACGGTTGAAGGTGATGCTTTCATATATACTTGCACAGTGCATCACTAATACATAATATCGTCTAGTCATTCGTCGTAGCTTGTGGTGTCCGTAAAGTGTGGTCCAAGGTGTTCCAAGGCATCAATTCTCCCCAGCAGCAGATTAAGAAGTTAAGAGAGATTCTTGCCGATCTTGGTATGTCCGGTCGCATGAGTATGGAGCAGGCAAAAGCTATAAAAGAGAAACGAGAACTGGCCAAGGAACTTGGTATGCTCATAGTTTTGACTCAAACTTCCATACTAACGGAACGCAGAGGAAGTGCAACAGTTTGAAAAGTCTGTTGTAGGCGCTTCAAAACGTGGGTCAAAAGCTGCAGAAAAGGAAAGTAGCAGTGACTCGGAAAATGCCAGCGACTCAGAATCAGAAACTGAAGGTGTTCCGCGAAAGCGAGCGGTAGGTCTTCATTCAATGAGATTCGAGCTAGTTCCTTATTTTTCTTCTCAAGCGAAATGCACGACAGAGTATCATGGCGTTCTTACAGGACCAAAGTGATGATAGTGACTAACGACGTCCTTAACACTATATATCATATTTACTTGACCGGAACTAACAATGGTAGTTACAAAGAGCTAATATACAGAGTCAGGATCCAACAACTGTGAATCACTCGTTACATAGGCTGAACAAGAGTGGGAGCTGGGCGCAGCGATTGTTGTTCAGCATAGTCTGGAGATTTGTAATCTGTGAACTTGAGAGCAGTTGAGAATGTGCCATCTGACACAAGCTGCAGCCCAGCAACGGAGGCTCCAGAGCCGTCGAGAGACCATAGAGATAGTGCTAGGGTGTTGGTCGACTTGCGGCGGAGAATTCTGTCATGGAGTCAGTTAAGTCTGGACTGCCACTATCGTTTCGCTGACATACCCAGCCGGAAGAACAAAGAGCGTTTGTGGTCTAGTATACAAATATTAAGTCTAGGTAGATTCCTAAATATTATGAACCAGGGTCCAGCTTACCCGATGTTGTTTATGTACTTCCCCACTTGCCATCCATTCAAGTAGATTTGTACCCGGAAGTTAGATGTGATGACACTCGGGGTAATAGACAGACGAATAGGAACATCGACGTCATCTGGAAGGGCCTAAGACGGATATGAGGATTGGCTACGCATGTGATAGAGCTCGGTAGATACCAGATCGAATGTTGTCCTGTAAAAGTTGATTCCTGCTCCAGACACTCCGTCGGTAGCAGGGGATCCTGACTTCCAATCAGAGTCGGGGAATCCTGGAAGATGAGCACCAATACGTTCGGCGTATAGACCACCTTCGTTCAGATATCCGCGGAACGTGTCGGGAGTGTTGGCTGCCCCGCCCTTGTGCGCAATTCAGAGGGGAGTACCATTACAGAGTGGCACAGAATTTACCAAATTGCCCTGCAGCTTCCACAGGCCGAATGTGGAATTTCCTCCAATGATAGAATACCCTCTAACACCTCGAGGTTCCTTACCGCTATTAGCTAAAGAAGGCGTTAACTGCATAAAAAAGATGTTTATAAATCTACTCACTGCTTGTTTCTACAATACTGAGTGTGTAAGGTACGAGTGAGATTGAATTTTGTAAGATGTTATGTATATATAAGCATCCTCACCCCATGTGGTCTAGATAATATTTCAGCCTTCGCTAAGAACTGTAAGGGTACACAATTACCTTGCAAAATTATGAAAACATTATCTTGTCCGACACGAAGAGAACCACTAGGAATCTTCCAGGAGTCGCCTGTAAGACTGATGCTAGCGCTTCCTTGGCTTGAACCAAGAAATACACCGTTAAGCCAAGCAGAATAGCCTCCCGCGAAGCCATACTGAACAGTGGTGTTTATAGCGGTTTCCTGACCGGTTGCCGTGAAGTGACCTCGGAAGATGAGATTGCCCCCATAGAACCTGTGAGCCGCAGTTTATACAAAGCTTGTAAACGGAAGGGGAGATTAACCAACCCATACTGCTGAGAGTATAGAACTACACTCCCAGCAAGAGGTGGAAGGTTCGTGTACTGTGTGTTAGTATAATCACCTCCGTTACTCATTTAAGCGATGCTCGTACGCTCACATTCGTGGAAGTTAGATTAGCAGTAATGAAGCTTGAATCGTCAAACCCAGGATCAACCTCCGGTAGACTATCAAGTGATTAATCCAGGTTGAGTTATGAAAGGGGACATATGTACTTACGTTCCAGAAACCTTCCATTCTGTAAGTTGCGGTAGCACGATGGGGGAGGCAGTGGATAATGAGCTAGTGAATGATCCGCGGCTAGTCTTGAGAACTTTCACACTATTTCCGTTCCAAGTTAGAGCAGTCACCGCTGGAGGCACGACAACTTCAATGGGCGTGGTCCCATTCAGGTCGCCGGTCTGAACAATCAGAAGGTTGCATCGCCCCCGAGGAACAAATACCTACTAATGCAAGTGTATTCCCCAAAACGGTGGCGGTTCTAACAATATATGGACCTGAAACTAGCACTCTTATATACAATTGAGATGACCATTGTTACAAGTAATGCATACGACTTACGTGTCGTTAGTTCCGATAGAAAAGTAAGAGCCAAAGGTTCCCGGGTGCGAAATGACGGGGGCGTGCCAGCTGTTGGCGGTTGCTTTATCTAGTATAACTGCGACTATGGAGGTGGATCCACTTCTGATAGGAATGAATTGAGAACCGTTTAGTGTATAGCTAAGCGTGAAAGTTCCGTTGACAAATGAACTAGAGACGTTGGGAGATGACGATATATCGGCTACGGGCTTATCCGAGAACAGGAAAGCCGTCTCGCCCGTTTGTCCTGGTGGTGCATATAGTATAACGTAGTCCGCGCCTCCGATGCTATATAGAAACCACGAGATTAATAAATGTATCTACCGTACGGACCAATACAAGGTTAAAACTCACGTGGTCCATGTCATAATCCTGAAATGAAGGCGCATCAGTATACAGTCAGGATCGTAGGGCAAGAGGTACAGACGCACTCTGCAGTAGAATAAAGTATCTTTGCCTTGCTTTGGCCAAAAACGTAGTCTGTGACAATGATCTTGCTTTCCCTGCCGTTGAAGGTCAATGTACCATTTACAGGGACTAACTTTTGGCCCTTAGAAGTCTGAACTGTAAGTTGTGTTGTCGTGAGGGCTGTCGAACTGTTGAATAAACCACTAAGTACCAACTGTACTCGGGATCAAACATGGACTTACGTGGAAGTATCATGACGAACGAAGTAGAAGCCTGCCCCGGTGTCTGGATTTCGTAGTTCTGCAGTATGTATAAGCGAAGATGTTGTGTAATTTGTGCCATTAGCGAGCAAGTTCGATCCAAGGAGATCGCGAGATACCCGAAGGAATAACCCTAACATATCTATGTTAACCCACGCAATGTTTTTAATGGCTTTTAACAAACCCTGCAGCCTCATCTCATTCATCTTGGGTGTCGCTACGCGATTCTCGTTGATACCTACGCAGAAGCCGCGTCAGTGGTTGAGACGAAAGCTAACCTAGGAATAGCCTCCTACCACCGCCGTAGTCATAAGACGAATAGCTGCCGGAAGACACTAATGAGCACAGAGGCAATACGCGGTAATACTACGGGTTGTAAACTCACACTGTTGGTTCTGCGGTATTACCCCAATTAGTTCCGCCAAAGAGCACTGAAATCGTGTTTCAATATGTAGATTAGTATCGGACCCCGCTGCCTGGTAACAGACTCACTGTAAATATCTATTTATTGGTTGTAGTTAGTATCAGGCACGAGCTATGTCTCGTCAGGCAACTCACTCAGTATAGTTGCAGTTTGTGCGCTGAATAAAATAGTTCCTCATGACGAAAGTATTGAGGATGATGTTGACTACCTACTAGTTCTCCTTGTAAAATACGTTCTCTATAGGGATATCAGTGAGGTCTTCACAGGGAAAGGGTAACCGCATACCAAAGGTAGCATCAGTCAATCCGTTAGCTTTGGATGTAAAGCTTGCTAAGCCTAAGAATTTTCACCGAGTTTGTGAATCTCACAGTATTTTTCATAACCAGTTCCTCCGCGAGCTACCGATCCCCATCCAAGAAGGAATCCCCCACCAAACTATATGCAAGGTAAATCGAACAACCATCCAACTTCCATGTGTATAGATTTACGCACTTCTGCTAAGCAAAGAGGATTACTCGGGGCAGAGCCTTCATGAGCAGAATAGTAAATGGATTGCACTTGTGCCCAGCTGTTCTGACCCTGCGGATAAGAGTCCCCACTAGTGAAAACATTTAGCTAACGAGTAGGTGGGGCGGGCTGGTTTACATACCAGTATA
Source organism: Cyathus striatus (assembly GCA_025738555.1). NCBI lineage: Eukaryota > Fungi > Basidiomycota > Agaricomycetes > Agaricales > Nidulariaceae > Cyathus > Cyathus striatus. The sequence goes on along the minus strand of JAOVFP010000013.1, from coordinate 3,797,948 downwards.
TATCAACGTGTGTACCAGGTTTATCGGGAGAGAAATTGCTTGTTTGGCCAGAATGTTGATCATTGTGCGTGATTGCTGTCCAAAGAGACTAAGATACATCAACGACTCCAAAAGTAATCATTTGTACTCACGAATAACAATACCGTTCGCACGGTAGAGGTTAATGATCGCTTGCATGTAGGGATTATTGTTTGTACCCACACTATATTCATTTTCTGCTTGAACGAGGATGACTATGAAAGCGGTCGCTGTGTGGCCAACGAAGACGAAGAAAACGTGAACCTACTCGGTCCACCGTTAGTGACCTGATTTCTCGCAATAATCTTGCTGATAGATGACATATACGGAGTCCAAGCTGCAATTACTTAGTTAACGAAAGAAGGTGCATAATGGACTACAAACCTTGTGTATAGTTTGGATTGTTATTCCTCAAGCTTCCGGCGATATTTCCAACCCAACCTGGGAATCCACCGCCTGTAGTTTCCGCATCTGGGAAATTTCAACTTAATTGCAGATTGTATAATTAATAACCGTATGCTCACTTATATATGGACCAGGGCTTGGTACGTGAGTGAGATAGAAGCATTAGGTTAAAAATTGTAGGACGTACCGGGCAATTAGCCAAAGGCCAGCTTTCTTAGCTTCGTCAATGAATCTCTGAGTATCTCGGTATGTTCCAGCTTCAAAGTCACCCTGACTGTTATTAGTATTCGGGGTAGGAAAATGAACCGCCCAGTTATCATAAAAAGAAACTGTATTAAAGCCATTGGCTTTGATCTTCTGAAAATGTCTGCCCATAAGTCCGGATTCCCTGGAAGCCTCCATGGATGAAACTCTGCAGACAGAATAAAGATGCACTGCCCGTTTATAAAGAGGGAGTGAGGGTCCCATGCAACAACGTCCGTCAAACCAGTAGAGTTCCTAGGTAGAAGCGTGAAGCTCCTACCAGCGACGGCAGACAACGTAAAGCAGAAAGTCAGAAATCCAAGCCAGCGCAGCAACATCAGGTTTAGATGCAGAGCTCAGTCATGCTGTTTTGTTGGAACTTTATAGTCATGTTTCTCCGGAAGTATCCAAGTCTGTAGCTTCCTCTAACAAGGATTGCATGATACCTATAGCAGGTGACGCATTCAACCTTCTAATGATGATGTATACTGGTTAGCGGTGTAGAAAAGAAGTCCGGCGGTCCGTCAATCCGGTTCAACGTCGGGAATGGCGGTAAGACGGGAACTTCAGTAACTAGCCAAAATATTACATACAAGGATACTTTGTTGGTTATGACTGCACGCAATTTCCGCGAGCTATTCAATCTACCATACCCACGACTCCGCAAGTACGTGAGAAGGTTTTGTGCCTTTTGTGGTGATTATACCCCATGTGTGGAATATTCATAATTTATACCGAAGGAGCCAACTGCTCATGCCAGTGTAAGTACATTCAAAGTACTTGGTAAATAATACGGAGTCCTGACTGCATGCAATTGACGTTAGCCTGAGCTATATCCAGAGAGATGAGCCGTACTAAAAAAGTTGCTGAAGACAAGTGTTGCTTGAGTGTTGTACTTTTCACCTTCAGATACAGAGAAGATACACGGAGACAGAAAACTTGAGCTGAAGCTCTCAGTTTGAGGTAATAAAATAGTAGTACTACCAACTCGTTACGGCGCGTTAAGGGCCAGGAGTAAGTATTGGACGAGTAACTCAAAATAGCGTCTGAAGTGACAACACGATCACGTGAGGTGACAGGTTTGTTGAACGCGGCTGACAATGACCAACTTAGACACGGTGCACGTCTAAATATACTGTGTAACGGCGTGATGCGTTCTTCTGGACTTGCCTCAGTTCTCTACCATCGAATACACTAGCGAAAGTTCATATGTCATTGGTAGGAGCCAATTGCGCAATATGCTTCGAGAGCCACCGCTTGAATCAATTCCTAATCTTACCTTGTGGTGTGTTCCCGTGTCTCGATCCTATTTCTGCGTATACCTGTCTCAACAGGAACAACAGGACATGCACATTGCACGAGCTGCACGGAAAAATTGGCTGGAACTAGCAGACACTTCAACTGTCCATCATGTCGAGCAAAGATTCCCAGAGCAGCTCCTCACAAAATATGTCTCGACGTCATCGATTCGAAAACGTTCTTTGCAACGGACGTGATTGACAAACTAAACCAGATGGATGGGAACTCTAAGCTGAATACCGTTGAGAAGGCTGTGGAGAAGATAACCAAGGCATCCAAGATTGTTAAACATGACGAAGAACTTGCCGTAAGTATGTGTTTCTACTTCTTAGTTCTGGCATCAATCATGTCCATTAGAGGAGACTCCTGGAAGCTATAGAACGATTTAAGGAACTTGTACCGGGGTTTCAGAGGGCGGAAAAGGCCGAGACCGAATTATTTGCACTGCAGCGTACCTTTGAAGAGAACGAAGGAAATCTGGCCACCAAAGCCAGACGTACGCAGGCACTAGAGAACGAGAATGAAACACTAAAACGCAAGCTCAAACTCAAAGAAGATGAACTGAAGCAAGCTGACTCAAATCTGAAAACTGTGGAAAGAAATTGGGATACTAGACTGAAAAAGGCTGGGGAAGAGCGGGACACGGCACTAACGTTAGCCGAGAAAGCCACATCGGAATTCGTGCAAATGAAGGAAGATAATACCAAACTATTGAAATCTATGGAGGAAACCGCCAACACCAACAAGATTCACAAGCGCCAGTTAGAGTGGTACATCTCCAAAGTAAGAGTCTCTCCTCTCAAAGTCAACGTCATCTTACAATGTACGCTTTCACAGAACTCTGCTCAGTCCAAGGAAATCGCAACGCTCAAGGAACAGTGGAGTGATCTACAGGCAAAGCTAGCTGAGAAAGAGCAGGAGAAAGAGAACCTACAGTCCCAACTAGTAGAAGAGCAAGGAAATGAAAACTTTGCTTTTACCATGGAAGAATCACAGTTTCCTAGTAGCGACAACCAGGTATATCACCCACAAATATCCAGTACCACGATGCTGACCGCTTCTATAGCGGCATGGTAGCCACGACAATAGCTTCAACGAGTACTCGCTCGAGCTTGACGTCGAAGGCATGCCACCGTCTCAGTTTGGTTCTGCGTGGCAGACCAATAAACCGCACTCGATGAACAAAACGAAACTGCTCAAGAGGCCCATTTCTACGAGCGTAAATGCAGTATTCCCAATCAAGATGGATGCAAAAGGAAAACCGTTGGTACCAGTTCAGACAGGTCCTCGGGCAATGAAACGAGTTAGAATATTATAGGAGTATATTAACACACACAATAACATTGGTTCTCGGTTGTAAAGTAGATTAACACCATAAACAAATAGAATAATAAGATGATCCAAGGTATCACGAGCTTTCAAGTTGTGCACCGAGTACGTTTCCTTCAATTTGCTCTACGAGTATCAGAGATCATAACCTTGTCATAACCAACTTTTGAACGCCCATAATACCAGAAGGAAGCAAAAGAGTGTGCAGCGTGGGACGGACATGAAAAGGGGGTTGAGGATTGTCCGATGTACTTCGAAAATGCCGGAGGCCGTTGAATGCGAGGGGATTACATGGAGTCTCAATCCATGTTGCTCGATGATCGCATGTAGTGTGTACATGGCCCTTCCCCTGCTGAAAGTTCCGACATGCCTATAAACTTTTGGTGATACTAAATTTGGCGTTGGCCCGATGATGTAACGCACAATTATGTTCTTCCTGATGGTAATATGCTTCCAGATATATCTGAGAGCTACGACGAAGCGCGGAACTCGTGAATGTGAGTATGACACGGCAAGGTGAAACAATGTCCGAACTGATAGTGGTGAAAATAACGACGTAGCATGTACCCTTAACACGTGAAATGATGTTACATCAACATGATCACTCCTTCCTGCGCGGAACGTTCTATTCATTCAACAATATAACTTGTTAAGCCTGCGAAAGCTCACGATAAAGTACATGCTGCTCTTACATACACGCAGCTCACGCCTGGAATATAATCCCGAGAGGATAAAAATAATGTGTTCATAGCCCATACCGTAACACATGCCATATAGGTAGAGGAGAAGAGCATATCATAGCAGCAAGACAGGTACAACATTGAGCGATGCATTTATTTCTGAGAAATACTGAGATAAGAAACGTAACAATACAGGACACATTCAGAAGACATACCAAGATAATACCATCGAAGCGCTGCTTGAACCATGCCATCGTATCATCCTTCTTGATACGGTGAGCGAAACCGATTCTGGTCTTCCTCTGCTTCCTCCTTGCTACCCGTGCACCTGGTCGTCCCATCACAACGTAGAAATCCATTCCGAAGATACCAATACCAGGGTCGTAGCGAGCACCCAAATCAATATGCTCCTGGATACCAAAACCGAAGTTTCCAGTCTCCGAGAAGTTCCTCCTCCTCAACTCGTACTCCTTCACTTTCAAACCACGCTCAAGAATCTCCTCTGCCTTGGGCCCACGGATGGTGACGTGCACGGCGATCTTCTCATTACGACGGATACCGAAAGTACGGACGGTGTAACGGGCTTTTGAGGTAACGGGTGTTTGACCGGTAAGTTGTTCCAGGACCTTGGAGGCACGAGTCAAGCGATCACCAGATTCACCAACGGAGATGTCTATGAGTTCGAGATAAGTTTGCCTTGAATCGCACAGAAACTGCACTTAGACGCACTGATGACAAGCTTGTCGATGCGGAGCTCGCGCATGGGGTTGCCCGGTGTCGCTTTTTGGTCGGCCTAAGGATCAAAGGTTCATTCATCATCGTTACGGACAGCGACAAAAGTTCGTGCTCACCATTTTTATTGAGGGTGGTGGTTGTCGTCGTGTACCTACCTATGCGGAGCGTATCCAGTCCTTGTTTGGTGCGAACGTGACCGCTTGTGGCTGAAACTTTATTTTTCCTCCTGCACAACTCCCGCCCGTTGCCGAGATAGCCATGACGTCGATACCACGTGACATTGTTTGTGATACACCCAAGCGCTAACCATGGCGCTCGGTCTCGCTCGGTGGCCACGGTCATCCTCGTCCCCGACCTTCAGCATCGGAGTTGTACACGTCCACCGCAGTACACATACCCGACGTTCTACAGATGTATCAAATACTACTACTAGCTTACTTGGCACTCACCTGGCCCTCTGGAGCTCTGCATCTTCCGTTTTTCCGTCTGGCTATCTCTGCGGGCTAGTGCAGGTGTCGATCTTCATTTATGGGCAACGAAGCTTGATCTCCTGTTTTTTTTCTGGATCCAATATGACGCCGCAAGTCGGGAGCTTTCGACTTACTTTCGACGTGTAGTCATGGTGCCTCACCAATCCTGAACGCGCCGTCTGCAAGGAGCAAACACATCTCCGATACTATCGACATTTCATGACATTCCTCGACAGTGCTACGACAGCCATGCGATGTTTTTAGTCCATACGAAGCTGTAGGTCCCAAGAGTTTTCTCCCTGCATCACATTCCATGTCATGTCGTGGTATGTATATAGCAAAGTTTAGAATTATGAATCCCTTGATGAAGCCCATGCCTACCCGAAATCCACTATATCTCCTTGTGTGGCTGTTACAGATATTTGTCAAGCTACGAGCAAGCGCCGCTGTGAAAACAAGCACGGACGCGGTTGAGGTTCACGATTCCCGGCCTTCTACCCAGATGGTAGCGCACTTCAGTTACGAACCTGGAATATGACGATTCTTCCCGGCCTCTAAAATTACTTCTTTCGGGATAAATACTCTCCATTAAACAAGCCTACGGTGACGGAAAATTTGACGGAGTTCTTTCACGTTGCTGTTCGTGTACGCAAAACGGTTCCAGTAACCAGTCACATCAATTTGCACCTGGAACTTGGAAGTATGTACTAGCAATTTTATTCATCCGTCGTATATGTATTTCAATCGAAGTCGGTCGCAAAAATTCGCCGTGGTGAGATCGCCAGATCACCTGTAACCATGTTTATCTAACTTCCCATATGCCTGATGGTCCTCGCACTCTTACAGGCTGCGAGCACTGGCGTCAATGGGCTCTACATGTTATCGAGATAGCTGGAATCACTCGGATGAGTACCCCACTTACGATGCCAAGTCTATTTTTAGTGCCTACTGGTCTTGCCGCGAATTACGATCGACGCATCAGTTGTGTGACCTTTCGGATCTGGATTCCCCTAGATCGGTCGTTGAAAGTCTCCGACTTTACTCGACTGTTTGAGCCACAACATACTCCTTGCAAAACAGTCAATGACCCGCTTACTAGCATTGCGATTTGGTTCCCAACAGTAAGTCCGGCCAAAACTCGACCGAATAATTCGCGTATCTGGAGCTCGGCGTGATCAGGCTCCCCAGCTTCCAGTTCCTCCTCGCGCGTAAGGCGAGGAGTCGATGAAGGAGATCGAAATAAATTCCAGTAAACCTGAGCCACTATTATTCGTCATTCGGGTTTTTCTGGATTAGTCTCCTCTATGTTGTAGGTGTAATGTGCGAAATGAATCCACCGAGGCCGGCCTGATTTTCTCAGCCCCGATTCCCTGGAAGTACAAAAGCAAGTCAACTCTCCTCTACAGTCAATCCTCCCCCACCCCACCCCCAACTCTAAAAATGATAACCTGTCACATTTGTCTTGAAGATTTGAAATCTCCTGTTTCCCTACCGTGCGGTACGTCTTCACATTCCTCACCTGTCCATCCTTTGTACTAACAGCTCGCTTCAGGCCACATATTTTGTAAAGAATGCATACGTAGAGCCGTAGAGGCCATAAAGTCGTATTCGAGCCTCCATTCATGCCCTAGCTGTCGTGCACTGTACACCGTCGGTGAGTTGTCTTCAATGGACACACTCTTCTCACCATCTGATCGTATTTATCACAGCTCCGATTGATCCCGCCGTCGTGCCTGCTCACCTACGGCCTCATCTTACTCCCAGCATCCGCAAAGTATACCTGGATCAACTGCTCCGCGAAGGCCCTCGAGCATCCACCTCGGTCGCGTCTGGCTCCGCCGACGTAGAAATTGCCCGTTTGCGTGCAGAGAATGCCGCACTGCGGACAAACTGTGATATGTGGAGGCGACGGGCAGAGGTCCATGGCGCTGCCACGCTCGGCCTTCTAGAACTTACGCGGATGGCGAGAGACCAGGCCATTCACGTCTCTCGAGAACGTGACGAGCTCCAGAAACGATGTCACTCATTGAAACGACGTCTTGATGAAGACGAGTACGTTTATTAAACTCTTGCTAGAAATTTTGCTTATTCATGAACGCGTCATAGGTCAATTATGCGTGATTTCTCATTACCCTCACCATTCACAGATGGGTTGTCTTTGAATGTGCTCGGAAAATCCAAGGCTTCGTTGGTCATACCAGACGTGCCTCAGCTAGAGGACGAAGAACCACATCCGCGAAAACGCGTGAAGATGGAAGAGGTGGTTCCGGACTTCTTGCTATCACCGCGGCCCCGTGATTCTGAACGCGTCCAGCCTCCCACAAACTCGAGTCGATGCACACACCCAACCGATAGGGCAGACAAAGGCGGTACTTCCAGACCGCTTCCAGTCGCCTGAATACTTCCTGTTTTGAATTTGCATGCTTTACTTTTTAGGGGTCACATTCACATTGTAATATCTTCAACAGCATCGGGACTAATGTACCTATCGGAAATGTACTTATTGGGTGTAATATATAATTCTTTTATTTGCTAGCTTCTTTCCTTCTATTGCCTGGACCATTTAAGACAAATACGTAGTTGCTCCAGACAAAGGACCGATGACAGGTGAGAGTACTAATAGTCTAGGCTCTTCTTTGGATTTAGTAATTTCTAGTTCTCTGAACTGAACACCATATATGTCAATTGCATGTCTTTGAATAAATATGAAGTAGCCATTTTGGCGAATTAAATTTTCTGGTGTCGTCCAAAAAATCATGATTATGTAAAGTTACTTCTACAGGTAACTAAACTTTCAGAAAACAATTTCATGCGAAGAACCAATAAAATAAATATTGAGACCCGTAGGTCTACCACTCCGGGAAAGCGTGTCATCCTTGTGCAGGGGCCATGCTAATCTTCTCTGTATCGTTCCAATTTTTTCGTATGTCACCCCGAAGGGGACAATAGTCTTTGGGTAAGCAAGGTGCGTGTGAATTCAGTTTTGCATTTTGTTCAGCTCGCGGGGTTGAATTCCCACAGCTTTGGAGAGTTAATTTACGCTATCTTCGTATGTACTTGGTATCTTTTGTTTCTCCTCCCTATATCGCTGCCGGTTGGCACTACTGCTTATACTCTAGTGGCAGATAGCATAATTCACCCAAACTTCTACCTTCCAAAGTGGGCTTTGTCACGCCGATATTGCCAAACTTCAGAGCTTCTTCACTGTCACTGGAACCCGACTGGAACTTGGATCATGGAGCTTGATACGCTGCTAGCCTGCTTTGAATTTCCTCGCTCAGTTTTCGATGTGCATTTCCTTGAACAAACACTTGCGTGATCCACGTTGCTTCATGATCAACTAGCTCGTGACGGTGGTCAGCACCTGTTTACGTTCTCATACTTAATTGACTTAAGAAACTGGAATGGTTTCCTTACTCTCGAAAGTATCTTTGGGCACTCGGGTTGAGCTGCTCCCATTCACTGCATCATAATCTCTATTATACTTACAATATCTAACTTTGTCTTCTCGCACGCAAGTCAAAAGTGGTGACACCAAATGACGAACTTTTGGTTGACGTATATCTTTCACGGCAGGACGGTCAGCATACAGTACAGTTCTCGGCATAAAGAATAAATATGTCGCTGACTCGCAGGATTAGTAGCCAGTTCCGATACAAAGATTTGTACAACACAACGACTTGGACACTTGACTTTCTCAGTGATGCCTTTTCGTTCCAAAATAATACTACTAGGGGACGCGCAGCGGTCGCTGGCTAGTGCCACGAAGAATTTCAGTGAGGTCAAGTTCTAGTTCTTTCTTTGCATGGAATCCAACGTGGACTGGGACAAGGCTGGGACCCACATTACTATGCCAGACCCACAGTAACACATGATATCTGATATTCTGTGACTTGATCACTTTATTTGATCACATTTCTAGGATTCACAACTTCAACGGCGTTGATTTTTAATTGCTTATTCTCTTGACGACTCTCAGCTTCGTGGCTTCATATTGTATTGTATCTCAAAGATCTATACTTGTGACTGTCTTGATCTGGCGCTTGATATTTGCTTGATACGTCCCAAAACTAACATGTGTATTGGTGCAATCATGGATCACTCATTTGACACTGCCGGCCTGGGCCGCCTCGCAGATATTTGGATTCGTTACTTTCTGGCTTTCCGAGGATAGCAGTGTTGCTCCACGCTCAATTCTTTGTGTTCGGGCCGACGCGTCACGCAGTGCCTCTTCAACTCTGTGGGTCGTGTTTTTGGTCGTATACAAACACGACTCCTTATTCTGACGGAAAAGCGATGGGGGATTGTTTTCAAAAATGCTTAACAGATTATAGTAAATCCACTTTGAACGTGATTCTTGCAGATCGTTGCACTCTTTCTGGTCATGATGTCATTCAGAAGGATTTATATTTATGGCTTCCGCATTAATTGATCCGTTCAAGAGGCGACGCCCTACTTGTCATAGATTTCGGATAGCGGTTATTGTTGATGGAAAGCTAAATCAGACTTATGAGATACAACAGAGGAGTAGTCGGGCCCCCCACTTTCCCTCGTCCAATACCATAATCTAGTAAACAGGATTGCGGTAGGTGTGTTTTACTAAAGTTAATATATACATATATACTGTAAGTAGTACTATCACATCTCATTAACGAATGTACTCTACGAACTATAAGTATATATAGCATTCTAAACATCATAACCTACAATCTAAACATCTCAGCAACAAGAATAGTTACGTATAAGTAACCCCATCACAATAAAAACATAGCATATCAATGCCGACGACCATGATTTTTTCCACAGGAAAGACACGGAATGGGATACTCGTTTTCCTTCTCAATGCGGGGTTTCTTCATGCGCAGCTCGCCTGGTGATGGACCAGGACTAGGGGAGCGCGCATGAGAAAGCCGTTTAGGCAACGGGCGAACCTTCCGTTCCGCCGGGAGGGATGGACGTTCCGGAGTGGGCAACTGGACAGGGAAAGGAGCAGGAGCAGGCCGCTCTCGTTCTTTATGTTGAAGCTGTTGCTTGAGCACGATGTTTTTCTTTTTGAGTTTTAGTATCTCATCTTTTAGAGATGCTATTTCCGTCTCTTGTCTATGAATTATCGATCAGTAAGAAGAGAAGTTCTGAGAAAGATGGCATCGAACCGTAACTCCAGCCCATCACATATCTCTATCATTTCCTGAAGCTTGATCTCGGCGCCATCTCTCTCTTCCTCTGCCTCCTCCTTGGCCTCCTCCGCTTCGCGCAGATCGTCCTCCACGCTCTCTAGCTGCAGCTTCACCTCGTCCAACTCTTCCTTAACTTCATCTAGCTCTTCTTTAGCCTCCTCCAACTGCTCCTCCCACTCGCGAGCTTCAACAATAGCATTTCGTTCCCCTTCGCGGTGGGCCAGCACGGCAGCATGGTATCGCTCACATTGCTTGAGGAGCTGTTCTTCCCTGAGCTTGTAGGCTGCGATGCGGGCTTCAAGCTGACGGACTTTTTCTTTGAGATGGGCGGGATCTTGTGGGGGCACGATGACGGCGGGGTAGACGCGGCGGACGGAGGGGAGGACATATTGGTGGTATTTCCGTGGAAGATAAGTGAGCTTTGAATTTGAAGGGTAAGCTAAAATGGTGGGGAGTTGTGTTGTTTGGGACGTACGTCTGGTTTTACTATTGCTTTGTGTCAGGAATTGATGAAAAAGGGAAGAAAGAGCGGGACGTACGGGTGTTGAAGGGTGCGCGACAGGTGGGGCAGGTAGAAGTGAAACCTTGGTTGGTAGGCACATTTACGTGGTCGGAGAGGCACTTTGTGCAGTATATATGACCTGTGACGCGGTTTCCAAGTTAGCTGAGTGAGCAGTGGCACGGCGAGTGGCGTGATAATGAGAGTCAGGGGGAATCTCACCGCAAGGGATAGATACGGGGTCGTTATATTCAGAGAGACAGATGGAGCATTGGGTAGGCATTATTTGTGGTATATGGATAGGGGGGATAAAATTATAGAGGACAGACGGGAATAAATGGTTGACGCGCCTGGGGTCGCGACTAATTCAGTCACGTGGAGGAAGTAAATGGAGGCAAATAGGTGTAAATACGTAATGGGTGCCTTGTCAATTGGTTTCAAGTTTGGTCCTTTGGACACCCGTCGGACTCGTATACCACCTCTTTTTCTTTCTTTCTTCTTTGCAGACAACGTTTAAATATACCCCAATTAACGACCCCGACAAGCCAGCAAGGTGTCCTGTACCTGCATCATCACTCGCAGATATCTCTTGCATCACCCAAAGATAGCCTTCTCTGGACTGCCACTGACTCCATAGTGAATGTCTCCCGGTCCAGTCCAAAATACATCCCACCCGACAAGCTCAACGCCAACTCCCTCGTCGCCATACCTGTCCCCGTCAAAACACTCGCGTGATCGCTCGACTTCACGCCCGTCATCACGCTCTTCCTTGCGCGCCCACAGCCCTTCATTTTCGCTGGACGATCCAGGTACCAACTACTTTTCATATATAGTCGCTATGCTGACATTACCTACAGTCGCTGTGCGACACCACGTATCTACCCTAAAACACACTATCCGCCAACACCAAGCCCAGCTCAACTCTCTCGAAAACATCATCCGCTCCGGTCCGCGCCCGTACTCTAATTCCTCTACCGACTTGTCTTTGTCTCACTCACTTTCAAACTCGATATCTGAAGATATGGCTTCTACATCCTCATCCCCGCCTTCGTCGTTTGCTTCGCCTGCTACAATTGCAGCTGCAAAGGTGAAGCGACGCTCGAGTTTTGATGTGCTGCAAGGCATTGCGGGGCCAGATTCAAACTTGCCATTACCTAGGAAAGAAGAGAACGGCACGAATAGTATACCAGAGGGAATACCCACCAGCCCATCATATAAACGCGCTTCGAGCCCCACCAGAACTCTATCTCGTACGTTTCTTTCATTTCCTTTCATATAATCTTTTAAAGCGGCTTTTGTAGGGATACCAGTAGCTTCAGTAGGTTAGTCCTCGTCCCTTCCCCCTTTCTTCCTTTTCTATGGTATTCCACTTCGTCTATATAATCGATGAACATCATACTCACAGGCAATGCCCGGGCCCTAGCCGACGAAGGCCACGTACCCCACACTCCCCGTCTCAACTCCTCCGCCTCCTTCAACTCCCTCACCATTCCTAGCACACCCTCCAAATCCGACGACCCCAACTCCCTCAACCCACCCGTCTCACCCAATCGACGCATCTCGCTCACTCCAGGCGGAACAACGAAGGTGTTGGCGGATTTACAAACTGGCGTGGTCAACGCGCGGAATGCCCTCGAGAATACGAAGACTCAGCTAAGGCTTTCCCAGCGCACTGTTGCCCAGCTTACGAGGCAGACGGAGGATTTGAAGGAGGGGAGGGAGAGGCTGCGGCTGGAGAATGAGGGGTTGAATAATGTTGTTGCGCGGAAGGAGCGGTTGTTGCAGGAGGTTTGGCCTTCTCTCTCCTCCGAGTGGGCGAGACTAACCTTTATGATGTAGGTACTGGAACGAGCACGAAAAGCCGAAGGAGAAGCGGTCCAGTTCAAAACGCAGCTCAAAAATGAAACTACCACGTCGAAAAAGACCATCCGAGAAATGGAGTCCGCGCTCTCCGAGTCTTCTGCACTGTCGCAAAAGTCGGAACGCGAGTATCTTACGCTGCGGGACAGCATAAAACATATATCAGACTCGTTCCGCACTGACCTTGAGTCCTTGCGTGCGGATATGAAAAAACGAGAAGACCGGTGGAAGACGGAGGCTGAGGCCGTAGGGAAGAAATATAAAACCCTTTTGGAAGAGGTGAAGAAGAGGGAGGAGAAGAAAGAGGATGTAAAGAAGCTTTTGGAGGAGGAGAGGAAGAAGCAGAGCGAAGTGGAGAAAATGTGGATTGAGGAGGTGGAGAAGATGAAGGGCGATGTTGAGAGGAGTCGGAAGGAAGGGGAGGAAGCTGCTAAGAAGGCTGGGTATGTCTTCTCTTTGTGCTTTTGGTGGACTTTGCTGATGGGTTTATAGGGAACTTGCGGATGAACTTGCAAGGTTGAGGAGACTTATGCAGACTGTTGGAAAGAGGGCGTCGACTGATGACGGACATGGATCTTTGCCTTCGGAAGACCCTTCAAAATCAATACCAAGTCAAGGATCTGTGGAAACGACATCATAGTGCTATTTTTCTTTCATCTCCGTAGTTTCTTAATGCTGTTTATATTTTACCATACCCTCTCATATATAGTTTCTATTTATCACCCATACATCTCAAGGCAGTTCCCGCATACATTTACTTACAGGTATCCCCCATGCTATCGGACTAGATTCATATTTTTCCCAACGTCGCTTTTTCTATTTCGCTGTCTGTTTTGTAATGAGAATTATATTTCACTGTGCACATTTTTACTAGAAAGGTGACGTCACCAAGCTCTGGGTTCTTGTTGGTCGCCGGAATTCGATTGGAACCTTTTCTTGCTTTTCATTTATCACGTTGAAGCTTCCGCTAATATATAATCTTACTGTCAGTCTCGACTCAGTACTCATCCCCTCTCTAAATCTTCGGTCTGGACGTGGATGTTCATGCTCATCCAACTCTTGAAGCTCGAAGATCGGATTCCTCTTTAACATGCGACAAAAGGTTGCATTCACAGATGGTTTATCGTAACTCTGTCTGGCCGCTCTCCGAAACTTGGCGTTGCTCTCATTCTGACCACGTTCAGCGCACGTTATTGTGTTAGAGAGAGCTTCTGTAATGTGCATCTGCACTGAGTAAATACACTGCAAAATCCTCATCAAGAAACGTCTTGGGATGCATCTTCCCTCCCACGATACTCGTTTCATCCACTGATACTATCCTAGACTTCTTTACCGATCTACTTTTCACCCTAATCAAATGGCCACCGAGCTCACCTCTAGAATCCCGCTGGAGCTTTTCGCGGTCATTATCGACTATCTTGCTACAGACGATTATCCTAGCAGAATTAAGGCCCTCCAGTCCTACTGTCTCGCCGCTCGTATCTTCGTTCCACTGTACCAGCGCCATCTCTTCTACTCTATTAGTACATGCAGGGCCCTTTCTACTCCTCTTTGCGATTCAAACTCATACCCAAATCATGATTCGCCTGGTGCTGAAACTTTTGATTTCGATGCCGTGCTCTACAGTGGCCATCAGCATAAAGATAACACTCTGCATACCCTCACTCATAACCTGATTCTACGCACGTATGCTCGGAGGCTGAAGATCAACTGAGGACAGGTATTTTTTCTTCAGCTATCGGCGAAGATACATTGGATACGGATAAACAGCTGGGTTGGGCACTTGGGATTCTCTCAGAGGTGCATACTCTTGAGATTGTCAGTTTGGGCTGGGGTTTAGGCTCGTGCTTGTATCCCCACTGCTAAAGTTTTTAGCTCCTCCAGCACTTTATACATTGTGCAATTCATTGTCCTTAACCTCTTGAGACCTTTATTCAGTGAAACACGCCAGACACCTATCATTTGACCGTATCGCATTGAAGGGCTACATGAGGGATGGGTGGGGTGGTTCACCAGACCCTGTCCCCTGCTTGCGACTGGAGTCACTCCCCGTTGCGGGAATACCATGTGGAGTGACTTGACCTATTTCGTTTGGGAATGGGATATGTCTAATTTAAAGCGCCTCACATTAGGCCTCGGGCATTCGATAGAAAGTGTTCGCCATGCAGCTATCGTCGAGGCTTGGAGTCTTGCCCAGATGATTTCGGAGCCTGTTGAGGAGCTGACGATTGTTATATACTCTGGAACGAATGCTTATGAACTATTCGATATTTCTATCTTTACCAATCTACGATTCCTAACTTTTGATGTCCAGTTCGACTTGGATGGGCCGATGCTAAACCCACTCTCGACCGTTATTCCCCTCCTCCAGTCCTCTCGTAGTCCCCTCATAAACCTTGAAACAATTTGTATTTTTATGCCAACGTGCGACAAGAATGGCTCCATATTCAGCTGGTTCACAGACTTTCAAGACTGGGAAACTGTTGCTGCTATTCTCAGTGCTCGAATGGAAAAAACGTTCCCTTCCTTTCGACTAATAGATATCGAATTTGAACATAATATATTACCCGGGGCGATGGAAGAGCATGGAGAAGTGCTTAAACATTTGGAGTTGCTTCAAACGGATCTGACTTGCAGAACCATGTCTCAGTTTGCGGAGTCGGGGAAGCTTCGTGTATCATGTAGAGTTATGTAAAGGGATGAGTCTGCCAGAACCTACAGTAAACGTATGAAAGCGAGTGGTATCGCAGGATCGATCATGTACTAGTAAAATTTGAATATTTGCACTCTATTGGAAAGCTATGCATGTGCATGAGATGTCAATCGATGATCTTCAGTGTTCACAGCGCCTGCGGACTCAACACTCTTTCTACTACTTGCCTTCTTCAACTACACCATAAGTATATGATATATGACCCCTCAAGAACTCACCGGCACCCCTAGAATCCCGCT
Organism: Cyathus striatus; assembly: GCA_025738555.1. Classification (NCBI taxonomy): domain Eukaryota; kingdom Fungi; phylum Basidiomycota; class Agaricomycetes; order Agaricales; family Nidulariaceae; genus Cyathus; species Cyathus striatus. The sequence goes on along the minus strand of JAOVFP010000013.1, from coordinate 3,782,281 downwards.
AGAGCTCTTTCCACTGATCATTGATCATATCGCCACAGACGAATGCCCGAGTACAACTAAAGCCCTCAAATCTTGTACTCTCGCGGCGCAAATCTTTGTCCGTCTCTGCCAGCGTCATCTATTCCACTCTATAAGCACCTACGCGGCCCACCTCGTCTCCTTCCCATGTTCCAGCCTCAATGAAACAGAGCTCGAGCTCGAAGAATACGAGTATCAGTACCAGTATAAAGATTGGACGGACGTGCTGACTCGAAACCCGATCCTATGCACGTACATCCGGAATATAAGGATATGCCTTTTCAATTACAATCACCAGCCCGAGGATGCGCAGGATATGGAAGCTCGACTTCCCTGGGTGCTCGAGACACTCCTGGGAGTGCGTAGTCTTAGCATCATTCCACTGACCTGGAATGTGGGGGAAAAGATGAACGCTGCGCTGAGGCAGGTCTTCGCTCGTTCGACATTGCGTGCGCTCAGTGTGGAGAACGCGCTGTCCATCTCACCCTGGCACCTTTTTACAATCATGCATGTCAAGCACCTATCGTTCGACCGCGTTTCGAGGGAAGCTTTGCCTGTATTTGTGAGAAGCATGTTGCCACCTGGTACTCGAACCCCCGTTCCACGAGTGCGGCTCGAATCGCTATCTATAACAAGCTGCGGGAGTCCCGTCATCAGGCTCTTAACAAACCTCGTCTGGGACTTTACTGGGTTAAAACACTTGAAGTTAGGATTTGGACATCCGACAGAAACATTCGTGGCCCGAACCGTCAGCTCAGTTTGGGATCTTGTCAATCAAATTGCTCAGGAGATCGAGGAGCTGACGATTGTAGTATACTCATGGAAAAATGTTTATACTCCTTTCGATCTCTCCTTCTTTCCAAAGCTAAGACGCTTGACATTCGAGGTACAATTTGACGTGAACAACTCCAGTCGAGATCCACTTCAAACCATCATCCCCCTCCTCCGGCCCCAGTCTTCTCCCTATGCCACTCTCCAAACTATCCGAATCGTCTCGCCTGTCCTCGACAAAAAAGGCTCCATGTACTCCCGGTTTACTAGTACCGACTGGAGAACTCTTGGCACTGTCCTTAGCGAAAACACGGCGATATATCATTCGCTTCAGCTGCTGGAAATCATTTTCGAGCAAGTTTTCGATCCAGAGCTGGGGCACCAACAATTAGATGAAGTGTCAAATAACATGGGAACAGTTGAGATGGAGCTGACCACCATGGCTATGCGAGAGTTGCACCAGGCCGATAAACTGCGAGTGAGACTTCGAATCAAAGCATAAGTCACTGGTATGACCTTTGGTACAATACGAATGGTTGAAGACGAAATGGTAATAAGTCATAGGTGACCCGGAAAGTTGTCTGGGTGAAACTTTGCTTCAAGCAAACAACCATCTCTGCTCAAGGCTATCATAAATTCATACTTCCGCATCTCGGATGAGAGAGGCTTTACCTTGCAAGCTCGGCCCTACGCAGATGGGAGCATGACGAACTAACTGCACTCTGAATGGGCCAAAGTTCCGCAACGTGCAACGTACGGGTCGTAAAGACTGAATCAGATTGATGCCTAGATGGGTAACACTATGATGACGACCATTACTACAACGTTGGAAAGCAGTGCTTCAATAATAGAGGATTCGTCGCTCCGAACTCCACGGCGAGTAGTACTAGTTCGTTTGAACGCGCGAAAAAACTACGTGCTGGACAACCTGCAGAGAATTTTGATCGAGTCGGACAGTAGTTCATCTACAGTATAGTATCATGCTTTCTGTCGGTACTTGGTTGATCAACTCTCGGTTCATTGAATTTGCCAAAGCAACACTACAAATTTGAAACTGTTACTGTAGTGTGGATCCGTTTTCACGTGACTTACTACTTTAAGCTCGAATCCCGTTCTGCATTGTTCTCCAAATCATATATGAAAAAACGGGCTTGCCCTATTTCAACGTGCAGGCTGCATTCCTACCATGTACCATAGCTTGAACGATAACCATCACTTCAGGATGATAACTGTATTCCCCCGAGAGATCATCGACAGTATCATCGACTTACACTCTTCAGATTCGCACACACTAGTATGCCTCTCGCTCGTTTGTCGCGCCTGGTATTCGAGGACCAGGATTCACCTCTTCAAACAGTTGTCACTGTCAGGCCACGATGACTACTTAAAATTCCGCGGGATGTTTAAGGATTCCCAACACCTTGCTCCCTACATATCCACTGTTGCACTCGGCGCGGAATTATTAGCCAGCAAGAAGGCACTACGAATCCTCCCTTGGACCCTTTCACCTTTCACCAATATACGAACATTGGTACTAAATGGTCCAGCACCGTGGATGGATTCCAATCACTACGCGTTATTCGACGCCGGACTTTTATCCACGATTGGAAACATCGTCCGGGATTTATCTACCGTATCCACGCTTGTTATTCGCAGCTGGTTTTTCAACAAGCCTGCATGTGTCCATCGTCTTCTTCCTTCCAATCGCTCGCTGAAATGCCTTGTGCTCGATAAAGTGATCATAGAGTGCCGTAATTACTCCTCCTTCGAAGAGCCAGAGAAAACTAGCTCGCGCAGCAAGAAGAAGGTGAAGCCTGAGATTCCTGCGCCTCCTGTTCGCCAGGCCCTGGAAGGGCTGACTCTATCCATGAACAAATCTGCCAAAGAGATCTTTGTAAAATCTCTCGACTGCGAATTTTCCCACATTGACCTGCATAACATTCGCATTTTGAGATTTGTGGACCATTCACCGAATCTTGGCACCCCAGAATGGCAGAGTATCTTGAGTGCTGGAAGTGCTGCTATTGAATACTTGCAACTAGGGTTTATCAGCCCTGGTACGTCTATTCTTAATATTTATCAGTAAAGTACTGAATGAAACGTATAGATTATCTTCTGGATTGGCATAACTGCCTGTTCCTTCGCACTCTCAGGCTGGATGTGGGGAGGGACTGTGTGTACGGATGGGACCCCATACATCTTGAGGAATTTCTTTCCAAGGCGAGCTTACCACCCAATCTCCAAGAACTCCAGCTCGTATACCACTGTCAAGCCATACGCGACGAACGTATTAAAAAACACTGGAAGCCATTAGTGGAATTACTGGATGACCCGAGGTTTATCAAACTCAGCCGCATATCGATTCAAGTTGAATCATGTCTTGATCCCAGTAACCTTGCTACAATCAGGCGGTACCGTGGCCATAAATCCTATTACAAAGCAATGAACGACCGTATTAATACAGATACTAAGAGCATCGAAGAAATTGCTAGGATCTTGCCGCAGAAGATTGGGAACGTTGAAGTTACGGTTGGGCCTAAGCAGCATTACATGGGACCTTATCGCTTGATTGCGTCGGGTCCGCCACACACTGAACTTTATAGACAGCGGATGTATTGGGAAGATGATTATTACTCGGGCCCCCGATAAAAAATTATCAGCCCCACCAGCAAGTACGTCTTGTACTTTGTAATGATTCTTACTTTTACTGTCTTCACCATATTGCCAGTGTGGAGCAGGTGAAGAACAAGCCGAAGTTGGTGCGATATGTATCGTTAACCAAGTCGTGAAATAAATATTATGCAACCCTATATCCTAATATACAATGATAATCCTACGGGTATAGATATCCCAGCTTAGAGCTTAGTTTTCGTTGAAACCTTCACTAACGAAGCGTTCCGCTGAATAATCTCAGCAGCATCATTGACCATGCTCTCCACAATAACCTTTGCGGGGAGAACATCATGAATAAGAGCAGACACCCTGCCCATAAGCCATGGCCTGCCCTGAACGGACTTTTCAGGGTGCTGGGAGAGCTCATGCTCGTGAGGGAGCACACCCTTCGCGGTGAGCTCTTTAATCTCGTCCTGGCGATTCAGTTCCCAGTCCTCGATGTAAGGCGTTTTGCGCACGCGCAGGGGACGACCAGTGTAGATGAGCGTGGTAATGGCGTCTTCAAAGCCGGCGCTCACGACGAGCTCCTTGTGCAATTTCGGAGCGCCCGCTTCGACGGAAGCGACGAAGCGCGTTCCGACCCACACGGCTTGCGCGCCCCACGCGAGGTTCGCTGCTAACCCTCGTCCGTCGTAGATTGCTCCGGCGCCGATGACGTATATGGGCTGTCCGTTGAGTTTGGAGGTATGCCCTTTGACGGCGTCCACGCATGCGGGGATGAGGATGCTGGCGGGGATGTCGCCGGTGTGGCCTCCTCCCTCGCCGGCTTGGGCACAGATGAGATCGCATCCGACGTCGAGTGCTTTCTTCACGTGCTTGGGGTGCCCGACCATGTTCATGATGGGGATACCGGCTGCGTGAAGCTTGTCGACGATTTCCTTGGGGGGAACACCAACAGCGGAGACGAAGAGGGAGACCTTTTCTTCGATGATGACTTCAATTAAGTCAGGGAGCTGGCCTTTGGTGTAGTCGTACTGTGTTTGGAAGGTGAGATTGCGGATGAGACGGAGAAGAGAAGCCTCACGTTGGTCTTGCGCGCATTTCCACCAACTTGGGGAAGGAGAAGGTCAACACCAAAAGGTGCATTGGGATCCTTGAGGTCCTTCTTGATTGCATGGATCTGCAGGAAGGTGGGTGTTAGTCATTGTACCTAGAAATCGAGCAGAAAGTAAAAGGCTTCGAGAGGCACAGGAAGCGCGTTGTTCGCTTCTTGGTAAACATGATTCATGAAGGCACGAAATGAAAGATAAGAGGATGAAATTCAAGAGATCGATTCACCTGTTGACGGAGGATCTTGGGGGTATAGCCTACACCGCCAATGACACCAAGACCGCCGGCGTTGGTTACGGCAGCGGCGAGCTCAGGGCCAGCTGCCACGTTCATTCTATAATAACCGGACGAGACAAGGATAACGGATCATGAGGGTTTCCACAACGAGCGAGAAGATGAGTAGAATACGTACCCTGCGAGGAGGATGGGATGCTTGATGCCGAAGAGCTCAGTTAGAGGGGTCTGGATGACAGCCATGGTTGGAGAAGGCGGAAGGGGGGTAGGGAGAAGAAGGGGAAGATCTGAGTAGGAGGAAAGAAGAGAGCTGGAAGGAATACTTATACGCTGATGCCACCTGCACATGCGAGCCTCTCTCGCGGCTATTTTATTATCCCGGTGCCGGAATAGTCCACTCCGCCCTCCCACTGCAGAGTTTGCGGGGGCCATTCCTTTCCAGCCACCCACCGTTCCTATGTTGTCAGATCAGATATGTTTTAATGCTACTTTCCAGACATACTATTCACCATGTCTACTCGTACCCCCCTCAGCCCTGGTTATATCCAACAACACCAGCATGGTCACGCGCCACTAGAATAACGCGCCGGGGAATAAAAGTGCATAAGTATTTTGGGCACCGCAAGTATTTTTGGCACCTGCAATCAGACACCGGCGGGTCTGGTGCACCCTTACGAGTTTAAAAGTTTTGCAGAAGTCACCGTACCGTAATCCTCACTCACCACCTCAACTCTAATCCACCATAACCAATCCACTATTTCACATTCCCCCGCCTTTCCAAGCTTTTTGTCTTCCCCAGTTTGTTGTCACATTATTGATCGACGAGTTTATGATCGATCACATCGGGTGTATGAAAGCAAAGAATCATATGCTTCCGACATACCGCTGCATACCGCTGCTTTTTTTCAATCTTTCCACAGCTCTCTGTCTAACGTAACCGTCAAAGATCATTTCTCACATAAGAGCCTCCCAAATACCCCTACCCTTACATCGTGCAGAGTCTAAGGTGCAGCGGCGCCCCCTCACATCTACACAATCGGACCGGCCGTCGGTTGTGTTAACAACGATATCCGAGGCTCCATTCTGACTGGTCATGGGTGAGGCGCTTCATCTCCTATTTATTTCCCTGTCTTGAACCTTTTTGAACCTGTTCCTATGAACCTTGCATAAGTACTATATGGGATCCTGCGGAATCTTTACGTGTGCCGCGTTTTCAGCCGATGGACGCATTACTCAGACGGGGCGGCGTCACGCCGTCACGACAAGTGTAAAGAGGTGTAAAGGAAGCTTTCTTGCCGACATACGCGTCGGGTGCATGCTGCGAGATATCGCCAGGCGCCACCGCCTGTTTTGCTTGGAATCCTTACGATGCTTCGCGGCGGACGTCGTGCGATATAGTTGAACGGGTACTGGAAATTGCATAATGAACTTAGGTGTACTGAGATTAAGTAGTACTTTTGACGAAAGTTTACATTCTGTTCTTAACCGTGTTAGAAAGCGTCTGAGATGATTTGCAGTCATCTGCCTAGTGTAATCGGACCTTTCGCCGATGCTACTTATTAGGAATTCTCAAAACATTCATTGTCATCTTTTGATGAAAATTTGAGGCGCCCGACGCGTGCAGTGTTGAGAGATGCACATTACTTCGCCTTCTGTAAGTTTTATCTAATCTGATATGGTATATGTAGAGATCTAATCTGATGCCGTTGTTTCTTCTGAGACCCCCGAGCACTAGCGTGCACTGGATGTATATTTTAGAATAATATTTTGAAATAATATATAATGACGCACAGTCTAACTTAAGTTAATAATAAAAAAGAGTTTAAGAAGCGGCTGATCGACGCCTCGCGAAAGACGCGTTTCAGAACTGACCAAATCGTCACGTGACCGTTCATCTTTGAAGTTGAACATCCGTCTTCAACGAGGCATCCGTCTTCCTCTTCCACCACCATCCAGCGATATCCTCTCTTCTCCACATCCACTAATCTCACCGCACAATGTTAAACCACCCAAAAACACCCTCGCGGCACCGTACCCGCTCAGAGACAGCCAAAGCGCCGCTCACGCCCTCCATTGTCCATGGACTGAACAACATCGCACTAGGCGCTGGTTCTTCCTCTCCTACAAAGCGTATATCCAGGCTACCATCACTCAAATCAAAAGCGAGCACCGGCGTATTTGATACCACCAACCCGTTCATTGCCCCTCCTACCACGCGGTCGAGGCCCTCCAGCCCTGTGAAGAGTCTCAGGTCCGGCTCAGGTGGCATTCCTGTCTCAGATTCGTTCCACCGTCAAGCGTCTGGTGGTGTGATTAGGAAAGGGGGAGTAGAGAGCAGACTAGACGTCGTCACGCGTGATTATGTTCCCCCGCCCAAGGCACAAATTAGGCGGAGCAAGTCCACACCCGCCGTCGTCAGTATTTAATTCTTTATTTTATGTAGTAAAATTAACCTCTCGCATACAGAACCGCGCAGGTGCAGACCAGCGCGACAGATTCATTACCAACCGCGAGGCTGGCACATCAGACCTCGCAACCGTGGCATCCACTCTTGAATCTATCAGCCTCAATCCAAAGTCTTCCCCGGGTCACACAGCACGCCTGGCAGCAGCCACTGGAGTTAACGTCAACCGCCGCATATTGGGGTACCACGAGCCCCCGCCTTCCGCCTCCTCAACAGACAACACCCTCGCCCAACAGCGCGAGTTTGCGAAGCCGCTCTATGCTCAGCGTCCAGGCGCTATTGCGAACAGCACAGGGGCAACGACGAACAAGAGCCGCAAGATCGCAACGCAGCCTGAGAGGGTGTTGGACGCCCCAGGTATGGTTGACGATTTCTACCTCAACCTGCTCAGTTGGTCGTGTCAGAATGCGGTGGCTGTCGCTCTGGAAGCTGCTACGTACATCTGGAAAGCAGATACCGGGAATGTTGTCCCTCTTGGAGAAGCCCCCGAGGGATCGTACGTCTCCAGTGTGGATTTTAGCAATGATGGAAATTTCCTTGGTGTCGGTTTGGGTTCGGGGGATGTGGAGCTTTGGGACGTTGAGGCGGGGCAGAAGCTGCGTTCCATGGCTGGGCATACGGGACAGGTCGCGACTTTGTCTTGGAACCAGCATATACTCACCTCTGGCTGCGGGGATGGAAGCATATGGCACCACGATGTGCGCGTTCCCAGGCACAAGGTAATGGAGCTTGTGGGGCATAGCGGGGAAGTCTGTGGTCTCAAGTGGAGGGGCGATGGAGAGCTGTTGGCGAGTGGCGGCAATGATAATGTTGTTAATATCTGGGATGGGAGGCTTGGTGATGTTAGTGAAGGTGCGAGGGGTACTGCGAAGTGGACGAAGAGGAACCATACGGCTGCTGTCAAGGTTCGCCCCTTTCTCGTTTCTCTCACGCATAGAATAACATGCTAACGTGAACTTCTCTCGTTTTAGGCTGTTGCTTGGTGTCCCTGGCAACCCTCACTCCTGGCCTCAGGAGGGGGCACAAACGATGCAACAATTCACGTCTGGAACAGCACCACCGGTGCGCGTCTCCATACGCTCAAAACCCCTTCCCAAATCACATCTATCCAGTGGGCGCCACATCGCAAAGAGATCCTCACGACACACGGGTACCCCACCAACTCAATTATGCTGCACGCGTACCCGAGCATGGAGAGGGTAGCGGAGATCCGAGACGCGCATGAGTCGAGGGTGCTGTTTAGTTGCGTTGGGCCGGCTGGGGACGTAGTTTGCACTGGTGCGGGAGATGAGAATTTGAAGTTTTGGAGGATTTGGGAGGTGCCTAGTGAGAACTCCGGGAAGAAGAGGAAGGGCACGGGTGTTGGTGAGGAGGTGGGAAGGAATACGACTAAGGAGGGGATTTTGAGTTTGCGGTAGGGAAGATAAGATAGTGTCGGTGGTTGATAATTGGAGATTATGTTTCGTTGACTGGACTCTATTGCGGATGTCAAATTGCACATGCATGAGCTTTCTATGGTGAAGTAATAAATTCCATTTCTTCCGTTGCTATTGTACAAATCAAGCATTAAAATATCCTGCTTCTAAAATAGCTTACAATTAATCCCAGTCCTCTTCGAAGAAAAGATCCAATTTTCCGGATGATGTCAACTGTGGTAACTTCTCCTTTATCGGAGCACCGAAGGTATCCTCCTCAAAAGTGGCGAATTCCCCCACTCTCTTTCCATCTACGAATTTCTGGCCGTAGTTGATTTCAATGACAACTTCCCGGAGTGAATTCTTGTACTTGTTGCTGGCGAATAGTGCGTCTAATTCCTTCCAGGTTGCATTATTCAGCCACATGAGTTTCGAGTGTAACAATGTCGTGAGACATATTCCAATTTCGATCGTTTCTATCTGGTTATCCCTTGCGGTCGAAAGAATATATATGATGTCCTTTAACGGGTCGGCTTGGACGTCTTCATACATAAATGTAAAATTCAGGTCTTTGAGTTTGGGAAACACGCTCAGGTTGTAATCCGTGTAAATCGTTTCATCTAGGAGATACTGTTAGTGATAAGTTATTTAGCAAGGAGGGAGGGAACTTACCGGTGTAGAAAGTGAATGTCAATTGTTCCAAGTTTGATTGTATCCGTTGTAAGAACTCCCAAGCATACCCCACCGCCTCTGGAAAGAGATTCTTCGAGCCTTCCCCAAACCCAACTTCTACTTCTTTCAGATTTGACAGATCCCACATGTCAGTCAACTGCAGAAGTGCCTTGAGAATAAAGCATCCGCAACAGTTCAGCACTAGACTCTCCATCTTTGAGTCTGTTCCACTGGGGAGCTTCGGCGGTACAGGAGGAATGAGAGGTGTCGCCCCTGATCCACTTGGTGTACCCGCGATAACATCAACACAGATGTATGAAAAGTCGACCTTTTTGATATGTCGTAGGTAGTGAATGTAGAGCAAAGGAAAGCTCAGAGATCCTTGAAAGGAGATATCCTCCAAGGTGGCCAGACTGAGGATGTGACGTATTGAAACGGATAGTTGTCTCGAAACGTTCCATGTCCCCGGACATATCAATACAGTGGACACGCGTTCAAGCATCTTCAGTGCCTGTGGAAGCGTCTCCTCCATGCGTTTGGCATCTGCAGGATGTCCTTCTGTGTCGAAAAGGTATATCTGCAAGTGTCGAACGTAGTTACATAATGTGGGGTTTTCCTGAAAGATGGGAAGCCAGTCCAGGTAGGTGCAATCAAAATCTTCTACGGGATCCGTCTTGAGCTCTTCAACGTTGAATGTCTGGATGGAGTCGAATATGTGTTTCTGGCTAAGCGTGCGGAACGCGCGACAGACCAGTGAACATGATTTAGTGGATTTGAGTTCGCAATGGAACGAAGAGGTTTCTGGAGCGGTATTTCTCTCACTATCGGCGAGATGACCGATTATTACTCCAAATAATTCCAAGGGTAGAACTGGAGCATTGCTGGCGTACATGGACAGTCTGACAGACTTAGTGGGTTGAAGGTAGTCGAATCTTGGAAGCTGTACTTGCAAAGCTATACTTAACCAAGTCCATGAGCAAGATTTCACACGGTTGTTCAAACTCAATCAGTGAAAGGTTGTTAACTTGTTTCGAGCTATTGTCTGTCATTGTCTCAGGTATGGACATCTAAGCTCATTGTATAACAAAATCAGACGCGTAGATTACAACCCAAATAAAGACTTTTAAAAAGTTGAATAGATAAGTCGCCCATGACTCATGAGGTACTTACATAGAAGTCAAAGGTGTGCACTCGATTGACAGCACCAAAGAAACTATTTTCAAGCCTCCCCTCACTATAGGCGTAATCAATTTCAGTGTCCGAGCCCTAATAAGAATGAAGACATTTTCCAAAGTCATGTGTGCAGAGTACCGTGAAGACCAACCAATCCTCCAGACATCGAACTTCAAGTGTCCAACGCCAATACTTTTGTTCATCTCAGCTTAATACCTTTCCCTTAGAACTTATTACCGAGTCTCTCCGAGTCCAAGTCAACTGCGCTTTTCACTGTCCTCAGGCATGTGTATAAATGCTGGATTACCAATATACTATATAGGTATTGTCGCGGTGAAGATCCGCGTGTTCACGTTACAGACATGCTAGCATTAAGAACACTAATAGCACAGAAAACAGGTAACACATCGAAGGGAAGATAGTGAAATGCAATATACAACTAACTCAGGTGCGAACTCTCGATCTCTTTCTAAACATAACCTCCGCCTTTGTATTGGGTATTCGCGAAGCACCAATAAATAAATCGTCGGGTCGGACACCCTCATTCTCGAATTTGACATCATAATGGTACACAATATGAGCCAGGAGTAGCTTGAGTTCATTTGCAGCAAAGAACCTTCCAGGGCATCCATGTTTCCCGATACCAAATGGTAAAAATTCATTGCTGAGAGCGACGATTTCAAACCTGCGACTTCCGTCTTCTGTTACCTTGGAAAACCGGAAACCGTCAAACTGGTCTGCGTTGGGGTAATTGGAAGGGTCGGTGTGCACGGGTTCTACTGGAATTGTCACCATTGTTCCTTTCGGAAGGAAGGTCCCGTTCTGAAATGTGTAATCCTCCATGACCATGCGAAGTGATGGGACTGACGAACGAGCATTGTGAGATCTGTGCTGAAAGAAATTGGATAACGTGGTCTTAACTGCAAAGAGGATATAACCTCTGTGTTTCACGAATAAAGCTGTCTATTTTTTTCATTTTGTCCACAGCAGCTCTGGTCCAACCCTCTTGGGATATCGCACTATCGACCTCCTCACGCAAGGGTTTGACATATTCCTTGCGTGCTGCCAAATTGTATAGTACTTGAAGGAAGGTCTGAATGGGGAGATATAAGAATGTGATACGTCCCGTGGAGATGGTCCGACTAACCAGTGTTGTGGTATGTATGGCGGAAAAGTTAAGTGCTAGTAACCTTCTTGCCAACCTTTCCAAACTTTGCTCTTGATCAATAGCATCTTCCAGAAGCCACGTCAAGAAGACCTGTGAATCGATGAATCCTGAGAAATGCACAATACTTATTAAGATACTCACTGGACTTTCAGCACCAGAGAAACCTGTCTTCTGTAATTTCTTACGCTCCTCCACTACAGGCGTAATCAATTTCATTGTTCGCCTAATGTTTCTAGACGCTCCAGTAAGAATAAACGCCGCGAGTCTGATACATGGATGCATTAGGCTAACTCTCCAGATGAGCTGTCTATTTGACGTACGGGTGGGTGAATGACGGAAGCATGTTCATAATTGTTGAGACAGTCATCACATCGGTGGTGAAGTTTATCCCAATCCTAATCAACTCAAGATTGCGACCTAAAGCGGGCGTGAAATAGAAGATTATCATCTGTAGCTGCAGTGTTATAACTTACATAGTGGCAGTCCGACTAAGACGCGATTGGTCGTTCGGGAGATGACAGGCAAGAGAGTGTTCATAATAGGGTATTTTTCCCATCCTGTGCAAAGTTTAGCTCGCGCAATACCACGGGGTAACTGAGAGGAGGAACCTTCTGAAAGTGGTATATGCTCGGTCAAGGCAGTAACTAGTTCATCACGCATTTCTGGAAACAAAACGCCCAGATTACGTGTCAACTGGCTTCGGATAATGGGTATGTGATAGGGATTGTAGGTGACCTCTCGTCCCATGGTATGCGAGACTTGAATGATCTGAAGCCCATTTGCCATCACCAATAAGTCGCTTACAGGGAATACGAGTCTACGATACATACCTCATCTAAAGCAAGTGGTGCGGAAAGATGTTCATCCGATACCCTTTTCAACTCTTCGAAATGTTCGGTGCCAGAGACAACTACTATCCATCTGTGAAGTAAGGGAACTTTGAACGCACCACCCTTGTGCTACATAAAAAGGGGTTAGGACGCGTTCGTTGCGCGTCTCTGTAGAAATGACTATGGCACCTTGTCGTAACCATCCTGTACCATTGCATGCCCGGTTACCATAAATTTAATGGCAGAAATGTAAGACAACAGAGGCCACTCAAAGCCGATGGTTGGAATGTGACGCAACTAAGTATTAAGGACGATTATTTCCTCAGCAGGTCGCATGCCTGAAACGCGTAAAACGCTCACCTTCCTCGTCTCTCCATTGTAGAAGATGTATATGATAATAAGCACGCTTACTATCACAGCTAGAACATGCTGTTTATCCCAATAGCCAGAATACTCGAACATAACGATGGTCAATCCGGAGAAGATCGACTGAAGTCCAATTCACAAAGTACGACTTTATATTGAGATGTTTCCAGGGTTACGTGGGCTAATTATCTTGTCAGTAGCAGGTGCAAGGTGCCAACTGTGGCAGCAGGTACCGCCTAAACACTAAGCAAGCCAAGGGAGTTACAGTACACTGGTGCACATCAGGTGGGCGCGACTTGGAAGTTGGATGACTGCGTGCAGCGTGACTGTCGTAGCGTTACGTACCTATTTACTAAGAATCAACCACTTACAGGCTACAAATACTTGAGTATCAAAATAAAGCCTTGAAAAAACAAAAACAAAAATGCATTATGATATGAGCAGTGGCACTACTATATCAACACTCTTTAAATATCGAGGAGTCTTCCATGAGTCTTCAGACAAAGTTACTACTACATAGTAAGTATCCGTATGATCATGGCATACAAACGGCATATCTAGCCCAGTAAGTAACTTGAATATTTAGTGTCGAAATTCAGGTGCTTAAAGTTCTTTTCCTGAACATCACTTCAGCCTTCATGTTTGGAATCCGAGATGGTCCAAATAATGTATCTTTCGGACGCTCCGTGCCCGCAAGCTTCACGTCGTAATTCATCACAATATGAGTAAGAAGTAACTTCAGCTCGTTAGCTGCAAAAAATCGCCCAGGACAACCGTGTTTTCCTAAGCCGAATGCAAGGAAATCGTTGTTCAATGTGACCATGCTGGTTCCTAGACCTTCATTCTCGTTCTTTTCAGCGAAGCGGAAGGCGTCAAATTGCTCCGGATTTGGATACGTGGAGCTATCAAGATGTGATGGATCAATTGCGACGGCGACAACTGCATTCTTGGGAAGGTATGTGCCGTCTTTAAACGTGAAATCTTTCAACGCTTTACGGCTGGACGTTACTGGTTTTCATCAAATGTGAGACCGGGTGCTAAAGCAATGCTAGTTGTTAAGGAACTCACTGCAGCCAAGGGGTGTTAATCTTTGCGTCTCCTTGAAGAAACTATCCGTCTTCTTCATCTTATCAAGTGTAGATTTGGTCCAGCCTTCCTCTGCGACAGCTTCCTCTATTTCTTTGCGAAGTTCAGGGATGTACTCAGGATGGGCGGCAAGGTTATATAGGGCATGCAGGAAGGTCTAGTTAATGCATGTGTCATAACGATTAGGTCTAATGTGCAGAAATTTAATACTTACGACTGTCGTTGTATGAATTGCAGCAAAGTTGAGAGTCAGAATACGCCTTGAAAGACGCTCGATAGATTGCTCTTCGCCCTGAGCTTCGTCTAGAAGCCAGGTCAACAGGTTAGCCTGTGTTTCGCCATCAAACATAATAATCAACACGCAGCAATGAGTTACGTACTGGCATCTCTTCACCAGCCGCCCTCTTTTCTCTATACCTGGTTATTTCAGGCTCTAGATATTTCATACTCGTCTGAATCCTTCGGTAGGCATGACTGAGCACGTAAGATGACAATCTACAGGCATAAATAAATATCGTGCATTCCAGTCTTATAATAGAAACGAGTCAGTACTAACGGTCTTAGAAATGGTGGTAACAAATTCATCGTCGAAGAAACCTTGACGACATCAAGAGTGAAGGCTTTGCATATCGCAAGGAATTCTGTATTCCGACCTGTCAACACCGATGTTAGATATATCAACCTAATATATGTCGCTATGTGTCACCTACACAGCGGAAGCCCCACAAACGTTCTGTTGGATGCTCTGGCGACGACTTCTATGAATGTATTCATTGCGTGGAATGCTTTCCAGTCTGCATATATAGTTCGCATTTGTGCCAACATCCCACGAGAATAATGGGCTCACCTTTCGTGGGAGGGAGGAAATCATTACAAGCATCCACTATTTCTTCCTGTAGCTCAGGGAAAATCCTTCCGAGGTTACGTGTGAGCTGGCTACGGACGATTGGGATGTGATAGGGATTTGTGGTAATCTCTGGTCCCATTGTATATGGGACTTGAAGAGACTGGGTATTATGAGATAGGTGAAGTTTGATTACTACGTCAGAAAAGGGTTGCTAACCTCATCGACCGCCATTTCAAAGGACAATACGTTGTCCGGAGCCTTCCTTAACTCTTCCATATACCGGTCTCCGTGAACTATAACAATCCACCTGTCCAACAGAGGAACTTTAAAGGGTCGATCACCAAACTGTTCGGGGAAAATTATTAGTGGCAATTCATTACATGAACAGGATAAACGGACTCGGTCAACCCCCTCCTTCACCATCTCACCCCCATGAAACAGAAACCTGAATGCAGAAATATATGAAAGAATGGGAGATGAGTGGCCGACGGTTGGGATATGTCTCAACTGATTACGGTAATGTACATTAGATTCAGACTCTGAATGATACGGCCATTGTTATTTACCTTGCGACTTTCACTATTGAAGAATAACCATGCAAAGATGGCCCCTAACAGGCCAAGCACGTACGGTCGAGTGTTCTCTTCCAGGAGCCAAGCCATAGTGGATTGAACGTTAGAATGAGGGTAAGAAGCCTCCAGCGGTTGAGTTGGGTGTGAGAGAACTGCGTCTTTTATTGGAGCATGCTGAAAGCTGCTGAGTGAGTTTCAATGTCTATTATTGGTATGTTTTACCCACTTTCGCAAAAAATAGTAATCTACTCCGCCCACGGTTGCTTGTCTGAGAAAACTGTGGGGAAAATACTCCAAATACAGAACTTGGTGGGGCAATAGGGAGGGTCAGAGTGGCTGGTTTTGCACTGGTTTGGATCTTGGTTATGTTGTTGGTTTTGATTTTGAAACCGTGTGAAAACCAGCCTAAAACCTGGTTTAAGTCTGACCACCCCAACCTACACTTGGTTCAGCACCTTGGTTTATGCTCACTTTTGTCTCTGCTTTTCAATAATCATGCAATTCTTTCAGAATATACTACTTCTTTCATCTCAATTATTAATTGTAGTAACCTGAGAAAAAATTCTGTGATTGTTCTCCCACCTTTCTTTTCATGTTATTTGCCTAGATCTCTATCATGTCTCACTATACTTGTCATCAAGCAAGGGAGCAGGAGCTCATTGTATCATTTACTGAGCTATACAAGTTGAAACAGAAGCAAGAATGAGTTCACCAACATCATAGACAGCTAGAAGATGTAATTATATGTATTTAACCCAAGTGTGAAGAGGTGTTGAGGACAGAGTGTGATCAAAACCAGAACTAAAACCATTAGCTAACCTACTGGAAGCCTGAGCACAGCCGGGAAAAACTGGTCGCAGCGTCCAACAAAAGTGGCAAACAGAGACAACCTGAAAATTTCTGCTGCTTTGCTTCTCACCATCTTGACACCATTTCACACAAGCTCTACCACCTGCAACTTAGCTCACTCAGTCAGTCAGTAGTCCCACAACTCATATACAGTCAAACTTGTAATAACCCATAGGGGTCAGTGGACCTCAAAACCCATGGGTTATTCAAGGTATGGGTTGCTGCAGGTGCTCCTGGGTGGGATATGTGGATTCGGTAGACTAAAAACTGTATGGGCTATTACCGATTATGGGTTCATACAGGTATGTGCTAATACAGGTTTGACTGTATATATTTTCTTTGCCCTCTATCCCTCCCTTAATACATTGTTGCCTTGTGATCGCCTCCTTGATCATATTACCAACTGATAAACTAAGTATACTGTACTAATTGAAATACTTCGGCATCCTTGGATGTGTGTGACAGCCCCAACCACTGAATGCCTTCGTCAGTTGGCAATTTTTGACGTGACATTATTGATATTTTTGGCAGGTAAACTTATTAGTCTATTTTTTTTTGTAAATATTAATAGTGTAGTGGTATTTCGCAATGGTTTTGATGCATATGAAGTGCTAACATGAGCAAGCAGTTGTGAGTTTGATTCTGTCTTGCTAATCTATTTTTTCTATCCATTTCCAGTGGCTGTGTGCACATGTTAAGTATTCCAGCTAAGGAAAGTAACTACTATTGCCACTGCCAGACAGTACCATAAGGTATGAGTAATTGCAAGAATTCTTTTTCTTAACTCAATTCCATACCATGTACACATGGTTGCTCAACAGGAGGTGCCTCAAACCTTGGGTAAGTATTTAGAATTGATTTTACACTATGTACATAGGTGCTAGTGTACTAACGGAAGCAATTTTTTGGGTTTTGCAACTTGAAAATGGGGGATTTTTGAACTGTTTGAACCTTTGTCAGTTGCCGTCATGACACATGACATGTACCAAATTTCGGCATGTCAGGTAGCTCCATGATGTGTGACTGCTGAAGTATTTCAATTAGTACAGTAAGTGTAATGATCATTTCCAATGGATCCTAGATAGTTGACAGCAACACAATGGTAAATACAAGCAAATCACTACAGGGAGTTTCCCACCCACCTAGGTGGCACACTCCATTTAGCGTCTAGGGCCAGTAAACTGACCCATACCCAGGCTCCTAAAACCATCCTCTTGTATCATGAGGCATTCCTCCTTATGTTTTTGTAGAGGCAAACATCCATTAATATTTATTTGGGACAAACAAAAACAAGGAGGAATGCTCACGATAGAGAGGCTGGCACAACTGGTTTCCAAAATTTGTCTGTGAACCCTTTTCATCAACAGGGACATTGACAGCTGCACTTGCCATATTCCCACTATTAACAGGCAATACTGTAAAATATATATATTATCTGCAGTAGTTACAAATGAATCGTGATGTATGTACTCTGTAAATTACCATAGGTTATTAAATAGGAAGGGAGCTGATTCTCACGTCTATAGGGAAGCTGATACATGAGGCAGCCATAGCAACCTATTAGTGATACAACAAGGTGCATCCACATCCTGCCTTTATCCCACCATCATCCTTGCTGCTTGCTTCTGAGTTCATTTCGTCAAGTATTAATTAATGAAGGAACCATGCTCTGATGTCAATCAAAAGCTTCGTGTCCTGGCCAAAACCATCTGCATAAATTGCAGGTTGCTTGTGACAATACCACAAGAGAATACTGGTAAATACTCAGTACATATAATATTACTCCTGGCCTATGTTTTGTAGAATATCTATATATATACAGTTAATAGATATTTAATAATCTACTTTAGGTTTTTGATTCTATTCCAGTAAAATATCTAGAAACACACTGATTGTAGGTTCAGATAGGGCTCATATAACTATATACCATAGATGAATGAAGCACAAGTCCTCAGCATTTGACCTTTTTTGTATAGTATATACTACAAAAATGATTTTTTGCTAGCTAATTGGATATTAAAATAGTGTGATCACTTGCAATCTACCAGTACTATTAGTTGAGTTCATAAGGCTTTTACTTTTTCATCAGACCAAAACTCGAAGTTGACAAAAACAGTGCCAAGGGTAACACTTTAATCTTATAACATATAGTAGACTTATATTTCGTTTAATTAGTATGTTTTATTTGTTAGAAAAGTGATGAACTGTTATGTTTTTGTATTTCCTAAATCTCCGTATGTTGCAATTGTACCTATGTGTTGCATCACTGTGGGCATGTGGTGGCTCTTTTCGAAATTACAGTGTGGCAAGTTTTGGCATGTACCCAGGAGCTGGTATGCACCTCTTCTTCTTGCATATACACAGGTTGCATACAGAACATGGAAATATTAGAAAATAAGAAAATATATGGAAATCATACAATAAATAAGTAAAAAGGAAATGAAAGTGGCTGGCCTATTGTATTTCCAACAGATGGAAAGAAATCATGGAAATTGTGAAATGTGGAAAACACATGGAAAAACATAACTGGAGTTGGAAAACATATGATATAATATATAAAGCACAGAAGATTCAGAAGATGCAGAAAAGAAGTTGATTGGAAGACACAATTCATTAATATTGGCATGAAACACTTTGAAACACCCAGACATCATATCTCCGAGGGGGAGCAAAACCATGCACTCTTTTGTATCTGAATTTGGAAGCATTGGGATTCGTTGGGATTGATAACAGTCTTACCATTGTGCTCAGAGATCCATGATCAAGATCTATACAGCATATATACATTAGATTCAATGCCATGTACTACTAATTTATTATAATTGCTTCACATCAACTATTACTACTCCTCTTGTAATTTACTGTATCAATACATCATGCTCAGGTTGTAATTACAATGTATAATGTATCAGCTCCACACCATCAGGTGCTATTAATGTCCTGCCAATGACACACTTTCTATTCCTCTTAGTGGTGTTGGGGTCCAGTTCAGGCCTTTTCACCGAACCTAGGACTGGACCTGAGATTCAGGTTCTCTGCAGTCCGGTTCAGGTTCAGAGCAAGTTCAAATGTCAAACTGGACCAAAGGTAGGTTTTTTTTTTTTTCAACTTATTTAGAAAATTAGTAGTGTAATGTTAATGATATTACTAGTACTACTTTTATTTCAGTAGTAATTCTCATGTATTAAGAAATAGAAGTTAATCATATATTAACTACTTATGCCCACATACATGAAATATGAACTAAATTCGACATCATACTCATCCACAGGTGCAGAGGATGCTGCATCAAGCTCAGCAATAAGAGCATCAATGCCCTCCAAGGCTTGCTGTGCAGCTGAAATATGACTGTTGCGATAAGCACTCTTCAAAATCTGGAGTGCACTGAAGATTTTTGATGTAAGGCTTCCACGTCGAGCAGCATCGGTGATTCCACCACCACTAAATGCTTGCTCCAATGGAGTCAAAGATCCCTGAATAGCTAGGTAGTCACGAGCTATGCGCTTCAGGGTGGGATATTTGGTATCACTTTGATTCTGAAATTCTGTGAGAACCATGAATTATAATTTAAAAAAAGACTTACCCCCCACCAGCCAACAACATCATCCATCTTTTCAATCCCACTCTCAAGATCATGCTTCAGTTCATTTCGAGGACTTGAAGCACTCTTTTCTAACCACTGGAAGGACTGTACAGTTTCAAAAAGGTAGGTCCCTCCATACCAACGCATATGTGAGCTATTTTTATTTACATCTGCAATAGTATTATAAGTCAATAAGTCACAAAGTTACAAAGCTACTCAATATACATACCATCATCCGAATGGCCAGATGAAGTCATTTCTGGTGAAATATAATGTGTCAAACTACAAAAAACAGTTAGATGAGCAGAGTGAAATAGAAATAAAAATACAATGTACAACTCTTTCAAGACATTTCATCCCTTCCTGATATTGTTGCTAGTGAGCAAACATAGGGAGAATGAGAGGTGGAAGAGCGAGTGGGTGCAGAGAGAGAAGGGATACTATAACTGAAATTGAATCTTGAAGCTTGAAGCTTGAAGACGCAATGCAATGTGTTTGTAACATGCAATCAAGGGCAAGATCATTCTGCTGACTCAGAGTCACAAGTCCCAGTCATGATCATGCCACCAGACACCAGATTTATCACTATATTTATGCCAAAACAATAATGAAATACTACACTACATTACAGGTTCGAACACGTCCGGATGCATTCAGAGTAAACTACAGTTTTGAGAACCTAGAACCAGACATGAGGTTCGGTTCTTCTTAGTAAGCCGAACTTTGGACTGAACGTACGTCCAGTTCTCAATGGGTTTGCATTCAAACCTAGGTTCGGAACCAAACCCCAACACCACTAATTCCTCTAATGTTCATCTTGACACTTGTTTAGTTTTTACTCTCACTTTGTTTTCACACATAAATGCTTGTATTGTGGTAGATTTCTGTTAACCTTATTATTTTTCTCTCTTTAATTGTACTCAATACTTATCATGTATGCAAAAGTTCAACAAGCATTGCTGAGAAACTCAAGCCTCACAATCTGAGTGAATCATAACTTTGTGTTGCTCATTAAATCAACATTAAGTATATGATACTATTTTATAAGTTATGTCATAGATACTGTAGTAAATGGAACTCAGAGAAAATATCAAAGTGCCCAAGGCTGTTTCAACTTAGCCCCAGATTCCAAAGTACTTCATGTAACTTAATGCATATCTGTGTAACATATATTGTTCTGCATATACACTTCTAATAAGTAAGTACTTTAATCACTTTAATATTGCTACCAAATCCAAATCCATAATCAAAACTAATTGAGGAGTAGAATTCAATTATTAGATATATTGTGGCACATGCATAACATATGCATATAGTATGGTAATACTGCTAAAAAGCCTTATGCATATCAAGACTCAAGGGGAAAGGGAAAGTAGAGCAGAAGTCCAGGATTAAGTAAGTGTCAAGAGGAATATTAGAGGAATAGAAAGCGTGTCGTTGTTGGTGGGACATTAATAGTGGGAATATGGCAAGTGCGGCTGTCGATGTCCCTGTTGATGAAAAGGGTTCACGGACAAATTTCGGAAACCAGTTGTGCCAGCCTCTCTATCGCGAGCATTCCTCCTTGTTTTTGTTTGTCCCAAATAAATATTGATGGATGTTTGCCTCTACAAAAACATAAGGAGGAATGCCTCGCGATACGAGAGGATGGTTTTAGGAGCCTGACCCATACCCCAACCCCCACCAGCTAGTATTTATCCTTGCGTAGTGCGAGACGTTGTTGGTTCTGGTTCTGGTTGGTTTTGGTTCTGGTTTTGATTTCCCACGATTTGACCTGTCGAAAACCAAGGGTCATATAACCAAGATCAAAACCAGCACAAAACCAGCCACTCTGACTCCCCCTAATATCGGTGAGCTTACTACAGGTATATTTAGCCGAGGTTAAGACACTCCTATGTTTTTACGCCGAGAACACCACAAAAAATGTTCAAGCTCAGCTGATTTAGCCATGCAGTGCAATGATCCAACCCAAACTCGTGCATTGAAGCCATAACACCAACATGTTCATATAACACAACGAAGCCTATTATAATAGGGTATTAACGAAAACAAATATGTTGTGTGTAAACATTAAACGTCTTATAACTTACAACATAGCAAACACGGCCCCCAATCAATATTCTAGATCCTCACGTCGCCGATGACCCTGTCCCACAACTATGCTCAATTTCTTCCTCTTCACGCTTTAGACGATTAATTGTCGCTTCTAGAACTCTACGACGGCGCTCTTCTATCGATTCGTCAGGCAATATTGGGACTGATTGCCCATGACCTCCAAGAACAAATTGCTGAGCCTCAGCTTCAAATTCAGATGACATGTCTGGCTGATATACATCCCCCGTGTTGCCACCTAGGTAGTGTGTTCCGGCGGCGACAGAGCGCTCATACTCAGCTACTTCTCGATTAAGCTGGGAATTCAGTTCCTTAAACTGTAAAATAACGCAGATAAGGCACTGTTTCAGCAGAAAATGCAGCCGGGAGTTGAGAATCACGCACATTATTATCGTGATCACCCCATACATTGTGAGTCAGCTCGTGGCATAATACCCTTCGGATCTCCTTGTACAATCTAAAGCCATCGTATCTATCCGTGCGTATTCGAAGTTTGATGTTTAATCCTTTCCCGGTATTCAGTCCCAAGAGATGGGGTTGCTCGTGAGGAGCCAGTTCTGTGAGAAGCCCAACAGTGAATTTATGCTGTTGCATAATATGTTTGATAGCTGGGTCCTCAGCAAGTTTTGTTAGAAGAGCACGAGCCGATGATGGATTTGGAAGGTGTTCTAAAGGTTGTACTTCATGGAAGCGATATTCATTGAACACACCAATCCCACTAGAACGGACCTAGACGTACGAGTAAGCACGGTCTGTATGACAATGAATTCAGCAGGGACTATGCGAACCTTAACAGGGGCTTTCATCGCTCTTTCTCGCATGATCCTCTCCCTCTTCCTCCTCTCATCCTCTACTGACTGCAGCCCGCCAAGCTCTTGTATTGTGGATCCCAACATCTGAATCTTCGTTCCATTCTTCAAGCCAATCTGCAACAATGTGACGCTCTCCGCATCATCTCTGGCAGTTTTCTTTCCTTTGTAAAGCAGTTTCTGGAGAGAAGGAGGTACCGTTGTTAACTCTTCCAGCTGTGTCTGAAGCTCAAGAAGAGTTGTTTCAGGAGAGATGGATAGTTTATGTGTATTTCCACGAAACGAGATAGCCAATTGAAGGTTATTGTCAGATCCGGATGACATTCCACAGATGATAGTATACGCAGCACAAAGAGATAATAGGATGAAAACCCAATAGCAAACGACAAAGCAGGAGAAAGGTGTTGATAGGGAATGAAATGTTCTAATGATGGAAACTTTAAGTTTGGCGCCAAACAGCTTCAAGCTGACTGAGCGCGCCTGCTACCGCATGAAGTCTGAGTAAGCCGAGCTATCTTGTATTCATCGCCGAAGCTGGGCGAACATTCGACATATTCATGGAATAGACAGTTTCATAGTCGCGGGTAACATGGCTACAGTGAAGTTCCAAGAGCCCTAAGGAAAGTAAGAGTGGAGAAGAATGCAGTGCTCAGATAAAATAAATGGTCGACCCGGCTCACGTGGTTGTTCAAATCATTGTTCTGTGGGCATGTTTGTTCAGCATCGCTTTGCTTCTTGACCGCCATGTTTTTCATCGTGAGTTCTCCGTCTCACCATCGCTTGTTAACAACGATGACAGACTTCATAATAATGCGTGAAGAAAGAGTTAACACACACAATATTGCTCCACCCTTATTTTGGGCCGCGTATGCTCAATTTCCTTGAATCAAAACTATACTCGGATGTCGAGGGAACATGCTCTGGTCAATTTGGATATATTATTGCCGTCGTATCAATTCTCGATATAGGAAAGGGTATGGTTCTCAGTGGCAGCGGCCAGGCGGAGTTCATCACAAGATACCGCGCAATTGTGTTCAAACCATTTAAGGGAGAAGTGGTGGATGGTGTTGTGAACAATGTGAACAAGGCATGTTATCGCGACTATCTATGATATACAAGCTGCTTATTTTGCTGAAGATGGGATTCTTTGCTGACGTTGGCCCCTTGACTGTCTTCGTTTCCCATCAAGTACGTCCGGCTGGTTTGAGCTGCCTGAACAACGCATAACGTCTTTATAGTTGATCCATCCAGATATGAAATTCGATCCCAACTCAAATCCACCATCTTTTGCATCAGAAGACCAGGTATAAATCATATGCATTCATGCTTTGGACAAGTTCCGATTGCGCCTCTAGATAATTGAGAAGAACACTCGTGTCCGTTTAAAAATTGTTGGTACACGCGTTGACGCAACAGAAATTGTGAGTGAAATGAATTATTTGCTGCTGACAATTCATTGGTCTGTTGCTAGTTTGCCATTGGCACAATAAAAGAGGATCATCTGGGTGTCATAGACTAATATACCAGAAGACATCACCTTTTCTCCTGCACGTATACCCTGCATTGTCTTGGGATTCGGAGATATTCTCCCGCGTTACATGACATTACACATTGAACTACTCGATGCCGAAGCTACTCAAAGTTTCTGGAGACTCGCATTCTCCGTGATTATATTTGGAAAGACCGAACTTTACTGCTGCGTGTGCTTTCTAGAGCTTTGTAACCTCAGATGTATCTTATACTAATGACTTTATTTGAAGTTTGCTTTTTCTTGGGTGTATGTGAAACGTCCCGTATACGTCGAGTGATGAATCACTTACTGGCCCGGGTTCCCTTACCCTGCCTTTCAATTGTATTAACTCTCCGTGGTAAGTCGTTTCTATAAGGCCTTGATTACTATGGTACGATCGCTAGTCGAACGACTTCACCGTCATCATCCGTTCAAGCTCAGCCCCACAATATCCATTTCACGTTTCACCGATTCCGCAGTTGCCCGTGCCTTGCCTCGCCCTTGCTATAGTCCCCACTTCATCCGCAATGCTAGAGAAATATGATTCAAGACTTTCAAACGGCCCTTTGTGCCCTTCCTGTGATCTTTCTCATCCTAATCTTACAGATAAGTGTCAAGACGCCGGTCATGCAGCAGAGCCTATTTACAGCTTATGCTTCCTTGCCTGATCTCCCCAACTGAAGTTGTCCAGTCTCCGACTCCGAGCGCGCGATATTCCGCGTTCTATTATTAGTCATATTTTCCATTGGTCAGATGCAACATCAGCCCACCCAGTCGGTGTACGAATGGGGTTGAGAAGGGCAAGAGTACAGGATCCGATGATTTTACGCCGCGTTCTCAATCAGCCAGGCGAGTCACTGCTAAGGGTGAGTGGGTGAAGGTGGGTGAAGGGCTTCAACTCTTACCTATGAAGCGAGATTTCGACACATAGCCATCATCTCAGGGGAACTTCTGGACATCTTTAGCCCGGTCCTACAGGACTCTTCGGAACACGAATTCAATCGGGCCGACGGAATGGATATCTCGATTACCCATGTGGACTCTTCTCGACAAAGAGCTGTGACGTCGTCGATTGTATAAAAGGCCGTACTCAGGACTCCATTCGACAGTGGACACATTCCTCTCATCACGACACATTCCTCTCAAGAATATTAACGCAATATCAGCAATGAAGGCCTCTGTTGTACTTTTCTCCCTCTTCTCGACGTTGGCTGCTGCCTCTCCCATCAATATTGCTTCTAGGGATGTCTTCGTTCCCCCCATTCTTTACCCCCACGCAGGAACGGTATGGAAAGTTGGCCAGCACCATAACGTCACCTGGTATTTTGTCATGCGCTATCCGTATAGTATTGGTACTCATTCATTGTTAGGGATGTCTCCGATGCACCAGCGCAGATAACGAACCCCGTAGGACAAGTCTTTCTTCGCCAGAATGGACTTACCCAATGTATGTCGATTTCTCTTCCTTGTAGAATGTGTGCTAAATTTCCTAGTATCGAATCCTCTGGCCCAGGGGTTCAATATCCTGGACGGGAGGGTTGTAATCCAGGTTCCCAATGTTGCTCCAGCTAAGGACTATCAGCTGGTCTGTGAGTATTCTTGGTTTAATGTCGCCCTGCACTACTACGTGGAATTCTAACTTCGGGTAATTCCAGTATTCGGGGACTCTGGAAACTTCTCGCCTCTATTTACGATTACGAAGTAATTCCTTCATGAACATCTTGATTGTCACCGCTGCACTTGAATTGAAGCGGCGGTGATTAATAGGACACGAGACTTGGACATTACTATTGGGACTATCTCACGGACTTACAGCTTCTTTATGCGCGCGGACATTGTACACCAGACATATCATCTGCTACGCCCCTTGATGTTCTTGTAGTTCTTGTATGCGCGACCATTCGTAGTACCATACCTGTATATCACTAATAACGGACCATGTCATTGACAATGATACTATCATGATTGCAACGTTACATCCAGCTCCTTTAAGCAAGCGCCTCTTTTAAGATTTCAATAATCTTCTCAACTTCTTCGACTGTGTTATAGTGCACCAAGGAAATACGAACAACACCGTCGTCCGGGTCAATCTTAGGGGCCAGCTCGTCAACTAACGTATACGCATAAAAGTGGCCGTAGCGGATGCCGATCTAAAGAATAGAAGATTATTTAAAGAACATTTGCAAAAGGCCGGGCCGCCACTTACACCACCCTTCTGGTCGAATAACCTCACAATAGCCTTGCTCTTCAGTGCACGTTGCCCTACAACGACAAAGCTGATTGTAGGTGCCCTATTCAGATCAACTGTCTCTTCTCCGACAATCCTCACTCCTCGCTCCTTCTGAGTTGGATCTGTTAAGAACCCGAGCAAGGGCTTGAGAAGTGTCTGCTCGTGAACAGCGATCGCGTCAAAGGAAGCTTTCAAGCTATTCTCTGGTGTTAACGAAAGCAGGTAATCAACAACACCCGTTGTGCCGTAAACGGTTTCGTAGCCAGGCCCGCCCGGCTGAAGCTTGTATGCCACAGATTCAACCTTCAGGAAGTGGTGTACAATGGGAGTGACGGATTCCTTCAGCACAGAACTCCGTACGTAAAGTCCTGAAATATGTGGCCCATAGACCTGTAGAGCTAAGGTAAACTCAAAAGTTTGATTACAAGGAAGCTGTAGAGCACCTTGTAGAAGGAGAAGACACAAAAGTCAACGTCCCAGTCTTGAACGTCAATGAACCGATGTGGAGCATATGCGACACAATCAACGGAAATTTCAACTTTCTTCGCCCCCACCTCCTGTGCCTTCGCCCTGACTGCCTTTATCACTTCTCTAACGGGAACAATGGATCCCAAGATATTGGAACAAGCAGTAAAAGCGACGATGCGAGTCCTGGAAGAAATAAGAGGTAGTAATTCCTCGATCTTAAGCTTGATAGAGTAAGGGTTATCCGCCGAAATAGGCGTAGCCTTCCAGTGCTTAATGACTGCGCCGCGTCGAGCGGCGAGCTTCTTCCATGGACCTACGTTGGCTTATTACAGCAGTACCACGAATTAGTTACGCCTATTATTCATCCAACAAATCGAAATACCTTCATGTTCACCGGTAACAATGAATTCATCCCCAGCTTGAATAGTTGGCTCCAACCCTCGAGCTAAGTTTTCGAGGTTTAATGTCGAGCTACTTCCAAATACAACTTCGTTGGGAGACTTAGCGTTGAAGAGTTTGGCAGCTTCTGTTGGGCCATCAACCATCACCCTTTTTGTACTTACAACAGACACAGAGTAGTCGGCGCCCAGTTGTACGTTTGTGTTCAGTAGATAATCAGAGATACGATCTATGACCTCTTTTGCTGCCTGTGAGCCTCCTGCATTGTCTGCGAAAATATATCCAGAATCAAGAGCAGGAAAATGAGAACGCGCTTTGGCAACGTTGAGTGTCATCCTGATAGTCGGTAGTCCTGTTACAGTTGAGAAAGATGGTATAGGTAGATGTCTTGAGATATCACATCTTTGTTAGTCTCAAAGGCATGTTATATTTCTGGCCAACGGGTAAAAATGACTCAGTTCCCTATGGTGGTGGGATATCGAATGATCGTCATGTGCCTATCTGAGTCACCTTCGGTTGACAAGTCTAGGAGGGCCGAAGCAGATAGTTCAAGATTAGTTAACGATTACCCAGGCTTCATAATAGGGTATAGAATAAAATAATTACCGGACTACTGAAGTACTGGGCACAATGTTGAATGACATACATGTGCGGAAACAACCAAGAAACAACCGTCAGGTCCGAGTTGGGTCTGGGTCGCCCTGACCCGTGCGCGTTGAACATTGATATTGAACGTTGAAGCGTCCTGGTACACGTGATCGCATTAAGGGTTCGAGCTTCGACTGAAGTTTGAACTTGGAGATAACTTAATTATCTCCCAGTGCTAACCAACCAACTGCTACATTTGTTCTCCCTGATCACCACTTTCTATAGTCCTTTTTTATATTGCGCTCTACTATTCATATCATCCACTGGTCATGTCGCCAAAGACTACATTAACTAAGCGGTCGAACTCTCTTCGACAAGGGACTTTATCCTTTGCTTCCATGAAGCGGACATCGTCTACTGCATCAGCTGGAAAAATCAAAAAACTAGCCACTAAATCTTCTTCAAATGCGCAGTTGAACCTTGATGATGAGAGCAGTGAGGAAGACATTGATGACGCTGAGTTTCCCTCATCTGGCGAAGAAAGCGACCGCATTGTCGAAGAAACGATAGCCAGAGCCCCTACAAGCTCCAAGGCTAAATCCAATAAGGCAGCTGTGGAAGAACATCCCAAAAGTCTCTTTAAGCCAAAGAACAATATAGAAATACTGAAATCTGAGGATAAGGCTTCTTTAGCTGACCTTAACCCAAAGGACCCAAAATGGAGAAAGCAATACGCACTTGCCAGGAAGCAGTTGAACGGACTTCAGCTTGGTAAGTACTTTTGATTCTATATGTATGGTTATATAGCTTAAACCGATCTCAGTCCATGGCGAGAACGAAAATCGGGTTCATGAAATCCTTCGTATTTTCGACTTGTAACGTTTTTTGTTCTCCTTTCATCCAGTTACTTATCATTATCGTGCTGTAGGTCGTATCAGTATGGCCCTTGTGTAGGGGTAACCCGTCTCGAACGTTGGGAAAGAGCTTACGCGCTTGGACTCGATCCACCATCAGAGGTTTGTTCAGTACGTTCTTTTGATTTGGTGACATGCCTCATGTTTCTGTTAAGATTAAGGAAATTTTGTCCACACGGCAAGGGGTAGAAGAAGCTCAATACTCGCAATGTGTTTTTTACGATGAAGTTTAAACGTCCCCCGGTCGCCGCCGTGTACCATGTAAGCGGCTCCTAGTCATGACATTCAATTTTCTATACTTTCACGTCATTGCTTTCGTTGTATACTATACAGTGCTTTTCGTTCTAGGATCATTTGCTTGTTTTTTTTTCGCCACTTCGTATGTATCATAGGACATGTTTGAACAAGATTTCGGTTGTCAATCATGAAACTTAGGCACGTTGCAATTGCAAGATAATCTTCATCATTCGACCTTCAAAGTATGCTGTAAGGATTAAGGTAAGTGACGACAGGTTCGTATGTACTTCTTTTCCACGATCACAAGCCGGTCAGCGTGGTGGAAATATTTCCTCTCGAGCATATATGTCACTGATGCTATCAAATTCTAAAGCAGTCGTTGTATCTCTCCATCTCCGTTAGCATTTATGGCGTATTCAGTTCTCGCTTCGCCAACCTGGATTGTGGTTCTTGTTCATGTGAGTCGAATGCTCACCAATGTTGACCTTTAGTTCCCGCTACCTCCCAGGCATTCTTGTGATCTTTGTAGGATTGATTACCTAAATAGGTTATTATGACACTTGCAAAGTATCCGATGGTGTTTTTCGTGTCATCTTGTGCTCTTCTTTGGGTATGAGGTGAACTTGAACTCTGGGTATGAATGTCGGACCCCTCGGTAAAGATTGCACTGTTTCGCTGTAGACTGATTGTACAAGGCCACGTTTCTGGTACCTCAGAAGCTTGGAGCTAAGGTTCTTCTCTAAACAGATTTCCTTTCGCGGAAATTCCAATATGAGGTTCCGATATCTCAGGAATCCGCGTTTATAAGGACTGCACCGCTCCATATGAGCACCTCGCATCTTTTCTGTACTCTGGTTACCTCTAATAATGCCTACCAGCCTTGTCAAAGAAACAGACGTCGATGTGCTAATTATTGGGGCAGGCCCGGCGGGATTAATGGCTGCCAATGCCTTAGCAAGCTCTGGTGTAAATGTTCGGATTGTAGACCAAAGGTCAGGTTGTGCCATCGCCTGTTCCAAGTTAAGAGCTGACGGTAAATAGGTCCCAGAAGGTCGCTGCTGGTCAAGCTGATGGGATACAACCTCGGACAATTGAAATTTTCCAGGTACCCTAATATATAATACATATAAGCTATCAGTTCGCTCAACAGTATCTAGAGCTATGGGCTAGCGGATCGGCTCTTAAAGGAGGCCAATCAGATGCACATGGCGGTAGGATCGAACGCGTTATCCTTCCGTCCTGGACACTAACGCTAAGAATTGACTTGATAGGCATTTTACAACCCTTCCCCCAATGGCGGGATTGAAGTGAATCATGTTCTACATACTTACTCTAATCGAGACACTCAAAGCAACTCTTAGCTCACCGAGAGGGTCCCCGATGTTACAGCATCTTCGGCGCGGTATCCATTTGAGGTTAGATGTTTAACAGCTGGGTGTGGGGTTTTCTAATATCCTCTGTAGGCGACCTTGCATCAAGGTGCTATTGAAGCAATCTTTTTGGAATCTATGCAGAAGCATGGTGTACAAGTCAGTCGGCCTGTTGCGCCGATATCAATACAATTAACCCAAGATGAAAGTAAACTGAAAGACCCGAAAGCTTATCCTGTTAGGGTGCGCATCCCGTATCTTGTTATCATGCAATTCTCTAATATATTTCGCAGGCGGTTTTGAAGAGCCTGCAACCTACAGATAGCCATTCGGATACAGAAGTTGTTCACGCTAAATTTGTCATTGGGGCCGATGGTAATTAAAGCCGCCGTTCTTTTCGGGCGATATATTGACGAACACCTGCCATTTTCCAGGCGCGCATTCATGGGTTCGCAAGTCTTTTGACATTGCTATGGAAGGAGAGCAAACAGACTACATTTGGGGGGTTGTTGATATGGTTCCAGATACTGACTTCCCTGATATCCGTAACAAAACTGCCATACACTCACTTAATGGCTCGTGCATGATCATTCCACGTGAAGGTGATAAAGTGCGGGTTTATATCCAGCTGGGAAACAAAGACGTTATCGACACTAGCAATGGACGGCTGGATAAGAGTAAAATCGGTCCAGAGCAAATCCTAGAGGTAAGCTTAACTGTAATGATTCTACGTACCCAGTTACATTCGTGCCGGTCTATTTCAGGTGGCGAAGAAAAGTTTCTATCCTTACACATTTAAGACGCCGGCACAATTCGATTGGTGGACTATTTATATCAGTGAGCCATTGATCTTTTAGCGGGTATCCAGTGAGCAGAATCTTGACCTTTTGATAAGTCGGACAACGGGTTGCGTCGAAGTTCTCTGTAAACGAGCGGGTGTTTATTGCCGGAGATGCTTGTCATACTCACTCTCCGAAAGCTGGTAATAATAATATTCTGCCAATTTGATAGGTACTAAATATAGCATTATAGGTCAAGGAATGAATGCCAGCATGAATGACACTCACAACCTTGGTATATACTTTCATTCATATATCATCTTGATCCTGACGTATCACATCACATCACTTATAGCATGGAAGTTATGTCATGTTCTCCGGGGCTGGGCGGGAATACCCCTACTTAAGACTGTTAGTGTCTTCAGAGGATGTGTTTTTTTCGGCTGACATTTCAACAGTACGAGTTCGAAAGACGGAAATATGCTCAAGATCTTATTGAATTCGACAGACAGTTCGCGAAGCTCTTCTCTGGAAAGCCTCGGACAGAACTGAACCAAGACGGAGTATCACACGAAGATTTCCTGAAGTAGTTCCACTACCTTATGCTATAAACATCATCTGACATTGCTTCTTCCAGGGCGTTCCAGACGTTCGGTGGGTTTACCAGTGGTACTGGCATCCGCTACGAAGAATCCATCATTACGAATGCAACTCATCAAGCACATGCGTCCAAGATAACTGTCGGTCAGCGGATGCCGCCACAAATCCTCATGCGTGCTGCAGATTGCAAGCCCGTGGATATTCAAGACTATCTTCCGTCTGATACTCGCTTCAAGCTCATTGCATTCACTGGAAACACCTCAGCTCCAGCTCAGAGGTCCCATTTACAAAAAGTGGCCGATGAAATCAAGACAGTGCTGCAGAAGTATACCCTAACAAATATTTATGACATATTCGATATCATATCCATTACTTCAGTCACAAAGGCAGATGTCCGATACACTAACCTTCCTGAGTTATTCAGGCCACACTGGTCCAAGTAAGTGATACTTCCCTCATGCTTAGTTGTAGATTTGACATATAAATACTGTAGGGTCCTTATGGATGACACTGACGTTCAAGGAAAACAGGGCGGTGATGCATATTCAAATTTTGGAGTCAGCTTCAACGGAGCTTTGGTAGTGGTACGACCCGATGGTTACGTCGGGACAGTCCTTCCTCTGCAGAACATCCAGGAATTGGATGGGTATTTGAGCTCGTTCATGGAAATGCGTTAATAACTTTTTCTAATTGAACCTTTTCTCGCTGTCTTTTTGGGGTATATTGTTAAAGAACGTATTCATGTACTATATTACAGCTTGAATATCAATTAATAAAAGAGCTAGAAAGAAGGGAGTGTATGATGAAGGTGAAACTTTAACGTCGCTTCGCAAGTGGTGGGGCCTCAACACTATCAATCGGTACTCTTCTTGGACCTCCACCCTTCGGTACTGGGGGTTTCGTTGACACCTTAACCCTGTGCGTTGATGTGCCAACTGGCTTAACATCTGTTTTGGTGGATTTTCCCGAGGTAGCTATTCCAGATGGAGGAGTGACCTTGGACATTGTCACACTCGAAGAGATCTTGCCTGATTTCTTTCTTGCCTCGTTCTCTTTCTCCCCAAGCCCCAAGGTGCGTGAACGAGACATAGAAGGAGCGTCCGTCTTTGCCTTTCCTTTCGAAGTTGGAGGTTTCTTACCAGCCTGAGGTGGATGGAATACTTTCGATTTACCCATTGGTACAGGACGCGCCTTTACAACATTTGGTTCAACTTTCTTCTCTTGCAAGGGAGGAGATTCCACGCCAAGCTCAGCGGCTAACGACATCTGCGGCTGAGATGCAGGAGGGAACAGTGGTTTATTGCCGCATCCAAGTCCACCATCGTTATCTTCCTCCTCTGTTACAACACCCAAACTTCCGGACGACAACGTTATAGCACGCGGCGGACTGTTAGGCGAATCAGCAAGCATTAGAATGCGACTAAGTGGGCTAGGTTTTGCGGGGGAGTAGGCATGTATCATGCGCTGAGCAAAAGGTTTAGCGACAGGGAAGGCACGTTTTGAAGGAGTTGATGGTATTGGGGGGGAAGGATCTGGGGATAACGAGTCTGGAGGAGAGGGCATCTCTGGGGGGGATAAGTCTGTAGGCAATTCTTCAGCATATTGGAAATCAATCTTTGGAATATCTAGAGGCGGTGAAGACTTAGAAGATAGAACAGGTTTCGAAGGTAATGAAGCACGAGGCGAGGGAGGGGGAAGCACAAAAGTACTAGGAAGAACAGATGACAGAGGTTTCAAGGAGGAGAAACTTAGAGCAGGTATTGGCGGAAGCACCTCTGTCTCATATGAAGGTATTATCTTCGAAGGGGAAGCTATGGATGATCGCCGTGAAACCCGTGTCGTCCTTCTAGCACTGGCTTTCCCCACAGCAATGGGTTTCGCGGGCGACTTGTGTAGTGGCTTTTTTGGTGATTTCCGAGGGGATTTCTTTGGTGACAGCTTGATTACTTGAGGAACCCGTATTGGAGAGTTAGGGTTTGGTGTCGGTGGAAGGTCTGCTAACATTTGCTCGACTTGCCATGCCCGCTTCTCTTCCAGAAGTCTAAGTCTATCAGTCTTTGAATTCACATTAGTTAAGCAATATCACTAGTAAATATATTCCATACCTCGAGCGCTGCTTTCTCCTTTCCAAGCTTGATAGTTGCCTCCGTGAATCTGTCCCGTTCTTGCTGAAGTTCTAACTTGATCTTGTCTAGTCGTTTCTTTTCCTCATCTTGCAGCGGTGCAGACATAAGCTCCATGCTCATCTCTGAGACGTCATCTTGAACTTTCTTGTGGTCCTCGGCAAATTTATCGAACATGGCCTGCGTTTCTGCTGCTTGCAGCATGTTCTGCTTCTGCGACAAAGCTGCAGAGAAACTCAAGACCTAGAAACAAAGTAAAGAACATAGAACATACCGAGTTCCTCTTTCAAGCTTGCAATTATGCCTTGCAAACGTTCAAGTTCGCTATCCGAAACAGCAGCGCGAGGCTGAGCAGCTTTGGAAGAAGTGGAGGACGTTGAAGCTGCAGGTGTTTCTGAAAGCGAAGCCAACCGATCTCTTAAAGCAGTGAGGACGGTGTTCAGTTTGTTAGAAGGATTATCAACTGGTGTTAGAGGAAAGAGTGTGGTAACGGTATATGGTATAGGCTAGTTCACGTCAGTCAATAACTCCTGAAGAACCAAATAAAGTAGAATACCACAAACTTTTTCTTCGTGCTGAGTAACTTGCGCAATTACTTCCTGAATGCTATTGATTGCCTTCAACACCAACTTTCTCAAATACGTGTTCTCATCCGCCAACATCCCGCGCGCCTTCTCAGCTTCATCTAGTGCAATGTCCAAGAATCCTTGAGTCTTTCCTAACAGTTCACTTCCATCAACAATAGCAACATTAGCGCATCGGAGTCCTGCTGAAGCGGCTGATAATTTAGATTGTGCTTCAGCTAGTTTCGACCATTTCTCGGTAATCCGCTCAACTTCCTTGTCTCGCTTTTTGAGCTCAGCTTGGTGTGCTGAGCGCACGCCTTGGAGGGTTATCCGAGCTCTCTGAAGTTCAGAGCTAGTATGTTTGTGTGCGGACTCGGTATTCTGTAACGTCTTTTGAAGTGCACTACAGTCGAGACCATTAGTGCATGAGAAGTATATATACAGTTGCAAGGACATACGAAAGTCTTGACTTGTGAAGATTTGTCTCCTTTTCTGCACTGGCAGCTTTCTCATTCGCATTTCGATGTATGTTCGTAAGTCGTTCGAAGTCATATGAGAGTGTCCTGTATTTCCCAGTTAGTTCTTCTGTCCTGTTCATATCTTCCTGCAATAAGTATATCTTAGCCCTTGCAACAACGGTTAGAGGAACTAATGTCAACGTACCACACGCTGGCCCAACATCGCCAACAAACATTTAACCACCTTCTCAGACTCTTTAACTGATACACCATCCAAATTCAGTCCGGAACCAGACGTAAACCCGTGTGCAGCTAGCTGGGCGTTGACAAATTCCAGACTTGAGCTTGAGAATTCACCATCTATCGACGTAGAAGCCGAGTCTGCGAAATCGGAGAAAGAGGGTGATTGGAGGTCCCAGTGCACTGCCCTTTGGGGAGTTTTCGCCATGGTAATGGCTTGTAGTTTAACCTTTCAACTTGGCGTTGACGTTGATATCTTGGAGGCTATATTGCCTATGTTGTGAGGGATTGGACAAGGAGATGAAGTTGGGTTTATCCACGCGACATATCACGTGCTCGCGTCTGAGCGCGGCGTTGAGCAGCTGAGGCTGAGCTGTTCATGGCTGTCACGCTGAAAAGTCGCCGGAACAGTTGGTCGTATTGATACAGTATTCTGAATACTTCCCTCCTGTCTCCCTCTCTTTCAGTGCATTGTCTGCTGGATATCTACTCTGTCCTCGTCATCATGTTCTGTCGTTGGATCTCTGGGTGACGAATAGATCTAATAACCTTCCCATGACAAGCATACTGCACGCGTCCCATCCTTCAAGACCTCAGGCCTCATCCAGAATAATCCAACGATGAGGAACACGACCATCTCACTGTGCAATCGGGGCCGATTCCATCATCCATCCCCGGACCCCTTGTCACTATCTCGTCCAATGACATGGTGCTACTGAGATTGATACACAGCGAGGTATATACTTTCTATCTAATCCTTTCTTTCCTTCTCTGACTGAACTTCATATAGGCACGATTGAAGACCTTCCGGCCGCTCCTAAAATCTCATCTCTCCGAGCTGGCTGCGAAGTGTCAGCACGTACTCTTCCTGGCTCGCTTGCAGGATGAGAGTCCTCTGCCACAGGACCACGAAGACAAAATGAGGATCGCAGGTTGGGCTAAGGGATCTATGTACTGATGGGATGTGAGGTCGATTTCGTCATTCATCGTCACTGCATCCGTTCCCCACCCTCGTCGCCACTGCTCAGTTGAATGACAACGACGAGCATCTGGACCAACCCGCTCAAACGTCCTGAGGGGACTTGAGGCCAGCCTTATCATTGATCATCACTGTCAGCAAGTGTCCGCCTGCGTCATCACCGTCAATACATTATTCGTACATTCCAGGTCCAGTCGGCTCCCCTGCCTGCTATCGCAATTTGACTTGCTTGCCACTGGTTACCGCTGGCTGCCTTCCTATGGCCCCCCTTTTCATTTCGATATGATGAGCTGAGAGGGAGGTTTGTTCGGTCACCCATAGCAAAAGGAAGGGATTGAATAAATGCATATG
This sequence comes from Cyathus striatus, assembly GCA_025738555.1. Classification (NCBI taxonomy): domain Eukaryota; kingdom Fungi; phylum Basidiomycota; class Agaricomycetes; order Agaricales; family Nidulariaceae; genus Cyathus; species Cyathus striatus. The sequence continues at coordinate 3,745,777 of JAOVFP010000013.1, read as the reverse complement.
TAACGCAGCAAGAAGCAAGAAGCAAGCGTCGTGTGGCTGAGTAATACAGGTCTATTACATTTTCTGGAACTATCACTGACTTACGCGTCGGCCTTGGCACTAGCCTACTGATTAATGACGCGCTCGCTGCAATAAACTTCCTCGCATCTTCGCCTAATTGCCATGAAAGCAATTGTTTGTTTTACTACTCTACGATCTCATTACAAGTAGGCACTTGCACCAAACTCTGGAAATAAGTACCATAGTTGAGTCAAATACTACGCGACCTTTTACTTCCGTTTCGAAATTTGCCACCACACTTGTCAACATAGGAACGCATGCAAGAGGGACTCGAACAATATTCATGGTCAGAGATAGGCTGTGTGGACGCTTCCGGAAATATCGATGTATCCCAAGTGCGAACGACGGTAGGTAGGAAGCAAAATATCCAAAGTGCAAAAACTATAGCTGTAATATAAACATGTCAGTTCGGAATCGACAGTAATGAGTTAGCTTACCTGACCAAATTGCGCCGAAGAAATGGAAAAATCTACTGTCCAGAACAATTCCTAATTGAACTGAACACAACGCAAATACACCGTTCGGAAAGACTAACCCCCAATAGGCCAGCGTAAATGGGATTTTTCCTGTCTGTGCGGTAACCAATATTTCAAGCGTTGACATCACGATCCATGCAATTCCCATGGACCACAAGATCCAAGCTCCAGATAAACAAATAGTGTACAGGACCTGACCATTATGTGGAACCCTTGGGGTTGGGTAACCGTCGTGAAACGGAAATATCTTTGATAGCATTTCACCGTTTACAAGAAGAGAATAGCCACCTTGACCAAGGGGACTAGCTATTATGAAACCAGCCGGAGTTATATGTGCCTTCGGAGGACCATGCAGAATAAGTCGAGTGAGGAAGAGTGTTATTATCATCAATGTGAGGCTCATCCCAATGACAAAAGCACACAACGAAACCCCAGTTGTAATTGAAGCCAAGTTTGTCGAGCTCTCGAGTAGGACATGAGATATGTTTCCCCCCGTTCCCGACAGGACAATCAACGGGATGATTGGTAACACCCAGACAGAAGTTGTTTCTGCCACTAAATGATGCCTTGTATACATCCTTTGACGCGTTTTTAGTGTGGATATAGTTAGACATGATATACTCACATAACGTATAACAACCCAAACGCTGTCAAAAATGAAATACCTAAATCCAACCACCAAAAACTCCATAAAGCGTAGAGGAAACCTTTACCGCCGAACGACCAGCTATGGTGAATAATTATGCTCTCATCTATTAGGCTTGCCGCGCCAATGGGGAAAGCGCCGACGAAAAGGCTTTCAGTTGGATTCAGTAACATTTGCTTCAATAACTGCATGCCACACGCCTGTCAGATGCTAATTTGAAAACTATCAGATGTGCATGTGAGCTCACGCTTGGAAACATCCAGAATCGCAAAGCGGTAATGACAGTGAATGCAGTAAATAAAAATAAATTAAGAAAGTAAAAGCTGAGCGAGATCACTTTTAGAGGAGTACTTCCTGCTCCGAAATGAAATCGAGCGACGAGTACGGAAACTGTTCCTGTGCCCATGATGATCGTAAACCATGCTGGCGAAAACGCACTGTAGAAATGCGTATGTAAGATGTAAGTGCAGCTGCCAGAATCTAGAAAATGACAGACCGAATACACTGGCGAATACTTTTCCGACGAGTGGGCATAAGAACTCCGAATAGCAACTCCACTCATCGAAAAAGTAGTCTGAGCACTGACAGGTAGTATTAGTAAGTAGAATCTGCTACTGGTGTCTGAAACAGAGTCTGTGACATCATTTTATAGTCTCCTTTATAGTAATTTCCTACACTACTAGTACTTGCGTCATGCTGGTAGCCCTACTGTCCGTAGGTGTCTTTGGCGTCAACTCAACATTGCACTGGGATGACTCTATCTTACTTTTCGTACAGCTCGTCCCATGTACATGCAAATTTCGCATGCATTCGAAATATAACGTCCCAATAGATCGTATGGAAACAAATAACCATAGCAGAAGTGTTGTCAGAGCGTATATAGTTCCAAAAATGCGAAAAAATGGAGACTGAAACACGCCCGCTAGCTGAATCGTGAGATTTGCGTATACACCCTGAAAACTATCAGAGCGAGTCACGCAATTGCACGCAAAAGTGCAGACACTTACATTAGGAAAGACAAGTCCCCAGAACGGCAGTTGAAAGGGTATTTTCGTATGACGCATAACATGCTGCATCGCGAGAAGTGCAAAAAGGATCCACGCAGTTGCAAAGGACCACAAGCAAAACGCGATGCAAACACATAAAATGTAGATAGTTTCTCCTGCAGAGGCTTGTGACAAAAAGGATGAAGTATCTTCGCCGATCCTGTAAGGTAACATTGCTTGAAAATTTTCGCCGATCAATAAAATAGCAAAAGCAGATTGTGCCATTGGGCCCAGTGGCAAAAAGGATGAAATGATCTTTGAACCGGCTGGAAGACCATGGACAATAAGCCGTAGCAGATATATGGTTAGAATCATCATTGCAATCGCAAGGCCGACAACAACCATGAAAACAGAGAAAAAAATAGTCGTCATAGCGTGACGAGCTGAATGAGCCTGTAACGCTTTTGCAAGAACACCCCCAGATGACGCTGCAACGGTCAACGTGACAACAGGTAGCAGCCAAGCAGATGTCATAGTGTCCAGCGAGTGTTTTTGTTGTGTGTTCCTGGCTTAGGGATAAGTGATTTTTGAAAATGATGTTAAGAAATTAACTGTACATTAGATGGATTACGCCCCAGCAACACAGGACAGAGATAGCAACATCTATCCACCATATAGTCCAGATGAAGTACAGGAAGCCAGTCCCCCCAAGTCCATAATGTCTGTAAACGACATCGACCGCCACATTGATCAGCGTTGTAGCTGCCATGGGGAAACAGCCAGTATACATGCTAAACACTGGATCCGCAAGAAGCCTCAACCAAGCATCATGGTCGCGGAAGTATCGCACAGCGTTGAGAACGGTAAATATTATGAAGAGCGCAAGATTCAAGAGGAAGAACGCGAGGCTGAGCACAAATGTCACTTTGGTGTCTTTTCCATATGGGAAGTTATAGCAAAGGATGCTAATAGCCCCGGTTCCTGGAGGCGGATGTCAGAAAAGAGCCATATTCCTTCGATGAAAGACGGACCCATTGTAACAGCGAAGAGAACTGGGGACGCTTGGCTAAGAAAAGAGTTTATGTAATTTATTAAATTATAACTGGGGGGCGGGAGCAAGATGTACTCACCGCGTCAACTTGTCGCAGGCACTGAATACAGGATACATGGTGAATGGGTCACTAACGATGAGAAGGAAGGTACCTCAGGATGTTCGAGTCATAAATAAATATAGCTTATATCCGTGCACGGGGACCATGGCGTAAAGATTGCGATCTTCCTGAATTCCGAATTACAGAACTAGCAGGGTTCAAATTGGGTGAAAAAGTAACCAAGTACAAGGTCGGTGAACGGGTTCAAATTACCTAATACAATCTATTTGCATCTGTATGCCTGACCCTGGCCTGACCAGCCCATCGACCTAAATTCAATGTTCATCGTCTTCCCAGCGAGTATCTCACTGTCAGACTCATCCTTCTATGTGTTTGTACGTATAAATATATCGTGTTGGTCCATGCCAACTACCTTGCTGGCTTCCTCCCTTGTTTTTCGTTCAGCTCATTCCTTTATTTTATCCAATAACTCTCATCCTAAAGGATCTTCAGTACATCGAGTCCACAACAGGTGATACTAGGCCAAATTGATAATCCTTACTCTTCCTCATACAGTCCAATGGAAACTCAAACCAATACCCTACTATCTTCAGGTGGTGAACATATTGTGGTCACGACTCGAGTTCAAAAGATTTCCATTCTTCGTTTTTTCCGAAGAGCTCCAGAGGACCACGCCACTACCCATGGAATGCACTCGCCGCGTCAAGTAAAGAAGTCCAAGAGCGATAGAAAAGCGAAAAAATCTGCGTTGATAATTCGCTCATTGATTGTTGGTTCTGGCAATTCTGTTGTAGCGGTTACACCCGCTGCGACAAGATCGCATATGAGCAAAGTCAAATCACAGCTTGGGCAGCCCAGCTCAGCCAAACGAGTCATTGATCAGTTACGGTGCTTGCCTGCATCCGACTCTGGGGAGTCGTCCTTACAGATTTCTCACCCTATCCATGCCGTTTGCCTCGAGCACACGGAAGCCGAAGCAGATAACATACATTTCTCTAGATTATCTTACGATGGCCCAACTATTAACCAGCTCGGCTTTCCTGCCATTGTTTCTGCCCCAATTGATAACTTGGCTACACTATTTACTGAAATGCACGTAGTGGATCTCATCAGTACCCCAATGCTTGGACTTGGTCAGCCAGGAGATGGAAATGGTATTCTGGCTGGTTCTGTTCCCACCGCGGAAACTGTTATAGAAGGCATAAAACAGATTACTCCCGAGCTTATGGCGCTGGGCTATGCCACTGGTAAAGCAATAATCCCCGACCACACAGGCTTGTATACTCCTTTTGTCAATCACTCTTCTATTCACCAATATAAACAGGTGTTTATCCTCCTACTGATCGCATGTCAGTCTTGACCTGTAAGTTTATGAATATGCACTTCTTCGATATTCCTGTTCAAATTGGATATTAGATTGGTGGGGCCTTGAACTTGTGCTCCCTGCGCCTACTATTGCATATCTAGATGTGTGGTTGTCTCCTTTCTGTGCTCCTTCCTGATTGTTCACATTTTTGACCAGAATGTCCAATCCATCTCAAACGCGGTTGTGAACTTTCTTTCAGCACTCGCATTGATAAACAATGGTGTACGAGAGATTTTGCCATTTATTCGATATATAGGGCAGTTTGTTGAATTTGAGTTCAATACAATTCGGAAGCAAGATAAAGGACAAGGGGTAGTATGTGCAGCGACATGGTGCGGTCAAGCGTCATATTTAAATGCATTCTCTGATTGTTTTGATCTTTCTCGCAGGATTATGCCTGCGGCAATGGTATTCATTTGTGCCACTTGAATAGAAGACATTGATCACTAACAATGATGTATATATAGGTTCCTCGTCCATGGGATTTTGCTCCTCCGCCTCAAACTAAAGGGTCGGCGGAAAAGATTTTGCCTGAAACGTCAATCCCTAAATCTATCCCACCGATAGCAGACAGTCTACTGGGCATGGTTACCACCGAGACATCTTCATAGATTGCAAAATTCACGTAGTCTCATCTAATAGACCCCTCCTCCACTTTATGACTGATTAACGAACGAATGTTAACGATTAACGATATATATGACGAATCTTATTTCCGTATCCTTATATTGGATATTGTAGAACTACAGCTGTACTTATATATCAAGTTTACATTCCTTTGATGATTATGAAGTTTTTTATACGGTAACTTAGTACGTGACATTGTTCTTCCTGTGAAGGATTTAAAGCAGTACCTCTTAAGAAGTATATTGGTCTAAAACAAAAAGTGGACATTTGGAGGATTGAACTCCAGACCTCACGCATGTGCAAGTATTAATGCGAAGCGTGCGCGCTACCACTGTGCCAAATGCCCGTATATTATGTTGCAAAATAACGGCATCACGGCGGAAATGATAATAAATGAAGAACGATCAGGAAAAAGGGATTGACCTTGGATTGACCAGCAGCTGTGTATGAACAAGTTTAACCGCAACTTTGAAAGATGAAGATGGGCACGAGCTTCTAACAGCCAGGCCAGAAGCAGTCTATTCTATTGTAAATAAGTAGCATGATTTTGGTCCATAAAGAAATAGGATACAGCCCAAGCCACATAATGTTCCACAAGAAAAGCAAACATATGAAGAAAGCCGTTTCCTAGAGACCAGGGATGATGTGACAATAGTTACAGACCGTATGCATGCTTCCGGTAGAACATGTGAATTCTCTCAGGAATTTCCCCGTGGTGTAGAAGGACATGGGACCCTAGCAGTAAGAGTGGGCTTTGGATGTCTAAGGCAAGGGAAGGTTCTCTCGTGAAATTAACTAGAGCCAGACTGCGCTGTGGAGTGCGAAGAAGAGCTTGTAACCAGTTGCATAGTAAGCCATGGTCTAGAGGAGACGTGTCGCGGCCGAGTAGTTCCGAAGAGCTGGCCACAAGGTAGAGTAGCGTTGCAAGATGCTACCGGTCATGTCGTTCACTTAAAGAGGATGAATCATAGGTAAAGACACAAGTGAAAAGGCTTCTTTATAACGATCAGTTACATACGGGTTCAGAGACCACGGCTTCCATACCTACTGTTACATGAGTGACACACTAAGAGAGACGAGTATCTGGGATTCATTTATTGCAGATGTGTATCATAGGTGATGAATAAGATAAGATGCGCAGGAGGGCGCCAGAGCAAGTAAGGCAGTGGTAGCGGTGAGTAGGGGTGCAAAGTACAAAGTGGGCAAGGCAGAGATTGGCGGAAGTGATTACATAATAGGTTTTCGATGGTGAGCTCGGGTCATGACATTCCATTTGTAAAGCCAGACCCAGCCAGCGTATCCCTCAGACTCTCTTCCTCATTCCAATTTTCGTTTCTTTATTTTCTTTCCAAAATATTGTATACAGGCTCGCTGATTCCCTCTGTCCTCATTCCTATCCCCAGCGATGCCTGGCGTTGCTCTTCACCCCAATTCTACTCCCATACCTGGGCTCGGAGGTCTTCCCGCAGCCCGTAAGTCGATGCCACCTCCCTCTCCCCACTTCACCACTCGACCAACCACTATACCAGCTCCCCAGAACGACTCCTCTAGACACCCCGACTTCATCTCAGAGATCAAAGCCAACGCAAGGGAATCCGTCAACAAGAGGACCAAGGGTGCTTCACCCTTGTCTATGATTCGATCCGCTCAGACTATGTTTGTCCAAGCCAAGGACTCCGAGTCGAAGGGGGATCTGCGTGCTGCATTGGCATCTTACATCAAGACTGCGAGCCTCGTCAAGATGACCATGGATTCAACAGAGTTTTCTCAGGAGAGGAAAGGAAAGGGCGGAGTGCTGCGCAAGGAAGTTAGCGATTTTCTCGACGTATGTGCCACTTGTTTATCTCTCTGATGCAACTACCTCATCACTTCACCATTCACAGGGGGAAGGCCATGATCTGCCTGCCTTATCTTCGGCCGTAGAAGAGAAACTGAAGGCAATGGATCATTCTCAACCACCGTGCGTTCCTAGTTCTAAATGTTTCTTCACACGAATATTCCTCATCCAAAATGCCCTCTAGCAATGCCTCGGACTCTACCGAGGCACCTAGCAAGCCAGCACGAAGCATTGCAGAACGCGTGCGTGCATTGCAGGACAATGGGTTGAACGATGCATCCATGGGACCACCGAAACGCATTTCGCGAGACATATCAAACCTCCCTTCACCACCTCATTCCGCAACCCGTTTTCCTTCATCTTCTTCATCCACCCAACCTCAGTTACCCTCCATAACGACCGTATTCCCTACTTCACCACCCGCAGCGCCAACCCCATCTGTATTTGTGCCAACCTCTGCCCTTGGGCCACCTTCTCCGCAATCATCACCGTCCTCTTCACCCCAAATGAACAACTTCGATCTATCCGGCTTTACACAGTCCTTCCCGCCCATCGATGAGCTAGACGAAACATTTCATCTCCCCACGGTGCCCACGGGCGTAAGCGTCGCATCGAACAAGTCTAACGGAAATAAGGACTTTAGAAATGGAGATTCAAGCTCGGCAAGTCCTATAGCGTCATTCAGGAACTTTACGGTACCGATCGAAAGACCATCAAGTACCCCGATTACACCGGTGAATAACGCATTTGCGAGTCGTCCTGCGTCGCCCATAAAAGCATCGTCATTTAAACCGTCTGGGCTGGGCGCGTTGTCGTCTGTTTCGCGGCCGCCTATTCCAGTGAGAAATGCAGCTACTCCGAAGGAGCTCGCGTCGTACATCGACAGCTGGAACGTTTTGCTTATTGATGTGCGAAACCGGGGGAATTTGATCAAGAACATATCGACAGCAAATCGGTAGTGTGCATTGAGCCTCACGTGTTGCAACGGTCCAAGTATGTGTCTATAGTACTTCCAAGTGCCTTGTCACTAATCATGTTCATCAACAGCTTAACAGCATCAGCCTTGGAAGACTCTATGGCCGTTGGTCCACGCAATGAAGGAACCCTCTTTGGTAATCGCGACAAATTTGACCTTGTGGCAGTCTACGATTCTTCTTCAACCAGCTTTGGCAGTGCTGGCTCTCCCTCTCCATTCTACTTCGCGTGATATCAGAGCAAGCATTCACAAAAATGCTGAAACGTATGCCTATGATACTTATTGGCGGATTAGAGGCGTGGAAAAGAGATATTGGTGACAAAGGCATATGGAGAAATGAATCCACACAGAACGAGACTCAGAGACCTTCGCCCACACACGCACCAGGACCCATGTCTAATGGACATTTCACCAACGGGCATTATTCTCCCACTATCATTGATTCTACACAGACTTGGATGCCGAAGATTAATGGTGATGTGGGACATAGGACCGCTTATTCTGTTGATCATGCTTCTGGACATGCAAGGTGAGCGATGTTGTTCTTCAGGAACTGGAAGAAGGTTAATGATGACGTTTAGGTCTCCTGCGGATGTTACTTATACCGGTTCTCATGCTGCTCCAGAACGCCCAATTGGAAGGAGACCTGCACTTTCAAGGCCTGCCTCTGGCTCTCTATCGTATTCCCGCGGTATAGAAAATGTATGTATGATTATTCCATCCAGCACAGTTTCTAAGGGTTGCCCAGGTTCCACCACCTTTGCCTCTATCAGCGGCTCCGTCCACAAACAGCTTTTCGTCATCCTCTTCATCCATACAATACCCCCAATTTCCCAGACGTATATCCCCGACTGCCTCAGGTTCTGCTTCTGCTTCCATTATTTCTTCTGGATTTTCACCTCCAACCCCTTACACTTCTGCTCCTATCTCTTATGATATAACATCACCACCGCAAGCATCTATCAATCCTTCAGGTTTATCTCGCCGAAGAAGTGACTTCGTTGATCAGTCTCAAGAGGCGCTTCTATCCTTTAACAATACCTCTCGTGCCCCGATAGATTATCCCGAATTGCGTCCTCCACCTGCCGTGGCCTCGCCTGTTTTGGAGAGACAAGATAATCGTCGCGTCGCGCCTAGTTCTTTGCCCGTGACGAGTTCTGCTCCTAAGCCGCCTAGAGTTAATTATGAGTATCCCCCTACTTATTGGTTGGATATGGAGATTGGCACGTCGGGCTTAAAGAATATGGGGAATACGTGCTATATGAACGCGCCGGTTCAATGTTTAAGTGCGACGTTCCCATTTGCGCGATTCTTCACAGGTAAGTGAAAATTTTGTTACTTACATCGCATGTCACTAATTGATTTACAGAGGGACGTTGGAAAAGTGCAGTCAACTTTCAGAATCCACTTGGTTCCAAGGGTGCATTAACGGCATCTTTTGCGGAGCTCTTGCGCGAGATGTGGGGCGGCGACATGCCTTACCTTGTTCCTGGCGATTTCAGGGTGGGTGTTTCTTATGTCTGCAGTTAAAAATGTGTTCCTCATTTTTGCTTTTAGAGAACTGTTTGCAAATTAAATGCTCAATATAACGGCGCCGATCAACACGATTCACAAGAGTTCCTTAGTTTCCTGATTGATGGTATCCACGAAGACTTGAACCGTATTCTAGTCAGACCCAAAATCACGAGCACACCTGAACAAGAGGCGGAGCTGGAGACCCTTCCTCAACAGATCGCTAGTGAACGGGAGTGGAGAACATGGCGATCGTCAAATGATAGTCTTATTGTGGACTTTTTCCAAGGACAATTTAGGAATCGTTTGAAGTGTTTAACATGTCATACGGTACGTTGACTAGTACAACTGGAGGGAAGTTGCTGATATCCTCGCAGACGTCAACGACATACAATGTATTTTCTATTCTTCAGCTGCCTATACCCCATACCAATAGTAGCAAGGTGCACATTCAAAGTTGCCTCGATACTTTATTGAACGAGGAAATCTTGGAGAAGGATGATGCATGGGATTGTCCTAAATGCAAGACGAAACGAACTGCTTCAAAGAGGCTATCTCTCGCACGGCTACCTCCTATCCTTCTTATCAATTTCAAGCGATTCAAATACAAGGGAAAGTTTGTGGATAAAATAGATACCTTCGTTGACTTCCCTATGAAATCCCTCGATCTTACCAACTATATGCCTGCTCCTTTACCTCCCGGTGCCGACAAGTCGGAGTTGAATGGAGGCTTACCTTTGTCACCGGACGATCCACGAACACAGCTCCCACCGTACAAGTATGATTTGTATGGAGTAACCAATCATTATGGTAGCTTAACTGGCGGCCATTGTAAGTGTCCTTTCCTGGCTTTAACTATGGATACTAATTGTCTTTCCAGACACCGCATCCATAGCTTCCCGTGGAGGTTGGATGTACTGCGACGACAGCAGTGTGAGGCCTGTCGATCCCAAGTCCGTCGTGGTAAATAACAATCCCATTAAGCTTGTATGCTATTTACTAAAATATTTGATTACAGAATCAAAAGGCGTACGTCTTGTTTTACAAGAGAGTCCGACAGTAGATTATACAATTAGTTATTCGATATTCCCCTTCGTTTAAATCGGTTTCTTCTAAATGTAGTCATTTGTATTCTAACCTTCATTCATTACTTCTCGCTGGACTCACTCCGGATATGTAACTTTATAGTCCTAATTCATGACACCATCATGCTCATAGCTTCTGTGTTACTTTCGGTTGTTTCGAAATGGCATTTGTGACATATCCATTTGTCTGATCCATCGGGATAGAATGCAGGTGAGAACTGAGATCGACAACGCGAACATTCAGGTTCAGAGGGTGTTGTATCGAAGGGCGTGCTGGAAGCCCGAGAGACTGAAGTTTCACTGCGCACGTTCAGTATAGTGTCCAGCCGTCTCGCCTTACGCAGTAAACCATGGGCTTGTCCGACAGCGGCCTGCTTGTAAGCTTGGCAATATACTTGCAGGGCCGTCTATGGATGACGAATGAGCAAAGTAATGACAATTAGAAGGGTTAGCCTACCTCTCCACCTTCATTTGTCTCGCAGATATCGTAGATATCGCGTTTACTATGATCATGGTCTTTACAAGACACAATTGCATTCATAGCGCCAGTTTCTCCTTTGAATGTTGTTGTGATCGTCGTATCCCGACGACTGCTCTTGACCTGCGATGATACAATCAAAAACTCTTCTTCAGTGTCAAGAACATATCACATACTGGTTGTATTTCGAAACCAAATTTATACTCTTGTTTCCAAGCACACGAAGCATGATATTCCTTATTACAATCACTACACCGAATAATGGCACCTTGTACTTGGTTGCATATAGAGCAGTTCTATGAATGTAGTTTAGAGGACGTATTCTTGAATAGTACTGGGATAGACTTACTGCCTCCCATTTATGACTTGAAATGGTGCTGAGACCTTCAACCAACCGTAGCCGAGAAGCATCGGTAAAAGTTAGCTCCGGCGTAAATACGGCGCATAGGATATGTGCCCATCCTTGGCCTTCTGTTGGCTTGCAAGCCCGCAGAAACGAGTCAGGATGAGGATAAGGTCTCCGCTTTTTCTCCTCATTCGACGCTCGCGGACATAGTAAGCAATCAGAGTTCTAAAAACAGGTTTAGAAATCTAAATATAAGGTGCTCGAAATAACCGTCACATACAATAGATGCCTCCAATGTGTCTTCGTTCTCACACAACTCACAACTCCATACTTCTACAGCAGATGGGTCAACAATCGCGCCGCACGAACCTAGAGATATATTAGTTAACTCGGAACGCTGTGGCGATACATCTATTGAGAGGCTTACCCGCATGTAATCTGACTTGACATTTCTTGCACTTGAGAACTTTCCCAAGAGGACCGGTCTTTGAACAGGCAAGACAACGAATCTGAGGTGCAGCTGAGACCGGAGGCGGGGGCGTTGATCGCACAGAAGTAACGGAGACACTTGTCTATTGAAGAAAAAGAGTAAATTGAAGGGGGTGAAACCCAAATATAAAGTTTACGTACCCTTGCTCGTTTAGTTGAAGGCCCTGCCAACGGCGTACCTTCACGTTTCTCCGTAGATCTGGTCTTCGTAGCAGGCAGGGATTCTTCGCGGAGAGGCCGTACATTCAAATCTGCATACTTTCTCCAGTTGGTACCGCACATTTCACATAAAAGATTAGTTGATAATCCTCTTGGAGCCTTCCACCAAACACTAGATTCTCGGGTTCTACAAGCACCGCAGCTGGGTGACTTAACAGGTAGGTCTACAACAGACTCTTCGTCATCAGGCAATCCAACACGCTGACCATCCGTAGCTTCAGCTAAGCTACCGTACTTCTTGCTGATAGGCTTCGGAGGAGGACCGAATTTCCGGATTCGTTCGTTTTCTTCCCCTAACTTTGAACTAGAAAGGGCAGAAAATGTCAAATATACTATCATACACCATAACAAATTAACCAACCTCTTCCAGTGTCCGTAAAAACGAACAACTTCGGGCATAGAGCGCGTTACAACTTCGTCACGTACGGCACGAAGTTCAGCACCATGAAGATGGATTGCATCTTCGAAAGCAACAACCTCTTCCCGCGACCAGGGTTTATCAGCATAGGGGGTTTCTTGCTTCTTCCACTAAAGAATAGAGTTAGCGGGAAGCTAAAGCTTCCTTGGTTGGTGAGCTTACCTTCTCCCCCGTTCGGATGGGACCCCTCATACTTACGCCCGTGAATGGCTTCGCAGCTAACGCTGCGTCTGAAAATCTTCGAATGACTTCCGTTAGCCAGTCCACGCTCGACTTTAACTTCTGGTCGTCGGTAATAGTAGTTTTACACGATTCAACTAATTGCCATTAACGAATATTATCGCAGCGTCAGTACACGAGCGCTTACCCTCGGCCACTAAAAGAAACAATGGTAAATACATTATGTAACCCGAAGTGATGAAACCACGCACCTTCCGCCTCTGTCAAAGTGTTGATGATTCCCAGCACTTCGATCGTTGTGTCGCTACCTCTTTCTTCCATGTCTGCAAATACTCAGATAATTGACACGTAAATGGAAGAATAAGCAAACCTGGTGGATATGTGTATGGTTTGGGCGTCGGTGGTACGTTTGCTTGATACTTCGGGCCTTGTCGTGTGGCGGTACGGGGAAAAATAAGATCGTCCGGATCTAGTTCATCTGTTAAATGTACCATCCTTCACGAGTTAGGTTACAGACGTACCAAGTGTATCCTCTGCAACTGTGTGTTGACTGTATCTTCTGAATATAACCGGAATTGATCTATGGGAAGAAACTACTTACCCAAAGTAGCGGAAAGGCCACATCTTGAAATGTTTTATGGGACAGTTCTCCTCCCTCTCAGCTTGCGTCTTATCCTTACGAGGTCGTCCCCGTCCTCTTGGAGCTGGGGCATTGGATTTCACCCTGGAAGGTTGGGGTGCAGAAACGCGAACTTCGTGGCTGTCTACTTCTTCTTCATGCTTTCGAGAGCAAGGAGCACATGTCCACCCGTACCCTCGAGAAGGCTTGGCGGCGAGAGGTGGTTGGACGCATCCCATATGGAAGAATCGTTTGCAACGATCGCATTGTACGGACTCTTGACTAGAAGTAATCCATTATGGTGTGCTATTGCTGGCGGGTTCAATTAACTTACCTTGGACACCAAGCTTTGCAGGTATCACAGAGTCGAATTGTATCTGTTAGGTCAGGTATAACCTCTTTCTCTGCCACCACGTATTCATACCGTGAAGTCAGAACATCCCTGATGTTCTCAGGTACTACAAACATGAGCTCTATGAGGTCTAATAAATAGCATTGAGAATAGGACATGTACATACAGTTACGAACATCAGTTGCCTGAATAATTTCAAATTCTTTCTTGATATATGGATCAAACAGACGGTTGAAGTAGAATCTATCATCGCGTTTCTTCCAGCCAGCTAAATCAGAAATTTTGTCTCTGTGAAGCACGTGGCATTTGGCGCGTAGTTGATTAATGTCGCAAACCTCCGAATATATAGCAGCGAGGAGGAGACGAGAGTCAGCGACGGGACGGTCGCTAACATCACTGGGACGATAATACCAGGCAAGACGAACACGCGTGTACAAGTAATTTTTACCATCCTCCCCTTTGGGGCATCTTCCGGGGGAGGAATTGCATAATTCTGGCTATTGAGTACGGGGTCCCGTCCCGAGTATCCCAACTAGGGGAACAGTAGACATGGTCTGCAAAAATATGTTAGATATACTCAAATAATATGATTTCGACGTAGAGACGAATTATACCGTTTACTTTTACCAGTTCACCATTTTTGAGGTAGACAGGGTGTGACATGGTTAAGTGAGGAAACTGAGCTTAAAAACCCAGAATGGAACGAAGAAATGGGAAAAAGACCAAAATGGAATATAAAAGCAGGAAAGAATGCTATATAAACGAGCCGAATATTTAAGAGAGATAGTGGCGAGAATTCGACGAGAGGAAGCGTTGATTTCGTTGGGAGAAGGTGGAGGAGGGGAAACAAGAGTGATGATTGTAACTCCGACGACTCGTCGAAACTGAAGCTCTGAAACAAGCTGTAGCCAGAACAGATCCGCATTGATTCAAAAATGCCCACATAATCCTCTCGTGCCAAAATACCATTGTTGCTTCCCATTTACCTTTACTGAACCATATTTTTCCCTACCTAGCTCGCTCAGTGGCCTTTCGCGAGGCGTACGTGGCCATCGCATAACCACCCGGAATAGAAATAGTAACCAACGATAAGTTCACGGCAGCCGCGCTTCAATAGTGCAGCTTCTATTATATATATTATACACTATTTCATCGTGCGCCCACTCGAATTCTCTCTTTTTTCTTTTAGTTGGATCTCGTTTTTCCAGTGATTATTTCACGGCAGGGCCAAGTTCATTAGCGTACGATATCTATACAGCGTATATGTACTATACTATATCTGCCTTACGCTAAGATTATATATATTATACACTATTTCATCGTGCGCCCACTCGAATTCTCTCTTTTTTCTTTTAGTTGGATCTCGTTTTTCCAGTGATTATTTCACGGCAGGGCCAAGTTCATTAGCGTACGATATCTATACAGCGTATATGTACTATACTATATCTGCCTTACGCTAAGTGTTTTCGTTCAGGTGACCCCCAGGGCGTCTCAAGGGTCAACAACTCAGAAACCTAATCTTCTATGAATTGCCTTTCCATAAAGGATATGTGGGTCATTTTATGTGCGCGCACATTGCAGTGTGGCTATTCGACTGGAAGAACTTTCATTGATATGTTGATGCATGATGGGGTGACGGCAACAACTTTCATGCAGTAGGTTTTACGGTTACATGAGAAACCATATAAATAAATGGTGGCGATATGGGTACGTTGGTACAAAAATATGGTCGCTGACATTGCGGAACAGCTTAGGTAGCTAACCTTCTCGCAGCAAGCTAGCGAAAGTGGCTGCCGTAACATGTCGATTTCAGGCACGTCTTCGGCGTTCCGGAGGCATCACCCCGTCCGCCAGCCGATCAGCTTACTCATCGAAATGCCTTGGTATTTGAGGGGTCTTTCCTTTTCCGTACAAACATTCCGTGGTTTACTCCCCGCTTTAGCACTGGGCTCCCGTCAATCAAGCGTCACGCTCATCATCCTGGCACGGTCATTAGCCCACGCTAATCTTCTTCCTCCCCCTTCCCCTCCTCCCCCTCCCCTCTTGCTATTGCTGCCCTAGGGCACTCGTAGCTGGTTACAACCAGGTTACAGATGCACCAGGCTTCTTCAGACTGGGCAAAGGATGTTGCTTCGTACCAAGGGAGCGAGAAGGCCGACCATCTCACGCAGGCAGCACCAACGTCTGCCACTTCTACCGCTGCTGCAGATCTCTTACCCGCTCCCGTTACACAAGGAACAGGCTCAAACTCCGTTGGAGGCAAAAGCAAGCGGAAGGTTCGCGTAGGAGTACTTAGAGTTACATGGGCAAGGTTCAAGAAACGTGTCGGCACAGGGACTGCACCCTCAAGTTCTTCACCGCTCGATAGCCACCCGGAGAGTGCATTTGCTGTCAGGCGACAGGGAGAGGGAGAGGGGGAGGAGGATTCTGATCCCGTCGATGAAGTAGTAGTGGATAGGGTGTGGTCAGAAGAGGTTCGGACGTCAACCACACATTCTGAACTGGGCGGCAGCCCTGAGAAATCTGGAAGTCATCCTGTTGGTGCCACCAGCGACCACGAAAGTGTTCTACCAGAAGGAATCTGGGGAAGCTCAACACCTCTCATTATTGTACGCTATCGAATATGGCCCGCGATACTTGGTTTTTTCAGCACACGGTTTATTGATGAAGCATCCGAACGTCACTATGCACAGGTTTGTTTTCCCCATGTAACTCAGGAAAGCTGACTGAATAGCGCTAATCTTAAATGAATGATCGCAGGAGGATTGGTTTCTCAAAAAGTCACTAGCACTTTGGGCTTCTGTATGGCTGATAGTGAATTGGGTGCTTGGTTGCGCCTTTATCCCACACAATCCCGTCGTGAACATGGACAAAGTTTTCTACTTCGGGGTAAGTGTACTGCTCATCTATGACGACATACCTGAGCGGAATTTGAATTAACCTTTGCCACGGTCACCAGGTTGCACCTGTTCTCAGTTTGCCGATCCTGTATGTATACTTATTTCAGATTGTGATGCTCGAAAAACATATCTGATCATGATCCTAGGTTTATGGTCATGTATGATTGGCCTCGAGACCGCTCATTCTTTTATCAAGCCTTCCTTGTGGTTTCTATCTGGTGTTGGTAAGCCGCGGATGTATCTTGGAAGTATGAAATCTCGATCTTAATTCGATCATTCCCCGCAGGTCATTTTATCAAGTGCTATTTATGTAAGGGCCCTTCGCTCTGTTGTCGCGGAGTCTCTTACATCTCTTAACTAGCTTACTATGTGGCTACTACACCTCGACACCCAATTGCCAGGGCAGAGACTTTATGGCTACATTCTACTACACCTCTGTATGGGGTTATTAATCTTGTTGCGTTTACTCCCATCTTACCTTGTACACATCAGGCCCTTCAAACCATTGCCCTTTTCGGTTTGAAACTTAATCGCTTCCCAGCAGCAGTTGGGGCTGTGGTGTTCTACCTTTTGTATGATTTACTTTTAAACCTTCGTTGAATTGTGTGTAACGGTGCATATTTACAGTGCCTCTGCGACAATGATTCCATTGAGGAGGACGTGGGGACGAAGTCGGTATTATTTAATTTCATCAGCAAAGAAAGAAACTAATAAGACTTTCATAAAGGTCTCATTAACTTTTTCATCTTTCAATTTTGTAAGTTAGTTTCCATTCTTAATGTATCTATTGCTCATACGTGTCTTAGTCCTAATTTATGTGCACTATATGCGAGAAAGCGTGAGTCCCCCTTATGCGATAATGAATTCCTTGAAATGAGCTGTCCTGTAGTCGGAGCGTCGATTATATATTTTACGTGATCAGTTAAAGATGCAGTATCGGGTATGTCTGAACATCATCATAATGTCTTGCATATTATAAAAGTTTGTAGGCTACTCAAAAAGCGCAGATCAATGAAAAGAAAACGGCGGACTCGAAGCGGAGGCTCACATCGTACGTCTTGTCCAACTGAAGTGTGCTTGCATATGTTAACTTTTGATCCTGTAGCTATGTTTTTCATGATAAGTTCCTTTTCATTCCTCAGGAAGTAACTGCCTTACGTTATAATCTGCACAGGTCCGAGTTCCACTGAATACGGCACGTACGTGATTCTTAGATTCGTCCACTAGGCCGTTCACGCTGATTCCTGAGCCAGTTCTAGCCGTTCAAAATATGGAAGCATCTGGGACTATAGCCAAGGACCAGGAAGTGGAGTTCAATGCGCTCTCCGGCAGTCTTACTATGATGTCCAAAGGTCAGCACATTATAATCTTCAAGGTGATCTGACATTAATTCCGTTACTTATGTATAGTTTTGAACGATGTTTTGGATTTGTATGTTTCACCATCTTAATGTTGCACGGATACTTACGTCTACATTGTTCTCTCAGCAATCGCATGGACAGCGGTAAATTTGAATCTGCCTCCAGGGTACATTAATACCGATTCTGTAAACAGTTTCTCATACTGATCATTTCTACTATTAGCCTTACGCATTTCATCAAGTGATGCGGTCTCTTTTCATTCCATTACGGATGTCAACGGATGCCCGTGGATTAGAACTGGAAACACATCTTGACCCTAACATTGACATGGTATAGCACTGTTCTTCAACTGCCAAGATTAGACCTGACAGTTTGATAGATTGCCAGACGAGCCACCTATGAGGCTACGGGAGTGAAGGGGGAAACCATCAGAAAAGAAATACAGGATCATCCTGAGGTCGAGGGTGTAGTCACCGGAGACGAGACCCGGTTGCGCCAGATAATAACCAACCTTACTAGGTACGCGTCTACCAAGAGGTGGCAGGCTTATTTCTGATCCGCACTCTAGCAATGCGTGTAAATTTACTCCTACAGGTGGTAAATTAACCATTGCAACGAAGCTGGTTCTTCCGGAGATGGAAATGTCGTTCAGGGAGGAGGAAGACCTATCTTTGAAGAAGATAGAAACAGGCACGTCTTCAAGCGATAATCAGCATTCTCTTTCTGCTAGCCACCTCAGCAAACATAATATTGAGAACGGCAAATCTCCGCCGGCTATAGAGCGGATCGTTGTTCGCATTGAGGTAACCGATACCGGGTATGGGATCAAGCCAGATGATATGGCACACAGTAGACTTTTCTGTGAGTTTAAAGAATTTAGACTTACCATTTTTTGACTAACACCCGCTACAGCTGCATTCAATCAGACTGAGCAAGGTAGACAACAAGGTTCGCCGAGTGATTTATACGTTGTCTTGCCTTATTAATACATTCTTTAGGCGGCAAAGGGACTGGGCTAGGCCTTGCGCTCGTTCGTCAAATAGTAAAGATGACTGGAGGTCGTTTGGGTGTTCGGTCGAAAGTTGGTGAAGGTTCAACATTTTGGGTAGAGCTCCCTTTGGGTGTTGGCAGGAAAGCTCTTGCTGGACCCCACGATATGTCCCTCGACGGTTCTTCTACTGCATCGTCTAATCTTGACAGAATCAAAGCCGCTGCCGCTGCCGCCGGGGTCACTAATGGTCAGCCAGAGGGCACGACGAACGACATAATAAGGGCAGTAGATGCGGCCGCGATGAAGGCTACGCGAATTCCTTCTCATACAGCTCGTAAAAATGCAGCCATGCATAGTCTTATGGAGCAAGGTTGGTGATCTTTCCAAGTTGGACAGTATTTCGGTTTTAAAGCGTTTACTAGGCGGTCGGGTCGAGCTGATGTTGAAGAATGACGACTCTCAAACCACCGTTCCGACTCGAACAATCGGAGACATGTCTACTGGAACACAGTTCTCTTTACTGTTATCATGCTCGAGTGATAATCCTTCCGAGAGCCCTCAGCAGGCGAATCCTCGCGATCCAGAAGGAGAGGCATCTGACGCGTTATCTGCAACAACCCTAGAAGTCCCACCATCTCCTTCGGTACAGGGTCGTCCGACGTTTGTTCCACTTCCCAGTCCGCGGTCATTTTCAATGGAGTCTCAACCGCCGCCGACTACGTCGACACTTTCACATACATCTGCTGGATCTTCTGCAGGCCTTATGAATTCGTTTGGTGCAAGTCATGCTCGCAATAGTCCTGCATCTTCCAACGCGACGCTCCATATTATGCCAGGCATGCCGGTTCTTGTTGTCGATGATGATAACCTGACAAGAACGCTGATGAAACGCCTCCTTACACGACTGGGGTGTACCGTCACGCTTGCGGAGAATGGGGAGATTGCGCTTGAACTTATTCTTGGACGGTCTGTGCGTGGAACGCCTTCAACGGATGCATCTCGCAGCACAGCACCCATACTAGAACAACGAGAGGAAAGAATTAATGCGGGCGAGGAAAGTAGATATGCGGTGATATTCCTTGATAATCAGATGCCGGTCATGTCAGGGCTTGAAGTGGTGGAGAAGTTGAGGGAGTTGAAGAGGAAGGACTTTGTCGTGGGCGTGACCGGTTAGTTGAATCATTGCGGTTAGTGTACGCGCATACTGATGTTTGCTCTTTGCCACAGGTAATGCATTACTGAGTGGTAAGTTTTGTGTTGAATTCGGCACAAATCATTGTTAACTTCTTTCAGATCAAAATGAATACTATGATGCTGGAGTAGATCGGTATGTCTTTCGAATTGACTCTAAGATGCGAGAACTGATTTGTGGACTCACCTAGCGTGCTAACGAAACCAGTACTGGAACGTAGTCTTCGCGAGATGTTGATTGTTGCAGACGAGCGACGAAAAACTCAGCAGCAGCAATCGACGAATGCTACTACTCCAACAACATAGTTGCGTGTTAGGCATTATTTCCTTTTTGGGTTATC
The DNA here is from genome assembly GCA_025738555.1 of Cyathus striatus. NCBI lineage: Eukaryota > Fungi > Basidiomycota > Agaricomycetes > Agaricales > Nidulariaceae > Cyathus > Cyathus striatus. Next base: position 3,725,209 of record JAOVFP010000013.1, on the reverse strand, counting down.
GGGCTATTCTCTTCTGGTCTAGGAGTTGTTTATGCCTTTCTCTCGTCGGATTGGACATTGTTCGATATTGCTTTTGGGTATTGGGATGATTTCAATTGTTCATTGTTAGACATAATGGTGTGGGATCACGGAGTCGACACACATGGTCAATCTACTGCATACAAATAGTGATAGTTAGTTTTCATGCATTCCTTACGATTATGAATATTATAGGAGTGATTCGGATACGATAATACGATGAATGGTATGGATGAGTGAGGAGCAATTGAATGGAGAGTTTTCCCAGCAATGAGTGGCACATGTCTGCAGTGAATGGTACAAGCATGTCGGATTTAGCCGAGCGAGGGTAAACGGCTTGGAATTTGTTCCTTGTCACAGTCCACAGCCATATCCTTCTCCCTTCGCAACTACTTTGCTCACACAACTCTCCGTTTTCCCTGCCAAATTCACTTATGCCACAAGACGAATCTCCACCTGCATCCCCGCCATCTCCGAACGCGACAGAGTCAGGTAATTACTAGCCATTTATTTCCTCCCGAACCCTTACTCAACAACTGGTTATCTCTCCATCTTACTTCAACACAGAGCTCAAATTGTCGAAGAAACGGGAGAGAGAAGCTTCCTTAGAGCCAGTGACAACTCCTAAGGCCTCTGTAGTATGTGTCATTCTTTTGCTAGGTCAACCGTCGTGAAGCTCATTACCGATAACGTCTTTCAGGAGACGGATCCACTTCTACGGGAGACACGCACGCCTGCAAAGAAGAACAGACGACAATTGGCCCCCACGGATGAAGAAGAGGATGGTACGACACACTCTAGGTCAAACTCCAGTTCTCCACCAATCAGCGCCTCACCACCTCAAGAAATGAAGATTAAGGTTCGCCAGATCAGTCAAGGTGTCGAAGACCTTAGTTGGCGCAACATGCAGCCCCCCGTTTCGGAGGACATGGAAAGCGAGCCTGCAGAGCATATTGCTCCTCCGCCTATAGAAAATCAGCAACCGGTGCAGTCTGCTTCACAGCAGGCTGAGGAGCCTACACCTATCAAAGCAGATGACGAGACTCCCCCGAAGAGCCCCGCTGACTCTCAACTATCGCAGTCAGTTTCTGAACTTCCGCCTGCCAGCGCCTCTACATCCGTGGATAATCTTACATCAGACGATCCTTCACGGCTGCGGGCTGACTCTGAATGCGGTGATAAAGGCCTCAAGCGCAAATTCGTGGAACGGGGGGACGAGTCAAGGGCCCCAAGAAAACGGTGATGCCTCTAACCATGCATCCGAGCCCTTGAAGCGCCCACGCGACGATCCAGACAAGGATGATAACCCTCGCGAGGCTAAGCGACCTTCCCCACCTCCAGAACCGAAGTCTCCCAAGAAGACCTCTCCACCATCACCAAAGGTCCCTAAATTGGTATGTACTATTTATTTGCAATCACCCTCGTTTTCTTTCTGACACGCGCGTGCGTGGTAATGAATAGAGCGGATTTTCGGCATACGCCTCCAGCAGCTCGCCTTTCGCGTCTGTTAAGGGGCAAAATGTGTTTTCAAAATCGTCTTCCCCACCATCATTTTCTGGCACACCTTCTCCCTCGCCTTTCTCCCCCAATGCCATCCCTTCGCCTCCCACATCCGTAGTAAGGTCCACTTTCGGCAACAAGGCTGGCGAATCATCCTCAACATCGACTCCCACAGCGACCAAACGCACTGGGTTCGAAGCTTTTGCTTCTACAGCTTCCCCCTTTGCAAGTGTTACCCGATCAAAGTCCCCTGTATTAGGTTCAGCTTCCAAGTTAAATAGGAACAAGTCACCGCCGCGTCGTGGAGGATCAGCCAGCTCAAATCCTTTTGCGTCTTACGCTGGCGAATTGCAGAGCTTTGCTGCTCCCATGTCGAAACGGCCCCGGGCTGGTTCCCCCGATGGATCATCTCGGAGTTCTGTAGAACGTGGAACTTCCAAAACACTGGGAGGTGGAAGTGGCGCTGATAGCGGTGCGGAAGAGGAAGAGGAGAGACATACCAGCTTTGGGGAGAAGTTGAGGTCCACGAAAGATGACGATGAAGATAGAAGCGACGAAGAACAACAGAAAGTTAAGCTAACTGAGCAGGAAGGTATGTGTTCATGATATTTTATGCTATAACAAAATGCTGATATCGCATTTTACAGTACTTACTGGGGAAGAAGATGAGGAGACGCTGACCCAGGTACGAGGCAAGCTTTTCACGATTATGAATGGTGGTTGGAAGGAACGTGGAACTGGTCTCCTGAAGTTAAACGTTAAGCGAATTGACGGATCTGGAGCACGTCTTGGTATGCCTTCGTTATTTGTATATGCTCAGTTAACTGACTTGATGATTCTAGTGATGAGGAAGGAAGCAGTGTACACTCTGCTGCTGAATGTAACCCTATTCCCCGGAATGAAGTGCAACATTAATCCCCAGGATCCTCGATACCTGCGCTTCAGCATCATCGAAGGCGGAAATACTACCCATTACAACCTGCGGGTGAGTTCCTTCTTTACAGTACTCGTTCGTTGGCTAATGATTACCAGGTGTCAAATGCTAAGATCGCCCAGGACCTTTTGGAGGAAATCAATGCAAACATCCCTATGGCATGAAAAGGACAATTCATTGAGCTAGATCCTATACTGACCTGAAATTGATTGTGACTCTTGGCGTGGGCAGTACATGTCTGCGTTGTACCACTTATGATTGTCGACCTTCACACACTAATAGGGTCATGATTTTTATTACATTACAACGACCCATGCTAGTAGTATCTATGCTGTGAACGATTTTATCTCAACGATCTTTTAAATTTGATTCTGATTACAGTGGACGGGGATGTGTGATTTTTGTGAATTGAAATCGAACGTGTGTCCTGCGCGTACAATCGGACCCTGATGGACATCGGAGGCTCGGAGCGCTGACGCCGCAGTGTGCGCATCTCCATATCAATGATATTCCCACGGCGGTATCGTACTCAGGGATGCCGTCGTGTCGAATTTCGTGTCATCGCAGGTTGACCGTTCTGTAACCTTTACCTCTCTCCTTCTCCTCCGTTCTTTCACTATCTCTCGTTCATGCTATTGGTCTGTCCATTTGATATCTTGTGAATACAAGCTTACTGAGGTTTGGTTACAGCAATAAAGTAGCGTGTCATGGACAGCTCTTCCCTCCTCTATGGAGGGCTTTCCCTGGTAGTCACCGGGTTCGTCGCTGTGAGTATAGCTTCTGCGTATTCTATGATGATGACTACCCTTTCATCCTTGTTCTATGAGCCGCGGGCCAATCCTCGGATTGTGCGCCATGGCGACGACGACATCTATCTTTGGGTCGGGGAACATCCCCTTGCTCTGAAGCTTTCATCTAATTTCAAGCTTGTTGACGTGTTGCTGACGAAATCTAGTTGTATACAGTATTGGTATTCTGGTCACCGCCAGCAATCGTAACTCACGATTCGGAAAAGAGATATCGCTCTAACAAATCACGGTCGAAGCCTTTACCCCTCACCTCACTGTCAGAACCTAGCAAAGTCGATCTTACCGTTGTGGTTCCGGCGTACAATGAAACCGAGAGATTACCAGTAATGATGGAAGCAACCATTGATCACCTAAAATCGCTGAAGACGAAGCGTACATACGAGATACTCATCGTTGACGATGGCTCAAGCGATGGTACTTCTGCCGCGTCCCTAGACCTTGCTGCAAAGTACCCAGAGTGCGACATCAAAGTCGTCACCTTGGCGAAAAACATCGGAAAAGGAGGTGCTGTAAGGCATGGAATGCTTTATAGCAGCGGAGAACGCCTTCTTATGGCAGACGCGGACGGTGCAAGTCGGTTTGAAGATTTGGAATCTCTCTGGGGAGAGATGGATGCAATTGCGCCTAGCAATACACCCGGTGTCGTCGTCGGTAGCCGTGCTCATCTCGTTAATACTGAAGCCGTGGTCAAAGTACGATCTCATGACTGTATGTTACTCAATTGCTTTCTGACTTCCCTTTCAGCGATCGCTCCTCCGCAATATTCTTATGTATGGATTGCACACGGTTCTCCGCATTGTCGGCGTTGGACACATCCGAGACACTCAGTGCGGATTCAAGCTGTTTTCACGTGCGGCTGCCCAGCAGATATTTCCAGCTCAACATCTTCCTACATGGATATTCGACGTCGAACTTCTTTTACTTGCCAAGCAACTTCGTATACCCGTAGCTGAAGTACCTATTCAGTGGCACGAGGTACCGGGAAGCAAGCTGAACGTGATCACCGCTTCCGTGCAAATGTTGCGGGACCTCTTGATTGTCAGAGCTAATCATTTATTGGGCCGATGGAAAGCCTCCCCTGCAAAGATAAAATCCTCTTAGATTGGCATACTTCGAACGTTGACTTATTTATTCTGGATGTATTGTACTTTCACTGCGTGGAGAACGAATTTATTGGTTTTCTGCTTTCGGTTTTATGGCTACTCGCACTCTTTTCTTTATTGCTCGAGGGAACCACCTGATAGGTTTACCATCACAGCGACCACTCCACAGAACGATTCCGAGGACCTAATTATTGTCGACTGCACCAGTTTAGGATATATTATTAGATTTTTGACATGTGCGTTTTCTCACTCACATCCTCGTTTCTTAACTTAAGTCATTTAAATGTTCCGCAGTTTACCATCTTTAGCCACCCCTTCCTATAGCAGGCACCGGTGAATGTTTTCCGACCAGCATTCCCTTGAACGCATATGCACCCATGTCTTCTGATTTGTCGAATGATGAAGCGAAAATACTATATCACTGCTACTTACGTTTGCCTACAAGCAGGTGAATTGCACAAGCATTTTCCAAACCGTTGAACTTCAATGCGAGAGGTTCATGACGAGAATAGATTATCAAGTGCAGCCGCCCTTGTTTCCTGGGCTCTGGAAGCTTTAATTATTTTTTCTTCATAGGACTTTGCTGCCGACATGACATCCGCCATTCTCACACAATTGCATCCAGATGCGCTAAGCAACCTTCGGTGTGATGAGGAAGCTCTCCCTGATATTGATATTCATGCTCTTCTGCACGCTTCGTCGCGCATGCGCGAAATACAGGGTATAAAAGGCACTGACGTGTATACTAATGTCTTCAGCACAACCCTCTTTGTGCTTTGCGTTGATCTAGTAGCATGCGCTTCTCCTCCATCTTTGTCGCCTTGTTCTCCGCCTTGAGCGTTGTTGCTTCCCCTCTAGGGGACCTGACGAAGCTTGACAAGCGAGCGATCGCTCAGGGTACTTACTATCTCACTCGTCTGCTAATTGGCACTCATTATCCTTAAGATACATTCAATGACCTGGTATTCTACTTCCAATGTGAGTGCTGCCACCCTTGTATATATGCAGATGCTCACAGTTGATATCTCTCGCAGATGCCTCTTCCGCCTATTCCCTCGTGTGTCCAAAGCCCAACGGAAACACGCTAGTCACGATGGTAATACTTCGGTTTAAGAACACGTCTCGCCGTTGGTTGAACAGCATTTAGATCAACAATGTGGTTACGGACACGCAAGGCTTCATTGCTCGTGACGATAATAAGAAAGAGATTGTGGTGTCTCTTAGAGGGAGGTGAGACCTACGCAAATCCGTTAATTCGTTTTCTAACGAAGCATGCAGTACCTCGCCAACCGATTTCCTGATAGATGCAGAGCTATTGCTGATTCCATTTGTTTCTCCTGGTGTCAATGCACCGTGTAATATTATATCTCCTAAACGGATATACATATGCTAATAGGTTTCTTGTAGCCGGATCTCTAGCCCACACTGGCTTTTTAACCGCGTAAATACCTATTTTAAGGAATTTATCTTTACTTACGGTCAACAGATGGAACTCGGTCGCAAACACGGTCATTTCAACCGTTAAGTCGCAACTCGCCGCTCATCCCGGTTACAGTCTTGTCTCCACGGGTCATTCTCTGGGTGGTGCGTTGTCTAGTTTGGCTGGAATCTCTCTGCAGCAGAACTTCCCTGGCAGGTGCGAAATGTATTTTAGCGTTCTTTAGATACTTTTAGCTCACAGAGTCACAGTTCTGTTCGTATGTTCACTTATGGCCAGGTAACGATTAGTAGTGAATCAGTAGAGAATATATTTATAAACCCATTTTAGCCACGGACCTTCAACCCGACTGGCGCATTTTTTATCAACCAACAATTCGGAAACAAGGCGTTCAGAGGTATGTGATACACATCAAATTAACTTGGCCACTGATATTCAAAAATCATGCAGCGGTCCACACGATTGACGGGTAATATGGTTTCCCATTCACATACTTTGCCTTCTCACTTTTTAAATCGTAGTGTACCTACCATTATTCCCCAGTCGCTCGGGTATAGACATCATGGTAAGTTGTTCATGATGAACCTTTCTGATACCTGATTCCCCGCTTTAGGCGTTGAGTTCTTCCAGTTTCTTGACCCAGCGTCACCCGCTACGACCAAGCAATGCGCCGCAGATGGTGAAGACCCCACTTGCTCGGACTCTATTCCATCAGCTGGAATAGATGTTGCTCATCTTAGTGTAAGCGCAATGGCAACCTCGATCACCCACTTCTGTTAACTAGTCTCACCAGTATTTCAATATCGTGGCTGCGACTCCATTCTGCGCTTGATGCATTGTAATGTATCGTATCTGATTTTTGTAGCTCGATGTAACAGGAACTTGATGGAAACAATATACTGATTATTCTTATAATTTTATCTTTCGTAATTACTGTTTTGTAATAAGCTCATGCCAGCCTGGGGGGAAAGGATAAATTTCGACTCTCGATTGGCGCGATCGAATTTTGACTATAATCCCAACCACCATGTTCAATGCGATCTTGTCATGCTTTTCCACATTTTTGCGAAGAAAGCCACCTCCTGAACCCAGGCCTAAAAACTATATCGAACCAACAGTTTATTACTGCGATGACATACACCCTGAATGTCCGAGTGTGAAACATAACGACCGGGATCACCAGTATATACAGCAGTGCGAACATCTCTGGTGCCTATTGTTTGCCTTGCATCATTTCGGCAGCCCGATATGTATTGGTAAATGCGAAACAAAGTATCCAACAAAGTATCCAATGAGGGCAGACTTTGCGCTGTTGTTTTTTAGGGGTATGATAGGCCAAAGCAGGCATGTCGCTGCATCAATCGTGTTATATGATGGCTCATGTACTTCCGCTTTTGATATACCTCGACGGCTCAACCAAAAGTATCGACAAAGTTCGTCTTGACTACGAGAGGATGAAGCAACATCCAGGGCTTCCTACATACGAGGAGAGTCAAGAGCCGGATTTACTAGGAATTCCATATGTCTATATGGTTGTTTGGCCAGCATAATATGCCGACACACAAAAGTATCATTAGTCCGCCGCCTCTTAGGTTATTCATTAAACGGTACGATCAACAAATCTTACATATCATATAAAACATCTCTCCATCGTTAGCATTGTCGTACATCAGACGCCCAATAAACACATTAGAAATTCTTCCTCAAACTCGAACCCCACTTCCAGCACTTGACCTGAATCAACCACTCCGTTTCCATACTCTCAGAAGATGAGCCATCGATAATGGTAATCCCTTCCTCCGTAAATCTAAACATATTTTCAGTAAGGTTTTGTTGCAGTACTTGCACAGCGTAAGATTTCGACGCAGCATCGACTTCAAGGATCGCAGACGGCATTTCAGCTGGTTCCATCGGGACATCACTAGCCACTTCCGGTGGTGGAGTTGAAGAATTTTCTGCATCAGGACTGGCGGGCGTATCAGCAGGTTCAACAAGAGCTGGAGAAGCAACAGTAACAGGCGAAAGCGACTTTTCAGCTTGAACCTCGGGAACGGGCTCAACAACAATCTCAGACGCAGTAGTAACTCGAGGCGTAGGAGCCCTCTCTAGCATTGGCTCAGGCGAATCGCGAATCTCGCCTTCTTCAGTACTAGAAGTACTACCCTTGTCGGAGCCGGGACCTGCTGGAGGATCAACTTGAGAATTTGGTGTGGTCAAGGGGAGTACAGTAGCTTCATTAGGCTTCTCAGCCTCAGAAGCAGGCACTGCAGCTGGGGATTCTTGAGCGGCAGTAGGAAGTGTATCAGGAGAAGTAGTGGGTGCAGGTTTTGCTTGAGATTCGCCAGTTTCACCTGATGGCACATCAGGAAACGCCGGTTTATCTTCCTCCGGAACAGGTGCAGGCGCAGGGGCGAGAGTAGATTCTTTCTCTTTCTCCTCCATCTCCACACATTCCTTTGGCTTATCCTCCTCCATCTTCGACTCCTCCTGCTGCTGACCCTCTTCAGCCACCAGTTCAGACCCAGGAACGTGCTCAGGTTCTTCCACGACTTCCGTCTCCAATATCAACGAAATATCATACCTTCTCCCATCCGAAGGCGCACTAGCAGAAAGCAAATAACTCTCTTTCGCCGTCTCCAGAATGATAGGCTTAAATTCCACTGGACTGGTCTCCTGCGAAGGCTCATCAATGTCCATAGACACATCTCGCTCAGGGCTTTCATTCGTACGACGGCGCTTTGTAGGCCTGGATTCAACAGGCTCAGGCGGGGAGGGGAAAAGCATCTCTTTAACCATCGACGGGATGTATTTGTACCTGTGTAGTTAAATATATCAGCCACCAAATAAACCGTGTGTTGAAGGAGAGAAACATACCCAAGCCTTAAATCTCCCGCCTGACCAGTGCCAAACACGACCGTCCGAACACGCATCAACTCCCTCTCCTCCACCTCATCCCTCCGTTCTCTTTCATGCTCCTCTTCCTCCTGCTCTTCCTCATCCCCCTCCATTTCAGGGATAACATCCAGCACAGTCGCATTGGCAAGTCCACGCCGAGTCGGAGGCCAGTCCCACCCGCGCCGCCTCTTCCGCCCTGCAAGCCGCAAGATGGGTTTATTAAGGACACTCGCGCGTCTCTCCGCATACTCCAAAAGCCGCTGCGAGCGATTACGCCGACCAAGGGAAGGCGACGAACGCGCGGTACCTTTCTAAACATTCTGTCAGCTACATATTTTCAAAACAAAACGTGAAATAACCAACCTCGACAAACTCAGCAGCAACAATCTCAATGGCAGCACCATCATGTCCCGCACCCCACCCAGCACTAATCAATCCCCTTCCATCCTCGTCTTCCCCCTCTTCCCCATCATCTACACCCGCATCCACCTCGTCATCCTCAGGAGGCACGTCAATAGCCTCACTCCTTAACATCCCCATCCTCCCGCGCAAATTCCAACTCTTCTCTCCGCGCCCACCAATAAACCTTCCCACCACCTCTTCTCTGCGCACACTACTCTCCCCATGGATACCCTGAATTCCACTGATGAAAACTGAATCCCTCCCTGCGCCGACACAGCGCATAACCTTCACTTCAACGCGGAGGTCCCGGCCTTTAGCGCGCGCCAAGCTCGCACCAGGCCACGATATCCACCCTGCATGCAATGCGCAAAGGAAAAGATCCGAATCGTCAGTGTATATTCTTCTCCTTTTCGGCCTTGTTTGTTCCTCCCGCGGTTTCTCTGATGCAGTCGAGGTGGAGGGGGCATTTTGTTGACTCGTGCCGAGCCGCGACTTTTTCCTCGCAGAAGAAGAGCTCACCGAAGGGGGAAGAACCGCTTTGCGCTTCATGCCAAATCCTAGACTCTGCCCAGGGACCCCACCACCCCAAATCCTGGGATGGGTAGGCCTCTGCGTAGGAATACTCCCACAAGGGATCACAACTACCGCGCGGACCTCGACGTCCACTATACCCTCTTCTTCCCTTGCATCTTTGATCTCACCTTCCTCTTTCCCACTAGCCGACGCGGGAACACCGAGATCGAAGAGATAGGGGAACGGCAACTTGGGGAACACAAACGTCCCTAGATGGATCGTGGTGCGTGGTTTGGGGTACGGATCGGGCTCAGAATCGGGTGGCGAGGCGGGGGCGGTGTCTACCTCCATCGGTAGCAAGGGATGCGCATGGCCAGGGTGAGGAGGGAACGGATGATGCGTGGGGGGAGGGAGGTGCTGCTGTGAATGTGCATGAGAAAGCGGTGGGGGTGGAGGGTGCACAACTCCGACCCCGGTGGGGAAAGGGGAGTCCATCTCGTGCATAGCTGGGTAGGGGGAATCGATGATATACCCTCCTGGCACGCGAATTTGTCCGGGGGGAATGTGCTGTGGCATTTGGGAGTTGTAGATGTCCCGCTGCTCCATTTCCATGCGGTCGCGCTGTTCTCTTTCTCTTTCTCGCTCCCTGTCGCGTTGCTCGCGGTCGCGGTCTTTGGGCATCCCAGAAGGAGGGCCAGCTCGAGGTGCAGAAGTCGAGGGCTTCTTCTTCTCCCTCTCTCTTTCCCTCTCACGTTCACGTTCTCGTTCCCTGTCTCTCTCCCTTTCCCTCTCCTTGTCCCTTTCTCTCTCCCTATCGCGTTCCCTCTGCTCTCTCTCTCTAATTTCCCGTTCTCTTCCCTCTCTTTCTCTTATATCGCGCTTATCGTCCCTCTGTGCAGGCACAGGAGGGGGCGCAGGACTTCCAATCCTTGACCCAGCACGACTTCCCTGTCCCCCAAGACCAGGCACAAACTGCGTATGAAACTGAGTCTGGAACTGTCTCTGCGGTGGTTGCTGCTGCTGCTGCTGTTGTTGTTGTGAAGGCGGGGGAAGGGGATTATGATGGTGGTGCAAATGGTGGTGGTGATGCGGGTAGGGCGGGTGTTGAAGGAGTTGAGGGTGCTGATGTTGATGCTGGTGTTGGGGGTGCGTGGGATGTTGTTGGGGATGTGCCTGGTGTGGGGGGTGCTGGTGTGGATGGTGGAGGTGGGGATGTGGATGAGAGAGGGAGGGGACGTGGTGGTGATGTGCATGTTGGTGTGAGGACTGGGGTGCGGATTGGGACTTTGGTGCTGCTGGCGGGCCGGGTTGGGGGGGAGGAGGGCCGGACATGGGCATGCCCATGGTCAACTCTCTTTCCCGTTCTCGTTCCCTGTCTCTATGATAGGCATGCATTGCAGGCTGAGGGGGCGGCCTCTCCCTCTCCCTCTCCCTCTCGCGTTCTCGTTCTCGTTCTCTTTCGCGCTCGCGCTGGTCGGGTGGCACGCCCATGCCAACGGCTCTGTCCCTCTCCCTCTCGAGCTCCTTCTCTCGCTCTCTCTCGCGTTCGCGCTCCCTCCGATCGACGTAATGTCGATCGACCCTTTCGCGCTCTCGTTCCCTCTCCCTTTCCCTTTCCCGTTCGCCAGCCCTCTCCCTCTCCCTCTCGCGTTCGCGGTCGCCAGAGCGCTGCATAACGAGCATCTCTGTAGGTGTTCCTGTTCTCTGCTGTTGAGGAGGCGGGCCGGGGGGTGGACGGCGCTGTTGCTGCTGGTGCATATAGTCCAAATCGTCGTCGCGCCTGTCGCGCTGGCGCATGATATCGATCCTCTCGCGCTCTCTCTCACCGTCGATTCTCTGGCGTTCACGTGGGTCTAAAAGAAATTGGCAAGGATTCAAGAAGCAATAGAGAAGACATACCCATTCCAGGACCGGTTAATGGTGCACCTGGCCCGACGAGGACCTGGGGTTGCGACGGTGGACCTTGTTGCTGCTGCTGTGGTGGGGGTGGTGGCTGTTGTTGCAGCTTTCTTCTGTCGCGGTCTCGCTGCTCCCATTCCATGCGGTCTAGCTGTCTTTGGGATTGGCCTTGGGACTGAGAGGATGAAGAAGGCTGGAGAGAAGAAACCGCTGCTTCCCGATCAACCAAGGACCCCGGGAGCCACGTGCCTGGTGGCGGGGGGCCGGCTGGGGCGGGGGGACCAGAGGGGACAGGGGGGGCGTCCTGGGGGCGGAGGGAGGCCATGGCAGGCGAGTGCGACTTGGACAGCGCCGGGGACGACGAGGGTGGAGTGTGCTGCGACGGCGGTGGACGGATGCCGGCCGGGGGAGGGGCGGGGGCAGAGGCGTAGTTTGGATTTGGGGGGTTCGAGTGGGGAGGAGAGTGGGAGGGTGGCCCGGGGGCTGGAGCTGGAGGGCCGGGGGGTGCGCCTGGGCCGCGGAGAGGCGGAGGGTAGGTGGCGGGCGGGGCTTGGGGCGGAGGAGGGGCAGACGTTGGAGGAAGCGTGGTTCGGGGGTACTCTGCCGGATGGGAAGCAGCAGCCGGTGGGGGTGGAGGCACGCCGGGGCCGGCTGTCTGCTGCTGTTGCTGTTGCTGGGGGGGAGGGGGCACGCCAGGGCCAGCAGGCATCGGGGGGAGTGCGCCCGAGGTCGCACGCATTCTGTTCTGCGGGGCCCTTTCATGGTACGGCGAGGCGGACGGCGGCGGGGGATATGGGTTGGCTGGCGGGGGAGGGCCGGTCTGCCATGGTGGATCTTTTGGGATCTGGGATGGGTAGGGGGGTGACCAGTGTGGCGGGCGAGGACGTGAGTCATACGGGGGCCACGAGGAGCCAGAAGAGGGGGGATGTCCTCGTTCTCGTTCTCGCTCCCTCTCCCTCTCCCTTTCTCTCTCCCTATCCCTCTCCCTCTCTCTCTCCCTATCCCTCTCCCTCTCTCTGTCCCCCCTCTCCCGCTCTCTCACCCTCTCCCTCTCCCTATCTCTCTCGCGCTCGAGCTCCTGGCGTCGTCTGGAGGCATCGTCGCTGGGCGAGTCCTGCAAGAGCTTTGCTACGTTCATGGTTGAGTGTCGGTGGGAAGAGACAAGAATCACAAAAAAGGCACGCGGCTGCTGGCCCACCTCAACAATTTCTCTTTCCTTATTCGGCTCATTCCCAGCATCCGCTTTTTCCGATGTCACCAATCGAGATCTATTCCACGTGGACAAAGATCGCTATAACCGATCTGGCTTCCTCACACCTCTTCCTCGTTCTATCTATAATCCACATCATGAACCAGGGTATCACTCTCCTCCTCGACGCCCTTTTCGCGGCCCGTCCCGCACTTGACATTATCAACTCTCTTCAACTTATCCGATCATCTATTAATGAATCCCACTATGTAGATGCTGTCTAATCGCGGCAGTTCGCGGCTGCGCTGTCTCACCACTACGGACCGTCTCGCATCTTACGTTCCTATCACCTTTCTGCTTGATAACAGGAATCTACTCACTATCATTCCCAGACGCGCCGTCCATGTCCATACTTGACAAGTCCATTAACATCACTTTACAGCTTTCCCTAATTATTTAGAACCATGATCGACGTGACCTCAATTTCACTATTCTTCGATCGTTTATCTCCATATTCAATGAAAACAACCAGAGTTAAACCTATATCACTGATGTATCTGCTGTGCACAGCATCATCGAACAGAAACTGACGCTGTCCCTTATAGCATCTATGCCGGGAAAGAAGTATCAAGCCCAGAAGTATGATCTAGTATGATATGCACAGTTTTACCGATTCGCAGCACACAATCGCGGAAATCGAAATGTCTCCGCCGCAATATCTCAATTCGTATAACAATCTAGTGAGCTATGCTGGTGTTTTCCGAGTCTAACTAGTTAGCAAGCAATGTTTTTATAGCTGTTGTCCAAGTTTAACGCCGTCAACAACTAAAATAAGCATTGCTATGTACCTGGGTACTGGATAAGCGGTGTCAAACAATTATGATGCTTACTGACGTTTTACCTTGCAGCATCTCAATAAAGCGCATTTATCTATTGTGCGATGTTTTAACATCAATTCAAATAACAACTTGAGCCCGCTAGCACTTGTACGCCGAATGGCTTTAATAACGTCTCAACAATACAAAATGTAAGCCTACCGCAGCACTTGATGATAGAAATCAAAATATGCAATATTGGCCGTCGATGTCAGCTTTGAGCGTCGAAGGCATCTCGTTCATCGCCCTAGTAGTTGACCTCCTTGGGGGATCCCGGAGTCGGAGCGTAATTCAAATTTAGATTGCGTTTCTTTGACCAACCACTGGAAAGCTTGGCCTACTTAAATCTAAATGCGCAATAAGTACATAGTGGGAAATTGTATTCAAAGAACTGTACAGACTATTGGCATAGCCGTCCAGGAACTTGTCAAATGGGAAGGACTTCCCAGTGGTTAGCCCCAGAAATGAAGAGAATACTTTAGAGCGAAGGTCCGGACGCAGAGAACAGCAAGTATAACGGCGAGAAGGTTGATAAATTGTCAAGTTATTTATCACAGCAGCTGGCAAATCGGCTCATACGACACCGTCAGCGGGATTCCAGAAGAAATTGAATCTGTACCATTCGCTGAGTTGGAAATTTGGAAAATGAATTCTCCGTTATATACTTGATAAATACGTGTTGCTGTTCACAAATTAGCCAAGTTTGTGCCTTTCCTTCAACCCTCCCGCAAGAAGAGAAAATATATTAGTTCATCAGCTGAGTGGAATATAAAAATAGATCTTAATATATGGAATTCAGCCGTGAATAATGTGCCGTTGCGCGATTTCATGTACGATAGTTATTATTAGACGCCTAAATATTATGGAGAAAGAGGTAGTACCTTACCTGACAATGGAAGGCATGAAATAAATGAGACGAAGACTTGATGCAGTGGTTGTGCGCGCTGTGATGGTTTCTAAGAGCGAGAGAAGGAGTCTAGGGGAAAAAATAGCTTGAAGAGTTATCTCAATGATTGGATGACTTCGAATGACTTCGAAATTCAAAGTGAGCGTTTCCAAGACAACTTTTGCTCCCACATCCTCCTACCGGCTGCCGTCTGGAACGTTCACACGACGAACATAATACGTCGACTCGTCAGACTGAACATATTTTTCTGGTATTTTTGGACCTTTCCGTATCCATTTCACTGAAGACGGTTCGGCCGGGGCCTGTTTAACAGACTTTATAACTGTAAACACCGCCGTACATTTCACTTCCCATGTCGATGAGGTCCCTGGCATAGGCTAAATGCCAAATGGTGATGGTCTGGTTTGAATTTATTACTTCAGCTGCGCATGGAGGTTCAATAGGTAGTTTGTATCATCGAAAAACACTACGTTAGTGAGCGCACATATAATAATAAAAAAGGACGTTACTCCTGTGGAAGTTGCGCCATTTTGTCAACTGGAGGCACATCGATGCGTTCCGCCTGCTAAAGCGCTGCATCGTTGACGTCGGGGCGGACTAGCACGGACCGCAAACCTCATTTGTGTGATGTGCTTTCCCACGCTTGTGCCGCTTGCGATGAATCGGTGACGCGTTGCGCACTACTCTGACCCCAGAACAATGCTATTGAACTTGAGGAAGCTCAAAGTTTCTACTTATACCATCTCGTCTCTGAAAATTTCGAAAACATCCGTGGTAGTTCTTAGGAGGTCCAGTAAGTAAATACTAAACATTGTCTAAACACCTCTTCAATGAAACAAAGACCCTTTCACTCGTCCTAGGTTCCTAGCATGACTCTTACAATCACACGCCTACTAAGTTCGGATAGAAAACGCCACTGCCCGCCTGTCGGTTTCCTTTCATCTTCTGAATTTCTCAAGGCCCTCCAAGAGCGACAATTCAAATGGGCACTTCCCGGAATGAACTGACCCTGAGCGGACCCAATGGGTCAACCGAAGGCTACCTGCTCTCAGACGAGCAGTTAAAGCAGGACAAAGACGAACTGGTCGCTTTCATGCTTCTTTCCTATTTGCCTGTAATAATTTACTGCTGCAATCAGAAGCCTTTTCTACGTGCTCAGCGCTCTTCATTGAGTTAGGGCTTCTGCCACGACATTTCATTTTCAAAATGATGCTTTCGAGAGGTGGTTTAGTGTTGTCGTCGGAGTCTGATACGCTACTCAAAGGTATGCAGTGGATTGTAGCTTTGGTTTCGTTATATAACAAACCTACCAACATAGTGTTCATTACAATTCTCCACGTCGTTGCTATCAACTCTGCAATTTTTAGGTTCTTCTACAGAAAATCCACTCAGCGTCTAGGGTGGGATGACTATATATCTCTGCTTTCTGCCCTCGTGGATTGTATGTTCTTCGCTCTGTTATGGATGGGTGCGGCTAGCGATGGTAAGCTTATTATCATCTCGCCTTTTGCACCATTCTTACATACTCCCAAAGGTAGTCTTAGTACGATATCCTCAAGACGTATACGATACTGGCTCACTATTATATCGTCTATTATAGTCGTCTGGTCTGCAGGCCTTAATGTTTCTTATCGGCGAAATATCGAACTGAGTTTGCTGACAGGGCTGACAATACAAGTATTCTGTTCGCCATGGCGAGAATCTTTCGCTTTGATAAACAAATGCGTCGGCTGTGCAATTATCTCGGGATTTTCTTCATATTCCTCTGCCTTTCCATTATCGCCCACGTATCTGTTTTGTGCCGTAATGATTCCAAATGGATTTTTAAACCTGAAAATAGGATCCGCTGCATTCAATCTGAGGGGTATCGGATATACTTCACTGCGTGTAAGTTCCATCTCCTTATCCTTATACTTTCATGGTATCTGACGCTAAAACAGTGTACATCATGGCTGATACGATTCTCATTACAATACCGGCGTATACCCTGTGGTGTTGTAGGCCGTCTCGCAACCAAGCACGATTGTTTTGGCCTGGGTTAGGTGCAGCCGTCTTCGGCCTGATGCTCGATATCCTATACATCATTTTTCTCTTCGCGCCACCTCATTGGGAACCCAATGCCGGTTTGTTGAGAGTGCGAACAGGTCATTTAGAGGTGAGTTAGTATTCAGATACCGTAGACCGAAAGCTGAATTCATGCTATAAGGCTTCCCTCTCTCTACTAACGTCTCATGTTTTCTTTTTGACAGTTATATTCTATCATCACTGTCGAAATGAAGATATTGAAGCCACCGAAGAAAGTAGCACTATTACATTAACTGATGTCGAGATTGATTCCGCAGATTTCGACTCCGAAAGCAGAAGTACAAAACCTGCATCAGTGCGAAGTACGAATGAGTACTTCTGTTCCCACTACTATAGCCGCAGAACTGACATTAACGCTATGCATTGCAGATAATGATCATTAGCTATTCAATTTACTTAAGTATATCATAACATCTACCGGCTACTATTCAAGAATGAACAGAGAACTTGGAGGCTTGGACTACTGAAATGCTTACAGTATATTTACACCATCACTAGTACTTATCCGAGCGATACTTTTCTGAAGGTGACGGCACTGCGACTTCATGAACCTATACAATACGGGTGTTGTGGACAGAGTTGGGACAAAGTTCTGGATATTATAAATTGTTTACGCTTGCATGCACAGCCTTTTCTGCAGTCAGATTTAAGTATATCTTTGTTAATAATTCATTTTAAATACTGATGTAAATTACGAAATATTCGGCTAAATGATGGTTCGAGTTTAGATTTAGAGTTAGACCTTTGATGGCGTCGATATTCCCACTAACTTTAGTTAGTAGGGTTATGGGGCTCGATGTTGAAAACTTTTTGGCAGTAAATTTCGATGCCATGAAGCCGAGTAGTCATGGGTTCAGTTATTCGGCAAATTCCTTGTTCACGTATTGTTCACCGACTGGTTTAGTAGATACAAGTATGGTATATGGCAGTAATGTGTCTCCTCTACTTTCTTTCATGGCTTGCCCTGTGTAGGTCCCTACCTATAGCCGGCATTATTCCCACTAACTTTAGTTAGTAGGGTTATGGAGACCGAAATTCAGAAATTTCTGGCAGTAAAATTTATGCTGTGCAGTTGAGTTTGAAAAAACTTCGGCATTTCCCCTATTACACCTTTGTTTCACCCGTTTCAGCCGTCATTTCTTTCGCCTCATATATATAACTCGTGTCTCTTATTTTACTCTCTGTTCCCTTGTTCCTGTACTCTTCCTTTAACCTTCCTCGTATGAAATGATGTCCGTTCTTCTTAACAGTGTTATGGTCGCTGCAATGTACAATGCTCAGGTAATAGGGAACTCCGGGTCTTAGTTAATCGCTACTATCTCTGGCATCCTGTTGCAACCAGGGATTCATGCTATTGAAGTTACTCCTATGACGACGATTAGATTGCTAGCTTGTTGCGTTAAGATATGTGTATGATCAGAGCGTGGTCTGTGCCTTTGTTTAGGATGTTCGTGGTATACCAAATGTTGTGGAGACTTTCTTTCCACTGAATTTTTATTACTGCACTATATTGTGTTCAAATTCGCTCGACTTTCCTGCTGGCTTCACGCCTTTATATTTCTTTTCCAATGATAATTTCTACTGGTACCTACTTTTTTTTGACGGCTTAAATATTCCTGGCGTCTTCTTTTTTTGGTACTACGTGGTTTTTGTCCTGTTTCAGTTCTTCCCTCTCCCTCTTCTTTCTCTGTAGTAGCTTCTACCTGTATTCGATGATCAGTTGTCTGATTGTTTTATCTATCTGTTAATTGCTATTGTCCTTGCATTATATCTAACTTAGAACAAACTCAGCAATCCTACTATTCATGGTATTGAGAGTATTTCCCACTTGTTTCCATTAATTGGCTTTGCCTCCTCCGCCTTCCTGTTTACACTTCTTCAACAGCAGTATTCCTAATACCTATACATAACACAATTTCAGTGTTCGATTTACATTAAACGTCTTGTACAATTAGTTAGTGGGCTTTGCCGGCGACAGCCGGCTCTAGGTATTATTGATATTGATATTGATATTGATGTGCCATATTCTCTTTTCCAGATGATCACATGCACAGTTCAAACGTTCAAACCCGCTTCAATTCATGCTCTGCGGTGATTTTTTCCGCAGCTCTCATAAAGCAATACTGCTGGTGTTTCGTGGTGACCTTCGATTTTCCCAAGCTACTTACAAGGGTATCAGTTCCGTCGGGCAATACTTGTGGGCTTCAACCCTGAAAGCCTGTCCGTTCGGCGTTGGGACCATAAGTAATAAGATGGATCAGCGAACATTAGTACTTACTTAAAGGTGGCGGGTGGCGGGAGTACAAATATCGCTACCGTTCCTCGCAGGTGCTCCGCGTTTCCTGTGACTGGGCTCACTCTTTAGTCACAAGAGCTCTCCTAACATACACTCAACATCACCACAAACGCTTCTTGTAATGAAAGATGGTCTATGGATGTCTACTCAGACTGATATGGCGCTCAGAGGTACGCATATACGTTACTTCGTCTCGATAAGGATACCGTGTCTAATGGTCATATAAAGTTATGGTCACCGTACTTCACGTCGTTGCTGTGGCTGCCTCATTCTACAGATTCTTTTATCAACGCCGTATTCATCGCTTATGGTGGGACGACTGCACTGCATTGTTTGCTGCGGTTGTGGACTGCCTATTCTTCGCTATGTTATGGATGGCTACTGCTAAAGACGGCGCATTTACACTACATGCTAACCGCGCTCGATTTTGGCTTACTGCTTTATGTCCTTTGATCATCATATGGTATATGTTATTTTTGTTGCATCACAGGAGAACTGACACAGCTTAATAGGGTGAATCATATAACGATGATTCTATCTGTGGCCAGGATATTTCCACCCAGCAAGCAAAATCATCGTCTCTGCGTTTATATATCAGCAGTCTTTGTATTCTTCCTTCTATCAATTTGCAGTTACCTGTGCATTCATTGTAGTTCCGAGACAAAGTGGCTTTATTTCAAAAATATGGCCGTGTGTACACCTCCAAATGCATTTCGGATATTAGTTTGCTCAAGTATGTATCCTTATTTTCATTCTAAGAACAGTCACCAATCTCTACGACAGTGAATGCTGCTGGTGACGCGATTGTTATTGCCATCCCGTTCTATATTTTGTGTGTTGGCCGTTCATGTCTTAGTAACTGGGTTCGTCGGCTTCGAGCAGCTTTGGCCGCAGGTGCTTTTAGCTCTATATTCACTGTCGTATACATTGTTTTCATGCTCGCGCCACCACGATGGGAACCAGCTGCAACCACTTTAAGACTACGAATGGGTCACCTAGAGGTACACTCACCGTAAACTTCTATATGTTGACTTTTTGCTTAGAATTTCTTCGCAGGCGTCGGGCTCCTTGATTATGTCTCATATATGCTTTTGCGTGGCATTCTTAATGTCAAATGAAACCTCAGAAGATAGCAGTGTGCTAACTCTTACGGAAGTCGAAATTGATAGTTCAGATTTCGAAACGTCTACTCGATCGCTTGCTGAGAATGTAGGGCCCAGTAATAGTAAGACTACATCTGTGGGTACCGGTGAGTTCTGTCTACACCATTTGACAACATATTTAAGTTCTGACTCGTGTTTCGCAGATAATAACACTTCTGTTTGATATACTTACTACTCAGCGTTTCAACGTTTCCTTTTGACTGCATACGGAGGGAGTAAACGGACACCTCCATCACTACTTATGTTGTCTTCAGTGCTATTTCGATTCGCTTTAAAATATGTTTTATTTATGGTGGTTTTTATCCTAATTTAATAACAAAGTCGAGACTCGATCAACCTGTAACTCCAGAATAGTGGGTGGTTCGAATTCAAGGGCAGTCAATGTTGAATGTTGAATGGGCGGTGGTTTTTGAGTTGACACATTTAATTCCAGGCCCCTACTAGTTTCATCAAGTTAGCGACAACTCTAATGCCAAGCAACAGTGCGTGTACTTAGTAATATTATACAGATGTTTTTCGCTCAGACTCTGACAGTTTTCTCTCGTTTTTTTCAAGTTAGCACCCTTCAATTTATAATATTTACTTGCTATACCTCCAGAGTCCAGCATGCTGCCACCAGGTAATAACATGATTACCTATGACGGGTTACCACATTCTCCTTATTATCTACTATTAGCTGTAGCAAGGCTCAATCGGTTCTCCTGGCGAATACAGTACTATAGTATGAAACATTACAAAAACCGACCCTGGCGGCATATACCTTCGGCAAATAACGGACCTACACTCCTGGCACACGGACGTATTGCGCAAGTATTGCGGTACTGCAAAATCGATTGCAAAATGACCTGCAAAGTGTTTTCGTTTTGACACATGCAAATGGGGTGAAAATTTATTTATATACTGTATTATCTCAGGAATCTGGTCACATTAGCATAAATTCGAATTTTTTATTTTCTGAAGACTGTACATTTAGAATAAAATACATGTGCTGCGTGGAGGACCTTGTATAGAAACATTTCAAGCTTTAATTTCTTTTTTTGAAGTATTCTGTGAGATGTCACTGCCCAGTGCCAGTGCTCCTAGCGAATAAGTTTAATCATGAAGCCCTTGGCAAGTGACGGACCTGAAACCAACTTGAAGCTTCTAAATTCGAGGGCTGTCGAGGAGCAAAGCTGGCAAAAAGCTGGTTGCAATTGTAAGTAATTGCTACCTCGAGTTGAACAATGTGGTATATTCCTCCTTATGCTATGATAGTCCTTAAAGGTCTGTGCATGAAATAATCTCATTGAAAGTACTTCTTTGATGCCTCTACAGTTTTTTCTGGAGCCTTGCACTGTACATCAATAACTTTGTCTGTACTTCGCGTATCCTATCGGAGGCACATAAGGCGGTTATGGTGGGACGATTATTTCGTTCTATTGGCTGCCTGTGGGGAATTTTTATTCCTAATCATTCTAATTATAGGAGCAACAAATGCGGGTCAGTTTAGTCGATGATAAACTATTCACAACTCTTTAATCCATAAAATTTAGCTCAGTTACCGGCGTACCAAGGAGCTCGGTATTGGATTGGTATTGCAATATTCATATTTATTAATTGGTATGTGAGGTACGGACCTGGACTTTAAGACTAGATACCACGTTATCTTATAGGACTTCTCGAATAAGCCTGGCACTGGCATTCGCTAGAATATTTCCTTCGACTGAAACTATGCATAAACTTGGAGTATTCATGGCCCTACTTTTTTTTTGGCCTTGGAACAATAATCAGCATTTGGGTTTTCGTGGCATGTCGAGACTCTTCCTTATGGGTCATTTCTACAGTACTTACCTATTGCGACGCACCCCAACCTTGGAAAATTCTATTTCTAACGTGTATTAGGTGATATATTTTATCTCGGGAATATTTGAACTCACCTGATTCAAGCTAAGGTAGTATCCGATGGTCTGCTTGTTTCTGTCCCTTTAATCAAGCTGTGGGATGTCAACCTGCCACGCCCGGAACGACGGCTTGTTCTCAGCGGCTTTGCTGCAAGCACTTTATCTTCCCTTGCTTCAGCTGTCTCAATTGTTTTTCAATTTGCACCCGCCAACTGGGAACCGGCAAGAGCGTTTTTACGTGTAGTTATTTCGCATTTTGAGGTGAAGAATAAGTATGCTATGCAAACTTAGACCTTTATTACTTACTTAAATAAAACCATGCAGACTTCAGTTACTGTGATTGTATGCAACACGTTAGTTTTGGTCGCGTATCTATACAGCCACTCGTGGAGGGACTCAGGCAATGATTCAACTGTTAATGAATCACATACTCAACCAACCACTGATTCCGATCAGCATACATCACAATTAACTACGAGCAACCTCGTATTAACCGACATATTGGAAGGATACACATCACAATTTGATTTAACTTCCTCTTTCAAAAGTAACACCGATACTTCGCTTTCTAGTAGAACGCGATCTTTGCGAGAGTAAGGATTTGGTCCGTGCGCACTACTACTATACATTGACATAATAATGCTCGAATAATGCATAATCCAGAGCAATAGCTTCAGCTTCCTGGAGGTTCACCATTGTCACAGCGACCTTGATGCCTGTATTTTGGCCGCATTTCTGTGTATGTGTGTTGAGATATCAACTACTGTGTATCTAAAATAAATAGCCAATGCTACTCACGTAAAAATATTCCAAACCGAACTTTGATTTTTATAGATGGCCAAACCTAAATACAAAATTTGTTGTTTAGAAAATAGTAATTAAAATGTCACAACGAACCGTCATTTGGTGACGCCTGACGGACGGGGTCAGAGGATATTGGCTAATACCAAAGAATAACCAAACTCACCCCATCGATGAGTGCATCAGCATATTTGATTAATCTGTTTCCGCCACTTTCCTTGAGGCCTAGTGCACCAAATTGCCATGGCATGATTCTAAGAGTAAGATAAATACTAGGAATTATAATACTTCATTATTAGCTACTTGCCCTCTGTTATAGTTAATGTAAGTAATGATCCAGGAGTAGCTAATCGAATCCTTACCCATGCTTTGTGTCCAGAGCAAGCTTGACCCATTCCGGATATATCTCTGACTTGTTTTCTACCTCATAGCATTTATAACTATTTTCTCAAAGTAAAGATGATAATGACATACGTAGTCCCGTTACTCCGAACTCTTCTAAGATCACTGGTTTATTTGCTTGATCAGCCGCTAGGGAGCAATTCGGGGTCAGGTTGGGCATTAGGTTAAAGGGTCTGCTAAGAACCTTGAGCATGAGCCTTAATCCAGTCTAGTCCCCAATTTTTGATGGAAAAGTTAGATCCTGGTGTATCCTGTGAAGACATATGAGTGATCGATAGAAGGTGACTGAAATGTTAACCTGTCATACCAGCTGTGGATACCTGATCTCCTTCAGTCAACGCAGTAATGGCAAGAGACGTGTTACATACCATGTCTGGGGATACAAATGCTAAATAGGAGTCGAGTTAGAAAACAAATGACCGTAGGGTTACCTTATACCCACATAGGTACCAAAGTCTATGTTGTCTAGAGTTGAGAGCTCCAGTTGGAAATCTTCTCCAGCTATATAAGTGCATGTTAGAGTTGAGGAGGATGCCCCATTGTTATTAATATTGCAACGGACCTTGACCATTAAAGTTGTAGTCTGATACAAATGTCCCATTGAACCAGAAACCAACCGTTTTATTCTTTATAAAGAAATGTCCCTCTCCTCCAGTAGTGATGAGATGGTAAGGATCACTAGATGCAATCAATCTAATATGCACACCAAGCGCATGGAATAGTATCGCTCACAGGCTTCGAACGAAATCTGATTGTTGCTTATACCACTTGGAAACTAGTTCAGTGCCGGGCACACAGGCTGGCCCAGCAGGCAAATCGCCCAAGCATCTAGCCTCATTCATTAACTCCCATGCAAAAATGTTAGGAGAATTCTTGTATCTGTTGACAATAGTCTTGACATAGCGCTCTGGGTGCAGTGTTAACCAACTAAAGAACAATGGAGACGAGGGTTGCCTACGGTATGATGCTACAATTTTTGAATTAGTAAAGAAAACATCATGAGTATTTCCGGCTCCTGCAATCCAGTTGATGTAGAGTTCCATGCCCTGTGTAAAGATGAAATATAGGTAGATACGCGAAATAAAATGTCGGTGGACTTACACCATATCCGACCCTAAAACATCCAGCTTAAAAGACCACCCAAAAGTATTCGAAGGCTGCTCACCAGTTGTTTGTAAATGCAAGGATAAGCTTTATCCCATATTTCCCAGCCAGGTCAACGACGTTGTCAAGGCGTTGCAAGCCTTGTGGACCATCATTTAATGTCCAATCACTGGAGTTCCAAACCTAAAGCTCTTTTGAGTACGACACTCCATTCACATGTAACGTGCTCCCCACCTGGTAATAAGTTAAGCCAGAGGCTATCGCATCCGTAATCTCAGAACCGTTAACTGCATTGAAGCCCTGTTTGGTGCAGTATGACCTAAGTATTCAGTGATCAAACGAGAAGTTTACAATGCATCTACCCAAGTTCTCATCACTTTAACACCGGCACCTTGCATCTGCTTGAAAGTCGCCTCGACGTCTTCATTGCTGGTCAGCAGCGGAAGCCACTAAGTAGCAACGCGTTTTCAGCAGACAGTAGAAACTTGAATAACTTGCATCCTACTCACGTAGGAATTGGCACCGACAAAAGCCTATACTCATGATCCATAAGGATACCGTACGCCAGCGAGAAAATGTTAACGCACAAAAGGTTTGCCATCAATTACAAATTCCCGTCCTTTCGTAGTTGCAAAACCTTTGGGCACAGACTTTTTGATGGTGGCAGCGGCTACGAGCCAGGCAAGAAGTAAAGGGAAAATCAGGAAACGCATCTTAGCCTATCAGAATGTTCCCCATTGCACTGCTGCCTCATATAAGTATGCCGGAAATGCATGAGATTAAACTACCCGACAAGTCAAGAGCAGACCTGACCAGTTGGACTTCGCGGAAAAATGTCGGAATTCAAGCCAAATGCCTAACATCTGGAAGACGAACGCATTGTGAGTAACCAAGCCCAAGTAATCAGATGAGCGATGTATTTCAAGCGATGATCAGCAGACAGCACGATGACGGAGTAAAAGCGCTTAAGAAGCTTTGCTAAACGGAGCCCATGTGCGGTATGTTTGAGTTATTCCGAGGATTTAGAGCTACTTCAGAAGCCTTCAGCTCTGGAAATTTAAAGATTCTATATTCCAACCTGTTGAAAGTACAGATAAACATTCCGATCTAATAAAAGTGCGTATAGCATTATCACCGACGTTATTACTCTTGTGCTATATGTGAGCAACCGTGCAACGAATGATTAAGAGCAACTCACAATATAATGATGTCATAGTAGCTACGCGTCCTCATTTTGATCATTTTGTATTATATCTCCGACACTCATTACCAACTCGTCGCATCCCCACTGCCCAATACTAACACCGATAGGCCAACCATCTCTATCCGGTGCAGATGTGTTATGAACTGGAACACTTATAGCAGGAAGACCAGCGAGCGAAGCAGGCACTGTCAGAATATCCTGTACATATGAATCTAAATGAGATGATTCAGTGTCAGCTTGATCAAGTGTTGGAGCAGTGCAGATAGCCGAAGGATGGACCAGAACGTCTACCCCAGAGGCTTTGTTTTCTGGGCTGTGTTCGAAAACTTCGGTGTAGAAGTCCGGTATAGAAAAGACACGATTAAAGTCTTCTTTTACTAGTCGCCTGACCCGCTGCGCTTGCAAGAAGTAATTGTCGAAAGCGCTGGAAAGTTCGGATCAAAAAAATCCATGTTGATGAAAAGAGGCTTACTCCGCTGATAAAGCATAGGTACCGAGGAGTATACGCTTTTGGACCTCTCTCCCGAATCCCGCGGAACGAGTAACAGCATAAATATTCGACGTTTTCATTAGGTCAGTTCCAAGGCATGGCTTGACGTATGCGCCTGAAAACATGAGCAATGAACAAAGCCGCACCAAAGATCATACCATATTGGACGCCATCGTAACGTTCCAAGTTACTGCTAGCTTCTGCACATGATAGTACATAGTATGCACTAAGAGCATAGGAGGTCGAAGGTAGGGAAACCGGAACTATAGCTGCTCCCCGTGATTTCAGTGAAGATATGATTCGACGAATGTGGGTGATTATCTCAGGTGTAACTTCAGAAGGGAAGTACTCCTGGTAAAGGTTGAATGAAAGTCAGTAAACGTAATATGCAACTTCCACATCCCTACTTGAGGAACACCTATTCGTAACCCATCTAGACGGCCCGAAATAGTTGACCACGAAGCAATTCTTGCGCTAGCGGCTGAAGTTGCCAGGCTCCTGATATCAGGAAGTGCAGCCGTAGGATCCTTGTCGTCATACGTAGATATAACGTCTGCGAGGGATAAGATATGACAACGTGACGATTTAGACCAGCACAAAGACTTACCGAAAACCTGTTTAACTTTGAAAACCGATGAAGCCAATACACCAACGCAATCTAAACTGTCGGCATATGACACTACTCCCCATCTATCACATGTCCAATCACATGTCCAAAGTTGCTAATATGAAACAGCTTCGCTTACCTGCTGAGCAAACCGTACGATGGTTTTAGTCCCACAACACCACAGTAAGAGGCAGGAAGTCTAACAGAACCACCTGTGTCTGTCCCGAGCGCACTGAAGTCCTTGTAAAACCAAACTGAGATATATATGTAGAGCAGGACATACGCGTAACACATTCCTGAGGCTACTGCAGCAGCACTTCCTCCGGAACTCCCGCCGGCAGCTCTCCTATCCATGTTCCGGGATTGTGTCAACGATGAAAATGGGTTCACAACTGCACCATGAATCGAATGAACGTTAAGGGAACTAGCCACTGCGTGAACGAAGGGTTCTGAAGAAGAGAAATGGAGCGCACCCCATACCGAACTCGTCGCAATTCGTCTTTCCAATGATATCTGCTCCTGCATCCATCAACAATTTCACTACCGTCGCGTCAAATGGAGAAGTGAAATCTATAACATCACAATACCAATTGCAAGCGAGTCAGTAAAGCGAAATAACTTGAAATAGAGAGCAAGCTGACCTTTGAGCATTCCGGAGGAGCATGTGGTAGGTAAGAAGGAAGTGACAATGTTATCTTTGACAGCGATTGGTAGGCCCAGCAAGGAAGAGTCTCCTTTAGCGGAAGAGGTTTGTCCTTCGGAAATATTGACGAATGCATTGATACTCGGATTCTTCTCAGCAATGACTTGACGCCAGTTAACTGTATGCGTAGAGTACTTCTTGAATGTTAAGGTGTACCCCAAATTTTTAGGCCATCGTAGAGTGCCATGTATCAGCATTTCAAGCAGTCTATACTTTAACGAGATAGTTCTCTTTGACTTGAACTACTGCATGAAATGCCCGCGAAATCAAGCAAATCATGCAAGTTCGTTGGGACTTAGCCTTTAGGGAGCCGCGTCGCGGCGAAATAATGTGTGCATATTTTGCTAGGGTCTGGAGAGCAAATATTCACAAGCACAATCTGAATTTTCTAACGAAATATATGATGCTAATCATTTGATTTCTTCCTTGTATCCTGTAAAATAGCCCATCGAAATGACAGAACGGGCAAATAAAAAAGCGAAGCTGGACGGTACATCCAAAGCTGCTTCGTCGAGAGCCAACTTTAAACCCTCAGCAAAGAGCAAAGGCAAACAGAAGGAAACTTCTTCCAATCCAAACCCAAAGAAGTTCAGTAAAACCTCTGCTACACCTCTTCCTAAAACGTTCAAAGTTGTCGCCGGCTCGTATGAAAAGCTCCTCTATGGTTTAGAGGGAACCACATCAATAAACGAAAATTCCGAAGTAGAATTCCACTTAAAACCAATATTTATATTTCCGGCGCACGTTTCTTGCATAAAAGCTGTCGCTGCTTCTCCAGATGGTGGGAAATGGCTTGCATCTGGGAGTGCAGATGAGATAATTAAGGTCTGGGATTTGAGAAGGCGGAAAGAGATTGGTGGACTTATGCATCATGAAGGTTCTTCATTTGTCTATCCTTTTTATGTACTCAAGCTAACATCTCTGGTCTCTGGCAGGCTCAATCACTCATCTTTTATTTCCTTCTAAATCCCATCTTATGTCTGCTTCGGAAGATGGCACTCTATGTTTATTCCGTGCTCGCGACTGGACTGTTCTACGATCACTAAAGGGTCACAAAGGACGTGTTAATTCAATCGCCGTACATCCCTCGGGAAAGGTTGCTCTCAGCGTTGGCAAGGACAGGGTACTGCGCATGTGGGATTTAATGAGAGGAAAAGGAGTCGCTAGCACTAAGATTGGGAAGGGTGAGCTTAAATATTTCTTGTTCCTTCATTTGCTAAATAGTAAATCGTAGAGGGCGAGCTAGTGCGTTGGTCAGTAGATGGGTCATTATTCATTGTACAATCCGGTTCAACCATCGACGTCTATACAACTGTGAGTACACATTCACTTAACAACCTTGTTGGTTAGGATTGAATATCTCTCAAGGACGTGACACTGATATATACGATTCGACATTCGTCTCGAATTCACGATGTCAAATTTGTCAAGCAAGTAGAGGGCAGTGGAGATGTCATGTTAGTTGGAGCTGAGGATAAGAAGCTCTCGGTGTATGAAGTTTCCAAGGATCCGGACCAAACACCGCGGATTATTGCGCAGATGGTTGGTCATACTAATCGGTATGTATTAAGTTTGTTTGAGTGAGCACGTCTTAATATATCACATACGCAGAGTAAAGGCTGTTCAGACATTGAATATAGCTTTGCCGGAAGTTTCGGGACGTGCACAAACTACCATCGTGTCTACTATATCTTCAGATGGATATGTCAATATTTATAACCTGGCCACCCTTCCCGAAAAACCTTCCGAAGATGGCAAACTCCTAGAGATATCTCCAGTTGCCAGCTATGATTCCAAGAACACCCGTTTCACATGTGTCACACTGGCTGATGGTGATATACCAATAGAGAGTGCTGGAAAGCGCAAGAGAGATGAGTCTGGAGATGAATCTGAAAAGAAACAGGAAGAGGTGGAGGAAGAGTGGAAAGGTGTGGAAGAACAAGAGGAGGAAGAAGGCGAGGCGGAAGAAAATGTTGAAGAAAGTGATTAATTGGTGATAGATTATATATTCTATAGACCCTGCAGCGGGATACATCAGATAATGCACTAATCTACATGAAGTCAATTGCTCGCTTCCGTCCTTTTGTTGGCGGTTCGCTTGGAGTGTCCACTTGCATATTCTGGGTCAAGCCGTTTTGCTCTGAAGGTGGAACCACCAAATCTTTAACAGTTTCCGGAGGCGGTTTCTCCACCCACATAGTCTCGTCTTCGTCCTCCCGCTTCTCTTTGCGTTTTTTCTTCTTGGGTCTTTCTTTCTCTTTCGATGGCTTTATGGATAAACCTCCCATGCCATCTTCATCCATTTCGAAAGACACCAATACACTCTTCTTCTCTTTCTTCTTCTTACCCTTCTCCTTCTCATCTTTCCTCTTTGATTTACCTTCTCTAGGAATAAAAGTTGGTTTAAAGGTACCAAGATCGATTGGCTTGTTATCAGGAATGACAACGGCCACGGAAGGAGTTTCAGCAGTGGTGGGTGGTGGGGGCTCATCGGGTTCTTTCACCTCCTCCTCGTCGTCACTGTCTTCATCGTCGCTAGCGAATATAGCTTTAAATACATCCATGGACGGCCGTTGATACGTCAAAGTATCTCGGCCTTGACTTTCATCTTCTCCCAAACCCACGTTAGAAAGATCGCGAGGTCCGTCGGCTGAATCATTACGTTTAGTGTCTGAAGACGCTTTTGGGACTGGTATACCGATGGCGTCCTCCCAGTTAGAAGTTGATGAGGCATCCGCAGTAGAGGAGCCAGCGTCCGGTTCCGGCGGAGGGTCAGGCTCTTTCAAGCCAAAACGTTTGGACAACAATCTTGCCGGCCGCCAGAGTTTTGTCTCTCGTGTCATTGGACCATACATCCCCATTCTTGCGGCATGAACCTTGGGACTAACTCTCGATTCTTCCTCCTTCGCTCTTTCTTCTTCCTTTTGCTTCATCTCTTCCTCAGTCGGTTGATGCAAGCCTTCATGTATCTTCGGACCCAGGTCGAGAACTGCGCTGCTAGTAAATCTACCTGCCATCGCGCCCGACATTGGCTTAAATATCTGTGCAGACTTGACGTAGTCCTCAAGCTCCTTGTGATAGTCCTCAGATCTCTGTCCATCCAAAGGTTTGGGTATGGCATTGGATGGATCAACCTGTGAATATAGGTATGCGGTGTACCGAGCTTGTTTGGCGGGGTCGGCGGTGAAAGGCTGAAAGCCACTTAGAGCGGCTTGTGCAATTTGAGGGTCTAACCGTGGAAGAGCTGCCGCTGCCGCTGCTACTGGACCCCCAGATGCAGCTGCAGCTGCAATGTTCTTTAACCTTTCCTTGTCTTTTTCGGATATATACTCAAACACAGATCGAGGTGCAGACGGAAGAGGCGTCTCTCCCAATAATGATCCGCGCTGTAAATCAGTTGGGGGCCGCTATGAGCATACTTTTGAGGAACCTTTAAGAAGCTAATCTCACCTCGTCCGCTGTTATCATCAATCCCCGCCTACTAAGAGGCACAGGTCCCGAATAAGCGGGTGGCTCTACTTGCGCATTTTCCTTGTTTGCATGTTTCTCCCATACGCGTCGCGGATCAGGTTTCCACCCTTTAGGGATATCAGGTACTGGGAACCTATATTGTGTTTATTATTTATTATACCATTTCAACGAGGGCATCCCCACCATATGTCTTGAGAAACAGGCTCGTCTGAGAGTACAAAGCCTGCTAAAACTGGTCTACCATCACGGAAGGTGGTAGAAGTCGAAGTCACCTTCTTTGATATGAGCTGTATAATTAAACGTGAAATACCGCTTGAACACTCACTGCTTTCGATTGGGATTTCTTTTCGTCTGCTCTTCCAATCGTGATCTTTTCATTTTCTCCGGATTCCGTAGTGTCATATGCGATGCGATTACGACTACTGCCAGTGATGTCTCCTTCGTATATGTCTAGATCATCTTCATCGGCATCGTTCAATGCTCCGAGGCCAAACCCAGCTAGCATGTATTAGTTGATAGCAAGAGACAATGTTTAAGTTCTAACCTGATATTTGGCGACTTGAAGCTTTATCACCCTCTTTCACACCCAGTGATTCGTGAAGCCCCATACCGGGACTATACCCTACACCGTGGAAATTGTCCTTCCGCTCAGCAACTATTATCGAGGTATCTCTAGGGGCGTAGGTGTGTTTGTTTGCTTCATCATCCCCTTCGTTAAGTTTGATATCGTTGAGCGTAATTCGTGTACCAGGTTGCGAAGCTTGGATATCCTGTAGTCGGCGCTGACGGAGAGATATTCGAGGACCAATACCCCGACCAATACGCCAGCCCATCTTCTTCAATATTCGAGCACCGGCCGAGTCCTGTGGTGTAGGTAACATCGAAGCTTCCAAAGTCGATGCGATAGAACTGCATGTCAAATAAATCCCATCAGTGAGGCCAAATCTGAAACGAGTGTTTACATACTCTTGCCCAGAATCAACAGCACCTTCACGCATTTGAAGTTCGGCCTGGGTTCCACCCATGAAGTCCATTTCATCGGTGGCATCGACTATCTTCTGACTCTCCCTTAACTCTTGCAAATCCTCCTCATCCATGAAGTCTTCTGGACGCGCTTCCTTCTTCTTCGCGCGCTCGTTCCTAGAGGAAACGAATGTTGCCGGCGTCCATCCTGTTCCACGTTGAGAAGTCAAAGACAACAATAGTGCTGAATAGATTTGCCTTCTTTAGATCCCACCGTGTTGAAGTAGCCGGCAGAGAATCCTCCAGTAAATGCTCCATGTAGGCGTCTCCGTCCCTTTTCGTCTCGTACCTGGGCTGTACTTTAATTGAAGTAAAGCAATAGTTCAAAGTGCTTTACCTCTTGCTTCCATAGTGGCACAAACTCGCCTGTATCCTTTGATTTCTCAAGAGGCGGTAAAGGTGTCCCAATCTACTCAGCCATAAGTCAATAATGAGTATTACGTGCAGGCCCAGTATCTTGCGACGGAACATACAAGACAGAAAGACTCGTTGGCTTTGCTGCTTGATGGATCAACTCCCAAATCTGCGAGCTTGCGCTTCAAACGACTAGACATTATATCAGACTCGGGGCATTAAAATTAACTCTGAGTGTTATAATAGTAGTGTCGACTTGGTGATAACTGTAAGTGTACTACATGGTACATACTGTACAATGACATCCCGGAGTTATGCATATTTGTAGCTATTTCTATTAGATGGCTTCGAACCTTGAAGATAAATAAAAGTTAACATCAATCAACAATGTTCCATACACAGTTCGAACTTCGCAGGGCCTTGCTTCTGCCATCTGTTTGCTCCCGTGCCTGAAATTTGCTCCTTTACTATGACTGGATCTTTTTGATTGCTTTTTGAGTTGCGATCATTAGCGAAAATCAATATCTATCGTCGAATAGTGATGGGAAGACCAGAAAGACCCTTTGATTCCTCGTGAGACTACTACCATCAATTATATGTAACTTATCTCTGCGGCTAAGTACTACTTACAACGCATTAGCCCCGCCCAATAGAGGGACCTCCTCTGGTGATACCTCCTGATGGAACTTATCTTGCTGAGCATTCCCATCCAGGGACATTTATACCCCAGTGCCACGATTATATTGCCGCCCCCCTCCCGCCGATGTATTCGGGCAAGTAACCGTATTCCCCGAAATAACCAAAACTCCGCCTGCACTTGGTCTGCACTGCAGTTTGCAGACAGGTGACCAGTGACCTATTTTTTCAGTTTGGTCCTTTTGGACCTTTGTCTTGAATCTTGATACACATACTTATCCCTATCTTCAATATCGGTAATGGGAAACGTACTAGAGCGCTCTTTGTCCTAGGATGCTTCTCGGGTCCACCCCGATGCCTTGTTCGGCTGAATCCGAACTTATCTAGAGGTGCACATATGAAGGTGAAACACTGTGAAACAGCACTTATGCGATGTTATCTCGAAGGCTGCATGTACCGACGCATGGATGTCATACTGCTGTCAACCAAGAAAACTTTCACATGAGAAGGTGGCGATTGTCCGGTCTGACATGCTTTGTATATCATGAAGCAAGTCTAGTATAGGACAGCTCAGATGTGATATTGGGTGATGGTCTCAATTTTTCATGCTATAAAGCAATCAAAGCTAATACAACGTACGCCCGACGTATTGCTGTAGAGTCCAGCTGTGCACTTGTACGTGAGATCTTGGAAATGGCCTTCTTAACATCTATCCGTAGTCACCTGGATGCGGATAGCGCTTTCTATTTTTAACCGCTATCTCATCATTGCTCCCATGCCCGGCGTGAGGCCCTATCTTCCTCCGACCCAAAACCAGCGGAACCTTATGCTTCTCCATGTTCAGGCACATGGTTGCTCTTGGAGTATATTTACTGGGATGCTCCGTGAGCGCTACCTTCTCCGGGTTACATACTCCCCCTTCTTCCTTCCGTCAATTCTTTTCATTCAGCTACAATGTCCGATATTGAAAAGAAAGGGAGCGACCATGGCGAGAGCTATGTCGTACAACACCAAGACCCAGAGGACGGACGCTCTACTCCTCTTCCACGAACACAAAAGTATGCTGTCTTGGCTCTCTATCATACTTCATGCTGATAGTAGACTCTGAAGATATGAACTCGACGCACACGATCTTGATGGAGTTCAGCGTCGTTTGAAGCAACGTCACGTTCAGATGTGAGCCTTTCATTTCAGCTGTGGCCTAACCCTAGACACTGACTATTAAGATTAATAGGATTGCCGTAAGTGTGGAGTCTGTGTAATTTTTCTGGGTGCCAGGGCTTATCACCTACTAGATTGCAGGAACCATTGGTACTGGTTTGTTCCTTGGTTCCGGGCATGCCTTGCAAGTTGCGGGACCGTTGGGCGCACTCATTGGCTACGTGCTCGTTGGGACCGTGGCATACTCGTGAGTACTCTAGTGACGTGGAGTAAGTACATCTAAGTTTAAAGGCATATTTTAGTTCTCTCTGTGCCGTGGGCGAAATGACAACATGGGCACCTATCTCTGGAACATTCCCTCATTTTGGTATGTTACCTTGGACTTCAAAACTCTGGTTTACGCTGATATTCTGTGTAGCCGGAAGATGGGTAGACCCTGCTCTTGGATTCGCCGTTGGTTGGGTGAGTATAGATGCTGCAAAACTTCTTCATGCATGTCACTAAAACATTTCACAGAACTACTTCTATACACAAGCGTACGATTTTCCCGCGCATCTTTTCCCTTCCACGCTGACATATTTGCATAGTATTACAACCCCTGTAGAGATCACAGCTGCCGTTGTTCTAATTGGCTTTTGGGATACCAATGTAGGTCTTTTTCCGGCCTTGATTAATGGATACGTTTTAAGCTAACATACTACTCTCAGACCTCCCATGTTCCTATCTACACAGCTGTATGTAGGATTCAAACATTTCCTGTTCCAGTAAACTCATCAGGATCACTTTGAAGGTCATGTGTGTACTCGTCTGCCTGGTCAATATTCTAGGTGTCAGATACTTCGGCGAATGTAGGGTACCCTTGATTATTTTGTAGCGAGCGACTAATTATCCTTGCAGCCGAGTTCTTTTTCTCAATTATCAAATGTAAGCCCCGCTTTGAGTTGAAAGGATGAAAACTCATCGTCCATCATTTTAGTGACCTTAATTACTGGCCTTTTAATCGCTGGATTGGTTATTGATCTTGGAGGAGGACCACAGGGTGATCGAATCGGCTTCAGGGTATTTTTTTTTCCAACCCGAAGCAGCCATATGAAAGTAGCTAACCACTGGATCGTAGTACTGGAAGAATCCCGGTGCTGTGGCACGTGCAGGTTTAGTCGATAACATCGGTACCGACCGCTTTCTCGCTATCATCAGTTCGTTGGTAAATGCTGCATTTTCCTTCCAGGGAATGGAGCTGGTGGCTATGTAAGCATTTGTTATTTTTAACGGTAGTCAGTTATTCTGACCCACCTGAGGTAGTGCTGCTTCCGAGACCGAGAATCCTCGGCGCAATATTGCTAAGGCAGTTCGCCGTGTCTTCTACCGTATCATCTTCTTCTATGTGTGTTCCAGATGCTCGTATCCTTCCAAACATAGTGGCTGAATTATATGGCAGGTTCTGGGAATTATTATGATCGGAATGTTGGTGGCATACAATGATCCAGATCTCCTTCAATGTAAGAGTGCTTAAATTTCTACGCAGTTTCGTTTCTAATGTACAATGTGCAGCGACAGGAACTGCTGCTGAGTCACCTTTTGTGATTGCGATTAACCGTGCAGGAATCAAAGGTATGTAGAAATTTGCTGTTACGCTTATAAGGTCTTCTTAACCGCTTTCCATCAGTCCTTCCTCATATTATCAACGCTGCGGTTTTCACAAGCGCGTTCTCCGCAGGAAACAGTTTCTTGTTCTGTTCCTCTCGTATCCTATACGGATTGGCCCTGCGTGGTCAGGCACCTAGGTTCCTTACTTATTGCACCAAGCAAGGGTTGCCAATTTATGCTGTTCTCACATGCGTATGCCTTCATGACTTGGCTATTTTACATCGCTCTCTAATTGTCTGTTCAGTGCGCCTTCGTTTGGTTGTCATTCATGAACGTATCGAGCGGTGGAGTCACTGTTTTCAAGTAAGCCCTGCAAACTGTAGTTGCGTTGTATGGATTCTCATTTATAATCAGCTGGTTCGTTAATTTGACAACGACGGGAGGTTTCTTCAGTTGGCTGTCGATGAATGTTACCTATGTTTTCTTCTGTGAGTATTGGTCCAGAAGGCTCCCTACTTTCGCTATTAACATTATGAACCAGACCGTGGCATGAGGGCACAAGGATACGACCTGAGAAAGAATGTCTACAACAATAAGTTTCAACCATACATTGCATACTGGGGTATATTCTGGACGACGCTATTCATCCTCATCAACGGATATGCTGTATTTTTCAATTTCAATGCTTCTGACTTCTTGGTGTCTTGTGCGTGTTCTCCCTTTGCCGTGGGTATTCCGAAGCTGATTACAACTGAACAGACATCAACATTCCCATATTCTTCTCTCTCTACTTTGGTTACAAAATCTGGAAACGCACCAAGTTTTGGGACCCGTTGGAAATGGATTTCGTTACTGTAAGTTTTGTCACCTCCTTTAATTATTTATTCTAACTCCTGGAAAAGGGAATTCCTACAGTTGAAGAAACTGAGCATCCCGAAGAGCCACCGAAGAACTTCGGAGAGCGCATTGCCAACATCCTGTTCTGATGATTTGTACTTACCGCCTATGTATATAGTTCTTGCATAATGTTCACTTTTGGGCTTATTTCGTTCGTCATGTATTCTCTACATTACAAGTATGTGAAAGAATAAATCCAGTATCACACAAAGTCCCGCAGCTATAGTTTCCGGAACCTGCCCTGCATCCATACGCGGTACATTTTTAGTTGACGTTTACGGTTGACAAGCAGGCGTCTATCAACTCCAAGTTGCTCAATAGTAAAGAGCGGGTGTGGAGGACATCCTGGGAATGGCAATAGTAAATTGGGATGAACACATGTGGACGGCGGGAAGGTTGGCGAGTCTTCTTCGCGTCGTAACGCTCCAGCCGAATCCTGTGTAACGGTGGACGCTGAACTAAGGACCGTATCTATTGGCAGCACGGGGCCTGGTTCCTGGTCAATCTCAGGTGTTGGAGACAACGAATCGGACGTCGGATTGTCCGCGTGACCATCATCGCCAGATTCTTCCATTACTTGAGTTGTATCCGTGGTTTTCTGAGTCGATGCAACCCTAGACCCAGTAAAGAGCAAAGCTAATTCATCTATATAAAGATCAATATGATAGTGAACGATTGAAATATGTGGTAACGGTGACATGGATCTCACGAACCCAGTTCGAAGAAGTACACTCGCGTCTTATCACCTCGAATGTAAAAGTTATCTTCTAGGAGTCTTCCGCCTTTGAACCTTAGTTGCGTAAGATCATAGCGCCCATAATCGCGAAATACAGCCACACCACCAGGCTTCAACATCTACAGAAGAGTCAGATAAGCAATATTAGAGTGGACTCATTAATTTACCTTGTGTATGTTTGATATTACACGTCCCCATTCATCAGGATGAAGAGCACTCATAACGAAAACCAGAATAACTACATCGACTGTTCCGGGTTCAATACCAGGTGGCAGCTCATTCGCAGAAGTAGCGTCCCACACTGCAGCTTGAATAGAACCTACTGGGGTAGATGTATAGAGCGGATTTGTCTGCCGACAGACATGCTAAAGTTCTATTTTTAGATCGAGAGCTGAGGAACTTACCTGGACAAGTTTTACCGCATGCGTGGAGTAGTCATATGCGTACAGTGACAGGTATGGGTTGCTATTGGCGGAAAGAAGGGGGAAGACAGAGTTCCCAGCGCCTGTCGCAAATTAAGAAGTGTTCAGATTGGGAAGGTGAATGAATGACCAACCGCAACCAATCTCGACGATGGTCGCAGGTCCTGCCTGAGTTTGCTAAGTTGAACATAAACAGCGCGTGCCATAGAATAGTTACCTCCGCTTGCGTAGCAGCCACCAGTTCTGGAAATTCGTTATGAAGCCTGGATATATATATGGGACAGAGTGAAGGGGTAATGCGTGAGTTATGACTTACCATTTACGATTTCGAAAGAAATTGCTGGCATTGTTTTTGTAGAAATTATCCCTGCACAACAAAGATAAGACAAAACAGAGGCATCTTTAAAAGATCGAAAAAATATACCAATGCTTAGCTGGCTTATCATTATATTTCTGCTTCTCCTCTATGGGGACAGGCGCTAACCGTTGTTTCGCGAGAGACTTTGCAATGGTTTCGGTTTGATCATCTGGAGGGGGAACGTGATCCCATGCATTTTGACTCCAGACATCAGCGTCATCTGTAAGAAATCTAGGTGGATTATGGTTGTCAAGGCGGGGTACTGATGATGAATATCATGAAAATGGTGCTCACCGAGAGCCAAACGGCGGTTTCTCCGCTCCGACATCATGGACGGAGGAGGTTGTCTTTTTCTTCGGCTCTGTATCGTCCATTCTTGGCAGAAAGCACTAAGTGATATATGTAGTTTATGCCCGTCTGAGGCAATCAGCCCAATGACCGTGATATTGAGAGAGAGAGATTACTTACAAAATTAGCGACTTGAATAGATAAAGCAATGATAAACCTGCGGTCGGCGGTCAGCAACGTCATGTTTGATCACAAGATATGGGGCGTTAATTACGCAAATATTTGAAAGAGTAAAGTAGATCTGTAAAGGATAGAATAGTTGAGTGCCAAGTTGAACGGTGGAGGAGCAGAGT
The DNA here is from genome assembly GCA_025738555.1 of Cyathus striatus. Taxonomy (NCBI): domain Eukaryota; kingdom Fungi; phylum Basidiomycota; class Agaricomycetes; order Agaricales; family Nidulariaceae; genus Cyathus; species Cyathus striatus. The sequence goes on along the minus strand of JAOVFP010000013.1, from coordinate 3,686,706 downwards.
CGGTGAAAAAGAAAGTGATCGCGAGCGGAAGCATTTTGATTTATGTAGAGACGCTCAAGTCGTTTGTGCGTCCCTATCTCTGCCAATTGTCCGCCGCAGTCTTCGCCATTTTTCTGGCCAATCTTTTCCTAATCTTAACCACCACCATCTCCTTTGTAATCAGTCCGTTGCATATGCTTACCTCGCACGACACTCTCTGAGGGACAATCCGTACCAGAGCAACCGAAGAGTACCAACAAACATGTCAGTCGTCTCGCAGGCCCTTGAAAGTCCAACAGATGAAGACTCCTTGAACACCCTCTATGAAGCCGTTCTCCAAGCTTATAAGCCACTGTCACCTATTACCCCTACAACGGCTGCTAGCGAATCGACCAGTCCCAGTAATGATGGAGGAAATGGAAACGCTAATTTCTGGCCGGAGCCGCAGCCTTCGCCTCAGACCCCCACTAGCTGTACGCACTTCATTTACTGCATTTCTCTCACAATCATGTACTTATCCATTATGTTGCAGATCCCCCTACGCGTCCCCCTCAAAAGCAGGTATCACCTACACCATCGGGTCAACTTCCAACGCGTCCAGCCGGAAGAAGACCTTTGCCTCCTACGCCGAGCTCGAATCCTAACTTACTGATAGCACTTCCAAGGCCACCTATCGCGAACTCTCCGATGTGGGTTAGATATCCGTGCCCAGTAGCTCCACCGCTAACTTCAGTTGGATATAGACAACACATTCATCAGGTTAATAATCTATCGTCACTTCCTCCAACACCACCACATCCTTATTCTTCTCAACCACATTCGATATCAATACCAAACAATCTGGATCTCCCTCCAGAAGATATACCACCAGAATCGCCAGCACCTGTATACGAGCGAGACCCTCGGTACGACCCTAACTCCGTGGAAACTCTTGCCGCTGGTCCAAATGTTCCTTACCCAGTTCAGCGCAATTCGACCCTTGAAGCTCAATACCCCAGCGACACATACTCAGAAAGATATCTACCTTCGAATTTTCATCTTTCACCAGAAGTAGAGTCGCTCACTAGCGCTTGGCCATCTTCAACTGGACTCCCAGACCCAGCTAGTACGTACTTTAGAGGTTTGTTTGTATGCTAGAGGTCTGACCTACAGAGCAGTAAGCCAGAATTCTTTAAGTCGGAATACTTCTACAAGGACATCCGAATTCTCGCATACGACCGATACTCCCCAACGATATCCAATCCCTTTACCCCCATCACCACCACCAGTTGTTTCTATTGGAAGAACGCGTTCCATATACCGCCCAGTGCACGATGTCACCTGGTTGAATCACAACTGGGATTCTGAACCCGGTCCCAGTCGTCGACCAACAGTGAACATCGGTCCTATCGCCGAGTTTCCGAATGACTACCCAGAGGAGGAGCCGGAGTGGGAAGATGCACCTGAGGAAGTTGATATTGACGATCCTACGCTATATATCAACTTCGGATTGCTATCAAATCTGGCGGTGCTTCTTCGAGATAAAGTTCCTCGAGGGACGCACGTCAAAACCAGCATTCCTTACCCAAGGGCATTCACAGGCAAAGATATTGTGGTATGTATAACATATTAGTCAAATTGAAAGCAACTTACGTGATGTTTATAGTCTACAATCCAATCACAAATACAGCGTGAACTGTTATGGGAACATGGTGGATCTACGGGAGATCGAAGAGCCGCTCTACAGATTGCCCGAAGTTTGCAAAGCCAGTTGTTCTTCTATGAAGTTGAATGGGGTGGAAGGGTTCTTCAAGACGGCGTAGAGGATGTGTACATGTTCTTAGATGACGAAGGAAGTCAAATTCGCGAGGAGTTACCTAGTGGACTCGTCACTTTCATGACGAGATGTTATTCTCCAATGTGTGAGGAAGGGGTTCCTTGTTATTCTCTGACATGCCCTCGAAAGGTGATATTTATGCTTTTTGACGTGCGGGACTTGACTGATTTTAATTAGGGGAGGGATCAACTTCCATCAATGTTGTCCGACGAAACAGAGCCAAGGTCACGGCCGGAGGCATGGACACCTCCTGCAGAAGTTATCAATACCCTCCCGGAGGCAGAAATCCGTCGTCAAACGTGCGTGCTTCATTTTCTGAATGAGCTTGTTGTCCTAATACTTTAGCAGCATCATACACAAGATGATAAGCAAAGAGGAACAGTATATACGGGATTTGGATCTGATCGAATCCGTATTCATCAAGCCACTTCGGATGGCAAACCCACCCATAATGCCTCCATACGCACTTGAAGATTTTATCGAAGAGGTGTTCGGAAACGTTTTGGATCTGCGAGAATCAAATCGACGTCTTCTGGAAGTTCTCTACGTTCGTCAGAGGGAGCAGGGAAGTGTCGTTCAGATGGTTGGAGATATTTTCCTCGATGCCGCTGCGGACTCCTTCCGAGAGGCATATCCTGCGTACATAGGACATCACCCACTTGCGGAGAAGCGCCTGAGAGATGAAACTGAGCAGAATTCGGAGTTCAGACTATTCATTGAGGCATGTGGATGCAGTTATGTGTGAGATCAATGCTAATCCTTTTACAGCGCTCGACACTCAAACAGACATCGCGCAATGATTCGCCGAGGTTGGATTTACGACATTTCCTCAACAGACCTACAGAACACTTGCAGAAATATCCTGTGTTGCTGGGTGCCATCAACTCGGAAACAGACTCGAAAAATCCCGACAAGGAGTATCTAAAGGCTGCCGTTGAGGCGATGAAGAATCTCCAAAATGCGGCTCAGCTTAGAACGTTCCAATCTGCGATGGGGAGGGGACCGACATCTAAGTGGGAGTGGCATGATTTAGTGCCCGCTGCTAAACGAAGAGGTTTTACTCCCCAGGAAGAGAAGCGCCAGGCTACTATTTTTGAACTCATTAAAGGCGAGATGGCATACGTCAATGATTTGGAAAATATTGAACATGTATGTAACATGTTTTCTCTGGTTTTACAATACGACGAAGTTCTCACAATCACTTTAGATGTATATCCAACCTTTACGAGAGGCAGAACCTCCTATCATACCCCGAGACAGACTTGATCAATTCCTCATTGATGTATTTCACAATTACCAGGTTCTTTACTCTCATCATCGAAGACTGGTAGAGAAGTTCCATGAAATTCAACAGGAACATCACCCTCGTATACCCAGTATAACGGCAGCCGTGTTCGATGCAGCGCTTAACTTTCGGGAAGCATACATGGAATACGTACCCAATTACCCTATTGCTGCATATAGGATAGATGATGAGATGGCGAATAACCCCATGTTTAGGCAATTCGTGGAACGTTGCGTTAGACATCCAGATGCACATAGGTTGGACATGAAGAACTTTATTAACCGACCTATACCACGTTTGCTTCGGTATGAACTACTACTCAAGAGCATCATGGAAGAGTCGCCTTCGGGACACGAAGATAAAATTGCTATTCCCCAGGTCATCGACGTGATTAAAACACTCGGAAGGATACTGAACCTGGAGTATCATCTGCGAAGCAAAAGGTTGAGCTGTGGAGATATAACTCAAACTTTGTCTTCAAGCAAGGAGAAGCCATTGTGAGTATACTATGGGGTTTGTCTGCAGGGTAGGGCCACTGATTTCTTTCTTAGGATATGGACCTTCGCAATGAACAGCGGTCATTGATACATACCGGGAAGTTGTTTAAACAACCGGAGAATGGTTGGAATGAGTGGACAGAATTATTCATACTACTTTTCGATAACTATCGTGAGTTCAATTGTATCCGAACATTTCACGAGATATTCATATTCTTTGTAGTCGTCCCTACGAAGATCAAAGAGAAGGATGGTGTATTTAAATACCATGTTCATCGACGGGTATGTTTTTCATGTCCATTCTTCTTCACCCGATGAACAGCTTGGACCCCCCAGCCGATCCCGCTTGACCTAATCACACGCGTTAACTTTGGAGATCCCCCCATCCAACGCACCACTGGCCTCATTCGCACCCTTAGAGGCAACAGCGCCCAGTCCGATACCTCTAGTCTAATGTCCCCGAGCAGCCGCACCAGCGACTCCCCCGCCGACGCACGTACTGTCTACCCTTGCACAATACACCATAACGGCCGCCATGGAGGGCCATTTATCTTATATGCCGAATCGCAGTCGGCGAGGAATGAATGGAAGCAGAAGCTGGAGGAGGCGCTGGGGCTGAGGAAAGCCGTTCAGGAGGCGAATAAAGTCTTTGAGATTGAGACATTGAGCATTGAAACGTTCCTCGTTCCACACGTCAGTACCGCACCGAGTTCGACGGCATGGACGGATGGAACGCTGTTCACTGGCAAGGTTACTTGCTCAGTACCGTTCAGTGAGTTGATTTTAAAACCTTTTTATTTTGTGGTCTTATGATGTATGTTTAGATACGCCCGATGGACGTGGGCTTGTGGCAATTGGATGTGCAGAAGGCGTTTGGATTGGGTTTAGACATGACTCACGATGTGAGTGCTCTGTTCGTCTTCCTCATATATGGTCTGACAGTGAGCTTTTATAAGCAATGCGTCGCGTTCTCCACCTCAGAATGGTTACACAATGTGCAATTCTTCAAGATTTTGGTCTCTTCATCGTCCTCGCGGACAAGGTAAGTATTTCTCTTTGCCCTCACATCTAATATCGAGCTAACTTGATGACTTGTAGCAACTCTTTGCATACCACATTGAAGCCCTCGTACCTACAGACCCTAGCCACTCACAAGCGCCGCAAACGCCACAGAAGCTAAATGGTTCTAAGGACGCTCATTTCTTCAGCATAGGAACACTGCATGGTCGGACACTAGTGGTTTACATGAAGAAACGCGGGGTACGTACCCTCATCGATCTCTTGCGTTCCACTACATCATACCTACACCGTTTTTAACAGAGTGATAGCGTCTTCCGCGCGCTTGAGCCGATCAGCGACAAAATCCAAGAACGCCCTCGTACCAGCAGGGCAGGGGGGTTCTTCCCTCGCCCATCCAAGAAAGACTGGTTCCGGGAATTCAGGGAGTTTGTTTTGCCTGCCGAGTCGTATGATTTCGTATTTTTAAACGCAAAGGTTGCGGTGTTGTGTGCTAAAGGGTTCGAGATTATGGACATGACTGAGTGCGTTTTTACGGTGATTGACATGATAGGGGGGGTACTGATAGTTTTGCCGATAGTTTTAAGAGCGTGACAATACCTCAGAGAGAAGACTCAGGGTCTGGGTACTTGGCGAGACGATGTGACGCTTGTCGGCCATTGGGAATCTTCCGGTGCGCGGATGATGATTATATGTTGGTGTATGACGGTACGCTTTTTCTTATTTTATGATGCATATATAAAAAAACCTACGCACTAACCCAGAGTTCGGGATTTTTGTGAACAAACGAGGGGACCCAAGCCGTAAAACGGGCATCATTGAATGGGAGGGCAAGGCGGAGCACGTGGCGCTTCACCCGCCCCATATCCTTCTCTTCGACTCGCGGTTTATCGAGATCCGTCACCTGGACACGGGGCGGCTGGCGCAAATTATCCCGGGCAAAGACGTGCGATGCGTGTGGGACGGGCGGGGGGCAGACATGGGCCCCGCCGTGACGCCAGGCGAAGGATTCGATGACACACTGTCGCAGGAACCAAGAGTACACGCCGTCATGAGCGTTACAGAGGGGATGACGGGTGCAAATGGACGGCCGGTACCAATGAGAGGGGTGTTGCAGCATGTATTCGAGCTGGTGCCAACGATTCCGTTGTACCTTCCTGGGTCGCTGGCGTCGCCTTCGGCGGGGGGATACTTCCCACAGAGCTACTCACCGCCGCGGTCTCCGCATTTGAGGCCTTCTGCTTCATATAGATCGTGAGGGGTGGTGATGAAGAGTTATGTTTGGAAAGATGTGCCTGTTGATCCACTTTAAGTTTAGGGGTTTGGTTATTTTTTTACGCTTGTTTCAACAGGCGCCTGGAAGTTTTTTTATACATCTTCGTTTTTGCTTTCGATTTTTTTCTGTTTCATTTGGTAGTAAAAGGACTCTTGGGGCGAATGTAATGTTTTTCATTGTATCAGTAGCATGTATTATACGCAAAGTTACACCAGGAAGGCGTCGTGGATGGAATTGTATAGAATTGCAGGCGTGCTCAAACATATGACATGACAGAATCAACACCTCCATGCGGACACTGGACATGGAATATTGGTAGTCAATCAAGCTGTCCAAGCGTGAGAGCACATGGGCCAAAGTAAACAGCGTAGAATGCTGAGGAGTGGTGAGACTGGTATTGTATTTTGCAAAGTACTGCATTACTAGGTAACCTTGTCTGTACTTTGTAGCTAGGTAGTAGTCAAGAGGCGAGATAAATTCGGATAATGAAAGATCGAAGTCTGTTTAGCGCGGAGGCAAAGAAGGTTGATGTGGCCGTTGCCATCAACCGAGGACCGAAATGTGGCCGTCGTGACGGTGTGACCCCAACCTGAACTTGTGCTTTGTCTCTTTCTCTTGTTTCTTGTCTCTTGTCTCTTCCATCTTCGCCTGTTCTTCTTCCTCCCTTTCTAAAGGGGTTCTTCACGTTCTTTTTCACTTCATTCCTTACTTTGAAATGACTGCCCACAATGCTGCACACCGCAGACACGCTGTTTCCAATCGCCGCAGAGTAGTCCAAGACCAAGACCAATCCCCCACTAACGTCCATCTCCACCCGAGATACAGCCCCACTGCCATCTACGGTGGAGTCACCATTGACGACTCCAACGTCCTCACTCTCCCTGATGGCTTTTCAATCACCTTGGGCGACGCTCAGACCACTACCTGTGAGTGCTCTGCCATTTTTCACCTTTCTTGTCTTCGTGGCAGAGTCCGCGGACGTTAGGTAAAGAAGACACAGGATAGTGTTTAGAGCGGCTCTGTCGAATCCACGCGTTTTTACTTTCTTTATTCTCTTCGGGACTTGCTAACACTTAATCTAGCCTCGACTCCAGTTCCTACCTCTACCACCGAAGAAACGCAGCCGCTCGTAATCCCTATTATACCTACCGATACTCAGTCCACCTCTACCGCTACGGTCATTGTTATACCCTCAACAACCCCCACCAGCACCTCTGTACTGACCAGCTCAACCTTGCCTCCTGTGACCACCACATCAAGCTCAAGCACGCCATCCACGCCATCCACCACATCCACCAAACTAGTACGTAACATCCTTTTATTGTCTATCTTTGATCATAACCCATTTGCCTTAGTTTGTCACCTCATCTCCGACGGCAAGTGAAGTCATCCAAACCTCTACCTTCTTCCAAACCAGTACCCGCTCCCTGTCTTTAACCTCCTCTGCCAGCGCAAGCAGCACTAGCGCAGCTAATGATACCGCAGATGACAATAGTGTAAGTACCGGAGCTGTCGTTGGTGGAATTGGAGCTGGTGTCGTCGCTGTTGCAGCTGTTGGGCTCGCAATCGCCTTCTTCATCGTACGTCTGTTTGCTTCCTACGAAATCACTGATGCAAACTATCACCGACTATAGCGCCGCTCAAGGCGAAAGAGAGACGATTCCGGCGCCTTTGATCCCACCGACTTCCGGCGCTCAGCGATGATCATCAATGATCCTCCTACTCATGAAGACACTATCGCCCGCGGCTATAATCCTCGCCCACCGACCATGATTGAGCGGCGCCAGATGAACAGCAACTCTCCTGCCCCTACATTTGGTACCCAGTACGGTGCTTCTGCTCCTGCGTATCCTGATGATCCAGCAATGAACTACGGAATGAACAGGGGCGACGGGGCATACCCTTCGTTTACGCCTGGACAGGTTATGAATGCCAACTATGGTAACACGTCGCCTGGTTATGGGCCTGCCTCCGCGGACCCATTGTTCCCGCCGTCAGCGTATGCAAATCAGTCTCCGTTCTCCCCTGTGGGGTCACCTGTGTCGGCGGTAATGTATAACGAGCGCGGGGAGCCGGTTAATGCTCCCGTGTTGACCAGACAGCCGAGCCACGGAGCGTCTCTTGCCAGACAAGATTCATACAACAATGGGTACAACTCATACGGTGAGTACGGAAATGGAAATGCGTTGAACAGGCAGCCTTCCTATGGAGCTTCGTCGCAACTTAGCAGACAGCTTTCTGGTTCTGCGGGTATCGGCGCGGGTTCTGCTACAGCTGGAATTTCGGCTGCGGCATTGTCATTCTACCCCGCTGCCGTACGTCAAGTCTTCGAAGCTCGACCCGTCAATGCTATACCCACTCCACAAGCCCCTGCAAGTCCTCCGCCCCCCAGTGGTATTCCTGTTCCACCTACTCCCTCGGGGTCAGATACATCCATGACGGACTACGTCGACCTCACGCGCTCTAGCGTATCGCCGTACCAAGCAGCGCAATATGCTGAGATATCGAGGAAACTCAATGCCGAGCCGCCAAAGGGTCTGGATAGCCCAGCTGTAGAAGAAGAAATCATGCGCACAAGTGCTGCCGATCCTGATAGGGACCTGCCCCCTGTCCCATCGAAGGACTATGACGAATCGCCATTCGCTGATCCCAGAAACACAATGCCCACCCCTCGCAAAGATATGGCTGTCCGGCCCGTCTCCTCTGACTCTATCTCACAAGAAATTTCGCAAGAGCTCGAGTTCCCTGTGCCCCCGTCCCCCGTGGCAGCCTATAACTCTAAGTTCCGTGTTGACTCGACGCCGCCCACGCTTCCCGAAATCCAGATCGAGTCTCGAGTATCCGTTGCTTCGTATAATGGCTCTTTTGGTAGGAGCAGCCCCATTGGGAGTGCATTCCCTAGTGGTGTGACGACGATTGGAACGGGAGGGCGGACTTTGTTTGCAGACTCGAGGTTCCCCACTACGCCTAGTCCTTTAGCATCGAGTTTCGGGATGCCTACGCCCCCGGTGAATGGATCATTTGACACCAGTGCAAGTGCATCTACCCCGTCCAAGTTGAGCAATGTCGCCACGGTGTACAGTACTCTCGAGCAACCGAAGAGACCGGAGACAGTATACGACCCCGATGATGCCTATGGAGGCATGTAAACCCTCTTATTCTCGTTCCCTGTACCCTTAACTTGAAAGTAAGTTTCGGGTATGGAGATAAATAACTCCCTGGAAGGGAAAGATACCATTCCATTGACAGTGTTTGGTTGTACTTTTCTTGCCTATAACACATACACCGCTGGAACTGGTTTCTTGCCCTTCGATGTTCTCGTTTTCTCGTTGGATACCTACTTCTGAAAATTATGTGATAACATATTGCTTTGTTGGCTGGCTTCCCACCCTTATTCACGTTCTAGGTGGCTGGCCTCCTATAGTAAATTGAATTCCGCATTGAAACTTACTAATTTCAAATGATGGTTTCATTAGGATTTATCCTTATGCTTTACTTTTCTTTCTCTTTTTACCCTTTTTTCTTGGTCGAAATGGATGCAATACCTGGTGTGGATTGTGTTTTATTATCGCTTGTATACCCTGTGATCTGCTGAACGTAGATGTCAAATTTACATTAGTTTCATTTATGCACGAATGAACACGTATGCCACGTTCAAGATGCCGTTGATCATCATCAGCATCTCAAGCCTGGACTCATTTGCACGGCGATAACAAGCCTTCAAAGACAAAGAGCACAGGTTTTGCTTTGATTATTGTAAATTTCATTGACGATGTAAATTACTGCGGACACGAACGAACACGTTTTGAGACACTACTGACATACACCTTTTGCGATATAAATAAACTGTAGGCAGGATAACTTTCGAAAAATCAGTTAACATCACTATTCCCAACTTCTAGAGAACGATGTCCTACTTTCCTTCAAATATCCTTTTACACGCCTCTATCATTCTCACCAACCTCTCCTTTGCATATACCCTGCCTATTATCGGACAAGCATTCCCCTTCCACATCGTTACCATTGTCGCGTATGGCCTTACCGTGGTCTTTCACACATTTATACTCTGGATGGGGAAGTTAGAAAATAAGTCATTCACGATCAAGATAGTAATGGACGATGACCCGGAGGAGGAAACGCCGGTGTTCAGTGTCCATTCTACCAGCATATCACCTTCTTCCTGGATCGGAATCATATTGTCACTATTCCTTGCAGTTCTCTGGACAGGGGCATGGATCAGCAGAATTGTGTTCATGATTATACTATACTCCAACGCCACGTTTACGGGATTGCTTTTCCTTATGCTGCAGGGATCGGTGGCAGTGTATATCGCGGTTCAGAGCGTTATTTCCAAGCTGAAGAATAATGGTTCCAAGGGGACCTTTGGGGACCTGCAAATGGCGACTAAGAAGGGCATTGATGATATTTTTATGCGCTTTGGTCAGTTGCAAACGGCGGTGACGCCTTTTCCTGAAGCGATCGTAAAGCCAGATAATATTGGAGCGTAAGTGTCGTTCCGTATAAATTTGTGAAGATTTCTGATAAATACCTGTCCTTAGAACTTCCCATGAGCGCAAAGGACCCAGCACGGTTGTCAGTAAAGAGCGCAAGGATGACTGAGAGCCCTAGGAGTTGCATATATCGTAATTAAGACTAGATATAGACTAAAGGTCACTTCAAATAAAATATTGACTGGAGTTTTCCAAGAGCTCGAGTTTCCTATGCGTCAGATCCAGATTGAGTCTTGCGCGTCTGTTACGTCGCATGAAAGTAGGTTTCATAGAAAAGACCCTATTTAAAGTGTGTTAGACTCAGACGACTAGAAGTGGAGGATATTGTAAACAAATTGTATTTATTTGATGCTGACTGCTGAGTAGTGTTGCTGCCTTTTCAATTTAGTCCCAACTTCCGAGCAATCACCAGCACTAGGACGGATACGACCCTGATGACACAGTTCGTGAACATTCATGCAAGTGTCAGGACACAGCAGCATGATTATTATCCAATTTCGAGTGATTACTTTACACCGCAGTAAGAATATGAACGTAGCACTTACTGCGGACACGTACGGTATACGTTTACGACCACAACTGATGCCAGATGGTAACCAAGACCAGGACATGTGTTGCTATCGTTTGTTATGCTGCATCGAGCTGGTAGCTTTTGTGATATACATATAAAGATGGCATAGCACTTGGTTTCAACAGCCAGACAGCATCTACCTTTCAAAATGTCGTACCAACCTTCAAATGCCCTCCTACATGCTTCTATTTATCTCGCAAATATCTCCTTTGCATACACTCTGCCAATCATTAGACGTGCATTCCCTTTCCACATCGTCACCATCATAGCATATACGCTTACCTTGGTTTACCATGCCTTTGTGCTCAGCGTGGCGCAGAATAGGCCATTCAAAATCAAGATAACAACGGACGATGATCAGCAGGGGAGAAAACATTGTTCATTGCCCGGTCCATTAGTATATCACCCTCTTCAAACATTGGAACTGGGCTTTCCGTAATTCTTGCGTCCCTCTGGATAGGAACATGGATCAGCAGAATAGTGTTCATGTCCATAAAGCATAGCAATGCCTCATTTATGGGGTTGACCTTCCTTATGCTGGAGGCGTTCTTGTCGTCGTATATTGCTGTTCGGAGCGTAATTTCAAGGTTGAACGATAATGGTGTCAACAACCTGCAGGAGCTGGCTAAGAAGGGCATTGGTTACATGCAGAGGTCGCTGGGAGATGCGTCTTCTGCTATCGCACAGTCGAATGCAGCTAGGCCGTGAGTGCTCCTCTGTTTGATGTTGGATTGAGAATAGCTGATTATAATTGCTTAGAGAACCAAGTGCTGTTGGGCAAGAGCGGAAGGATGAATGAGATGGGATATATAAGCTGTTATTAAGATAGTTGTAGAATAAGTTGTTCAAGTTGAAGAGACGATGTATTTTAGGCAACACGTGCAAAGCTACTTGATTTAGAAAGCCGCAAGAGGAGCAAGCGGGCGTCTGGTCAGACTCCTTTCAATCACTTGCAATCAACCGAAATCGACGAGTCTCACTGCTACTTCATCTATCTCGTCCCATTTATACCCAGGGCCAACAATATATTTTCTCCCCCTTCTTGCTCTTTCTTTTCTCCACTTTTGAACAGATAGTCTCCGCATAAAGAAGGTCTTGTCGCTTCCAGATAACTACACCATGGACCAAGGATTCAATCTAGACGATGTTCGTCTTTTTTGACTTCTCTTCTCCTTTTCATTAACCATGCATCACCGCATTCCCTAGATTGCACCCATCGCGGTGCTCATGGATGAACTCCGTTCTGAAGATGTCCAGTTACGCCTCAACGCCATCCACAGCATCTCAACAATAGCATTAGCCCTGGGCCCTGATCGTGCACGCGAAGAACTCATCCCTTTCCTTCGAGACTCCGTCGATGATGAAGACGAGGTCCTCCTTGCCTTAGCAGAGGAGCTCGGCAAGAATTTCGAGCAGTACATCGGTGGCCCTGAATACGCTGATGTCCTCCTGGGACCCCTTGAGAATCTCTCCGCAGTGGAAGAGACCCTCGTGCGCGATAAGGTATGTGGCGTATTTTGCCACGAGCCCTACAAAATTCATAGATATGTGGTCTGTTAGGCAGCAGAATCAATAACCAAAGTCGCTGTCGTTCTCTCTCAAGAACAAATCGAAAAACATTACATCCCCCTTCTGAAACGCCTCTCACAAGGAGAATGGTTCACTTCCCGAACCTCTTCCGCTGCACTTTACTCCGCAGTCTATGCAAAGGTATCTACTCCCATTCAAGATGACCTTCGCAAAGGCTTCGCAGCTTTGGGATCAGACGATACACCCATGGTTCGACGTGCGGCTGCTAAATGGCTTGGTGTACGTTTTGTTCTATTTTTTGCTATTAGGAGAGCGTCTGACGTTTACAATTCTTTCAAAGCCCCTTTTGGCTCACTATGCCCAGCCACACATTTTGTCGGATGGTCTTCCCGTCTATCGCAGACTTCAGTCGGACGATCAAGATTCCGTACGCCTACTTACCGTTGAAGATCTTATTGTCCTTGCAAAACGGCTGTCCGCACCCGAAGTTAAGGAGCATCTGCTCAAGCAGATGAAGCAAAGCATCGGGGACAAGAGCTGGAGGGTTCGATATATGGCTGCGAGCCACTTCAATGAAGTGCGCCTACTCATCTGATACCATTATAAACAATGTACTGACTTTTCAAAGCTTGCGGAAGCAGTGGGTGTCGAGATTGTGCGAGAGGAGCTCATCGGGCAATACGTACAACTGTTGAAGGATAACGAAGCCGAAGTGCGAACCGCCGCTGCAAGTCAAATCCCAGGTCGGTTCCACTTCTTATATTCTTCCCCCGACGAAGTTTCATGTCCATGAACAGGTTTCTCGGCTTTGTTGGATAAGGAAGTTATTCTAGCTCGGATCGTGCCTTGCGTCCGCGATCTGTCGCAGGATACATCACAGCATGTCCGCGCTGCTTTGGCCAATCAAATAAGTGGATTAGCTCCTCTGTTAGGACGCGATGCCACCGTTGAACATCTGCATCCGCTGTTCTTGCATTTGTTGAAGGATGATTTCCCTGAAGTCAGACTCAACATTATTAGTAAGCTTGAGACTATCAACAAAGGTGTGTGTTTTATTTATACTTCGATCCTGCGTTACTAACATTAATGCAGTCATTGGTGTTGACCTCCTTTCTGATAGTCTGCTTCCCGCCATTGTCGAGCTCGCAGAAGACAAATCATGGCGAGTAAGGCAAGCTATCATCGAGTACGTGCCCCTCCTGGCCAAGCAACTCGGAAGACCATTCTTCGACGAGCAACTTGGCAACCTCTGCATGTCATGGCTTGGGGATACCGTGTACAGTATCCGAGAGGCAGCTACCGTTAATTTGAAGAAACTGACAGAGGTATTCGGTGTTGACTGGGCCAAGGTTGCCATTGTCCCCAAAGTAATGGGCATGGGTGCTCATCCCAACTATCTCTTCCGCATGACCACTGTTCAAGCCATCACAGTGCGTTATGCTATATTGCTTATCTATTATTAACTTACATTTCATATTTAGACCATCGCCCCCTCACTCACCTTAGAAATCCTCCAATCTGAAGTGATCACCCCCCTCCTCGAACTCGCCAAAGACCCCATCCCCAACATCCGCTTCAACGTCGCAAAGTCCCTTGAAGTGATGGCCGTTTCGTTCGGCAGCACACCGCAAGGACGGGCATTTATTCAGGAATGGGTTATGCCCGCTCTTGAACACCAAAAGAACGACCTCGATGCCGATGTACGATATTTCGCATCCCGGGCATTGTCGAAGGTGGCTTCCAGTGCTTAAGTGCTGGAAGGATGTTGAGGATGAAGAAGGAAGAGAAGGATTTCTTTTGTCAAAGGACTGTTTAATGCCTTCCTGTGTGCCAGTACCTTTTTGTCTATATGATTACATACGTAGTTTGTTCTCGAAATGTTTCGGTACTTATTTTTCAACGAATGGATGCAAAGCATACTAACTACACCATCCAGCCGTTCATTCTCTCTTAATTATTTGCGAGCTAATCTTTTTCCTTCCAATGCTATATATTTTATTATCTTTGCAAGTCAAAACACGAGTTTCAGACAGTTCCTGAATAATCTTCATGGCCATTGGTTACGACATTCTCTGATCCTTCCTTTTCTCGTAAGGAAAAGCTTCCATTCCATCATAAAACACCACACAATCCAACATATAAATACATATCGTTACCCGAAACCAGCAAGAAAATCGTTCAAAATCTTAGATACAGAACACCACCTTCAGCTATCAAAAACATCAGCATGAAGCAGAAAATTAAATCATGCAGGGGGAGGGGGAGGGGAGGGGGAGGAGCTTCCCCGGAAGGAGCGGGGGGAGTGGGTGTCGCACCAGCGGCAGGAGTGGCACCTGCAGCGAAGTAATTTGCGAAGACCTGAGTATATTGAGCTGCTTGTGAAGCGGCCCACTCTTTGAACTGCGGTGAGCTGACATCATAGCCGTATGCAGCCCTGCAGAAATTGTTAACATTAGGTGCGATATTGTAAATCATAGATGATATAACTTACCAATAGGCTGCGAAGGCTTCTTGACTGGCAGGATCAGACCCAACTGGAGGAGGACCTACTCCAACCTGTTCAGCTTGTGCGGAATCATATGCACCGGAATTGAGAGGTGGAGGAGGCTGATCTCCGGAAGGGGGTGGGGGCGGTGAACCACCTGGAGGCGGGGCAGCTCCGTATCCCTGCAAAGTTAGTCAAGTCACGCATTAGCATTCGATACACAGACATATATCAGCGAGGAAGTTATGCGCTTCAGCTTTTCAAGGTTAGCCATAAGCAACACACAAGCGAAGTAAAAGATTGGGAATGTACCCCAAAACCCACGCACGAACGGATACCGCGAGTCATCGCATATAATAATCGCCGTTGTCAGCAAGAAGAGTGAAGGAAATGACGTACAGGCATGATGCCAGTATAGGCGGCATATTGCAACTGAGCTTGACGCAGTTCCATTTGTTGTTGTTGCACGAGAGCTTGAGTCTTTGCATGCTCGGATCGCACGACAAGCAAGAGATCTTCCGTTAATACTTTTGCACGTGCTACTTGGCCTTCTTCTGGTCCACTGTAGTAGGGTTAATTATAGGATAAATAGGATAGGTGCGAGGACGAACGTGATATGTATGTAGAGAGGCTCGTCGCTCTCGCGACCCGTCTCTTGGTCGATGAAACCAGATCCTATACCCTTAATCTGAACACGAGTCCCGGTTTCCTGTTGAATATACTTTACAAAAGAACCCTGGAATATAGGTCAGCAAGGGAAATAATAAAGAGATGCCACAAGCACATACACTAGGGCCGACGACCTTTGCGCGGACGTTAAAGTTGCGAATAGATTCCAGGCCGACGGGCAGCTTCTCCTCTGGCCATTTACGCTATAAAATAAAGCTAGGTAACGAGACACAACATGTGGCACAATAACTACCTTTTCCTTCTTGCCTTTTCCATCGTCAACCAATGAGCCCAACTCAATCGACATCAACTCATTTATCTTGTCAACCGCATTATCCAACTGCTCTTTGGAATTGGCCGTTATGTGGAGATATAACGGAGGATCCTTCTCTGTAGCCTTGCTCCTGTCAGGATACCAAACACCTTTCGTGCTTACGGATGCTCCAGTTTCTTCGTGAATCTAGTAAGTACCCTCGCTCGGTCAGTTGAAGGGCTGGATAATAGTAAACAGAAGGACGCACTTGAGCCTGTGTCGAACCTTTGGTTAACATATACCTGTTTCTGACGTCGTTGATATCAACGTTTTTCACATAGTCACCTTCACCAAGAGTACCCTTGCCGATCTGAGCTGCAATTCTGGCTGCAACAGCAGTGGCATGGGCAACAGCATCAGATGTACTCGATATCCTCTGCCCGTGCGGTGAAGGCGAACTAATAGGTTCATTCCATTTGTTGTCTGGAGTCACGGATCGCATTGTAATGTGTATACGGTAGTGGCACTTGGGAGATAATGGAAGTACAGTGTTAAGTTAGTAAGTAGAGAGTGGCACTGAAGTGGCCAGGTAAGTATAGGTGCTCATGTCACATCTAGTCACGACTCCCGAACATTCTAGCGGCCCAGCGGCGGTTATTGTTTACCTACATCCCCCAAAGCAAACACCATAGATCAAGATCCACGGCAGCGAACTGGCAGTGGCACTGTTTTAGTCTGTGCATCGTTGTCCGATCTGCGTTCACCGCCATGTCCGCCGCGCACAAGCGGCAACGCACCCCATCCCAATCGTCTTCAGTCTCTTCAAACACAGAGCACTCGTCCAAGGTTTCAAGGGTAACGCCTGAAGTTGAAAATGGATCATCACATGGTGCTTCGCATCCGTTATTGTGCTCTCTTCCACCGACGTGCAATCAGCGTCCGACACCAATAGCGAACACGAAGGATTTGGAGGCTCATTATGCTAAATTTCATGCTCATGTTTGTGAGGAGAAAAGGTGCGGGTGTGTTTTTCCCGATGCGCGGTTACTAGAACTGGTGCGTCAGTTAATTATATAATGTCGAAACTCTGATGTTTATACCACTTCTCCAGCATCAGACAGAATGCCATGATTCATTGGCTGCTGTACGAAAAGAACGAGGAGAAAAAATCGTAATGTTTTTTGTTCCGCCACACCAATATACATTCTCATTCGTCCTAAACAGTTCGCGTGCCACTTGCCCACCTGTCCACGCCTATTCATGACACCAAAAGCACGAAGGTTGCATCTAATTCAAGCACATGGGTACCCTAAAGAGTACTTCTTTGCTGTAACCAACAAAGGCGTTGGAGGCCTCTTAAAACGCTGGGGAGAGGGCGCGAGCATGATCAGGAAGGAATGGAAACCGCGAGAAGAAAAAGGAAAAGGAAAGGAAGTGGATGTAAACAAGATGGATATACGAGGAGATGAAGAGAATGACGATAATAGTAGTGACGAGGAAGATGATTCAGACGAGTCGGAAATGAAACCTATCGTTTTGGAGGAAGACGAAGCAGAGGAGCAACCCACCCCTCGCGTACAACCTCGCCTCCACCCGGGAAATTTAGACGATGGCGTTGATGCGCTTGCAGGCTCCATGAGTTCACTTGCTCTCGTACCGCCGTCCATTCGATTCGGACGCGGTGGAGTGAAAGGCGGGTTTGGACACCACCCAGAGCCTCATACAAATCATGCTCGGGGGTCGAGTCGAGGCCGTGGGGGGACACACCACACGGCTACGGCAAATTACATAAATGTTGATACTTCTGCTTCGAACGTGCAGTCGACTCCGCAGTCCCCTCCTGCACAAGGTGAGACAGCACCAACAGGGGCAAATACTAACGGACATGTCCACTCGAATTCCAGCGGCGGTAGACGCGATCATCCGCATAACCCGAACCTGGGGTATGCAGGACGCGGGGGGCGCGGTGGGATTATATATCCCCCTCGTGGATTCACTGGGCGTGGGCGAATCATACACCGTGCAGGAACTGGCCCCGGGACGAGGTGCGTTCCCCCGGGGACGGGGCCGCGGAGCAACTCCAAGAGGAGGTGTTAATAATGAAGGTAGGCCTTCTGAAGCGGTATGATAGTGTATTGGGGATTTTGTCGGGTGATGTATGTTGTCTCAGAGAAATGATTTAGTCAGTCGTGCTATTGCTGTCGTTTTTGTATTGGAAGGAATTTCTATTGTGTATATCTACTATATACCTCCGTGTAGTGATGGTCAACAATGATGAAAATTGGCTTATATTAAAGATTTAACTTAGGGATGAATCAAATGACTGACTGTCAATTATAATACTGTCAGACATTAAGGAACTTATGATAACGTTTCATGATAGTTTTGAATTGTTGTACTCTGAGGAACAACAGGCTTTCAATCAGTAGATAAAGGAGGACGAGATGGCTACAGGCACAATTCATGCATTTGTTAAAAATAGCAGCGTGGGTCATTAATTCACTGCCGCCATGATTCGACCTGGGAGATCAAGGTGATTACAGCAGACGATCCAGGAGAAGCAGAATATCAGAGAAACAAAATCAGCGATCGCACGTAGGCAGGTCGCGGAGCCTCCGTGCACAGACGGCAATTTGCGCATGGTGCTTCACAGAACGCATTACTGGTGTGATTTGACGGTGGCAGTCGAGCCATTACAGGCTTGCAGCAGATAAGAAGACTGGCCAGAAGAGCAAGGTCAGCTGAGTGAATGCGAGTTCGCGGCAGTACTTCCGTGGACCGTGGCTGCCTGCAGGTATGGATAATGTGGAAATCAATGTGATTGACAACGATCGCAGAGGTTGGCTAACGGGCTGGGTTATCGATGTGAATATATATATAGCAGATTCCAGACACAAGAGCGCTGCAGAAGTGATGTTTTTCGCGTGTCGGGAAACAGACCAGGTCACTTGAGAGTGGAAGACAGCAGAGATGTGCGTGGGAGTTGGTCAGTGTAATAAAGAAATGTGACGAGCGTACCGTTACGTCGAGCGCACCCAAAGTGTACCGGTTCATACGAGTGATACCACTCACCGCTGCATCTCTGCATTCTCTGTATTTACAATACACTTGCATATTTCATTACACCACTTCACTCCCCGCTGCAGCCCTGCGCTCGGTCCAATTCGCACACCGGCTTGTCCCCTTGACCCGCCCAGGCGCCCGTCCACCCACCACACCAACCTGGTAAACCGCCCGTAAATTCACCTTATCGTCCACCACCATCCTCAACCTCACTGCCAGCAACTCTTCTCTGAGCGGCCATGCCTGCTCCTGGCCAAAGACCAAATTCGCCTGTTGATCAGGATCTCCAGAGGCTCTACAACGAAGTGTGGGCCGGGTTTGAATCAGAGACGCCAAATCCGCCATCGAGGGATGAGTTGGAGGGGTTGTATGGTGACTATCTAGGAGGTCGCGACTCTCCACTTACACACCCTGTTAACAAAACCCTCCCCACCAACCATCAACAGTATTGTATGCCGTGATCATGCCCTACACTGCCTAGCGACTCTCTAACGTGATCATCTTCAGACGCACAGGAGGGGTTACCACTTACCCCTGTACACCAAGCTAATTCTTCCAAAAACTCTGGTGTACGAAGATTGCCCCCCACACCCGGCAGCTCATCATCTTCCCCCACAACCCCCATCTCAATGCCCATTCCTGAACCTTATTATGATTCCAATTCTCCCCAACGACCAGCGCACTATACCGCAGATTCCTACGCTACCATTTCTTCCACATCAACCTCCAGTTCCACAGACCTACTGAAAAAGGCGACTACCGGAAGCGCGAACGGTCGGCGCCTGCCCCAAGCTCCAAGTGGAGGCGGATATCTGAACGGATCCCAACCAGCAACCAACGGGAGACCGTCACCTCTACCAGGACTTCCAGCAGATCCTCGCCCAACCTCCAGCCCAACTTCACCTCAACCCAGTCTTTCTAGAGGCGGCGGGAGCTACAGCGCGTCTTCTTCTGGCGCATCCCCCTACCGTCCTCCAGGGGCACTTCCACCGGCAGTCCCAGGATACCAAGAGAACACACCCAGCGTTGGACAAGCGCTCTCTTCCTCCGGATTTGATATCTACAATATGGATAACAGGAACGTCAACAACGGACACCACCATCAGCAACAGCAACCATACCGACAGCAGCATCAGCAATACCAACCGCAGCAGCACCATGCATACTCAGAATCCCTCAATGCACCTCCTTACCCTCCTCAGAACCCAAGTCGCGAAAACTTGGCAGCCTCTGAATATGTAGTACCTGACTCACGATACGATTCTAATAAATGTATGACTTTGCTTGTTTTTCTTTCCGTGATACAGTTGTAATTAAATTCATGACAGACGAAACACACAACACAGCAAGTAATGGTGTTGGCGCGTCCGTTGGCCGCAACCGCAGCTATCAGTCATCAATTTATCAGCCTTCCACCTATCAGCCTTCGACTATGTCGTACGTGCCAGACGCGGACTACGGTACTGCAGTGACAACGCCCAGTACCGATTACAAGGATGCCGCATCTTATCCCAACCCGTATGACACCTCGCAAAGCACACTTCCCCCAGAGTCACGTTTCCCGATCCAAGAAGCATACTACGAGGAAGACATGCCCGCTGGGGGTGTCGTGCGTAGACCTACGGATATGCTAAAGACGCTTGCTGATTTTAAGCATGATGAACCTTTGGGACTCCACGATAATGTAGTTGCTGCTGGTGAAGATGGAGAGTACTGGGAGGATGAGGAAGAAGAGGATGAGAATCGTTTTGTTAATATCTCTCTCCTATCGCACATGGCCGTGCAGCTGAGGGATAAAGTACCGCGCGGAACGCATGTGAAGGGGAACATTCCATATCCGAGGGCGTTTACCGGCAAAGATATCGTGGTACGTGAATTTCCAGCCACCGTAGTATAAATCCCCCTATGAACTGAGTTCACCTCTTTCTCCCCCTGATGCAGTCTACCATCCAGTCCCGCATCCAGCGCGATCTCGCTATCAACCACGGCATTTCCACTAATGATAGGCGAATTGCTCTTCAGGTTGCTCGTAGTCTACAAAGTCAATTGTTCTTTTATGAGGTTGAGTGGGGAGGTAGGGTTCTGCAGGATGGCGTGGAGGACGTTTATATGTTTTTGGATGATGTTGAGGGTACCTCTGATGCTGTTCCCGAGAGGGAAGAGCTACCCACAGGAGTGATCACTGTCCTTACGAGGTGTTATTCACCCAGTTGCACTGATGAATCTCCGTGCTACTGCTTTGCATGTCCTAGAAAGGTACGATACCCATTCCTTATGGTGCCAACACTGTCTATAGCTTCACTGTTTCTAGGGAACTACTATCGCAGCTCTACCTCCACCTACAGACATTATATCTTCTACAAAATTGGAGGAATGGGAAGAGACTGTTGACCAGGGTATCTTGAATGCACTGTCCGAGGAAGAGATCAGACGACAAAAGTATGTTTATGTTCTTATAACCTCAGAGTGTACTAATATCTGTCATATTTAGTATTATACACAAGATTATTATGAAGGAAGAACAATATATCAAAGATTTGGATATTGTGGAGTCCGTATTTATCAAGCCGCTTCGACTTGCAAACCCACCGGTTATGCCACCCGAGATGCTAGAGGATTTCATCGACGATGTGTTTGGCAACATTCTGGATTTACGCGAGTGCAATCGCCGGTTGTTGGAGGTCATGTATGTTCGACAACGCGAGCAGGGGCCGGTGATTGAGCGCATAGGCGATATATTCCTGGATGCCGCTACCGAGTTTAGGCTTGCCTATCCTACTTATATTGGGCATCATCCCATTGGTGAGAAGAGGATGAAAGATGAGGTTGAGAACAACCCAAAATTTAAGCTATTCCTGGAGGTGATTGATCACGATACCTGTCGCATTTAATATCTCTGACCTTTTCGACAGCAATGTGCGAGAGAATCATCGCGGCAAGGTGAAACTATCCGTCTGGATTTGAAACATTTCCTGAACAGGCCCTCGGAGCACCTTCAAAAATACCCGGTGATGCTTGAAGCGGTGGCCAATGACACTGGTGAACACCATCCTGACAAGGAGTTCCTTAAGGAAGCTGTTGAGGCTATCAAGAATCTTTATGGTGTTGCCCAGCTACTCACGTTCCAGTCCGCAATGGGCAAGGGAGCTCCCGGAAAGTTTGAATGGCATGATCTTGTCGCTCCTGAGATTAGGGAAACATTTACAAAGAAGGAAGCAAAACGACAGGCGTAGGTATCTCGCTATATATAGGTAAACGTTCAGTCTGATCACCATAATAGGATCATTTTCGAATTGATCAAGGGAGAGATGGCATACGTGAAGGACTTGGAAAACATCGAAACGGTATGCCACGCATCTGTATTTTATGGTGCTCTTACTTATTGTTATTAGATGTATGTTCAACCTCTTCGAGCTGCCGATCCTCCCATTATCGCTCCTCAGCGCCTTGACCAATTCATCGACGATGTATTCCACAATTTTACTGAACTTTATACGCACCATCGGAGACTAGTAACCAAGTTCCACGAAATTCAGCGCGAAGAGCATCCTAAGATTCGAAGCATCGTTGCACCTCTGTTTGACACTGCGCTAAACTTCAGAGATGCATATATGGAATACATTCCCAACTATCCCATCGCTGCCTATAGGATTGATGACGAGATGGCGACTAACCCTGCTTTCAAGGCATTTGTTGATGTTCGTTCTCCTTGTTTCTCTTTGGCATAATCCTAGCTCATCTAATGCACAGCAATGCGTTCGTCATCCGGATGCCCACCGTCTTGACATGAAAAACTTTATTAATCGACCCATTCCCCGACTACTTCGTTATGAGCTTCTCTTGAAAGGAATTATCGAAGAGACCGAGGAGCCTCATGACGACCTCGACACCATTCCTCAGGTTATTGACATTATCAAGGCTCTCGGGAAGGAGACAGAGCCTGGCGTGTTCAGTGCCAAACAGAAGGTTGAGCTATGGCGTTACAACTCTAACCTCGTATTTAAAAACGGAGAATTTATTGTGCGATTCATTCTTCTGTCTTATGTATACTTACTAACATTTTCCAGGACATGGACTTACTCGATGAGCAACGGACACTGGTCTATTCAGGTCGGCTTCTTCGTCAGCCTGAGAGCGGCCTGGAGTGGAACGGCTGGAGTGAATTGCACGTACTTCTCTTCGACAATTATTGTACGTATATTTCACATTATGCTTTACCATGCTGACCGGTTGATTTCATCAGTGGTTATGACTAAGCCAAAGGAGCGAGATGGTGTGTTGAAGTACTACGTAAATCGACGACCCATTCCTCTTGATCTTTTGACTTTGGTTAACTTCACGGACCCACCGACACAAAGGAGCACTGGCATTCTGCGCAATCTTCGCGGCGAACGTGCACATGAAAACTCCAATGTTCCATCGCCTGAAAATCCCAATGATTCTCGATCTGTTTACCCTCTCACCCTCCATCATAATGGCAGGACAGGTGGCCCGTATATCCTTTATGCCGAGTCTTCTCAGGCTCGTACGGATTGGAAATCCAAATTGGAAGAGGCATTGGGTTTAAGAAGAGTGGTGCAGGACTCTAACAAGGTCTTTGAGCCTGAGACTCTTAGTTCCGATACTTTCCTTGTCCCTTCTATCACCGCAACACAAACACCGTCATGGAATCAAGACATTACTTACACTGGGAAGGTTACTTGCTCAGTTCCTTTCAGTAGGTGTTTGTATATGCCAACCTTGGCCCCGGCTGATGTATTGCAGATACTGCTGATGGTCGTGCTCTTGTTGCCATTGGCTGCGCCGAGGGCGTGTGGATTGGCTTTAGACATGATCCAAAGTGTAAGTGTGTTTAAAGTTATCACCAGCTGATACTCATGCATTTTGTTAGCGATGCGCCGGGTTCTTCATTTGAAAATGGTTACACAATGTGCCATGCTAGAAGACTTTGGTATATTCCTGGTACTTGCAGACAAATCTCTGTTTGCATACCATATCGAAGCTCTGGTGCCTTCATCACCACATGCTTCTCATACATCACAAATACCTCAGAAGTTGAACGGTACTAAAGATGTTCACTTCTTCAGTGTCGGACAGTTACATGGGCGAACGTTGATCATTTATATGAAGAAGAAAGGGGTACGTTTTACATTACTGCAGGATTTTCTCGTTATAACATTGTCATTTTCAGTTGGACAGCATCTTCCGTGTTTTGGAACCTGTGGGAGACAAAATTAACGAGAGAGTGAAGGCACCAGTAGGCCTTGGTTCTCGCCTGGGTTTCCGCTCCGCAAAGTCGGAGTGGTTCCGTATTTACCGAGATTTCTTCTTGCCGTCAGAATCGTTCGACCTCATCTTTTTAAAGGCGAGGATTGCCATTCTGTGTGCCAAGGGCTTTGAAATCATGGACCTTAATGAGTATGTGATGTCATCTTTTTCCAGCCGTGCAGCTCTAATGTCTTTTTAGCTTCAACAGTGTCACGATTCCAATGCGTGAGGATCCAAGATTAGCTTCATTAGCAAAGAGATGCGAGTCATGCCGTCCTATGGGAATGTTCCGCTCTGCAGAAGACGAATTCCTTCTGGTCTACGACGGTATGTGATTTACTCTAGTAGACGAGTCTGTATTCATTGTTATTTCCATAGAATTTGGTGTTTATGTTGACAAACACGGTGATCCCTCTCGGTCGGCCGGCACTATCGAGTGGGAAGGAACTGCTGAACGCGTTGCATTCCATTCTCCATACATTTTACTATTTGATACCAGGTTCATTGAAATTCGCCATATTGAGTCTGGTCGTCTCGCCCAAATCATTCCTGGTAACGATGTGCGATGCATCTGGGATGGCCGAGGCGTCAGCTCCAATGCCGCAATTACACCTTCGGCGGATGGGAGTGTACAAGAAGCACAAGTTCATGCAGTGATGAACAGCACGGATACGGTTTCCGGAGCTCGCTCGCGCGCCATTGCTCAACATGTCGTCGAGCTCATTCCCACTGTACCATTAAATCTTCCTGAGAGGCGTGGAAATAACCAGCCCCATCGCGTTCTATCTGTACAATCCGTACAATCGGCTCAGTCCCTTCCTCATTCACCTGGTTTACAACGTAATTCAGCTGGGTCTTGGAGGTCATAAATGGATACCATGCTTACGACATGCTATGTTTCTCATTACATATTTATTTTGAGTGCTGTACTCATATGTTACCAGCATAGTTACATTTGTATGATTTAGGATGAATCCAGCTACAATAATTATTGCATTCCATGCATTATGTACTTAACACAACATCGACATGTTTGAAGCTAATCTTCTTGTTTGCCGTGCTTCACCTCTTCGACCTCCTTTTTGCAACCGGTATTCCTTCCTCCGTTTATTCCTTCGAGACTATAAACCACGAACTTCTTAATATTAGCTCCGCACACGGCAAATTAGCATTTTTCTATCCAGCGTTGATGGATGAGTTGGTTATAGCGTCCGACTATTAAGGAAGTAAAAAATATTCCTGCCCCAATGAGGCTCGAACTCATGACCTTCCGATTAATTGATTGAGTATGAACTCTTTCTAACAGTCGGACGCTGTAACCAACTCAGCCATGGGGCAGACATTATTTTGTACTAAGGACGCTATAACATGTCCTCATTATCATTTCCACATGACAAGCTAATAATAATATGTCCCTGCTGATAGGCGGTTCGTAAAGCATCTTCAATCTTGTTCTACCAATGTCACTTTTAGTCCTTTCTGCTAATGATGTTGAAAATATCTCATCTTCCCTTTCACCTTCAGAGTTACAATATCTTATGGCTCGAGTCTTTGCTTTGTTCTCTTCTGGATCCAGCAACCAAGTCGCGACTCCACATCGCACATCTATCCCAACATCAAACCATAATGTTCTGTTCATGCCAGCTCGAATAGGATACCCAAGTCTACAGGGGACTACAATTAAAGTAGTCAGTGTTCCTAAATGTAAAGATGATACTAGAGGACTACCAGGCTCTACTCTGGTACTAGATGAAGATACAGGCGCGGTAAAAGCTATTGTAAATGCCAGAAATCTCACTGCTCTCAGAAACGCCGCTGGTACGTTCTAAATGTCGAATACACCTTCTCATAAACACCACCATACCTTCTGGCAGGCTCTTTGTTATCCACGAACCTGGTTGGGCTTCGTACCCCACAAAGACTCGTAGCTTTTGGTGCAGGCAAGCAGATAGAAGCTCATATAGATCTTCACATACGGTACTTTCCCACTCTGCGCTCCTGCACAATCATAAACCGCTCTATAAACCAACGTGTTGAATCTCTCCGAGATCTCCTCCAATCCCGTTTCCCTCACATTTCGTTTACCTTTCTCGCGAGGTCAGACAGCATATCAGCGAAAAATCTGTTCGTGCTGCCGATCTTATAATATGTGCTACATCTTCCACGAGCCCGTTGTTCCCTTCATCATGGGTGCGCACTGGGACTCATGTTATTCTCATTGGAAGCTACACTCCCGCCATGCATGAGGTTGATGCAGACCTCGTAATGAGGGCAATATGCACAGATGCTATACCGCGCAGACAGGATCTCAATGCGCGCATTTCTAGGGCTTTGATTGTGGATTCGCGGAAAGACTGTGAAATTGAAGCTGGAGAACTCATCTCCGCAAATGTGCAGGGGCATCAAGTAGTGGAAATTGGAGAACTTGCACCCATGAAAGATGGAGAGGTCGTTGAGGATGTGTTAAATGCTCCACCTCCCTCCGTGGATTCAAATGACGCGGAGGCAGCGCATACTTTTGACGGCCCTGTAACCATGTTCAAATCCGTCGGCATAGGTCTCCAGGATGTGGCCATAGCCTGTGCAATAGTTTACAAGGCTCAAACCCGCATTGCCGTCGGAACAAGAATTTCAGAATATGATTCAACTTGAGGGTAAGTAAAAGCAGTGCAGAACAATGGTGAAGATCAGGCGAACAATGGATTTCATATTCAATTCTGTCAGCTTCAAAATATTCGTTGTTATTCAAAAAAGAGTGGTAAATAAAATGGCTATACAATAAGGATACAATTTGTTCATGCGTAGCACGAAGTGGTATATGACAGGTGACTAAGGAGATATAATAATATGGATACAACAACTATACAGCGAGGTGACACAGAGATAGCAATGAGAAAGCAGGAATTATTTGAACATTATTAGACAGGATGCGTGTCGAGACATTGAGAATTTTCGTGTGTCGTCATTGAAGACGTGAAGATCTACTCGATCCTCTTTCCAAACACTCCGCGTATATTGAATACCGAAGGTTTTTTAACCATCTTCCCAGCCAGCGCAAGCGAATCGACAGACCTCAATGCAGCAAGGTTGACTTTCGATGCAAGCCCTGGACGGAGCGACGACAGCTGAGGGGTGATAGGCACCTCGGGGATCTGAAGTAACTGAGGTTGAGGAGCAGGTGACAAAGGGGAAGGAGCAAATGAGTCCTCCATAAATTCCTTCCTCACGCGGTCCGCGTCAACGGGAGAGTTGATAGGCTTCTTGTGCACACTCGCCGGCGAAGCGAGCTTGAGAGGCGGGGGACGACGACGAGCCTTGCCCTTTGGCTTGTGTGAGGACGGGATAGGAGACTTGGAAACAAACCCAAATGACCTAGGCGACCGAGGACCAAAAGCAGCAACATCAACAAGAAACTCGGGCTTGTGTAGGTGCTTCGCAGCCCGCCGAGGACGAGAAGGAAGAGAAAGAACGCTCATCCCGACCTTCCTCGACAGAATCGCATCGTCGGGCTGTTGTTCCTCCACGAGGTACTTTGGATCCAAATCTGAGTCCTGCGTGGACGTGGATCCGCGGCGCTCATCGACGCCAGCAAGATCAACGATGCCTTCGTTTTCCTTGTCCTCTTCAGAATCAGAAGTGAACTTGACCCACTGGATCTCTTCATCAGCCATGGTCTGCTGTGCGGCCATAAGAGGCTGATACTCAAGCTCCTCATCGACGTCCCACCAGACTCCACCCTTGCCGTCTCTGTAGACGTCTCCGACGCCAATCTCAGCACCTGTGTGAGTCCCTGCAGCCTGCCTGGCTTGCTTCTCCATCACTCGTTGAGCATGCGACTCGAGAGTGCCTCCCTCTGAGAACTGCAGCATCGCGAGATCGTTGGCAAGAGGAGGGGGCGGGCGCACGTAGTTGTATTTTGCCTTCTTGCGCTTCGTCACATCCACGGGGGAGAAGAAGCGTGACTTGGCGGTAGCGGAGGAAGAGGACTTTTTGGTGGGAGAGGAGGGCATGTTGGTGGAGGTCGACTTGGAGCGGGGACGGAGGATGCCAAATGAGCGGAAACGGTTCAAGGTGCGTTTGCTGGGCGGGGGACTCTCTGGGACAGGAGGGATGGGGATGTGCGAGTAGCTGGCGGAGACAGGAACCTGGGGTGCCGGGGGAGGCGGCATGGCCTGGTTGATGTCTCGCCTTAGGAAGGGAGAAGGCGTGGAAGGCGTCTTGGGCAAGTGGACGAAGACAGAGGCGTAGCCGAATGCAGTGAGGTCAAAGTTCTTCGCTGAAGGGGTGGCTGTACGAGGCAGAGATTTGGGGAAGGAGCTGCGGTGTCGATAGTTACGTTTATGAAGGACCCGTCAGTTGCACGAGCGTGGGTGATGGACGGTCTTCGGTGAAGGCGGGAGAGAGATGGGCGGCGGGAGCTGGAAGTGGATGGACGACGCTGGGGAGACCTTGGGGCAGGTGAGCCTGGCTGAACGAGAGCGGCCCAAGCTGTGATGTGAGCAAAGGACTTTGAGCGACGACGAGGGAGGAGAGGGGAAGGTGGCACGAAGGAAGTGACAGCGGCGGCAGGAGCAGGTGGGGGAGGTAGAGGAATATCGGGGCGAGCCTTCTGGGGCGGGGGAGGTCTGGCAAGGAAGGGGTATCTCTGAGTCTTATTAGGGTGGGCTATAAATTGGTGTTCATTGGTATTTTCGTTATTATAAGTCATCGTCGGTTCCTGGAGGAGCATCTGGGATTGAGCGGACATCGGAGTGACGTTAGGTAAAGATCCGTAAAGTGGCAACCTGGTTGCGGATTCTGAGCGCTGCAAAGAAGCTTTGTGACGGGGTTTATCCAGGTAGGTTAACAGGGGAGATCCCGAGTACTTTTCTAGCAAAGAGAATAATGGAGTAAGATTGATATGCGACGTGGAGAAAGACGCGTTTGACTCACCGTGACGACAAGGCGTAAATTAGCGTGGAGTAAAGCGCGTAAAAGTTAGATATACGAAGAGGAGGAGGAGGGGAGGAGGATGGAGGATAACACACGAGACTAGCTCAAGAGTGTTTTTTTGGATGGAGGAGGGTTTTGGTGGGCCTTATAATGAATATGGGGAACAAAAGCATAGTGGAAAGGATTGGACAATGCTGGATGTACAATAGCCTGCAATAAATTTAATTTGCATTCTTCGCAATAATCTCTGTCCCACAAACAACTCCCGCTTTACCCAACCGACCCCTAGTCAAACACACACAAACACAACAATCCTATTGTTCTTCAGGACCCCAGCCACTCTTCTCATTCCCCTCTCCCCCCTATTGGCTACACATCAATGCTGCCTCTCCTCCATTGTCCCCTCCCCCGCTCGCACTCCCGGGGGTCACTCCCGCCAATATACAACGCTCTCCTTATTCGTACGCCATGTCATCCCGTCTGCGCAGAGCACCGGTTTCACATCCCTGCTCTCGAATCAATACCTATTCTTCATTTCTCGTCGAACAATGGGGAGGCTGCCAGTTCCCGATGTTAATCCAACCTTGCTCCTACGTCACTGCGTCTACCCCCATGGGCCTGGAAATAATTTACTCTACAAAGCGCGGCTTATTCTTTCTGCTGGACAACCGTGACTACGTTGCTTTGCGTTCTTTTTCAATAAATAACTTATAGTTACCCACCCGACCTTGCAGCTTACAAGCCTTACTAATCACGCGCCGTAAACACTTGTTCTTTGCACAATAGTCAATAAACCGTATTGACAGCTTGTTTTCTCTTTGCACGCTGCTGTTCCCTGGTACACACAAGGGTCTTGGGTACTTTTGTGCGGCTTTTTCCCAGACCACCAAAGTGCAAAATACCTCATGTCACTATGTGTTCTGGATGATAACATACCGAACCCTCAGTGCTCAGTCCTTACGGCTCGTATAATTAAAAGCATCCGCTGAAATAGACAACACGACTTCTAATTCAACTTTCAGAAGCAAGGCACCGGATGTAGTACACCCGCACTCACGCACAGAAGGTGCAAAGTACTGTCGTCTGTTCTTCCTCTCTGACCTTCTTGGATGGATATATATCCGCCTTCCCTTCCCTTATTGTGTGTCTGCCTCTTTCTTCCCATATGGCGCCGCGGGAGACGACGGAAACGTGTGCAAAGAGGTGGTTATTGCCGGGTTAACTCTTATTCTTGCTATTGAGCCTCTTCAAATCGTCTTGCCTTGAAGGAACAAACTGTCATACAACCATTTGTCATACTCTGGACCACCGCCGACTCTCAAAAATCAAATCAATCATCATTCCGGTGTGCCACGGTGTCAATCCAAACCTTCAGTCTCTTCAAATTATCGGCTTTCTAAACAATCATGCGTGAACTAGAAGTAAGATTCTTCGGCGGACTCGCTTCTCTTTCAGCTGAAAATATCCTTGAGCCTTCTCGTGAATTCCTGCTCATTGCTTCGCACTCTTCTGTAGCTCCACTTGAGAGACCCAGAGGTAATAACGGCGGTGGCGGCATTACGTGGTTCGAATATCAGTATCAATATTCGTAATGTGTCATCTTAACGCTTTGGCATATTGAGAAGTTCCTCATTCGTTGAGGCTGCCTTTATTTACAGCTCTTCGCCATTCTCTTCGGCCAGTGTTGCATTTCCAGTAGAGCTGGCTAGTATAAATGATCCGTGTATAAATAATACCGTCTCGTTGCACCGTTTACTAGGCGGTATGTCGGGTACCATTTATTCTTTCAGTTATATAGCCGCTGTAAACAAGCTGTGAAGTAGATTTTTTTTTTAAAAAAAAAGTAAAGCCAATAAATTGTAACCTATAAACCTAAAGACAGAGATGTACGTACCACCGTGGTACCCCGCACCAGCTTGTTTTAAAGCAAGTGTAGCAGGCTGTGCCTGTGGTTGCCACAAGGGTTCATTTATCATTTTAAATTTATGATATCTCCATCTCATAATGCACCCTCTGCCGCATGCGAGGTCAGTTTCTCCGGGTTCACTTCAGCTTTCTCTTGCTCCGTTTCCGTTACTGCATATTCCTGAAACGTGACCACTGTGGCGTTCCTTTTGAATAAATAAAATAAATAAAAACATATAAATCATAGGTAGGAAAATCAAAGATAAATCCTTATAAAAGCATCGATCTCAGGACTTCCTGTCCGAGTCTATAGATATACTGTGCTGAATGTATATTTAAAGCTTTGCCGTTAGCTAGCTGATAATCAAATGGTTGGTACAAGTAAATATAACTCTGATTTTTTATTAGTGGCCGGCTGGCGCAATGGTAGCGCGTCAGTTTCCGGGGTGGTCAGGGGCTCGAACCCGATGTCCCAAAGAGCTGGAGGTTGTGGGTTCGAGCCCCACGTTGGTCGCTTTTTTTGGTGTGTTTAAAGTATTTTTTTTGAAGGAGAAAGAGTGTTTTGAAGAGTGGAAGTTATAAAATCAAATATCATCAAATTTTATATTATATATATATATTATTGCTGGATATAGCAATTCTATATGATTTTATAGGTATAACTACATCCTAAATATAATATGTACTGCAAGAAAAGCTTTAATTGATCCTGATTTGAAGTGGCTAATAGCTTCTGGGAACAAGGCATTGTATTAGTTTGTATTTATTTATTTTATTTACACAATTTGTATGCAAGGCCATATCAGATGACCCACTAAGTGTGACTAATGTGCATGTGACATTTTTAAGTCACACATGCCTCTCCAGAGCTCTTCCTTTGCCACTCAACACACTCTAGCTGGCTCTTTTGTAGCATACTCTAATAAAATTTATTTCCTATGACTTAGCACCATTTTTTCTGTTTGTAAATGTACTTGATATAATATAGCTGATATGGACAAACCCCTGCCAAAATATTCTTCTAAAATAAATCAAGTACATTTACAAACAGAAAAAATAGTGCTAAGTCATAGGAAATAATTTTTATTAGAGTATGCTACAAAAGAGCCAGCTAGAGTGTGTTGAGTGGCAAAGGAAGAGCTCTGGAGAGGCATGTGTGACTTAAAAATGTCACATGCACATTAGTCACACTTAGTGGGTCATCTGATATGGCCTTGCATACAAATTGTGTAAATAAAATAAATAAATACAAACTAATACAATGCCTTGTTCCCAGAAGCTATTAGCCACTTCAAATCAGGATCAATTAAAGCTTTTCTTGCAGTACATATTATATTTAGGATGTAGTTATACCTATAAAATCATATAGAATTGCTATATCCAGCAATAAATGTATATATATAATATAAAATTTGATGATATTTGATTTTATAACTTCCACTCTTCAAAACACTCTTTCTCCTTCAAAAAAAAATACTTTAAACACACCAAAAAAAGTGACCAACATGGGGTTCACAGCATCAAGGTTGTGGGTTCGAGCCCCATGTTGGTCGCTTTTTTTGGTGTGTTTAAAGTATTTTTTTTTGAAGGAGAAAGAGTGTTTTGAAGAGTGGAAGTTATAAAATCAAATATCATCAAATTTTATATTATGTATATACATTTATTTTGTTACTGTGACAAAATGTAAGCTATTTATAAAGAAGTAAAACATCTCATCATTGATAGAGTATAATAGTTGGTACCAGTAGTGTTTCCCAATGTTGACCACTGTCCTTGGTCAACACTTTTCTTGACAGAAGACTGAGGTTGATCATAAAACCCAGAATTCAATGTTGTACACATCAAGGTGGGGTTGATAGGGAATGGCATTGAATTATTTACAGAGTAGACAGATGAACCTGCCCAGCTAGTGAAAGAAGTGTTTGTGGTTGATGCAGGCAGCATAGAGTTTTGACCTGCTCAGCTGGTAGTTGATATGGGCAGCATAGAATTTTGACCTTCCCAGCTAGTGGAAGTGTTTGTAGTTGATGCAAACAACATACAGTTTTGACCTTCCAAGTTGGTTGAAGCATTTGTGGTTGATGTGGGCAGGGAGTTGGTTGCTGTGGGAGGGAAAGGTGGTGATGAGAATTGATTTTTGAAAAACATGAATAGCTTACCAATAACTTCCTGTCTGTCCAGAAGTGTTTGTTCCTAAGTCAATAACTTTTCAAACCTATCCAGACTGTCTATGTGAAGAGTATTGGCTTCTTTTTGCTCTTTTAATTGTTGCATTTTTTGAAGATTTATTTTTTCTAGCTTGTCTAAAATAGCAATGACAGTATGAATGATTTTGTGCTAATTCTCAGGCTTCTTGAGCTTGTGAGATTTTCATAATTTTTTTTTCACAAAAGGAGCAGCATCATCTTCTTCAGAATTGATATCATGAACTTCCTTCTCTTTTCCTTTGTGGAGTTGTGTTCAGAATTCTGCTTGACATCAGAAAGGTGCATATAGTATACACCAAGATTCACTTTTTCTAGTCATTGTACTAGAAAACAAAATTAGAATTTCCTCTTTGTGATCTAGGATTGACTTGAGATTGACATACAATGAGGAGGGTTAAAATAATGTATAAAAGAGAGCATTGCATTGAAAGCAAAGGTGGTGCAGGTGAGAGAAGTAAGAAACTTGCAGAGTAATGTCTGAAATTAAAGAGATTAGCACTCAGCAAATTAGAGAACACCAGGGTAAAGAAATACAAAGACAAAGTGGTATAAGACAGAGAGAGACAATGGATGTTGCAGTTGAAACTTTAAACTGAAAGCCCCAAAGTGTGTCATCAAGTGCCATCCTTCATGTGATCTGCCAGACTCCAAACCAGTTGCTCACA
Source organism: Cyathus striatus (assembly GCA_025738555.1). Lineage (NCBI taxonomy): Eukaryota > Fungi > Basidiomycota > Agaricomycetes > Agaricales > Nidulariaceae > Cyathus > Cyathus striatus. Next base: position 3,652,777 of record JAOVFP010000013.1, on the reverse strand, counting down.
TATTCAAGTTTGGCTAACACTATTAAATCCATAGAAGTTGGAACTTGAACATGCTACAGCAACTGGCACAACCTGTAAAATAGAGCATGTGATACACTTGGTTTATGCATTGCAGTGGTAACCAGTGCACACACATTCAACATGCACTGATCCTAGACAGCCTGTGCAATGTGTACCACACATGTTTTACATCCAATACATGCTGTACCTAGAGTATATAAAAATGATGTGCTTGTATTTTGACCACTAAATACCTCGAATGGACCTCTATACCCAACTAAGAAATGTTCAAAAGTGTCTTGAAGATAATGATTTCACCATCTCTACTTTTATTCAGGGCATTCTCAACAACACATTTTATGAATCACCAGTCTGCCAGACATTGGTCAGCAATGCTGTGTCTGTGCACCACTTTGTATGAGAGAACTGACAGGGCTGCAGTCTTTGGCTGGGCTTCCTCCATTGTGAAGGCAGGGCTTTGCATGGAAATTGACAACCTTTCACAAAAAAACAGTGGGCTTCACTACGATGCAGTTAATGCAACAGATGAATACCTAGAAGAAGACTATATGAAGAAAGCATTGACAATTATGAAAGACAAGGCACCTCATACCTGGGATCTGATGAGCACACTCCTAGATGCAAACCCACATAGGAGGCAGCTCATGCCTTCCACAGAAACCATGCATGATTCAGGTGCTAGTGTGAACAATGACAATGGTGATGATGAAACAGAAAGCACTGCAAACAACAATGAGCCTAAATTCAAAAGAGCAAAGAGGGCTGTAGGTTGAAATACAGCACTTTTATCAATTGTAAGCAAAATATGCTATTTATCAATATATAATACAACTAACATTGCATCTAGAAAGCTATTGTTACAATTAGCATTTTCCTTCAGAGTACAAACAAGTGTTGCAACTACTTACAGTCAATTCTTGGCATCTTCTTTCATTCAAATGCAGTTCCAGAGTGTGTTGTTGAAACACTTGCACATGCTGGGCTATCCATTAGCCTCACATCGATACATAATGCCATTAATTCACTTTCAGAAAAGGCAGAAAAGTGATTGGAAGATGCAGTTGGGAAGTTGACAACAGCATTTGCATATGACAATTTTGATTGTCATTTCAAGACATTGGAGCCAACAGTTGAACAACAATCATCTACATTTGTTAGCACTACATCAGCTACTGCTATACCACTTGTTGGTGTTACAGATTGAGAACATCTTAGATGTTCTGATCAATTATGGGGTAAAGATCCCCTAAACCCTTCCCCTACAGAAACACCTGTAAAAATCAACCTCACAGATATAATGAAATTTCACTTACAGAACTCTGCCAATAAAAAAACCCCTGGGAAGAAGTTTAGTGCCTTCTGTGAAAACTTTGCATGACATGTACAAGACATATTAATTCAATGCAAAAGGATTTGAATATCTTGTGGCACAGCTTGGTCAGCCAGAGCCTGTCAACAAACTTACACCTGAAAAAACAGTCCAAATACTGACAAAGTCAAAGTCTAAACAGTTGTACTTGTTATACACACTAATGGACTTGGCAGTGTTCTCATAGTAACACTTGAGAAGTGAATAGAAGTAGCAGTGTTCTAGGTTTGAGGTGATAGAGAGGAGTAGCCAGCTATATTGGATGATAGCTAAACTAAGATCAAGCTGAAGAAGCTTGATTGGAATACATGAGCTATTTATACAAAAGAAGCATGGTCCATTCACAGAAAGGTATGCTACTATAAATAGAGTCCATGACTTGCCATGACTTGGCAGAGGTCTAAGAAAAGATGAAACATGTACATAAATAGATGAAATATATCAGTAAGCAAAGTCTATGCCAGTAGTATAACAAACCAGGGTGGCAGGGATCAGTGAGGGGTAGGGGTAAGGGGTAAGGGATGATGAAGGTGAAACATGTATCAGTACTTATAAATAGGATGAGATGAGTAAGAAAGTCTATAAATAGGTGGTCATGTGAAAAGAGAGGGGTCTGGTGGGTTTGAGGTGGAAAAAGTGTTACAAATACCATGCTGGGCAATGGATAGAAATATAGAAGTTGTTGAGAACCTTCTTCAACAGGGTAGAATTGGAGAACCAGGAGATAAAATGTTCCATATACACAAGGATGTGGATATGACTGGCTTCATCATACTTATCCATGGTGATCTGTTAACAAAGGAGAGGTTAGATGCAGTTAGACAGTCTCAAAGAATAGAAGAAACACCAAAATATTGATTTCAGTACATTATATTTCTTCCTGGACTATTCCACTACAAGATGGCTTGTGCTGACTCCATTTGGTGAATATGGGTTCAATCAAAAACTGTCAGAACTGACATCAACAGTCTCTTTAATCATGTTGGTATATTATGGCCAGATGACACCATAAAGTTTGGTAGTAAGCCTGGGTTTTGAATGATGCATGATGTTATACATCATGATATATGGGCCTCAATTTTGGACTGTTGAACACTTGAGGCCCAGTGTCATAATGTCTCTTGGCAGTCTCTTGATGACTTTGCTGAAATGAAGCCTTCATGGGACCTAATTGTAACCATGTCAGAAGCAATAGTGGAAAAGTATGTTGCAACAACACCTTCACTTAGCAATGCATGTGATAATGATCCACAAGCATGAGACAAGTTGTTTGAGAACCAAATATTGCAAAATAGAGATGAGCTATTATATGTAGAGCTCAGCCATGCAATGAATGCAGGAGATATTGGTTGTGTAGAAGCTTCAATTTTGCCATGGGTCCATATGTTCAAGGCAACAGGCAAGCAAAAGTACACATCACAAATGCTACACTTTATGATAAATATGTGGGATGTATATCCCCCTGAGCTGCAGTAAGGCAATTATTAAATGAAAAAACAAATTAAATAATCATACTACTTACAGGAGAATTATACAGATGAACTGGCTATGTAATCCAACTGGAAAAGACCATGAATTTCAAGGGGTAGACTGGCTAGTAGAGCAAAATAACCTATATGCCAAGGCATACTTCAGTTTTGAATCACATATTAATATCACTTACAGAAATATAGGTTATATATAGTGGAGGAAGCTCAAACTGAATGATTGAGCATATAATTAAAGAATATCCACTGATTGAATTCTATCACTGATGTCATGTAGCAATCAAAGATAGCTTTCACCTGAGCATTGAACAATCTGTCACTCACACCCTGACATGACAAATACCATAAAAAAACTCTATGAAAAAATGCATAAAAATGGTGTACATGTGTTCAAGTCAGGTAGAGATGTAGATAGATCAATTCCAGATCAAATTGAAGTAGCTATGGACTTGATATTGCATTGGCAGGAGTTGATGGAAGGTGTAGAAACTATAGATACTGCAAAAAATGTTGATGATGAGCCACATTTAGAGGTGGAGGCTGATGACTTTGCAGAAACTCACCTATAGAAAACTAATATATTATATTCTCATTTGTCAGTAAAGAGTCTGAATTTTTAGGGTGATGTGAATGATGATTTGGACAAGACTTATTTGATGCTATACAGAAATATTATTAACAAGCTCTCTATCACAATATCATAAAAATCAATACACCAATATGGTCATTGGACCCACACACTCTACAATAATAAACAGACTTTGATATTGGTGGGTTTGGTGGTATATTTTCATCAGTACATTGTTTCTTTGAATGTGATTGTGCATCTGCCACTATGTTTGACTGCTCTGATGTCATGTTTTCATCAACATGCAGTTATTTCAATGGTGGTCAGTCTTCTCTAGCTATATATTTTGGGCATATTTTATTTGAAGCTGATAGAGAATAAGGTCTAAGAATATCTAAGTAGTGCATATAATACATACCAATATGAGTGTCACTTCCACATGTTGTACAATGACAACAGTTCAGTGTTGTTGAAGACTTTGGATCTTGCCCTACATCTAAAGGGGGTTGGGGGATGTGCTCATTTACAATGGCAATAATTTTTGCACCATATTTGACTGAGTATCACCAACTTGTTTGCTGGGAGAGTGTCTCCACATCCACAAGCTTGTGATGGTGGGCCATATCAACAATGTGTTTAAGTATACTGTCTGAGAGTAAGAGCTGTGGTCTGAAAAAGTTGTTGTTCTCAAACCCCTCAGCAATGAACTGTTCTTGTTGCCAACATTTGAGAGCAGCCTTGAGTGTGAGGTTATGGGAGTCCATTGTATAGTTGTTGATTCCTTTAAGCTTTCATTTTGATTGAGTGACTTTTGTTGATGGCTGTGTTGAAACTAACAAAAGAAGAAATGAATCTGGCATACAATTATCACAACATAAGCATGACTGTATAGGTGTACAACATTTGCAACACTTTTTCTCTTCATGAACAAGATCTTTGAAGATATTATTATATATAACAACACCCAAATATCAAGAGTAAGTTTACACAATTTTGAAAATAGTCATTCAGAACCTTCTGTCTACAGGTTCCATGCAATTGAGCATTGATGAATCATCCATATACTTGGCCTTGTACTCAGCTGTAGATACAGCAGCAATGACATTCTTGTTTTTTTGTCTAACTGGTGCAGAGTCAACTTTTTTTAATGATCATCCATATAGTGGGGCTTGACAAGATAAATACCAGTAGCTTCTGTTCCTGGTTGATGTGCCCCTCATCCTAGTTGCTGCACCAATGTACAAAGTGATCCAATATACTTCCATTGGATTACAAGTTCTATATCTGGAATATCAAGGCCCTGAAATATTTATTGTATCAGATGTAAGTAAGTGTATTAAAAGACTGAATTGGCTGAACCATACCATTCCAGCTGCATCCATACATATTATTCCCCAAATTTCTCCAGCTTTCAGTTTGCTAATGGTGGACTCTCAAATTCTGAACTCATTCTGGAATGAAACCACACACATTATGGCACAACTCATCCAGCAATTTTCTCCATTCACATTTGACTCCCTCTTCCATCTCTTGACATCTGTTTGCAAAACACATAAATTTTGGGGGCCAAGAACCACTTTGAAGCTGAAGAATTCTTTCAAGGTCCAGCCAACTATTAGCTGGATACTTCATATCCTCTACCACAAAATGAATATTTGCATGATCATTGGAACATGTTATTATGGTTGTTTGATCTGCTTGCATTCACAACTTCTCCATGACATCTTGTAGTATCAGTGAGGGTAATGTTGCAGATACCAGATGAAACTTCACATGTTCTGGCAAGAGCCAACACAATCCTCCAAGGAGTGCATACTCTGGCTGGAACTCCTTTTCCCACTGACTTATACAGTGCCCTTCATCAATAGACACATTGAATAACCATGACATGAAACTTTTTGTCTCCCAAAGCTTGCAAAATCAGTTGTCATGCTGTATTTTCTCTGGGCTGACAATGATGACATAGTGTTTCCCTTCCCTAATTTCCTATAAATAGCAGTATAAGAATCTCACTATCAACTTGTAAATAACAATGTCAACTTATTCATACCTTAAATAGTCCATCTGAGGCCATCTCATTGGTCACATTCACAACACTAACTCCCAATTCAGCCAGCTCTCAAGCCATGCCAATTCCAAATCAATGATGCTCTAGCTCAGTTGAATGAATGGGACAGTATTACAATCTCACCTATGGGCTCAGGCAAGACACTCACATTTTGGATTCCACTTCCCTTCAATAATAATGGAATTATTATCATTATAACTGCAATGAATATACTCAGGGACAATGTCACGACCGTGCCCCTAGCCTGACTTGGCGGCGGAGTACGAGAGAGTGACTGCGGAGAAGCGAAGGGTGAGTGTAAGACGAAAGCGGAGAACGATAACTCAGGGGGTAGGACTTCGGCTTCAGCTTATGTGCTGCGCCCCTGGGATTCCCGGTCCTGGATTTCGGAGTAAGGGCAAGCCCTTCGGAGAAGACGAGAGACGGAAGACGAGAGGTGTAACTCAAGTCAGACGAAAGGGTGAGGACGTAGTTCAATATGAAACTAAAGTATAGTGGTGCACTTAAGAATGATAAGTGACTCACTATGAGATGTATACTACAATACTGAGGGGATAGCTCAGTAGAACGGAAGAAAGGAAACAAGAGTAATCTATGTACAGTAATCAGTATGTAATACTAAGAGCGTAATCAAAGTCCGGAGTAAACAAAGGAAAAGGCGGAGTAAAGCATAGGAGTCTGGAGGTAGGCAATACGGGATATGACAGACAAGAATGTTGCTGGGAGCTGATTTCAGCAGCTAATGGCACATGGTATCATAATCTTGACATATTCTCTGAGTTGATATGAAAGGATAGCTATCTATGGAATGCTTCCACTGATGCATGGCACAGGCATAGCTGATAAGAATTTTCATTTCATGTGATCTACTTTACAGATTGTGCCAGTCACTGTAGCACATTCAAGTTCCAACTTCTATGGATTTAATGGCATTAGCCAAACTTGAATGTGTGAGCAACTGGTTTGGAGTCTGGTGATCTGCTAGCTCAACTTTCAAGCTCCAAGAACATTCAACCAGTCAGGTCTCTTTAACCATGATTCTGAACACTGGCTCCATTGCAAAGGAAATAGTTGCTGGTTTCTCTGTGAGCAACCAAGTACACCATACTCAATATACCATGGACAGAATCAACTCTGCACCTGAACCTCTGCTGATCATAGAATGTTGATTCAAGGACATGACTGTCAGGCTTGGTGGAGCATTGGGAAATCCAAATGAGCAAGAGTTAGCACAACTTGATGAGTTGTGGGATGAGCTAGACAACATGATTCCCTCCAGGGAATCTCCCACCACTACAGACAATAGATGCCAAATTATGACTGATTTGGGGGCAGTAGTTGGGTTTTGGAGCTGTGGAATGATCAAACTGGAACAATACTGGAGTTATGATACAGTTAAAACTTAAGAGATGTGAAAAACAATTTCTGAGACACAAGGTAAGTTGTAATATCAGTATTTTATTAGTTCTACAGACATGCTAATAAGTATCTGTTTATCTGTAACTGCTTTCCACCCCTGTACATGCAGGGCACATCTCACTCAAGTCACATATGTTAAAAGGATGGTGCAATATATTCATATATTGTATAGCAAAATTCACCCAAGATCACATAACTAGTGAACATCATGGAATGCATCTCCTTGTTAAAGAAAACTTCTATCAACAGCTTCAAGATCTGGTGGTGCACTGTGTGTTTATTGCTTGTGCCAGTTTATAGATTCCTATTTTGACTGGACTCAATTTTCTAGTAACACAGCTATATGATCTTGACCATGAATTTGACAAAAAAGTTTACTTTGGGTGTTCACATTTACAAGCCATGTTTGTCACAATACTTGAAAGATCCCAAGATCATGGCTGCATTCCTGTACTTCAAATGTACCTGAGATTTTTGTTGTCTTTCTACACCACAATACATGCATCAAGTATGGGAAACACCCATAAGAAGTGGAGGGACTTGGAGCAATACACAAAATTAAAAGATATTCATATTATCCATATAAGTGAAGCCCAGTTGTCATGTCCTGTTCTATTCCACTAGGGACAAGAACTCTGGAGTTAATATTCTAAGAAGCAGAGTAACTTGCACACATTAGTAGGGTGTGTGGAGGTAGTGAACAAGTACAGGAGTAGTGGAATGTTGGCTTCAACTTGTGTGTTGCGCCCCTTGGACTTCCAGTTCCATATTTAAATGATACAAAATAGCAGAGTTGGCTCATATGGGAGAAGGGTAAACATCCAAAACTATCTATCTATATTACAGGTGAAGTAAACTACCAGTACCATATCATTCTTCACCTATGTCATCATGATTCATAAGGTAGTTTTTAAGAACTTGAATTTGGAATTCTTCTCTAATGCTATTTTTTGCAGAGTGGAATTGGAACTGTAGAGGCAGAGGAGCTTACATTTAATTTGGACAGGGTTGAGAACTCCCACAATATTCTTTTTGACCCCACAGTTATATTCATGTTATACCTGTTTTGCTGATGTGCATTTGGTGCCCAATACCAAACACTTCCTAACTTGTTATCAGATCAAGTAGCCAAATTGAAGATTGATTGATCCAAAATAAATGAGCCACTGTAAGTTTGAACACACTATTATTCCTATCTACATATTAACTAGACAATATTCAGCTTCTTAGAGATTAACAATGGTGGTAAGGAATTCACAGTGCCATTCATTGCAGCAACAGCCATGTCAGCAAGCCATTCCATGAATTACTGGGCAAAAGAGTGTGGGTTGCCCTCAGCAGGTATCCATGCCTTTCAGTGAGACACTGGAAACATTGTAAGTATGGTTTGGACCCTATTTATACATTAGAGAATGATTATAGATTCTATAGTTTGGGTTACAGTTGGGACAGCAGGTTGCCCAAGACATCATGAACCACTCTGCAGGGCCCCATATAATTATGAGAAAACATTATTCCAAAAATGTTGCCAATTACACCTTGGTTCAGATACAGCTAGGCAAAAAAGCAGGAAATCTCAAATCTACACCCAGAGAAATTCTCAGGGTATGTTGATAATTAGTCTATTATGTATGTGTTTTGAAATGGAATATCACAAGATATGGAGTACCAGCATGATGCTGAAGATTCTATAATAGATAGTTTGATCTATATGTCAACATCCAAGAAACTGGAGAGAGAACAGCAGAAAAAGGAAATGCACAAGGCTATTGATGTTGGTATTGTGATTGTAGTAAGGTTATGATTATTGCTAAAAATTTAATTGTATACAGGGGAGTCCTGCAATAGTAAAATTGGAGAATGAGCAAGCAATGCTCTACAGTCAATTTCTTGCTTGTTTAAAGGAGAAAAAATGTTGCAAAATGCAGCCAATGCTGGTTGATTATATAGGAAGGCTGCTGGTATTGAACCTCAAAACAAAAGAGGCAAGCCTGTAGAATTTGTGGATGGGATGGGGGACAGAGCTGAAATGGTATTCACAGCTTGAATTTATACTAAGATCTTCACTGACTCCTGAGATATGGCAGCTTCTGGAGCATGTAGTTAAGAAATATGATGAAATATTTTCACTGAAGCAGAAGGAGAGAAAGAATGCAAAGTGAAAGGTTCAGCAGCTGTGAAGCCATGAGCTCAAGAATGGACCATTAAATGGTACTAATGATGATTGTGAGAAGGCATGCAAGCAATTGAAGAATATACCATCAACAGTTGTAGATGTGATGACATGGGGAACTGGTAAGCCTTTTGAGAAGGTGGTTCCATTTAGTGTAAATGACTAGGATTTCATAGCTTTATCCTCAGATACAACTAAAGAACTGCAGGTGCCTCTTATAAGAGACTCTGAGAATCTGTCAAGATGGAGTGAGCAAGTGAAAATTGTGGGAGCCATGATAGAAGAACATCAAGCTTTGGAAGCAAGAGCAGGGAAATTGAGGCCAATGCAGAGGAATAACAATTCAAAATGGATGTGTACAACACACTACTCACATATATTGAAAAAATTCAAATGTGGCAAACCCTGAAAGTACTAATGGTGAGGCTGATGAACTTGAAGATGAAGTTCCACTATCTGATGCAGTGGAAAAGGATGAAATTGATATCTTCAAGATTCCAGTCACCAGCTCATGGATAAAAATGATTTATTATTTATATGAGCCTATTGCTCATGAAATCAAAAATGACAAATTCAAGGTGAGTTTTTCCAAGAAGACACTGTATCAGTGCCCTGAGTGCTTGTTCTCAGCACAAACAATAAGCAAACTTCAGTGCCATTTGTAGGTACACCTGAGTGCTTGCAGAATTACTGCATAGAATTGAGACTCAGTATTCTTCTTCAGCCCACCTGTAACCTTATTCTCCTTTGCAAGCCCATCCAGCTGACCTCCCCAGTAGTGTGACTAGGGCTGCCAACTGATTATACATTGTTTCAGTAACTAACAGAGTATTATATCAAATATTAAGTAACAATTGTAAAACAATGTCAGCTATTGCTCAGTTTTCATCAATGCAGAGGAAAAACCTGATCATATTCATTGGAATTCTAACTTTACATATTACAGTATAGTTTTTAGTCTAATTCAATGATAGCTGTGAATAGAAGTTGAGGATGCTGCTTGGCCAACATGGGATTATGGATAGTATCTGGCTTTAAGCTGGCTCAGCAAATAGATATAGTATCTTTCTCACCTGAGAATATATGCTCAACAGCAGCAGCTGAACCATTTAAACATCTCACTAATTAGTAATGTATGAAAACCAAAAGTAAATGAATCAACTTGCCTGGGATACCCAGAATGTTGAATGCAAGTCAGGATGGGTTGGGGAATTGAAAGTGACACATGTGCCACCACTGAACTGAATCACAAGTGTTGAAGTCTTCCTGCAGCAAAGTGAAATAATGATCAAGTTCATTAATCTCAGCTCATGGCTTGCAGAAATGTAATGTGAAGCTCTCATTCTGAGGTGGTACATCACCCAAAGAAGATGTCTGAGAAAGGGAAGACAGAATGGAAGAGGAAGACATTGTTTGGCTGGGAGCAGATAATGTGGGCTGAGGTTCAGGTTCTTCTGGCACAATATAGTAATTGGTCTGATAATATTTGTGGAGAGCCAGCTTCATGTTGACAAGATAGCTTGCAAGTGTTGCATCTTCACTGTAGTTGAGCTCAAGACCAGTATATGAAATGCATGGATCTAAAACTAATGAAAGGTTATGTTGAATGGGTCATTGCCATTGTGAGGAAAAGGAATGAGGTGCCTACAGCCTGTGAAGGGGGGGAATGTGAACTACAGTCTAACCAGACATGTAGTAGTGGTAATAGTGCCTAGTGAGGCATACACAGGTGTCAGCCAGAGGTAACAACAAGCGAGCCATGCCTGGTGTGGGCATGGGGAAGAGGAAGCCTTGACTCAGGCCAGCATGAGGGTGATAATGTAGTAGATTAATAACAAAGAGTACAATGTATGATACAATGGGCTATCTACAAAGGGATGTTTGTACATGTTATTATCTAAAGGGTCTGTGCAGTCTGTTCAGTTCAACAGGTTAATGATAGTGAAATAATATGAAGAATTAACTCATGAGCAGCCCATGTGTAGAGTGGAGACTAATCAAATTGATCATAATACTCACTAAGCTTTTGGTGAGCTCCAACTAAATCTTGCTTCAAGACAATAGGAGCAGTGTCTGGCAACTTGCATAGAGCCTCTTTAAGTTCATACTACAACCCATGAAAAATGGCACCTGTTTGTGACAATATCAGGGTTTTTGTCATTGACATTTGAGTAGTTGCAGAACAAAATTTCTTCAACCACTTTGCTACAAGGTTTATAGCCTCCCAGTTGACAGTGGAAAGTTTGTATTTTTGAAGACTTTCTCATTGTGCAGGCCATGTAATAAATTTGTCAATGACTTCATGGTAATATATAGCATGGTCTATAAGAGAATAAGTATATGTATAGCTGTAGTGGATAAAAAAATCACTTATGGAGCATTTGGTGAGTAGATGAACACCAGGTTTTCACATCCAAAATAAGCATAAGTGGGGTGTCACTAGGGTACTGCATGGGTAAAGCAAACCCATATGGGTCATGGGTATGGGTGTCAGCAGGTATGGGTGTGGGTCAGTATCAAAGTACCCACAACCCATGGAAACCTGTGACAATGGGAATTGCAAAATTAATAGTATATTTACCTTCTATAATGAAGAGAACAAGCACTATACACTATCAGACATACCTAAATGTACATGAGCACACAGTCAAACTTAGTTATTGCATTTTGTTGAACTTGCGGGTTACATACTTACATAATTTCTCAAGCTGCTCCCTTGCTTCAAGTTTGTCTTTGTGGCTCATCTCTGCACTCTTGCTTGGTCTCTGTGTCCTTTTCTTCATCACTATTCTCATATCTTTGTCTCTTAAGTTCTTCCTTGATCTCTGTGGTTTTCTGCACTATTATCCTCATGTTTGAATTCATACCTTTGTCTCTATGATTATTTCTTGATCTATGTCCTCATTTCCTTGTTTCTGTAGCTTTCCCTTCACTTCTGTGGTTCTCACTTTGTTTCTTTAGTTTTCTCTTTGTCTCTGTGCTTATTTCCTTGTATCTGTGGCTTCCTCCTCATTTCAGCGATTCTCAATTCATCTATGTGATTCCCACTTCATGTCTGTACTCATATTGTCATATCTGAAGTCATAACTTCATCTGTATGCTTATTTCCTTGTCTCTGAGGCATTCACTTTGTTTTTATAGCTCTCCATTCATTTCTTTGGTTCTATCTTTGTGTCTGTGCTTCTATCCTCATTGATGAAGTCATAAATGTGTCTATGCTTATTTCTTTGTACATGTTCTTATTTTCTTGTCTCTGTGATTCTCTCTTTGTTTCCATGCCTATTTCTTTGTCTCTATGGTTCTCCCTTCATTTCTGTTGTTTTCCTTTCATCTCTGTGATTCTCTCTTTGTCTATATCATTCTCTCTTTGTCTTTGTGGTCATATCCTTATATTTGAAGTCATAACTTTGTCTGTATGCTTATTTCTCTATATATGTGCTTACTTCCTTGTCTGGGTGATTCTCTCTTCATCTTTATGCTTATTTCCTTGTATCCATGGTTCTCCATGGTTCTCTCTTCATTACTGAGGTCATACCTTTGTCTCTATGCTTATCTTTTGATATATGTTCAGATTTCCTTGTCTCTGTGGCTCTACATTCATGTCTACACTTGTATCTAATGACACCAGCTTTGTTTAAATGTTGTCAGCTTTGTTTGAACATTGCTAGCAGTGTTCAAATGATGCCACCTTGTCAGTCCATTATTTAAATATATCTACCTTTATATAAATGAAGCTAGCATTGTTTTAAACTTTGATGGCTTTGTATAAACAATGCCAGCTGCATTTAAATGATGCTGACATTGTTTAAATGCTGCTAGCTTTTCAAATGATGCCATCTTAATTTCCATGCTTCTCATGTTATTATAACTATGCAATCAATGTTGTTTTGCATCTATATTACCCTACTATTGCTATTTTAACTCTTATGATGTATACCAGTTGTGAAGTGGTTGTGTTATAATGAATTTGACTTCAAATTTTAATTGTCCAAAAAGCCTACTGATACACCTAGTAAAATAATAAAGCTATTTTTCAAAATAAAATAGCCATCTAGTATCAGTAATATAATATAGTGAATCAAGCCTGAGAGTCCAAGAGTTGGGGCAAGTCCCAAGCCACCAGCTAAAGTATTCTACTTGAGTACACTATCAAGAGAGGAGTCTGGGGGCTGGAGTTGAGTCCTGCACTGCCAGTCAAAGTATCACCTCCAATACTAATTAAGGGATTCAACATGATGACAATATATTTGGGCAGCTCAAAGATTCCTACATAAATTACAAAGTACTAGATAGCTATACCATAAGGAAAAGACCCAAAGATACTACTATGGAATGTATTAGTACTTCTACATACCCAGAATGATGCTCCCAGTACTATGCCAGACAATCACATAGTTTCAGGGAAATACTTTGGACTAGAGAGTTCTTAGTACCACTGGTCCTGCCAGATACTGCAACTCATAGCTATCATGCAGTCTCTCGAATAGCCCAGAACAGGCCATATATCTCTCTTGTGTAAAACTGCCACCATGCAGGAAACCACATGCCCCCAGGACTTTGAAATGCATGCTGAATACTACCCATGGCACATTGGGTGGTGCCATCAGACACACCAGTACCAGAAACACTGGTGTCCATTATATCCAAGTACTTAACCAATATTAGCACATGTATTAGCACATGTCTTGATGTGTGCCTATTAATAGCATAGTGCAGCACTTGATGTGCCTCTGAAACAGAGTGCATCTGCATGGTTTCACATGTGGAGGTTGAACAACACCTCTTGGGGACTTAGTAATATTTCAATACCTATGATACAGTTCTACTATACCTATCCCATCACGCATGAGACCATTGCCATGTAATTAAGTATATAAGTAGTTAGACATACCTTAGAATACCTTAAGCACCACACTGGCTGTACTTCCATTCTCACAGTAGAGTACATCTGAAATTGATATTGGATTCTGAAGTATAAATCTGAAGTCTGAAGTCTGTTCTGGAAGTACTTGAAAGCAATTGTGTTATCTACTATTAAATACATTGTTCACTTTACTATACTTGAAACTCTTGTGCCCTTGAACTAAATATAATCTAACTTGAACTTTATGTTCTTTGTTGGTGGTGTTGTCACATCCTATTCTATTCCACTAGGGACAAGAACCTTGGAGGAGATAGTCTAAGTAGCAGAGTAACTTGTAACACATTAGTAGGGTGTGTGGAGGTAGTGAACAAGTACAGGAGCAGTGGAACATTGGCTTCAACTTGTGTGTTGCACCCCTTGGACTTCCAGTTCCATATTTAGAACAAAGCAGAGTAAGTGGCAAAATAGCGGAGTTGGCTCAAGGCTCAAGTGGGAGAAAGGGTGTAAATGTAGTTGATTTGAAACTGAAGTCTATCTACATTACAGGAGTAGTTTATATAGTAAACTACTTTGTCCGAATGCATATGGAGTAATACCCATGGGTATGTGGCATCCTAGGGGTAAGTAAACTCCATAGAATGTAGACCATAGTAAAACTAGTAGTATGCCTCTAGATTATAGTCATAGGAGAAATGGCCATGGCTGGAGAACGAGGTAGTAATATTAAAGGGAAGGAACAAGTAAACAGTTACAAGTAAACATTAGTAAGGAAAAGTTCGATATATAATAAGTATACATAGTCTGGAGGAAACATACTAAAAGCAGAGTAAACCCGGAGTTGACTCCAATGGTGTCAGTTTAAGATAATAAATATCTAAGGTGGTTAGCAGGAAGTGACTTTATTTGTGCTTTGCACCTGAGTGTTGGGGGATATTATTTGTAGATATTCTCCTTAACTCAAGAGGTTTGGTGATGAACACAGGTGTATATTTAAGTGTAGAGGTGGGTAGGTAAGTTTAGAAGAGTAGGCAAATAGCAAGCACAACAACTAGGATTGTGGCAAGGGCTTGCAGGTAAAGGGTAGGCTGAAGATATAGGTCACTATTATGTTGAAGGTTGAAGTGGAGCTGAGGTCCCTGACGGTTTCTGCTTCTTACTTCACAACTGGGGCACATATACACGCAGTTCCCAAAAGTGATGGCAGTTCCCACGCTTTTGGCGAATAATATGGTGTATCATACCTAGTCTAGTTTACCACCTATTGCTTGAAATGTTTTATAATTTTGTTAATATGTTCTACATATGATGTCTCATAGGAGTGTAAATTTTCATTATGATATGATTATTCAATAGTGTGTTATAAGCTATTTCCTTATAAATATGCACTCTCATTCTGAGATGAATAAATTGAATTATATAATTCCTTCTGGGCCCCAGAATGCTATGATTCTTCTCTATACTATAGTATACATACCATGTAATCCACACCCAAAGTTATATGAATGTTCTCCCATCCAACTATGAATAATTTAAGGCTTAATATTCATCACACTGAATTGGCATGTGTGCTTCTTTCTCTACTATAGAATATTACTGTATAATTGAGACAATGACAGCTTTTATGCAGACCATTTATCTACAGAAATACTTCTATGTACGTTAATGAAGCACCATCACATTATATTCATCTATAGAGAAAATATTACAACATTTCTGAGTCTTGCAACATTGAAAATGAGGAAGGATTATTTTTATAGCATGATATCTTTATGCTGGAATGTCCTTTCTATTTTATATTTTTACATGGTGTATATTATCTTTGGAAGTCCAAATTCCCATGATATCTTAATGACAATCATACTATGGAGACTTTTATGAGCAAATTAATAAGGTATATCACACACATATAGCTGATGAGTTGAAACAAGCATATCACAACATGCTATCATTTAAACAGCATTAAAATTTGTAATCCAGTAGAATACATTATATATTACACATAACCAAAGTTTGAAAGAAGCCGATGCAGTTTTGAATGTATGATACGTCAAACGAGGCAATGGACGATTCTTCATATGCATGGGAACTGCCATCACTTTTAGGATCTGCATGTATATAATTTACAAGATTATGGTGTCTCACTATCTGAGTGGACACAAATACGATGCTGCTGCTGCTGTTACTTTTATGAAGATATGGTGCCTCACTATCTGAGTGGACACAAATACGATGCTGCTGCTGCTGTTACTTTATGAAGATACGGTGCCTTACTGTCTGAGTAGACACAAATAATACAAATTAGTTTCACACTTTACTATTGACACTTTATATGTGACTCTGACAATACATGTACTGGGTAGAGGGGAAATATATAGGTTATATTTAGTAGGTAAGGGTTGTGTGCTACAACTGCAAAGGGATACAAACAAATGTAAACTAGGTATAAGTTGTTAATTCTACAGGCCAAATCCTCCTCCTTATATGCCTTTTACCCTCCTGCTGACTAATCATATCCCACACCTACTTTCCCATTGTTCTCCAACTGGGGAAAGTATGAGTCATCCTTTTTCTCCATTGTTCTCCAATTTAGGATGCATGAGTCAGCATCTTAGACAATGGGTATATTTAGCACAATAGAAATGCTATTAATAGTACTTGAAAGAACAATGGGTATATTTAGCACAATGGTTGTGCTATTAATAGCTCTTGAGAACAATGGTGCTCTTTTGTTTGTACCTAAAAGCTTTCCTATTTTGTACAGGGTATAATTATTTGTACATATTAGTCTTGGTGTAGTTGTTTGTATGATGATGTTTATTCTGATTAGTGCTGGTCCAGTAGTATGACTAAGTATTTGTGTATGTTTATCTTGATTAATAATGAGCTGGTATTGTAGTTACTTGTTTGTGTATAATTGTTCTGATTGGTGATGGACTATTAGTGTTTATGTAGCTTTATTTGTTAGTGTATCGATTAGTTACTTGTGTATGGTTTTCCTGATTAATAGTGAAATAGAAGTGCATATTAAGTGTTGTTTGTTAAGGTATTATTAAGTTTTCTAAGTGTTTGCTTTTCTATCTTTGAGTGATTTAGCTGTATTCATGTCATTATGTGAAATCAACTTTCACCTGTGACAATGGTACAGGGATTGTCACAGATATGACAGGTGTTAAAACTACATAAATAAACATACTCTAAAAGTTAGTCTTATCACTACCAAACTATGGCATAACCAATTCAAACTGTATTTAAATAATACAAAACCCATGGGTTACCTGCAACCTGTAGTACCCATGCTAAAAATACCCATGGGTTCATGGGTAAGGGCTCCAGCAGGTATGGGTGCGGGTCAGCATCTAAACACCCACAGGTTACCTGTGCACTTCCCTAGGTGTCGCCAATCTCTGAATTTCCCTCTCATATCAACATGGAAACCTCTTTAATCTATGTCTGTTGACATTGAGGACTTGAACAAACTGCCTGGACAATTTTTTGAAGCTGGACAATGATATTATCAATGAGACTTAAGATTTATGTGAGCACTTGACAAAATATTACCTTAAAAATTGCACTGAATGGAGACATGAATGCAACACTCTCATTAACATTATCATCTTCATCTGGATCAAAAGATGCTGCCTCATCATCATGCAGTGAGTCCAGTGAAAGAATAACACTCTCTTGGTACAATCCACTTCTTGAATTGGCCTTGCAACTCTCCATGGAACTGAGAACCCCAATACTTTCCAAAAGCTGTGATTTCTGTCAGAACATGAGTTACAGATGATTTAATAAATACAAGCCTTAATTGCTGTAAGATGAATTGTGTGTGGCATGCATCTCAAGCAAGTCATGCAACCATAAAAAGCATATGAACTCACATCAGGAAAATCCCTATCAGCTAAATTAGTAATATTAGTAAATCTAAGGTGTACCTATGTCCAAATGTTACTAATTTGAGGTAATTCAACTTAATTGTACTTATATTGCCTATTGTGAGGCATGATAAGTATTCATAAGTTTGGTACAATAGCAAAGCATACTTATTTGTGCTTATATTGCCTATTGTGAGTCATGATAAGGGTTCATAAGTTTGGTACAATGGCAAAGCAAATTTACTTGTACTTATATCACCTACTGTAAGAATGATAAGTTTTACAAGAATTAACTATCATGAAATTACATTCAATTTTAGTATAATATACCAGCTATTCCTATAGCAAAATTAACTTTATGACAATTCCATTTCACAGAGAATTTCATCTCAGGCACTGTGTATCTAGTTTAATTCCATAATGAAATTATGTGTGTGCTATATATATTCCATTCAATGGCTAAAGGCAATAGATTAAGTACATGTACAATACTTTCTAGTAATTAAACTGTAGTTAAGAACCAATATCATGATGGGGGAGCACACAACATAGCCTACATCATTGTTAATTGGGGGGAGAAATAAGTTACATACAAGTTTATAGTGTATTTAATAGATGGAAGTTCAATTGAATGATGTTGAAATATTTATTAACATAAAGAATGTAAAATAATGCAATTACACTACAGGGGTATGGGCATGGTACATGAAATATCTCAATTGTATAATATGTATTAGTATTAGTCTTAATTTAGTGCCAAGTAGCACAGTTGAAATATCATGTACATATTCTGGTATCAACACACAAAAGTAATGAATATGCAGCCAGAGTTTATATCTCTCTTTGAGCCTAACTCAGCTGCCCAACACAGTAGCATAAAACTACATTCATCATCTTCTACTTGAGATTCATGTTAAAGGTCTATGTTGCCAAGAGAGTTTAATAAGAAAGTAGAGGTGAATTTTCATATGCTGAGGTCTGATGACTGACAAGTGCTACATCTTGGCTACATCAATGGCTGGTATTTCCTATCAACTGACTCTCACCTGACTCTCATATAAGTAGCAATGGTCTCACCTGACTCTCATCTGACTCTCAACTAAGTCTCAGAAGTCAGATTAGACTCACATCTGACTGTCATTTGACTCTTAACTGAGTCTCAATAGTCAATTGAGAGTCTCATTAGAGTCAGTTGAGAGTCAGTTGAGACTTCCTGAATGACACACTAGGACAAGTGTGCACAGTTATCACACTTACCTAGACTATAGTTTCCCACAGTCCTCACACATGTCACACATTGTGACATGTGTGACACGTTGTCACAGTATCATAGCCATCACACTTTTCATGTATTGTCACGCTTGTTCCAACATGTCACACATGTCACACTTTTTCCAGCATATCACATAGTGACAAGTGTGACAAGACATGTCACACAAGTCACGCTTTTTTCAACATGTCACACAGTGACAAGTGTGCCAAGATGTATCACTGTCATATCCTGTATCGCCTACCTCCAGACTCCTATGCCTTACTCCATCTTATCCTTTGTTTACTCCAAACCTTGCTTATGCTTTTAGTATTACTTATTGCTTACTGTACATAGATTACTTTTGTTTCCTTTCTTCCACCCTACTGAGCTATCCCCTCAGTATTGTAGTATACATCTCATAGTGAGTCACTTATCATTCTTAAGTGCGCCACTATCTGTTTTACTTTACACCACCATACATACTCACTTCTCCAATGTGTTTTATTATGTTTAATTAGTTATAGTCTTCATTCTACGTATGCCTACCCTGACCGTACTTCTCACCAGCAGCCTTTACTTACTCCGAGTCTCTAGTATTTAAGTAGTACTCAATTTGTACTTAGTCCTCAGTTTCGTATTGAACTACATCCTCACTCTTCAGTCTGACTTGAGTTACATCTCTTGTCCCCTTGTCTCTCGTCTTCTCCGAAGGGCTTGCCCTTACTCCGAAATACAGGACCAGGAATCCCAGGGGCGCAGCACATAAGCTGAAGCCAAAGTCCTACCCCCTGAGTTCTCGTTCTCTGCTTTCGTCCCATACTCACCCCTTGTTTCTCCACAGTCACCTTCTCGTACTCCACCGCCAAGTCAGGCTAGGGGCACGGTTGTGACAGTATATGAAACTACCACCTTGGATTCCTCTCATAATGCCTTTCTTTCTCTCATGGCTACCTGCATGCAGACTCAGACTGCACATGCTAGGAGCCATGAACAGCAGCAAAACAATGTGTGTTGTAGCAATCGTTTAGCTGCCCAGCAAGCTCGCGAACATAACAATGCCAGCACGCCTCGTTGTATTGACTCTGCTCCACCTCTCTCTTGGCGGAATGCCCCACCCTCAGCTAGTGCTCTCATTTCTGGAGGAATTACCTCCACTCATCATGCAGCTCGTGAACTTCAGCTGGTTCACAGCAATCAACTGCATGCACCCTGCCCAATTCCATTGAGCATTCCTTATGACCCCACCCTTACCCCCACCATGTCTATTGAACTGGTGGATACTCAATATTCTCTGGACAGTGCTGCCACACATCAGCAGCAAGCACCCACATCCACTTTGCTGCCCACTCAATGGCCTGTAGCTTCAGGCAGTGGAGGACCACCTCCACCTCCACCTCCCTCCAGTGGTAATTCTGCCAGAGTTGGGAACAATGACCCTCCAGATGATAATGGAGACAATGGTGACCAACCTGGAGATGGAGACAATGATAGTGATGGATCTGGAGATGACAGCAACAAGCCAGGAGATGATGAGCCAGGGGATGATGATGAGCAGGCAGGTGCTGGTGGCAATGGTCCTGGCAGACCAAATCGCCCCAGAGGTCCTCCCTCTGACCCCTCTGAGCCTCCTTCTAGGCCTCCCTCAAGGGATGACTATCAAGACCCTCGTTGCCCAACTGCAAGATGCCATTACAATTTCATCTGAGATGAAATCCTGGAAATGGTGGCCTCTGTGGCAGGTTACTTTGCTCCACCACCACCACCTCCACCACCTCCTCCTCCCATTCAGGAGAAGAAGGTTAACCAGCCGGACAACTTCGACGACTCCAACACGCTTAAGCTGGAGCCCTTCATTATGCAAGTCTGCTTGGTATTCCGGAACAACCCTCAGTTGTACCCGGATGATGCCTCTAAAGTCAACTATGCGTTGACTTTCCTCCATGGCTCTGCCAGCAATCTATTTGCCACCCATCTCAATGATGGTGCATATGAGCCATGGATGGATTCATGGGGCTACTTCATTCAGCTCCTCCATACTCATTTCAGCCATACCAACCCTGTTGGTGAAGCTGAAATCTGCATATTCTCCCTCCACATGGAGGATAATCAGCATCTCACCACCTATGAGATCAAATTTAATGAATATGCTGCACTCTTGCCTTGGGATGATGCTGCCCTCAACTCGACCTACTACTGTGGCCTTTGTCCTCATCTGAAGGATGCTCTCTCTCATCGAGAGCAAGGCTGGCCTACCACTCTTGCCGGGACTAAGAAGGTAGCCCAGGGCTACGATCAGAGGCATTGGGAGTGCAACACCAAGCGCAACATTGAGGAGAAGCACAGCAAGTCTGCTGCCAAGTCTTTGGAGAAGCCCAAGGGCAATCAGAATTCGAAGTCAACTTCAAATTCTTCCTCCTCCTCCAAGACTCCATCCTCCTCTACCTCCTCCTCCGCCTCTTCTACCTCTGCTTTGTCCTTGGGGAAACCCAAGAACAAGCAAAAGCAGAACCAGTCCAAGGTGCCAGACTTGACTGGGAAGCTTGGTTCTGACGGGAAGCTTACCCCGGAGGAACATAAACATTGCCTAGACCAGAAGCTTTGCCTATTCTGTGGCAACACCAGTCATCAGGCCAAGGACTGTCAAAAGGCAGCCTCTGCCACCAAAGCCCATGCAGCCACTGCCACCTCTACTGAGGCAACTCCCTCGGCGAACTCAGCTGAGAGTTCAAAAAAATAGAGAGCGGCTCCAGTGACTCCGCACAGGCTGAGGGCTGCATTAATCTCTCCTGTGCACCTAAGGAGATAAGACTAAATGCATCCACTCTTTATGATCCCCAAGCTGTAAATATTCCTTTGACTTCATTTTCTCCAGCTGTGCCGGATATGCCTCTTTCCTTCCTTTCACTCATCGATTCTGGTTCAACCCATTGTTTTGCTGACTCGTTGTTTGTGAGGGAGCACAACCTCCCCACAACTCTGGTCCCTCCCATTGCACTGAAACTTTTTGATGGTACCTCTAACTCCATACTTACAGAGAGTATTTTATTATCTGTAACATTTCCTACTGGTGAATGCATGGATATTGATTTCTATGTAACTCTGCTTGATTCTTTCTGCTCCATGGTATTAGGATTTAACTGGCTCTCCCAACACAATCCGTTGATTGACTGGACTGAGAGACATATACTTGGCTTCCAAACCCTGGTTCTAGGAGAATCTTCTCTGTCTTTGTTGACACCTGCACTGAAGGCATCTGCCTCCTTGCAAACCCCTCCATCACCAGCTTCATCTTCTGTTCCTCTGTCAGACAATAGTCCACCTCCTAGTATCTCACTCATTAATGCTGCAGCTTTTCTCCGGGCTAGTAAGCTCACAGGCTCGCAGATGTTTAGGATACAAGTCGGTGCCGTAGTTTCAGCTTCTGCCACTGCCACGGCCGCAGAAGCTGTGGACCTTTCTAGTATTCCTCTGGAATACCACAAGTTCGCTGACGTCTTCAGCAAAACATGAGCAGACACTCTTGCTCTGCATCGCCCTTACGATCTCCGGATCAACTTGGAGGAAGGTATGTCTCCTCCAGTTGGTACTGTGTATTCACTCTCGCAGTCTGAGTTGGCCTCTCTACGAGAGTTCATCAACAAACATCTCCGGATTGGTTTCATCCGTCCTTCTTGTTCTCCACATGGAGCACCAGTGCTCTTTGTCTGGAAGAAAGATGGATCCCTTCGACTCTGTGTCGATTTCCGTGGGCTTAATGCAATCTCCAAAAAGGATTGATATCCCCTTCCCCTTATTTCCAACCTCCTTGACTCTCCTTGCAAGGCTAGAATCTACACCAAGATCGATCTCCGCCATGCTTACCACTTAGTCTGCATCGCTGATGGAGATGAGTGGAAGACTGCTTTTTGTACTTGCTATAGCTCATTTGAATGGCTAGTCATGCCATTTGGACTCACCAATGCACCTGCAGCTTTCCAATGTTTCATGAACGACATCTTCAAGGACATGCTCGATGTGTGCGTTACAGTCTACCTCGATGATATACTAATCTACTCTGATAGTCTCGAGGAGCACAAACAGCATGTTAAAGAAGTTCTAAAGCATTTATGCCAACATGAGCTCTATGCCCAGGCAGACAAGTGTGAATTTCACACTGAATCTGTTGAGTACTTAGGTTATGTCCTTTCTCTGGGTGGCCTCACTATGTCCCAGGATAAAGTCCAAACCATTAGGGATTGGCCCGAACCTAAGAAGGTTAAAGACATTCAGTCTTTCCTTGGGTTCGCCAACTTCTATAGGTGCTTTATCCAGCACTACTCCAATATTGTAGTGCCTCTCACTTGTCTTACCTGCAAGGGCTTGAAGTGGGACTTTTCTCTGGCTTGCCATTTGGCGTTCGAGAAACTTAAGGACGCCTTCACTACAGCCCCCGTACTCACTCATTGGGTCCCTGATGCCCAGATCATTGTAGAGACTGACACCTCCGACTATGCTCTTGGAGCAATCCTCTCTATTGTCACTGATGATGGCGATATTCACCCCATTGTGTTCCATTCCTGTACCTTCACTGCTCCTGAACTGAATTACAACACCCACAACAAGGAACTCCTGGCTATTTTTGAAGCTTTTCGTGTCTGGCGACACTACTTGGAAGGTTCTGGTACTCCAGTTGATGTGGTTACTGACCATAAAAACTTAGAGTATTTCTCCACCACCAAGATCCTCACTCGCCGCCAGGCTTGTTGGTCAGAGTACTTGTCTCAGTTCAATCTGGTTATTCGTTTCCACCCAGGGAAACTTGGTGCAAAACCTGATGCTTTAACTAGATGATGGGACGTCTACCCTAAAGGGGGGAATAATGACTATGCCAAAGTCAATCCACACAATTTTCACCCTGTTTTTACCCAAGAACAGCTCATTGCCTCTATCTGTGCCACCACACTCCTTCATCCTGTTCTCCATGCTAGCATCATTATGGATGTTGAGCAACTCCACCACGACATCCTCACTGCCCAACCCCTAGACACTGTCACATCTATCCACCTTTGCAATCCCACTAATCATTGGTCTGTCGGTTCAGATGGCTTACTCTGCCTTGACAACTGAATTTATGTCCCAGACGACGATTCTCTCCGCCTTCATGTTGTCCAGTACAAACATGACCATTTACTCACCAGACATCCTGGTCAGAACAAGACTTTGGATAATATTCGACAGGAATATACTTGGCCTGGACTCTGTACTTATGTCAAGGACTATTGTAAGTCTTGCACCATCTGCTTACGGTCTAAACCACAGTGTCACCGTCCCTATGGTACCTTGAAGCAACTCCCTATTCCGGAGTGCCCATGGAACTCTATATCTATGGACTTCATTGAAACGCTTCCCATCTCTGGATTTGATAAGTACAATTCAATCCTAGTTATTGTTGACCGCCTTAGCAAGCAAGCTATATTCATCCCTTGCCATAACACCATCACCTCCGCCCAGCTCGCTAAGCTCTTTGTCATGCACATATTCTCTAAGCATGGTGTTCCCAGCCACATTACCTCCAATTGTGGTTCGGAGTTCATCTCCCACTTCTTCTGGTCTCTTGGTAAGGTTCTTGACATTAACCTACACTGTACCTCCAGATATCATCCAGAAGGTGACAGACAAACTGAATGCATTAACCAAGTCCTAGAGCAGTACCTCCGCATTTACTGCAATTACCAGCAGGACAACTGGGCTGATCTCCTTCCCATCACTGAGTTCGCGTATAACAATACACCGAGCTCGACCACTAAGGGTTATCATCCACAGATTACAGTTTATCCCGAATGTGATGTTACCTCCGTTCATGCTAGGAACTACGCCGTGGATCTTCAGGAACTTCATAAAAACCTCAAGGCCGAAATAGCACTTGCTCAGAAGTGCTATCAGGTTGGAGCAGACAACTGTTGCTTGCCTGCCCCAGAGTTCAAAGTTGGAACTAAAGCCTTTGTCTGTGCTAAGTTCTTCAACACCACTTTCCCTTTCAAGAAATTGGCTGAAAAGTATTACGGTCCCTTTGAGATCATTGCCAAAACTGGTACCTACTCCTGCACTCTTAGACTCCCTTCCAATTTCTGAGCTGTACACCCCATATTCCATGTTTCTATGCTCAAGCCCGCAGTTGAAAACACCATCCCTGGTCGAGGGATAGCTCTGCCTCCCCCAGTGGAAATCGATGGAGATATCGAGTTCGAGATCAGTGAGATCTGCGACTCCAAGCTCGATTGCCGGTTCAAGAAATGTCCTCTTCATTACTTAGTCTGATGGACTGGTTATGAAGGAACCAATGAAGAACTCACTTGGTTGGCTGCCACTGAAGTAGAACATGCTACAGAACTCATAGAGGAATTTCATGCTTGTTATCCCGATAAGCCTGATCCTTCTACTCTTGTTACATAGACTTTCTCTGCTTACATTTTTCATTTCTCTGCTATAGTTTATTGTATATCCGTATCCGTCTTCTTGACCAAAGGTTGAAGATTGACACTTCTCCGGACACCACTTGCATGATGACCACTATGTTTAATAAGCATAGCTGATTCGTCACTTTGCATACTTAACGAGGTGGGCTGAGAGTGGAAGTATGGGGTTGTATTGGTTTTCTCCTAAGGTGTTTCTCTTTACTCCATCTTCCTGTTTACTCTTACTGTTCGTTCTCCTCATGCCAAAAAATCATTAAAACTCCACAAAACAAGTATTTACATTTTTTCTGCCTACTGTACACTACTCTTCATCTTCATCTTGTTCCTCTTGTTCCTCTTCATTACTCCTGGACTCATTAGTCTCTGCTGGAGTACCCTCTTCTGCTGCCTGTGTGGTCATCATCAACCTGTTCAATGTACTCATCAACTCTGTGTGCATGCTGACATTCCTCCCCAAGGCCTCCATCAGCATGTCTGATAAGGGGTTCCCGGAGTTGAGCTGAAGTGCCAGCTTGTCGCACTCATTCTCCATTAGGTACAGCTGGTCCCTCAGAATCTTGCACTCAGCATCGAACATCTTCACCTTGGTCCACCATTCATCCACCTGTTTCTCCGAGACCTCTAACTTTGACCTTGCCACCACCAGTTGCATCTGCAACTCCTCCACCAGCTTCTCCTGCCCCACACCACCGGTCTTCATCTTCTCCAGACCAATTCTCCACTCCTCTGCGTTTCCCGGGACTACAGTCCCCCACATTATTCCCTTGTTGACGCATCTCCCCTTCTTTGTCCAACACGCCTCACACACCTTGTGGTTCATCTTCTTTCCCCTAGGAGCAAGTCAAAACAACTCCGGAATAAGAAATGAACAACTTACTCAAGATCCAACAAGCACTCCCTGCTGAACTTACTGCATTCACTGCAGGGGACCTTGGGTAGTACATAGGCCTCTTTCTCCTTCTTCTCTGCAGCCATCTTTGTCTTCTCCACACTTTTACCTTTCTTCTCCACCGATGCCCTCACTTCTTCCACCTCAACGTCGGATTTGTCCCCAGCCTGGCTCTCTGTGCCGGTATGACTCTTGCTTCCAGACTGGCTAGCCTTACTGCTAGCATTGTCTTCCACTGCCTCATCGTCAATCAGAGCCTTGCTCTTCACCCCTTTACACTGGGAAGTCCAGGTCGTCATTTTCTTCCTTGGCGGTTTTGGTGTCATCTCTGTTGTGTCCTCCAGATTCATATTGGTGTGCTTCCTCTTGGAGCCACCCTCGTTCTCCACCTGCTGGATGTTCTTCCCCACCTCTTCCTCCAGAGTTATGGTGTGGCCTTTGGCCTCCAACTGCTGAACGGTGCGTTCACGGTCAGCAATCTGCTCCACGGTCATGTATGTACCTACCTGTGAAGTGGTTGTTACCATCGACTCTACTACAGGAGTTGAAACTCCTACCCTCATAGGCCCTACCTCTGCCAATGCCTGCTCCACCACTTTCTCCACTGGAGTTGAGTTGTCCACCATCATCACCAAGCTGTCGGCCTCCCTGTGGTAATGTAAGGACCTTTCCACCCACTCTGGACTAAATAACATTATTCCCAACCTTGCTACCATTGTCTCATACTCCAGATGTGAGGCCAGTCTAACCTCCTCCTCTGTCGTTTCCTCCGCTGGGTGACCAGTTAGCCTTGCCATGGTCTGTACCACTCTGGCCTTGACTGCAGCCTGCTCACGTGTCTTTTCCCTTATTACTCCTAACTCTCCTCTCTCGTCCACCTCCATTGCGTCCTTCTCCATTCCAACTTGCTCAGCCTCTTTCGCCGCCTCACTCTCCGTTTTTTCCCTCTCGACACCCCTCAACTCCTTCTCAAGAGCTTCCAGCTCCGCTCATTTGTGAAGAATTAACCTAAGTTTCTCCTCGCAAGTAGGGACTTCATTCGACTGCAAAGTGGAAGACATTGTTTAAAGCAGTCACGTGTTAAGGAGTTATTACAATGGGGTAAAAGATGGGTTTGACTTCTCCACCACAGCTGACCTTTATATACCCGGACCTGATAGTCAAAACACTGATCAAATTTTCAAAAGCTTATTGTTTGATCACATGCTCAGGCCTCAAGGCTCGGCCTTAAGGGGGAAATACTGTCATATCCCATATCACCTACTTCCGGACTCCTATGCCTTACTCCACCTTATTCTTTGTTTACTCTGAACCTTGCTTATGCTTTTAGTATTACTTATTGCTTACTGTACATAGATTACTTTCATTTCCTTTCTTCCGCCCTACTGAGCTATCCCCTCAGTATTGTAGTATACATCTCATAGTGAGTCACTTATCATTCTTAAGTGCACCACTATCTGTTTTACTTTACACCGCCATATGCGCTCACTTCTCCGACGTGTTTTATTATGTTTAATTAGTTATAGTCTTCATTCTACGTACGCCTACCCTGACTGTACTTCTCCGCTGGCCTTGGCCAGCGGCCTTTACTTACTCCAAGTCTCTAGTATTTAAGTAGTACTCAATCTGTACTTAGTCCTCAGTTTCATATTGAACTATGTCCTCACCCTTCAGTCTGACTTGAGTTACATCTCTCATCCCCTTGTCTCTCATCTTCTCCAAAGGGCTTGCCCTTACTCCAAAATACAGGACCAGGAATCCCAGGGGCACAGCACATAAGCTGAAGCCAAAGTCCTACCCCCTGAGTTCTCATTCTCTGCTTTCGTCCCATACTCACCCCTTGTTTCTCCGCAGTCACCTTCTTGTACTCTGCCGCCAAGTCAGGTTAGGGGCACGGTCGTGACAATCACACAAGTCACACTTTTCCCAAAAGCGTGACATGCTGGGAAAAGTGTGACTTGTGACATGTTGGAAAAAGCGTGACTTGTGTGACACGTTGAAAAATTGTGACTTGTGTGACACATCTTGTCACACTTGTCACTATGTGATATGCTGGAAAAAGTGTGACATGTGTGACATGTTGGAACAAGCGTGACAATACATGAAAAGTGTGATAAGTGTGATGACTATGATACTGTGACAACGTGTCACACATGTCACAATATGTGACATGTGTGAGGACTGTGGGAAACTATAGTCTAGGTAAGTGTGATAACTGTGCACACTTGTCCTAGTGTGTCATTCAGGAAGTCCACTTTTTTCAATATGTCACACATGTCACACATTGTGACATGTGTAATGACTGTGGGAAACTATAGTCTAGGTAAGTGTTATAACTGTGGAAAACTATAGTGATCAGGTGGAATCTACATGGAGTCTATTTTACACCAATAACTCATACAAATTTAATTGATAGTCAGATGATAGTCAGGTGAAATTGTATCAATCAACTCTCAGATTAGTATCTGATACCAGATTGAATAAGAGTAAGCTAATAGTAAGGTGAGAGTAAGGTGAGACTAACAATTACTCTATTTTGTATGTAATTATAATCTGACTATCAACTGACTCTCACCTGAGTCTCAACTAAGTCTCATCTTACTATCAATCAACTCTCTGATACTATCAACTGACTATCAACTGACTCTCTAATAGTCAGTTGAAACATGTGGCTAAGTGACAAGTTCTTGGTATTTCAAACACTCAGAATCACAGTAAGCAATAGCCAAATAAAATGAAAATTATCTACCCTCTTCTCCATAACAATGCACTTGCAGAATGTAAAATGTGTAGGTAATATTTTGAGAAAGAGACAGGCACTGAAAATGTTGACAGTCATACTAGTGGGCACAAAGTAAGTAGTGCTATTCCTTATGACCTTGAGTCATATCATGCATGCTTGCAAACAATAGACTGGAGTGAAAATAGCAAAGAATCCTACTTAAATCCCACTATACAACCAAGTTTTTGAGTAGTATATAGCTATCTGTCATGTCCCATTCCAACCAAGTTTTTGAGTAGAGCATATAACTTTATATGGTCTCCATATGGCTGAAACTGCCATAACTGTATAATATTGAAAAGTCTCCAAAGCCTTGACAGGATAGTTACAGGCCTGTATATACAGGTACTGTATAACTGTATTGTACAGTGACAGTGTACAGCCCTATGTGGCACTCTAGGAATAAGTAAACTCCATAGAATGTAGACTACAGTAGACTAGTAGTATGCCTCTTAATTATAATCATGGGTAAAAGGCCAAGTTTGGAGAACAAGGTAAAACTAATGAGGAATAAGAATGAGGTAAATAATATAATGACAAGTAAACAATATACAAGTATACATTGGAGGTTATAGCATTTGATATATAACAATAACACATAATCAGAGGAAACATACATAATCTGGAGTAAACCTGGAGTTGACTTCAATGGTTCTGGGACAATTGTCATAGATATGACAGCTTTGTATCACTCATCTCTATAATTGTCTTAGTTAGTCCCTTTTTTGTAGAAGAGCACTCAGAGACCCCTCCCTCTCACATCTATGCACATGTCAATTTATGTGTGAAGAATAATACACTATAACCTGCTATGAAATCATGTGTTCTGACTAGGGACTACTGTATCAATATGACCAAGTGTTTGTCACTTTTCAGTGTGATAGCCATGAACACTTAGACCTTCTGTTCAAAGGGCCATGCCAGGTATGATGAAAGTTGTAAGTGTTCATGGGGATCTATGTGAGTGAAGCAAGTAGCTGAAAATTCAACCTTAACCTCAAATTTTCACTGTATCTCTGTTCAAAATGCTCTGTGACATGTGACAAACAGGACATCTGTTCCTGTTCATGACCCTATGTGACATGTCACTGAACACTTGGTCATACTGATACAGTAACATGGCTGGGCGAAAATCGGTTATTTAACCATATCCGGTTTACTGTATGGATATATATCCATTCAGATAAAGTATGGTATTATCTGCAGATCCTGTCATATCTGTAATTATACATATATAAATTTAGAAGTAATTTTTAAACTCAGCTAACTAGTTACTGACATGTCATCAATGATGTATTTTTAGAATTTGAAGTGCTTCAAGACCCTGAGATCAACTCCCTATCATTTTCATTCCTACCCTGCACTTTCATATCATGCCACCTAAGGGTACATGTGGGAAGGGTTGCTCTGCCAAAGCACCAACTACCCAACCAGTACTAGATTCCATACACCAACTCCAGAAGACATATCAGGTGTTATTACTGCTCTGGTTATTATTTCTCCTATCAAAAGCAGACAACAGAAGAATGCAGTTAAGCTATCAAAAAAAAGTGATGCTGAGGTGTGGGATATGTCAGATAAAGATATTATAGGTGAGTTACAGCCTGCCCAAATAATTCACAAAATTACCAAAAATTAAATTAGAAGGCATGTGTGCTACCTGGTGGTCTGATGTATATAATCACTACAATGTATCTATCCAGTGCAAACCAAGAGGAGATGGCCAACCAGGTGTTATGGACCTTGTATTTAGATGCAAAACCAGGACTCTGAAAGAACATCCTGAACTTACATGTGAATGACTGAATACAGCATATGGCACAAGCAATTTACACAAATATATGGATACTTGTGATGAATGCTTCAGTGGCCCACAGTTCACTACATCTTCTAAGTCTGCAATCACTCCTTTCTTACAGTATTCTGAAGTGGCCCATCATGCACTCTCATCCATTCAACTTTGTTTTGGATAAAGAATATCAGAAGGAAGTGGAAATGTTATGTTCTGGTACCAAAATCCCACTTCCTATTACAATTAATTGTGACATACATGCTTTATACATCAAGTTTTTGAAGCATGTTAAGGAGTACTTTTTGGTAGGAATTAAATCTCATATGAATTAAAATTAATCATACTCATAGTTGACAGAAATTAGGAATTTCAGTTCATATTGCTTTGGACAAGTGGACTGAACCCATCACCATTTCCTATCTTGGTGTAGTTATTATTTGGTATGTGGATGGAGTTGCTGTATTGGAGTTTATTCAGTAAGCAATTTTCAAACATTATATTATCATATACTGATGGTCAACAATTAGGCTTACCAAAAGCCATAGTGGTCAATACCTTGCAGAGGTTCTGGCTGATTGTATAAAATGCTTTGGCCTTAAAATTCATGTGCTCTGCATGGATAATGCAGCTAACTGTGATGGTCTAGCTCATAGTCTACCTGATTATCTTCCAGAATTTGAAGGGATGTCATCCCAAACTAGATGCTTTGCTCATATTATCAATTTAGTTGCAAAGGTAGGTGGATTGCATTTCAGAAATAAATATTTTAACTGATACAATGTTTAGAGTTTCATAGCTTTCTTCTTCAGGCAGCCAATAAAGAAGAAGGCTATTCAAATAGCAGCAAATACAGTCAGATCAAATTGAAGATGTGGAGAGTGTTATATCTGTATCCAGTAGGGTTGTGCATGGGTTGAGCAAACCCACAAGGGTTACAGGTAAGGGTGCTGGCAGGTACATGTGTGGGTCAGCCTGAAGTAACCCATGACCTGCCAGTAGCTAGATTAAAACACATGTAACACCAACAAAACACATCCAAATACCAAGCAACAACAGAAAAAAAGTTTTTTTGCTGCTCTGGCTCTCAAACATACTCTCACATTCATTTATACACATCCATTCATTTATACAAGTCAAATGTCTGACCCCATTCCCACAAGAGTAGGCCATATGCCAGTGGTATCTGAAGCTACCAGAGTGGCAATTAGATCTCTGATGCCAAAGAAGTGGCCTAAAAATACAGTAGACTCTGATGATCAGAGTTCTATTAGCATGGCAGTAACATCCCCATTTTGTTATGTATGTAAGGTTCAACAACTAACTAGTCTATTACACAGGAAAAGCCGGCAAAAAAGAAATCTAAAGGCTTGAAGTCTTTCTTCAAGTCAAAGGCAAAAATGAAGCTGCCTCCTGAGACAGTCTCTGGTGATCCTGAAGTGGCCTCATTGCCTACAGCAGTACAGGTAAGTTATATGTACTCACTTAATGAACATAATGACATACCTCTGGTCATTCAGGTATCATCCATCATGCCAGCTGCTGTCACCAGCCCAGTTCATGCATTCCCTGGATCATCACATCCCAGAACTCAGAATCCATCACACCACACAACTGTCATTGATATATCTGATGAAGATAATGATGACAAGACAGATGAAAACAATGAGAGAGAAGTACTTGAGACATCAGAGGACAAGCTAGGTACAGTTACATCTCTGTACATGTACATTTACTAATAACTTTCATAGTGTGATTAAAATCTGATTGGATGTCACCTGTTTATGCATTTTACCACCCTGTTCCCAATATTGGGTACCATGAAGGTCACCATTACCACAAATTTCACTGTCTCAAGAAGACATGCAAGAAGTTGAAGACAATTTGACACTTCCTGGACACTGGCAATGCTAAGTCAACTAGCAATATGCATAGGCACACAAGAACTTGCTGGGGTGATGATGCTGTTGATGCAGCTATGGAAGTGTGTGATGTAGGTAAGGCAAGGGAAGTCCTTGAAAAATCTAAGGATGGATCAATTGCTACTGCATTTGCATTAAAGGAAAAGGAAAAATCATGTACTCACATTGACAACACACTTGCTCTGAGACATGGTGAGTGTTACGATCCAAGCTGGTCTTGTGATATCTAGTCTTGTGATCTAAAGATAACATGATAATTGTTGTCACATGACTTGTCACTACACTTGTAAGTCATATGATGAAGTCGAAGTCAATTCAGTTGTACTTGTTGTACACACTAATGGACTTTGGCAGCATTCTCACAGTAACACTTGAGAAGCAAAATAGAAGTAGCAGTGTTCTGGGTCTGAGGGGTTCTCAAAGAGGCAATAGAGGGGAATAGCCAGCTATATTGGATGATAGCTAAACTAAGATCAAGCTGAGGAAGCTTGATCAAAATACATAAGCTATTTATACAAAAGAAGCATGGTCCATTCACAGAAAGGTATGCTACTATAAATAAAGTCCATGACTTGCCATGACTCAGCAGAGGTCTAAGAAAGATGAAACACATATGTAAATAGATGAAATGTGTCAGTAAGCAAAGTCTGTGCCAGTAGTATGACAAACCAGGGTGGTGGGGATTGGCAAGGGGTAAGGGGTAAGGGGTAAGGGATGATGAAGGTGAAACATGTATCATACTATAAATAGAACAGGATGAGTAAGTAAGAAGATATAAATAGAAGAGTCATGTGGAAAAGGGATAGGTTGGTGGGGTTGAGGTGGAGAAAGTGTAACAGTGAGTACCCACTTCACTCCATCCCTCCACCAATACTAACAATAGTATTCAGTGCTGAAATAGTTTGGTGGGTAGCAGAGAGCTTGTGGCCTTTCAATATTGTTGAAGAACTGAGGCTTCAAGACATTGATGAAGACTGGTAGGCCCAAATATTACTTACCATTGTGTTTGACAGTCTCTCATGATGTTTGTTTGGCCTTTGCTTGAACTTGCCAACACATTGCAGCATTACTTCATGTAAGCTTTCCTTTATTAGAGAATGACTCACAAGAAACTAACTAAGCAACTTACTAGAAATATAACAGAAAGCCAGTACTTTGCACTCCCCCCCCCCTTCACCATGAATTCACATGAATTTCACCAAGAGTTCACATATTCACATGAAATTCACATGAATATCACCTATTTGACATAAAATTCACATGAAATTCACCTGAAATTACATGAACTTCATGTGATTTTGAATATTTTCTAAAAATCATAGGTTCATGAACTTTCATGTATTTTAGGTGAAATTAAAGTGAAAATATAGTGAAATTCACATGAAAAATTGAGTGAAATTCATTTAAAAACATGGAGAAAATGAATTTATTTATTGATCATGTGACTAATTTACATATTACAAAGCAACAGTAGTATTACATAATATGCCCCAATTTCCTGCTTTTGCACTCAATGTCCCATCCCCTGCTTCCCATGCCTCCTGCCCCTCTGCTTGCTGTGCACCTCATCCCGCTCATTATCCCGCCCCTCTGCTCACTGCGTGCCCCATTCCATTTGCTATCTCCGCCCCTCCACTCGCTGCACACTCCATTCCACTTGCTATCCCCGCCCCTCTGCTTGCTGTATGCCCTATCCCACTCATTATCCCGCCTCTCTGCTCACTACTCCACTCCCTGTGCTTGTTGTGCGCCCCAACACACTCGCTATCCTGCCTCCCACCATACACGCTCATCATCCCGCCCCTCCTGCCCTGCCATCCTGCCCCTTGCACTCATTGTGCGCCTCCCGCTTTCCCGCGCTCTCATTGTAACTGTATTTATTCTTGATAGGGAAGAAGAAGGGGGGGAGTAAAATAGAGGAGGAGTGAAATAGAGGAGTGAAGATGGAAGGATCAAGTAGTAGTAGGGAGGGAAGAGGGAGTGGGGAGAGGGAGGGGAGAAAGGAGTTAATGATGGTGATGTGGCAAGAAGCAAGAATTAACAATGGTGCAACATCTTTGGTCATGTGATATTTCAATCATGTGACAAAGTATTAGAAAGTGGAAGGTTGATAGAGGTATATAGTGTGGGAAAAACCTTTTCTACACAAGTCTTCATGGTGTAGTGGTAAATTGCTGTACTGTGGGAAAAAACATTAGTCATCACTCCGAGGCTGTTGGTTCAGTTCTGACTGGGGTCATTATTTACTATGTACATTTATTTTTATTATTAGTAAGCAATACTACAAAATACAATTGAAGCTCATTACTATTGTATAAGCTTCACATGAATTTCACCAAGTGACATGAATGTCTGGTGAAAAATTCATGTGAAGATCAAGTGAATTATTCACCTGAAATTCACATGAATTGGTGAAGTTCATGTGAAATTCATGTGAAATTCACCTGAAATTGTTAGCAGTGTTCTCACTGAAGTTCAGCAAAAATAATGCAAAAAAGTTCACCTGAATTTCACATGAACCTCACCAATTCACATGAATTTCATGTGAAATTCAGGTGTAAGGGGGGGTGGAGTGTAAAGAGCTCCAGAAAGCTGAACTTCACCACTGATGAGTGGACACCCCTAACCATTGTGCATATATTGCATTCACCATTCATTTTGAGCATGATGGTGTTCTGATATCATTGGTACTTGAGGTTGTTGAGGTGCTGAAGTCCCATACTTGCACAACATTAGTGGAGGAATTCGCTAACATTCTAAATGAATTTGGACTGTCAGACAAAGTAAGTATGCCTTCAGCTGCACATGGACAAGTGACTTACATAGCTTCCTAGATTCTTGCAGTTACCTGTGACAATGCTGCCAACAATGATATCATGGTACAGAACCTTGACACAATGTGGACATCATTCTCAAAAGTCAATCATGCTCACTGCTTCCTCCATGTTAACTTCATTGCACAGACATTTGTTTGACAATTTGATGCACCATGGGTACCAAAAGCACGAAATGAAGAGCCTGTGTCACCTGACCCAAATTATCCCAGCTACAACCTATACAAGATCACAACCAACTCCAAGACTGAAGAGAATGCTATGCATGAGGCACTGTTGAATGACCCAGTGAACTCCAATGCAGGAGAAGTGGACAATATGGACAGTTGGGTTGATGAAATGACAGCATTGTCAGAGGCTGATCATGACATAGTCAAGGAAGACTTACTTCCAGTCCAGCTACTGTTGGCAAAAGTAAGTCACATACAGTTGATAATTAGCCCATACTCACCAATTCACTAGGTATGGAAAGTAGCCTTCAAGACTATTTATTCATCAACTGGTCTTCTTCCCACTTGAAAAGCTTGCTTAGAACACCTAAAGCTAGAAGTTAGGCTAATTCCATGCAATTTTCAAACATGATGGAATTCCACATATGATATGCTTTGGTTTATCTTGGACTACAGAGTGGCTTATGATTGTTTTACTGCTGAGAAATGGAATGGCCTGAGGGATTACAAGTTGAATGAGGAGGAATAGACAGTGGTGGAGCAATTGTGTCAGGTTCTAGAGGTGAGATCATCCTGTGGGACAATTATTAATGATACTAATTCTATTCATATTATGCAGGTACTCAAAGAAGCAACAATGTTCTTCTCTAACTCCATGCCAAACATTGTGGATGTTATCCCAGCAATGGACATCATGAACAACCACTTAACAGAAACAGCCCTTGATTACAGCCTCTCTTTATCAATACATGCAGCTGCTGGACTTTCAAAGAAGACCCTCAATAGGTACTATTCCAAGACTGATGATGCAGAGATATACCATATTGCAATGAGTAAGTCATTCCCTCTTTGACTCATGCTTGAGGTTTCTGGTAGAAAGTAAATATTTGTGTTAATATTGTTAAGTACTCTAGTAATATTATTGAGTTTTGCTTTTGACTGTTGTAGTTCTCAGTACATGATATCCTCTATTTGCCTACTGGTTTTCTCACTGGGTATGGGTGAGGCTGTGCATGAAGTGCACATCTCCCAACTTCACTAATTGTTACTGGGGCTGAGACAAACTCTGACACCCACCTACTAGTCTTGATGCATCAAGTAAGTCTCGTCCCCCACAACTTAGGCAAGACTTTACTCACTGCCATTTTGGCCACTTCATCTACACTGTCCCCCGCTTGCTGCCTTCCCCCCCTGTTACAACAGTGTAACCAATGAACTCTGAGTAGATCTCTGACACTGCCTGAATGTATGGGGCTGCCAGTTGCACATGTTTCCACAGGTACAGTTGGAAGGCGTCACTTGACCAACGTCCTTTCATCTTCATGACTTTGAACAACATTCCCCTAACAGGTACTCCAGTGTAGAGCCTATGTGGATGCTGTGGCCTTGCATCAGCTTTTTCCTATCATCTTCACCACTTCCCCCACCTGTTTCAAGAAGGCAGCTCTAGTGAGCAGTCTATATCCTCCTCTATCGTCCATATACACAAACAAATGTCCATCTTGGGGTGGCTTGTTTAGTTGCATATGAATTCTCCTAGTCTCGCTGTCACATAAAAGCATGTCATTAAGCATATATACATTGCTGCATTTAATGTGCTGTCCAAATCCAAGCCATTCTTCAAATCTGTGATGTATTCCACCATATATGGCTCTTGTTTTCTCTTCTTTGACATGACTGGAGTCAATTTGTCTGCCCCTGTGAGTAAACTGTCAATCTCTGGTTGATTGACCTCATATGTTACTCCATGTAGGATATGCCAGGCCCTAATGCCTTGAACATAGTTCTGGGCTGTTTTTCCAGAGTAGACATTGGCCATGTGAGCTATGAACACTGCCAGTACCCCTTGCCTGACTGGGGCTCTGTCCTCCTCTGCAATTCCTCTTTTGTCACAAAACACATGGAACAAAAGCAGACTGCTGGCATATGCTGTCTGTGTGGACTCTTCTAAGGACAATGTTTTTTTTTTTTTTTTTTTCAATCCTAGTTTATTATTAAGTCGGTTGTGGAGAACCATATGTCACGACTACAATGTGTATACTACTAGAGTAGGGTGGAAGATGACTATTGGGTTGGTGCGATTATTTTACTGGTGTCTATGAACTCGGGCATTGGTGCCGGAGGTGAGGAAACCTGGCCCATGGGCGGTCAGGTGTGTGAGGTCCTCGGCTACACTACGTACAGAAAGTTAATGAGGGGGTGTGTTACATTTGTCTGGGTATTCTTGAGGGGCTACTGTCTGGTAGGCAAGAGGTATATGATGTGTCGTGTTACGCATCTGGTGGATCCCATGCAGGGAGGGGACCTAGTGTGCGGTTGAAACATGCTGTGGTGCAGACAAAGCTGAAGAGGGCAGCGATCCATTTGGGTGAGGCAAGGAGTTTTCCTAGCGTAAGGTGGTTCCGAGGGATGGAGCACGCGTCAGCAAGGTGGTTCCGTGCTGCCGTGTGGGCAGTGCAATGGAACAGGAAGTGGTCTGTAGTTTCTGGGTGCTGGTGGCATCGGCGGCAGATGGGGGAGGGGGATTTTCCGATGCGATGGAGGTGGTGGTATAGGGGGTTATGGTTCGTGATGAGGTAACCCAGTAGTGTTGAGAGTTTTTGAGGGAGCATAAATAGTGTTTCCTGAAGTTTTGGGAGGCAGTGGAGGGGGACAATGCGGTTGATTCTGTGGAAACGAGGGGAGGATCGCCATAAGCTTTCGATGTGTGACATGAGCTTCGCTTGGTGGGCGGTGTGGAGTGCAGATTTATTTGCAGGGAGTGGTGAGCGTAGGCTGCCCGGTAGGAGGAGTCGAGGGCTGGAGCTGTCTGTAATGGCGCCCTTTGCTTCCGCGTCGGCGTGTTCATTGCCTGGTACATCCTGGTGTCCTGGTACCCACTGGATGGTAATGGAAGGCCGTCGTGCCAGGGGGGCGTGTTTCAGAATAGACTCTAGCAGATTTAGAAACAGGTCTGCGAGGTGGTGGCCGGAGTGAGAGTAGTGACTGCCTGTGGCAGTGATGGCAGCCTGGTTGTCGGTTGCGAATGTGACCGATAGGTAGCTCCCGATGGGGAGTCCGTGGAGGAGATGTGCGCCCAGGATTAGGCCTGTGCATTCAGCGTTGTAGACCGTATACCTTGTTGCTGGACCTAGACAGTAGCGGAGCCCCTTGTGGAAGTGCCCGTTGCGGTAAAGTACTGCTGAAGAACCTATACTATCGTTGAGGCCGGAGCCGTCAGTGTATATAATGATATCAGAAGAGTCAGAGAGGTCAGTACTAATGGCCTTGAGCAAGTTACTATCTACTAGAGTGGAGAAAGGAGGGGACCATTGGGAGTGCCAGCATGCCGGCATTATGGTTTCTGTGGATGCGGGTGTGATGGGGTAGTGGTGGAAGAGGAGGTGGAGTGGGGAGCGGTGACGTTTTACGTAGCGAGAGGAGGAGAGGCGGATTGTGGTGGCAAGGGGATGTGAGTTTGGGAGAGTGGCGAATCGTGTGGTCGCCCGGAATTGGAGGTCTGCTATCAGTATTTGGAGGGGTAGGAGGTTCGCTAGGAGGAGTGTGATGTCAGTTGGGGAGGAGCGCATGCCGCCAGTGATGAGGATGGCTGCTTGGCGATGTATTTGGGCGAGAGGGCGTAGTTGGGCGGGGGTATCAGATGGGTCACTGTCGAGGTTAGGAGGATGGGCCCATACATTGACGGCATAGAGCATGCGGGGTATCGCTGTCGAGATGTAGAGGCGGCGCATAACTTCTGCGGGTGCTCTGCTAGAGGGGCGTGTTAGTCGCCATATACTGGACAGCCAGCCCTGGCCCTTTGCCAGGGCTGCTGCCCGTTGAGGACCCCACTGGAGTTCGTTATCAATCAGAACTCCAAGGAAGCGGATGGATGGAGAGGAGGGGATTGTGAAGGAGGAGAGCTGGAGAGGGGGTCGTGGTATTGGGATTGTAGCTTTGCGCTGGACTGTGTTGCCGAAATAGTGGAGGATGGATCGGTCTGGGGCATGGTGGCATGATAGATCAAGCAACTGGAATTTGGGGATGCCAAATTCGCAGTTATGTTCCCATGCCCATTGGAAGATACCCTCAGAGCCTTCCAGAATGTCCTTGAGGGTGGCGTGCATCTCTGTGAAGGAGTTGCCCACTACCAGTACTGCGCAGTCATCTATGAAGAGGAGGGTAAGCTTCGCTACATGTGCAAGAGATACAAGCTCAGCGTTGTAAATGAGGTATAGAATGGGGGAAAGTGGGCTGCCTTGGTCGAGGCCTGTGAGGATCCAGAAGGAGGGAGAGGCGTAGTCATCAAAGAGGAGGGATGAGTGTCGTGTGGATAGGGCTCTGAGGAGCCATCAAATGATATCCATGGGGATACCGATGGCTTTGAGGTGATGTGTGAGGCAGGGGATGGTGACACTTGGGAAGGCTCCCTTCACGTCAAGACTGAGGAGGGTGGCGACCTTGTGGTTGCGCCATGCGGATTTGATGGTGGAGGTGAGCAGGTGGAGGGAGTCAGTTGTAGCTCGGTCAGGGCGTCCTCCGAAGTGATTGGCCGGGAGGAGGCCTAGTTGTTCGCACATAGTGGATAGCTCTTCTGCTACCACCGCATTGAGAAGCCGCGCGAGGCCATCTGAGAGCACTATGGGCCTCCAGGATGAGGGGTCGGTGTAGTTGGATTTGCCGGGTTTCTTCAGCACGATTGTCTCGGTGCGAGCCCAGTCTTCCGGGTAGTAGTCCAATGAGAATGTTCCCCTAAAGATAGGCCCAAGGTGTGGGACGAGAGTTGATTGGCAGTGCTTGATGACACAGTTGGGGATGGATCCTGCTCTTGTGGCTTTTGAGGGGTTGATGTGCGAGATTGCATGGTGAATCTGGGTGTCAGTAATGGGCTGGAAGTTCCAGCTGGGTTCCGGGTAGGCGTAATCCTCTGGTGGCACTGAGGCCGTCGATTGCTGGGGGAAGAAAGTGGCCTGGAAGAGGGTGCTCTTTTCCAGGTTGGAGGGAGCAGTGTGTAGCGTGCGGTGTGTATCCTTGTTGCGTTGGACTAAGGTAGGGACCCACGAGCAACCCCCATCACCTGGGGGTCCAGAGACAATATCATTCGCTACCCACATATTGTCATTGGAGAGATTCTCCAGGAAGGCCCCCCAATGGGAGGACCGAGCCTCCTGTTGGGCCTCAGCATATGCATTCCTTGCCTGTCAGAACTCTTCATGGCAGAGGTGTTCTGGGTGGGTTCTCTTGCGGTGGCTTTTACGTCCTAGGCGGCGAACCACCCGGCGCTGCGCTGCCAGGTCCGGCGTCCACCACCGGCGAGTGTAGGGGACGATCTTTGCCATCGGGACGATGTCCTCGATGGTTTCGTGTATAGCAGAGGTGAGGCGTTGGAGACTCACCTTTAGGTCGTCTACATCTGTGAACTCATGGGGATTCGGGAGGTGGTTGAGGCGTTGGGCGAGGAGGTCTTGGAACTCCTCCCAGTCGACGGCCTTGAAGTTTCAGTGGGGTTGTTGTGTTGAGCGGGGGGTGTCGACCATTAGCGAGGTGATGACGGGGAAGTGGTCTGTTTTGGGTGGGCGGAGGGCTGGGGCTGTGGAGCATATGATTAGGTTTTTGAGCAGGCCTTCGTCCAGGAAGACCTGATCTACTCGTGTGTAGTTACCTGTACCCATGGCGCACAATGTCAGAATGTCTTTGGGAAGTGCCATTTTCATGCTGTATCGCTGGAGTAGGTTGAGTAGCGGTTGCGCTAATGCGAGGTTATGGGGGGTGAACAGGTGTGTGTTGTGGTCTTCATCCCATAGTGGGTGGTGCCGGTTGAAGTCTCCCATCCACATGTAGTGGTGAGATTCTCCTGGTGTCGGTTGTTGATGTCGTGTCATGCGCATATAGGAGGCTAGGATCTGGAGTGAGTTATTATGTGAGCAATTATTGTAGATATTAAAAATGTGGAGGGTGCGGCCCCCCTCCACCCGTAGTTTGATGGCGGTAATGTCTGTCATATGAAGCAGAATGGTGGTCCAGGCATCGGTTGGGATGCTGTCGCTGACCAGCAGCATGGAGCGGGGGGTTTGAGAGTTGAAAGGGTCTGCTGTGGGGTATATGGTGTGCCAGTGTTGGTTGGCCCTGGAGACGTTGTCGCGGATATATGGTTCTTGGATAGCTAGAATGTCGAAGTCTGCGCCAACAGTGTGGATGAGGTCATGCTGGGTGGTCAAGGAGTGATTCACGTTCTGTTGGAAGAAATGCAGCTCCCATGGGGCATCATTGGTGTCCCCCATTACTGACCAGTGTGGGTGGGCTGTGTGGAGGTGGAGGTGGTGGTGTTGCTAGGTCCAGTAGTGGAGTCCTGGCGGGAGGCGGGTTGGGACGAGAAGTAATCGAAGATAGCCTTGGGCTGTGTGTTTCTTGGGGGGGGTTCAATGGAGGGGGCAAGGGGAGCTCGGCCCTTGTACGTCGAGCTACCTGGTAATGGTCTCGGTTGTGAGCCTGGTGGTCCCATCGGTTCTGTCCTTTGGTTGGGTTGCAGTTCCGCCGCGGTACGTTCCAGAGGGAAGGACTGAGTGGGTCATCTTGCTGGGCGTCGAGGTAGTGGAGGCGGTGTGTCAAGGAGGTTCTGCCAGGCCATGGGGTCAACCCCCCATGGGATCTGGGCGTTGGATGGTGCCCATGTACTAGGATCCTCTGTGGGGAAGAAGCGGTATTTGTTAGTGGAGGAATATGAGAAAGCAGCTCTGAGTTTCTTTAAGAAGACCGGGCAGGTGCGTGAGGCAGCACCATGGCCCTCGGCCTCCTTACCTGTGCAGTTGGGGCAGCGGAGCTTGGCGTTGTCAGAGTTTTTGCCCAGGGGGCATGTCGTTGTGTTGTGTTGATCAGCACACCTCACGCAGATGGGGTGTGGGCTCTTGCAGGTGCTGGATAGGTGGCCCCCTATATGTTGGCAGCGAAGGCATCGTTTGGGCTCTGTAATCTTGCATCGGACTTGGACCTGTTTCCCTGCAATAACCATGCAGGATCTGATGGCATGGTTGGCTTGCTCCCGGTCGGAGAAGGAAACAAAGTAGTGGGCATATTGTTGCCCTTCCTGTCGTCGTTCTGGGGGTTTTAGGGCTCTGATACTGCTAATTGCTCCATCTGCAAGGCTACTGTGGTATTCTGTGTTGCCAATAGCCACCAGATTCGGGTCGAAGGTGGTGGGGACGAATTCTGCGATGGTCTCAAAGAAGGAGAGATTTGCTGAGCACGTACCATCGAAATAGCTCGTGAAGCTCAATGCAACTTCCTTGGTCTTCAGCCAGCTTGTGGACTCTGGTGAGTCAAGCTCCAGGATTATATTGGATCCTGTCTGGCAAGCAGTGATGAACTCCGTATCCATTGGGCAGTCTGATGCAGTGAGTTCCATATGCGCCAAGGCCATGTTGGCTTTGGCGACGAGTTCTTGTGGGGACAGTTTGATGAGTGCTTGGATGGAGGGACTGGCAGAGGGGGTGACTTTAATAATGAACTGATGATCCTGTTGTTCTCCATTCGCGATTGCCTGAGCGTGGGGGGCTGCAGCATTGGCTACGACTGTGGCGTAAGATGGTGTGGTGAACCCAGCGTTGGCAGCATCCTGTTGAGGGTTAGTTTTGGGGAGACGGAGTGATACTTTTTGTAGTTGTTGGGCAACCTCCCGAATGGATGTGGCTGCCTTGTTGCAAGGGTTGGTCTGGGTTAGTTGGGCAGCGATGCGATCAGCTATGGTGTTCGCGAGACGGTTCCAGTCCTCTTCATAGATAATCTTCGCGATGGCATGAAGAATATCAGTTGAAGTCT
The DNA here is from genome assembly GCA_025738555.1 of Cyathus striatus. Classification (NCBI taxonomy): domain Eukaryota; kingdom Fungi; phylum Basidiomycota; class Agaricomycetes; order Agaricales; family Nidulariaceae; genus Cyathus; species Cyathus striatus. Next base: position 3,609,046 of record JAOVFP010000013.1, on the reverse strand, counting down.
TGGCTGATTTTGGAAGTGAGGTTGCAACCTGGAGGAGGAGGGTTGAGATAGCTTGGGGGCTGAGCGAGGTGAGTTCTTCTGGCCAGTATTGTTCCTTGTCCATGAAGGCATGTGCCTCTTCTTTTGTTTTGAACTTCAAGGTTTTGGTGGGTGTCGTGGTGGTTTTTGATCTCTTCCCAGTCGCGGGGGTTGGGGCTGAAGCCGAGGTCTGAGATGCCATGGGTGTCGTGTGGTGGGTCAGCGTCGTGAGAGAGGTCCTGTTGTTTGGAGGGTCAGTCCCTAAGTCGGGGTTCCTCGTACCTGGGGGCATCAAATTCAGTATGGTTCAAGAGCTTGGTTCTCTGTGCGCGGGATTATCATGTCGAAGGGAGGGTAGGGGGTCCAGTTGGTCGTTGGCGTCGTCTTCTTTGGTGAGGGCGACGGTTTTTCAACCGTGGGAAATTTCTTGATGGTGGTGGTGTTAATCCTAAGGACAATGTCAACACCCTTGCCACCCTCATCAAGTCCTCTTCCATCAGACCACACTCTGTGTCGAACCTCATCTGTATCAGTCTCCATTTCACCATTCTGTCTTTAGCTAGACAATGTGGTCTCAAATGGGATAATCTTGGTGTTAGAAGAATTGGGTACAGCATTGGTTGCTGCATTCTTCTCATGTGATTTAGCCACTCTGTTACATCCATGTCCAGATACATTGTGCTGACATTACCGAAGGTTCCCACATGACCTTCCAACACACCCAGTCCATTCCCAGAATGTACCTGCTATGGGTTTATACTTCCTGATGTTTCTGCCCAGAAACGTACCTGGAACCTGTCAGGTTTTCTATCAGGTATCCCAGATATGTAGTTTCTCTTATGACAGCCTCACTGCATCATTATTATATTACTCCTCTCTTCCATTTCTACTTGTACATTTCATTATGGCCTTTGTAGTTTAGTTCTTTATTCTGCATTCTGAGTGTGTCATTTGCACCCCTACTTCACTTTGCCCAGACTTCATTTCCTACTTACTCCCTTGACTTGTCCTTTGTATTATACTTCTACATTTGTACCTACAGGTTCCTACTTAGTATAAGTAGTCTTCAGTATTCGTATCAACTTCATACACTTCTTCCAACTTCTAAGTTCTGAAACCTGCTCTGGGTTTTCCTTTGGGTTTCTCTCCCACTACCTAGTGTAGTGGCGAAGCCTCATCTTATACTCTGGAATGTTTCCCTTTGACATATATTGTCTTCCTTGAAATATGAACCATTCCCTGGGGATATCCAGGTGGTGCAGCACATATGCTGAAGCCACAGTTCTTTCCCACACTCCCACTCTACGTTCTGCACCTGTACTCACTTCAGGTTCTCATTATAGTTCTCCCATGCCTTCCAGGTATCTTCACATTCATTTCCCAGTAGGAAGGGAATTGGTATGTAATATACTCTGGCAGTTCATTTTCTCCTATTCTTCCCCCCCTTCTTTCCACTGTCCCTCATTGGTTTCTCTCATCCTGGAGCCACTCTCTCAATTGCCCACACTTCATCTTGTCATTGCCAACCTCCTTCCTCTTCTCCCTCTCCTGCCTCCTCCTTCCTACTTCATTTCTGTAGAGGGGTCCATCTAGGCCAGTCTCAGACTTCTGGGTTATCAAAATTGACAATGTATTCCCATACTGCATCTGGGATCAGCGTCTCTGGTAGTAGGAGGGTGATTGGGGGGTATACTCCTCTGGATGGGTCATCTGCAGGGTTTTCTTTGCTTGGAACATATCAGGTATGTATTGTTGTCTTGTGCCTCTCACACACCTTGTGTATCCTTCTGAATACCTCATTAGTTCTCCATCCTCTGCTTCTTCCTGACTACCACCCTTCCACAACTCCTTGGTTGTTGCTGTAGACCCAGTATTGCTTTCTGTGTCCCCTCTCCTTGCCCTGTATAATTGTGAGAATGAGGAACTTGAATCTGATTGCCTCTGCCCATCCAATATCTTGCCCCTCTGTGTTCCATCCTGCTTGTAGCCTCTATGCCCTCCATCATTTCCCAATTGTGATGCCGATTCCCCACCCCAAGCTGGCATCCAAGTATGCTTTGATGTCCAAGACTGGTGCTGATACTGAGATATTTCTGGAAAGCACTGGTTGTCTAAGAGTTTGCTCCCACCATAAGATGTCATTTTCTGTGTGCTTTGGTGGATGGTGTGGAGTGAATGGACAATTGTTGAATGTTCCCAACATGGCTTCCAGTTTGGTAAGGTATGCTCGTCCCTTTGGTATGACCAATGTTGTATGCAATAACTTTCCATATAGTTTTCGCACCTGCCCAAGATTGTGTTGTCCTTGTCCTTTCCACTCTTTGACTGCTTGCAGGTACTTCTCTCATTTGCTATCCAGTAGAGATACTGTCTTTTCCCCCAGGTTCCAGCTGAACCCCAGGAATGGGACAACCCCCTGAAACCATACTGTCTTCAATTTTTCCCAAACAATTCCCAGCCTGTCTGATAATTCATCAATATCCTTGTCGTTATAGCAATAGGGTTCCTCTGCTTTGCTGGCTCCCCTTTTTTCATGTGCCAAGTCTCTGAGTATCACTGACATGTCTTTGTCATACTCTTCTGCCTTTCTGTCTGGTTTCTCCTTTCCTCTATATCATATATGGCATTGTTCCTGTATACCCCCTCTGTTTTTTGTAATTTCTGCCCTCCATTGTTCTCTCTGTCTGTTGTATTCCTCTTGATATCTTCATAATATCCACACAAAGAAGTGGTCATCCACCCATTTCGACACTGGTCCCATTCTCTTATGCCTGACAATTTCCAATACTGCATCTGCCAGTCCTCCAAAGGCTCCCCCTGCCAAAGACATTCTGAAATTGTCACTGGTGTTGATAGTGAAACTGTCCTCCTCTCTGAGTCTGACCATGAGGCCTGACCACTGGCTGGGGTGTGCAGGTATTGTCCTGTATGCTTCTGCCACATCTCTAATCAATGCTTGAGACCCTTCTGGTAGTCCTGCCACGAGTTGGCATATTGTTGAGAATGTTCCCCAGGTGCATGGGAATTCCTTGGCATTAATGTGGCTATTGATGGATGCCACTCCTTTGCTTGGTTTGCATGGGTGGGAGAAATTGTGGACTGCTCTATATTTTCCTGCCTTCTCATCTTTTGGTATGAGGGACAGTGGAGATGATTGGAATGGACCAATGAGCTCTTCCACCTGTTGCTGCAATATAGGTCCCAAGTATCATTGACTCTTAAATTCCTTCCCCACAATTGTGTGGTATGTGCCCTCATATTGACTGATGGAGTGATGGTTTGGTGGTGCATAAGTCTCAGTAGTGGTTGGGATTCCCAAGTAGAATCCTTGCTGCAGGCCTTCAAGTACCTGTTTGTACTTCCTCTCCAGTCCATACTTGCCCAGCTCTCTTTCCCACTCTCTGCTATTGTATGGTGTGAGTGGTTTATGCCTTCTCTCTGCAAGAACAATTCTGAGCACCATGATCCATGTTTCTGCACCCTGAGCAATGGTGTTTTCTTGGGTGTGTTGTGCTCTAACACCCTCCAGGCAGCTGCCATTGAAAACATAGCCCCTCTCCATTGGGCTTTGTAATCTTTCTGTCTTCGCCTTGCACTGCCCATGTTCTGTTGTTTCCATCCCATGTCTTCTTCTTGTCACACTTTCTGTAATTATGCTTGTGGCACCCCAAACATATGGTGCATACAAAGCTGCCATCTCTGCCTGCTGTGCCCTGCTGAAAAAACCTTTGGTCATTCTTCTACCCTTCTCTGCTGCTTATGTCCTGAGGCCACCCTTCTCCTTTTTGGTAATGCTGATCTTGACCTATCTCTTCCCCTTTGTTTTCTTGGGGTTTCTAGCAGCATTTGCACCACCCTTGTTGCTATGCTGTCTATCTGTTTTTGCCATTCAATGTGATGTGGTTGGAGTGCCCATCCCCCAATTGCAATATCATATTGTTATTCAGGCATAATGCCATACTGCATTGGCATTAAGCCATATCTGCATTGGTATAATACCATGTCTGCATTGTGTTTTCAGCCATATTTTTGGTTTTAGTGGGTGTATGATTTTAAAATAGTAGAGAACACCCATCAGTGATATCCTGCTATTCAAATAGATAATTCCTGGCCTCACAAATACACTCTGCTCCCTTCTTCAACATCAGCTCTTGTTGAATGTTCTTCAACAATAGGTTATTGATAAGTGCTAAATTCATGCCCTCTCTTCTCAATTGCAACTCATGCCACTCTTTTCTGGCCTGTGCTTGGTACTCCACCACTGCTTCATCTCCATACTCCTCTTCCCTTATTGGGTGTTCATCTAACCCTGTAAAGAAGTCCACAAAGGATTCCATTACTTCCTTGGGCCATACTGTCATGCCCATACCTTCCATTGTTTGCAACAATGTATGTTGAGCTTGACCTACCTCTCCCCATGTCAGTTGATTGTCTTGCCTTATGTTCTTCATTGGGTTTACTGTTGCTATTGCTTTAAGTGTGATTTGACCATTCTCATTGGTTATTCCCAGTGTGTCTGTTGTACTTGAAATTGAGAATTGAGCCTTCTGAGGCACACATACATCCCTGTCTTGTGAAGTAGTCCATCTCCACATACACTTGTGCCCATATTTTGTTGACTGCATATTGTGCAGGCCTATGGGCTGGTACCATGGCTATCCTTTGCCCTGCATTAAAAACCATTGGCTTTGCTTTCCTTGGCTGCAGGCCCTCTGCCTCTTCATGTTCTCCCTCACTATGGTCTTGTCTTTGCTGTCTGACCCCTTCCTGCTGTTGCTGTCATGCCTCACCTAGCCATTGTTGCTCTTCTACCCTCCTTTGTTCCATCTCATCTTCATGTACCTGTGCTTCCCAAGCCTCAATCCCGTTCTGCTGGGCCTCTCGCCACATCTCCTCCAGTCTCTGTACTACCTCATCTTCTGTTTCTCCTTGCTGGCCTGGTCCTGCCATGAGGGCATCCCACACCACCCAGAACACATTGTCTCAGTAGTCTGGACATGTGTCATTTGATGGGTCTCTTGTGATCCTAGCCATTTCCTGTCAGTGTATATACCACTCTAAACACTAGTTGTTTGATTTGGATCTCTAATGTATTAATTTGAAGAAATTTGATGAAGCCTCTGTGTGAGTAGGCCTTGCTGGGATTTCTGCTGGGTGGTAGTACTGAGGAAAAAGGTCATGTGCCACCTCCCAGCTGGAGTCAAAGACCTTCATCTCTCTCTCAGTTCCCTCCAAGCTAGACTGGCCAATTTCGGTTTTTTATCCCTAACTAATTCCTGCATCTGTTAGTTTTACATCCAAAGTACAAGCTTGAATATTTCAAGAAAGCAGAGTGGGATGACAATTGGATCACAACCACAAAGGGCCTTTTATGCACACAGTTCAAGTGTAACTACAAAGTTCTGTCTCTTGACTCAATGGCAGGCAATGTCAACAATAGCAATCATGCTGTAAGGATATATCACCTCTCTTCCTGTCACACTAGAACTCATTGTAATCTAATACACATTAACAGAGCACAGGTGCTAAGGGCACAAGAGTAAATCTATTTGCTGCTCTTGTGAACCCTGTACAATCCTCAGCCACTCTTGAGGATGAAATAGAACAGTACCTTGCAACTGGAACAGAGAAGGTCACCAATGTTTTGTTGTGGTGGTTTGAATGATGCTTGTTATACCCTTGTCTGTCCTGAATGGCACTTGACTATTTAAGTATACCATGTATGTTTTCAGCTACAGTATTTCAATTATTTCCTTACTCATGCACTTCTTTCAGCAACATCCATTGATGTCAAGCATGTGTTCAGCCATGGAAGGCTATTGTTATCTCACATTCATAACCACTTATTGGCACAATCAACATGTGCACTTCTGTGCTTGGGAAGTTGGAGCCAGTATGGGTATATTAAAGATTCAGACATTGAAGTTGCTTCCAGGATGCTGGATGTTCTTGAGGAGGAGGAGCTTGAGGAAGGGTGGGATTGCATTCTGTTGTAGATAGAACCATGTATTGTTCTCATAAATGCATTGCTCCTCACTTGTTTGTGAAAGCATAGATTATATTATAGTGCTGAGTGTTACAGACTAGATCAGAGCACGCAGTCATGCCACCCATTCACAAGGTGAGAGAGGACACATTGGCCTAACAATTGAGCCTATTGCATTGGTGCCAGCACACAGCCATGCCACTCATTTGCAAGGCAAGAGAGGACAGGTCAACCAACTGTCAAGCTCATTGCATCAGTGCCAGCATACTTGAGCCCCTGCACCAGTACCCAGCACCCAGCCCCTCCCACCATACCCCCCAATTCCACCATCAGCCAACCGTTGAGCTCATTGCATCAGTGCCAGCATACTTGAGCCCCTGCACCAGCATCCAGCACCCTGCCCCCCCCCATACCCCCCAATTCCACCACACCCCTCAACTCGTGCATGCATGCATGATAACAGCCTGCCAATCATCAATCTCATCACATCAGCACCAACTACCTGACCTATAGAGGCCTGTTGAACAGAAGTTTCACAAACATACCCACACACACCACTGGCCAGTGCCAGTCACTGCCCATCCCCATCCCATAGATGGTACACAACATGCACTACATTCAACCACTGTGCAATAAGTGCACAGACACATCACCCACCAACATTACCATATGATGTGTCACCCACCCCCACTCTCCCCTCCCTCTGCAATCCAACACTCAGACATGCCCTTGTACAATGAGCACCTGCAGTAGTTGAACTCTGGAGGAGGGATCAGGATGAGTATAAAGGAGAGGAATGGAGGGAAGAAGAATAGAAGGGAAAGGGATGGACAACTGAAGAATGCACATACTCCACACCAGTACCACTGCACTGCCCATCACCACCCCCATCCTAAAAACCACCACCCACACAAATGAAGAGAAACAAGATGAAGAACAACTAACTTACCACCATTGAAGACTTGTGAACATTGATGTATTACATACCTGACAGCTACTGCACAACCTGTGCTTGGGTTTTTTCATCTGGTCATGGGGAGGGTGGTGTATGTTGTTGGTGAGCTGGCTAGGAGAAAGAACGTCAGTATATAATTCAACAAAAAGGAGATGAGGGAATGATGAAAAGGAAGGGAGAAACAAACAAGGCAATACAGTGTGAGGAGGGTCCAATGATAATGACATTGAAAAGTATAATGAAGAAGAAATGGAATGGGAATGGGAAAAATAAAGTACAAAGGAAGAAGGGGAGAGCAATGCAGGGGAATGAAGAGAAACCGAATGCGAAATGAGAGAAAACACTCACATGACCTGACAGCCTCTCCTGTCACATCCTGTTCTATTCCACTAGGGACAAGAACCTCAGAGGAGATAGTCTAAGTAGCAGAGTAACTTGTACATGTTAGTAGGGTGTGTGGAGATAGTGAACAAGTACAGGAGTAGTGGAATGTTGGCTTCAACTTGTGTGTTGCACCCCTTGGACTTCCAGTTCTGTATTTAGAACAAAGCAAAGTAAGTGGCAAAATAGCGGAGTTGGCTCAAGGTCCAAGTAGGAGAAAGGTGTAAACATAGTTGATTCAAAACTAAAGTCTATCTACATTACAGGAGTAGTTTATATAGTAAACTACTTTGTCTGAATGTGTACAGAGTAATGCCCATGGGTATGTGGCATCCTAGGGGTAAGTAAACTCCATGAAATGTAGACCATGGTAAACTAGTAGTACACCTCTAGATTATAGTCATAGGTGAAATGGCCACAGCCGGAGAACAAGGTAGTAATATTAAAGGGAAGGAACAAGTAAACAGTTACAAGTAAACATTAGTAAGGAAGAGTTCAATATATAATAAGTATACATAGTCCAGAGGAAATGTACAAAAAGCAGAGTAAACCTGGAGTTGACTCCAATGGTTCAGGGATTGTCATGGATATGACATCCCCACTGAGAGCTCCCCCCAAACCCCCCATAAGCTGTTTGCAATGCAAAAGAGAACAACCATTTGTCTAATTGTCGATCTCGCTGCTTTGCATCCACCAGTGGGTGGGGGGACATTTGTGTATTGTGTGCTTGGCAGCTGCTATGCTGGCTTGTGGGGGCATGTTGTGCCATTCAGACTTGAGGGGGTGGCACTGATGGTACAGTGAGTCAAGGCAGAGGGGCAGCATCATAGTCAATGACAATAAGAATGGAGCAAGGAGGAGGCAATGCAGTGTGATAGCCAACAATGAGAGAAGAGGGCAAGAGGCAGGAGGCAAGAGGCAGTGTCATTGCTGACGATGATGAGAAGGATGCATGGATGGGGGGAACAGCCAGTGGTATCACTAGTCATGCTAACACACAAGACACAATCATTTCTCCCTGTAAACAAACTCAATTAGTTCTATAGATACAGAAGCAGAGTACTCAGCCCCTCATTCAATGCCTCCACCCAACTCCCAATCACCATAAAATGTGCTAGAATAGATGATGATGAGTATTGATACTGAAGACTGTAATGATGATGCCTACATACTGACTACAGTACTGTAAACATTGAGAGGCTTGTACCAAACAACACCATGTGATTTTGTTTCATGTCAAATTTGTGTCTAACCCATGGGTGACCTGCAACCCTTGGCACCCATAGCTAAAACTACCCATAGGTTCACAGGTAAGGGTACATAAGGGTAAGGGTGCGGGTTGGTCTAACAATACCCCAGGGTTACCCATGCTCTTCCCTAAAGATATAGACAAACCCACCTCTGATGAGGAGGAAGAACAACCTCCCAAAGATAAAGGGAAAGAAAGGCATGGATCCTAAGAACTGGGGCAATGTCATATCCCATATTGCCTACCTCCAGACTCCTATGCCTTACTCCACCTTTTCCTTTGCTTACTCCGAACTTTGCTTATGCTCTTAATATTACTTATTGATTACTGTACATAGATTACTCTTGTTTCCTTCCTTCTGTTCTACTGAGCTATCCCCTCAGTAATGTAGTATACATCTCATAGTGAGTCACTTATCATTCTTAAGTGTGCCACTATCAGTTTCACTTTACACCACCATATGTGCTCACTTCTCTGATGCATTTTATTATGTTTAATTAGTTATAGTATTCATTCTATGTATGCCTACCCTGACCATACTTCTCCACTGGCCTTGGCCAGCAGCCTTTACTTACTCCAAGTCTCCAGTATTTAAGTAGCACTTGACTTGTACTTAGTCTTTAGTTTCATATTGAACTATGTCCTCACCCTTTTGTCTGACTTGAGTTACACCTCTTGTCTTCTCATCTCTTGTCTTCTCCAAAGGGCTTGCCCTTACTCCAAAATACAGGACCAGGAATCCCAGGGGCACAGCACATAAGCTGAAGCTGAAGTCCTACTCCCTGAGTTCTCATTCTCCACTTTTGTCTCATACTCACCCCTCACTTATCTGCAGTCACCCTCTTGTACTCTGCTGCCAAGTCAGGCCAGGAGCATGGTTGTGACAGGCAATGCCAATCTGGAACCAGATGAAATAGACCCAAATACTCAGTGCATTGTCCTGGAAGATGCACAAACCAACAGAGGGAACAAACAAGGGCCAGCTCAGGCTGAAGGTAGTGGGAAATCTCCTGAACCCAATAAACCTACCAAAGCTTTAGCACCACAAGTGAACCTTGACCCATATTGTCAATTACCTGCAACCAGTCACCTGTGATGAGAATTTACATGCCATAGCAAGAAACCTAGACATGGGGAATGATCTGGGAAAGAACCTCCCAGTCCATCTGACCCCTCTGAATTGGATGATGATTCCCCTTCTGATTCTGGCTCAAGCAGTGACAAAGGAGGATTATTGCCCAAGGAGGATGAAGATCCAGCTGGCAATGATGATGAGCCATCAGGTGATGACAATGAAGATGACCATATGACTCCTGAGGATCAAGACTCAACACCCAGACAACATCATCATAAAACTAAATAACCACATAAATTCTTGATAAAACTCATTCCACCAAAGGATTATGATGGGGTACCAGATGAGCAGACATTCCACCAGTTCATAGCTGAATCAATGGAATTCATCTGCAGTGGCAAGGTACCCTGGTGTAAGAGAATATTTACACTCTCATACTACTTGAGGGGAGAAGCATATGATTTTTTCATCCAGAAAGTTGCTGATGATCATGAAAATTGGACTCTGGAGAAGCTTTTCTCCAAGATGTTCAACTTTTTATTCCCCACTGATTACCATGAAATCCAATGTGAAAAACTCTGTGCCTATTCTCAAGGAGGACACACCATATCAAAGTACAGTCATGAACTAAAAGAGTTGATCAAGTCAGTAGGACATATTAGCATATGTGAACAAGTACAATACCTTTGGGATGGACTACATGCTCATATCCAGGAAGAGCTCTGGAGGGCAAGACTTAACCCAGGAATAAACTCCTGGCAGGAAGTCATTGATGAGGCCAAAACTATTGAGAAAGCTTCTAACATGGGATGAAAAGTCAGTCAACAACAAAATAGAAACAACAGACATGGAGGCAATGGGGGAGGACTGGGAGGACCATCCTGTCCTCTCAATGGAGGGCACAATGCTAGCTCTCAAAATCCAAACTGGCTCAAGTTCAGTACTAGGTAGTAGTTTTGTTGTCAAGTGAAAAAAATGTGACAAAGGCTAGATGTCTTTGTTCACATGAGAGAGATTGAAGTTTAATCAAGCATTTGAATCACTGTTTTAAAAACTAGATTCTCTGGTTTCATAGTTCTAAAACAAGGACTTTATATACATAGTAGGTTGACAGATACAATAGAGAGAAGAGTACAGTAGAGAGGAAACATGTAGACTATCTGTCAAGCTAGAAGTGAAACAAGTATGGAATATATCTAATGAATGGCTTCAGTTGGTGGAGTCAATAGAACACGAAGACTAAAGGTATACTAAAGGAATGACTAGGGTGAGTAAGTGAATGATGACTATGTAGTGAGTTATAAGTGGTATATAGTGTAATGGATGGAGTCCAGAGTGTTACAATAGGACAATCAGCCCACTGGTCTACTGGATTTGGAGTGCCTGATACAATTGTTTACTTATACTGAGTCACACTGGTCCTTTTGTTGGAAAAATTGAAATAAGAATATATGAATGTCATGTCCCATTCTATTCCACTAAGGACAAGAACCTCAGAGGAGATAGTCTAAGTAGCAGAGTAACTTGTACACATTAATAGGGTGTGTGGAGGTAGTGAACAAGTACAGGAGTACTGGAGACTTTTGACCACTTGTTCATGGCTTCTGGTGCATGACATGAAAAATTGGTTTGACCAAGTGTTCAAAACCTGAATTGATGTGTAACACCTGGTAGTTCTGTTCATGCCCCTACAGCTGCCTGGCACAGGCAGAAAAATCAGCTAATTAAGTGCCATATTTGTCTCAAATCTTATGTTCATAGCAACCTGTGATGCATGACAAATGCACTCAAGTGTTCAGTTCAAACGCCCTGTGTGACATGTGACTGAACACTTGGTTGAAAGAGTCCAGTAGTAGAACATTGGCTTCAACTTGTGTGTTGCACCCCTTGGACTTCCAGTTCCATATTTAGAACAAAGCAGAGTAGGTAGCAAAATAGTGGAGTTGGCTCAAGGCCCAAGTGGGAGAAAGGTGTGAACATAGTCAATTCAAAACTGAAGTCTATCTATATTACAGGAGTAGTTTATATAGTAAACTACTTTTTCTGAATGTGTATGGAGTAATGCCCATGGGTATGTGGCATCCTAGGGTAAGTAAACTCTATAGAATGTAGACCATAATAAACTAGTAGTACACCTCTAGATTATAGTTATAGATAAAATGGCTGCAGCCAGAGAACAAGGTAGTGTTATGTACTGATTCTCTTCCTGCTTAGAAGTGGTTGCAAAGATGCCCGGAGGGTGTGGGAAAAACTATAATGGAAACCCGAAGTGAGTACAGGTATGGGAATGGGAGTGAGAGTGCAGAAGTGAACCATGGCTTCAGTGTATGTGCTGCACTGCCTGGATATCCCCAGGGAATGGTTCATATTTCACAACAGACAATATCCAATGTAAGGAAATGTTCCAGAGTATGCGAGGGGCTTCGCCACTACACTAGGCAGTGGGAGAGAAACCCAAAGGAAAACCCGGAGTGGGTTTCAGAACTTAGAGTAGGAAGAAAGTGTACAGAGTTGATATGAATACTGAAGACTACCTAGTACATTTGGAAGACTATTTATATGTACTAGTAAGATGTAGGTACGAATCCGGAGACAGAATGCTAAGTGTAAGTAAATGAAATAAAGACTGGGCAAAGAGGAGTAGCGGCACAAATGATGCACTCAGAATGAAGAATAAGAAACTAAACTACATTGACCATAAAAGTGAGAATGGAAGAGAGGAGTAATGGTATAATGATGCAGTGAGGCCATCATAAGAGAAACTATGTATCTGAAGTATCCAATAGAAAACCTGACAGGTTCTGGGTATGAACCTAGGCAGGAATGTCGGGAAGTGTAAACCCAAAGCAGGTACATGCCAGGAACAGACTGGGTATGTTGGAAGGTCACATGGGGACCTTTGGTAATGTTGGCATGATATAGTCAGGCATGGATATAATAGGTAGTAATATTAAAGGGAAGGAACAAGTAAATATTAGTAAGGAAGAGTTCAATATATAATAGACATACACAGTCCAGAGGAAATGTATAAAAAGCGGAGTAAACCTGGAGTTGACTCCAATGGTTCAGGTATTGTCATGGATATGACAATGAACAGACATGCCCATGTCAGGGCATATCAGGGCATATCAGGCCATCAGTGTTCTGGGGGGGTTATATGGTCTGATATGAACAAAATATGGTTTTAATAATCTAACTATCTGCTATATCATCACCACTCAGTGTGATAATCTTGGTCAGTAGCAATACAAATGGTCAATGGTGGTCAAGTTGATATGAATTACATGATGGTGATAACTATCCTATCTGCTTAATAAAAATAATCAGGGCTAATTAACACATTCAGAGCAGATCACAACATTTCACAACAGACCAGATTGATACATCATTTAGTTATCAATGTCACAATAAATCACTGTTCAACATATACATATCCAACACAACATTAGCTCCTGTTAAGAAATTTTGTTTGTTATTTGAATACTACTATTACTTATACAAATTTACTTTAGTAGTCTACAAATTGATAATATTTACAAGTTATGAAATGGTTAACTATGCACATCAGCAAAGTCTGGGTCTGCTAACCGATTCTACATAGCACTATATAGTAGCATAGCACCAAAACAAAGACCCCCCTTTATCAGAAACTGTATAGGCTTCTACTTATGCTATATAGCTTGTACTGTATGCTATGGATTGCTATAGAATGATTGACAGCATGCTATGGAGCACTATGGAGTCATCTGAGCACACAGCAAGTTGCTATGGTAGTTATACAAATGCTAGCACATATATTTAGAATACTACTGCTTCTTGCTTATGATTTTGTGATGTCAAATTATGGATTATACTTAAAATAATAATATATATATATACAATTTCCCCAGTACCTAACATTTTGGACCCCCTACTTTATAACTGTATCTTCCTACACACCTCGGCTCACCACCCCTCACCATGACATATCACTCACCATTTGACATCTTGCCACTAGACTCTCAATCATACTCCTACTAATTCTCTGCCAGCCCACAATACCCACAGCTGCAATTATCACATTCCAAACAGTGTTATGGTCTTCGACTCTCGAGTGGGATCCCAGGCAAGATAGAGGCGAGCATTTACCCAAGCTCATGAAGTGACGTGGCATTGTCAGAGTTTATGCGCAGTCTCGTTCTCCCTCTTGAAGTGAAGCACGGTGTCGTTCAAGGTAATAGATACCTTAGGTATTTGGCAGGAAGTGACTTTATTTGTACCTAGCACCTGGGGGTCGAGGGATACTGATCGTATGTATTCCTGCAAACTCCTATGATATGGGATGTACAGTAAAGACTGTAAATGGGCAATGAACTGTGGGGCTTTGCTGGGTTTGCTTAGAACTTGGCCTATGACTGGTGTGGTACAGTGAAGGCTGTAAATAAGAGATGAACTGTGGGAATTTCTAGAGTATACAGCTAAAGCTGTATATGGTAACAACAACTGCTAGAAACACTAGGAAAGCTTGTATGTACAGCGAAGACTGTATATAAAGATTGGTGCTGTGGTGACGGTCGAAATGAAGTTGAGGGCCTTGGTTGTTTCTGACTGTAGCTTGGTGGCTGCAGCACATAAACTAATATGTGCTGCTACTGAATAGATATGATAAAAGTGACGTTGAGATTTGATATGTTGAGTTGAGCTGCATTACGTTGAGTTGAGTTGAGTTACGTTGAGATTACTGTGAATATATTTATATGGTGAGTTGAGCTGTGTCATTTACGTTACTAATAGGACTGAAGAAAAGCACAATAGATTCTGTATCTAATGTGTAAGAATAACTACTTGGGATGAACAGGTGAGTAAGATCCTAGCTAGTAACAGGCTATTTGTTAATGAATAAAACTCTGGTGAGTAGAATCCTAGCTGTCAAGCTGTGGTAAAATGGATAAAACTACTGTCTAAGACTCAATTCCTCTCTCCTTTTATGCTCTTTTCCTCCTACTGCTGACTAATCCTATCCAAAACCAATCCTGCATTGTCCTTCAAATTTGGTAATGGTAGATCCATTGTCTTGAGGTGGAGGCTGCGCAGAACAATGGTGTTCAAGGAGATGAGTCAGGTCTTGAACAATGGTGACAGAAATAGTATTACATTGTTCTGGTGATGAACAATGGAATTCTATTTATAGATCCCAGCAAACAATGGGCATGAAGACAATGGGTGCAAAAGAACAATGGAGTCCTATTATTAGAAACAATGACATATCCTTGGTAAGCGAATGCATAGGCATTGTTCTGAACAATGGGTGTGAAGAACAATGGAGTTCTATTATTAGAAACAATGGCATGTCCTTGGTAATCGAATGTATAGGCATTGTTCTTGAACAATGGGTGTGAAGAACAATGGTGTCCTATTTTTAACAGTATCAATTATTGGTCACCAAGAAGTTGGGTATTGGCTTGTGTTTCCATATGTTTGTTTCTTGAGAAGCAGTGCCTCATGAGAATTATTTGGTAGTGTATTCGGAAAGATCTGGATGATGTGGATTCCAGACATTGGGCCATATAGCCATATGTGTGTGTTTATGACTAATCAAGTTTCACCCACAACAATGGTCTGCTGGACTTGACAAGGAGAATGGCAGGGATAGTTTGTTGACACTGCTGAAGGGGAACTGTCCACTCACCAGTGAAGGCACAATATAAGTATGGCCTGCAGGACCGGCACCTGGTGATGAGGATATACGGGTTATACCTGGTGACGAAGACAGCTTCCCAACAGGAGACCCAGAGATCCCAGGAACAGATGGAACAGGAACCTTTGGAGATCCTTGCATTTGAGTGAGAGCTCCTGGGGATCCAGTGGACACCAAAGTGCTACTCTTGAACAGGTGTATAGGCAGCCTATGAATAGAGAGCAGAGAAGCCATTGAATCTACAGTCAAATTAAGTAAAGTGAAAGAGCAATAAAGGAGGAAATAACTAACCACCACCACTCCCAGTGGATGAAGCCAAACTGACTCTGGAACCACCCAAACTCTCCTTCCTCAACCTCACAGCCTGACCACCTGGCACCACCATAGCAGCAGTCAATGGGCTATCACTCTTCCAGGTAAATATACCTATATGCCTTTAGTAAAAGAGGAAAGAGAATAAAAACTACACTCACATATTGCTCAGCATGAGTCAGCAAAATGGGTTATAGCTGAGAGGGTAAATGTCCAGACACAACTTGAAGGCAAAGCTGGTGGTGAGACTGATATCCTTGAATAAGGCAACATCACAGTGAGCACATAAACCCTGGTAGCAGAAAAAGAAAGAACAGTACAAGAGAGAAGTGGACTCCAAAGCTCTTGGTGGTAAGTTGGTGGTTGACATTGACATTCAAAACTTGAAGCTTGGCATGGATTAATATCACAATGATGAGCTGATGGGTTGGCCGTGGTCCACGTGAGCACTTGTTCCAACAACTCAGAAAAGTAATTCAAGAGTTCTCAAGAAATTGAGGTCAAATTGAAGTTCATTACTATGTAGGACTTTCAGCATTTAAATTGGGCTATAAGGTGCTATTTGGCTCACCATATACCAAAAGAACTATACAAGAAGTCCAAAAATTATGAAATGCTAACTAGGCTCATTACTTTGCTATACAGTACTATATAATGAAGTGTGTTTGCTAGTGATTGCTATGGCATGCTGTCGGATAGCTACATAATTTTAGTTTGCTATGGGCTGCTATGGGATTAGCTGATGTGCTATGTCTAGCTATGGGAAAAAATCTGTGTTTGCTGATGCACACAGATTAAAAGTATGTATCAAGTTTCAAGTTGGGACTCAGCTAGTGCAAGCAGGTTGAGACTTCTGATGTAACAAAGAATCTTGCCTTCTTATATGCTTTTCAATGAAGTGGAGTCATGGAGCACTCTTACAAATGCCTGAGGGTAACCTGAGGGTGTGCCCTCAGGCATTTGTAAGAGTGCTCCATGACTCCACTTCATTGAAAAGCATATAAGGAGGCAAGAATCAACATACATTGAAAATACCAACCCACTTGCACTAGTTGATCCCCCACTTGAAAGTAAACTTAGTAAGTACTTCTAATTCATATCAAGTATTATTGTTGCATAGATTAAAGTACATTTGTATTAGTACTAGTAGTATTCAAATAATAAATGAAAATTTTTTAACAAGAGTTAATGTTGTGTTGGATCAAGGGTGCACACAGATTAAATAAAAAGACCTAGGGTCTATTTTTCTGAAATCTCCTCAATGCCCTACCTACCTACCTTACTAAGCCTTACTAAGCCGATCAATTTCCTAATAAGGAAGGTACTCTATTTTTACTTTACTTCCATGCTTGCTTAGAACCTTTTTCTCCCTTTCCTTCTCTGACATTGCTTTGGCATGCATTACAACTCCAGTTATGAGGAAGTGGTCCATCTGAGACACAATTCAGATGGTACTGTGGATGCTTCAGGTGAGTAAAGTTCTGTTATGTTGAATAATGAATGAATGTCGACATACCCACTGTGTTTCACATCCAGCTGTGTAACATTCTGCTGCCAAGCTGATGGGTTGTCAATAATGGCTGGGTGTGTAACTGTTGAAAGAACAGATGTGGCCTTTGGCTTCATAAAGAAGGTGAGCAATGAGGTGTTCTTCTTGATCTTTGCTCCCTTGTCACACTTAGATTTGTTATCTTTGCAGGTTTTCTTTACCATATGATTCAGGGTAAGGTTAGAAATGCCGATGCACTGGTAGTTCAACCTTATTCCACATTCTGGACATATGGCATAACCCTCAGAATCAAGGATCCTCAGTGGGGCTGGTGATGAAGGCTGGTTTAATGTATAGTTAGATACTGTCTGCTTGTGTGAAGGATGACATACTTTAGTGTTCATTGGGGATGGGAGTGACAATAGTCCTCAATGAGTCTTCAATATGATCATACACAACAGGCAAGGGTGACATATTCTACCACTATTCTGGGGGGGAATATTTGAAATAGTTTGTATCTATTTGGCTGTGTGATATTTTAAATCTTATAGTAGTATTCTCTTGTTATATATAACCAAGATATTCAAAATCTTCATTAGCTAATTTCCTATTAAAATGCTGTATAAAATTTTATATATTCAACATATATATAAGAGTTATTTCAGAAACCACTACTTTAAATTTTGTGAGGGAAAGTATTATCAAAATGTTCTTAAATTATTTTACTTATTCAATCTATAATAAATAAATTTCTTATATATATTCATTAGCCAAATATATTGAAAATATTCACACTCTATTCTTCAAAAATGAATAATATTATGACAATAATTAACAAATTTCTTATATATATTCTTCAGCCAAATATATTGAAAATATTCACTAACTATTCTTTAAAAATGAATAATATTATGACAAAATTTTGCGGATTACAGGTTACTGCAGCTGACCATGTAAGTGGCCACTGAGTGATTTGAGTGACCACAGCACCAAATCGAGCTCGGTTTTTTAGTGATATGTAAAGAAGTAGACTGTATCTACCTATATATGAAGTATTAACTCTAAATGGCATCATTTTGTAAAGATATGGTAGCTAAAAGTGGTGAAAATGTCAATGCAGACTCAATTTGCTAAGCTTTCACATGCTGTCCCAAGCATCATCTTGCTACCTCTCCACTCCAACACCATGATAGCCTGAAATAAAAGCACAGTTTGGTACATAAATGGACTATATTTATATCCAAGGTCATAGAAACTGCTGATACGATCACAATATATGTAGATTTGGAACACAATTGGTACATACATGTTATCTACTCACTTGTGCAGGCCTATATTTGCATGGAGCTCAAAGGCCATAGAGAAGTCCTTTTCCTTAGAATTTTTGGGAGTCTTCAATACAGGATTGTAAATTTAGGAATATGTAGTTTTCTTATTTTATATGATTTTTTGTGGTGCATAAAAAGATCATCTTTATTTTTATGCTAAATTTAGTGATGTCTGATGCAGTAAGCTGCATGCAATATTGGGCAAACATCGGGCTTAACAGAAGTCAGGAATGTACTTAATAGGTTCTGAACAATATATTTTCGCAATTTTATGTGCAGAAAGTTCCCTATCAACGAGATATCGTCTTATTAGTAGGACAAGAACTCGGCAGATCAGTCCAGGTGAAGCACATGCAGCTGATCTTGGTTTGTCAGCAGCCCGAGAAGTCTTAGCTTATTTTACGATCAAGTGACATCCAAGTTCCCACGCATGGCAGGTTTCCCTGTAAACCATAATTTGGAGTCTCTGTAACAAATAAATTCACTCCAAGCTAGATACTTCACGTAAAAATCTAAAATGCTCAGGATATTTAAATGAATAGTATGCACAGAGGTCTGCAAAATAATTTCGGGTGTAAGGCAACCTGAAAAGGTTCATGAAGTTGCACAAGTTGAAATGGCCACTTACGTGGTCGGCTACAGTATGAAATATAAAATATTCTGCTCCTTGATGTTTCTAAAATATGTCTAGAATATTTTAAATAAACAGAAGGATTTTTGTGAATACTTCTCCTCACAATATTCAAAGTAGTTGTCCCTCAAATATCTATTATATATACACTGAATACTTGAAATTTTATATGGTATTTTAATTGAAAACTGGTCACTGTAAATTTAAAATATTTTAGATTATATATGACAACAGAATACTGCTATAAGATTTAACTTATCACACTGCAAAATAAGTACAAAATAAGTACAAACTATTTCAAATATTCCCCTCCAGAATAGTGATAGAATATGTCACCCTTGCCTGTTGTGATAGTGAAAAATGACCATGATTATGTAATCATATAGATAAGATAACAATGACTTAGATAAGTTGTAGATAAGTGCATTTTAGCCTCAAACATCACTCTGACTCTATGCATTAGACAAATCAAATTATGTAAGTACAAGAACTAACATTGAATGACTTTTATGAACCTCAAGCTCACTCAACATGGTATAAAATCTCATTGTATAAGAGGTTCCAAAAATATATTTTTGAGCCTCCAGTGGTACCTACCTACCATACCTACCATGGGAAAATTCAACATCAGCAATTCATGCAAATCTTTCATGGTCTTTGTCTTTTAAATGTGTCTTTCACTTTTGCTTTAGAAAATTCCTTTTGCTTTTCTGGTCTTTAGACATCTTTTAGGAGTATTTATTTTCGATGACCTTCTTTCTCCTGCTTTAAATGTCTTGAGCTTACAATCGATACATTTAATATTTAACCCACCAGTAAGACAACTAAAGTCCAATTATGTGTGCGCTGTGCACATTTGGTGCACATATATAAAAGTTCATTGGTCTAACACATTTTTATTAGGTATCTTGCATGGCGTTGCACCTCATTATTTTGCCATTAGTAATAATTACTTCTCTTTAAATTAATTATCTCTCTACTAATAATCAGATCCTAAATATTGTTAATGAATAGAAATATTTATATAGTATGTACTAAGGTGTTGGTTACATTACTGTAATAGTTTCAACCTGAAGTTTGATCAAACAATTATTGTGAAGTCATATGTAAGGTCGTTTAAACTCCGATTTAAAGTTAGTCTGAGGTTAACGAAAGAAACGGTCACATGATGTTTGTTGAATTTCTGAGTCGGAGTGAGGTATCAAACGATTGCTAATGCAACTCCATTGCTTCCCCTTTCCCATAACTTCCCCTCCCTCTCAGTCCTTTTTCACCTGCACTTTTGTATATTCAGCAATTATTCTTGTCATGAACACCTTGGAGTATGGCTACTATTGGACATTTGAATAGTACTCCAGCGACCTTCCTCTAAGCACTATTACTAGCTTCTTCTGAATGGCTGAGCTTGGCTTTCTCTGGGGCTCTCTTCTGGTTCATGGCTCTGCTACTACAAAGCTGATGCTCTTGCAATGACCCTGTACTATTGCTTTACTGTGTCTGCATTGCTATGTCTCTTTTCCATTGTCACGACAGCCATGGTTCTCTTGACCGCAAAGAGAATGTGAGTCCCTTCTCTATCGCCCTTATAGTTTCCGCTTACCAAGTCTACTTAGTTTGGGTATGAAGGAGGTATAGAAGTGGTTGGGTATGGTGAATACTGGGATCTCGAGGACATTATTAGAGGGCATTGTTACCATGTTCTTTTCTGATCGTACTACCCGTTCTTGTAAATAGTTGTATACTTAAAATATGATATTATTGTTATTTCATGGAAAACAAATTGAATATGAGCTCGAAATATGATTCTTTCTGTTGTATATGTCTTTAAGGTATTTATAAATGTATTTGATGCTTTAAAAGACCATTCAAACTTTAAAAGAAAAGTGACATAGCTTTAAAAGAACATAGACATTTTTGACTTTATGCATCTTTAGAGGTCTTTTGTGTCTTTTTGGTCTTTCTAAAGACATCAAAAGACCTCTGAAAGATCTGCATGAATTGCTGATGAATCTGTGTGCACCCTTGTGTTGGATATGTATTTACAGTTGAAAATGGTTTACATTGGTGGTTGGATGGTGTATTGTTCTGATCTGTTCTGAATGTGCTAATTAGCCCTGATTATTTTTATTAAGTGGATAGGATAGTTATCACCATCATGTAGTTTATATCAACTTGACCACCATTGACCATTTGTATTGCTACTGACCAAGATTATCACACTGAGTAGTGATGATATAGCAGATAGTTAGATTATTAAAACCATATTTTGTTCATATCAGACCATATAACCCCCCTGGAACACTGATGGCCTGATATGCCCTGACATGGGCATGTCTGTTCATATATTCTTATTTCAATTTTTCCAACATTGTACAGTGCTAGTCCCTTGTACACTACCCATTTTCTTGAGACAGATTGCTCCCACACTATTTTTTGCATCATTTATAATAAGAACAATATGTGTACTCTTAGTTTACCTACTTTGTCAAAGAGTTGTAGGTGTGGATGTTCTGATATGTTAAATTTACTGTCTTTCCGAAATTTCATGAGATCTGTGACACGGAAGGGCCCTGTCACAGACCCTGATCAGGGATGTTGGCTGATGTCAGTCACAATTCATTAGTACATGTCACATAAAGTGTGACACTGTATAAAGGAGTGGTGTTGAGCCGAAATGTCCAAAAACAAGTATAAAACATATAGCAGCTTCATTTCTTCTTTTATATCCTTAAAATTTGCACACAAGTGCTAATATGTATTAAAAATATTTCTGTGTTGTTAAATTCAATTTTAATGGTATAAATGAAACACAAATGTAAAATCAAAATTGGGTGTACAGTACAAAGGTCCGGTTGATCTCAGTATCACGTGAACGTGCTCTCTCACGCTACTGCACCATACTTAGTACTTACTCAGATCAAGTGCCTATTGCAACCCTACTAATCCTCAAGTTAGTCCTGAAAATTCTGTATATTTGAACCATTACTATGGCCGGTGATAAAGAAACACTCTTGAGTATGGGCTTTGATCCCGCTCGCGTTGAATGTTCGCCCTTCGTCACTTACATGTGCGGCGTAATACTGAATGGTTCATGCAGGGGCCTTGAAAGCAACTGGAAACAGAGGCCTCCAGCCTGCCATGGATCACATTCTGGAACATGAAGGCCATCCGGTACCCGATGCTAGTGCAATCACTGAGACAACAGCCAGCGGAGGCAATCGCGCAGACGAAGACGAAGACGATGAAGATGCGGAAGCTCTAAAGGCTCTAGGTGTCGCCACAGGTACAGCGATTGAGGCAAAGGTATATCTTACTCAATATAAAATGTAAGTATTGTATAACTTCTCCCCCCTCAGAGCATTAAATGCTCCGAATGTGGCAAGATCTTCAAGAATACTGCTCTAGCAAACTACCACGCGGAGAAGAGCGGGCATGATCAGTTTGAAGAATCAACAGAAGAGGTAAACATTCTCATTTTAAATTATTAAATAATATTGGTATAAAGCAACTTGTATAGCTCAAACCATTGACCGAGGAGGAGAGGAAACAGAGACTCGCCGAGTTGCGCGAGAGGATGGCTGAAAAGCGATCGAAAAAAGCCGTGGAAGAAGCCAAGGAACAGAAAGCAAACGAGGCCTTGCGTCGTAAGGCAGGAAAGGTATTGGATCGATCGCGCTTCCTTTGATTTCATGTTTAATGTTGTGTTGTAACAGGATATGAACAAGATCAAAGAGGATCTAAAGGTGAAGGAAGCGATTAAAGAGGCTGAAGCAAGGAAACGCGGTGCGCATTCTTGCACAAAATACATTCCAATTGGATTAAACGTTTCCCAGAAAAAGTCGAAGATGCCAAAGCTAAGGCGGCAGTGAAAGCTCAGATTGAAGCCGACAAGAAAGCGCGTGCCGAGAAAGCCGCTAGAGAGAAGGCGCTTCGTGATGGAAACCCCTTGCCTGGGTCGGCCACTCCCGTTGAGACAACAACTCCCACTGCAGTAGCTGCTGCTACTGGCGGAGCTAGGGAGTATAAGGAAACCCGACTACAAATACGGATGTCGACCGGGGGATCGCCATATACAACTACATTATCCAGTGATGCTCGTGAGTCTTGGGCATCTTTTAGACACATGTGCTCTCAATTATGATTATGTCTCTATTGCAGCGCTTCGTGAAGTAGCCGAGTATCTGGCTGGTCAGACCCTTTCAGTGGACGTAGAGACAGTTACGTTCTCAACAAATTTTCCTAGGTATGTTAAACCTTATCGCAAATAATATTTCTTCAGCTCATTTCCGCAGGAAAACATACACTCATTCCGACTTTTCGACGAGCTTAAAGGATCTTGGTCTTTCTCCTTCTGCAGTACGTGTCATATTTGGGTGCTAACTTGGCACCCCAGTAAAATGTGGAACTAAAATGTGGAACTAAAATGTGGATAGGTTTTGATTGCCACACCTTGATTTAAAATCACGTGTACAAATTGATGCGGTAAATCTGATATAAATGTGAAATGTATGTTGTATAATATAGGGCACACATGACCAAGACTGGAAGCTTGCCCCGTGTATCTTACACCACGGAACCTAGCTAAGTATAGTCAAATACTAAAATCTTGCCATCGCTACATCCCACGGCAACCTGTCCTTCGTCCTCGTTTATTGCCAGGCGCACCCAGTTATCGTCTTCGTGTATTGCAAATACCGAGTCGGCCGTTGTGCTCGTAGGTTGGTCTGGTTCTATCGCTTCCTGATTACTATCCTCTATCACATGCATGTGCTTTCCTGCTAGCCTTTGTCCACGGTCACTATGTCCATAAAAGTCTTCGGTATGACTATCAAACCACATTGCTGTGCCATATGAACCAATAACCATATCCGAAACGGCAAACAAGCGGATTGGCGATCCTATCGTCTGTCGCTGCGTCGGAGGAAAGTGATAGGGTAGAATGTGCTCCGTATTGGGTGCATTGGGTGAGTAGAAAATATTTGCTCTGAGTTCGTAGTGGTGAATGAGGTTAATGGGCTGTCGAAATTTCGGCACGTCAGCACTAAATATCTGTAAGGAGTCGGTTCTAGTGCTCACCCAAGGATATACGCTTGCAAAGCGAATCAAAATATTCACATTTCTATGTCGTGAAGGATGATCGGTAGTAGATCTTGGGCCTTGAGGACATAGTACCACGCTGTCAATTCGCCATGGCCAACGGTATTGAATGATGGGCTGGATAAGTATTGTTGCAAATGAATCCGATTCTGGAATTTCGTATACTTCCAAAGACATCTGTCTGACCAAAAGAACAAGATTTCCATCACATTGCGCCGACATGATGTTCTCAGCCTACCATATATTTCACATATTTTCAGTATTTTTACAAAACGAAGATAACGAAACCTGACCTGAGCATTCTGGGGGTTGTGTAGCTCAAATCTGCGCTGGGGTTCTTTGATATTCCAAAAAGATAGTGTGCCAACTCCATCTTGAGTCAGTACTCGAGATCCAGATAGTAGATGTACCCTCCCTGTGTACTGGAGAAAACTTGCCGACGTTCTGAATCCATCAACTGGGTCTACAGCTATGATCTCCAGGCTTAGATAGTTAGCACCTGTATGATATGACGACAAAGGTCTTACTCACTGCGGACACTGGACGGCCAGTACTTGCTTGGAATCACATTGGTTAAACGCAATTCCTCCAAACCCTTGTGAAAAAGTTCGGGACGCAACACAAAGAGGTACGTTACCCGCAAGATCCCAGCACTGAATAATAAAGTGCCTCTGACCTCCTGCAGTATTTAGAAATAGAGAAATGAGGTATTGTCGGGCACTGCCTTTAGTGAAATGTAGCATAACCGTTCTGCAACCCATCGATGATGTAATCTCCCTCTGCGTAGTGCTCCTCGGCGACGGGCTCCGCCAATTATGCCGAAGGCGAATCGCTTTAAATATATGTCGCTCCAGATCGCAAGCATCGAGTAGGTGTATTTCTTTCGATGAAATCCCAGGAACTGGTAAATTACACTCGAGAATATGAGCCACTAAGACATCATGCCACAAGCTTCGTAGCTGCGTTATGTCGCGAAAGGTTCGACAGACCTACCAGCGATTCCAGAATATGTTGGAAACGTTAAGCTGAGATATTTAGAGACACACCTGTCGAACTCGTAATATATCCTCAGGGGATAAACGTCGAAAGACCATAAGAATGACATCGACGGGGACTCGCTCTAACGCCATTCGACACGAGGTGCTTGCCAATCAATAATGATACACCCCGGGAGAAGTATACTCCTTGTAATCCCCGCCATAAGTAGTTCAGCCACCATAGTAGACAGCAGTGGTATGAATAAATATTCTCACCTGAAAGCCAAGTAGGTGGTTGTCGGGGTATAAGTAGTACGGTAAAGCACACTGTAGAACTTGAGCCTTTAAGTACAGGGAAGCACAAAGGAGTAAAATATTATAAGAGGTCGAACATCTTACGAGAGAATTGAAATACTACCTGGGTGCAATGATAGAGGTCTTCGGGGCTGTCAAATAAACCTATGATATGGGAGGCTCCGCTGGTTCAGTTGAGTGGCCATATTACAACGGATCGGTTATTTAATGGTTCAGATGAGCGTGCCGTGCCTTGAGGTTTTCTCATTCTCTCAGCTGGAACAGTGATTCTCCTGATACTTGCCTGATACATGCGAATTCTGATCTTCCTTGAGCGCAAAAAGCGTCCTGATGGCCGCCAACTTACATACGAAAAAGACGGAATGCCTGAAAGCCGGTCCGGCTTGAAGTCGCCAAAATCGCCGACTTCTAGTGTGATGCAGTAGCCCTACTATTGGTTTTTTTTGCGGATTTTCCTCCAGCAGGTGAGGTCTAGTAGGGGAAGACAGCAAGGTACAAGCAAGATGATATGCTTATACTGATTGAAATCATGGTAGCATACTACCTGCATCCGTTCTATACATTTCCATGACATTTCAAATTCCACTTCACGATGACTCACATGAGTCCGCTGATTCCAGTACTATGAATGTGACCGGCGGCAGTGTGGCACTGACTTTGAATTTTAAAAGAGATATCTTGAACTCCATCCAGAACAGTGAGTTTTTCGAATTCAGAGCTGGTGTCGATTTTCACGGAAAACAAGGACACTGGTTCGATTTACGCGGATTAATAGGATCAGTACTGGCCTACGCAGGTGGTTACACAAGCGGTTAATCAAAAGAGCGAAACGGAAGAACTTGTCATATAATATTATAGACTTATCTTATCTTATCTTATCTCACCACAAAACCCGAACACGTAGTACAATGTACTTCAAGAAAGTGCGTCGTACCATTAACACTTAAAGCTTAAGTGTTAACAGATTGTTA
This sequence comes from Cyathus striatus, assembly GCA_025738555.1. Classification (NCBI taxonomy): domain Eukaryota; kingdom Fungi; phylum Basidiomycota; class Agaricomycetes; order Agaricales; family Nidulariaceae; genus Cyathus; species Cyathus striatus. The sequence continues at coordinate 3,582,585 of JAOVFP010000013.1, read as the reverse complement.
ATGCATATGCCGTAGACCCGGAATTATTAGACACAGCGAAAAATAACAGTAGATTAAGGGTGCACACGCTTGTGTAGCGACGCTATTTCTGCAGTTGAATACCACTGGCTTGGAGACGACTCTAGAATTCCAATATTTTTAGATATGGTGCTTCCGCCCCTGTGCGATTTCTGTAATCAATTGCCCGCAACCACTGCCATGATGGAAATAAACGTTAGAGCAGCTGCGAGCCTGCCACCAAATTTGTAGTGCGATCAAAACGGTCATTGATTTAGACTCTATAGGAAGCATCGACTCGCAGGCTCAGGCTTCAGCTAAAAAGCTCGAGTCTGCAGAGGCCTCGAACATATGATTTTCTCATGAAAAACTAACGGTGAGACCTCAAAATTTTCTCCAGTTCGTCGAGCAAGAAAGAGTGACAGTAGTTAACGTCCACTACCTGTAGGAAAGATATCCGTCAATTCCGAGATACCCCATGGTGAGAGGAGGATGATATCACCATACATAATATCGATAAAGTTAGAAAAGAATGGAACATTCATAAAGCTTGCATGCCCCATAAATCAGAAGGTCTTCAATTCATAATTCGCAGCCGGTGTCACAAAAAGCAACTCCAGATGGAATATCTCCTGAACTCGTTATCGGTGTACCGTGTTTCGAGGTAAATAGAGCCTAGGTTTGTTCTCGAAAAAAAGTCATACATATTCCGGAGGTCGGCGTTGGTGAGGGAACGGAGGTGTTGGGAACGGCGGACAAAGTCAGGTGGCATAAGCTACGGTATTACGGAATTAGTTTGGGACGCGAGGAAATATGTCCTGAGCAAGATAGACAGTCATAGATCTCCATCCTCCGCATCGATCGCTCCCCGCGTCTCACGCTTGCAGCTTCTTGAATTGTATGTCTGCAGTATGACACCATGATCCACTGACTGAGAACCATTCGAGTTGAAATGCTGCAAGACCGAGGCGGCCATTAATAATAATAACAGTGACACAAAATTAAAGCATGACAGCCTACAGTACGGAGGTCATTTTCTCAAAGCGGCGGGTGTACCCAATGTTACAGTCATTCCCAAAAACGTATTGACCAATGAAACATCAAGATCGAAATGACTGCTAGCCCTAGTCGATTTCGAGATATTCTTGAATGCGTGCAGTGAAACTTGACCAATCAGAAAGGACCACCTGGAGTCTCATGTTTCTTATATTGGTCGTCGAAATTGGACAGGCTGAGGACTACAAGATGCTGCGGAACGAGAACCAAATTTGTGCAGTACAACTCATAGACTGTCACCGAAGTAATCAGACTTCGTATACTCGGTTACTTCACTTACATCTCCTGCATACATGCAAAATATATGTATCAGTGATCTGGAATATACAAGTTAATACTAAAATAGAATGAAAAATGCTAACATGGATCGTAAACGCGAAGTCCTCACCACTACAACCCTTCTATGATCTTCCGGACCTCGTCCGCCTTCTTCCTGAATCTCACTAATTCTCGCTCCCCATCCCGTCGAAACTTATCATACTCAACTTCCATCTGGTATCGTATCCACTCTTCTACTGTCATATCCATTTCTGCATCAGTAAGTGCATGAAGAGGTGTAAATGGAAGCTTAGAAAGTGGGGGTATTATGGGTTGTTCCATAGGCTCTGCCGTAGCTGAAGATTGACTTGCAGTTGAAGATTGTATTAGTACTGTGTTTGGCCCTGAAGAAAATGGGTTAATTGCGTGATCGTGACGTATGGGTGCTGTAGGCCGAGGGGGAGTAGATGGAACTAGCTGAGTATCCTGATCTTCATGCATTATTACATCAGCAACATCTCGATCTTCTTTATCTTCTTCGGCCTGAAGAGGTGTAGGAGGCGCATGAATTGGTAACTTTTCTTTCACCATAGCAAGTTCTTGAGGTATTGCGGCAGATGAAGAACGGCCAGTGCTTGAAGGTTGGGAAATAGCGGCATTAGCAACTGCGGATGAAGGTACCAGATTAATGTCACGGTCAGAATGCAAGGAGGCTGCGGGCCGAGGAGGGGTAGATAGAACTTGTTGAATATCCTGAAGGTCGTGCATAGTTACATCATGATATTCATTCTCTTCTTCGGGCACAATAGGTCTAGGAGGCGCAGACGTTGATGACTTTCTCCTCAACGGAGCAGGTTCAATATCTGTAACTTCGTCCTCGACAGGTGATTCACTCCGTTCTGACTCATCTTCCACGGGAACAGGAGCCAATTTTGCCTTCGATCTCGAGGATGGCTTTGACGGTGGTTTGCCATTAGTAACTGTTACAGGATTCAAGTGCTCCATTTCGATTTCTGAGTCAATGACCTTAGCCTTTGAACGTGTTTTAGTGAGTGGTTTCTTCTTAGGTGGTTCCTCCTGTGATTCGTCCTCTTCCATGACAACAGTCGGACGAGGCTTCGTGTTACGACTGGATTTTCTGGGAACAACGTCCATATCACTTTCGCTCTCTGAAGTTGTAGCCTTTGACCTTGAGCGAGACGGTTTGCGCGGAATCAAATTTTCTTCTACTTCAGCTTCTGATTCTAGAGCCTTTGATTTCGCTCTGGAACTAGATGGTTTACGTCCGTGTGTAGGAGCATCATCTTCTGACTGAGGCACAGAGCGCGCAGCCGACTTTGATCCGGCGCGTGAAGGGGCGCGCTTCTTGGTCGGCGGTGGAGCTTCTTCCACGTCATCCTCCGACTGAGGCATAGAGCGTGCAATAGATTTCGACGGGACACGCGAAGTAGCACGTTTCCTTGTCGGCGGGGGAGCTTCCTCTGCTTCATCCTCTGACTGTGGCACGGAACGGGCGACCGACTTCGACGGGGCACGTGAAGGAGCGCGCTTTCTCGTCGGCCGCGGAGCTTCTACCTCATCTTCTGACTGAGGTACGGAGCGTGCAGCCGACTTCGTGCGGGCGCGTGAAGGAGCACGTTTCTTCGTTGGCGGAGCGACCTCTTCCACTTCATCCTCTGACTGAGGCACAGAGCGCGCAGCTGACTTAGATCGAGCAGTGCGCTTTCTTGTTGGTGCAGGGGCTTCTTCCACTTCTTCCTCTAAAAACTTAGAAGAGACAGAACGTGCAGCAGATTTGGATTGCGCACGACCGCGTTTCTTGGGTGCCTCTTCGACCTCTTGCTCCTCCACTTCTTCATCGCTCTCCTTCTTTTTGCTTGTACTCCGACCTAGGCGAGTTCCTTTTGCGCTAGAGTCGCGAGCCTTCGAGGTGGAGCGCCCCTTCCTTCCCTTCCCACCCTTAACAGATGCAGGAACAGATGATGCCGCAGAATCCGATGCTCCATCTCCATCAGGATCTCCATCGTGTATTTTGGTCGGTAGAACAATGTCTTGGTGCTTTGACTTGCTTGCAGTGCGTGAGGGAGGTTTAGTTGCTTGTTTAGGAGGTTTCTCGGAGCCACCAGCCACAAGGACGAGGAAAGGACAGGTGCTGCCTGTGCGAGTTTCGCGTTTCTTGTGTTCTTCCCTGCATAATAGGCATTAGAATGAGAAAATAAAAAGATTCAGAACGGTCGCACATAGGATCATCTTCAGGTTCCCAGCCGCTGAGGGAGACATTGCAGTATAGGCAGGTTGCAAGGTCGTCTCCCGCGTACTGGGGGGTATATACAAAGCCTGCTTGTGCCATCTTCATTATCGATATTAACAACTTAATGGTCCCGGTGGAGTAACAATACTTAGTTACCTTTTTCGAGTTGGATCCATGGTTTTTAGTCCGGTCATGCTTCCAACCGTCTCCAACAGAGTACGTTTCCAACCTTGCTTTTTCCATTGGCTTGGATGTAGGAACGCGCTCCTTTTCGTGAAACACAAACCTATCACATACGGCATGTTTCTATAGATTCATAATAATAGGTAAAGAAGTACGAACCTTCCAAATTGATCCATGTCCTCCCTCAGCGCGCATCGCGCAGCAGCCCATCCACAGGTCCAACCGCACTTGTCCCAATGTATATCGAATGGATCGTCGTCTGATTCCCAATCTTCAATATCCTTCCCACACATATAACATGTCGCGTTATCACGGCCGTCGTAGCTAGGGTTATAATAGAATCCTGCCTCTGCGAGTGTATCTGGGGTTGCTTTGAATGATTTCGGGTGAGGCCATTTTACGGTGACCGAAGCAGACTGTTTAGAGGGGTTCTTGAGTCTTTTTGACTTGGAGAAAGATTCGACACGTCCTTGAAGAGATTCCATGAACAAAACGAGAATACGGAGGCTTGACGAAGGCTAGAGATCAGCCGGTGAATTATTGGTTGAAGCTTGTTGAAATCGTGACACCATAGCGCGACGATGGCATCACGTGCAGAGTCACGACAGTTCGCGCCTGGAGCAGATCAGAGTTGCTGCACTGTAACTACTGTCAACATACTAACTTCTAAGTACTTACTTCTGCAACTATGCCTGCTACTTATACCTCTAGAACATACAGCAAACGAAGCAATCTAAAGCGTAGGCTTACCCCAGAGAAACGTCTAAGCTCAGACGAAGAAGACCTTACACCCCATTCAGAAACAGGCAGGAAAAGGCGAAAGATGTCGGTCGACAATGACTTGCCTCTTTCAATAGTACCGACACGATTCACAACTCCAAATCTAGAAAATAACTCAGAAGGTGGTTCGCCTTCACACATAAAGCCCTCCGTGAAAGTAACATATGGTACTCCACGAAAGCATTCGTCGAAACAGCGTTCCGCCACCCCAGAGCTTATGTCCCCTTCCCCCGCAGTCGTCACTCCGAAGAAGCAGGCGCGAGATCTATCGCAAATTTTTGCATCTGTGACACCCTCCGCCTCTCCCAACACAATATCTCGAAAGTCGACTATGAAACTGGCCAAACGCATGCTTTCACGGTCCAAGACAGAGCCCGTTATTGACAATCAGCTAACAACCGATATTCACCTTGAACACCGAACTTCTTCACTTCCATTTATGGATACCCACCCCCTTCAACATCTGCAAACTATTTCATCCGCCCAACCTTTAACTACCGAGGCAAATGAAGATTCTTCTGCGATCCCTGTGGTACCGACCCCCGTTCTTGTTTCAAGTAAGAATACAACGCGAACATACGCGGGAACGTCTCGTTCATTCCTGGTGTCTATGCCTGTTTCTTCCTTATCATTATCAACAACTACTTCCATCAATGAAAGCCAGTCGCAATCACAAACTATGCTGGACGACGATGACGACGACGACTTCCTGACGCGGGAATCTTATTCCTCTCTCCGCGCAAGATGGGGTGTGGACAACTCAGAGGATGACCCATATCCAGTGTCTACCTCTCCCTCGCCAAAAGGGAAAGGAAAAGAAAGACAGCGACCTCCGCCCGTCCCGCTTCCTAACGGAATGATGAACCCATTGAAAAGTATTACTGAACTAAGAAGTAAAGGAGAATCGCGAAGATTTCTGGACGAAGTTGGATACCTATTCGAAGGTATGGCAAGAAGTGGTGCTATTGGATTGCGTAGAGCAAGGTCAGTCTGATTCGGACTGGCTAACTATCTGCGTTACTTAAACCTTCTATTAGTGCTCAAGAGATAACAACTAAGCTTTGTGATCCTGATTTTGCGCGGAAAGCGAGAGCTGCGGATTTCCTTGGAAGAACATGGGATGTCTTTATTGAAGCAGGCGCCGGAAGAGGGGAAGATAAGGTTGGCGTTCGTCTACTTACCGTAGTATGCAGATGTTAACGCGACGCCTAGCTTCTCGATATCCTTCTTGCATTCCTGGCAGCTCTGGTCGCGCGACAATCATCTTCCCTCGCTGAACTTGCGCAACGTGCATCTTCACCCTCCCCTTCTCCCAGTGTAGAAACACATTCCCCCTTCACGAAGAATCGAAAGAGAGGGAAAGCTTCCGATGTTCAGACACAATCCCCGCCTCTGTCTTTTGTTGATACTCTGTTTACTCTATTAGATTCCTTTCGCATCTCAGACCCTTTGATCCTAGTCACGCCAGGGACAGACCTGGGAGATGCTGAACTTAGGAAAGCCGGCATCGGGAAGAAGGACAAGATTACAGTAAGTATATGTTGATTGATTGATTAAGTGGCTTCTAATTCGAGCCGTTTTTTCTTCAGTTAGCTGCAATATATAGTTTAATCTCAAGCAAATCCAACATCTTTGTAGAAGATACCCCCGTGCGCGTCTCGGTTCTCGGTTATGTTTAAAGGCATACTGACCAGTTGGTTGTATCATAGATATCTACTACTCTCCTCCTTGTGTATGCACTTCAGAGTTTGCCTCCGTCGCTACTCCACAAATCGCACTTGACTTCTCTTCTCACCTCCTTACGAACAGCCATTTCTTCTTCGTCCAGCGTAAACAAAAGCCCGGCCTCTTTGGCTTCATCCCTCTACCTCATATGGAAAGACGCTTCTTCTCGAGTGCCATACGAAAACATTCATTTCCACCTCCGACTTTTGGATACATATCTTCTTAAGCAATGGGATGATGAACATAGTCTCACAGAAAGCCAAAGTCAAGGCCAAGCAGATGTAATCAATTCCTCTGAGCTAGACTACGAAGCGCAAATCGAGCAGGAGTTGGATAAGGCAAGGGAGGAATGGCTCGTTCGGGAATTAGTTGCCTTAGGCATCTGTGCCGAGCTAAAGATTCAAGCCGCAGGTGGCGATACAGATGCAGGGTGTGAATCAGCCGGGAAGTGTTTAGAGTTTGCGCTGAGAGTGCTTGTCAGCTTGACGCATTCTAATGAGAAGTGGGGCAAGAAAGTGTTGGAGAACGAATATGCCATCGGGTGGGTCATGAGGATTATCACTGCTGCTGCGGGGATGAGTGGAAGGGAAAAGGTAATAAAGGAAGAACATGACGTCAAGTTGAAGAAAGAGGACCGTGACGACGAAGATGAAAAGTTACATGAAGCACACAATGAAAGAGGAGAAGAATATATACAAGCACTTGATAGGTTGTGCCTTGCGTTGGGTCTTTTGACAAACTTAGTTCAGGTAGTATCAGGATGCACAGATACACTGCGAGAAACTCGCATGGATCCAACCTGCATTCTCCGCAAGCGTGCCTGTGTCCGGTCATGCACATGCTCGAACCCCATCAACCTCATTGATATCCTTGGTCGGTTATATAGGCTGCAGCTTTCTTCTGGTTCTCCCAGTTCCCCTATCAAGGCAGAGCCTGTTGTTTCAGAATATGTGTCTCCCCAACCAGAGATAAGTCCCGGTGAAGTCGATGCAGCCTATCTTCGCGGCCACCTTTCCATTTTGTTCGGCTTGCTTATGCGCAGTAGCAAGCAGAATCAGGTTGCGGTTCTTTCAGCGTTGCCTCGGCTGTTAGATGACATAACACCGAACTCACGACAAATTCGAGAAACTGAAGACCGCGCAAAACTGAACATGCTTATTGATCAAGCACGCGATTTCGTTGGCATGTACGCTGTACTCAGCGCTAACAGCAAAATGGAGGAGAGCGAACACAGCGAAGTGGCAATCGAAGTCGTTAAGTTTCTGGAAGACTTGCGCGCGGAAGTTTGATATTATACTATTGAATGACGTTTGGTTTCAGCTTACGACGAAAAATACTATTCCTATATGTACTATACGACAGCAGTAAGTATCAGCAATATTGTCAAGATAATAATACTTTTGTTTATAACTATGTAATATAATCTACGCCATATCAATAGAGTTTGGCACAAGATCAGCAGCAGCAGCAAGTTCTTCCGCGTCGCCCTGCTCTTCTGCAGTGTCCTCGACGGTCTTCTCCAGAGCAGGGAGGTAATAACCCAACTTCCACATGTTACCAATCGTCAACCTCGCGTGGTCATAGGCAAGTGCAAGTATTGGACCCTCTCTAAACGATTCAATATCACCGACACTATTGACCATGGAAGGCGGTAATTTAGGGTATCGAGCAGAGAAATGTGTAAGCAATATATTCTCAGCACCCATCCTAGTGAAAGTGTATCAATGACTATATCTTGTATCCAAGAAACCATACGTACCTCCGTCCAATGCCAACTGCCTGGCCGAATGTACTATGGGCTTTCCGTTTTGCCATCTCCTCCTGATCATCACACATAGTTGCTTCATGAATCAGAACCGTGGCGCCTCGGCCGGCGTGAACCAAGTTCTCTGTAGGCATGGTATCACCAGAGAATCTGCAATAAATGTTAAAATCTTGACCAATAAAATAAGTGTTGGCCACTCACACTATCCGCCACCGTCATCATGAGTGATGATAGCACCATATGCACGAGTCTTATGATACACATCCACAGTGCCGAAATTTACCAAGCCCAGTATAGCACACATCTCGGCAGCATGGTGTCTCGACCTATACCAGCAGGGTCATTTATTATATTCCGTACGCATAATTAATGAAATATCATACCTGCGTATGTCCGTCCACGGTTCTGTGCCACCAACCTGCCACATTCCCCCAGTATTGTATGCTTCAGGCTTTCTCCAGTGAAGAGCTTCAGTCATAATCGGTATCACGCCCCGCCTCGAACGGTCGTCGATGCCAAGGTCCATGACATCTGACATTTCCCGGAGATAAAGATGTACGGCGCGAATTGTGACCAAGTACAGTGGGTCAGGAGGGGGAGGATCAAGCTTTCAAGATAATGAGTTTCTGTGGAAAGAAAGTAGCATCAGAGAATAACTCACAGTACGACGCATCGCCAACAATTTGGCAAGACCCAAATGATGGTCTGCATGGATATGACTGACGAAGATGCATTTAAGGTCTCTTAATACCTGCCAGACATTAGGACTGTATGTATCTTCCATTCCGAAGTGTCGAGTAAGTTGTCCCCATGTGCCTTCTCCAGCGTCGAGAAGAATGTTCCCCCAGTCCGGTATTTGAATGAGAGTAGAAGAAACTTTCTTCTGCGTCAGATCGGAGATATATCTTACAGATGTAATACATACCGTTACGGTACTTTGTGGCTAACGCACTGCCAGTTCCAAGAGGTAGAATGCCAACGTTGGCGCCCTTTTTCACTGGCCACTTGTTTGCATTGATATCTCTTTCTACATTCGCACGAGCAACCTCGAAGCGTTGCAAAGCCCCTTCTGAAAGAGTGAGACTCTGCTCTCCTCTAACAATAGGGTGGAAGCGGTCGGCTTCGGTGCCCGTAGGATCGACTTGCGGTTGTCCAGCAGGTCGAACTTTGACGATCATGTTGGCCTCCATAAGATGGCAGTTACTTGGGAGTCCTATGATATCTAGGAGCAAGTCTGAATATTTATCTGAGCAGCTCAAGCTAAAATTTAAACATACCTGAAATATTTCTGTTAGCTGTTAGGGAATACGCGGGTTTAGGGAACATTTCGGAATCAAGCTTATTCAGGCGAAGCTGGCTGTATCCAGAGCTCGTGAAAGTCAAGTAATCGGGAGTATGCTCTTTAGAAGAAATCATATGCTATGAATTGATTAGTACGGCATGCAAATTAAGAACGATGGAAACTTACATGTACATTGTCATTAAAGCTGTTTATGAACTTGATATATCTTTCATCTTCGAGAACACCTTTTCCACACAAGTGGAAGACAGTTCGTACGTTGCAATCAGCTATATCCTCCGGTTGCGATGAAGTGCAACGCCGGAAAAAGGGATGTTCAGTAAATGAGGAAACGACGGAAGGAATATGATCTGGGGTAGACACATCAAGGACTATAACGACCTGAATGAATATGATTAGTACGAATAGTAAGTGCGGAAAAAGGTAAAACATACTGCTGGGGGTTCATTTGGTTCCATGCATTCCTCTGGCTTTACTTCCCGTTCACCGACAACTTTATCGCCCTCCTTGACCTTGACGATTACTGTCTGCCCTCGGATTAGTCTTGCCCGGTCCCGACCAAACACACCGAGTTCCACAGCTTTCGGAACGTTGAACTTCCCCCGTATACGGGGTCCAAAAATAACGTACGCAAAAGTTGTCCGAGGTCCAAAGGGACCTTCATCCCAGGTAAACTTTGGAAGCTGCTTATGATATCCAGTAGGAAGCGAAGCACGAGCCCTTCGGTAGTCATCAAGCTGTCCGCTTTTGTCGATGGGCAAGAGAGAAGCACTATCAAGCTGTCCGCCTTTGTTGTTGGTCAACTCGCAAGTTGACGTTGGCGTTGGCGTTGGCGTGAGAGCTGCGTAAGGCGCAGTAAGAGGCGAACAAATGGAAAGCGAAAGGAATAAAAAAAACTGACCTGGAGGATCGACATTGCCTCCCTTCGCATTCTTCTTCTGACCTTTCTTTCCCTTTTTCTCCGTTGGTGGGTTAAACGGTTTGATGTTGGTGGAAGGAAACATAACAGACACCATTCGTTTCCTCCAATCCTCCGCGTGTTTGCCTTCCAAAGTCTCTGGCGTAAATTCCGGTTTCTCATTAACTCTTCAAGCGAAACATCTGGCTCGACCAATCTTCGCTTCTGAGGCTGATCAGGGGATGGGTCACGCTTGCGCTTCAATGATGCATCCAGCGATACATCTGCAGCGTCGGTATCCATCGAAGTATCCGAATTTGTTTTGCCCGACTTCAGACTTGGATTAATAGGTATCGCATAAACCATGACGTTATCGTCCTTGTATATGGATTCTGGTTCTGGATTTGTCGATGAGGAACAATCTATCTCTATAGGGATTTACGGTCATGGAATCCCTGGAGTGACATTAGAAACAAATGCATTAATAAAAATGCGAACAGAACCTACCTGAAAGTATATAAACGCGAGGCAGCTACAAGATGGGTTACTCCAGGGGGGCCGACTATATCCAATCGCCTCGAGCTCGCGTCAGCTAGAGACATCATGAGACCTGGAACAAAGTAGTCAGACATAACGCAAATAGAATGCGAGTAGGGTGGCACCGGTCAGTCCACTGGTTCGCTTCGCGTCATTTTGCGTAAAGAAGACCCCGCGACATCGTTTCCAGCTAAGCCTGCTCTGCAAGAATGCGCGGTTGGTATTTTCGCCAGTGTTGAAAATGTATTTAGCATTGTCGAAGTTGATAACAACAGTAGGTTCTGTATCAGAGGTGACAGAGCTAAGAACGGAAGCAGACCAGATCATAGAGGAGCCAGAGTTTCGGTCGGACTCGGATTTTATACTGTAAAAGCGGGGGGGAGAACGAGATGAAGGGGGAGAACGAAGAAGGGCCCCAGTCGCTCTTAAAAGGCGCATGCGCTGACGACTCCTTGCTTTGACTTGGACACCCAATGAATTTTGAACACTTCTGTTCCGTCCCGTGTCGTGTCACTCGATCTTCCGTTGCCCATATACGGCCACAATCTTATCAAAATCAGCAAGAAAATTGCCAAAATTAAGCGCATTTATCATTTTTAGCATCAATGCGCTTTGTCTAGTTTATCTCACTTCTGTGGAAGAAAAGACTGAAGCAAATGTACATTCTTAAAGTTACACGTTCACCAAGTTGATGAAGTGAAGTACACTTAGTTGTCCTTCCATTGCCGTCGGATGTCGATGATCCTCGATGCTTGTGTTGTTGAGTAATTCAGCTGACGTCATGTCGCTATGTTCCACGCGGGGAACGAGTTTGTCAGTGGTCACTCCCTCTTTCAGAGCGCTCACCACAGGCGAAAGCCTTCAGCTTCAGTTCATTTTCATACCCAATATTTCTCTGATCTCCTTGGATCCTATACCTCTAATGTCGTCCACCCACCTTCGTCTTCTCTGTTTTCTGTCTCTTTCTCTTCTTGTACTTGCCCATGAACATCATGACCAGCTTTCTGAAGAACAAGTGCATGCACCCGTAGATGCTATTCTTTGGATACATATGGCTTTACAGGCCGCTGTCTGGGGTGTCCTTTTTCCAATTGGAATGGTGTTGGGCATAACTCGCAGTAGATGGCATGTTCCTCTTCAAGTACGCGACCATCCAAACCTCCGTTGCTTTTTTCTTACATTCAATCACCTCTCAGGCAACGGGTTTGCCTTAACTTTCGGCGGATACATACTAGGTCACTCTCACAAAGGACGCCAATTCCCTTCTTCTGTCCACGGATCTTATGCTTCGATACTATTTATTCCAATCATCGCCCAACTAGTACTGGGAATCTACCTAAAGCTCCACATACATGAAAAGTCAATACGGCCTTACGCAGTCATTGCTCATGGTATTGTGGGGAAGATATACCCAATCCTTGGATGGACACAAATGATCTTTGGTGTTCTCACTTTCAGAGGATACTGTCGTGGTGGTGCTCTTGGTATGTGAATTGTTTATTATACAAGACTGATTAATTTTTAAGTGTTTCAAAAGGGCAATGCCTCGCTCACTATATCATGGGAAGTGGCTTTATCGCGTATGCAGTCATTATGGCCATCATGTTCCTCGTTGGAGAGGCTTGGGTGCGCCGAAGCGGTCGTAGTCCGGAATGGTGGGATTCATGGTTAGTGTTACTAACGTTCCCCTCGTGACGATGCTAATCATTTCATAGGGTTATTATGCTTTGGGTAAGTGGCCGTATAAGTTTCATATGTTTGATGTGTCGAACTTTGTGCATTGTAGGGTATTGGTAAGCTTCTGTAACCTAAAAAAATCCACTCAGTGGGTCCTTACATGTTTTTAGTGAATACATTCACTGAACATCATGGCGGCGAATGGTCCGTCAAGGACATGCAACACACGTAAGTAAGATTCTCCTTGCATCGATACTCCTACCAATGACAACAATAATTAGTATCATGGGTGTCCTATGTATGCAGATTTCAATCGTCAAACACTTTATAGGTATATTGACCCTCCTCGTTTCTAGGGTGGGCAGGAGGTATTCTTGGTATCTTCTTTCACGCAACAATCAGGTTAGTATCAGATCGTCTGTTGTTTACCACGCTTTCTAAAACTTAATTATTAGCGTAACGTTGTTCCCTCATTGATGTCTGTGTACAATCATGTCTGCCGAAGTTTTGGAACTAATTAAAAAATAGTGTAATCCTGACCGGGTGGGGAATGTCAGAACACGCTCAAGCTCTTGCAATTTCAACGAAGGTATGTTTTCTCTAACGTGGCGAATCGTTCTCATTCAAACGCGCTTAGATCCATGCTTTATTCGGCAACACACTCATGTTGGCTGGTCTTACCCGGATCATCGAAATATGTTTCTTTGTCCCGAGATTCTCGCCTGAAGCTGCCGATGATGATGGCCGCAGCGAACATACCCTTGCTGACGGTGTAGCACCTCAACAATCGGGCTCGAGTACCAAAGCCGCGGCTTCTAGGGTATTCCGCCATTTAACGCCCTTCGTAAATACGCCTGTACTCTCTTCATGCAACATTATATTTACTCGGATTTTTATAGCTCCTCGTTTCAGCTGGATTGCTCTTCATGTCCGCTACGGATGAAGAACTTCAATACGTTCATGAAAATGGAATGGATCATGTAACTTACGCACTCATCATGTTCAGGTTCGTCTCTAGTACTCCTCTCTAGGTGGAGCTCATGCGTGCGATTCATCAGTGTTTCATTCTTGTTGTATACATTCATTGTCTTCCTCATTCACTTGTATACTTCAACTGGCCGCAATGCTGTTCAAAATACACCTGCGGATGTCAACATCGAGATGTCTCCAACGCAGTCGAAATGGTATGCACGCGTGCCAAACGATGCAGATAGCGTCCCTAGCCACGTTATCGGGGAGGATGACGATGAAGAACTAGTACGACGGTAGTAGTTATAGGTAACCCTGATGTTGCCTTCCGAGCGTGCAGTTTCATCAATGTCTACATTTCGGGTCTGATGTAGACCTTTAATCGTTATATAGATATGGTTGCTTTCGGTGTATTTAGATGCTACCTTGTGGAATTATACTGTAATGTTTATTTTTGCCTTAACTTATCGGTCTGATCATCCGCCTCGTGTCGCATGGCTTTAAACTGTTGATCGGTCGCTTCGTGGTTGCTTCCGCGATCTCAACATGTCTTAAATAAAGCTGAGCGACCTTCCCCAGATGTTGTTTATTTTCGTTCGCGCAAACAACGTTCCTTCTGCCACCAAGCGGAATCTTGAAGGTCAACTTCTGTTGTTATCAGCCCCACGAAGTCCCAGGCTGTCAACAAAATCCCATCTCAACATTCTTTCCTATTCTTTTCGCACCCCATGTCATTGCCCCTTGAACTTCCTATCGAAATTATATACAATATTATCGACCTTTTAGGTTGTCGTCATCCACAGACTGGAATCTACGAAAAGGAAACGTTGAAAAGTTGCTCCCTCATCAGCAGGGCGTGCGTCGAAGTCGCCCAGAAACATATATTCCACTCCGTCACGATCCAACTGCGGCATATGCTACGTCTATGCATTCTCCATCATATCCTCCAGGTCAACGCATCCATTGGAACATATGTTCGAGAACTGATTCTTCTCGACGTGGGTCCAGATGTTCATCGTGTATATCAGGAACCAAACGATGATACGTTTGACCTCACACTAGAGCGCCTTCCCAGGGTGCAACGGCTCGAGATATTAAGCTGGGCTGTGGATTTAGAACGCTTCGATTGGGATGCGTTACGCAGATCGACGCAACTTGCTTTAGAGCATATTATAGAATCTGAGAAATTCGTCGCTCTTCGTTTGTCGTTTACGAGAATGTGGCCTTTATCCATTCTTGCTATGTCTCCGGGTCTTCGTTGTCTTGATCTCGACTTTTCGGAGCTCTATGATGATGTATCGCGAGCCGATGGGCCTCCTCCAACTTCCCCACTTAGACTAAGCTGTCTGAAAACTAGTAAATCTTCGAGGGCAATCCTTATGTTATGGAACCTTGCAATACGGAGCCAGCAATCATTGATTGATTTCAGTGTTCTTGACGAACTTCAGTTCAGCTTCTATGGAGAGGAAGATATCAGGATTTTTGGCCAGCTGATGACACTTGTAGGACCAAATTTGCGACGATTAAAACTTGTTATAGCAACAGAATTTGATGAAAGTACGTTATGATATCATTGTGTTATCCAGAGATGATTCACCAGTCATTAGTGCCGCCTTTATTCGTGGCCAGCATGAACGCATCCCGACTAGAAAACCTGGAATATCTCGAATTTGATATCGGCGATGGGGACTGCATCATCAATGGGGCGGTGGTAAATGCGATGTCCGAATTGAATAGATCCTTCAAGTTGCTTGAAATCAAGATCATGATGTTGAATGTTTACTGCGTCCTCGGAGAGGAAATACAAGTAGCAGAGTATCCAGTTTGGAGAAATCTTGATGTAACACTGGCAAGAACGAGCCTCTGTAGTTTGCGGATCCTAACGCTGGATATAGCTTTTCCAAGGAGGTTAGAGGAGCCAGGATATCGTTCAACAAGCAGTCAGCAGTCGGCACCTAGCGTAGGATCCGTTAAAGGCTTGATAAAGCAAAAAATTACGAAACAGTTTGAGAACATGTGTGCGCTTGTTCATCTCGTCATTAACCTGGAAGTTTATGAATAGATCTTTAAGGAGTCTTATAATGGACTTGGTACTTTGGAGGATGTGGTACTATAGATTGGACTGAGAGGACTCTGGAGGCCCTGGTGGCCACGTGAATGTCTACGTTGGTCACATTACCGTTTGTCACACGCTTTCTCCAAAATTCCATCTCTCTTCTTCCTTCTCTTCAGCTTAGATTTGGCTTGATGACCGAAACCCTAGTGACAAAAAGACTACATGTATCAGGATTAACACCTGCAATATCAGCTAGCGATATACAACAACGATTATCGACATTTGGAACTGTGAAAGCTGTTGATGGATTTGGCCTTTTGGATGGCGTTGGACAACCGCGAAAGTTTGGATATGTCACGATAGAGACAACTGCCAATAAATTGGCAAGATGTATAGTAATTTGATAACGTTTAATGTCTACGGTTTCTCAAAATTCGTGTTCCAGGTATGAACCTTCTTAGCGGATCTACGTGGAAAGGTACAAAGCTTCGCATTGGGGAAGCAAAACCGGATTATGCTGAACGGCACGTAGGTCTACTTCGTTTGCTTCATACATTCCTCTGAGACTACAATCGCAACAGAATTCGACGTGAACATGAGGCAATGGCAGAAGAGCCTCCAAAGAAAAAACGACGTCGATTTGGGGCAACAGTCGCGGAAGATATGTCCTTAGTCACTCCCGAAAATGTGGCAAATCGTCCAGGATGGAAAGTCACACCTCTGGGAAGAATACTTCGACCAATGCGAATGCGACCCGAAAGACCTCTCCCTCCCGTTCTTGAACCTACCATTTCGAAGGCGACAAGGGATAAAAAGAAGCTTGATTCAGATAAGCCGAAGAAGAAGAGAGTCAAAGAACCGGATTCAAGGGCGAGAAGAAGAACGATCGATGTTACAAAGTGGGGGAGCACGCAGTTGAAAGGCATATTTTTGGAATTAGATGTTCCTAACGTCAAAACTGTGGATGTGGTTCGAGACATTGATATGGAAGGGCCTGCAGTGACCAGCGATAGCGAGGGTACAAGGGATAGCGATGCTGACGATGAAGCCGAAATTACCGAACCACCTATTGCTCTCGCCGTGACGGGGGAACACAGAAAACCAGTAGAGTTGGTACCATTACTCGCGCCTACACCTTCCACAAACTCTGCGTCTCGTCCCTCTCCTCTATCAAGTGGACCTTTGGAAACTTCTACCCCGACTACAAAAGCCGTACAGGAATTGGACATTGATATCGCCGTGGAAAAATCCAAATCGCTTAATTTACTTGCCTCATTATTTGGTGGTGATGATAACAATGACTGGGTCGGGCGAGAGAGTATAGGGTCTGACATTGATGAGGAATCCTTGTTGAAGCGGAACGAAGCTGTAATTGACGAGGACGATGTCGACTTCGAGACTGTACCTCTAGACACCACTGGTGGCATGTACAAGACAATGGAAGTGGATATCGTTGATAATGAGGAGGCTGAAGAGAATGCGCCGATGAAGACTGCTGAAAAACCATCTTCTTCCCAGCCTGCAAACCATGATAAGGTGTCAAACCTTAAAGACCTATTCGCTCCCAGGGAGGAAGAAGGTGAAATAATTTTTATTCTGTTCGTCTTTACTATAGTCTAATATATGATACAGGAGGGTTTTCACTTCTCGGTCATCTTGATCTCGACCTTGAGCTTGACGAAGAAGTGCCGTTTTCGACCGAACCGGTGACAGCTGAACCCATTCTTCAGACTTTGTCAATACTCCCTCTTCCGGTAGCTGCGACAGCTAAATCATACACTCAAGCAACGGTAACGCTTAACCCAAAGCAAGCACTATTTTTCCCACTCTCAAAAGAATCTCAGTCAAGTATGAAAGTACGACCGAAAGATCTTTTTGACTTGGCAAAAGAAAATGGGTGGAATTGGCGAGACCCCAAAGTTGGATTTTTCAAGAACGCCACTGAGGATGAGATTAGGAAAGAATGGGAAGAAAAACGGGGAGATTTGACTCAAGACTGGAAGAGGAGATGGAGAGAAGCTGGTAAAGTTAGTCGTAGAAAAGGTCGACCTGCTGGAGATGCGGACGGAGAGTAAAAATAGAACGCTTTCTCGGTCCGAAATGTTTGATCTTGTTGGATTTCGAGGTTAACGGAATGTCCGGTATCCGGTGACATCAGTTCCGAACTGAAAGTATGCAATTCCATTCCGCAACGGCTGTTCCCAACTACTTACTCCTTTCCTCTCCTACTGAGCACATAAAGCCAATTTATCTTTAATAAAATGTCAAGTAGGTTTTATAGCTATAGCAGGAGGAATGAACAAACGTTTATCTTGCGTTTATCAAACATTTACAGCTCCGCAAACTGCTTTGATTCTTGGTGCTACTGGCCAAACTGGGCGCGTCCTCCTACGAGACCTTCTCGCTTCAAAACACTTCACAAAAGTTGCAGAGTATGGAAGAAGAGTTACCCCTCTCGATGATATCACTGTTGGGAAAGAAAAACTCGAGCAGAAGGTCATTGATTTCGAGAAGCTGGATGAGGCAGGGCTGAACAGTGAAAAGTGGGATGTCGTCTATATCACGTATGCCTGTATATTTGCATTTCTCCTGTACAGAAACTAATATGCAGTATAAAGACTTGGTACCACGAAAAAGATCGCCGGGAGCGCCGCGAACTTCGAGAAAATTGACCGGGAGTGCGTCTACGCCATCCCTCTCTTTCACCCTTCCAGCTTAACGATTTGCACAGCTATGTTATCAACGCCGCTCGTCTTGCCAAGCAAGAGGGCTCCGAAAATTCTCAGAGGCTTGTGTATCTTTCTGTATATATTCTTTCTTTATGTAAGCATACGTTCTTCATGTTAACGTATTAACAGGTTTCCACGGCAAATGCGAACTCGTACTTCTTGTATCCCAGGTGAGAACTCTTGCTCTGCTCGCAGTTCATTATGCTTACTCTTCATAGATCCAAGGGCCAAACAGAAGAAGCACTTGCTAAGCTAGGATACGGTGACACAATTATCCTCAGACCTGGTATGCTTAAAGGTGCAGACCGGGGAGAATTCCGCTTAGCAGAAGAGATATTTGGGTATGCGAGTTCGTTTGCTAATTGCAATCACTTTACTTACTCAACTCTTTTTTAAGCCGTATTACTGGTGCTCTGTCCCACTTTACATCTGCGCTGGAGATTCAAATTCCTACGTTGTCCAGAGCCATCTACCTAGCTGGAAGGCTTGGTAGTGACAAAATTCCCGCTGCTACTCAGCCTTACCAGCAACAGAGCAATGGCGCTAAGTATACTATCATTTCAAATGGTGGTGCAATCACTTTGGCGGATAGTACAGATCTAGATTAGTTCCATTAATCCCGCTGGATCATACATGCAGAAATGAAGGCAACACTTTATGAACTGTTACATACTTCCTATTAATATATCAATATACTACTACTACCCTCTTATAAATTTGAACACAAGTTTATTCAACATGTGAAACGTAAACGAATGGATTTGACAAAAGAATGGCGCGTGCATGCAAAGCGTGGATGGGTATCATACAAAAAAACATCTCCAGGACGCGCAGTATTAAATAGACAATAGATATAGAATGTACTATGTAAGGATGTGTAGTAATAGCCGTTGACGTGCGTTACAATGTGGTGGAACGAGTGGATAACAAGTTAAATCTGGCGAGATAAGGACCGAGAGTGAAATGGTACAACGCGAAATGGAAGGGGCATGAGGGCAGAGCATGACAACGAGGGAACAAAGAGCGTCGGGTCTTGTAAACACAACAACATGACTTCACATGATTTATTTAACGATTTCCTCCGCGGGATGCCGGTCTTGGTTTCGAACCACTTCCAGTAAACACGGGAAAAGGCAAGGAATACCGCTTTGTGAGAGTACGGAGCCTTTGATAAGGCGTTGCCTTTGCATTTGATGCCATAAGTGACTCTACGCGTTCGGCGGGTGTTTTTGGTGCGTCTGCGTTCATCCATATAGAGGGAATGTCTTCCGTGAGGGGAGCTAAAGGACGTAGGAACAATGGCAATCAGTTATTCATGTCACAAGTCTAAGAAAAGAACAGAGATCTCACCTGGCTTCGCATTGTTCCGGAATCTATCAAGACTCGATGCACGTATAGGAGGTATCCGGTCAACAAGCTCGATACCGTCCCCAGACTCGTGGATATGGCGTAGATAGATATCGTCCATCGTAGGATAAGGAAAGGCGGACGGAGGTGGCGTGTTTAAGATTTCGATGCCATCGAGGCTTAAGGGCGTTTCTCGTTTGTTTGAAGGTTGAGCAGTTACGCGGGTATCAATAGACGCGCCTTCGAGTCAAAATGGAGAAGGGTGGATGAGGCGTTGCCAGGCATAGGAGTAGATGCGAACTGTAAGGGAAGTTCAGGTACGGGGGGCTGTGGTCCCTCGCCGTGGGGCGTTCTAGGCCGACTGCTGCTCAAGCTTTGTTTGCGACTGTGGGTGGGAAGTCGCAGGCTGCCCTGTGATGCTCGAAGACTTCTCTTCCTAGCGGCAGTAACGCTCGATACGCGACTGAGTTCAACTCCACCACGGATACTACGAGTGCTGCGATGGCTTAGAGTACTCCGAGCGCTTCGTGTGCTACGGCTACTCCTGATGCTAACGGTGTCGGGAACATCGGCCTCTGCATCAATGCCCCTCATAGGCTCTGTCGGAGTGATGAAATGTTCCTTTTGTGCTGGAGGTGACATGGGTGGGGAAATCGGTCTTGAGAAAGATTGGCCTGGTTCTATGGAGACAAGCTTTGGAGACATGGGTATCGAACCCATGCGGCGTAATTTCGGAGACGCGGGAACAGAGACGATTTCCGCCTTTTCGATTATGGCTTCCCCTTCCTCATCAGAAAGCATGCCAGCTTCGTAGTCATCCATTTCTCGAGCGATATTCTCTGCCTCTTTCCAAGCGTCTTCAAGCTCAGCTTCGAGCTGTGTTATTCGGTTCCTGGCAGCCGACAACTCCGACGTTCGCCTGCCATAACTACTATTCAACTGAACGTAGTGGTTGTTAGGAAATAGATATCCCGATATGGGCAGAACAACTCACTTTACGAATGGCAATGGCAAGGGCGCTACCCCAGTGGACATCGAGCATCTTCTGGATTTGGAGGAGCTGGTCAGATATTTTGGCAAGCTCTTCGACGATTTGGTCACATTCAGCGACCACCTCTGAGAGTTGAACCGTCATCCTGCTGACGACGGACATTATATCTTCACCATCCTTGTTGCTGTATCCCACGGAATTGGAAATCAGTGCTTGAAGAAGCATTGTTCTTCTCTGCACGAGGAATCGATACTTGGTTTGCTTCTGGGCTTTCAAGGCGTTAAGACGGTCGAACTCGGCGGGAAGTGATTTATCGAGGTTCTCGACTGACACTAGGCGAATAAATGCCTCACGAGCAGAGGATCGAATTGCCCGCGATACGATAACCTGTAGTTCCTCAGAGCTGAGAGTCCCTAAGAAATAATGTCGGTTAGGGAAGGGGCCACATCGTGCATGCGTTATAACGTAAGATAATTGACGTACAGAGGGCAGCCTCCAGGGGCAGTGCCTTCCACTCTACTGGGACAGACTCAAATTTGATGGGGGGAGGGGGGGTGAGCTTTGGGGGCGGGGTCTGGGAAATGGCCTTGAAGGACTGAGCAGGAGAGGGCATAACGGGAGTCTCGACGTAGGGAGGGGCAGCTTGGTTTAGATGGTCGTGGGGTACTTGTAGCTCGGCAATAGGAGTGAGTGATTTTCGGTCCCCCCTAGGCGAGATGGGAGAGGTCGGAGAGGAAATACTTAGCGGGCTTGGAGTTGATGCCCTTGAGTCTGATGATGGGTATAACAAGGGGGATGATAAACTAGTTTCAAGTAGGTTGGAGGACCTGTTTCGAACTCTGGGACCTAGAGGAGTGCTGGGACGAAGACGAATAGAGCCAGAGCGAGAACTTATAGATGCAGTTCTTGAGAGACGATTGGCAGGATCTGTCATGACTTGGGAGGAGACTTTTATAACATGTAGGCGAGAGGGAAGAGATGAAAAATAAAAAGCAGAATAAGCGAATTTGAAAGAGGGCGCTCAGAAGAAACAAACAAGGCGGTCGCTGGCAGTCACTAGTCACTAGTCAAGTGTAGTCCAACAGCAAATAGAGAAACAGGGTGGGTCAGTTTGGCCCTTGGGTGGGCGTTCAATCTGCATCATCTCCCCACACATCACGACGAACCGTTCCGTTGCCGAGTTGCTGCCGTGGCTTAATATTTTTAATTAACGCCCGCTGTTCAACCGCTTACTTACTTACGCCCACCCAATCCTCATCCTTTCACCCCAAATCCTTGCTCCCCCTAACCGCCATTTGAATTCGAGAGTTAACAGCTTGATCATAACATCATCCCGCCATTGAGGCGCATATGTACACCGCCTTCTCGGGTGTTCATCATGATTTCCTCGACATACCGATACCGCTTAACCTGAATCTACCTGAACAGCTTGGACAGCCCTAATCAATCTTTGATACATGCCTCCGACTAGCCGCTACACATTCGATATTTTCGCTTCGCTCCATTGTCGTCGCCCGTACGGTGTACCGACCGGTTACATATCACTATAAGATATATGCACACTGGACTTTGCAGTAACTCTGTAGATCACCTAGCACTTCCATCATCTTTGATACCCCAGCATACATTGATTGGGATCCAATGATCTTCTTAAATTTGACCTCAGGCTCAGGTACATTGAAGCTCTGAAGACATTCCAATCGTTCTTTGACATATCCCGATTCATCGCGACACCATCCGCGAGTTATATCATTGTTTCAACAGAGAACATCAGCGCGCAGTAGATGATTCCGCCAGTTCTACTCATGTCGCGTTTTCAGGGGACAATTTGACGTCGACTACGCAGATCTCTACATCTAGAGGTTAGTCGTGCTTATTTTAGGGAGCGGTTGGTTTATCTGATTATTGTGATGTACAGATGTAGGTAATAAAACCCTCAAAATAGTCGAGCCCCAACGGCCTTCCATTCATATCCATCTTTATCGTGAGTATCTCAGCGGGTACTCAAGTGTAGTATAAAATATACATTCACTCTTGTCGTATTTGTTTTCCATTCATAAAGGAATGCTTGGGGTGTGAATCGCACGAGCATAATGCTCTACATAACTGTCGGATACTACTAGTTATGTACATTCTTATTTATGTTCTATGTGCTCACTTGTGCTTACACATATCAGATGAACCCACCCGCATGGGCAATACGTAGCTAGAAGAACTCCGTCGATAGCCTACAGTATCACACGTGAGTATCCTTGCACTTAATTTAGATCGTAGTCGATGACCATATCTCAACCATATCCGTAGACGCCTGACATTCTAAGAAAAGAAATATACTTATTACGATCTGGCAGAGGCCGCTCCATACGGCAATCGGGGAAGGTGTCACACAAGGTTACTCTAGGCCCGCTGTGCCAACGACACGGGCCGTTCTCTCCATTCCTCTTGAAATAAACTCTAGTACTTAAGACTAACGCCGTCGATGCAGCTTCGATCCCCCCGCGTTGCCAGCATGCATGAAGAAGATATGGCCAAGTCGGAATTGACAAACGCCCCAAGTATCAAGTCAGTATCCGATGAGACTGCCTTGGGAGCCATTGATCCCAAGGCGGAGAAGAAGTTATTGAGGAAACTGGACATAGTGCTTCTTCCTATGTTTACATTGATTCGTGGGTCCACCTACTTTTTCTACGTTCTTTCCTGAACGAATACTTTGTGGTTTAGATTGTTTTAACTTCATTGACAGAACTTCGATTGGTATGTGCTGTTCCTATTCGTTGATGGCTTGTACCGACAATGTATGCAACAGGAAATGCCAGAATTGCAGGTTTACTGATGCCTCACATTTGTTGGCAAGGAAGCTGACGTTTCAATATACTTAGGGTTAGAAAAAGACTTGGGAATGAAAGGCTTCGACCTGAACATTGCCTTAACCATGTACTATATTTGTGTAAGCCAACTTTTTTGTCAAGTTTGACTAGTTTCACAGATTGTTACAGTACGTGATTTCTGACGTTCCGTCCAACCTGATACTCAAGAAACTTGGATCCATCTGGATAGCTTTTCTTGTGATTGTATTTGGCGTTGTTTCCATCGGTACAGCGTTTGTAAAGTCCTTTGCAGGCTTGGTGATGACGAGAGTGTTTCTTGGACTCGCCGAAGGAGGCACGATAGTATGTATTTTCTCCGTTATGAAATTAATCCTCGATTTTCGACTGTTTCTAGTCTGGGTTGGTATATATCACCGCTAGAGTAAGTCATTCCTCTTGTAATAATTTCATGTCACTTTAAATGCTTTGCGTACATAGTATTATCGGAGAAAAGAATTTGTGCTACGAACTGGGATTTACTTTGGTATAGCTCCTACTCTGGCTGGTGCTTGTTAGTATTTCATCTTACATCATTGCATTTTGTTTGCATTACTAACATCAGCGCAGTTGGCGGCTTATTAGCCTCCGGGCTTTTAGCAGTTCCTGATTTTGGTACTGTTGTAAGGTGGAGGAAGGTATGTGTAATTAGTATAGATGGCATACCAGATTCATTCCTCGCTTCTAGATATTTTTGATTGAAGGTATATAAGATTACTGTCACGGCGTTTGACGGGCCACTACAACATACTGACAGGTATCATAACAACCGGTATTGGGATATTACTCCTTTTCTTCATTCCCGATGATCCAAGAACAACCCGTTTTTTAAGAGATACCGAGCGAGCCCTTGCTATTGCAAGAATTGATGCAGATCAAGCCGTTAAGACCGGAGGACGAAAGGAGAAGACGACCTTAAAACTCGTTCTCCGTTCATTCAATGTCCATGTAAGACCACAAGTTATTTCTTCATATGTATGTCCCAATGATATGTTTTTTTTGCTGGTAGACAACGTTATGTGTCATATGCTTTATCATGATCAATATTTCATTCCAAGGGTTAAGCTTATTCCTCCCAACCGTAATCACAACTCGTGGGTTAACCAGCATTACTTATCCTTACGGGAACTAACCTAAAAAATGGTTACCAGTGGGAAAATTCAGTATGTATTTTGCGGATAATTATCTAGTTATCATAAACTAATCTGCTTTACGAAGGTACCATAGAATCTCAACTCCGCACCGTGCCCGTCTATCTTGTCGGTGCTGTTTGGGCCGTATTTGCTTCGTACTTCAGTTTCCGCATTAAGCAAAGAACCATCCCAATGCTATTGTCTGTGGTATACATTGTGATTGGATACGCAATTACAATTGCGACGAAAGAACCCCATGCGCGGTAAATATTGCGTAAATCGGCTTATTTTCTCCAGTTGACGATTCGTGGTTTAGCTATGCGGCGTGCTTTTTGTCTGTCGCCGGAGGCTCACCTACGGGACCTTTGGTATATTCTGCATAGATTTCGTTTGACATGCAATCTGACTGTATTTTAGCTGCTAATCTGGGGAACTGATAATGCCGCACCGGATACAATGCGAGCTGTTGTTACTGCTGCAATTACAGGTAAGTTCTGAATCCACATTCACAGTTTCATTACCGACGATATCGTTCCGTCAGGTTTCGGCGCGCTGGGAGCTTTAATTGGGTATGCTCATCTGATCACCGCACTACTTCACGTTCATTGACACTGCTAGCGCATGGACATATCTTCCTACTGACGCGCCTGATTACCACAAAGGAAACTCTCTAAACCTTGCGACAAGTAGCGCTGTTATTGTGCTCATAATCCTGGGTTCGCTTTTTCTCCGCAGAGAAAATGACAAGCGCGAACGCGGGGAGCGGGATTATCGCTTGGAAAACAAGACGCACACTGAATTGCAAGAGATGGGACATTTGCATCCTCAGTTTAGATACCAGCTATGATTGGAAACTATATGTTCCTGTCGTTCACGCGTAACGTACTGCGTTAAATGCAGTCTGACATGTTGTTTCATCGCTTAAGAGCAGAATACAGCTCACGCTGTCTCCTTAGCGAGCCGGATATTATCTGTGTTGTATCACCTGAAGCTCATATGCATTCAAGCTGTTAAACACGAGGGACTGCTCGCGTTGTAGAGTCTGGTAAGCATACTTGAATTCACTACACGGCCGCCATCAGATACTGGCCGCGCTCATATTCTAAGAACTCCGTATAAAATGGACCCAAGCGCAATATGCTGCTAGAAGCACACCGCTGATAAACTGTAGCAAGAGCCTGTGACCGTTGAGAGTAACGGTTAGGTGTCTTGTCACACGGTAGAGGAAATAACTGGTTTAACGAATAATAATTCACTGACTACGCAGTTCTACTCTAAGGTCTTTTATACTACTCTGGAGGTCCGAGACCGGAAGAAACTTAGTAAGTACCCCTTGAGACAACGGTATCTAGAGTCCTTTGTGGGAAGACAAATGAATGTAAGTAGCGTAAGGCTAAGGAATGGTAAAAGGTTACGAGCTCGCGAAAGAAAGTGAAACAGGAACTAAGACGGTAACGAACGGAATGGTAACGAGCTGGGACTAAGAGAGAGAGAGATAACGAGTGCGTTCTTATGTCACGGGCGTTACATAAACGATCTCACACGTGTGTCGTCGTACTTAATTTAGCTCCCGGTCGGTGACAATATACCAGGTTATACCCCAGAGTCGGACATCTGACATGATCAATGGGCATGTCCTAAGAAATATACTATTTGCGGTGATCTGGCATTGGAGAAGGTGTCTTACATGGTCGCTCTAGGTCCACTGTGTCAGCATGGGTCATTCTCGCCATTCTTCTCTTAAAATGAATTCTAGTACTTAAGTTATCGATGTAGCTTCTATTTCCTCACATTTGCCATCATGCGCGAAGAAAATATGGTCAGGTCTGAAATGACAAACGCTCTGAGTATCAAGTCAGAATCCGATGAGACTTTTCAGTTATTGACCCAAAGGCAGAGAAGAAGTTGTTAAGGAAGCTCGACATAGTGCTTCTCCCTATGTTTACATTGATCTGTGAGTTCACCTACTTTTCTATGGTTTCCTTATCACAATATGTTGTCCAGATTGCTGTAACTTCATTGACAGAACTTCGATTGGTATGTGCTCCTCGCATTCATTGGAGCACGTACTGACAAGATATTTAACAGGAAATGCAAGAATTGCAGGTAGACTGAAGCCTTGCAAGTTGTAATCGTTGGGAAAGAGTCTGACATTTAATTTAGGATTAGAAAAAGACTTGGGAATGAAAGGCTTCGACCTGAACATTGCCTTGACCGTGTACTATATTTGTGTAAGCAGTCACTTCTTGTGCACTTGATTTATTTCACAGATTGTTACAGTACGTGATTTCTGATGTCCCGTCCAACCTGTTGCTCAAGAGATTCGGATCCATCTGGATTGCTTTTCTTGTGATTGCATTTGGCATTGTTTCCATCGGCGCAGCGTTTGTAAGGTCATTTGCGGGAATGTTGGTAACGAGAGTATTTCTTGGACTTGCGGAAGGAGGGACGTTGGTATGTCATTTTCCGATCAAATTCACCCGCATATTTCAACTTTTCTGTTTGTAGTCAGGGCTAGTATATATTACCGCCAGGGTAAGTCTATTCTTCTGATACCCGTATGTTACTTTAATGCTTTGCGTACTTAGTATTATCGAAGAAAAGAATTTGTACTACGAACCGGGATTTTCTTTGGTCTGGCTCCTACTTTAGCTGGTGCTTGTCAGTTTGTTTTCTTAGATGCGTTTTGTTTGTTTTTCTGACCCCAGCACAGTTGGCGGCTTACTAGCCTCGGGGCTTCTAGCAATTCCTGATTTTGGTGTTGTTGTAAGATGGAGGAAGGTATGTGTCAGTAGTGTAGAGGTTGGACCATACTTATACTATCAAACTTATTATTCATCTCCAGATATTTTTGATCGAAGGTATTTCGAATAACAGGCACAGTATTGGATGGGCAGTTGCAACTTACTTTTAACAGGCATAATAACAACTGGTATCGGGATACTTCTCTTATTCTTCATTCCCGATGATCCAAGAACAACTCGTTTTCTGAACGACGATGAGCGAGCCCTTGCTATCGCAAGAATTGATGCCGATCAAGCCGTCAAGACAGGGGGCGAAAGGAGAAGACGACCTTAAAGCTCGTTCTCCTTTCATTCAACGTCCACGTAAGATCACGATTCACAAGTTATTTCTTCATGACGTATATTCCAATGATACTAATGTTTTTCTTTCTGATAGACAACACTATGTGTTGTATGCTTTATCATGATCAATATTTCATTCCAGGGCTTAAGCTTATTCCTCCCAACCGTAATCACGACTCGTGAGTAAACCGGCATTCATGTCGCATGTACTACATAACACTAACATAAGAAATGGCTATCAGTGGGAAAATTTAGTATATATTTCACGGCTATTTCTCTATCCATCATAAACTGATGCATCTGCTTTCGAAGGTACCATAGAATCTCAACTCCGCACCGTGCCCGTCTATCTTGTCGGTGCTGTTTGGGCTGTATTTGCTTCGTACTTCAGTTTCCGCATTAAGCAAAGAACCATCCCAATGCTATTGTCTGTGGTATACATTGTGATTGGATACGCAATTACAATTGCGACGAAAGAACCCCATGCGCGGTAAATATTGCGTAAATCGGCTTATTTTTCTCCAGTTGACGATTCGTGGTTTAGCTATGCGGCGTGCTTTTTGTCTGTCGCCGGAGGCTCACCTACGGGACCCTTGGTATGATCAGCATGTATCTCATTTGACACGCAAGCTGACATATTTTAGCTGCTAATCTGGGGAACTGATAATGCCGCACCGGACACAATGCGAGCTGTTGTCACTGCTGCAATTGCAGGTAACTTAGTTTTGAATCTAGACTCATAACTTCGTTATTGACGATATCGTTCCGTTAGGTTTCGGTGCCTTGGGGGCTGTAATTGCGTATGGTCGTCTAATTCTATGCTACTTCATGTTTATTGACCTTGCATTGTTAGCGTATGGACATACCTTCCTACTGACGCGCCCAATTATCACAAAGGAAACTCCCTAAATCTTGCGACAAGTAGCACTGTTATTGTGCTCATAATCCTGGGCTCGCTTTATCTTCACAAAGAAAACGCTAAGCGCGAACGCGGGGAGCGGGATTATCGCCTGGAAAACAAGACGCTCGCTGAATTGGAAGAGATGGGATATTTACATCCTCAGTTTAGATACCAGCTTTGATTGGAAGTTTATATCGCTCGCGTATAACATAATATGCAACGTACGTCGCTCGCGACGCACGTTAAAGGACAAGCTTGACGAATCTTAGTTTTTTTGTTATTTCCTTTTTATACATAATAATAAGCTTACTTGTTAGATACTCATTTAGGAGTTGCTGATGCTTGGGTTGGCGGAAACCTCGCTCGAATAAGAAATTTACTTTCATATTTCTTGTTAGGAGACAGAACCCTTTTTATTGATTGCCTGTGCATTATTTTATTTATTTACATTTGTTCTAATTATACTACCTTCATTATAATATTTTTCCTTTGTTTTACTGGCTGTAACTAGCTGTTACAGTGTTTCCACAGTTATGCATTCATTTTAATAGCTCCCACTTTATTCTAATTATTCAACTGCGAGAAAATCAAGAGTAAATTTATGGGAACACTTTAGGTATGAGTAAGTATCCAATAGATAGCATTTGAAGTGGTTGTGGAAAAGTACATAAAATAATTTAAAGTAATTTTATATCCAGGCTATTTAAATGAGCAGAGATATTTTAATGATGAGAATGTGTGTAATTTGTGTGAGGTTTGATACAGTAACATTTTGTGAAATTGTGTTCCATGCATGGTGCGCGACAATTCGAAAAGAGGTAGGTGCTGACTAATGCACCGCGCATGCACAGCCACTACGCATTTTGAGTCCCCAGAGCTGCTGACTAACGCACCACGCATGCACAGCCACTACGCATTTTTGATCACTAACGCAAACAAATAGGGGGAGCAAGCAAGGGGGTGCGCCGATCATAATTTCCCACGGGTAGTAGGGTAGGTAGGGTCAGGCCGAAGGCTTGAAAAAAAATTATGGAACCCCTTGTACTTCGGCCTGAATAGACTTCAAATAAAATTTTGTAGTGGATTATCAGTTGTATATAACTTCTACTTATATGTTCTACACTTAGACCGGCACTCCTGAGTGGTGCAAAACCTGATTTGCATTATATTTGATTATAATAGATTAAAAATATTGTTTTTGACTTGCATGCTTCAGGTTCTACTATGGTGTATATTATGCCATTTATTTCTATATGACTTCTATTCTCTATTGGCTATGGTGGAAGGGCACAAGTGAAGGTGGAAGAATGTGGGTAAGAGTGGAAGGGTGTGGGTGAGAGTGTGCATGCAGTGCACACCTCCCAACTTGGTTTGATCTTTCCTGCTGGAGGGGGCTGAGGTGCACACCGACTCCTGCCTGCTAGGCTTGACATGACGAGTGAGTCTTGGGCCCTGACTGCTAGGAAAGACTGATCTTATCTATTTGCTAGCTGCCATTGCTGTTTTGTGTTTCATAGGTGGTGTAGTGGATGAAATTGGTGTGTATGTCTGGCATTGCTTGGATGTATGGGGCAACTACCTGTGTGTGTTGTCACAGGTAGATTTGGAAAGAGTCCCCTGTCCATCTGCCTTTGGTCTTCATGACGTTAAATGGCATGCCCTGCAGCAAGTATTCTAAAGTGGACCTGATGTGGATACTGTGACCTTGGATGGGCTCAGGGCTGGAGGCCTGCTACTCTTACCACTTCTCCTATGTGACTGGTGAAGGCTCTTTTGGACAATGGCCTGTACTTGCCATTTGCATCTCTGTATGCAAAGAGGTGTCTGTCCACTGGGGGTTTGTTGATGGCCAAGTGGTGTGCCATGGCTGCCTCTGGGTCTGAAGGTCCGTTTTGTTGCACCCAGAATATGTCTTCTCCATTTGGTGCTACCTTTGTTCTAGGTATCTGAAGGTTGGTGACATGGTTTCCATTGTGATCTTGGGTCTGTGTTAGGTGTCTGGGAGTGATGTGTCTGTGAGGATTGAACTTGTTGTTTGCCTGGTCTATGGTGAATTCTCCAAGTTGGGCTGTTGCATAGAAACATGTTGTTAAGCATGCATATGTAGCTGCATCCTGTGGCATGTCAAGGTTCAGCCCATCTCTTATTGCTGCTATGTATCCTGGTGTGTATGGTTCTCATTTTCCTTTCTTTGACATTTCTGGGGTTAACTTGTCTGCTGCTGTTAGTAGGCTATTGACTTCTCCTTGGTTTATTTCCCATGTGATGCAGTGTAGCAAGTGCCATGCTTGTATCCCTTGGACATAGTTGCATATTGTTTTTCCTGAATACACATGTGCCAGTTGCACTATAAATATAGTGAGTATATCTTGACTAATTGGAGCCCTTTCATTCTCTGCCATGTTCTGTTTGTCACAGAAAACATAATATGATAACAGGCTGCTTGCATATGTGGTAAGTGTGCTTTCTTCTCAGGTGAATTCTATTACTGCTACCACTCGCTCTCTGTCTTCTCTAGTAACTCCTTGTGAATTTGTCATGATCACTTGTACAGGCCTCCAAGTTACCAGTCTATTTTTGGCGGCAGGGTTTGGGGTGAGTTGTAGTGAATATGGGACCAATCTGTCTCTGTTTGATGTCCGAGAGCATCTGGCTGGGAGCTGAGCTCCTGGTCCCTGCTTTTCTTGACTGACTGTTGTATTTCTATATGTTGTGTTCAACTGCCCATAATTCTTTGTGCCGTCTTTCTTGGTGTTTATTGTGTTGTCTGTTGTAGTTGTTTTGTTTTCCTGGTTTTTGTAATGAGTTGACTCTGGACCAATCCTTTGTGGCTGGATTGTCAAAGTCAAACATGAATGGCTGTAAAGCATCTGGAATGATGATTTTGGGTAGTGTTAGGATTTCGATACTTATCTAATCTTTTATCTAATCTGTTATCTTATCTTGTCATGTGACTAGTCACATGACCTACAATGCGGACACCATGTGTATCAACATACATTACTCATAAACAACTGTAGGCACAGTTGCACAGTTCAACCATACATTTTACATGAGTTCTTAATGTAGAAGCACAGTTACATGCAGTGATGTTCCAACACCTGTCTGACAGCTCTGACAGCTATGATGTCAAGGTGTCAGGTGTCAGTGCATGACTGAGGGAACTGATTTGTTGTGAAAATATGTACATATTATTATCATTATTAATTAATACTGAGTATCAAGCTCTCCAGCATACTCAGTTTTGAAGTCATGAAATGCCACCTCCTGTTGCAATCCACACTCAGCTTTCTGCCAAAATTCCAACATTGCCTTGAATGAAGAAGGACTAGGGTTGACTTCAGTAGGGTAGTTAAATAAAAACTGTAGTTTACAGTAGTCCATTTCCAGTTCTGATGAATTCCATGAGCTTCTTCATCAGCTTCCATTGCATCAGCAATAAGGTCATCTGCAAGCTTTGAGAATGAAGGTATATTATTGTTTTGCCCCATTTTGTTGTCTCCACCAGAATCACTGATTGAATTGTCTGCCTGTGTGCTTGATTCTGAAACTGATGCATCATTGTCATTATCAGTACAGGTAAACTTCTGTTTTCAGGTCAATTAGTTGATCCAAAATGCCTCTCAATGTCATTCCTCAAGAGAACCATTTTCCTAACCTTATCATAATGTAAGCATTTTTTAGCTTTGTGTGAACTGCACCATATTTGCTAAAAAGCCATTCAGTTGCAGCTGAGTTGGGCACCACACTCAGAATGCACATTGCAACCTGTACAATTCCATTTCATCCATCTGTCTCCCCAGTGTTGTGCTCTCTCCATTAGCTAACAAGGTTGATATCAGTTGACTGTTAGAACACATAATATAAGTCAAATTGCAATGAAAATACTGCAGCAGTGATTATCACATACTGTTTTGAGAGATGTAGATTGGATAAGATCTTCAAGGCACATGCTTTCATAACTCCAAATGCCCACACCTGCTATATAATCAGAAAATGAATTTCTGCAAGCCAGGTTTGGATTTTCATTAAAAAATTGAATAAAACATTTCTTAAATATTGGCCAAAGCCATCAATTAGCCAGAATGAGCTGTTTGGATGAAAGCAGCTGCACTGGATGTATGGGTTAAACACCAGGGCCAAAATAAATATATCCTGATCAGCACTATGCCAGCACTTCTCAAGACTTTTTATAACCCCACTCATGGATAGTTTGGTCAAAGCTAGGATTGGAAAAGATGTGATATAGGTTTCCTAATGTGATAATAACCACATTGAGACAAGCAGCATCACTCTGTGTGGCATTTGCTGTGAATGCAAACAGTTCCAAATGCAGCTTGATTCTGTGATAAAGTAGTATCAGTATATTGTAACTATAGCATAGAAATAAAGCTTACATTCACATTTCATTCCAAAAATCAGGTGATTCAATAATACTTAGAATGTTGGCTGCCTTTTGCTTTGCATCTGAATGTGCTACAGCACAGCTTAGCAAATCTGAGTGTATCATGTGATCAAGTAACATTTGCCAGTGTTGTTTCTAGATCAAGTAGATGAGAAAATGCAAGGTAGTGAGATGTCCACCTAGTCAACACTGGAAGAATAAGTATTACAGGCTTCGCAGAGGAGCCACTTCCATTGCTTTGCTGCTGGCATAAAATCCTTAATGTGCAGGAATGGTTATTAAACCATTTGCAGACTTCAAGTGCATTGTTTATAACTGGTATAAAACATGATTTGAGTTTAAAATAATCCCCAACAATGAGATTTATCTACAATGATGTAATGAGATAATGTTTGAAGTTAAGCAATAGATAGTACCTACCTGGTGGGCCCAGCATTCCACTACTATCATCCAGCTGTTTAAAGATAGCAATAAGTAATGCATTTTTGATGACTCCCTGCTTGAATTGGTACACCATCCAATTAAGTTCACTCCAAGAACATCTATAGAATACTTTATATCTGCTTTGACAATTTCCAAGAGGTTTTCAGCAGTTTTGGCTTGTGATGAGACATTTGTTGTGCCAATTAAGTAGGGCTAGAAATACGTAAGTGATGTTAGGTAATATAAATGAGTAGAGTAACATTACTTGATATTCAATGTTAATCATTGAGCCAATTAATGAATCTTTGGATATGTTCTTCCAGCCATTGCATTGCCCAGTTCCATATCTTCCTATCACTTCCTTTCAGATGCTATCAACCACCATATTGGCTTGTTCATTTAAAATGCAACCCGAAAGCAGTTTCCTCCCAGGTACCAAACAGCCAGGAATCCATTTGTGAAAGAAATATCCCCAAACCAGGTTTTCTATGGCCCACCATGGAATGTTACATGCCACCATCAGCAAGCATAAATCAGCATTCCATTCCCCAATACATTGAGGATCCCAACCTGTCAAAGTGAGTTCACTGGAGAATACAGCGGTTGATTGGTTTGATACATAACCATCAGTTCTCCTTCGCTGGGCTGCAGGGCTAGGAGAATCAATGACTTCTGGCTCACTATTGTCACTCTGTAAGTCAGGCTGTGCTTCTAATTCTTTGGTTTGCCCTGAAATCTCCTGCAACATGACATGAGGCACAGAAGATCCCTGAGATGTGCTATTTTTAGTACGTCTTTGTTGAATACCAGAGATGGGTGATTGATTTTCGTCTTCTGTCACTTGAGTTGGCTTTCTGTTGTATTCTTGCATCTTGTGCTTTGCAGTTTCCTTCACTGGAAATTCAACTACTGCACAGTCATTTGCAAGATGTTTCCATAGAAAGATAGGTTGCCCTGAGATTGCCCTTTCTGTTGTTTTCACTACAGCAGATCCAGTTTGTTAGCAATTGCATAATTTAAGCCATTAATTAACAATTACACATTTCTATGATTTCTTCCTCTGTATGAGTATTATTTCAGACTCCTTGGTTGTATTCATCAAGCTCTTGATTCCACTGTTTCCTAGCATTGTATTCAATACAGAATTTGCACCATGCACTGAAATAACTCTTATTCTCCTTGTGCAAGGTAGTGGGCTTGTAGAAGTACTTCTGAGCTTCAGAGTGCATCATGCAAGTAGTATGAGTGTAACTGGATTATTATTTTGCTACTCTACACTGAACTACACATCATCCTCGATCCTAAGCTACTCGCTCACCATGTTGGGTGACACCCACCAAGGTCCTTGAACAATGAATATAATTGCAAGATTAAGCAAGAAATTAGACTGCTAAGGTGGAGCATGCACCTGAATGTATCATGCAATGACACCACTATAATGTCAGACATTGTCAGACACAGTCAGACAATATGGTTGGTGTTATTGTGTCACAGTGTCAATGGAGTGTCAGAACATCACTGGTTACATGTGTTGTAGTGTAGGTAGTATTACATGCGATTCCCTCATGGACTATTTCTATAAATACAGTCTTTCTAGTCAGTAGTTTGTTATTCTTGTGCTAGTTTATTCCAGATTAGCAATAAGACTCAATCTTCTTTCTTATTCAAGTGTTTAAGTTCGGCTTCGAGTATCTTGCTTGTCTGTCACTAACAGGTAGGAGGCCTGCTGGTGCTGGGTAGATGCCTTGTGATGGGTTGTCTGCTGAATTGTTTTTGCTTTGTACATATCTTGTGTGTACCATTGTGCTGTGTTCTTCACAAAGGTCATGTATTTGTCAGAATACTTCATTTGCCCTCCAGTTTCTGCTCCTTCCTGCCCACCATCCTTCCACCACTCCCATGTTGTCGCCATAAACTCTGATGTGTTTTCTGCTGCTTTTGATGAGCTTCTCGTGTATGATTGTATTGATGAGGAACTCAAAGCCCACTGCTTCGGCCCACCCAATATCTTGCCCATTCATTTGTTATTTTGGCTGTAGCCTCCATGCTCTCCACTTCTGTCCAATTGTGATGCCAATACTGAAACCTGAGCTTGCATCTGAGTATGTGCTGATGTCTTCCATTGGGGTTCGTGCTGGGATTTCTTGTGATAAGGTTGATCCCCTGAGCTGTCTCTCCCACCAAACAAGATCTTCGTCTGTGTGTTTTGGTGGAAAGTGTGGAGTGAAAGGACTGTTGTGGTATGTTCCCAACATGGCTTTGAGTTTTGTAAGGTATGCTCGTCCTTTCAGAATAATGAAGGTAACATGTAGTAATTTTCCATATAGTTTTTGTACCTCTTTAAGAGTGTGTCACTGTCTTGTTCTCCACTCTGTAATTGTCTGCAAGTACTTGTTGCATTTAGCTTCCAATAGAGATACAGTTTTGTGCTCCAGATCCCAACTAAAGCTAAGAAATGGTACCACTGACTGGAATAGAATTGTTTTGGTACTTTCCCAGACTGTTCCCAGTTGTTCCAACAACTCATCAATATCTGCATCGCTAGGCAATTGCACAGGTAACCCCTGGGTACCACAGAAGCTACTCAGACCTGTACCCATGCTAACCTATACCCTTGGTCATGGGTATGGGTTCTCATGGGTATAATGGGTTGCAGGTAACCCATGGGTTTCTTTACATTTAAATCAACATACAACCAAAAATATGCTGAATAGAGGTTGAAAAAATGCATGAATGTATGAATTAGTTAATACTATATATATTAGACTTGCTGTATTTTCACTTACTTATTAAAGAGTAGTTGAAATTAACTATGTAGTGAATATTTACATACAGTACATATAGGAGAATAAAATTGACATTTTCATTATCAAGTCTGATCCAGAAATATAGAGCATGAAACATAGGACAATTAGACTGTACATTCTAGTGCTATAATCATTTTAAAATACAAAAGGAACAAGTTTGAATTAGAGGAGCAATACTAATTTATGTGTTCAGGAGAAGATGAAGGCTAGATCACATATAGAAAAGGAAGCAGACCACAAAAAAATATGTTTTTAGAGTTGTTCTAATCATGTATTATTGGGGTATTCATAGCTGCAAAATAGAAAGAAATTACGACAAATTGAGGGAAGAGTAGTAACTTATGTGTACAGGAGAAGACACAGAATACATTTCTTATATAATTGGAAGTAGATTGCCAAAAAATATGTTTATACTGTTGTTATAATTGTACAAAAACAGGCTATTCATATCTACAATATCAATAGGAGATACAATGAAATGAAGGAGATACATTAGATTTAGTGAATTAAATGTAGGCATGCCACTTTAGTTCAACCCCATGAGCTGAACAATATGCAGAATCGAGTTGATGGTGTATAAATCAACACAGTGTTATATCCATTTCTGGCACATACCCACTTTGGGTTTACACTTCCCAACATTCCTGCCTGGGTTTGTACCTGGAACCTGTTGGGTTTTCTATTGGATACTTTGGATACATAGTTTCTCTTATGATGGCCTCACCATGTCATTATACCATTACTCCTCTCTTCCATTCTCACTTGTATGTTTCATTATGGTCAATGTAGTTTAGTTTCTTATTCTTCATTCTGAGTGCATCATTTGCACCACTACTCCTCTTTGCCCAGTCTTTATTTTGTTTACTTACACTTAGCATTCTGTCTCCAGATTTGTACCTATGTCTTACTAGTACATATAAATAGTCTTCCAAATGTACTAGGTAGTCTTCAGTATTCATATCAACTCTGTACACTTTCTTCCTTACTCTAAGTTCTGAAACCCACTCTGGGTTTTCCTTCAGGTTTCTCTCCCACTGCCTAGTGTAGTGGCAAAGCCCCTCACATACTCTGGAATGTTTCCTTACATTGGATATTGTCTGTTGTGAAATATGAACCATTCCCTGAGGATATCCAGGCGGTGCAGCACATATGCTGAAGCCACGGTTCACTTCTGCACTCCCGCTCCCATTCCTGTATCCATACTCACTTTGGGTTTCTGTTATAGTTTTCCCATGCCCTCCGGGCATCTTCACAACCACTTCTAAGCAGGAAGAGAATTGGTATGTAACACACAGAATATATTGAATTACATTATAGACTTATTATGAAGGTATTAATCTTGCATCATTTTATGTTACTCCTTTTTATTCAATATAAAGCCTACAGGTACCAACAGGTTACAGGTCTTGGAGACCTGACCTGGACCTATACCTGCTGGTACCCAACCTGTGACCCATGCAGGTATGGCCTACCCATGCTATTGCCTATGCATCACTGCTGTAGCAGTATGGTTCTTCCTGTAAACTGGCCCCTCTCTTCTCCTGTGCCAGGTCTTTGAATTCAGCTCACATATCTTTGTCATATTCTTCTGGTTGTCCATCTGGCATCTCTTTTCCTCTGTACCATATCTGACAACACTCATGGATTTGGCTTCCATTCTCCTCAATCTCTGTTTTCCATTGCCTTCATTGTTCATTGTATTTCTCAAGGTGTTCTTGTAATATTCATATGAAAATGTGGTCATCCACCCATCTCAATGCTGGGCCGATCCCACTGTATCAGATGATTTCAAGCCCAGCATCTGCTGTCTCACCATATGCTCCTCCGGCAGAGGTGATTCTGAAATTATTGCTGGTGTTGATTGCATAGTTTTTGTCCCCTTTAAGCTTGACCACAAGTCCAGGCCATTGGCTAGGATGTGCAGGTATGGTTCTGTAGGCTTTGGCCACATCCCTGATTGACACTTGTAACCCAGGTGGAAGCCTTGATACCAGTAGACATATTGTTGAGAAGGTTCTCCATGTGCAGGAGAAGTCCTCTGCTTTAATGTGTGAGTTAATAGACTCCACTCCATTGACTGGCTTGTATGGGAATGAGAAATTGTGTATTGCATGATACTGCCTGGCTGGACCTGTCTTTGGAATGAGTGATATGGGGGAGATGATTGGAAAGGCCCAATAAGCTCTTCTGTTTGGTGCTGTGAGAGCAGTCCCAGGTATCTTCTACTTCTAAACTCCTTTTTGACAATATCCATGTATGCCACATTATATTGATTGATTGATTCATGATTTGATGGTGTGAATATTTTGGCAATAGCAGGAATGCCAAACTGAAAGCTGTAATGTAAGCCTTCAACCACCCTATTATACCTTTCTTCCAATCCACATGCTCATAATTTCTCTGTAAGATGTGTTCTACTTACCTAAATCATGTTATGTAATCACTTTGTTTGTTTCCACCTATGTTGGCAAACAATACTACTATTTACACATCACAAACACATATGTACAAGGGACTTACTCCTGCCATATGTAGACTACCAATAGACATTGGTCAGGTGTACTTTGCAGGACTGTGAGTCATAGAGGATACAAACCTCTACACTTTTTTACATCCCCTAGCTATTGCAAAGTCTTACTTTGTCATCAACCCTGACACTGCTGTAATGGAACACATGCCAATCACCATCAGGAACCTTCCTACAACAGCAATTCCACTTCCACACAGAACATTACAGAATTTCCAAATCTAGAACAAAGTAAACCCCACAATGTCACACACACCTTCTGATCCCAAACCATAACCACAGCAAATGGATGTACCACGCATCCCCCTGCCAGCTGGACAACCCAGCCAACAGAATGATGAGGCTCAGGCCCCTAATATAATACATGAAAACACAAATTCAGGATCTGGACAGCAGAGAGTGAGCAAGAGTAAGGGAAGGGACAATGACCCTCCCCAGAACAACATGTGAACCTTAGCCCAAGAGCTACAAATACATGACCCAGCTCCAACCCATGGGTGGATACAAGACAAACAACAATATGAGGAAATTGAGGATGACCTCAAAAGCAGAATGGCCTCATTCAAACAACTTCACACCAACATCAACAATCAAAAACTGGATGCAATGTTCCATACAGCAGTCTGATAAGTCTCATCAATGGTAACCCAGAGTGGAATGAAGGTCAATCCAGATGAACCAAGGTTCATAGAAGCTACAATGACATTAATGGGCAAGCTCATACTAGCCTACCATGCTGCCCAACAGAGGAAAACCACCTCAAGACCCAACATGCCAATGTTCCAAATAATGGCCAGCAAAATAGAAATGGCAAACCCATTCATGGAAACCAAGTGGGAGGCTCTGTCAGGAGTATTTCAGGATGTTCCACCTCTCTGTACAAAACACAGCAAATGCTGTTGCTGCAGAAGCACTGAGCTTTCACCCACTAGAAACATTGTCAGTACCAGGGAACCTGGCACAGGGAATGAGTTTCATCCTGTGAAATGTTACAACAAGACCAAACCAGGTCCACTTGAACACATGAATTCCAAGAGCCCTACAATGGGAAGACTGGCTGGAACTTCAGTGTATGAGGAATGAGGACATCAGTATCCATGGAGTCACTAATATCGAGGAACAGGGCATCTTGTTCAACAGTTCTGACCCAGTAGACCTGGATAAGATAAGGCAACCAGGCAAGACTGCATCACCAAGAAATGCAACCATGGCCCAAAATTGATCTGAACTAACAAAGCCCCGACCTGGTGGAATACCCACCATCATGAGGTACAATCATAGGGACAACCAACTACAACCTATTGTAGAACACAAGCCTGAGCTGGAAGAACCAGAAGAGCCAGAGGATATCATAACACCAATAACGGCAAGATGGGGCAGGCAGTACTCACTTCCACCACCACACAGGAGTTTGTCTATACAACTGGCAGCACTAGAAGCACAAGAATATTGCCGGAACCAACTGCAGGAACACCTGTGCCTAACTCTACACGAATACCTAGCCACCCGGCTAGAATTACCAGAAGGATGCAGACCCCTTCGGTATGACCCCAAATCAGTAGACAAATATTCAGGGGCATTGTCACTGTTCTTTGAGTTGGAATGATGGCTACTAGGCCTCACAGCACATTTGTGCATCTGCCAATTAGGAGGACCACAGTGCGATAGGGAGTGTATACTGCTCCTACCTGAATTCCTCACCAGAGAAGCCAAAAGATGGTACTTCTGACACATGGCATCTCCCATGTGAGCAAGAAACCATTGGTCATTCAATGACATGATAATTGAACTATACAATAGGTTCATTCACATCTTGAACAACCAAGAGGCCAGGGAAGCCTTCTACAGAACTTACTACATCATAGAGCAAGGGCTCCAGGGGCTATATGATACATTGACAGACTACTCACAATGCATGGCCATACCCCCTGACAACCATGAATTTACTCATGTCTTCTTGAAGGCCATGCCCTCTATCATCTGCAAGAAGTTACTAGAAGACATGGGACTGTCCCCCAAAATGAACTCATCCAAGGAATTCCTCGCAGAAGGACAAGTATTCGAAGCATCATACCACACTAGCCAAAATGTGCACAGGTACCTGGAAAACTTCATTGGGCCCCTCAGTGCACAAATGCATCTATTGTAAAATAACTCAACACAGGCCAGAATCCAGGAACATGCACCCAACTGGGTGCAGCCCCGCAATGAGAACCATAGGATCTTACCTACACCACAACCTGCAAATGCAGGAAACATAAGGGGGATCATCCGAACACCAGCAGCAGAGCCCAGACTGGTACCAAAACCAGCAACTACCCTGCAAGAAGCAAAGGGCATTCCTCATACAACGCAACAAGTCAGAATAGCAACTCCAGCAAGACTGGCAACACCAGCAAAAGCTGGCCCATCCGCAATGTGCTACAATTGCAACAAAACAGGACACTTCAGAAGAGATTGCCCCTTTCCCCAATGAGAACAACTAAGAGCAGCATG
This sequence comes from Cyathus striatus, assembly GCA_025738555.1. Taxonomy (NCBI): domain Eukaryota; kingdom Fungi; phylum Basidiomycota; class Agaricomycetes; order Agaricales; family Nidulariaceae; genus Cyathus; species Cyathus striatus. Next base: position 3,541,424 of record JAOVFP010000013.1, on the reverse strand, counting down.
CTTGTGGATGATGGTGCCAATACAAAAGAACACCAAAATGATCAGGAATCATCTGATAATGGTGATGGGCAAGGCCCATACAGGGACAGGGAAAACATGGTCCATATTAACATCAAAGAATCACCAGGCTACAAAGCTGACAGTGGATCAGATTATTACAGCTATTATGACCACCAGGACTCAATGAGAGCATCAGTAGTATACCCAGCAGTACCCCTACCAGCATATACACCAGCAGAACCAACAATCTGAAGGGTGACTCTGAGAGCTACAAAGGGAACAATTGAATGACCAATAATCCTGGTAGAACAAAAGGAGTGCCTGGCAACCTATGTACTCATAGGAAAATCAAAAGCATGAACACTCTGGGACTTCAGAAGCACAACCACAGGGATAACCCCAACTTACACTCAAATGGCCAATATAGCAGTAAGCAGACTGTCCAAGGAATACATCCTGCAGCTGGGAACTGTCGGGAGTCAATCCACTATAAAATACAGGATATTTAGACCTGGGACTACCAGGAGCTGGAAAAATGACATATGCTGATGTAGCTAACTTCAATCGCTATGATATGATAGTGGGAACGCCCACCATGTGAGACCTAGAGGTGAAACTGGACTTCAAAACCAACACAGTAATCATCAATGGTCAATCCTTCCCAGTGGTACACATGCACTAGTGCTGACAACTTTTGTCAAGCTTCCACCTGCAACTGCAGTAAGCTTGCTTGGTGATGTGCAGGGGTTTTTTTTTGAAGCAGCTTCATGTAATTACAGTATATGAGCTTCATAATTGCACTGTTGCTTCATTGTATTGCAGTTCAAGCTTCATGAACACTTCATGTGGTTGCACTCTGAGCTTCATCATTGTACTGTTGCTTCATGTTGTTACAGTTTGAGCTTCATAATTGCTTCATGTGGTTTCACTCTGAGCTTCATCATTGCACTGTTGCTTCATGTTGTTACAGTTTGAGCTTCATAATTGCTTCATGTGGTTGCACTCTGAGCTTCATCATTGTACTGTTGCTTCATGATAGCTTTATGTGGTTGCACTCTGAGCTTCATAATTGCACTGTTGCTTCATTGTATTGCAGTTCAAGCTTTATGATAGCTTCATGTAGTTGCACTCTGAACTTCATCATTGTACTGTTGCTTCATGTGGTTACAGTTTGAGCTTCATAATAGCTTCATGTAGTTGCAGGTGGAGCTTCATGGTTGCTTCATGGTGTTGCACTTCAAGCTTTAAAGTTACTTCATAATTTGTAGTAGGTGTTTCAAGTGCATATTCACATATTACTGGTACTAACAAGGTGATTATAAGTGATCATTATATATTGCAATATCATATTATTTTGAATAATGTTACACCTGTCACACATCAAACATGTCACATTTGTCACACTTTTAGTACATGTCACAAGTCTCACGCTCGTCACGCATGTCACACACCTCACACTTGTCACACCTGTCACGCTTTTTACACATGTCACACTTCTCCTGCTTGTCACATCTGTCACAAGCCTTATACTTTTTACACCTGTCACATTTGTCACACCGGTCACACTTCTCGACCTGTCACACATGTCACACATCTTGCACTTGTCACACCTGTCATGTTTTTTTACACCTGTTACATTACTAGTACTTGTCATACTTTTCACTTCTGTCACACTTTTACACTTGTCACATTTTTTACCCTCTATACCTGTCACACTTTTACACTTGTTACACTTTTTACACTTCACACCTGTCACACATGTTACATTTCTCCTACTTGTCATGTCTGTCACAATACCTTTTACACTATTTTGCAAACATTACAGTTGTCACATATTTCACCTACATAATATTTGCTATTACTTTCTATACTTCTCACATATTTCATATGTATCATGTCTCAATTTCCCTCTTTAATCAATCCCTGTAACTTGGTTCAAATCAGTGGCAAATACCATCTAATATTCTGTCTCATTCTATTTTCAGATATTCCATTATGTTCTGATAATTATCATTAGCTCAATATTACTTATTATGTCTCCCATTCTATTTTTCTATTGCATTTTCACCACTATATCTTATCTGTTTCTTATCACTCATACACCATTATTTTGGTAAAACTAGTACTATGTAAACCAGACAGGAATTGATCATGTGTTTTCCAACCAAGCTATAGAAAGTACTGCTACTTAATCAGTTGAATGGGCTACCAGGCTCAGATGTACTGAATTGCATAATATTCTTGAGTTATTTAGACTGGTATATCATATGTACCTATATGTTGGGCTGCTAGCAGCATTTAAAACCAGTATTGCACTTCCTCACAATATCAGGTGAAATCCATAAAAGTACTTAAAACTACACTACTGTGCAGCATGCTGTCTTGCACAATGGTACTATACACCACAGCTACCAGCATTGCTTTATTGTACCTGCTGGTATATAATCACTCTGTATCTTGGTAGTTGACATGTTTCTTTCTCATTTTGTACAACTCTGTATCTGTGTCTGTATCTGTGCTTAAGTGCTTGCTCTTAATTATATCATTATACCTTCTTTAAGTCTACTCTTTCTCATTTTTTATCTGTGCTTTTGACAGTCTCATATATGTAAAAACTACCATTCTTGAGATTTCAATATGTTCACTATCAATTGTCTTATTAGTTATTCCTGTTATTTGATATACCATCATCTAACAAATATTATTTATGATTTTGTATAGTTACATGTCATAAATATAATCAACACATAGCCTAATCTTTCAACTTTCTTCAGATGACTTCATTCAAATATCAACATATATAAAAAGTTGGAATTAAGTATAACAACAAGTAATGTGATAATAAAATGAGAGATATGGATGAGACAATACAACTGAACTGAACATAATATGAAGAAACTGAATACTGAACAAAGCAGACAGTTTGTCTATAAGAAATGTGGCAATATTATGGTATGAAGCATGTAACAGTAAAATAGGAGACATGTGACAGCATGATAAATAATAGGAAGTGGAGCTGACAAGTGCAAGCATTATGACAAGTGTAAAAAAGTGTGAACAAGTGTGAGAAGTGTGATGGTCATGACCAATACAAAAAGTGTTTCATGTCTGAGAAAATGTGACACATATGCATTGTGATAGGTATGACAAGTAGGAGAAATGTAACATGTGTGACAGGTGTGAAGTGTAAAAAGTGTAACAAGTGTAAAAGTGTGACAGGTATAGAGGGTAAAAAATGTGACAAGTGTAAAAGTGTGACAGAAGTGAAAAGTATGACAAGTACTAGTAATGTAACAGGTGTAAAAAAACATGACAGGTGTGACAAGTGCAAGATGTGTGACATGTGTGACATGCATGAGGCTTGTGACAGATGTGACAGGTCGAGAAGTGTGACCGGTGTGACAAATGTGACAGGTGTAAAAAGTATAAGGCTTGTGACAGATGTGACAAGCAGGAGAAGTGTGAGATGTGTAAAAAGCGTGACAGGTGTGACAAGTGTGAGGTGTGTGACATGCGTGACGAGCGTGAGACTTGTGACATATGTGACAGGTCGAGATGTATGAGATGTGCTAAAAGTGTGACAAACGTGACAAATGTGACATGTTTGATGTGCGACAGGTGTGACATTATTCAAAATAATATGATATTACAATATATAATAATCACTTATAATCACCTTATTAGTACCAGTAATATGTGAATATGCACTTGAAACACCTACTGCAAACTATGAAGTAACTTTAAAGCTTGAAGTGCAACACCATGAAGCAACCATGAAGCTCCACCTTCAACTATATGACACAATCATGAAGCAACAGCTCCAATATGAAGCTCCACCTGCAACTATATGAAGCTAGCATGAAGCAAATATGAAGCTCTCACTGTAATGGCATGAAGTAATTTTGAAGCTCCATGTGTAAATTAAATAAAAACATGAAAGAACAATAAGATAAATACCTATGTAACAACCTTGTAGTATTGTATATTACCATTGATTGGTCCATTGTATTATAGCAAGAACTTAGTTTTGTATTTTGTTCAGCTCATGGGGTTGAACTTGAGTGCTACTTTAGTAGTAAGTAGTAAGTACATGTATTTCACTTCAACTGGACCAACTATGTTCCAATTTTTATAATTTTTTGGCCAGTAATAGCTCATGTATATATACTTAAAATAAAGTTGTCTACTCAATGTCTAGGATGATATATTAAACATACAATTTGACTCTCTCATCCTAATGCTATAGTTTTACCTATTCTTCCTTCTCCCCATGAATGAATTGTTGTATTACTCTACCATTCATCATCCATTTTTTTTGTAAATTGGAATATAACTTTCTCTCTATTCAACACTGGCAATGACATATTAATTGTATGGTTCAGCACTTTAGTTCTGATGCTACGGAGTTTTCTACCATTCCTATCCTTCTACCTAGTTACTGTACTGCACCTCCTTCCTCTTGCTGTGGTTTAGACCACCTATACATGGTCTCAAGGGGGGGGTGTAAGACACACTCTACTTACCTAAATCATGTTATATAATCACTTTGTTTGTTTTCACCTACATTGGCAAACAATACTACTATTTACACATCATAAATGCATATGTACAAGGGACTTACTCCTGCCATACATAGACTACCAATAGACATTGGTCAGGTGTACTTTGTGGGACTGTGAGTTGTAGAGGATACAAACCTCTACATTCTCCCCCCATTCCTTGCCCTTGTATGGTGTAAGTGGCTTATAGTTTCTCTGCACAAGGACATTTCTGAGCACCATGGTTGGTGTTCCCACATCCTGAGCAACAGTGTCTCTCTGGATGGGTTGAGTCATAACATCCTGCTGGCATTTGCTACTGGAAACATATGCTGTTGCCATTGGGTTTGGTAAGCTTTCTGTTTTCTCCTTGTATTGCCCACACTTTGGTGAAACCATCCCATAGCTGTCACTTGTTGCATTTGGAGAATTTGTGTTTGCAGCATCCCAGGCATACAGTGCAAGTGGTGACACTCTGTGGTTTTGCTGCACCTTTCTGAAAAAACTTGTTGCTGATTCTGGGTGTTCCATCATTGGGGGGGGGTGACTCACTCTATTGCCATTGATTATGCCAGCCTGATGCTGTTCTTGCTCTTTTCAGAGATTGTGAATGTGAGCAGTCATATTTCCTCTTTCATGGTGTCTCCAGAAGCATCTGTGATGCTCATATCACCATTGTGTTCAGCTGTATTGTTTATTGGGTGGTGAGCAGGTGTAGGTTGATGGGGCTGGCATGGCAAGATGTGGTGTATGGCAATGGCATATGGCATATGTGTCATATCCATGACAATCTCTGTACCATTGGAGTCAACTCTGGGTTTACTCTGCTTTTAGTATGTTTCCTCCAGACTATGTATACTTGTTATATATCAAACTCTTCCTTACTAATGTTTACTTGTAATTGTTTACTTGTTCCTTCCCTTTAATATTACTACCTCGTTCTCCGGCCGCGGCCATTTCTCCTATGACTATAATCTAGAGGTGTACTACTAGCTTACCATGTTCTACATTTCATGGAGTTTACTTAACCCTAGGATGCCACATACCCATGGGCATTACTCCATACACATTCAGACAAAGTAGTTTACTATATAAACTACTCCTGTAATGTAGATATACTTTAGTTTCAAATCAACTATGTTTACACCCTTCTCCCACTTGGGCCTTGAGCCAACTCCGCTATTTTGCCACTTACTCTGCTTTGTTCTAAATACAGAACTGGAAGTCCAAGGGGCGCAACACACAAGTTGAAGCCAATGTTCCACTACTCCCATACTTGTTCATCATCTCCACACACCCTACTAACATTGTACAAGTTACTCCACTGTTAGACTATCTACTCTGAGGTTCTTGTCCCTAGTGGAATAGAATGGGACGTGACAGTATTTGAAACTCACTCCCTTGGATCTTCTCCACATTTTTGTCTTTTCTCTGATGGCTACTCGTACCGAGACTGCTCATCAATGCAGCCACCAGCAGCAAACAATCCCACTGCAAGCCCGACACAGTAATTGTTTGGCTTCTCAGCAATCTGCTACTCAACATACGACTACTGTCCCACGACCTCTTTCTGTTTCTCGTTCTCCTGTTCCAGAGTCAGCCAGTGCATTGGTCTCAAGAATTCCTGTCTCGGCTGGACGTGCTCAATGGGTGCTGCAACCAGCATTCGAGTATGTCAGCAATGCCTGACCCATGCTGCTTGTTTTTCCATTTGACCCAACACTCATTCCACATGCTACCATTGACTCCAACCCATGAGCTCCAACTCCAGGTCTAACACCCCCTAAAGCACCTATACCTTCAGGTGCTGGGAGTGCTCTGCCACCACCTCCACCCGGAGATAATGGCAATGGGGGCAATGGTTACAAATCATCTGAGGATGGCTCCAACCATGAGCCCTCTGATGGTAATTCTCAGTTTGGTGATATTGAGGATGAAGTTCCTCCCTCTGATCACGGAGATTCTGCAGGCCATGGGGGAACTCCTCCTGGTGGGCCTGGCAGACCTGGAGGCTCTGGTCCTTCATCTCATGGCTCCTCTCGCTCCTCTCGCTCATCCTCCTACCACCCTCATCGACGTCATTATGACAGAGAAGATGTGGTTGGTGCTCTGACTACTATAGTTGAGCACATTATGGATTGGCCACCTCCTACTCCTGCACCATGTGACAAGAAATTCAAAGTGCCTGACATTTTCAATGGCTCTAGCACTGATAAGCTGGATGCATTCTTAACCCAGTCCCGCCTAAAATTCCGGAACAACCCCCACCTTTACAACAGTGACCAGGTGAAAGTTGACTATATGTTAACTTTTCTCCAGGGATCTGCAGGGGCTTTGTTCAGTTCACATCTGGATGAGGATATTTATGAGCACTGGATGGACAATTGGCTCTTTTTCGTTAGTTTGCTCCGGACTCACTTCGGACAAACTAACCCCCAAGCAGAAGCTGAATTGGAAATCCGTGCACTAAAGATGGAAAACAACCATCACATTACTTTGTATGAAATCGATTTCAACAAGTATGCTACCTTGTTGAATTGGGACAACCCATCTCTCACCTCACAATACTACTATGGGTTATGTCCGCACATTAAGGACAAAATCTCCAGCAGGGAGATTCCTCATCCTGAATCCCTTCAACCTATGAAGGCTTTGGCCCAAGGCTTTGATCAGCGCCATTGGGAGCACAGTACCAAACATGCCATTGAGGAGAGACGTCACAAGGTTGCTGCTGCACCTTCCAAGACTCTTCCTCCAGCTTCCAACAATAGGAACCGGGGAAACACTCCTGCAGAGCCTGCTGCATCAGTACCTACTCCGAGCACTTCCTCCAGGTCTACAGCCCAACCACACTGTCCTGCCTCTCAAGGCCCAGACTTAACAGGTAAATTAGGGCCTGATGGTAAGTTAACTCCAGAGGAGTGCAAACGTCATTTGGACAACAAGCTCTGCTTGTTTTGTGCTAAAGCTGGACACATGGCTAAGGATTGCTGCAAGGCTACATCCACAGCTGCAAGAGTGCGGTCCTTGTAACTCCACACAAGTCGAGGGCCATGTTCCTCTCCCTTGTGCTCTCATGGAGGTAAGACTTAACGTGTCTGCTCTTTCTGACCCTCAGGCTGTACATATACCACTCTCCTCTCCATCTTCTATAACACTGAACACTTTACTTACCTATGCTGCCCTTATTGACTCCAGCTCTACTCACTGTTTCATTGACTCATTTTTCATCTGGAGAAATCACCTACCTACCACTCCTATAACTCCAATAGCATTACGACTGTTTGACAGCACCACAAACTCTACTCTTACAGAAAGTACTACTTTGCCTGTAACATTTCCATCTGGCGAATGCATCTCCCTTGCACTTTATGTGACTCCGCTTGATTCTTCTTGTTCCATGGTTTTAGGATTTAACTGGCTCTCCCAATACAATCTGTTGATTGACTGGGTACAGAGATGCATACTTCACTTCCAAACCACTGTTACAGAGGAATCATCTCTGCTTTCATCGACCCCTGCTCCGAAGGATACTCCTTCATTGCCACCTGCTTCACCAGATGAACCATCTTTTCCTCCACCAGACTCATGTCCTCCTCTGAGCATCTCTATGATCAATGCTGCTGCATTTCTTAGAGCTAGCAAACTTGAAAGGTCTCAAACCTTCAGGATACATCTTGGTGCTGTAGTCTCTGCATCTGCTGCTGCCACTATGGCCACAGAGACCATTGACCTTTCTAATGTTCCCTCGGACTACCATGAGTTTGCTGACGTCTTCAGCAAGAACCAAGCAGATACACTTGCTCCACACCATCCTTACAATCTTAAAATCAATCTGGACGAAGGCTCTTCTCCTCCAGTTGGTACGAACTATTCCCTTTTCCGATCCAGGCTTGGATCTTTATGGGAGTTCATTGACGAACATCTCCATATTGGCTTCATACGTCCTTCACGTTCTCCACACAGAGCACCAGTGCTTTTTGTCTGGAAGAAGGATGGTTCACTTCGGCTTTGTGTCGATTTCCATGGACTCAATGCCATTTCCAAGAAGGATAGGTACCCTCTCCCTCTCATTGCCGACCTCCTTGATAGTCCTTGCAAGGCTCGAATTTATTCTAAAATCGACCTCCGCCACACTTATCATCTTGTCCATATCACCAATGGAGATGAATGGAAGACTGCTTTTCGCACTCACTATGGCTTGTTTGAATGGCTAGTAATTCCATTTGGACTTACCAATGCACCAGCAGCCTTTCAATGTTTTATGAACAACATCTTCAAGGATTTACTTGACATGTGCGTAATAGTTTACCTCGACGATATTCTTATCTACTCCAATAACATGGAGGAACACCATCGACACATTAAGGAAGTCCTACGCCAATTATGAAAGCATGGTCTTTATGCCCAGGCAGATAAGTGTGAATTCCACACAGAGTCTGTTGAGTACCTTGGTTTTGTTCTTTCTCTGTCCGGCCTCACAATGTCTAAGGACAAAGTCCAAACAATTCAGGATTGGCCCGAGCCTAGAAAAGTGAAAGATGTTCAATCTTTCCTTGGCTTCGCCAATTTCTACTGACATTTCATCCGAGATTACTCGGACATTGTTGTTTCATTAACATGTCTTACCTGAAAGGGTTTGAAGTGGGACTTTACTCTGGCATGCCGTGCGGCATTCAATCATCTGAAAGATGCTTTCAGTACTGCTCCAGTGCTTACACACTGGGTGCCAGATGCGCAGATTATAGTTGAGACTGATGCTTCAGATTATGCACTCAGAGCTATTCTCTCTATTATCACTGACGATGGCGATATCCACCCTATAGTGTTCCACTCCAGGACCTTTACTGCTCCAGAGTTGAACTATGACACCCATGACAAAGAACTCCTAGTGATCTTTGAAGCTTTCAAAGTATGGCGACATTACTTGGAGGGTTCTGGTATTCCAATCGACGTGGTCACTGATCACAAGAACCTTGAATACTTCTCCACCACCAAGATCCTCACTCATCATCAAGCCCATTGGTCAGAGTATCTTTCTCAATTCAATCTAGTTATACGTTTTCATCCAGGGAAGCTTGGAGCTAAACCAGATGCATTAACTAGATGCTGGGACATCTATCCTAAAGAGGGGGATAATGACTATGCCACAGTCAATCTGCATAACTTTAGGCCAGTTTTCACTCAAGAACAACTCACTACCTCATTGCGAGCTACTATTCTCTTCCTACCGATTCTCAGAGCTAGCATAGTTATGGATGTTGAGCAGCTTCATCATGATATCCTGATCGCTCAACCTACTGACACTGTTGCCGCCATTCATCTTCGAGATCCCACTGGTCATTGGTCAGTCGGAATGGACAAATTACTCCATCTCGATGAATGTATCTATGTTCCCAATGACAACTCCCTTTGCCTCCATGTTCTCCAGTACAAGCATGATCACATCCTCGCTGGACACCCCGGTCAAAACAAGACCTTGTCCATCATCAGGTGTGAATACACTTGGCCCAGCCTCCACACTTATATCAAGGACTACTGTAAGTCCTGTACCACTTGCATGCGATCTAAACCCCAAAGGCATCGACCCTATGGCACTTTGAAGCAACTCCCAATTCTGGGACGTCCATGGAGTTCTATTTCAATGGATTTCATTGAAACACTTCCTAAGTCTGGTTCAGAAGAGTATAACTCCATTCTGGTCATCGTAGATCGTTTCAGCAAGCAGGCAATATTCATCCCCTGTTATAACACCATTACCTCCGCCCAACTCACTCAGCTCTTCATCTTGCATGTATTTTCTAAACATGGTGTTCCAGAGCATGTTACCTCCAACAGAGGCTCGGAGTTCATCTCTCATTTCTTCCGTTCATTAGGCAAAGTCCTTGACATGACCTTGCACTTTACCTCTGGGTATCACCCAGAGGGTGATGGACAAACAGAACATATCAACCAAGTTCTAGAACAATATGTCCATGTCTACTGCAATTACCAGCAGGACAACTGGGCTGTTCTACTCCCTCTCACTGAGTTCACATATAATAATACTCTGAGCTCAACCACTAATACAACCCCCTTCTTCACCAACAAGGGTTATCACCCAGCAATAACAGTTCATCCGGAATGAGATGTTACTGCAGCTAAAGCATGGGAATTTGCCATTGACCTCCAAGAACTTCACGAACTCCTCAAAATCGAAATAGCACTTGCTCAAAAGCATTATCAAGTCGGAGCAGACAACTGTCGGTTGTCAGCTCTGGAGTTCAAGGTTGGAACAAAGGCTTTTGTCTGCGCTAAGTTCTTTAAATCTACTCATCCAGCAAAAAAGTTTGCTGAAAAGTATTATGGTCCATATGAGATTATTGCTGAGACTGGATCCCACTCCTGCACCTTACACCTCCCCACCAACTTTCACTCAGTTCATCCAGTCTTCCATGTCTCTATGCTTGAGCCAGCCACAGAAAATCCTTTCCCTGAATGTGAAATACCTCCACCTCCTCTGGTGGAACTTGATGGCGACATCAAGTATGAAGTCAGCGAAATCTGTGACTCCAAGTTAGATCGTCATTGCAAATGCAAACTCCGGTATCTAGTCTGCTGGTCTGGATATGAAGGCACAGGTGAAGAGTTAACTTGGCTAGCTGCAACGGAGCTAGAGCATGCTTTTGAACTTATTGAGGAATTCCATTCAAAATATCCTGATAAGCCCAATCCAGACACCACTTAGACTTTACTCCACTTTTACTCATTTTACTCTGCTTTCACTCTTTTTCTTAGTTTCAATTCCTAATGCACTCATGCACACACATACACCAAAAAACAATTCAAAGTCCAAAACCTACAAAACATTTTCTCCTGTCTATGCACATTTTCCTCTGGCTTGATTTCATTTCTATCTTCATTTTCACTCCCAGACTCATTATCTCCACCACAGTATCATTTACTCCACCTCTGACATTGCCCTCAGCAATCTCCGGAGTTTTCACTGCTGAATAAGCATAACTATTCCTATTCGTCTCAAAGGCCTTGAAGGCTTGGCCTTAATGGGAGGATACTATCATATCTGTGACAATCTCTGTACCATTGGAGTCAACTCTGGGTTTACTCCGCTTTTAATATGGCATAATTGAGTGGCATGGGGTATTGGCCAATATTTGTGAGTAGGGGGTGAAGATTTGAGCTCACTGGTTAGTGTTGTCTTTCCTTCATAGTTTGGGGTAGTACTGACCTCTTTTGCCTTATCTGCTCCATTCTGTATCACAATGTCTTGTTGAATCTGCTGTAGCAGATCATTGTTGACTATGCCCAGGTTCATACCTCATCCTAATTCCATTCTGTCATGCCACTCTCTTCTCACTATGGCTTGATATTTTACTATTGTCTCATCACTGTATTCTTGTTCTCTTATGGGGTGTGCATCTAGGATGCTGAAAAAGTCTGCAAATGCCTGTATTATGTGATTCAGCCATAATGGTGCTCCTAATTCCACCATATGCCTCATCATGCCATGCCATGCTTTGTTTACTTCACTCCATGACAGCTCTGTGTCCTGGCAGATATTCTTGAGAGGATTCATCACTGATAGTGGTTGGAGTGTGATTGTCCCATTTGCATTTGCTGTGAAACCTAGGGTGTCTGCTGGGCTTGTTGACTTCTCATTTTTTGCTAGGCTGCATCCATGTGGGGTGAAATAATCCATTTCAATATATGCTCTGTCCTTTAGTTTGGTTATGGCATATTGGGCTGGTCTATTCAAGGGCATGGTTTCTATTCCTATATTCACATCAAAAATGAATGGCTTCACTTTCTTTGGCCTGGCTTCCCCTTCTTCATCATCTGGTCTTTGCCTCTGTCCCCATTCTCTTTGAGGGGTTGGTTCTCTGCTAACCCCCCTTTGCCTACCCCTATTTTCCTGCTGCTCATTGGTGTTATTGTCAGGCTGTTGGGCCTGTGGCTCCTCTTCTGGTTGTTGGTGCCACCTCTCCTCATTTTCTGCCTGTACCTGTGCCTCCCATGCTGCCATCTTTTTCCAATGAGTTGCATGCCATGTTGTTACCAGTTTCTCTATTGCTTCCTCATCTGTCATTTGTTCATTACCTCCTCTGGCCATGTTATGCATGTCTTCAAAGATATCTCCACTGAAGTCTGGGCATGTTTCACCTGCTGGGTCTGTCTCTATTCTTTGCATTGTAGTTGGTGTTTAGTTTAATTAGTATGTTTGCAAGGTTTATTATGGTACAAATGAAAAATTCGGTGAAACTTCAGCATGCATGTGGGGATGGTCTTTCTGGTGGTAGCAGGAAGGTGGTATGAGAAGAGTTGGTCACATGTCATCTTCCTGCTGGAGTCAAAGACTAGGCTCTCTCACTTGGTTCTCCTCAGGCAAGACCAGACATTTTGTTATCTTATCTAGTGATTAATGATTATATCAAACTATTACATTTGCAATTTACACAGTACATCATCACAAATCCCCTGTAGTTGAAGCATCTAGCCTAGTATATGAATAGTCACAGGCTCAACTGCTTACCCCACCAGGAGTTATTGATTCTGAGGGATATGCTATTTGTCCAGAATGCAGGGAGTGTAAGAATTGCTCAAAAGGTGGCATCCAAAATCTGACTCATAACAACATGGGGAGTGATGCCTGCATTACTATGAAGGTGAAGAGGGATATGGAAGCAAGAAGAAAGATGGGTCATTTCTCGCATTCTTTACAAAGCCAAAGGTCAAGCCTGTTCCCAGCACTGTCATAAGACCAGCAGTTGTTGACATCTTACCATTACCACCCAATGCCAAACCTACAATACAATGACAAGTAAAGCCACCAATAGATTCACACCATAGTGATTTATTAGTAAGATTCTTTAGTCAATAGGTGGTATGTAGTTGTATTGTTGAAGTAAGCAGTTGCTTGTAGTCACACAAGCAGCAGAACTTAGTAAACCAGCAAACACAAACTAAAAACAGATAGCATTCCCAATTAGGAAATTGATCTAATTAGTCATCATTATAGGTAGGTAGGGTAGGTCGACGCCTCGAAAAAAAAAACCCGACCCCAGGTCTTTTTTTTTTTTTTTTTTTTTTTTGGCGCACCCCCTTGGGAGCAAGCTCCCCCAACAAGCTCCCCCAACAAGCTCCCCCAACTAAGAACAAAATACGACTAGAGTTAGAAGAAATGGGATATTTGCATCCTCAGTTTAGATATTAACTATGAACGTCAAACCATCGCTGTATGAAAGTACAAATTAGGTACTTGTCCTAATGCATGAAAGCTTAAAAGTTCGAAGCAAGTTCGAAGTCAACAAACGGTTGAACGGCGTGATGTCAGCCCGGAGCCGGAACCACGGGCCGACAAGTGATTGAACAGAATAGCAAGATTCTCGCGATCCCGAACTTCCAAGATGCAGAGAACACTCAGTGTGACGGCGCGTTCCGTCCTTATCTTCAAACCATTTCGTCTTCCTCCTCATCGATATATCCGAACCATAATGCGAACTTTTTGGTCTCATAGCCATCCTCTTTCCCTTTTTTCTACGCGAAGCTCCTTGCTATTGCAGACGCGCACTTTCTCGGCGTCCCACCGCCGACAGTCTGAATCACAACTTCCCAAAGAATCGCCCGGCAAGCCTTCAATTCGCGAGAACATATATACCATTCCAAATATTTTAACTGTCTCAAGAATAGTGGCGTGTCCAGTTATTGGCTGGTCGATACTACAGGGAAACTACCATCTTGCTACTGGACTTCTCGTATACGCGGGTCTCACAGATTTAGTATGTATGATTCTATCTTACTTCACTAACTTATCCCAATATTACCTCAAGGTTGATGGCTACCTTGCTCGAAGGTTTAACATGAGTTCAGTTCTGGGAACAATTCTTGATCCTGCTGCCGACAAAGCTCTTATGACGACTTTGACTGTTACTCTTGCCTTGCAAAACTTACTGCCCCGTATGTTGTATTGCATATTACATGATACAGGATGTTGATGGATAAACTTAGTACCACTGGCGGTTATAATTTTGGGACGAGACGTACTGCTCAGCCTGTCTGCATTTTATATTCGATATACCTCGTTGCCTCATCCAGTACGTTAATGACCACCAGCACCTCTTCTCCAAATGCTTATTCTTCCAAAATAGAAAACTTGGGCACGATACTGGGACTTCTCGCTACCGTCGGCAGAAGTTAGACCAACTACAATTAGCAAGGTAGGAATGCAACAATTGTTGTCTTTCTATCCCGGACAGACCAAGAAGTTGTTTGTTTCAGGTTAACACTGCACTGCAACTTCTGCTTATGGGCGTGACCACTGTTCATCCTATTTTACCCTTTGAACTTGAAATAGCTTTACAAGGGCTTCAGTACGTAGATTTTCCATTCATCTTCTTGACATCTGACTGAACAAACTAAAATTTACACAGATGGACTGTCGCTACTACTACGATATGGAGTGGCTTATCATATGTGTTCTCGAAGGACGCTGTGAGACTCATCACAAAACCTAAATTATAATATCGTGCATAAACACCCTTCCCTGGTGAAGTTTTTTATATTCGTATATCCAACTTGTCGAAGATGCAATGTGCAATGGATCATATATTATATAGCTGATGTTAGTGCGTTGTACATATTATACACTCTATACCCATAGGCAAAATACCAACAAAAATATCAAAGCGACAAATAGTGAACATACTATACTACAATACAACTAGGAAATTCAAACACGAACGGTTTCTCTTCGACGCCTAATATCATTCAACGCAGAAGCAACAGCTTGCTTCGACGCACTTTGCTCTCGCCAAACATCACTCGCTTGGCTGTAGTAGGACGGTCAGCCTTGAATTATATTTTGATATGTAGAAGACTTACCGAATTCGTCTCAAGAATACAACCAACTGAACAACACTTTTCAGTTTAACCGGCGGTTTCTTGATGGTAGCTGTTGGGAGAACGGGGTATCCTATTCTTGCTATTGAAGCTATGATGTTACGCTCACTATTGAATATTCTGTCAGATATGCAACTATCCAGGTGCTACAGCGGTTTACCTCTTCTCAAACTGCGATAAAAGTACGAGGAGATATTGCTTCTGATATCCTAGGTCACTTCTAAAAGCGGATTCTCGTACAAACTTGGCCTTGAGATAACGTATTTGAATGATCAACCCTTTGCACTCCTTGTTATGCTGCACTTTTATCGTCGACAATTGTCGTTCATCACTAAAGAAGACGTCAGTCAACGAGAATATTTTGCCTTTAATTGTGCACTCACGCTACGCAAACATGACTCTCGACTTCTTTAACTTTTGCAGTCTTCTGTTTCTGACTCTCGAGTTGCTCGTTAAGCACCCGGATTTGAGCCTGTGATTGTTTCTTGGATCGGTCTGCCTTAGCCATCTCTTCTTGGTGCTTTATTTCCAACTTCTCCTTCTCAGTACGAAGAAGTTTGAGATCGCGTCCGAAGGCCTCCGCATCCTTTCGCACTCGTCGAAGATCAGCTTCTAAACCGACAATCATCTTAGAGACATCTTTCTTTTCAGCAGAAATACGGTTCTTTTCTGCTTCCACTCTTTCAAGTTCATCAGCTCGATCGCCGAGTGCACGCCGCAGGTCCTCTAACTCTAACAGGCGAAGGTCAAGTTGATGGCGATGGTTGTCATGTGAAGTAGAGTGAGTTGCTAACTCATCCCGCAGTTTATTGGCACTCTTTGAGACGAAGCAAAACATGATGTTAGTGATACCACCAGCTGGAAAACAATGTACTTACTTCAGACACTTGCAAATATTTTTGCTGTAATCGCTTGTGTTCCGACACGAGGAAGGAGCGTTCCTGCCTTAGCTGTTCGATGGTGTCTATGTTTTCTGTAACCCGCGTTTCGAGCAATCGAGCCTTTTGCTCTGCGTTTGCGTTTTCTGCCCATTATGATTAGATGGATCACATTATACATCATTATACTATATGCACCATACCTCGTAGCTCCTTCTCAAGGTTCTTGTTGCTATGCTTTAGACGGGTCAACTGCTGTCGCACATCCTCCGTATCCTGGGTACGTAAGCCAATGCCCGGCAAATATGAGGATTACGACGTACAGCTTCATTCCTTTGAACTTGCATTAATATCTCTTCCTTTTCACGCGAAACACGTTCCTGGTCCACGGTCAAGACCCTAAGGCGAGATCGTTCTGCCTTGAGATCTGCCTCGAGTTCAGCTATTGTTGATTTTGCCCGTTCCAGTTCCTATGTAACCATTAGCACACAACAGAATATCAATGTGTTGAAATATGTACATTCTGGACTGTAGATTTAGCTCTTTCGTTAACCCTCTCGGACTCTGTGATCTTTCGGGCCTCGTCTTTGGCCTGCTTAACTTCTGTATTTAGTTGGTTGGTTTTATCTTGTAATCGAGCCCTTTCACCAAGCAGTTGTCGTTTTTCATCTTCCCATTCCTTCTGGAGAAGCTTTAGACGATTATTAACAGACGCCACCTCGGCTCGCAGGGATTCGCTCGTCTTCGTTGGAGGTGTAGGGGGTTCTGTGGGAAGTGTATCATTTGAAATCTGGAACGAACTAAAAGGATAATGGATGTCAAACAAGACTTAGCAACATGTCATCATAATTTACCTGTTTTCCGATTGTAGAAGATGCGTCCCGACTTTGATATTACACTTCTGGCATCTCGCTCTTTCTAAATAACGCAAGCGCCGTTCTTCCTTTCGCGTCAGCCTTGCAATTTCTTCTTCCAGGCTAATGATCTTTGAGCGGGCTTCATCTAATTTCTGGGTTAGCCCAACCACCCCTAGTCCTGCGTCCTCCAGCTTATCGAGCTTGTCATCAATGCTTTCGTTTGCTCTGTCTAGCTCACGCTGCAGTCGATGGATCTCAGCAACCAATGGTGATGTCGATGGGTCTGCGGTAGTGTTTTGCAACCACGAGAGCTGTAGATAATTGAGGCAAGATGACGAGGCGAAATGGCACAACTCACCTCTCGCAAAGGGCCACCAGGTGTTCGAGGTGCACGAATGGACATCGCAAGGACATGGCGATGGAAGGGCGAGATTCCACTGGTGTTGGATAACTTGTTTGGAGTGTTTATATCCGTGACGGTCATGCGCAATGCTTTGTTTCGTTCGATTAGCTCTTCTTTCTCTTTCTCCAGCATATCGATCTTAAGATCCTTAGCCTTGTCCATAGCTTTTCGGGCTGGAGACTGATTTAAAAGAACCTGAAGGCGAGCATTTTCCCGTCTGGCATCGTCAAGTTCTTGCTCAAGAGCTTCCAACTCTTCAGCAGTCGGTGCGTCTTGAAGGGGATTCTGCGAGAGAGATTTTGAAACACTCCTTTCCAGCACTCTATCACGCTCCCTTTCAGCGAATGAAACCTTCGTACGAAGGTCGGCAATAGTATTAGCGTCTTCTGCCATTTTTTCTTCTGCGGCGTCTAGGGCTTCCTCGAATTCCATTTTCAATTCATTGGCATTCTGAAGATGTTCCTCAAGTCCCTGAAGTCGTTGCTGAGCCTCTTCAAGGGATGTGGTCAACCGAGTTGTCTCAGACTCCTTTTCCTCGAGTGCCTGTTTTAGATGATTATATTGCTCGACATCAACTTCAGCATTTTGTTCGAGTTCTTCGATACAAGCTCTTGCAGCCTCTAGTTCGCCTTCCAATCGACCGACTTCATTTTGTAGGTTGTGAACATTGTCACGTTCTTTGGCGAGCATATCAGCATTCGCTTCGACCTCGGCCTCGAGACCCGCAATGACATTCTTTTCATTGTTAAGCGATTGCTCCATCTCATCGATTTGTTGATCCATCTGCATAATTTCTTCTCCTAATTCTGTGACCTGCGAGTTTGCGTTCCGTAAGTCTCCCTCGAGCTCACTTATCCGATTTCGGGCTGCCTTTAAATCACCGCCTAAATCTCTCTTACTCTCCAATACTTCCTCCGCCTTGTTGGCACGTTCGAGAGCAGCGTCCTTTTCTTCTTCTATTGCGATAAGCTCCCTTTCTATCTCCTTCATTCTCTTCGTAGTCTCTACCTCAGCTTGCCTTAATTTTCCTTCTGCTTTTTCAGCTTTAAGTTCCGCGGCAGCAGCTTGCTTCTCCATATCTTCCAGAAGCTTTGTTACCGACCCTTCCATTTCGGACAAACGATCCTTAAATCTTTCTTTATCGCGATTCCGTTCTGCCTTCTCGCTTTCCAATTCTTGTTCAATTACTTCTTTCTCGTCCGTGCATCGAGCGAGTTCTTCTTTGAACGACTCTAGCATTTCTTCCAATTCAGCTTTCTCCTCTAACCATTCTTCTGCTATGTTCTCCTGTACGTTTCCAAGAGCGGTACCTCCACTAAGTCTACGACTTGCCCCGCTAAGTCGCCTATCAGATACTTGCACTTCTTCGATGGAATACTCAGCATCCTCAACCGTCTCATACTTCCGAAGTCGATCAACGAGGACTTGATTTTCTTCTTCCAATTTTCTATTTAGGCCATGTAGATAATTATTTAACTTGATGGCATCGAATCGTCCTACACCTTGTCCGCCAGCTCCGAAACCCATTGCTGGATCAAACGAAGTATTCATACGATGATGGGTTGTGAGATCATGAGAAGAACCAGTGGAAATAAATGAGGCTTTGTCGACTGCTCCATCGTACGGTGAAAGCTGCGCGGATCCTGCCCATGGCTGCTGTACCTCCGGTGATTCTGAGTCAGATGTACCTGGTGAAGGAACAATGGCCTGAGATAGTGGATGAGACAGCCGTCTGCTCGCAGGTAACCGTGGCCTGGGAGTGACGCCGGCAAATGCAGTATAAATATTGGATTTCGCAGCCGAGGCTGGGGCAGGTACAGGCGTTAATTCGGCGACACTGGGCGTCGAGAGGACATGTCGAGGGTGAGGTGTGGGTACCTTGAAGCGGGGACGTGCCGTGGAATTAATAACAGATAGTAGAAACGAACGACGACGACTATGAGGTGTTATAAGGTCATCGTCTGGGGCTGTTTCTTCTCCTTCATGGTGTTCTTGAGGGGCAGGAGTAGCGGGTAGGTCTTGTGGGATCGAAGGAATGTTGAATCGTGCTCTAGGTCGAGGAAATGCAGGGGTCGGAGTGAGTGCTGCGGAGTTTTCAGCAATAGAAGAAGCGTTGGGAGAGCCTTTCTCGGAGGGATGAAAAGGACTTGCTCTTCTCGTGGCAAATGGCGTAGGTCCATCATCGGTAGAAAAAGTCTGATCTTCCGAATGGCCGTCTGAACTTGAACGACCTATCTCAGCAGAGTTACCAGAGCGAGGATCGGGCACATATGAGACCATGCCGTCATCTGAAGGAAGCGCGGAACGTTGCTGGTCACCCGAGACTGAGGAGTGCATTTCATGCTGACTATCAGAGTGAAAGCTTGGGTACGGCCATCAAAAGACGAACGCTCAGGTTCCTCCTCAGAGGGGCCGTCCAAAAGACTCCATATCCTTCGCCCAGATTATCCCGATCAGATTCTGTTCCTTCATCCGTGACCTGATCATCCAACCGTGGAGGAGAGTAATGAACATCCGTAATGTCCATCGACCGAGCATCGGTTTCTTGAGTGATATTACCGGGCTCAGGTTCATATTCGGGAGATGCATGGTTTCTTTGAATTCGTTGAAGTAGAACCGCCGGAGAAGCGGTTGCTGAGCGAGGCAGAGGTATCGCAGAAGGTGACGCAGTTGCTGACCGCGGTAAGGCTAACGAGATGGAGGATATGGGAGATGCGGCATTGGAACGAGGTATTACGACGGAACGACTGCTCTGTGGTGTGGAATTAGCAGGTGAAGTGGCAGGAGATGATGATGTTCTCGATAAGGAGGGTGTTCGCATTCGATTGACAGTTCGGCGAAATGCAATGTTTCGATATTTGTCAAAAGGAGAAACCTAAGTAGTTATTATAGTAGTATGTTACAGATATAATTGAAATAATCACGCACCTTAGGTTCCGATTTTAAACTAACAGAGTAATCGTAAGCCTTCTTCGGCGTCCCATTATTTTCAAATGCATCCAGCGGAGACTGCTGTGGAGACCCAGTTCTACTAATAGGTTGAAGGGCATCAGAAAGAGAGAAACCTTCGCCCTCCACTTCGATATCCTGCTCCTCTCCAGGCGGTGGTAAATGTTCGTCAGGAACACTTGCAGCACTATCGTCTTCATCCATCCCATGTGAAGGGCCCCCTGTTCTATAGCTATGGTGGATATCGGGCAATGAGGGGGGTATCATGCTGATGTCAAAACTGTCATATTGATTCTTCTTTGTCGTACTTCCGCGCGACGATGAGAGGCCTGCAGACTTCGTGGAGCGCGATGCTAAAGATGCAGCGAAGCGTGCTGTGCTTGATGTGCTCGAAGTAGGATGGATGGTGGACGCCATTGTGTGGTGTGTCGATGCCGCCGGGGTGGAATGTATTGGCGACCCGAGTCTGCTAAGTGGGCCTTCAGAATCGGACGGTTGCAAGACATCGCTAGACATATCGTCAATTTCCTCGGAAACATCGTCAAGTGACATTGAGGGCAATGATGGCATTTCTCTGCCTTCGAGGTCTTCTATTCGACGCAGTATGCGCGATGGCGTCTCAAGCATCCCTGCCATGGGTGGATTGGACGGAACCTGACGATATTCAAGTTCTAAGATAATGCACAAAGATAAATCATTTTGAGTCGACTCAAACGGACGGACTACGAACCAAATTCCAAGTAATGTCCTTCCGTAGCTAATAACAAGTAGAGGAACTTGGATGCCGCTGGCTCAGAAAATGCGGACGGTAAGCGCACCTCAGTGCAGTTTGCCAAGCCCGCAAATGCAATCATCGACTTGTACATGTTGAACGCAAACGCGGTATCACGTGACCGTGCTGTTGAAGCGCGCGTTCACTGTTCAGTCGCATACTTCGAAGCTTCTACTACCAAATTTTAACCAAACTGACAATGCGACTCAACATGTTACAATTGTACAAGTTTCTACTAGGACCTCATATTAAGCGCAAATAAATATACCCATTTAAATTCGGTGCGACACGTTACAAGACACTGAACATATGGATCAGAGAATACAATGGATGCTACAGGCGTACCCCTCCTGGCAATATCCTTGCACGTGTACCTATGCCATAACCAACAATATTAAAAGTCTTAAATTGTGGTTTATATTGGTATGTGAGATAAGAGAAACTACTTAGTTGCGGTTGCATCACGGCGTCGAAATATTCAGACCACAAAGAAGCAGGGTGTAGTTCACATAGCAAGTGCGGATTGGGGTGATACACGATAGTAGTCTGAATACCAATTAAATATATTCACTGCTAAAAACGAACGCAGTCAGGAATTGGAAAATAACATGTACCCCGTATGACTCACCTAATCCGAGTACACACGGGTTTTCTTGACAAATGTAGTCGCGCGATAAAACTATTCATCAAGCGAAAACAATAATGTGAACAATCAAGAAAGAAGACGGGGAAAGCAAGCAAAACGAGCACACATCGTCACAATGGCGTACATTATGCAAGTTATCCAACTTCAAAGTATAGTCCATTATCCACTAATGCTAATGTATAGAGTCACTAGATGGGCTTAATCTTGAAGTGAAGCGAGATCAATGAAAAGATGAGACACTGTAGCGCGATGTTAGCCACTTCATTATATAACAAGAGAAACCCTCACCTTGAGATCCTGCACGAGGTAGTAGAAGACACGGAGTCCTTCCGGATCTTCACTGTCCTGGATATCAACCAGCGAACCAATCTTAGCAGTCTGCAGAAGGCTGTCAGTAGAGAAAATAGGCCGAAAAGCTATCATTACTCACTTCAAACGCAATATGGTCATTCCCAACGCGAATCTCAAGCTCTTGCTTTCCGACAATATTTTTCTTTGGCCAGTTTGTGTCGTCTTCTCTGCAGTGTGTGTTCAAGTTGATAAAAACGTCCCGAGGCAAAATGAAACATGAATACTAACTTTGTTATCTCGCTCGCTTCCACTATCCGCTTCAACTCCTTCACCACAAGAGGTCCCACCCACACTGTAGATGCGCTTTTTCAGTACTGCAATTAAAGTTGAACATCAAGCAAAATACGCACTCTCTTTGCGAATAAGAGAGTCATTACGATAGTTTGAGTTGTTTGCGTATCTTAGACGCCCATGAGAATACTCGAACTCCAGGAACTCGTGGCCGTGCTTGCCAGAGTGACCAGTGCTGAAGGAGGGAAAGATATGTTAAAAGTCGTCAAACCCATACGGGACACACACATACTAGTATCTATGAGAACAGGTTAGCAATCGAAACGCGATACATATACATCCAAACATCACTAACCTGAGGTAAAAAGGATCTTTGTCGAGGTTGCTCATGATGAAGAGGATGACTGACGAAACGGGGTTGACCAGCTGTTGCAAGGTTGGAACGGCCGTCGGACTGTGAAATTTAACATCTCCGAAAATGTATTTGTAATCACAAGATTCAAGAAATTGAATACCGACGCCAAACCGACGCGGCGGTATTCAGAATGCCAGCTGCAGACGTCGAAGTGCTCTATGCGCAGGTTCGACGGAGAATGATGGAAAGTGGGGAATGGGATCAGTAAGTACTCATTCTATCAGCAACTAACCTAGGTTTCAATTGCGGTACCTGTATTCTTATATTAGCATCCAGTCTATCCTTACGGCCAAGTTAAACGAAAATGGCTGGCTGGACGAGGTAAAGGATGGAAGCAAAGGTATAGTGAATTTCTATTAGATTTTCCTATCTAATGGTTGAACTAGAGAAGGCCCGAGTGATGGAGCCGCTCTCTTTTCAACAACTCTTTGAAGAGACCACTTCAAAGAGTAAGCACACACTGCATGACTTTGACACATATGGTATTGATGTACTCCCAGTTGCTTCTGAGATTCCGCTTTCGATTAAGCGGGAAATCATGTCGCTCATACGACAGTATATTATCGGGCAGACTGCATGAGCTACGATGAATGGATGATGTATAATAGGTCAGTTGCTCTACTAAGCAGACCTCCCGACTATGCATACCTTCATTGAATCCCAAAGTAAGGACAAGACATAGATACGTTGTAACTTGTAGCAAAGCTGTAATTCCGTTCAAATAGAGTATTGAATTGTTCCGGACCGGGATAGGACCGTGAGAAATGTTTTGTTTTCTGGGTGAGCGGGATGAATTTGACGACGGTCAACTTTCTTCGTCCTAGGACATGTTCCGACTCGCCATTGCCCGCACGTCGCGTGCATATGCACCCGGGCTCACTCGATGCAGACGCTTCAAAAGCGATGTCCCCAAGTGTGTAGCCATTCTCCTCGCTGTACATCCCCCATTCTTAACTACCATCTAGAGCTGCCACTTCTACGTCAGAGGTGAAAAAGCCTAAGTATACCCCGCCTACTCCAATCGCACCAAAGACTGCCCCTGCGCAGCACACTCCGAAGAAAGAAGCACGGTATGCTCATAAATTGTTAGAATGTCCTGCCTCATATCCTGATGAAGAGCTAGGACAGCTAAAAGGGCTCCACAGAGTGAAGGCCCGCTGAGGTCCACTTCCTTCCACTCATACCATGTCTATAACTAAATATTTCTCAGCGCTGCAACTCCAAATTCTGGGATAGCCGAAGCATCCGCAGAAAAGCCTAAACAGTCGACGGAGAATGCTGAGGTGGGACAGTCGAGGTGCGCTTTCTTCTGTTTATGCTACACGCGACTGCAACTTAAAGTATCTCCAAGCGCGACAGATGAAAGTGCTAATGCACTTGGATCCCCCGAGAAGTAAATTGTTCACTTGTCTCTTGGACGTTTCTTAACTCATGATTTTAGGCCATGGTCACCACACAGTCGCTTCAATCCTAAGGAATTGCCTCTTTCCCCAGAGTACGAGCCTCAAACCGAAGAAGAATACCATGCAATGCTCGTACATGGTCGCTCCCTGCATCCGGCCTATTCCCATCCGAAGACGCATGGCATTCCCGTTGCCATTATTCATTTCCGCTCCCACTTCCCTCACCTTCTTACACTCTTTACCCATGTCGCCTTGCACGCGGCTGCCTATTTAGGGATACCGACATCTGGAGTAATTTCCCTTCCTACACAGCGTTCGCTCTGGACAGTTCTTCGCAGCCCTTTTATCCACAAGAAATCGCAGGAGAATTTCGAGAGACGTGTGCATAAACGGGCCATAAAAGCCTGGGATGCAGATCCTGAGGTAGTTGAACGGTGGGCACAATACCTGCGAAAGCGCCGCATAGGCGGTGTTGGTATGAGGGTTGTGAAGTGGGTACATGTTGAGGTTGGAATCGGCAGGACACGGTTACAACATGTGGAGATGGGAGATGATGCGACTGTCAGTTCAGAGAAGATTAGGAGTTTGGGCGATGCGATTGCTCAGGAAGAACTTGCCACCCCTCCTAAAGCAGCGAAGGAGACTCCGGCATCTCCTAACTAACATACTTACAATATAATTTTGGATTGCATTCTGGAATAACTTGGAAGGAGCATTAAATAGCTCTCACTGTGAAACACCTGGAATGCGAGTGCATGTAAGTCAAATGTAGGTCTTTGTAGGCGCATGTGCATATGGCATGAAGAAATAATAATAATTGGTGGGCAATTATGTTAAAAATAAATGATGCGCGCAACGGTCACGCGTGCTAGCAAGACAAGTTAAGCACTTTTCATCTTGATTCTCGACATCCATTCTATCTCAGTCATGTCCGATGGTCTTCGGATATACCTCACCTTGCGTCGTGTCCTCGAGCAAACTGAAACCGCATGCTCTCGTACCTCTCGGATTTGCGATGTGGATTACCTTAGAACTTCAGAATTTTCATGTTCATCGCCCCGCCAATCGGCTTTTCCGGAGGAGCCTTCTCCGGCACGCATTTTCCTCGACAAGAGCCCAATGAAGCAATTCATACGAGAGATTAGATTCGTGATTGCTTCATAGTAGCTTACGATACCTGCTTGGAATGTCCAGGAAGTTCTGTTGGGCTTATCTGCTCGTCTCCGGAAGAAGATGATGATGACGACGTTGCCTATTCTTATTACATCTTCCAGGACTTTCTTTTTGCATACCATATTACCTCTTTGCTATAAAATGCGAAGACATGAGCTCTGTTCAGTAACAACCCAACAACAATCCAATGCTCTTTCAGCTAGCCTACTGCGTTTTAAACCTTTCTGTTCTTGCCCGAACATTGTCTTTGACCCCTCTTTCTGGGAAGCCGGGCTTCATCGACAATGGCACTTTTGGCCAACCTATTGAAGTCGTACATCTTTTCCATGGTGATGCTCCCATCGGTGTAACTGTGAGCGCATCCGGACGCATATTTGTGAGCTATAATCGGTAGGCATTCCTAGGCGCATATTGCCCATGGCCTTCAGTCTAATTTCACTTCACAGTGGAGTTCTTTCGGAAAGTCCTATGACGGTGGGGGAGCTCGTCAGCGCAACCGACGAAGTCCCATTCCCAAGCCAAGAATTCAATACACCTCCGATGGGGCTTTCCCACATGTCTGGAGGCGTGCTGGTGGCTTCAAACGACTCTCGTCACTTCATTAATGTGCAGTCGGTTATTGTTGATGCGAAAGAGCGACTTTGGGCATTAGATAGCGGACGCCCTGTTATCAACGGTACTCAGCTGCTTGCAGTTGAAGGTGGTCCCAAGCTTGTCGGCTTCGATCTTAAGAGCAATGCGACGACACCCTTCAGTATAATCACATTTCCTGAATCCACACTTCCGGCGGATGGGTATCTCAACGACGTCCGTTTTGACCTCAGACCAGAACTTACACAGTCTGGACAAGGCATTGCTTATATCTCCGATAGCGGTATGCATATCACTGCAACGTTAATCACATATATCCTAATTATTTTTGCAAGGATCGTATGGTATTATCGTTGTCGATCTCGGAACGGGAAAGTCATGGAGACATCTTAGTCAGCATCATAGCACTGTTCCGCAGTCTGGTCATCTTCCATCATTCTTTGGCATACCTACCTATCGAATGTTGTCATGTTATTCTCATGACAAGACAGGAAGTGATGGTCGGTATTCTAGTCTTACTTCATATTAACCGAGGACTTAACCACCTTGTAAAAAGGAATCGCTCTCAGCCCAGATGGTGCCTTCCTCTATTTGACGCCACTCGCCGGCCGTAGCTTGTTCCGTATCGACACTGCTGTTTTACGTGTCAATCCTGCGGATGATATGTTTGCTGCCATGCGGGCTCAAAATAGTATCCAATATCTTGGAGAGGTAAGTTTAATTCTCGTCGACTTTATATTGGATCTGAACGCGCTCCATCTCAAGACTGGTGGTCAACCAGATGGACTCGAATCTGACACCTCCGGAAATATCTATCTAACCAATCAAGAGCAAGGCGCCATTAATATTTATGACCCAAAGACAGGTACCGTTTTGCCTTTCCTTCGGTCTCCAATGATGGCGTGGCCTGACACCCTAAGGTAGGAAAACTAAAAGTTCATGTTTTATGACAGTGTTTGATGACAACCCTTGCAAAGTGTCGCAGATGATGGTTACATATATGCTACATTGAATCAACTTTGGCTTTCACCCATATTTCAGAATGGCACCGATAAGAGAGTAAAACCATTTGGCCTTGTACGGTCTAAGAGCAATGGAGGAAAGATTAAGCTAATCTAAGGTATGCATTAATTCCCTGCGAATTAGATGCGCAGAGCTGATCGGTTACTTTTCCTGTTTGAAGATGCCGTCGTCCTTTTGATTGGGAGAAGATGCCTTTTTCTTTACTTATTAACTAAGCTCTTGGTTGGCCGAGCATGATCATTTACGGTGTACTTTGCATGTGTAAGTTTAAACCGGCATACCAGAATAGATATGATTCATATGACATATTTGACTGTACTTCTCTTGCTCATAAGCACACTCTAAGCATCGCTTATATCCCACTTTTCAGAGTCTTTTCATAGAAAATCTTCATAAATCACAAGATCCTGAAACCCAGCTTATTTTCTTCCTGTATATCCGAACCACAGTCTCTACCAACACAATACTCAGTGCAGACAAAACGGTCCGCTACGGGTGTCTGCCATCGATCATAAGGCCATATTGCCAATTTTTACAAAAAATATCCGACGATATACCGCATTCCACAGCAAAAATGCCATTCAGATGGCGGTTGCTCTCGGATGCTTTACTTCGAGCTGAATATCCCATGATACATGGTATTGATCTGTAGTCAACCAGCGGTTAGTATCATGAAAACCATGAACAATGGTTCTTATTTGTATTATGCATGACGCGCCACTTTCTCCGATACGCGGCAGGTGGTCCCTTTTTTCGTGCACAGGTGAACGTCTCGCATGTGGAATTGTCTATACTCAGGTGTACATACCCCTGCGGTCCGTTGCAACAGTGTATCCATGGAGTCAATATTTATCCAGGCGGTCCGCACGAAATGCTGTACGTATAAAATCTCCATGGTTGGAATTTTTTATGGAGACATGACCATGTTTAAGCCGCTTTACATCTTATTATTTCTGTGTTTCCATTTTTTTTTAGTCTTTGGGTTTCAGAATCCTATTAAGGCGACAGATGGCTCTGATCCTTTTATTGTATGTAATCGAATGATTTTTGTCACCGAATCTTCACATTTTTGCAATGCCTTAGGTTTTCCATGAAGGATATTATTGTAAGAATATTTATTGCTATTATCAACTTGTCCACTGAACTTACGGTAACTCATTGCTCAGATTTAACGACGACGACTTGGACGAACATTCAGATAACTCGTGCTACTACCATTGGAGGGCTCAAAACCGCATCCCCTAAAGTTGTCTGGACTGACAGCACGTCGTCCAGGTGCTGCAACGTTTGTACGCGTCTTCATGATTTTCGGGCTTGGTGCTGTTTCACTCATACATTCTTCTGAACAGGGGCTCCTGAAATTCACTGGCGAGTTCGATTACCATTTTATATTACTGTTTGTCACTTACGACGTATTTATTAGGCAGCCCACCGAGGGAGCCTGGTATATGTAAGTACTTAACGCTTCTGTAGCATATGATAGTCTTCATATGCGATCCAGTTACTACTCAGCCGGGACAAGCGGTACTTTTGATAACCAGAGAATCCACGCACTAAAAGGCTCAGCTACCACGATCTGGGAGTCGACATGGAGTTATGCCTGTAAGTTCAGCATTTGTATCCGACTCACAAGACTAATGGTTTTGATAGCACGAATTACCATTCCAAATCGAGATGTTTGGTCGATTGATGCTACAGTCATGGTTTTGGGATCGACCAGGTATCTCGTATATTCCAGCTGGGACGGAGACAGTATGTTGTCTTTTTATACATGAGGGACGGTAGCGCAGGCTGAATTCGACATCTAGATCAATGCCTTTATGCTGCGTAGGTTCAAGTTCCATCTTGCTAAGCGTTTGCTTTAAATTAATATAATTCTCCCTAGTCAAATGAACAGTGCAACGACTGTTGGCGATGCTGTCAAAATATCCACACCAACTTACTCCTGGGAGAAGGTCGGAGCTAATGTCAATGAAGGACCTGGTACGTGCATTTGTCAACTAGGTAACCGAAGGACTTGGGAGCTCACTCAGCGTGGCGGCTACAGCTTTGCTCTATCACGACGGACGAACATTCCTAGTATTCTCAGCTTCCAACTGTGCTGGGACTGGCTATACTCTTGGCAGACTGGAGCTTACAGGATCCAATCCTCTCAGCGCAAGCTCTTGGACCAAATACCCCAATGCAATCTTTGTCTCAGCTAATGGGTATGTGTTTAACCATTGTATCGGACTTGAATGTTTGACTAAGAAACGCAAATAGAAATTACGAGGTATTTTGGTCTCTTCTTCCTTTCGGACTAATGGATGTGATCGCTTCTAATTTTTATAGCCTGGCCATAATGGTTTCTTCCTCAGTCCTTCTGGAAATGAAATCCATATGGTAGGGCATATCTCAGAGTAGTGGAGAACGTGGTCTCATCCTCCTAGGTATACCATGCTTCTTCGACATCTCCGGGGACTTGCGACGGCAATCGATACACTATGGTCCAGCAGTAAGTTTCGTACTCGATAACACGGACGAGTTCAGCTAACATTTTTATCAGGGTTGGCTGGCATAGCGATGGAACGCCCAACCTTGGTTCCCCTCGTGCGTTATCAGACAATGTTCCTGAACCGAAGTGAACCTGTGCTGGAAGTTTTTGAGGCGGTGGTGAGACGATTTCAGAGGACAATGAATGTTTATAAAAGGTAAACTACCTACTTGGCCCGTTTTGTACCATTAACAATAAAGCCGACCGTTTGCGATTACGCTACATTTCTCCTATTGACATCTCATTTGCGGTCTCTACACGTCGTGCTTGGAAAGGGAGTGTTCATGATGGCATATACTCATATACTCATGCCATTTAGGATACAAAAGGAGATGATATAGCACATGCGTATAGCTACAGTTTCGTATTTAATGAATAGCTTTACCCCAACACAATAGGGGGTTGTTGATACAAACGAAATATGGTACAGTAGTGCTCTCAATAGCACAAAGCCCGGTGTAGAACAGTAGTTAATCGTGCAACTATCGTGTGCAAAGTCCATTTAATATAAAAGCCTTGGAATGAATGATGTCAGCCACCAGCGAATCACTAATCATGATTCAATGCGGCTTACAGAATAAATAGTTGGGAAAGCAATCGGTCTGTGCTCAACTGCCCAAAGTCGGCTGCGGCGTGTTTCTCTCTACATCGGATGCATGGGTCAAGAAATCGTAGCGAAGGTCATTAGAGCGTCGTTTGCGGTGTAGCGTCCTCCTCGTCGGGTATCCCTCAGTTGGGAATACTGATACATCACTCGAAAGGCGGCGGCTGCAGCCCGTTTCGCCGATATCACTTCCTGCGGAAGAGTGAAGAGAGTGCGTTCGGACGGATGAGGTGTTCTGGTCGTTACAGGTACTGATCGTTGCAGGTCGTGGGTTTGCGTTTACGTTTTGGTGTTCGTGCGTGTATGAGGCGACAGGAGGTAGATTTGAGGCAGCGTTCGTAAAGTTCGTGCGCGTCATGTCTAGGGGCGTTCAGGTTATAAGTATGTGAACGCTGGTGGTATGGATTGTGCAGCTGAGAATGGAAGAACAAGAAAAGTCGTAGCAAACGGGAAGACGTGACTTGGTCGTGGTGTTGAGCAAAGAGCAAAAGGCGGAGGCGGGGCGAGACAGTATTTATATTAGAAGTAACTTGTCGCATATTTAATACGTCATGTTAGTGATCGGAGACCCAGAATGGAGACTCGATTCCTTGTTTTGCCATATCAGGGATCGGGGCTGTCCGGGGCCGACTCGCTTTGCATTTTCTTTGCATATTTTAGGAGTCAATATGCAGAATTGTCGGTCACATTGCAAAGAGTGAATAGGCCTCACGGAACATAACTTGCATTGAGAATACCTCCGTATATATTGTTCTGGAAGATTTTGCGGTAGACATCGCATTGAGAATGTACCGGAACATACTTAAAGCTAGAAAATCCAGTAGAATTATCTGATGCGTTGGCTATTATGAAGAGACAAACGTAAGTAACTGCAAGCACTATGGACAATACATAGTACTGTACCAGTACATTGGAGAGTCTTGCAGACTCTACAAATTAGCATCCCTCCTGAAATACGTGGAATTGGTGGTGGACCTGCGAAGAAAGCAAGAATCAAGAATGGAAACCCTATATAGTGCATCCGTTCATAAAGGATGCTTCAGGTTCCGGCGGGAATGCTAAAATGAGAAGAGGGTGATGCAGAGCGACTAGTCATACGGGTATGTGGATAAACGAAACATGTCTCTGGTGTGTGTGTGAAAGAAATCATTTTCAGTAGATCTTATCCATAAAGTAGATTAGATAGCGTGCCAAGTTGGACAGAAACATGTTATGTGATGAAGCATACTTATGTAGTAAGTAAAGGATATAGACTACGTGTAATAATAGAAGGCTTCATACATGCATTGGCCATGCGGTGACAGTTTCCTTGTATCGTGGGTATCCGAGCCTGACATATGTAATAGATTGGAGTGGGAGATCAGGAACGACGGAGATTTCGATAGGCCTGGCGTGTTGAGTTCAGTAATTGGTTGCCAGAGAAAACGAGAAGGGGTAGCTGAAATAAGCAAGTTTCCGGAGTGGTGTGAAGTGAGAGAAGAACAAAGGAAGAGAGTTCTTGTTGAAAGAGAGTCACGTGAGAAGAGGAAGCAAATTTACGGAGTGGACTGGATTGAGCACAACAGACTACAGACTCAGTGATTTGCTCTGGCCCAGTGTCTGCCTTTTTCCCTGCCAGCAGCGTTGTCCCGCCTGCCCAGTGCCCGCCTGCTCGCCCTCGCCCGCCGTCTGATTCGTCCTGCAGTGGATTTTGGCAGTCCAGAATCCAGATCATATCAATCGGTTATCAATCTTGGGTCGTACTCACGGCTGCTTTCAGATCACACTGCGTTGTCAGAGAAACTCATCTTCAGCTCATCTCGCAATCGTCCGGGGGCCATAGCCACAAACTTTAGTCTCCTCGCTGCACTACCACGACCTTCCTACCGCCTGTCCACAAAAAGTGCATCACAGCGAGCAGCCGCAAGGCCTTAGTTCGACTTGTTCATCCCTCGGGCCTCCTTCCTCAATTGGAACTCGACCTCCTTTTCATTCTTTTCTTTGCCACATACCACCACCTCCGAAAGTCCTTCATCACTGTCTTTTGACACACGTCTCCGTCCTTTTCCCGCTCATCAGGACATGTCATCGTCCCAAAGTGCTATCAATCAGCGTCCAGTACACACCCAGTCACGTCGTCACTCGAAAATCACCGTAGAATACCACAGGCCTTCCAGCGAATCCCTTCAGAAATACCAGGCCTTTGTTGCTTCTGATCCAAGTCTTCACGCAGCAGAGCCAGACAAATTCAATACCTATACCCCCTCTCGTCAAACCCCTTCACCTTCTACTAGGTCCAAGACGCCCACCGACACCGCTTCTCCTTCTCCCACTCCATCAAGAGTCCGCAATTCCCTTCAGAAGCCAAACCCTAACCGTCCTCGCAAGCACAGTCTCTCCTCTACCCCCTCGGCAACGCCTCGCATTCCTGAGCACGATCCTTTCGCGCCAAATCCCAACGACAATCCTCTTTCATACGCGTTCAGCAACAGAGCGAACACCATGGCGCCCGCAGGCAGTACTGCTCCTCCCCGGCCTTCTCGTGCCAACACAGCCAACCTTGGTGATTTAGGCTTTTTCCCTACCCCAGGTCAGCTCGCGGCTCGTCGTCAGTCTCAACCTCCTCCCAGCAACAACCACGATGATATGCACTTTTATGCTGATCTGAATGAATCGCTTCCTTCTGGCCCCTCTTCCGACTTCAGCGCAATTCAGACAACAAGCATCAGCGCTCCTCCGCCGTCTGCTGGCACGTCCCGCTCTCGCAGTGGCACTACCACCAAGTCGAAGAAGGGCGTCCTTGGCTTTATGTCAGAGGTGTTCAATAGCAGCAAAAGACCGGAAATTAGTACACCCTATGACCCAGTGCATCTGACACACGTCGGTTTCAACTCCTCTACTGGGGAATTCACTGGTCTGCCCAAGGAGTGGCAGCAACTTCTTCAAGAAAGTGGTATTTCTCGATCCGAACAGGAAAAGAATCCGCAGGCAGTTATGGAAATTGTAAAGTTTTACCAGGAAGGTCAACACACTGATCCTTGGGAGAAACTTGGCAATGTCGGAGGTCTTGAAGCGGACTATCTGGCGTCCAAGATTGAAACTGGTTTCCAGAATCCTGTCAGTACTGTTATATGCATATTCTTACTACAGTAATTGACCCAATCTTTTCAATAGCGATCTCCTCCCCCGCCACCAAAGAAGCAGGCGTCTCAGGGATCTGCGTTTGCTCCACCATCTCCTGCGGTTTCTCAGGGACCAAGCGCTTATCGCCCTGCACCAACACCTCCAACCGCAGCTACTCCTTCTCTCGATCGCTCTGCTTCTCAACGTACACCTGCCAAACCCGCGAAAGCTGATCTTGGACGCGCTAATACCACACGTGACCGGCAACGGTCATCACCTTCTGCCACGCCCGTTGTGCAGAGTCAAGCCCCTTCTCAATCCATCCAATCCCAGAAGCCTTCACCGCAACAATATGGTAAACCAGTTGGATCCTCCTCTTCCTCCGATGGCAAACAGCAGCCCCAGCAACGAGGAACGGATCCGCGAGCACCGCCGTCGGAGCCACCAAGCGCGGCTGCTCAGAGCCTTGCGAAGGTCTCGGGTGTTGCTACACCTCGGAGGAGGGAGAAGAAGGTCGACAAGGGTAAAGAGGAGGATATTGTTAAGCGGTTACGCAGCATTTGTACAGATGCAGATCCCACCAAGTTGTATAGAAACCTCGTCAAGATTGGACAAGGGTAAGTTTGTTTTGTTTGATTGTCGACATCAGCTTAATGAATGACGTCGTTGTAGTGCTTCAGGAGGTGTATATACCGCTTATCAAGTTGGTACCAACATGTCTGTCGCTATCAAGCAAATGGACTTGGACAAGCAACCCAAGAAGGACCTGATCATTAACGAGATTCTTGTGATGCGGGCTTCTCGGCATCCAAATATTGTCAACTATATCGATTCCTTCTTGCACAAGAATGACCTTTGGGTTGTCATGGAGTATATGGAGGGTGGCTCCCTTACGGACGTCGTTACAGCCAACCTAATGACCGAGGGACAAATTGCTGCTGTTTCTCGTGAAACTTGCCAGGGACTCGAACACCTTCATAGACATGGTGTTATTCATCGTGATATCAAGAGTGATAATGTTCTTCTGAGCATGTTCGGTGACATCAAATTAAGTAGGTGACTTTTCTTAGCTTGTAACAGAACACCGATTAACGTACTCGTCCAGCTGACTTCGGTTTCTGTGCACAAATCTCTGATCCCGCACATTCGAAGCGAACTACTATGGTTGGTACACCATATTGGATGGCGCCCGAAGTAGTCACACGAAAGGAGTACGGTCCCAAAGTCGATATCTGGAGTTTGGGTATTATGGCTATTGGTGAGTATTGTGTTCATGCTGTACCTTAAAAACTCGATGCTAATACTCTGTTATCCGACAGAGATGATTGAAGGGGAGCCTCCATACCTCAACCAAAATCCTCTTAAAGCACTGTACCTCATCGCTACGAACGGTACTCCCCAGATTCAAAACCCTGAAAACCTCTCGCCAGTGTTCACCGATTATCTAGCGAAGACGCTCGAGGTGGACGCCGAGAAGAGGCCATCAGCGACAGAGTTGCTGCAGGTGTGTGAGAATGCGCATATATTCATTTCAGTTATTGACGATAATGTTTAGCATCCGTTCTTCAAACTCTCCGAGCCTTTACGAACTCTCGCACCACTAATCAAGGCTGCTCGGGAGATCGCAAAGAACAAGTAAGGCCTTTGATGAGCCTTTTCCCACCTATAATGCTGCGGGTGGTATGCGGTTTCGTCTCACGAAGTTATTTGCGTTCACATAAAATCATTTCCGTTTATTTCTTCTCTCTCCCTTTTATCCTTTTTCTATTCTGATTTCCACCTATGCAACGACCCGCCTTCTACAACCGTCATCAATTGCTCTCCATTCCCTTCCGACTTCTGCATGCATCATAGACGATACCGATTACATCCATTTGGAAGGGTTTGGATCTTCAAGCTGTAATACCTTCTAAATAGTGTTTTCAATGCGCTTTTGTTCTGGACTTTTACGTACTTTACTTGGCTTGAAGGTTCACGCGCAAGGATTCGCATCTCTGCCGTGCGTTGATATAAGAATGTAGTTGTGATGTGAAATTTCTCCGTACTGTAATTGTGTCTTCGGTTTTGATACCTACATACATAATCGGAAAACCAAATAGCATATGCGACTAATAGAATACATTGTGATGCGAGTTCAGAGATATTATATGTTTATGCCGCGATGCTGTAGTTAGCATGAAATATCATATATGTATATACAACAGAGAGAAGCCACATTTCATCAATAGTACGGCCCCCAGCCTAGTGAAACCTTGTCAATATAGCAAGCTTCATAGGCAACGCCTGGGACATACCGTGGTAAATAGTAGCGAGATTTTGAAGGTCGGTTGCTTCTGCGATCAGTTCGTTCACGATGGTTTCTACACTAAGAGACTTGTCCAGTTTCCGCGAAACGGAGTTTAATGCACGATCTGCTGCTTCTTCTGCAGAGCCACTGCTCATATCAATACCAATACCTAATGGTGCAAGGTAGGTATCAAGGTTTGTCGTGACGACGTCGTTCTGGGCTTGCTTCACTTTTACGTCACTCGCAACCCTATGGGGTGGAGGTTTAGATACTTCATCCAAAACACCGTCAAGGCTTACCATGAATGCAGCGGATCGTGCTTGAAGACTTCAAGAACGGTCATGATCACTTCAGAGCCTTCGCGCAAGACGCGGAGAGTTTCTTCTGCACAGCGCTGGAAAACTCCCTGCGTCCCCGATATTCCCATCCCGTCAACCATATCCGCGGTCATGCGGAACGGGACGCGCTCTGGAACGGGTAGCAACTTTCCCTATTAATAAGCATGTAAGATTTTAAAATAGAGGACCGAAATAAGCGTATTCACTTGATCAAATGCAATCCCGAGATCAATATGAACGACTTCTCCACTAGAGGTATCAAGAAGAATATTCGAGGTGTGACGGTCACCTAAACCAAGTACGTGCCCTACAATCGATGTCGTAGCAACACTGCGAATATAGTTGAGTCGCATAGTAAACCATGATGTGGGGTTTTTATGCTTCTCGGTGAAATAATGGCGCATGACGGGACGGAAGTTCTTTTGCATTTCTTGAAATGCTTCTAACTGCTTCTCAGAGCCAAGTCCGGCGCATGCTAATAGCTTTTTTGTACAATCTTGTGGGTTCCAATCAGTGGGCCTATACCTAATTGTTCATATAATGTTAGAGAGCACAAAATACATTCAAGGATAAGGAGGGTATTGCCTGGGATGTGCCTTGTCAAGCCACGATCTCAATGGCGTTGTATTTCCAACGAATTCCAGTAGCCCCGCTTGGGTATCCAGTGGTATTACCTTATACTCCCGAATCTTGAGCTTGCGGCGTTGTGTCTCGCGATCAAGTTCAAGTACTGTGTTGACCAACTCGAACACCTGCTCCATCACGGCGTCCTGACGGAGGTCATCGTTTCCTTCACCCTTAAACTGTGCCACAGCTTCAGTAAAGCGCCTCTGTGATAATATATAGCATAACCAACCAACTGCTTGTATTTATTTCCGTCGCTTCCCACGCAAACCGTAATTTTCGGAAGATTTATTCCTCCAGCAGTGTCGAATGTCGAATCATATCCATTTATCCATACACAGTCGTCGTAGCGCATAGTACGGTCAACAGGTGTGTGGTACGTAGAGACAGGCACACGAAGGTTGGAAATTGCACGAATCTTCATGTTATCGGGAATCTTAAATCCTGCTTGTTTTCGCTTCGTGTAACTCTTCTCTCCTTTAATAGGAAATTTCGCCCATTCCAAACAAGCATTGCAGAGATATTCTATATCTTGAACTCGTTGTGCGTTAGTTGCGTCGGTATATAAGCGGTTAAAGATATCGGTGGCAGCTTCAGCACGTTCCGTCTGCGTTGATGGGGTTGATGAGGTCTGTCTACCAGACTGGCGCCGACTTGGGGTTCCAGTGGGGCGTACGCAATAGACCTGATATAGACTATGAAATGGGTGTTCTGTACACATACGAAGAAGAAGGCTCTGTAGGCATTTTTGATTAACAGATAAATCCCTTGTGGCAGGTTTTGCGAGTCGAGCAGTCAGTTGATGCTAGAAAAGAAAATCAACTTATGTAACCTCGTTCATACTAAATACTCACCGAAAGGAATACCATTTTCCCGGATGCAATACGCTCCAAAGCTGAAGGAATTGTGTCTATCAAAACATGCTCGTCGTCGAAGTTGGCAAACCATAATGAGCATAAACGGATTGCCGCATCATTATCGAACTCATCCGAAGCTTGCAAACACCGGGAATACATTTCTATAGCTTGTTTAAGAAACGTGTCTCGGGAAATGATGTGCTTTTTGAACATTTCACTGTCTTCCTTCAGAACTTTTTGAGCTCTTCGTTGCTCACGCTCAAGATCATTCTGTCGTGACTGATTTTGCGTTTGCTTGATCTCTTTACTACGATGCGCAATTTCCTGGGTCTTCCGATCAACGTATACTTTCCATCTTAGGGCGTCGGGAGACTTCAAGACTGCGTAATATTGGCGGCTCGCAAATATTGCACATTCATGATACACTGATGCATGAACTTGAGGATTGGCAGTATTTTCTAACGAACGTTCAAGTATGGATATTGCGCGACCAAAATATCGATCCCATATATCGGTTGCTTTTTCTAGACAGGCTTCAGACGTCCAAGAGCCCTGAAATAGTTATAGTATGGCATCATTGATGACCTTAACGATAAAACTCACCAGCCTCGATAATAACAATGCTTTCCTTTCAGAAGATATTTCACTTTCAGCTTTGTCATCATCCTGTCTAACTAGCTTGAGCAAATATTGTACCGATAGTTTTTCTTCTCTTTGAAGCCAAAGGACATGCGCAAATTCGTGGGATACATCGAAGGAAGGCTCTTTTTCTAGCATTTGGGCTCTTACAACAGCGTTCAGAGCGATCTGTACCTGGTTGGCTTTCCGTGCAGCTTCAGACAACCGAAGGAGACTACGCTTTTCCACATCAATCAAGCCAAGAGTAAATGGGGGAATAAGATTTCCAATTTGCTGTCTTTCCTCTCTTTTTCGCACAGAACGGACAAGAGCAAGCCGCGTAGCCATTACATTTTCCAGGTCAGAGAATCTTAGTAAACACAAACATAAATCAGTAAAGCCTCTTGGAAACTAAATTGTTGCTTACCCGAAAGCAAAATCAATATCTACAAACTCATTCCAATGATCTGATAAAACTTGTCGTTTCTCGAGCCGTTGTTGAGTTTCCGAACGTCTCCATAGCGATATCTGGTGAATGCTCATTAAGTCCTGCGTTACCTGGTGAATCTCAATTATGTTTTCTGGGCCTAGGTCACGTAGACGGGACATTTCACGACAAAGTGCTTGTCGTACTTCAGAATCTACAGCTGTTTGGTCTCTCTCACGATATATCGCACGGAGACACTGGTAAAGAGAGGCCCCCGATGTATATTGTGTCTGAGCAGGTAAATCCCATGTTTCTGTACGCCACCCAAGCCGGTAAGTCATCGACGAAGGAACGCTCAAGTCGTCCGTATTTCTGTATGAGCTCTGTAATGTGTCTATGGCCAGGCGATCAAACCCAAATGAATGAAATGATCTCATAAGCCCGTCGGTCTCGTTTGCTGAGGGCTTACCAGCCTCTAAAGCTGCGCCATGAAATCGGAATGCCTTTTCCCACTGTTGCTCGTGATGGAACCGTTTAATAAGAAATTGTTGAAGGTCATTGGTGTTGATACCATAAAACCCGTCAGGTTCGTCGATATGCGCATAAATTTCATATAAAACTTGCTCGCATGAAGAATCATCTGTCAGAGAATCTTGCTCGGCAGCTAATTCCAGGAAAAGAAGAGCTGTAGTATAAGCACCACAAACAATTGCTTTCCGGGCCAGAAGCATGAAATCCATATCTAGCCAGCTATTGTATGCCAATGCGCCCCCCTCTCCTGGAGCAAAGTATCGGAGATGTAAAACAGCATCAATAATAGATCGTAGACATCGCACATCACACTGCTCTGCAAGGAGTATTGACTTGAAGTATTGTGACAGATCTCTCCGACAGCTAGCAAACCCATGTCCAGACT
Source organism: Cyathus striatus (assembly GCA_025738555.1). Taxonomy (NCBI): domain Eukaryota; kingdom Fungi; phylum Basidiomycota; class Agaricomycetes; order Agaricales; family Nidulariaceae; genus Cyathus; species Cyathus striatus. The sequence continues at coordinate 3,501,992 of JAOVFP010000013.1, read as the reverse complement.
TGTTCAGGAGAAGCAGGGTTTGCACCAGTACAGGAAAGATGTCCTCAGCAAACACGACATCTGACCGAAGAATTTCATTTAATTGACCGAGCACAGGGTCAACCACCGAAAGACAATCACTTAGCAAGGTCGTTACCAACGCAATCCATCTCGGAAAATCAGAAATTGATTCAGTATATATATCCATTTCTAGCTCTTGTTGAAGATCCCGGTCCATTGGCTCTCGAGGAAAGCGACGATATACTCGAAGATACTCAAGTTCTTTTAGCTGCTCCTCGGATATACGGATGCTTGGACGCGTATCTGACGGCATGACTGCCATAATGAGACGCAATGTGTTGTAAGCTGTATATACTTGGGATTCCATATCTCTCTGTAACATCTTAAGTAACGCAATCACAACACAGTCTCGGGCAACCGGCGTTTCTTCGGTCTTCTTTCTGGGATTTGGACGATGCATATCCTGTATGGTCTCGAACAGAACACGCTGGTCAATCGAGAAACCAGAAAATTGACCATGGTGAAGCTCCAGCAACGATATGAACGCTTCAATATCATTCATTTGCATGCGACCGTCCGACGGTATAGATTCCTTTATTCTCCAAAAGTCAAAGTTAAAAAAACGATCGGAGTCGTAGTCATTCATTAATTTATGTTCTCGAAGTCTCCGAACCAGTCTAAATTTATCTGAGGATACTCGTGGATCCCCAAGTAATCGAGATAAATCATCCGAATTAATGCCATAACAAAGCTCCAATAACGAAGACGATAATGTATATGGCCATGCAGCTAGTGCTCGTAGTGTCAAGCTCTTCAAAATTTTCGAGTTCGAAAGGTAGACGATTTGTGTATCAATCCACTGAATCAAACTATTTCCAAGTTCAGTGATAGCGGTGCCACTCATGCCAAGTGAATAATCGTGTGCCGTGCATGCGATTCGGAGCAAGATACTAGACAGGCGAGTATCTTTGATTCCGTACTTCCTATAACAAGAAAACGCCCACTCTAATATCGACTGAGCTGATTTTGCAAGATCGGATTGGGCTAAGAGAGTTACAGCCCCATGAGTTAATGTATATAAGATGGTACCGTCCTGAAAGTGCGTAGCCTGTATGGCAACCCACAAGGAAAGTGACTTCAATAATCGCAGTTGTTCGTTGACAAAAGGAGAGCGATGTATACGAGCAAGTAGCTCATGCAACACGTGATACGTGGTTGAGGGAGTGACCGAACCGGGAAGCCTTTCTGTCAACCAAATTATTCCACGAAGAACCACACTTGCTGAATATGATGGGAGGTTGGGTAGATGGTGGGAATCTGGACGACGATACTGAAGGAGGGAAGAGAATATATCTGCGGCTTTCCTGTCCCATGGCTCAGTCCTAAGGGCCAGGACTACTGGGTCGCCATCCGGAGACTGTAGCTCATACAACGTTGACAGTGTGAAAGTTACAACCCCCTCGACATTTTGACGTAGATTTTCTTCGAATTCCTCTCCTTCGAAAGTCACTTGCTGTAAAAGTGAATCCAAATCATCTACGTCGTTTCCGCATTCATGAAGTTGTTTGACTATCTGGAACCCAACGATATCGGCAAAGGATTCTCGCAAGCCTTTATTAACATCTTTTTGACTGAATAAGCAGTGACGTTCAAATAATTCCCGGCCATCTGTTACCATGTAACTCGGTGCGAAGGCTCGTAACGTCATTTCAGCACATTGACGTCGGTCTCTGTAGCCTAAAAGTTGAGGAGGAAAGCGAAAGAAATCTGATTCGGCCTTTTTAATGTTCGACTCTTGTTCTTCTTCCATTTCTGTTCTCCTTATGGACCATGCCAGTTGTGTCGAATAGGCTTCACAAAGTGCTGAAAGATTAGCCAAGCCAAGCCTTTGCGAAACTCCCGTGAGGACAGCTTCGATGTGAGGAGAATAAAGGTTTGTATGACTGCAAATTTCTAATAAATGCCAGTAAGCACCCCTTCGCACGCCTGAGTCGATGATCATAATATTTCCTAGACAAATAAAGCGAGTGATCATATGCTCATAACTGGTAAGGTTCGTTAGTAACTGGATGCACTACAATCCAAAAGTCGACGACTTACTTATCCGTTTCATTTGTACAATTGTCTTTTATAGCATTATAAATCTTTTGTGGCTCACATTCAAGTTCATCTGCCTTTTCGAGAAGCTGGGCGTTCAGTACAGCGACACGGAAGCGAACTCTGATATCTGGATCAGAGTTCATCACAGGTAGAAGAGCACCTGGCAAAAGACATTTGTCCTCTATACCTAGTAATGTTTGCTGCGTTGGTTCGTGTTGGATGTAGTGCGCAAGAAACTGAGCAAATGCATCCCTCGACTCCCAGGAAGGTATGGTGTGTTCTTTCAAAGACCCCGAAAGCCACGTATAAAGCTGCAAGATTTTCGCTTTGATATCTTCCATTTCAGTGGAAGACGAAGTCCATAGATCTAGGGCATTATCTAAAGCATGGATAACCAGAGTCCGCGAGAGGTCGCTCTTTTGATATTCATAATCGAGAAGAGTATCTTCGAATGCATCCAGAAATTCATCGAACGTTTTTCTCGTCAGATGTAGCATTTTATGTTTCACTTGTCGGAATAATATCGGGAAAAGCAAAAGAAACGCCTTTTTCCGGGATCCAGCACATCGAAGCACTAGCTCTGTTAAAGTCTTGTCTCGAACTGGTTCCCCTGACGCAGACTGTAACACGGGGCCAGTAGTGATGAACATAATACATACTTCTGTTACATATTGTAAGAAATGCGTGTCATCGCCATTTGCTTGAGTGGAATTAACAAGTTGCTGTGAAACACTAGTGTGAATTGGTGCGAAATCATCTTGGGAGTCGATATCCATCACGTCATCAGTATTGAAGCTACCGGTACGTTCACCTAAAATACCGTGCAAGATTTCTTTTATTGAAGTTATAGTCATATCGAAAGACTCTCGAACCTAAAACCAGTTATTCAGTCGTCCGCAAGATGTCATAATTACACTCACGTCTGGATTTTGCCAAAGCACCTTGAGAACATCAATATTTTCACTGGGTCTTCTGGCTTCATTTGCCAGTAGTGCTTCTAGTGTTTGTGAGCGTATTCCCGAACCTCGTCCGGGCGATAGGAGGGCCGTCCATGATTGTGAGCTCGAGTTTGAATGAAAACCGTCTAGTGATACAAGAGGTTCTAAACCAAGTGTAATCAACGCCTTTTCAGTCCAACTCCACCTCGAGCCTTTGAGGAATGGTACAATAATTGAAATTAACTTCGCAGCAGATTTTAGCACTGTCCTGTCAGAATCAGTACCATTTCTGCTAAGTTGCGTTTCAAATATCAATGCAACAACCGCCATATCTAATGTGGCGCGTGCCGTTTCTGCTGTAGGATGGAAGTTACTGCTATCCCCTGTATCCCATGCCGATAAAATAGTGTCCAAAGTCCGCGAAAAAAAGGTCTTTACTTTTCGTTCTCTCCCTCGAGGTGGAAGTCCCGTTTCGAATTTCGCAATTTTTTCACCTACAGGCCAAGCATTAGCATCGCTAGAAAGCTGAGATTGTTGTACGATAGATTGTTTTGGCTGGGGTAAATATGCTTCCAGCATATAATCCCTGATCAATTTGGTCTCCACCTCAGTTGTCATTTGTTCCGAGATCCAGCACTTGGGCATCAAAACCCTAATGTTTATGATGCTTCCCAATCGCAATCCACATACGGTTTGTAGCAATAAAATCACATCTTGAATGGTATTAAGGGCTAGTTTATCCTTGGAGACTATGGTTCCCTTCCAATTATCCATAAGCCAAGCCAAAACCTTGTCCTCAAAATGCATGCGATACAGGCGGACATCTTGAGAAGCGAGTGTAAGACATTGCGATAAAAAACTGCACACTGAGTCGTATGGATAAGAAGGACCTTGAACATCAATATCCTTAGCAAACGATTCTATATCCAATAAGAATCGCTGAGGAGGCAATACAGGAGAGGCCGAGCTGTGCTGATTGTAAAGTGATACGATAAGGATATGCCCTGCGTGACATGCTGCACGACACGTGTTTGGGATGCAAACTCTGCGAATAGCATGACTCCATATTGAAGGCCAAACATTGGCATCGGCGAGCTGTGCGTCAGAAGATGTATTGGATATAATAGACTGCTCCAGGTGCTCGGAAAATGCAATAGCAGCTAGAGTTAGGAATACCCATGATTGCACAGTAGAGTCTTCTACAGAAACGAATTGGAGCAGGGTATTTGTGATCTCCTCTTTTAGAGAGCCATGGAAGTGATTCCAGTGTCGATCTGCGAGGAATAAAAGCACCTGAAGATGATAAGGACGCGATGAAGCTGACGACGGTGCAATAGAGGCTAGTAGTGACTTTATGGGGTTTTCCAACCTAGTTCTTTTAGAATCTCCGTGCGTGTATGCCGGCGTTGGGGGGGAATACATGGATTCCGAAAGCTCGTATAACTACACCGGGACTATTAGTTAGAAGCTCCGTCAAGATATTAGCTAGGAGCATACCTTTGCAGCAACGTCAGCCTGTAGTTGAAGAATAGCCCAAGCTAATGCATTGACTTCATCAAAATTCGAACCAGCGCGAAATGTCTTCGCAGCAAAAGGCTGGTTTCCACAACTGCCCGACATTACCTCTAGGCGAATAGCATCGAGCGAAATGCCGTCGACGCCCCACCTACTATCAGCCTCACCAGCCAATATAGTCCAAAGTTTTAAAAGGGCATCATAACAGTCAAACGATGTTTGACACGCACTGTTAACTCCATCCATGTCAACGACAATGTAAGGAAATAGAATTCGAAGGATTGCAACAAGTCCTTCTTTCAACTGGCGATCTTTCGTTCCCCAGAGTGAAAGTAATCCATTCCAACTGCTGCGTCCAAACCTCTGGACGTCCGACTTCTTATTTAACGACACATGGGACAGTGTGGATGATACTATGCTCAGATAATCGTTCATAAGAGACGAATCAGATGGGTAAACCTCAATGAAGCGATATAGTCGCGAAAGAATGGCCGATGACAAGTATTCGTACTGCGACAGGTGGAACGGTGCAGCAGGGGAACGAAGCAGGATGGAGAGCAGTGCCGCGAACTCGGTTTGCTCCAAGGATACTTTCGCAATCTGAGGTAGCTTTCGTTTACTAAGTTGAGGAGTACGTCTCGCTGGTGTGGTAGGTAAGTCGCTTCCTCTTCGCCTTTTCCGAGTTCCTGGGGACACTGTTGGAAGCTCGTCATCTTCCTCGTCACTGACATGCGATTCGCCCCTACGGTCCTCCAAAGCTAGCCATCCCGTTTCCTTACTTTTCAAGGACTGCTTCAGAGGCTCCTGCAAAACCACATTAAATCCCAATTGAACAAGTTCGATCCACGTTTCATTTTCAAGATGCTCGAGGTGCGGGGGCCAGCTAAGCATACATCGTATCAACTTGATGTAGTCAAGGGCCACTGGAGCAAAAAGTTCTTTATTCAAAACCATTTTGGGTATCGTATGGTCGAATATAGCTCTTGTAACCTTCGATTTACCTATAAGCTTCACCGTTTGTTCGACAAGCCACCTAATCGTGCTTGCAGCCTCGCTGAGTCTACGGAGAGCGGCATTTGACGTGCCTGCTTTGGATGACTTCTTTTGCACCACCAGTTGTTCTTGCTGAACTACCATGAACAGCGCTTGAAATACAATGAGCCACCTGATTGGCTTCGGCTCTCCGTTAACTTTGTTAAATCGCTCAACGGAGCCGGGCGTCGAAAATACTCTGCGTATGTCGGTAATACCTTCCTGTCTCGCCTTAATCTTATCGCTACGAAGCTTGTCCGAGATCTCCTGAACGTCACGGTTGCTCATCTTGAAAAGGAGAGAAATGGAGCTCTGGAGGGTATCTAGTTTGTTAGCGCACCAAAGCTGTTGGAATTCTTGCGCACCTAAATACAAATGTAAAGTTAAGGCGTGGTATTCTGTGTCAGAGAGAAGACGAAAAGCGCATGATAGGGAATGAACATGCTAGTTGGGCCTCCGCGTCGAGTATACTTATAAGAGCATCAGTCGCGTTTGTATAAGCCTTTCCTTTTTTGGATTATCTGATAGCCGAGACATGTGTGCTATTATTTACACTTCAAACCACATAAAAGGCGATCAATTTTTTGTCTTTCATGCGTGCGTTTGCTTTCTTCTTTCATCGTGTATTTCATCCAATACTTACTAATGCATTTTATTTGAAACCCCGTATACTTACATGTGTTGTGCTTCTTGTTAATCATTCTTATCTGTTTCATGGCCTCTTTCTGCCCGAGCAGCGCCTTAACGCTTCCATGCTGTAATCGGTTCTGGTGAAGGGCCAATATGGATGGTTTCTTGTTGTCTAATCAACAATGAGGAGGCCAGTTATAAGACGAATGAACATCTGTTTGGGTGGTGTTCGTATGTCTATAGTGTCCTACATATTTCTGTCGTTTCCCATGATAATGTTATGTCTACAGTAATTGTGTATATAGTTCAATGAAATGATTTTACCTTTAAGTGGATTATTTGGAACTCACCAAAAAATTTATGGTTTTGTATCACTTGTAACCATGTAACTGCTTCGTAGATGCGATTGGAACTAAATGGCTGCCTTCTCATCGAAAACATAGAGCAAGATGTCTGGGGCAGGAAAGAAGTTTCAATTCTTGTCTATAAAACTATGCAAGGCAAAGGATAAAAAATTAAATACTACAATACTACACTACATGTTCAATCTCTAGTGCGAGACGGAAGTCGCAAATTCTGGAGATCCACTTTGAGGCACAGGAGCTCGTCTCCGCTGCGCCTCCTCATGAACTGCCGTCACTGGTGCAGGAAGTTCTTTATCTCCTGCAGTTTCTGTAGGAGGGTTTCCAAGCACTTCCGCAATAGCGGATGCTAGAGGTGAAGGTTCGGATTCCATGGCAATCTTCAAGAACCATGACTTGCTCATATAGTTGCGGATTCTAATATCATGCAAGTTAGACAACACTGAAAAATATTGGGACAATCTTACCCGTCAGCAAGCAATACCACAACGTTCTTGCCTTTCGTGCTGGCAACTTCCTTCCCGGCATCTGACTTCAGCCATCTAAGAGCTCCTGCGAGAGCACTTCCGCTACTTCCACCGACTAGAAGTCCTTCAGCCCTCATGAGTGACTGCACGGCAGCGAAGGACTCTTCGTCAGATGTCTTCACCCATTCGTCCACATCTGATGGATCGCGTGAAAGGACATCAGGAATGAAATCGTATCCGATGCCCTCAACGATATATTGGGATCCAGAGCCATCTTCGTTCAAAGCATCCGGCACTGCAAGTATACTTCCTTTCTGTAATTCGTCATTATTAGTCACTTGACACACAGAAAAGGATACCAATCAAACATACGGGGTCGATAGCAACGATAATACAATCCTTGTTGTGCTTCTTTTTCATGGCCCGGGATAGACCAGTTATGGTACCGCCAGTACCTGCACCTGCTATCATGACATCAACCTTCTCCGAAGAGGGATGTTCGGAAGTAGATGGTGTTGAAGTTACAGCTTCGATAATCTCTGGGCCGGTAGTGTATTCATGGGCCAGAGGGTTGTTGACCTTGAAAAACATCAGTCAGCTAATGAAACATAATAAGACCAGTAAATGGAGCACACATTACGATATTGGTCGAGGATAATACCATGAGGGATTTCACGTTGGAGTCGTTGGGCTACACCTGCAATCGTTGAGGAATTCAGCCACGAGAGTGCCACAAAATGATTAGCCAGCTCTACCTATATGACTTTCAGGGGCATCCCAAGCTGCTTCGGTCGGTGTGCGAATCACTTCAGCACCTAATGCACGAAGGAGAGCCTCTTTCTCAAGAGACATTTTGTTCGGGAGGGTTATAATGACCGAATACCCCTTATCTATAGTATTCAGTACCCACCACGTCATCAAGCATTGGTCGATCTACCTTTATGGCGCATGCCATGGCCAATCCAATTCCTGGAGAAAGTTTAGTAAATTGTGACATTTGACTTCGTAAATGCAGACTTACCTGTGTTACCCGACGTAGGCTCGATTACAACACTCTTCCCCGGGATTAACTTCCCCTCCTTCTCAGCAGCCTCGACCATTGCCTTTGCGATTCTATCCTTTACTGAGCCGCCGGCAGACATGTATTCGACTTTCGCCACTAGTAGAGAAGGTCTTGATAAGCTGTCTCGGACGAACGAATTTGACACTTACATAGGTTGCATTGCAATCCGTTTGCCTTTGCTATCTTGTCCAGACGAATGAGCGGTGTGTGGCCCACCGCGCCCAGTGCGTTATCGAGAATCTGAGAGGGCATATCGTGAAGAGTGAAAATTGAGTCGAAAGCGCAAGGTGATGATGGTAAGTGGAAGGAAAAGGTTATCTGGCTGGGCCGCTTTTATTGGAAATAGTTTAGCGGGCCGGGTGGTCGGACGGATCTACACTACTCCGTCGCTCATTCATATGGCCTCGATCACTTCTTTCCGTCGACCACAACCTCCCCTCTCTGCATGCAAACATATCGCGAACAAAGCACCAGAACTTTTTTCTAATCTGCATCCATCTTCTTACAGCGCCAGTCTGATGCTCGTACAGAAGGTCCCCTTCGGCCATCTTGGAACCTCAATTTGTCCAAGTACACTCGCAGTCTCGCATGGAGCATGCGGCTTGAGCACCGGCATTGCACCCAAGCTCTTGTCCGCCGTGATAAACCACATTTGCGAACTCGGCACCCACCGACATACCTACTGCTGCGTGTAACACCGAGCAACATCTTGGGAACTGTGAATGATGATGCTGCCAGCACAGTACTTGGATGTTCTACTTTGGAATGACGTCTGCCATCTGTTCATCTATCATGTCCGTACTTAGTTATCCTAGACTTGTGCGCATGCATAAGCACTTGATGAACTCGTGATTATCAGGCAGCTACTTATGTGGGGTTTTGACGCCATCGTTCTCGCCCATCTGCCTCCAATTGGGAGATTTCACCTTACTTGGGGCTGGTAGCCTAAATTTGGCGTAGTGCATATACCAGAGGCGTACGTTTCTGAACTCATTTATAGCATGGATATAGGTTATATATATCGTATAACAAACGTTTACGATGTCTCTAGGGGGTGACTCACTGGCACCTGCCGTTGATTCAAGTTAAATGTTTTTACTGACTCTTGCTTCAGTCTTGCGTTGTTCTGTTGGTCACGGAATGGTCTCCACAACCAATTAACCCTATCAATCACCCTTTAAGTTCTGGCAGGTATAGAACGGCTGTCAAACCCTCGAAGCATGTCGATCGCAGTCTAGACATGTATGTAACCAAGGCTATAGCAACAAATGCACTAGTCAACATTTTAGCCTCCTCGGTGCAGTGGCACCTAGGATTCAGGAAGCACATGTCGCTGTATGCCACAAGTATGCCAACTGTATGCTCAGTCAGTACTGCCTTGTAGCTTCTGCGAGATGCTTAGACATTTAGTCCTTCCAATAACAGCAAGCTTAGGAATAAAAATGACATATCTCCAACATATCTCCATCACTAAGTTTTAACGTTTAACCTGTACGTAGATGGTATAATTGCTTTTATATGCTAAATGAAGTGACAACATAACATAGGTATCTTTGGCAGAATTACACACATTGTTCCGGTCGGCCTGTGCTTGTAGCTAACAGAACACCCTTAATCACAAAGTTTATTGATCGTTCACCACGCAATGCTGGCTTTCCAAACAACAGAAGTTACCGCTCACCTCACATCGTACACATATTTTCACAATGGACAAGTACACAAGTTATAACTGAACGCTCCAGAGATAAATCCGAACAACCTAAAGACATCGCCTAGAGTCCTCCTCTTCGCACGTGCTTCAGCATCTCCGCGTTCAAAGGCCACGGCTGTCCCATCCAGCTCATAAGCTCCGTATGATCCTTGTACGAATCGTTCGTGTTCGGATGAATTAACACCCTGCAAAAAGATGCGGTACGCCGCGTGAAGTCAGTTACTAAATCCATAAAGCGGCAACACATGATAACGTGAAAGTTGGAGCACAGAAAACGAACATCGAACATCACATAACGCAACGCACCAGGCGTATCGAAGATGTGTAAGTATATCAGAAACTTTGATCAGGCGGCCGTGTGGGCCAAAGGAGGCTAGAGAAGCCTGGAGAAGACTTGCAGTTGCATGTTCGACTTTTGGCGACCTCCAGCGATTTCCTTGGACTTACAACAGGCTCCTCGATCATGCTTTCGCACGCGCGCGAACAGGTGCGAACGCGAAAATAAGCAGACCCAGATGAGAAAACGAGTTCAAAAAAGGATAAAACATATCCGAAATTCGAGGAGAAGAAGGGGAAGGATCGCGACGTACGAGCAGGGTCCCCTGTATACGGTAAGCCAAGAAAAAAGTGCGCCAGTTTGGTGCGGGGTAAACGTGTTCACTTCAAACATTGCAGTTGGATGTGGCCCTACGAAAGTTATCAGATAAGGACAATTCCGGAAGCGAAGGTTACACGAAGGAAGACACCAGCCCAATAAGAATCAGGAGGCTGGTAACAAAATTTCGATGAGAAAATACTAACCTACAGGCTTGTCCCAGAACTTGTATATCCGGAGCTGCACAAATTGCAAAGCGTCAAATATATGAGTTCTTCGTTCCCGAAGCACAATAACGAGGCGCTGAAACACAATGGCCCTACTCACCTCCGGAAATTCCCTCCGAATTCTCTCATGCAGCTCCCTCGCGTACTTTGTCTGCTCGGCATTCAAGGGCATGTAGTAAACTATCAAAAGGTTATTTTACAGGTCCAAACAGGAGGGACTCTGCCATCGAACGCGTGCGTCGCTCGTGGCACCGGTTCCGAGAGAAAAGTCAAGGACAACTCACTGTGAAAATCAAATCCGTTGTTAGACGAGTCGATCGGCTTTGGAAATTCGTCGTATGAGGAGGACTTTTCCCCTGGTGGATTGTAGAGCGACTTTCCATCGGGGTTAATAGTGGAAGGCAGGGGTTCCGCGTTCTCATAGCCTTCTAGCGGTGATTTGTACGACATGTTGTCAGGAGACGAAAGAGAATGGGTGACTGACGGGGGCGCCTCGCCTGGAAGACATCTGACAACTTATATGTTGGAGAGCGACGTGTGGTCTCGTTCGGGCTGAGAAACGAATTTGAAGTTGGCTGACAAGAATATGGAGTACAGCGTCAGCACAGTGAGGTCAGCGAAGGAATAGATTAGATAATTGAGATGAGTGGTTGATTACGCTATAGCCTTTAGGCGGCTAATCAAAAGATCAGATGAGATCAAACGCACGCGTTTTATCTTTGGCACAACTCACTGCAAGTCGGTGGTCATCAGAGCACTGCAGGGGGTATCCTTCACACCCATCTAATGTCTAGATGAGGAGTGGGAGTAGGACTATGAAACATGATCTGAATTTGCAAAAGTACTTACAAGCTGCCACTTGTACACTAAGTTTGGAGACCAGGCAGGTACGAGGTACGACAAATGAAGAGCATTGTAAGTACAAATATACGAGCCTGAGTGTGCCGTAGATGAGAGTTGTACCAGGCAGTGAAGGACCCGTAAATGTTTTGACAGATAACCCGTGCCCACAAGTTATATGTAACGATAAGATGACAGGGCGTGGGGGCAGATTTGATCACGTCCAGAATACGATAAGCGTGGAAGGTACAATCGAGGAATGATAAGTACAGTGAACTATAGTTGTGAAATGGGCAAGGTGGAATGCATCAGATTCTTGATGATGAACAACTGGAGGATATCAGAAGAGTCGGACTTCGTCTGAGGCATTGAGATGGGAAGGCAGTGAAGAGAAGTATTTTGGTAGATCAATGACGAGGTGATGGATAGAAATAGTGGGAAGAGGCGGTAGATAAGTTTGAGAGCGACATAGATAGACAGGTGCAGGAGAATAAATGATGGAGAGCACACGAATCCGAGGAAAGCTCAAGTGAGGGAGAGATTAGCCGGCGATTAGCGAGCCGGTAGGAGTGAGAGGTGAATTCATGCGCTGGGAAGGAAGAGAAAAGAGAGTAGGGGGAGTGAGAAGGAGTGAGATGGGTGAACAATGGGTCTGAAGAACAATGGGAGGGTGGTTACAAAATGAGGGAAACAGGGGGCGGCTTGGCAGGATACGGGGCGAGGCGGGAGTTGAGAATGAGAGGAGGCGATCTGCGGGAGATCTGGGTTCAATGGCATGACTGCAGGGTCCCTGCTCGCACTAGCTACTCAGCCCTCCTCTCCTTTTCTCCGCGCAGTCTCCATTCCTCCCACTCTCTCTTTCCTCTGTCGACTCGTTGGATTTGTTCTCTCCATTCTCTCAAGAACATTCCTTTCGCACCTTAACACAGCTTCGCAGCATCATCATCATTCAGCTGTGATTTCCAGTCAGTCGCCCCCTGTCAACTATACCTCCGTCGTGCCGTGCAGTCTGAGTCTCAGGGCCCGCCCGTGCACTAGCTGTCCATTTTATTTTTTTATCTTTTCTTGTTTGCTGTCCTCCCGCGCTCCTTCGGAGTTCTTTCTTGGTTCATGAAATCATCCTCATCATCCTCCACCAACTGGATTTCGAGGCCCCATCATCGAGACGCCCCCGCTTCTTCCCCCGCCCACGATCACCTCGCCCCCCCTCTCACCCCGTCCTACACCTCCCCAAGGGCTGCCCCCTCCCCACCTGGCTCAACACCCAAGCCCTCACTCAAGGCTCAGTTCCAAACCGTTTTCAGGAAACCGAATAAACCTTCTTCGCTTCGCTCCGCCTATTCCACTTCTACCGCCACCACCACCTCCAGCGAGAGGGACAACCCACACCCTTACGCCGCCATCGTTATGCCTCCCATCCCCGTCGTCTCCTCTCACAATGCCTTCGACGATGAGGAGGAATGTCCCGTCTGCCTCGAGCCCCTTAGTTCCAGCTTCCGTCTTCCAGGCGAAAAGCCACACATCGTCCCTGAGTGCGGTCATGCTCTACATGAAGTACGTTCTTTGTTCCCTCTTTCACTCTTATCCTTGTCTCTTACACTGCCCACCGTCCAGGCCTGCTTCACAGCAGTCTATGGCCCACCGCCCAGCCAAAATGATCGTACAGCACCTCGCAAGTCCAATCTAGGCGTCTGTGGTGTCTGCCGAAGACCTATGAAGGTCGGTGATGGCGATGGGGGCAAATCCAATAGTCAGTTTCCTTTTTTTTTTACAAGCACTCTCCCCGTCGATCGATAAATTGACCCATTTATTCAGAGCTCGCCGCGTTAACCGGAATGGGTGACAGCAAGTCAGCTATGCTCTACCCTGGACGCGATACCCCTACTAATCGGGCACGCGGCCAGTCAACGCCACATCCCTACGATCCCAATGAAGACGATCCGCTCGACTTTACTGGCTCTGTCCGTTCCCACCCTTCAAATGAACGCTCGCAGTATATCGTCGCCCCATCTATTCAAGTCCGCTCTGAATTCTCTTCACTGACCCGCACCAACGACGTCAGTCAGCCTTTAACATGCATCGTCGTTATCGAGCTTCCGGGGAAGCGACCAGTAGCCACCGTCCCTGGTCCTGTTATGTCAGACAACTTCAACGCCAGGAATGGACACCTCCACAATCGGCATGAGACCACCGACTCTGGTCACTCCAGTCCTGTTCCCGACCGCACCATACGCCAACGCCAGCCCTTCCGAGATCCCGAGTCTTCCCCTCGGGAACAACCAAATCGATCTCTCATACCTTCCCAAGACAACCACTATGCCTCGTCGTCCAATGGACACGGCTCGGCTTCTTACCAATCCAACACCCTCATTCACTCCGAAGAAAATTCCCCGTTCCACGCCATCACGGAAGACCTCAGGAACCGCATCATCGACTGGAAAGGACATCCGCTCTCTGATCTAGGGCCTCTCCAAATGTATGACCTCTTATCCGTTAGGAGAGACTCCGCCATCCGCGAGTTCTACGTGTACCTCTTCAAGGAAGCCATCATCTGTGTCGTAGAAGAAAAGAAGCGCGGCTTGGGTCGACTTCTGTCTAGTGCTTCCGGACTTACCGACAACTCTTCCATTCCGTCCAACGGCCACTCCAAGAGCGTATTGCGCCTCAAGGGCCGGATCTACGTTCGGCACATAAAAAATGTCATTGCCTCCTCTGCTGCCGGCGAGATGAGCCTCACAATTGATATGGAAGATGAGCTGGCATCATTCATCCTCATCTTCAAGGACCGCTCTTCCCTCGAGGCATGGAAAAATAATATCCAGGCTCTCGTAAACATGTTCCAATCGCAGAATAGGCGGATACAGCAACCTGAGCCGACTCGCCCTCTCGACATCGAGGAGTTTGGTGGCAGTCAGAAGGCGATGCGGATGTTGAGTGGTAGCACACAAACGACAGTGAGTACAGTGGATAGTCAACTCAACGGATCCACCCGGTCGACCATGTCTTCCTCCACATCTTACAACTCTATGATGAATAATCAGCGAGGACCTCAGATGCAGCACAAACTCTCGACATTAGGAGAAGACGACGAGATGAGCACCTACGATTCCCCTACGGGCTTGGTTACTCCTACACCTCCGCGGGCCCGTCAAACTCCCTAACCCCTCTTCCTCACCCACCGATGGATCTGATTCTCGTAATATCTCTCCCACCGCCTTCTGCAGTACCAAGCACCGCACAGTTGAAGATTCGCGTAATCAAGGCAACCCTGGACTTCCTTGCTGCGTCCATGTCGCAGCGAGACCGGCTTAGCTTGGTTACATTCGAAGTTGGAGTTGCGGGTCGTGTGAGGAAGACGCCGTTTTTGAGCGTCGGAAAGACGCAAAGCCGGCAGAGACTAGAGAAGTTTATTGATGAAACTGGGGTTCGGTTAGATGAAAACCAGGATGATTTCTTGGTCAGGGGGTCGAAAGAGGAGAAGACGGATGTTGTTACTGCTGTGAATCATGGTGCGTATTGTGTTGTTCCTTCCAAGTGCCGGCGTTAATAATAAATTTTTAGGTCTTGATGTTGTTCTTCAGCGTAAGGCAAAGAACCCGATCTCCGGTATGATACTGGTCAGCGATGCTGCCGACAGTACTCGTCGGGCACAGATGGACCTTGTTCTTGCACGAGCGGAAGCGGCAAACGTACCTATCCACTCGTTTGGATACGGTCGCTCACACGACCCGGCATCTCTATGGCTCATGTCCAATCATACCAGTGGCACGTACACGTTTGTCAAGGATTGGTATGACCTGCGAGACTGCGTTGCTGGCTGTGTGGGTGGCATGATGTCGATTGGTCTTCTCAATATGAAGTTGCACATGAAGATTGTCGATAGCCATCGCTTCCGGATTCGCAAGGTGTCTGGAGGACCTTCTTCCATTCTTGCCTCTGATGGTCAGAATGTTGATATCGATGTCGGTGAGCTTCGATATGGCGAGCGGAAGGAGATGCTCATCGAGCTCGAGCTCGACAACACTGACATGCATCAGCGCGTGCACAGTCAACAACGAAGTCCTCCTGGGCGTGCGCTAACTGGTACCGACCAGTTTGTCCAGAGCATGGGTTTGGACTCACTGACTATTGACGATTCGCCAGACTTTGCGGACGGCATGATGGATAGGATGATAGATGAGGTGCCTGTCTTGGAGGTGGATGGGACATTCTTTGACCCAGCTGCTGGCAAGAGTGTTGCCCGTCTAGCACATCCAGTACTTCTGACAATCACACTGTTGCCAATGTCCACATCACCACCACGGCCACCTTCAACAGTATCAGATTCTGTTATCGTGCGCCGACGGATGGAGCTCCTCGCATCTGATATGATCACCCGCTCCCTCGTTCTAGTATCAAGAAGAAATTTCCCTCAAGCACAAAAGATCATGAACGAGACTAAACGTATTCTTCACACTGTTCTTCAAACCATTTCACGTTCATTACCCGCTCCCAACGCAAATGGAAGCACTGTCCGCAATCGAAAAGAGATCCTCACGCTTGGGGCAGTGCGTGCCATGCAGGCAATCCTGCAAGACCTTCAAATCTTATCCGAGGCGTTAGAAGAGAATGTCGAACTCTTCGCGCATGACCAGCGAAACTTCGGTGCCCAGCAGGTATGTGTATTTCTTTTTATGATATTAGTGAATAGGTGCTGAGATAACCCTTTCCGCTAGGCGATGATCCTTAGAGATCAAAAGAGCTGGAGTGGTCGAAGTGCAACAGAACGTCTATTCTGGACAACAGATAATTCTATTGAGCTGGTCTCTCGAAGTACCGACTGGGTCACGCGAGATTAAACCTCGCATGTCTTTCCTTTCAGCGTTTTTCCTCATCTCATTGTCATTTCTGCTTTATCTTTCCTTAGTACATATATATCCATCATCTTGACGTTCCTTACCTACAATACTATTGTACCATTTATTATTGTATGCATGGCGAGCTGCCTTTAAATAGGCTCGGTGCTTTCCTTATTTCTCACTGTGACGTTGCTCTCCTTAATCATGGTCATTCTGTCACTGTTTGCCTTCTTTCCTGGTCACTGCTTATCATCGGGCTTGATTCTCTGCGAGGCAGTCGCAGAGGTAAAATATCCACATTCAATTATATGATCCATGCTGTACTATAATCTGTTATACACTTTCTTGCTCATCTGCTGAAGCTCTCGCAGGGTCATTCTGAAAGTCGAAGATGGCTCTACCGCCATTGTGAATACGAGGAAGAAAGCTAAACCGCAGTACTTGCCATGAGATATGTAACATGTTGCACTAGCACATAGTATTTCAAGTCTAGATTGGTCCACGTACATTTAGGTCCAGGTGCAAAGGCCGGGATACGTTTCAAAATGAGAAGTCTTACGTAATATACTCTGGAGGGCCTCAACTTTCAAGTCGTGTACCCGAGTTTCCACCGACGTTGCGCGCAGTCTGAATCTTATATGTTGAAGCGGAATGTTCAGTATTTTTTAGTAGCACATACTGAACAATCCCGATGCTTCAACTTTACGGTGTGTCTTGGCTAGTGACTAGTGACTTCAAAATGCGACATCTCAGTCGAAATATAAGTCACATCTCCAGAGTGGTTGTAAGTAAGTAGGCGCGTTGCCACCAAACGTTTAACGGTGTAACTGGGAATCAATTATAGACCCGATTACATAAGCCAATTCGTGGCAGAAAGACGCGAGAAGTTTAACAGGTCATTCAATTGCCAGCTACCTCCCTTATTTCCATCTCCCACCAGCATTTCACTCCTTCCACCTCCAGTCATGGCGGGAAAGGGAAAAGCACCTACCCTCAGACATAGGGCGCACGCTGCAGAGTCTTCCAGTGTTGAGTTCGAACAAACTCAGGATGACGAGCATGTTCACGTCGTCTTTCAAAACCCGGTACGTTTGGTTGCCAGCAGTCATGCATTTATTGTTCATGAACGACACACAGGCCCACCGCAATAAAATCGAACAACTCCTTGACACACCAAAAGGAAGTGCCGTGGTTGTGGCGACGTTAACAGCACTTGCTTTCGCGTTACGCTTCTATAAGATCAATCATCCCGACCAAGTCGTGTAAGCACCGGCATCTGTGAGCTGTCTAACCTCTTGACATTTATTACTAGTTTCGATGAGGTTCACTTTGGAAAATTTGCTGCTTATTACATTCTACGAGAATACTACTTCGATGTTCACCCTCCTTTCGCAAAGATGCTTTTCGGGCTAGCAGGCTGGTTCGTTGGTTTCGACGGCGACTTCAAGTTCGAAAATATTGGTGATAGCTACGCGTTGCATCATGTTCCTTTTGTTGGTATGCGGGCTCTTCCCGCCATCCTCGGCAGTCTTACAGTTCCGGTGGTATATGCCATTATGAAAGAGAGTGGCTACCCTACCGTTATTGCAGCGTTCTCTGCATCTTTGGTTCTCTTCGGTAAATTGTGTAGTTTTTGTAAATGCACTAACCATACTAATCACGCATTTCCAGATAACGCCCATGTTTCCCAGTCGCGCTTAATTTTGCTTGACGCCACTTTGATATTCTTTATGTCTCTCACTATATACTCATATATCCGGTTTAGGAAGCTTCGCTACTGGTTAGTTCGAAAGAAATTTTGAGTTATACTGCAGCTGACGCAACTCTAGGGAGTTCAATGCCGAATGGTGGACATGGCTCATTCTTACCGGAGTTTTCATGGCTTGCACTTGGGGCTCCAAAGTAAATGGCATTTTGACGGTTGCAACCATCGGCATTGCAGTATTGATCGACCTTTGGGGTATCTTGGATCATAAGAAGGAAGGACATACAATGGTTTGTCCACGCCTTCTTTTATTTTGGGTAGTACTCTAACTTTTCTCAGGATTATTTCTGGAAACATTTCTCTGCTAGAGCAATTGGGCTCATCGTTGTTCCCTTCGTTATCTACCTCTCATTCTTTTACGTTCATTTCGCCATCCTCACTAAGTCAGGATCGGGCGATAACTTCATGAGCCCTGCATTCCAAGAGACCCTAGCTGGCAATGAAATGCTTTTGAACAGTCAAGGTACGGTGTACCTTTTGCTTTTTAATGCTATACGACTTACTGGGATCAGAAATCCGGTATTTCGATGTCATCACTATGAGACACAAGGATACCAAGGTCTTCCTTCACTCACATGCTGAACGCTACCCCTTGTCATATGAGGACGGTCGTATCTCCAGCCAGGGTCAACAAGTCACTGGCTATGGACATAACGATACCAATAATTTCTGGCAGATTATCCCCACCAAGTCACTTCCTGAGACCGGAAGAGGACGCATTGTTCGCCACAACGATGTTATCCAGCTTCTCCATGTCAACACTGAGACTCATCTTTTGACTCATGACGTTGCTTCTCCCTTAATGCCCACCAACCAAGAATTCACTACATGGCCTAAGAACGATTTCTCTCGTCACAACGATACCCTATTCCAGGTTGTGCTCACTGATGGCGACGAAGGGCAGCCTTGGAAGAGCAAGTCCGGTCACTTCAGGTTGATCCATATGCCTACCAGAGTTTCCATGTGGACTCATACCAAACAACTCCCCGACTGGGCCTTCAAACAACAAGAGATCAATGGAAATAAGAGTCCCACTGAGAAGTCTGCAACATGGTATGTCGATGAGGTTGTAACCAAGCACGGTGAGCTGCGATCTTTTGTGCGAACAAGATGTGTTTGCTTATAATACCAGATGACGACGATGAATATCAGGACGACAAGCCAGTCCTTAAGGTCCCAAAGAAGATGAACTTCTTCCGTAAATTCGGCGAGCTTCAGTTACTTATGCTGCAGCATAATGCTGGTTTGACTGCATCCCACCCATATGCCAGCAACCCAATAAACTGGCCATTCCTGTTAAGTGGCATAAGCTTTTGGACTAACAATGACGACAAGAAACAAATTTACCTTATTGGAAACCTGATTGGGTGGTGGACTTGCGTTGTTGGGTTGTCCGTCTACATTGGGATTCTCGGTGCTGACCTCATTGCACGCCGCCGTGGCATGGATCCTATTCCCGATCGTAAGTTATTTAATTACCACAACGTTTTCATAATTAACGAATGTGTATAGAAGTCCGTAACCGCCTGTGGAATAATGCAGGCTTCTTCCTTCTCTTCTGGGCCGTTCATTACCTTCCTTTCTTCCTTATGAGCCGTCAGCTCTTCATCCACCACTATCTCCCTTCTCATCTGGCTTCCGCCCTGATTGCTGGTGCTGTACTTAACTTCATTCTTAGTGAGACCTTCAAGTTCCCGGTCTCCATTTGGGGTCCCAAGACACGCTCGCGACCTTCCACGTACTCCGACATTGGACTTAAGGGTCCAGTCATTCTTGTTGTTTTCGGCATTTTCCTCTTCTTCATGTTCTCGTATCTCGCACCTTTGACATACGGAACACCTGGGTATGTTTAACATTTTTTTGATGTTTTTATGGCAAATACTGATATTTCACTTCAGATTGACTGGAGAACAAGTGAACAGCAAGAGGTTGTTGTCTACTTGGACGCTGCACTTCGCCGCGAAAAAGACTCACGAGCTGTAGAGGATTCGTTTCTGAGGAGACAGATGGTTTAAACACTAGCTAGTGGTGCATTCCCAGGTGTAGTTTTTGTATATAAGAGTACTGCTTTCTGGAGGAGACATTTGGAAAGAATACGTATATTACTAATTATCTCTAAACCTGTGTATCGAGATTATCTCAAGGTGGCGCTGCGGAGGACGTCCAGAAACATCCTATACGGCCTGAGTAGAAGACTGCGGCACATTCTGGGCACATTAGAACATATCTACCCTTCAAGTGAAGTATGAAGTAGACTTGATTCTGTTACGCTACAGTGTGATATGACGCCGTGGCTCCAGCAAAAGAACATCACGAACTCAGTTGAATTACAGCTGTTTGCAAAAAGGTTGGCACTCGCGCGCGTGAACAAAATACATTTGTAATAAAATAATAATGTGATCGAGCTGCCGCTTTTGGCCAGACTGTAGCGCTCTCCGGTAGAGACTCGTTCTACCTTTGTTCACCCCACACTTTATGACCTGTATAGCTGTCTCCTGCTCATATATATATTATTGTTCTTATAAACATGCCCTCCAAGCGTCTTAATAGTTCTACATCTACCGCACTCGCCAACGCCAGCCGCATTGGTACCTCAGGGCTGGATCTTCTTTCACATATGTGCCAACTGGCTGCGGACCATGATCTTTTCTTACCGGATGATGCAACACCTCCAATTACTCAACATTTTACATCAGGAGAGAACACTGTTGACTCTAGGTGCTGGGGGGGTTGGAGTGATGCTGAGAACGGCTTAGAGGAGTCTGATATAGAGGCTGAGAGTCCCATTCCTGAAAAGAGACGACCTGGACGTCCGAAAAAGAATACTAGTCTCAGTCTGTTCTGGATGTTATTCATATTGAAGGCAACTGACAGGTTACTCATAGCTACTGCTGAAACATCAGATACTCGTACTAAAACCGCTGACAACAAAATAACTTACTCACTGGCACTGTTTTCGTTAAAAGAACTTGCAAAACCAAAAGGAAAACGTGAAGCCGAGAACCGAGTCTTGGTTTTGAGAGCCGATATGTTATGGCTAGACTTCCAGGATCAAATCAAGATCCAAATTATGAATACGCTATTCAAAGACGAGACTGGAGATGTTCCAACTTCAAATTATAGGGTTTTATATCACATACGCAGTGTTGTTCCAAATCCTATTCCACTCATGAATGAAGAAGATTACCGATCTCTGCTAGATTTCGCGAAAGGAAAGCGAATGGGAACATTTTATAATGTTCAGATTACTGTCAATCAGCAAGTTTCCATTGATGAGGACAAAGAGGTATGCAGTGCTTCACTGCTTGTATGCTAATTGCTAACCAGTGGCACCTGCTTTCTTATGCTACGATGTCCTTCAGAATTCTAATCCACAAAAAGAAAACTCCGGAAGGTCGAATAAGCGAAAGGAAGTGATCTCTAGTAGTACTGACACGGATGAGGATGAGGGCGCAAGGAAGTTGGATAAGAAGAAGAGGAAGAAGAAGAAGAAGAAAACGAAGGTGCAGTATTGAATCTTACCTTTCTATCAGCATGAACTGATTTGCGATTGCTCATTGAATGATAGGCGGAGATAAAGTCACAGGAGCTCGATGGGAATTATGCAATGAATGAAAATATTCGAGCTCTTCGAGCACGTTGGGAATGTAGTGCTGCTGGTTGCTTTGGGCCACATTGTTTTGTTCCTCCTGATGGTGGAAAGCATATTAGACTCACAAATGAACATTTTGAAAAGTGGGCCGCTGCAATTGTAAGCATCATTTGAACATTGCAATTTACATTACAGCACCTAATTGACTGTTAATTGTAGCTTCATAGTATTGGTAAAGAAGTACCCACAGCGACGCTTGACGTTCCCCCAAATCACCGCCTTTTTGACGAAGTAACGATCAAAGCAGCACCATCATCACTTCTCCAAGCTCGACTCAATGCTGCTGCGAAAGAAAAATCAGGGGCAGCTGCTCCAGCCAGTCAAGGATTGCCTGTGATCAATTTTGTCCTACCAAATGATATGTTTAGTGCTCTACGCAACATCCCTCAGATCACTGAGCAATCAACACCACATCCATCTCACACACCAGCCGTGCCTCAAACTCAAGTTGTCGCAACCGACAACTTGATACCTATGGGATTCAAGGCTGGCCCCAAACTCCTACTTCAAGATTTTTGTGTTCAGTATGAGCTTACAAATGCCATTCATACTCGCTTTACGGAAAATGCCTATCGCAATACAACAGGATTTCGCTACATGACGGTTACAGGCTTAAGGCAAATGGGGTTCAGAGAAGGAGAAATAGCAGATATTAGAGATGCTGTTGAGACGTGGGCACAAAGAGTAGACAATTAGGACCGCTATCACAATCATTGCACTGGTACCAGTAGACTTGTACAAGTAATACATTGATTTAGAACCTAACAATACCCAGAGTGCATAAAATAACCCAATGCATCGTCATCTGTAATAATGTTCATAATTTCCATTAGTTCGTAAATCATACCATCACCATTGGTTGCCATCAGAATTGCATGCCTTCTGATAAAGGCCTTCACCTTAGAGAAAGCCTCTTCAATCGGGTTGAAGTCAGGAGAATATGGCGGCAGATACTCCAGTCGCACACCATGTAGTTCCAATAGTTCTCGGATCTCAGGGCCTTGATGTATTCGAGCATTGTCCATGATGAGAACGCTCAGTGGGCCTGGAAATGGGGTGCACAATGGCATGACTGAATGCTCGAGATAACGAAGAAATCCTTCCTTTGTGAGAGATCCTTCCACCACAGTGTTGCTTATCATCCCATCAATTGTAAGAAGGCCTTCCGCAGAAAAGCGCCGCCCACGTATGAAGACTCCTTTCTTAACTGCACGAGTACCTTTTCGTGATCGCCCATACCGCCTATAACTGGTCCTCTCATCCTTCAATACTTCATCTAAAAAGCCAAGTTGCTCAGGAGTGTAGGCAGCCATTCGGCGCACAAAATCAGCTCTTCGTTCCTCGTTCCTTTCAGTAGCGATCTTCTTCAACTTTTTGCGAGAGACACCAGCATGTTCCAGAGCTCGAAATATGGTAGTGAAATGTGCAGCAATGAAGCGATTGGTTCTAAGAAGAGTTCTAAGTTCATCTAAGAACCAATCTGGTCTATGTTTGACAATTCGGAGAAGATAGTCGATATCGTCAAGATGAAAAATGCGAGGACGCCCAGGAAGACCAGTAGTATGATGGATTATGTTGCCAGTTTCTCTCCACAGCTTGAGAATCCGGAAAAAGTTCTTCGGCTAATGCGTAAGCAATCTAATATATCAACCATCTCCAGCTTATCGTGCTCATATAGCCTAATGGCAGCCCATTTGACATCATTTGATATGGCACGGTAGCCCATGTTATGTGTGCCAGAGATTGGCCAGGGGTGTGTGGTTGGTTAGAGGTTGGTTAGAAGCTAGGAGTAGAGAAATCTCAACGGCAACCAGACTCCAGAGTGCTCAGTCTGGCCAAAAGCGGCAGCTCGATCACATTATTATTTTATTACAAATGTATTTTGTTCACGCGCGCGAGTGCCAACCTTTTTGCAAACAGCTGTAATATTTGTAGTAGATAAACCAATGTGGACAGTACTATGTATTAACTAAAAATACAATGACATTGGTACGATAACCTAGAGAATAACAAATGTCATGCCAGACAATACCGTAGCCTGAGCACAATGACTTGACAATGACTCTGCGCAGTGCGCAATCAAGAAGGTACGTTGGACCAATGACAGCACAGCCACGGGTTGTTGCATTCTAGTCGTCACTCGGACGTCGCTGTTCTTGACTGGAATCTGCAGGATACCTGTGATCATGTTCAACGCTCCTCGTCCCACCCAAAGAAATGTCGGCTCATCTAACACCGGTTTTGGAGGAAGTTTTGTTAACGACAACCCGCTCGCAACTTCCGTGTATGATGATGGTCTTGACCCTTGGAGTTCTACTCCCAGCCCGGCCCCGACTCCCATCCCCCACGCTCCTAGCTCTGTCTTCAGCAATGTCATAGGTATGCTCCAAATATACGCGCTATCTGGAGATCTTGAAATTCTAACTGCTCTCTAGCGGACGCCACAGTTCCTTCAATCTACCACCGTTCGTTTGCAGTTGTCGACCCCGACAATACTGGAGAAACATCCGTTAATTCTCTTTCACGCGTTTTGAGCACCTCTTCTCTCCCTGCGTCTACAATTGATAAAGTAGTGTTTTATCTTGCTTTGCTGCGTACGATGTTCATTCACGACATATAGATCGTTAACCTCGTAAGCTCGCGTCCACGAGTATCGAAACTTGAGTTCTTTGTTGCTCTTGCACTAGTCGCATTGGCACAGGCGGGGAAAGGTGAGGTATTGATGTTTACAACTATAGCACATTTTGAAATCTAACAACAGACGTCAGATGTTAGTATTGAGCAAGTCGCTGCTTTGTCTTCCCAAAACTCTCTGCCTGAGCCCACTTTGGATTTGGATCGACTTCAAAATTCAAACTCCACATTCAACCCTGTGTTACCTAACTACCGCCAGAATAGTGCAGCAACTATCCGTGCACCAACGTATTCAGACGATCCGTGGACAGCTCAGCCTCAGTTTCCCATAAATCCTGTACGGGCCCCTAACTCATTTGGTGCAGGCGGAAGCCTAGCCAACGGCGCATCGTCAGGTCTTTCGGGCTCAGGATTGCTGAAAGATTGGTGGAAACGCCAGGAAGCGGTCAAAGTTAGCGTACTTGGCCAACAAGGCTTTATTCTCAACCGTTACACTGTTTATGAGATATCATCGGATGTAAGTCACTTTGTGACCTTAGCATGACCTTAAACTTACTGTACGTGGGCGGCAGCGAGGAGCCCCTGTTCCTAGAAGATATTCGGAATTTGTTTACCTATGGGACTGTTTAACACGGAGATACCCTTTCCGACTATTTCCTGCCCTTCCACCTAAGAGAATAGGACGTAAGGACACATTCTCATTTTCTTGAATCTGCTCTCAAATCAATACCCAGCGGATGAACATTTTATCGAGCAACGGAGAAGAGGACTGGCAAGAGCAATAAACTTTGTGATGTAAGACTTGTCGGTGTTCAGTATTCGAGTAAATTTACACTGCGCCTAGAAACCATCCCATTATGAAAGAGGACGGTATATTGCAGGTGTTCCTCACTGAGCCCTCCTTCGAAAACTGGCGGAAGCAAGCTAGCGTTACGCTAGATGAAGAATCTGCCTCGAAGCGCGTTGACAAAGTTGAAGAAATGACAATTCCATCCGACCTTGAAGACAAGATCGTGTACTGTGTTTCCTTCCATTTTTCACGGTGGAGATTTACGTTGTGATATAGGACCGTGAGGACGAGACTCAACCCTCTCATCGAGCAGTGGCAAAGGATATGTATTTTTGCGGAGCGCATTATAAAAAGGCGTGAAGCAGCTGCGGTACGATCACCTCCAGCCCTTAGACGTGCGTACCTGCCAACTCACTTCTCGTTGCCTGATTTCTCCCCTTCGTCGACAACATCTTCTCTGCCGGGACTTACACCGCCTGTCTTTTCTGCACCAACTTCTCCATCTCTCAATCAATCAATACGCGATATGTTTAAACCATTGCATGTCTCGCATCATGTGGAAGAACAGGGTGATCTGTCACGATTAACAAATACTCTGAGAGCTGTTATCGAAGTTAGCGAGCCATGTTGGAGGGGTGACGATTGTGAATTGTCGACTGGCATTCGTCTGGGGTTGGGTCAGGTTGCAAATCACGCCCAGCGTCACTCGGAATTATCAGAGACAAGGGTAAGACAGTATACCATATGCTACATTTGTATTGAGGCTGACATTTCTTAAGACTCGCACCCTACTTGATACAACACTCGAAGCCTTAAAGGTAAAATTTCAGTTTTCGTTACGTCTTCTGGGTCTCAATTGTGTTCTTAGAGTCAAAGAGACCTTTATATTGCTACTCGCGACCTCTTTATTCGCCATGATCGGCTATCTGTAGATCAAGTGGAACGCTTAAAGAAGAAAGTCGAGACCAGCTCTGTGAAGCTCGATGGAATCCGCGTTGCTCAAAAAGAAGGCTGGCAAGAAGATGTCCAGCGGCTCACAGATCTTATTGAGAAAGATCAAGCTACCATTGCTGCGCAGCTGAGCCGGCGAGTCTTCATCCGTGCTTGGTGCGTGCCTTTTAAAATGTATTATAGTCCGATACTTATGAGACGTTAGCATGTGGCATGAACTTCGTGTTGTACTTCACAATCGCGAGAATACCCTTATGACTCAAACTGTGCAGAACTTTGCCCGCGAGGAGCAGGAGTTTGCAGAAAGGGTGCTAAATAACTGGATATCCCTTGGAGAACGTGTGGAAAATATGCCCTTCGAATAAATGTGCTTCACATACGAAGCTGATGACCCTTTAATGACCGGATGTAAACTCTATGTTCTATCATAACTCTTTATTTCTCATGATAATACATTTACGATCCATTCCGCCATACCATGCGGCTGCCATGCAATGTGCAGGCTGTCGCTCATAATACATCCTAGTAGGCGACCCAAATGCATTGAACTCGGCTGGTTCCAGCTCTTGTATGTTGTTGGTATTCTGTACGCGGTTGAAGGGGAAGTTGTATGATCTATCACTACTCCAGTTTTACAAACATATTATCATATTCTCGTAAGTGGGCTCATTGCTAATAATACACCAAGGTCTCGACTTGAGACGAGCAATAAGCATAAAGAACCTAGCTTGGTTGTATCGCCAATCCATGGATTATCTCCAATATAGCGGGATGTCCAGTAGAGTGTGTACAAGAACGACTGACAAGCCACTTGAATATCGCGTTCATTCGCGCGTGGCAGTCATCTAATACGATTAAGTCGTAGGGTGGTGGTGATTTCCAGATTGACGCAGAATGCCTATTCTTCTTCTTCCTCTTCTTCCTCTTCTTCCTCTTCTTCAAGTCCCAACCTTCGGTTCTCTTCGCGGTCGCGTTCGATTATCATAACCTTGTGTTCCGCTTCTGTAACTGTATCATCCCAAGTCACGAAGAGTTCTGATAGTGTATCCACCTGACAACGAATTAGCGACGTTCATTCACGCGAAGGGTAGAGTGAAACCTACATAGGTAGCATGCCTATCCACCAAAGATGCTATTCGTTTTTCTAGTGCAGCGGCAAGTTCAAGGTCTTCATGGTGTGCATCCAAAAGTTTGTTTAACCTTGGCTGAAGCACCTCGTAATCTGAACTCGACGTCAGAATACGATCCTCATGAGCATTTGAGTATACATACCTGTCAATCGACCGGCTTCAGTGATGCCTTTCTTCTCGAGAATCTCAATTTCGCGCATATCGCGGTCAGCAGCGCGTATATCTGGCTCCATCTCAGTAATAAACGCTTCCAGCTCCTCCGGTGTCATATTCTCATACGTCGGAGGTTCTGGAAGTATCCCAGACAACGCAAAGGCAGGCGTTAAATACTGATCATGCTGCTCATCTAAAACCGAATGAGAGTCAACCCAGACGCGTTCTAAGAGAAACCTACAGTGGTCCATAAACTTCTTCAGTCCCTCGTTCCCCTCAACAACCGCGTTCAACCTTCTCTGGAGATCTTCTACGAGCCTCACGAGAGTTTCGCCGTGCCTCAGGTGCTCTACTTCCCTTGCCTTTGCCTTTGCGTCCTGCTTAACGCCCAGCACAATAGCCTCGAGCCACCTCAGTCGTAATTCCAAAGCCAGCTCTGGATCAATCACAGCAGGATGCGTCATAACTTGGGATGTGGGCGAAGGTAACAATGTAGGAGCCGGTTTTGACATTTCCTCCGAAATACTAGCAGGCGGTGAATGTGGGTGATTTGAATTGACGTGTCCTATTCCTGGTACTGGTGGTGGTGAAGAAGGTGGTGTGGAAAGAATCCTGAGACGCTGAATATCGCCTAGGAATACGCTGCCCAAGTGGCTGCTCATAGGACCAGATGTGAAGGCCGGGGTATTTATGCGTTATCGGGATGTAAGTAGGGTATAATCCGGTTCTATATTGCTGTGATTGCAAGCCGAGAAATGAAGTCAGACTCGTGTCGCGATATTACATTTTCCAGAAGCGGAATAGTGTACCTGATCCTTGCCTGATCCTCAGTGAAAATACAACCAAGTTCAACATTACATTCTACTACTAAGTACTAAGAAAAACTGATACAACGAATAATGACTATTTAAATAGACATCAAATGCATAGCAAATGTTCCACAGGTAGAGTATAATCCAGAACTGTGTGGGGGGATCAAATATATAACTAACAGAACGAAAAAGAACGAAAAACATAGTAACACAACTACACAGCAGAATTTGTCCTGCTCTCCATCTCCACAGGAAGCTGGCTATATCCATACTCCTCTCTTCTAGCGCTAAAGATTCCTCTAACACTCGCCAATGCAGTTCCAGCACTATCAAGGAACATACTGGTCCATGGGGCACTCTCAGACGCACTTCCTACTACAGCTTCTGGCATGATACTATCTGCTGGACGGCGCCACCATTTCAGTGTCAGCGAGCTGGTGACGACGCTAACGCTAGAGAATGCCATTGCTGCACCTGCAAGCATGGGATGCATGTACAGACCGAGGGGTAGGAAGAAGCCCATGGCAAGCGGTATACCAAGAACATTGTATATACACGCCCAAAGAAGATTGCGTCTAATCACCGAGAAGATCTTGCGGGATAGATGGAGGGCAGCGACGACATCCAAAAGGTCGGACCGCATGAGAACGATATCTGCCGCCTCGATGGCAACAGATGTTCCAGAGTTAAGAGCAATGCCGACGGTGGCAGCTACGAGGGCGGGGGAATCGTTAATTCCATCGCCGACCATCGCTACACCATCACCGTACTTCTCAATAAACTCTGCAATCATGGCTGCCTTTCCAGTGGGACTCATACTGGCCCACACGCCGTCAGGGTGAATACCAACTTGCTTAGCCACAGCTACAGCAGTCACGCCCATCTCCGGTCATCATGTTCACTTCGATGCCCATGGCATGAAGAGCGCGAATGGCGTGTCGGCTGGATGGTTTCGGCCCGTCAGAGAGGGATACTGCAAGAATAGGAGTGGGATGGATGGTTCCCTTCTCCATGAGGCCCACGTAAATGATCGTTCGGCCCAGCTTGGTCTCCTCAGCCTCGTATGCGATAAGAGAAGCAGGAATATAATGGTGTGCTTCGCCTTCTCCAGCATCACCTTCAGGGGATCGCGTCACGAACACAGAGTTTCCAATAACGAGGGTATAGGAGCGTCCGGAGCAAGTTAAAGTTGCCTTGACACCTTGCCCCGTTACGCTCTCGAATTGATCGACTACAGCTGAGGGTGCAGAGTCCCCCAGTAATTCCTTTCCAGAAGTGGCGATCGCCTTTGCAAGAGGGTGTTCGGAACGGGCTTCAGTTGCGCTAACCATGGCAATGATATCTCTTCGCGATGTCTTCCCGTCGGCACATGAACCTTCGAGATCAGCATCACCACCATACGGTTCTTGAGCCCCAGCACCCAATGATGCTACCCAGTGCATACCGACGACACTAAGCTTCCCTATGGTGACAGTACCTGTCTTATCCAAGACGACACGTTTAATGCTCCTGCTGGCTTCGAGAGCCTTTCCGCCTTTGATAAGAATACCGTTCTGTGCTCCAATACCCGTGCCAACCATAATAGCAGTGGGTGTGGCCAATCCCAACGCACAAGGACAGGCAACTACAATAACGGAAATGCACATTTGGAGACACACCGCGAACTTGCTCGCACCGTGTTTATGGAACATCATGGGAAGACTTTCTTCGCTCACGGTGCTGCTCACGACTATCCATGCCAGGAACGTCACCACGGCAAGGGAAATGACAGCAGGCACAAAGTACCCTGCCACTTTATCAGCGAACGCCTGAATGGGTGCTTTGCTCGTCTGCGCTTCCTCAACGAAGCTTGACTATCTGCGCCAGGGCGGTGTCTTTTCCGGCGCGAGTGACAATCATATCAAATGTACCTAATCCATTGACGGTGCCTCCAATAACGGCATCGCCGATTTGCTTGATAACAGGCAGCGCCTCGCCGGTGATGGCGCTTTCATCTAGACTGCTGGAACCACGGACGACAGTCCCGTCGGCCGGGATCTTCTCGCCGGGAACGAGTTTCACGGTGTCACCTACTTCAACGAGCTCGGTAGGGATCTTCTTCTCCTGAGTGCAGTGCGGTGCGTCAGTGTAAATGGTAGCCATGGATGGAGTAAGGGCCATAAGGTCGGTCAATGCGGCACTTGTCCTTCCCTTTGCCTTGTTCTCAAGGAACCGACCGAGAGAGACAAACATGAGCAACATGGTGCTCGTTTCAAAGAAGAGAAAGGGGCGGAAGTCGGGGGTAGTGTTAAACGCAGCTGCGATCAAAATGAACAGAGAATAAAAATAGGCAGCGGAGGTTCCGAGCATCACGAGTACATCCATGGTCGCTGTGCCGTGCTTGAGAGACTTGTAAGCACTGATGTAGAATTTGCTGCCGACCCAGAATTGGGCGGGAGTGGTGATGATGAGTGCCAGGACATCACCGAGGTATATCCCGTTGAAGAGGTGGCATGCCAGCATGTGTTTGATGTATGGCAGTTTGGGACCGATCATGGCGACGAAGAAACCTGGTATAGCGAAAGTGAGACTGCAGATGAAGCGGAAACGCCATTCGAGGACTTCCTTTGCTCGAGTGAGGATTGGACCTGAGTAGCGTCGTCTGCGTCGGCGAGGATAGCGTTGAAGCCCATATCTTCGATCAAGTCGACCATCTCTCTGGGGGTGATGGTGCCTCGATCGAAATGGACAGTACAGAGCTCTGTGGCGAGGGAAACGGAGACGGAGGTGACACCTGGCATTGCGCCAAGACCGGATTCGATGGATGAGGTGCAGGAGGAGCAGGTCATGCCATAGACGCGGAGCTGGACGACATCGGCGCGAGTCGGAGGGATGAGGGTGGCATCGAAACCTATGTCAGATATTTCCTGAGGGGAGGGAAGGGGGTGAGACGGATGGTGGTGCAGTGGAGTGGGGTGAGATAAACAATAGAATACGTACGTCTATGATCTTGGGGACGGTCCAGAAGGCGGGATCGTATTCCACCACGCCTCGTTCTGCGAGAAGAGCGACCTTGATGGAATGGATGCCCTTCTGGTCTCTGAGCATGCCCTCGATGGCCTGCATGAGAGGATGAGTAAGAAACAGCTGGGATGTATTAGAGTGCGGACCTCTACGCAGGAGCCACATGTCATGCCCTGTATTCTGAGCTCGCACTTGTCTGAGCGCGCTGGCTCGTCTGATTTGGCGTCGTAATCCATAGAAGAGGGGGAGAGGGAGAGGATGGGATTGAGTGGGAGGTGGGGAGGGACCTGCCCCTTTGAATGTAGATGGGAAGATGGGTGCAGGCGTCAGTTTGAGCTGTATTGTCAGAAATGGGCGTGGGAGGTGATAAATTTAGAATGTAAGGAACGTTTTGGCAGGACAAGAGTAACAGAATTGGCGCCTGCGCGAGAAATGGTCCAGTGAGCTACTCGACCAGCACTGACTTGCTCCAAGTTCAACCAGAAAACAAATTCTTGTCGTCGCTGTCGCCGCTGTTTCTGCCCACCGGAACAAGCTCGTCGCTTCTCGGCGTTGGCAACCGGCATTCGTCATCATCTGACTTTGTAAGCACTTCGGCCTTGCAATGTTTTAACAGAGTAATGTCAAAATTATGTAAATAATTGTGCTGCTCTCGCTGACTTCACTATTGATGGCAATCCAACTATTTCGGGAATACTTTCCGACTCCGATAGACCTCTACCAGACACGCCATGAACATCCGACGCGTCTCCCGTACCATCCCCCGTCTCGCTCGCAAGCTCCACACCAACCCAGCCGTATCCTCTGGCTCCGTAAACTCAGATGAAATAGCCTTCTTTTCAAAACTCTCTGCCCATTGGTGGGACGAGCATGGCGAATTTGCATTCCTCCACCGCATGAATCCCCGCTCGCGTTCAGTTCATCAAGGATAAGCTGCTAGAAGCTGCACGGGACGACCAGCCTGTAGATGCAACCGAGAAATTGACCCTCACAGTGTCCTCAAGGGGCTGGACGCCCTCGACATAGGGTGCGGGGGAGGTTTGCTGTCAGAGGTGTGTCCTTCTCATTTCCAGCCCCTCTTCACCGCCCTAATGCTCTCACTAGAGCCTTGCACGACTAGGCGCACGAACAACAGGCATCGACGCCTCCTCATCCAACATCTCCATCGCCGCCACCCACGCCTCTGCAGATCCCAAACTCACCCCTTCCTCTAAATCACTAACCTACATCCACACCTCAGCAGAAGACATCCTCGCCTCACAACAAAACAAGTACGACGTCGTGTGCTCCATGGAAGTCCTAGAACACGTCGACAACCCTGCTGCTTTCCTCTCTACTTGCGCCGAGCTGGTCAAAGTCCGTGTTTCCCATTAACCCTCTTCACGTGCTAATCAACTCGTAATAGCCAGGAGGCCACCTCTTCCTATCCACAATCTCCAGAACTCCCTTAGCATACGCGCTTACCATCTTCATGGCAGAAGATGTCCTCCGAAAAGTATCCCGCGGCACGCATACCTACTCCAAATTCATCAAACCCTCTGAACTCATTCAGTTCTTCCGCGAGTACAGATCTCCCTCTACAACTTCAGCCCCCGAATCCCTCAGTAGGCCATGGATAACAACCCCACCAGGACCCTATCTCCCGCGCACACAAGCAGAAGTCCGTGGTCTCATCTATAACCCTCTCCAGGCCAAATGGCATCTTGCGTCCAGAAACGCATGGGGCGCGACCGATTGCAACTACGTATTTTGGGTACGGAAACCTAAGGAGGGTGACGTATAAGTAGTGAGCGTAAAGGCGTACGCCGACTGTTTAATAAAGAGACGCTGCGATAGTCCTGATATTTGATGTCCGCGAGCTTTATCCTGTCGCCAGCACGGAATAATTAACGTTGGACGAGCATTTTGATTCACTGAACGTTCAGTCGCTCGGTATTGTTCAGCTGTATTTACAGGTATGTTCTCGGATCTCTTGAAACTTCAACAAATCGTGAAATAAATAAATAAGAAGGCGGGGGCACTAAAACTAGTCGTTTCCCACTCCAGTGTCGAAGTCCATTTTAATTTTAAACTGAGCTTTAATTTATGGCTATTTCCGAAACCTTAATCCATTATCAAAGGACCCATACAAACAGTCCGCAAAATTATATTCACCACATCGGCACATCCTCAAGACTTTCCGCCCTACAAGATCATTGCTATGGTTAGTACACCTCGGTATCGCTTTGCTGAGCCCCCTTCTCAGTAGGCATACGCCGGTTTTCTTTCAGCCCAAAGCCGCCTCTACCAAAGCCGCTGTCAAGCACAAGTTTGTCATTGACTACTCCAAGCCCGCCTCGGACGGTGTCTTTGATGGTGCCGACTTTGAAAAGTACCTCCATGATCGTATCAAGGTTGAGGGCAAGGCTGGTCAGCTTGGTGAATCTGTGAAGATTGCTCGTGACAGTAAGTTTTATTTTGTCCATCGTTACTTGAACATTTTCTGACTGTCTTGTATGAAGACACCAACAACAAGATCACAGTGTCTTCCAACATCCCCTTCTCAAAAAGGTACCTCAAGTACCTCACCAAAAAGTTCTTGAAGAAGAACAGCCTCCGTGACTGGATTCGGTTGGTTTTATCTCTACTACTTTTCGTGCATGTTTTTATTTTATTTTTCTAGCGTTGTTGCCTCGTCCAAGGACAACTATCAGCTCCGTTTCTACAACATTGCGTATGTGTATCTCATGTCCCAGCTGTATTCTTGTCTAACCTATTTGACGTATAGTGGTGCTGGTGAGGAAGAAGAGGAGGAGGAGTAAATACTTATTCCCATACCTCTCTTATGCTCTTACTATTCTCCCAGTTATTATGCGATTCCTGTATATCTACCATGCGGAATAATAAGACTGATCATGACGCAAACGAATTTATCACCCTTATTCTTTCAGAGTTAATTTGATACATGTATGATCACCAACTGTGCTGTTTTATTATACATGGTGTTTCTTTTCTAATTAGGTATATATCGTTCAGGTATTAACGTGTGTACTGTCCTCTTGTAATGTTGTATATTGACTGTAGTATCAAGTGTTCATCACCAGCACTCGGCCAAGCGGCTCAGGTCTTCAATAAAAAAGTTTTATGTTGCATAAATCTTCCTCAATCGGTTGTCGAAATACTGATATCTCTCTTAGTGTCCTTCGAAATTTCCGGAGCAGCTTCCTTCTTGGCACTCTCTCCAATCGCTGCTGTCTTTACCAGCGCCAACGTCTTCGCCTTCGCCTTCTCTGCAGCTTTGGCTTTGGCCTCTCGCTCCGCCCTTTCGCGCTCGACCCAACTTTCTACCTCCCTCACAGCCTCGAAAGGCCGCGTCTTGTACATCATAAGATAGCCTTGAAGTGAAGCCATAGAGAATTCGCGCTCAGGCATGGCATCCCTAAATTTAATAGCGAGCCCGTTAACTTGCTTACGCGAAAGTTTGGGGGCACGACCACGATGAGAGCTTCCAATGAAAGTAGCGCCGCCTACGACAACGGGGGCTGCAGACTCAGATATATCAGACAAAGTGTCAAGATCGATGAGGTCTTCGTCTGATCCGTATCCAGAATCCACACTTTCTTTTTCCTGGGCTTCCTCATTCTCTTCATCGGGGAGGTAGAAACACCGGTAAAGTTCAGCGATCTGGTACTTGCTAGCAAGCCGGAATTCAATGTGAATATCCATGCGTCCAGGACGGCAGAGTGCGGGGTCGAGAGAGGTGTACTTGTTTGTAGTTGCAAAAAGAATACGACCTTCCTGGGCACCTACACCATCGAGAGCATTCAGGAGACCGGAGAGGCTTATGCTGCAATCGGAATAAGTAAAATACCATTTTAGCCGAGAAAAAAACTTACCGGGATGTGGGCGGAGGAGGAGTTGCTTGATTTTTGTTGGCAGCGTTTTCAGCAGAGATGTTTTCATCGTCGTCGCGGTTCAAGGTCCTTGTGAAGGCAGCATCAATATCCTCCATCAGTGCAATACATCTTTCTATTGATTCATCAATAAGAGAAATTCTAGAATTACAACGGAATACATACCAGGAAGATCGGCAATTATCTCACTCAGAGAAGTATCGTCGAGACCAGCGCGGGAAAGTGATATGACATAGACATCTAGCCCAAGCTCTCCAGCCATGCTGTGAATTATGCTAGTTTTTCCAGAGCCAGGAGCACCATAGAGAAGGTAGCCTCGGCGGAAAGGAATGCCGCGAGCCGCATACCACCGCTTGCTTTCAAGGAAGTCACGAGCATCGTCCATGAGAATGTCCTTAACCCCTGGATCCAATACGATGGAACGAAGCGACCGCTTGGGACGAGTTGCAACATGCCGCCAGTTGTTAGAGCTGTAAAGAAAGGTATTTAGCGCCAACAAAGAAACTCGAGTGTTCGAAATTACTCACGTGTCGGAGACATAGATCGAAATAGTGTTCTCTTGAGCTGCCATGTACTCCTTCTTGGCTTCTAGTAAGAGCTTGTTCAAGATGTTATGGTCCCAT
This sequence comes from Cyathus striatus, assembly GCA_025738555.1. Classification (NCBI taxonomy): domain Eukaryota; kingdom Fungi; phylum Basidiomycota; class Agaricomycetes; order Agaricales; family Nidulariaceae; genus Cyathus; species Cyathus striatus. Next base: position 3,466,268 of record JAOVFP010000013.1, on the reverse strand, counting down.
GACAATATACTAAAGAACATGGATGAGTCCAGAAGACACGAGACGTGATGCTGATAACTCACCAGATGTGAAGACCTTCCTCAGAGCGACCATAATAGCCAGTATTTTGGGTGATAGTCCGAGTAACACGCATCCATCGGTGTTTGTACCACAACGAATAAGTGGAAGATACGGAGGGCAAATAGGCAATTTTGCGGCTTCCGACTCCATTCATGGCGGAGTTCGGATCTTCATCTTCGCCAGGCACGACTACAGCGCTACCACTAAGACCAAAGGAACGAGTGCTAATTTGAACGTCGCGCGCTTCGGCTATTTATAAATGATATTATAAGAACATGAACGATGTACAAGGATAGGTTACTGCTCACCCCATGAAGGTCGTCTCGAAAGCCATACCATCATCCAGTCTAATGAACAGAAAATGAGTAATAATAATAATCACTGGGAAAGCCTAGAACATACCGTAGCTTGCATCATCTTCCTGAAAATGAGCGGTAATGAAGAAGGAATTGTAGATCTTGTAATAGAGTGAAAATATAAATCGTCGACAAGTTTCGAAGAATCCACCGATGACTATCAACTTAAGCCAGTCTCGCAGGGCGGAGAGGGAGATGAGAAAGGTAAGTAACGATGGCAAGTCACTCGGGATCTGTGGCGCGGCTGTGGCAGTAGAATTGGCAGAGTTATTCGTGGATGCAACCTGCCCGGTATTCAAGCTCAAGGAAGAGAAAATCTGCTGGGCTAGGAGAAGAGGGGTAGTCATGACGGAAAGAGGAAGAGTACGAAAGTCGCCTCCAGGAGCATGAGAAATTTATAGTGGTCTTCAGATGTAGAAAATGAAATTAGAAAAGGAATGACCGCAAAGGGAATGACTCGATGCACGTTGTGGCTAAGTCAATCGCAATCGCATGAGGTCAAGGAGCACAGCAGTTCTACGGGTCGACGGGGCCGACTGGTGGGCCTTTCGCCACGAGGTAGCGATGAGCGCTGTGCACAATGCAGCACATGGCGGCTGAGCTTCATTGCGGAGAATACGTGACTCTGCAGTCCTGATTGAGTGATACTCCGTGAAAGATAATTAGACGAACCTTGCGCGCTTTCGATTCCGAGTTTGTGGGCGATGCAATGTGCATGCAGGCAGCAGCACTGCAGACTTTGTAGCGCCGCCATCAATCATCTAGAAAACGTGTGACTCTGGTCTCTAGTCGACTACGTCACGCGTCAAGTCATCTTACAGTAACCCTGTCCCTTGCTTTTCTCTTGTCTCTCGTCCAAGCCGTGCTTCGCGGATAGGTCGTAGTGGAGATGCAACAAGGTCCTCGGGCATCCCTCGACCTCACACATGTGCTATGTAAGACCGTAGCTACCATCCAAGCACTCGTTGACCATGCATCCTACATGTAGACCATGAAAACTCGTTGGTATCGCTGGTATTGGCGCTCATTACGCTCAGTCCAATCTTGCTAATGGTGTGTGCTCAACTCGTCGACATCAACATTAGCGCATCCATCGACGCATACCAGGCATCTTACGCGGCGCTAGCTGTCCAAACCCGCGAATTCATTATCATCGTCATGTGGGCTGGTCAATTCGCAGGCGAATTGCTCAACTACGTACTAAAACATATCATAAAAGAAGAAAGACCAATCGGTATGTCTGAAACCCCGACATCCGTTGACTCTTCTGTGCACTAAATATGCAGTGCACAGAAAGCATAGGAAATGGTTACGGCTTTCCGTCATCGCATAGCCAATACATGGGATATTTCTCCTCTTTTTTGATCTGCCACCTCTATTTTCGCCATAGGTTTGCTACCACAGGAAGTTACATACTGGATCAACTATGGAGAATCGTGCTTTATATAGGATTACTCGGATGGGCGAGCGCAGTTGCATATTCGCGGTAAGTTAAGTGTTGACCATTCTTCCGTGGCAAGCGTGAATCATACCACTACCGTGTCCAGATATTATCTTGGATATCACAACGTGTATCAAATTCTGTGGGGATTCGGTATTGGCGTGTGCCTGGGCGTCTCGCTGTATATAGTGACTGAGCTCATCCCTACACGTCGACCCAACTCTCAACTTGGAAAATTAAAGGCCTTCGCGTTGCAAAATCCAGTTTCTACGTGGCTGCAACTTCGCGATGGTTGGGCAGTTTGGGAAGATGGAGGGCGTGAGGGCGAATGGAAGCGCTGGCGAGCAGAGTGGGAGAGGCAGCAGAAAGCGACCGGAAGCAAAATAAAGAATTAGTTGGATTATTATGTTTATTTAATTGCGACATTGTTGGAGAGTAGGGGCTTGATAATATGTACTATTGAACACTATTGAACGTAGATACTTAACAGTAGACCATACAGTAGTTAGCTGTAGTCCTGCCAAGTCCTGTTTTATTTATCTTGGATAGGTAATTCCCATAAGTAATCTTATCTGATCTTATCGGGTGAACTTGAACCCTTTACTTGACCTCTTCTAAGATCTACAACCATGTGTTCTCCGGCCACATCGTAAAAACTTGTTCGACATTGGAATATTTCCGTTCCGTTGTTTAATTCTATCGTCTCATTTTTATGTTTTAATGTTATTATCTTCCATTCGTCATTTCGTTCTGCTGTTTCTCGTTCCTCGTTGCATGCTTTGAAGATGTCTACCTCATCCGGAAGTCAGTTACCCCCTTCACCTATCCCTCTCTTTACTACTGTTAAGGATTTCCGACAATGGAGAAGAAAAGCTTATGCTGATCAAAAGTCTGTTGGATTTGTGCCCACAATGGGTGCTTTGCATGAAGGGCATTTATCTCTCGGTAAGCTTTCGTCAGCTTCGTGCATTCATGACTTCAACGCACATCTAGTTAGGAGGTCCCTCGCAGAAAATGACTTGACGGTTCTCTCCATCTTTGTGAATCCCGCTCAATTTGCCCCCCATGAAGATCTTGCAACATATCCCAGGACATTACCACGGGATATTGAACTGTTCACCAGCGAGAGTTTTCATGATCTCGCTACAAACACCGTGCGGACTGCATCCGCTATTTTTGTACCCACCGTCGACGAAATGTATCCAACTGGAATAAGCCAGAACATAACAGATCAAAAGGGAACTTTCGTAGAAGTCAAAGGCTATGGGCATCAAATGGAAGGTGTTACTCGCCCTACCTTTTTCCGTGGTGTAGCAACGGTGGTGACAAAACTGTTTAATGTAATTGAAGTGAGTGTTAATCAGTTTTGTCTGTGGCATCTTATAGAGCGATATTTTTGTTATAGCCAACAAACGCATACTTTGGCCAGAAAGACATTCAACAGGCTTTACTGCTCCGTCGTATGAGCAAGGATCTGCTGCTCCCTCACCCGGATCCTGAACATCTTCATATCATTCCGACAGCAAGAGATCCTGTCACTGATCTTGCCCTCTCTTCACGGAATGCTTATCTCTCAGACGACGGGAGAATGTTGCACCCACCCTTAGAGAGGCACTGAAAGCGGCTGCAACTGCGTGGGAGTCGGGGTCTTCAAAAATCGGGTGCGTCCATCGTGCCGTGGAAGTGATTGAGGCAAGGAAGAGCAAAGCGAAAGCTGAAGGACTAAGCGTTTCCATGGATTTAGATTATATACAACTAAACGACTCGGATACTTTTGAAGTGCTCGACGATAATGCCACCAGAACATCTGGAAATGACCCCCATCACCCAGTTATTCTCAGCGGAGCTCTATGTGTGGATAAAACACGTCTGATAGACAATGTTATTCTCGGGGATGTTAGTAGGATCATTGGTTAATGAAACATTCATCAGGGATTATTACCATATGCTTATCCATTACAGAAAGTATTGAGAAAATGTTCCATATAAAATGGCATAACCAAAACCGTAATTGCTATTGAATTGTGAATGCCGTAGGTGCGTTATGATCCACTGCTCATCTCCAATAGTGCCTCTATGCTCTTCCCGAGATCGCCCTCATTAGCTTCCAATACCCATTCTATAATTTCGCCATCCACGGTAGGGAATATCTGCACTAAAGTAGCCTTCGATGCCGCTGCTGCCTGCTCAGTTGCAGCATCTATCTGTGCTTGTACTCCGGCCAAATCTAAATTGGGCGTTGGAGTACGGGAGATGTGTGCCCCTTCCCCGACCGAGCCCGCTAAAGTTTGTACGCGAGGAGGTAAAAGTGTTTGCTGCTGGGGGTTAAACGGCTGTGTAGGACCCATTGTCACAGGCTGGTTGGCGTATGGTCCACTACGGGATGGCGTATCCTCCGGAGTGAAAGCTGGGGAGCCTTGGGGAGAAGCATACGGCGATACACCCTTCCTTACTCGTGGTTTGTAAGGCGTCTGCACCTGAGGTGAGTACGTTCCTTCTCCAGGCCCGTAAGGTGTTTGAGGTGGCAATCCTGCTGACTTGGGTCCAATTTGTTGATGTGGCCATGCATCAGGATGTGTGAAGTATGGTATTGCAGGGGGTGCTGAGCCAGAGCTAGAACCAGAGGCATTCTGCTCTTGTCTATTCTCCCGTCCGAGCTCAAATGGAGCAAATGGGCCAGGAAGATATGTCATCTTATTGTCACTCTCAAATGCTTCGCTAAATATTCGCCCGATGGCATTGAGCGGTTTAGAGATAGTATCTCCTGTTTTTTGAAGAAGTCGTTTCGCATCCTCAGAAATAGTTTGACCTGGAGTTGACATAGAAAGAGGTTGCGCAGATTCTTCGCCTGCATGAGGTGCTTCATTCGGCGATGTAGAGCGTCTCTGCTCTGAAAAGGCAGGGGTGGTGTAAGGCTCAGAAGGGGGAGGCAGTGTGCGGATAGCTTCTTCCACATTCCTGTGTAAAATAGTGAGAATTCACTTCAGTATAATCAAGATCAACAAACTTTTCGAATTCATCCTGAGTGATATTTGACAGTGAAGTATGATCCATCGTTTCGATAAATGAGACAGCACCCATCTTACAAGGTTTTAGAATAACCTTATGGCAAAGAGTAAATGTACCGTACCAAACTTGATAAGTAATATCCAGCTTCGCTTTGAAGTTTCGCAGGGTTCCTGAAACGATTAATAAACCTACATGACTGTTAGCTTTAAAAGATATTACCAAGGGACTTGAGTACGCACTCAACGTTAGATAGTAGATGTTCCGGGTTGGCTTTTAATACCACGAAAATGAGAATAGGTACAAAAGAGTCCGCCCCTTCCTCTTTCTTCAGATGTCTAAGCAGACCTACAGAGATAAAACATGAAAGACTGTTACAATGTCCGAATGAGCCAGACTGACCGAAGATAACCTTGCAGCAATTAAGGACGCATATGAGCTTGTCTCTAGGAGCCTTGTAGTGATTGATCTTTAGCAACTCTGTGCAGTAAGATGGGTTGAATGATCAACTAGGAAGTAAGCAGACGATGAACCTTGCTGCGCAAACATTAGGAACCCCTTGCTTCCTTCACCCTCAGGAATATCAAGGTGTTTTTCCTCCAGCCACCCGAAAAGAGCTATCCGCTGCGATAGGACGCGATCACGCTCGAGGTCGTCTGCAGTTATAGGTCGTGGGGGTATGGACCTCGCAACTTGTGGTGTAAATGTACTGGAATACCTGTCAGCAAGGCCCGTAGAACGAAACAAGATGGCTTGCTCACAATTCGTATAGCCTGTTCATTACCAATTTTTCCATTCCTTCCATAGAATTATCAAACTCTGCCTCCGATGCGTTTTTCCACACGTCACAAGTACGCATCTGTACGGAGATAAACTGTAGAAAGAAGAATATTAACACATTTCTATGCATTCCACTGCCGTAAGACACGCATACGTTAAGGAAATCATTAATGATCTTAACCTGATCATTAACCGTGAACGTTCGCTTAGCAAAATTGCTCAGGAATCTAAAGATCACACATTGGACATTTCATGAATAGATAAAGAGAGATGATAACACAGCGCGTACGATCTGAGATACTTCGACACAGGCTCTGCACTCCGTGACTTCATCTGGTCCAAGAACTTCTGGAAATCAAACTGCTGCTCGCCTTTCATCGTAGGAGATGCATTTCCACTCCGAGAGCTACCTGGGGTATCAGGTCTTGAGCCACCAGATCGTGGAGTCCCAGATCTCGAAGGAAGCTTTCCAGCTGCACCATCCTCACTTCGTGGTGTAGCTTGCTGTGCGGCAAAAGACGAAAGTGTTGCTGGCGACGGGACAGGTTTGGCCGTATCTAACGACACAGGGCGTGGTCGGGCTAGATTCGGGATGGAAAACGACTTGGCGATGGCAGCAAGTGAAGGGAATGCATTATAAGCAGCTGTCTCCGGAGAAGCAGGTGCCGAAATAGGCTGTAAGAGCTTGTCAGGAAGTGGAGGTGGCGGTGATGGCGTTCGCGGTGGCGGAGGATGTCCTTCTGACGACTCCCAAGCTTCGTGGGCTGCCTTTTCTTCCAAGCTTACTGCAAGTGGATCAAATTCTTCCAAAACCTCCTTCGAGACGTCAGCCTGAACTATGGGTGGTGTCGAAGAATCAGCTTTGAATCCAGATACGAGAGCGTCATCGTCAAAGGCAGATGGATTGGTGATAGGCAGAGGCGCAGGAACAGGTTTTGTACCATCGTCAGAGTCGCTCCTACTTGGAGCAGCAGAGTCATCTTTCCATGGATTGGGAGAGGAAGGGTAACTTTGATTAGTATTGAGTGTGATTGCGGGTGCTGGGCTACCAGGCTCGGAAGACGGTGTATTATCTAGCGGTGCTGATGAGGGAGGATCTGCCTTGTCTTTATCCTGAGAGTCCATGTAGATATCCAAACAGACGGTGGAGGGGGAGATGAAGAGGGATCTGGAGAGTGGAACGAGTACCAGTGATGACATTCAGCTGCGCCTGCTTCATTGACCATTTCCTTTTTGAGCGCCGAAAGCCACGTGCCAGACGCGTCGCTCATGCACGCAGCACTGCGGCTGCTCTACGTGGATTTATCGACCTTGCATAAACAGACAGCACAGTTAAAGACACGGACGACGTATTTTCGGATCTGGAACATTATTAGGACTTTTATCTTGACATTGTATTTTCCGAGGCAACCAAGGCTAAGCATAAAGCTGGTCGATGCACAATAAAGATCAGTTTGACAAAGTTGTTGTATCGATACAGTACGTTTAACGTTATAATAGAGGCAGGGAGAACAATTCAGCACCAGCCAAAATATATGTCGCCTTAATACACTTCTCCCAACCCACTGAGTAGTTGGCTGTAAAAAAATCTACAGCGTGGAAACATCGCTGGAAGCCGACATTATGCGATATCACTGTTGCTAACAAAGAAAATAGATAGAAGAAAGTGATAAACGGTTATCAATTGTTAATTGAGGTGCTTGTGGTAAAGTAAAGGATCTCCGCAGTTTGTTTTGAGTACACTGGACTGCGGGCACGAGAAAGTGATTGGGTTGGTGAGAGGGCGTAACCAGATCTACAGGTCGTTCACAGGTTCTGACGTGGACGATCTCGAGCGTGGACCGACCTATGTACCGTTGCCGTTTGGTTCTAACTAGACCGAGCTCATACCTAGGTTGGCAAAATAGTATTCAGAAAGGCGGCCCTCGTAAAAAAGTATTCCAATGGTATCTAGACGCCTTAGCTATTTGTCTAGCATGCGTTGCAATCTGGGATTTTCAGCTGAAGGAACAATCATGGCCAGCGACCCAAAAAAAGCATGTCGCAGGGATTTCTGTCCGATCGATCCTAAAAATACAATTACTTGATGCAGAATGGACATGAAAGGTCCAGTACAATAACTCCTCTCAAACCAGATGAATTCCTCTGTTCCATTATCCAAGTCGGCTTGAGTAAATATAAAAATAGAGAATAATCGAGCCTTGGTTAAGAGTGCTAACGAGTCAGAATTATAATTTACAGTGAAAGCAGGACTGTCACATGATTTATTTTTATCAGCCTGTTCTGGAGACATCGTCGACATCGCAATAATATTGGTTTGGAATGGAACGGAAGACTTCTATCGCCGCATTTTGTCCATTTATTTATAGGTGGCATAGTGAAAACCCTAGTAGCTCTGTATTAGTCCGAAGTTCGAATTGAGAGGCCACCGCAAAATATGGACGGAGCGCCAGTAACCCGAGAGTATGATCCACACCCCTGCACTTCTTTGCGCGAAATGCATGCAAAGGACGATGAAATTGGCTGAAACGCAGAATAACGAAGCGCATAGATGGTTGGAGGTGGCGGGAAGGGAGTACCCGAGGCTGAGGAATCTGCACAGCCTACTGCAAGATGAATGTGAGAAGGTGTTCTTGTGCGAGGATAGTACCAGAGTTTGAGGAATTCGCGATGAAAAAATCGCCAGTTTGGAAGGCCGAGTTGACGTCGGGATGAGAGAATGAAGCTGACCGAGGACATGATGCGAAGGAAACCAGCGCGAAAGCCTTGGCACTGCGAACAAAGTAAAAATAGCAGGTTGACGGGAAAGCGAACAGAAATTGAGTGAACAAGAGAGCATATTGATACGAAGATGTCGGGTGTAAGAGGAGGGAGCTCAATGAGGATATGTGGCCCAAAAGCTGTTGAACGTCGAGATGGAAATGCAGAAAGAATAGAAAAATAAAATAGAAAAAAGGCAGTGTTTGTCATCAGCCTTAAAGAGCTTAACGCCGCCAAGGCCCAAGCTGGAAGTATTTGTGGAGGTGTGTGGCTATTTATGGAAGGAGGGATTGTTGGTTTCTCAGGTAGACGCGCTCTTCTTTGCTGTACCCTTCTTCCTTCTTCTCTCCCATCATCTCCTTTCCTTTCCCCTCCCCTATACCTCTTCTCGTAAATACCCCAACTACAAAATACCCAAAAGCTTGCTAAACCTTCCTTCCTATAATTACCTACCAAAAATCAATATGGGCCGTGCTCTCTTCTCTCATTCCTACCCCTCCGCCCCTGTCGTCAGGACAGAACCAGAGCCTGTTGTCGACCGCTGCGAGAGATGGAGCGTCACCAATCCCTTCGATCCCGACTCCGACGAGTTCTTCAGCAATGCCGAGTATGAGGCCTTCATTGACCCCGTACAGTTTACCTCACAGCAATCTCAGGGCGAGAGCTTGGTTGTCGTCGATGGTCCCAGCGATACCTCTTCCAGTGAGAACAGCCCCACCGATGCAGTCAGTCCTATGGCCGTTGGGCCTGACGATCCTGCCGTTCTTCTGGCCCACTCATTTACCGCTACTGAGTGGCAGCAACTTTTGGAAACAGACTCTGCAGAGTCTGAACTCCTTCGAGATCGCCCCTATCCCACGTCTCGTCGTGCACTGAGCATACTTGCTCAACGTTCTGCCTCATCTGGCCAGTCCACCGAACAAAACAACACGACCATCGAGACATTACGCGTCAATCGTCCAAGGTCTCTCTCGTTGCTGCCACCATCTCTCCCAACTTCTATTCGGAACGCTGGCGCAGCCGAGTCAAATGCTGCTTCTCCGCTCTCTCCCATTATCATTCGCCCAACAAATCTTACCCCTCTCAACATCCCTGTTAATGTTTCTTCTACCCCCAGCCCGATGACTCCAGAGACACCCTCCCCTTCTACACCGTCCGCCCAGACCTCCCAATTCACTCCCATGCAGATGATCACTCCTTCTCCACCAACCACTGTCAGTCCTCGCGTATACAGTTGGCAGCGTCATGCTATCCTGCTATCCCCACCAGTCCTACTCTTGCTCGCTATCGCGACGGGCCCCTTACGAACACTCGCCCTCGCATGCCCATGACCCGCATTGAAGTAGTTCCTGCACGTATTCGTGTTCAGGGCACTGTTATGTGATGTTCTATCAAAAAGGGGAGCAGCTTTACATGAAATAATCGATCGTCAGAATCACAGCAATACTATCTCAAAATCTCCCTATAATGATGGATGTTAGAGACATAGAAAACTCGTCTGTCATTATTCCTATCTTATGTAGTATGGGACCGTTCCCTGAGAGGGGGGCGTTACCTGCCTATTATTCCTCTTTAGCGTACTGTATCGTGATGGTTTAGGTCGACGCCGTTTTAGTCTTCAATTCACTTCTTTCATTACACTCATTTTATTGTTTGATTTATGCCTTTTTACATACGTTTCCATTCATTATGCATCCGCATTCCTTGGCCCGTCATCTACATGTGTTTTGTACCAGTAGCACAGATTTGTCCGGTCGATATCCCTGCAATTGTATCATCAACCATTGGCTGCATTCATTTATGAACGTAAGAAAAAGTGTAATAAGCTTGAGCCTGATCCAATTTAGACTCAAACTCTTGAAAGGTGAAAGACATGCAGTATATTTTCAGGGCTGTTCTTATTCAAAGGATGAAGCGAACGCTAGCTATACCTGCTATACTTGGCAGGGGATTTTTCAAAGTGGACCGTCACAATTGAAACAATTATCCCCAACGTGTATCCCACCGGCCCAAACTTTCCACAAAGATGCACCTGACTCCCTCCGCCGTAGGAGCGACGATCAGACTGTATGTGTCTTCTCCATCTGCTCGCGGAAGTCTCGTAGGCGTGGAATCCAATATATTTTCAATCCCATTTCCTGGAAGTGCCGCCGGAGGGATATAACATACCGGTGATTCTGTCAGTGCGTGGGATGCGATGGACACAAAAGAACGTGTTGACTCCGGATCGCTCGTAAAGGATCCATCTGCCTGAATTGTAGAACTATGGAGGCAAAGTGAAATTGTAATTAAGTTTTGGTAGACCTTCTGGGTGAGAATTGGGTACGTACAACACCTTATCGATGACCCCTTTACGAATGTTGGAGATAGGAGCCCCTTCCATTGAAGATGGGTCACATTCCCTATCTGAGAAGGCGTAGGAGCTTCGTATACAGCGACGAATGGGTCCACACGATCGTTTGCTCTCAGTCTGTGGAGTAGAATGTCAATCCGACAGGCATTAGTTTCGGGATCTGAGTTAAGTACCTCTGTGCGCCAAGAGCTGCCATCCCAGTCCACTCGAAAAGTTCTGACATGTCATGATTCCAATCATCGAGTTCCTCAAACCCGCTTGGACGCGGTGATAATTTTGGAAGTGGGCTGTGAACATCACAAAATTCAGCTTTTTGGCAGCGAACTTTTCGCTGGTCGGAACCTGCTTCGGTGAGGATTGCTACGGGTGCTTCTGAGGAAGGACCTACGCGTTTGTGAGCATACGTGAAATGAGGGGCAAGAGGAACTCTTATTACCGACCATTATAACACATTAAAATATTCCATGGTCCCAATCCTTGTTCTTCTCGTGTCTGGTCCCATAATTCAAGTGCTGCTTTCCGCTTTGCGCGGGTCGGAGCAGATTTAGTATTTTGATACAATGATATACGAACGACTATCCTTCGACACCTATATTTCATCAATCAAACTTTATGGGAGAAAGATAACATACCATGCATTTCTTTATGGCTCTTAAAGGGGAGCTTCTTTCCGACCAGTCCAAGACGTTCATAGGTATCTTTGGATACAACCAAGCTTAGAACGCCTCGAGAATCAATACACCATGTGTCGTCTTCGTTTGCACCTATACTGACAAGCAATAGCTGGCTAGCAGTAGTACATATTAGATAGATGCGTATGGTTCCAATGAAAGAAGGCTGCGCACCTTTCCTGAACGACTGAGTTCACATAGGTTCCTGCTTTATCAACGATTTCGGAGATTCTGGACTTTCCTTTCCAATACGTTGTTTTGAGTGTGGAAAGTGCGCCTTCGAGCGCAGCATTGGTAGGGAAAATTATGTCAAGCTGAATGTCAAAGTTAGCTTTGCGCCAAATGCGTATGAAAATTGAGCTCGCTTGTTTTGTGAAGGGTCGACATGTAGACAATCTCTCTGTCTTCAACCCATGTACGGGCACTGACGTGATCTTCATGTTTCGTTTTTCAATCAGAGGTGTTCATTGCATAGAAACGTAACAGAGTCATCAAACAGGCGTCATGTAAGTTCTGATGGCAAAACAGAAGCTTAAAACTCAGACAATCATTATAATGAACTCATTGAGCTTGGATACCAGTTCCACAAACACAATAAGTTATACAACCCGAGGGGTGATTACAGCTAAGTACTACGTGTATATCTAAATAATCCAAAAGAAAGAAAAGCCACTTAAGCCACTGGTGCCCTCAGATATTTCCTCCTGTACTTCTTATCAACGTTCTCAAGGTAATAAGCACCGGGCCAGATGTTTTCCACGGATCCTTCAGGCGTGTAGTCGACTGCGTTGTGATTCTTCTCACGAAGCTGTAAAGAATATATATCAGTATTCACGAACAGAGCTGCGCAAACGAGGGCGTGCTTACAGTAAGAGCATCAACGAACTGTTGAGGAGGAACCACCTTCATCTGAGCAAGACGGTTGAGAAGATCCATCTTCTCGCAAATCTCAGATGTATCTCCCTTGACACGTGCAACGAAGAAACTCGCAGCACAACCACTACCAAAGGCGAACAAGGAGAATCGCTTGTTCTTGAGTTCAGCGGGCTCAACGGTAGACACGAGCGAAGCAAGGCAGCCGTAGAGAGAAGCAGTATACATGTTACCAAGGCGGCGCGAACAAGCCATCGCAGGGTCTACACGCTTTTTGAAATCTGCTTTAGCAGTGGCAACGAAAGTCTTCTCAACATTCTTATCGGTAAGTGTCGCAGCGTGAGTAGCCTGGAGGAAGGAGTCAGGATTAGGAACGTTGGCAAAGCGGGAAGCGGTCGGGTTGGTGAGGAAATCGTTAAACATCATGCGGGCATGGCCTTTGACGGCCTGCTTGCCGTAGGGACTGTGGAAAATGGCGTAGTCAACGGACTCGAGAGAGAAAGGCGCATCCTGGGATTGTTGCGTGCGTTTAGCAAAGCGAGCAAGCTTCTCGCGGTAAGCAGCGTATGCAGCGTCCAAAGCAGCAATGTAGGTTACGACGGAGACGGGCCCGTCAACTTCAGGGTATTCTGAAGAGAGCTGAGGCTTGTAGAAGTCGTAAGTGTTGGCCATGTAGTTCCCGTGGATGGCTAATTATGGAATTTAGCAGTAATCACACTTCAATTGACTGGTACTCACGTTCAAAGACGATGGGGGCATCAGGACCGATGAGAATGGCAACTGCACCAGCACCGCCAGCAGGGCGGGCGGCACCTTCTGCGTAGATAGCAATGTCGCCGGCGACAACAATAGCGTTGCGGCCATCCCATGAGCTGGATTCAATCCAGTTCAGGGCGTTGAAGAGAGCTGCAGTAGAACCGTAGCAGGCGTTTTTGGAGTCAATTCCTTCAATGTCAGTGTTACCGGACTCGGCGAAGAGGTCCATGAGGGTCGTCTTGACAGACTTTGACTTGTCGATGATGGTTTCAGTTCCAACATCAATGCGACCAATGGACTTGGGGTCAACATTGAACTTCTCCAAGAGACCGGAGACGGCTACAATGTTTTGAGAAATATTAGATTGGCAATTCAATAGTTTGTTTACCATTCAATGCGAAGGAGTTTATGTCCTCGCGGTCATCTGGCCATGCCATGTACTCCTGGCCAAGACCAATGGTGTACTTCCCCTTCGAGACGCCATCGAAATCCTCGAGATCTGCCTCCGACACACACTAAAGCGAGAAGACATAAAATGAGATGTGGAATGGACAATACGAAATAGGAGGCACGTACACGACGCGGAAAGTAAACCTCCATTCCAAGGATACCAACATCCTTGGGGCGCGGGAGAGCTTCAACTTCAGCAGCGGGAGTAGAGGTCATTGGAACAGTCATTGTTATGGATAGGCGGAATCGAGTTAACCTGACAAGCAAGAAGATGGAGAGTCAAGAAAAGGGAGTTAATGGGAGCAGTTCTTGGTTACAGCGGTTATATAGGATTTTACTATGAGACGAGGAAAATAAATTAGAAACATGTCAAAAATAAATATGGTACGATTCGGGACATGCGTACACCGATCATTCCTCCAAAACTTCGACTTCCGTGGATACCCTGACAGTCTGATCCCGTTCTGTCAAAAATCCATCCCAAATACCCTTCCTATCATCGTTTATGCCGGAATTTCATCGTCAATGTTGCCTAAAGCTTCCAGGAAACCCAGGTCTTACTTGGACCCAACCCAAGTCCCAGTCGTGATAACCCCCACGTGAATAATTCACCAAGGACCTTCAAAATAAGAATGACTACCCAATCTTTCCCCATAGATTATCAATCTTGCCGCTCCCTTTTGTCTCGGCAGCTCCTTGTGAAGCCAATCTTAGAGTCTACTTTCCGTTCATATTTCTACTCAATCGTATGATGTAGTCTCTCAAAATCCTGATTCTGCGAAGTTATACTCATTACGACACGTCTAATAGACACCGATGTCGTACCACATGTTGGCGGTTCATGATTGGACATATGTGGAAGAAGGTTAGAAAATAAATACCGGGTAACGCGCTGTATCGCGTTTCTAATGTTTCAATTATTGACTATATCGTTGGTTAGCGGCCGCATTCTTGAATCAGGCAGGTGTTTCTTGGTTTCTTCATTTCGAATATCTATACATGAACCACGCCTGATGCACCTGGTTAACAAGAAGCTCACTTGCAACTAATTTACGTCGAATCCATGTCTAGGCTTCTATCCCTGACCTCACTGCAACTGCTAGGACTTGATGGTTACTTACTCTTCGACCCCATTTAACGTTTCATGCATTTACAAACCCCAGAATTGTCTGCGCTGTCAACATCATGTTTGATCTAATCATTTGCCAAGCGAGTCACCCGCGACTGCGTCAAGGATTGTGTAACAGATAATAGAAATTCTGCACGTATTGCTTGCTAGACAGGCGATGACAGATTCTCCGCAAATTTACCTACAATCTGCAGACAGTGTGCTTAATACTGAGTCGGTGTCGGATTCATTGGAAACCTGGGGCATAAGAATATCCGTGTTCTATATATAGAAGCAAGGATATTCGATGATTCTGACAGTTCCGCACATCATGATCAAATACCGATGGCAGGGATTCCGCACTGCATGTGGTGAAATAGGAATCGGTGATACCCAAGTCCAGATAGCAATTGACTATTCTTGACGTCAAGCCCGTAATGCTACAAAGGTGGTGACTGAGTGTGTCTAGAGTCCGAGAATTACGCATGAAAACACGGTGGTAGTATTCGCCAGAGGTTCAAGATTCGTTTTAAAATTAAAGAGTGGTCGATACGGATGTAAGTAGAAGAATATCAGGAACAACGTTTGGTAAGTGCTTGGGATCATGGATGAGTCATAAATTGAAGAAGACCATCACAGATCATCCATAAGAAAAAATAAAACATCTCTATGACTACTTACGGTATAGTCGGATGTCCTGCAGAACATATTACTTAGCGCTTGACGTGTAGCGTCTTATCTATTCTTCGTCTGAAAGGGCTGAGGGGCTTGCGCGGACTCAAATATATTGATAAGTATATATGCACAAGTTTACGTGATAGGTCGACTTCACCACAAACTCCATCTCCATGTTTTGCTGGATTTAATGTAATGTAGCTAGCAGCGAAGTTAGATGATGAAAGTACGTGGGCATGAATTAAGTGGAATCTTCTTGAATAGAGTGGACCTGCAACCCCGAAAAGTTTGAACGAGCTCCAACAGGTACATCGTGAAATTAACGAACCAGCGCGCCATACAAATCGGTGTGACGTCAGTGAGTCTGCAACCTTCGCGTTGCTCTTGAGCTATCTTTCCCCGCCGTCTTCACCACTATTAGCTAAATAATCACCTACAAACCTACCAAAGAGTGTAATAGTTGGCATACTTGACGGTATTACTTCATTCAAGTTGATTTAAAAGCTGTATAATGTATCTAAGTACAGAAGTCTACCCTATGTAGTGCTCAGCTATCAAGCGCGCACGGTGGGGTATGATGGAATGAATAACTGTGAACAACCGACAAATTCATCTAAGAGCTCGAGCTGACAGGTTCCACGCGAGCCACATTCTGTTTAAGGACCAGCAACTTTGACCAAATTTCACAAAAGTTTGAGCGGAATTTAGAGTTTGACCGGGTTGCAGGTCCACTCTAATCGAGATGACTTCATGGTTCAATTTCTAGGTCATCCTTGAACCTTCTGTTTGTACATATAACCTCGTATAGCTCTGAATCATAAGCAGAAGTATATAAAATACCTATGTAAAAACCCAAAGCTTGATTTGAATTGAGGCGAGATCGGGAGTCCATAACGAAACAATTGGGTGGAGCAGATATAAATTCATGATTCTGCAGGGAGGATATAAAACCAGCTGGGAGTTATTTGGTCATCTTCATCAGCTAGAGTCCGACGATCGAGAACAGAAATAGGAGATATAGAAGTGGGAAAGGAACTGAAAGGAAGCGGGGAAGATAAGTACAAATATTCAGGATTTCACAAGCAGATCAAAAACAATAAGGTTAAGGGCATAAGACTGCGTCCCTGACCCTGATAATACTAAGCACCCTGGTGCAATATGATAAATTTGAGTAGCATGCTGCTATAACTGACTCCTCATCGATAACTGCTGTTACAACGATTGGTGTCCAGATTTTCTCAAATCAAACCACTAACTACTTTACTGCAGCTCCAAGGGTTATACTCAACAATTATTACTTTCAGCTGATACCTTCTATTCGATTCATGATTATCATCCCCTCTTTTGTTGTCATCGTTCAATCCACCATTGACCTTGTTATCAACAAAGAGTATGTGGGCATGTTCCGTGGCCTCGGTTCTCAAACAACTTGTCTAACTGTAGCCATCAGGACATTCAATGCGAGGGGAGGAAAAATCAGCGACCTTGACGATGATATTTAGATATACCGTGTTTAAACTATACGCATATACTAAATCTATGCCAGCGTCCATACTATGACCACGAAAGTGCATTTCTACGAGATATAAAGAGAAAAAACGTGAAAATTGCGATTTTTGAACTTAAAACGCTAAATCCGGATAAAATTTGGCTTTTGAGGTGAACTTACATCCATTCCAGTAGCATCTACATCGTAGGTCAATGGTTTCGTCTCATTAATGGACTTCCGGCTGTAGGAAGGTTTTACGGATGCGATATTTTGGCACCCGGCGGTATTACCGTTAACAAAATTGCAGGAAGAAGCAGCGAGGTAGACGAAACCCAGAGAAGCCAATGAAGTAGCAGTGGCATTTTCAAAGGCAAAAGTGTATGTATCGACCACCGAGATGGACTATCAGAAACCACAATAGAAATGGCCAATATGTTCGAAGCGTTGGGCGACGTTAATGAGGTATAAACCCTTGGAGAGCTGATGTCGATATTTCTATCCATTATGGGAACAAAAGCGGATGATGACAAGACCACACCATTCGCCATTCAACCAGCCTTTAGGAATTTGAACGTCGAAACCCCATCACGCACAATACATTATACCGTGACAATAGCATTAACGAAATCGTGTACAGGTAGTTGTAGCACAGTAGCAGTCTGCAGAGGATTTTTGATGAATGACAGACAAGCGTCAGAGAGGGAGCTGGAGGTGAATGCTGATGGAGCGCTGATGCTTCAGGCCTTCAGACCTCGTCTTCCATTGAAAATAGGAAGAAGCTTGGGATATTTTTGGAAGGCGATCCTACATGTAAGCCTAAGCAAATTGTGCAAAAAGTAGGACTTTGCAGCGGGTGATGAGTCCCAAACAATGTCCAGTTATATAAGTAATTAACCATGGCGTCTCCTCTGGTGAAGTAACAAGAGAGACTGAAGTCAAAGGTGGACGGCAGCGATGGAATGATGTTGAGAGCAAGTTGAGAGTGTCTTTGCTTAAAGTCAACTTAAAGTTGCTATCCACCCGAATCCGTATTTACTTGAGCCATTACAAACAAACAGCTTGCTTGGGCAATGCGGGCATCCGCTTGAAACTTGAAGTTGAGATCTTCTCATTCAACACGAACCGTCACCACTACTACTATGCTTCCTCCCTTCAACTTACCTGAAGGAATCATCCTTTTGATAACAGATGAACTCGCTTCGCCTTCTGACTTTATACTTCACTGCGCTCTTGCATCACACATCAAAGAATCTAAGGGCTCAAAGAATATAGTTCTGTCGGTTTCGAAAGACATTCTACGCTGGAAAACAATCGCTGCAAAATCTGTTAGTAATTCAGCAGTGATCTGCTACCTAGCTTCCATACACTTCTGTGCAACTTTTCTGATGCTGTGCCATGAGATAGAATGTAAACCTTACTCAGTACATAACGTCGGGTGCCGTTGAATTCTTCGATATCCTGGAGCACGCTCCCTTTCCAGAGGGTTCTCAAAAGGGTGACTTAAGACCTCTATTTAACATTGTCAAAAACAAGTTATCCCAAACTGAGCAAGGTTCTGCATTTGTGATTCTTGATGACATATCAACTTTGGAATGGATAGGATTCTCATTCCTTGATATCACGAGATTTATTCGTGCATTACGAGCCGCATGTCTACAAGTGCGTCTTGTAGGAGCCTAACTAGCATCTTATGCCTCCGTTAATATTTTTATTTCCCAGGAGAAAGCTACTTTATTCATACGACATCATATAGTAACTCCAAATGACCCTGATGATCTCTTTAGACACCTCTTACAGGTCTGCTCCTATCACATGGAGGTTCGTCCACTTTCCACTGGAAGGAGTGGTGCCGTAAGTGGAGAGGTATGGTTGTCTGATTTACTGAAATTTACGTGCTAACTTCATCGTCCTTAAAGGTTGCCCTTCATCCAGGCCCAAGCAGTATTAGTGATTCGATCAAACTGATCCCTCGGAGTACAGCTGTACAATATCGATTGGCGGATACGGGTCCGACCTTTTTTCAGCGCGGAACTAGTGCAGGTGTTTTATGACTTTGTACATACTGATTCCAATAACAGTGATGGTTGGAAGTATTAGTACTACAATTGAAGAGAAGAGCATTTACTCTTCGGTAAACGAAACGAATTTGTAGTTTGTTTATAGCTATGATTTAGAACATTGCTGTAAGAGTGCAAAGCTGTACACTTTTAGTATGGATCACTAAAACCGTTAAAAGGGTACTTCTAATGGTCATCTCATACAAGCTCATATATTGGGGCTAGTTCTTACTAGTCGTCAGTCACCAAATTATCAGAAAGTATGCAGTAGGTTTAATTTGTCCCAAAGGCATTAAGTACTCTGACTCATGTATTATTGTATCAGACGTAACATTCCATCGATTATTAGTTTGAAATTGGGGTATCATAATCCCAATTGATGGTGAAAAATATATGAACTAGATACGATGCAACGGAACGCTTAATAACGAAACATGCTAGACATATTTTAAAATTAAATCAGCTTCGTGTGTAGTTGCAATCGTCGGAAAGCACTAACTGGCATGGTATTTCAGACTTTTACATGTTGTTATTGTGTTGTTACCTACTGACTTTGATTAAGTATATATCGTGGAGGCTGAGCAAAGAGCTTGTAAACTCGGCTTTTCATCGATGAAATGGCGTGCTTATCTTCGTCGTGAGATAACGAAACGAGCATACTTTATTCGCGGAGTTACAAAACATCAAAACATACGGCTCGTACAGGAAAGGCTGACCGCTGCAACAGGTCCCTGAGATGCGTCATTTGGTTAAGAAGGGTCAAAAAATTCTGTGATCTGTTTTCTGGTTTTCCACATAAATAGCACTTGCATATGGTCCGAACTTGAAGCAACTTACCACTGTGGTGTTTGTTTTCCAAGCTGTTTAGATGATTCCTATAGCGCTGCTTTTTCTATGTTCCCGACCCCACGTGGAATCTGTTTCAAGCACGCAACGAAGCACCGCTTCCAAGGTCTTTTTCGCCATTTTCCAATTTTGCGAACCGCGTAACTCCGGTGGGCTGTTCCAGTACTTAGACCGGGCACGGCCTGATGTTAAAACAATTACCAATCCGCACAATTGCACTGGATGGCGGGAAGTAGCTCTTGCGCGGATTATCCGAGTCTTTTCTGCAGCTCCGGGCGAGAAAGGGAGGCTAGACTCTAGAGCTTCCTGATAGCGGTTTAGAGACTTTTAGAGAGAAATGAAAAAGGTCCTTGTGCCTATTTTCTCCTGCCTCGCGGAAGATGGGATCAACAGATGTGGGGAAAGCAAGGGAAAGGCACGGGATTGTATGTTTTCAGGGCCGTGTGATGGCTTGGCCGCATGAGTGAACGTTAAACGAAGTGCAGGAGGCGTGCGCCGTGAGTCAGCCCGAAGTGTTTCCCTCCCGACACCGATCTGCAGTGCTCCGTCACATGAATAAAGTATAACACGCTTCCATGGAAGAAATGAGAAAGAACGCGAGTTGCTCACAGCGTACTAGCGATGTGACATCCCGGACTCGGAGGATGTGGAAGTCTTCCACCCGAAGGCGAGAACAAATCTCAGCCCTCAGGTCTATCTCAGGGTGCTCCTTTCCGAATGCCGAATGCCTGAAATACAGACGACGACGTCATAGCGGTGGTTCTCGACTTTCCGATCACACTGTCTGTTTCCTCGACTATCACGGTCACGTTGTGCCTACATACTCCGTTGAGGGTTCTTCGACGAAGTAGTATGTATGTAGGTGGTAGTAGCATTTCGCAGCAACGGAACTTGGACATGGCAATGGCGAGAATCACAGGAACTCGGAAGTAGCACCTCCTAAGAGAGGAATGTAAGCCAAGGAGCGTATATGGCGGGTCAAGTATGCACCTTCCGTTCCGTGTCGAGTTTGTTCTCCATGTTCCGCTATATCCTAGGCATGTCGACGCGGTTGAAAGTAGCAGACTCTATTTGGGGTTTATGTTATACCAGCGGGAGGAAGAAGGATACATGCATATGGCTCCGAGAGCCTCGAGCCGTACGCGAATTCTGGCTGATTGCCAACATGCAAAGTTTGTGTGAAATGCAGAAGATAGTTTTGTGAGGTTGTCGTGGTGTAGTGGCGAGTCTAATAGGGTCGTATTTTCACTAGTCTATGACCGCGCATGAAATTTAGACTCTAAGTAGACTCTCTTCGCGTTTTCAACGGTTATAAGTACTTATTTATACACACAACTCCGGTGAACAGTTTCTATACGCAGCGATCTACCGGTAAGCGCGCTCGAGCGGCGTCCATCCACGTCAACGGACCATATTGTGCGTTTAAATGATACACATCCCCGTAAGCTTAATTCGAAAATGGAGGGGCCGCATTATACTCCGAGGGGGTGATAATCACCGCAAGCTGTAAGTTCCGGACGTGAAACGTGGGGAACATGGGAGTTGGAATGACCATGCGCAGTTAATCTTGGAAAGTACTAGCAGAAGGGGAGAACTTACTCAGCGGATCCTATTTTTCTCTAGCTGGTCGGGTGCATTATAGCTAAAAGAAAAGATACGACTCGGTGATAAGATAAGGTCAAATACCAAAATGGTGTAGTATATGTATATATATCGTGCAAGCCTCGACGGTACTTTGGGAGAGAGATAAGAGGTATGTGGGCGGTTGGCATGTGACAAATGGAGTACTTTGATTAACGCTGGGATAAGAAGGGCAAGAAAAAGGACTTGTAGGTGTGTAGTTGGGGTAGGTGGCAAGCCAAGGAGACCCTGAGCACGCCCATAAAGATACACAAGTAGACCCTGGAAACATGAGAATTGCCATGACAATAGTGGAAAAGCAACTGAAGAGGAAACCCTAGAATTATCGCAGTTGCTTGAGAACTCGTGAGGTTGTCAGTTGATAATGGTAGTTAATAACGGCCGGGACATATGAAGGTAAAGGGAGACTTTACAGCGGATCCTGGCGTAAATTGAATGTGCAGATCGCTGAAGTTGCCTCGAGGGGGTGCTGAGATCTTGCGTCATTACTCAGCTGTAAGATGGACAGAGTGCACGTTGGAGGGCCAGGGGTTAGTGCTGCTTGGTTGCAACGTGAGAATGGAATTCATTTTGAAATTGTAGGGTTGGGCAAGCAAGCGGTTGTGAAGAGGAGTCGCGTGGGGATGGTGAAGAGAAGAGAACATACGGTGTTACGCGTGGGGTGGGGGTGTCAGAGACGCTGAAAGAGGCATAAACATCTGTTCCGTGCTAAATATACGGGAGATATGTGCATCGCAGCTGTCGGTGCCACTGCTCGATTTAGACGCGGGGTAATTAGCAGATATGGCCGAGTCGGGAACTAGAAAGTGCATGAGCGTGCGGGGTAACGGGATGACAGCAGGAGTCAAGTAGCGGAGGAGAGTCAGGTGAAGAAAGGATGAAACAGCGCAGACGAGATTAGAGCTGCCAAAAGAGAAGATGAGCGACGCAAGATGTTCGGAGAAACATGAGTGTGACGGGTGGAGGATGAGGTGAATGGAGTGGCAATGAGACGGAGAATGGAGGATAGAGGATAGATAGAGAATAATTAATAGAGGATATATAGAGAATAGAGGATAGGATAGTCTAAGAGGATAGAGAGAATAGGATAGACAGAGAACGCAGCGGATATGGAGTCAGGGCGGACGGCCGGAGCCTGGTTGTCGGTGGTGGGATGGTGAGTAGTTTGTTCCGAGGGAGGAATACCGGGCCGAGATCTGAGATGTGTTTGTTGTGTGACCAAATAAAACGAGAAATTCCCATCTCATTTGATCTTGGCTCGCAGGCTGGGTGCCATTCCGACCACTGACCTGACTCCCTCACTGCCCGTCCCATGGCAAACTATCTGCCTGTCCTCCTCGTCTCTGTCTCTACCAATGCCATCCCCGACGACTCCTCTCTCTCCACCCTCCCCCGCGCACAGGTCGACTATCTCTCCCACGACTGGCAGGAGGAGGATGTCTGGCGCTCCTGGAGAAACATGACCCGCCAGAAGAATGAAATAGCAAACGGTGTCCGTCTCGAGAATGCTTCCTGGCGCACCTGGTGGAAGCAGCGCAACAAGCTCAAGACAATCACTCCAGAGACTCTCAACTGGTCTGCCTCCTCTTTTCTCTCTCATATTTTATTTCTTATCTTCTGTCAGGCTCAAGGACTCGGACGTCACCTGGCTCTACGGCCCATTCCACTCTGCTCTCGACGACGCTCCCCCAAAGCCAAAGCCCATTCCAGACAGCGTCGACAAGAAGGACCAAGCTTCAGCCCACGACAGACTCGACCTCAGCACCACCACCCGCCGTCCCCAGCATGCCCCCTCCAAGCCCATTCTCAAACATCGCTCCATCAGCGAGCTTCTCCTTGCCGCAGGCGAGCCCTCGTCCCCCGTCTTTTCTCCCCCAGAATCAGACGAGGACCAAGACAACCAAGACCTCGACGCTCATCTCAGCTCAAGCTATCCGAAGCGTCCTTCTCTTTTACATACAAAGAGCGACACTCACATCACCCGCTGGGGTCCCTCCCGCGCATTCCGCAAAGACTCTCCCCCTCGTATCGCTCCCCCTACCACCTCCGTTTCCTCCTCCCATCTCGACACCTTCTTTGCCCCTGACGTTCCCGTCGCCGCTACGGGATGCATCAAGCCCTCCCGCTCTCAGGACTCCCATACCAGTGGTACCAGTACCAGCGAGCGCAGCGCAGGAAGCGGCGAACGAAAGAAGAAACACATCAGCTTTAATACCTTTGTCGAGCAATGCATCGCCATCGAGAAGCCCAAGAAGAACACGGGGTCGCCTCGCATGCCAGGCGCCGTGTGGAATCCAGAGGATGACGATGGGTACGCTTGAATACCTTTTTTTAAAAAATCTTTTCATTTTATTAATCGTGAAAAAGGTACGAAGAGGATCAGGAATATTATTCAGAGGAAGATGAAGAGGCACCATGGGACCATTTATCTGGTAGCGCCATCGGTAGCGATTCAGATTCCCCTTACGAAGAAGATGACGAAGAAGAAATCTTGCAAATGAGAACCCGTGGATCGAGAACGCCTGGAAAGAAAGGCAGGTCTAAATCGAAAACGTCTACCACCTCCTCGTCCTCCTCTGCCTCCACCTCCACTACCTCTACCAGCTCTTCCGATGGTGCAGACCTACATCGACGCCATTCTTCTGCCCTCTCGTCAAGAAATAGACGAGCTAGCAACAGCACCTACCGTCCCAATCGCCGTCCGCCTCCCCTTATTCGCACCCATTCAGAACATGTTCAGCACGTCACCATTGCTCCCATCGCACCAACAATATTAAAGACCGGCACGTGGCGCGAAGGCTTTGGGGACGATGGTGGAGTGTCAGATGATGGTTTCAATTGGGGCCGGTGGGGCGTTGGTGGAGGTGACGGCAAGAACCGCGGAAGAGGACGGGAAGACGATACAAGTGATGGAACCCCCGTCGAGCTGGTGTATGTTCCCCCGTTTGGAAGCAACTACAGCCTTAATGTCCAAGATGATGATGAGATTGAGGAGGAAGAGGAGGAGGATGAGTATTTGGAGGATGCGGGAATGGGGATGGCCATGATAAACACCGGAAGCAACGATGGTGATGATGATGGCGTTGGAGATGAGAGAATCGAAACTGTCGATCAGGGAATATACCACCATCTCGTCAGCTTGGGCGATTATTCCGACCCCCATCCCGCAAGTGCCCCCATCCCCGTGCCGACGGTAGTTGTTCAGCAGAGAGGAGGAGATGACGATGATGCCTACCGGTTTTTTGGAAACTCAGATTTTGAAGGTGACGAGTATGCGCCTGGATTTGGTGTGCAGACCGCAAGGAGGGTGATTGTGACCAAGAAGCCAGAGGAAGATGAGGAACCGGAGCGGGGTCGTTCGAGGTCCCGATCGAGATCGCGGACACCTTCGCCCGCCATGTTGGCTGTTTCCGCATCGCCCACGACGACGACGTTAAATGGTACCTCCGTGGGATCTGTGCAGGCACAGGCACAGTCGCAAATGAAGGCACCCCAGAGGAAGCGAAGCCTCTCCGTTTCACCGTCTTCGCCTTCTCAACTACTTTCCCCTCCCCCTCGCGGACGGTCGTTCCAGGACTTGCAGTCCCAGAAGGAGACGCGCGGTCGATCAAGTACAAGGACGAGTTCCTCTTCGATATCAGATCGTGAGAGGGCAGGGAGCATGAGTAGCTCCTCTCCCATTGGCAGTTTGTCGCCTGATGCTACTGCAAATGCTCCCGGTACTATAGGCTCTATTGGTGGTGCGTATGCTGGCGGGAGGATTGATCGCGAGCGGGAGAGGGAGAAGGAGAGGAGGGAGAAGGAACGCGGTGGGAGGGGAAGAGAGAGGGAGATTACTAAGAGGGTGGAGGTGAAAGGAAAGGAGAAGGAGGTGGTTGCGACTTCGATACCGTTTCGCTTGCAGGATCCCGTGCGGTCGTCTGAGTATGCGGAGTCGGTGTCGTCGACCTCGAGTGGGACTGTTATTCTCGAGAAGGAGGATGAACAGCAGAAACATCAGGAGGAAGAGGAGCGAAGGAGAAGGGATCAGCAGAGAAGGCGCGAAGAGGATCATGAGCGTATTGCTGAAGAAGAGCTGTTAAGAAAGATTCACCCGACACCTTCAAATTCGCCTATACTTTCCATGCGTCCCCCACCTCCGTCGAGTGCAGAGGTGATGCCGAGTTCGAGCTCCAGTAATATTTCTGGATCCGGATTCGCGAAGCCTTCGCTCGCCGGTACCCCGTCCCTTCCTCCTTCTCCCCATCCACTTCGAAACCCGCTGTGACCAGGACAACTAGTGGAAGTTCGACTTCGAGCAGCAGTAGCAAACCTCCCCTTTTACCTTCCCCTCCTCTTCCCGCTCAAGCAAGCACAAGTCTCACCACCCCCCGGCAGAGCGGATATCTATCTCGGTACCCGCTGCCGACAGCAGTTCCAATGTCTTCCAATCTCAACCTCAACCACAATCACCAAAGAGTCCTACAAGTCCGACTGGGAAAGAGGGGAAGATAATTGGCAAGGCCGTTGGAATGGTGTCCAGTGCAGGAGCGTATCTTGGGCTGTGGCAACATTATGGCGGGTCATAATTTCTCTCGAGGCGCGTGCGCGCGCATTTTTCGACGTGTATCGTCGATACTCTCGCGGCTTGGTCCGCGAGCACTAACGATCCAACAAGTTTCTCTGTTATAATGACCGCTATCTTCCTCGTCTCCCTCCTGGTTCTTGTGATCGTTTTATGGGACCATAGCATCTTACCCATTCTCAATCCCCTGCATGCAACATGCATCTCAATCATTATTTCTTCCATTCTTGGCATGCACATTACATCTATTTTTTTTTCCCTACATTACGCCACCTTTTACTTACTTGCTCGTTCCTTATTCCTTCCACTCATCCTCAACGCGATTTGCGTTGCATGTTGTGCTAATCGCAAACGATACCACATACCACACACACGCACTTCAACTTTGCATGGATATCTCCCCCTCCCTCTCCTTCCTTCCCATCTATCCCATCACACACACTCTTTCTTTTCACCAGACAAATCATTTGGTTGTTCATCCTGAAAATGTGTTGCTGTTCTGACATATGGGTTTTCCGCGCGTGTTATGCAAAGAATTGTACTAGTGATTATGTGTTTTTGTTTCTTGGTTCAATATAAGTAAATAATTGATGAAGCTGTATAGCCTGAAGGGGTATTGAAATTTGACTCGGAGTGCCCGGGGCCTTGAGGGATTTGCCATGGTGTTTCTTCGGACATGCCACAAGCTTGTTGGGCCATGCGTAGTGCTCATGTTTATCTTTGGATCACTGAGCGCCTACGGCGATCTCCTGCTAATCATGAGGCGAACGTGTTATTTTCTTGATAGCCATGGCTCGTCAAGATGGGACTCAGCGGTAGGACGTGGATGATTTGCGTTCAAACTCCTCATTGCACCATCTGAGATTGCAATATACGCATACAAAGACATAAGATCCATATATACGACTGCTTTTCGGAGAAAATACATACTGCATATAAGTAGTTACAGCCGCTTTCATCATGACGAGGCCAAAAGCATGAGGTTGGTCATCTACCTCTGCATGGTTCCTGATTTCGTTTCAACCTTTCGCTGTTTGCTTCGACTAAGGTAAGGACTGTCATCGTGGTCCCTCACGTAATAGGCCGTGTCTGATGTCATGTCCACTTCTGTCTGTGAAGAGCCATTCCCGAGGAACGCAAAACGATTTCCAGAATATTTGATATCCCAATCATCATATCGAGGATCTTTCAATGCTTCCAGATAATGAAGTGTGCTTCCAGGCCAGAGGGCAGTTATTTTTCCTGTGATGGTTCCGCCTTTGTACCACGAACGACAATCTTTCGCCCAGACTGTATCCTTCATAAACTGGTCCTTGAATGCGATGAAGTCTTCGATAGCCTCTGCCTTTGGCGAGAATCTGTGAATGTTCTCCGTCTGCCAACGATTTATCAGCTTGAGCATATAGTCAACCTGAGCCTCTGGAAAGATTATGAATCAATACGATGAGTCGCAAAACAGTGCACTTACCAACAGCAACCAAAACAGGACCATTCCCAATTGGACTATTTGGACCAATTAATGTAAAGTAGTTGGGAAATCCTGCAGCTCCAATGCCAAAGTATGACTTTGGATCATTTGACCACTCCCCAATCAGGTTGCGACCTTCCAAACCAACGATAGGGAAGCGTGGGACATAGGATGTGTTAAAACCAGTAGCACATATCAACACATCTACGGGATATTCTTTCTCGTTGCTGGCCAAGCAACCATTCTCAGTGATACGATTAATTCCACCAAATACAACTTCAACTTTTTTCGATCTAATTGTTTCCAAGTAGTTTGGACCAGGAGTCATTCTTCGACAACCGAATGGCCATTTTGGAATTAACTTGGCTGCAAGGTCTGGATTGTTTAACTTTGCTTCCATAGTATCAGCAACAGCCCCAGCCATTGTTTTCTGGATTTCGGAGTCAGCCCTAAAAACTTCAAATATTGCGTTCATGGCAGACTCCGCTTTCTTTCTGTACTGTAAATGCGACTCGGGATTCAAGAAACTCTGCCGTTCTTCCTCGGAAAAGATATGTTGTTCTTCACCAAAGTTCGGTGCTACCCAAGTTGGTTCTCTAACAAAATTGATAATCTTTTCGACCTTATCGTGAATAGCAGGGAGTACTTGAATAGCCGAAGATCTAAAAAAATATTGTCGAAATGTTCGAAAGACAATGTATTGGCACTCACCCATTCCCTATGAGTCCAACAGTCTTAGAGCTAAGATCAACAGTTTCATCCCACTTCGCAGTATGCAGCAATACGCCTTTATAATCATCCAACCCTGGGATATCGGGCCACTTCCAAGCGTTTAATACCCCAGCGGCGTTTATCAGGATGTCGCACTGGTCCTTCACTACACTGTTAGTGTTCAAGTCAGTTATTTCTACATCCCATTGTCCTTTGTTGTCATCCCAAATAGCTGAAGATATCATGTGTCTGAATTTACAGTACTTCCTCAAGTCGTATTTCTCGCTAAATTCTTTGAAATATTCGAAGATTTGTGTGGAGCCTGAATAAACTGAGTTCCAGTCTGTTTTCGGCTCGAAGCTCCAGGTATAAATATGAGAAGGAACGTCGCAAGCGCAGCTGTGTGCATTGTCAGAGGGGAGCTGCACGAAAGCAGAGCATAGATGTACCCGGGATATCTGTTCTCAAGCCACGTCCCTCCTACGTCTACGTTCTTGTCGTAAATTGTGAGCTCAAAGCGTTCAAAGGACCTTTGCAGTTTGTACGCAAAAACAAGACCAGATGCACCAGCTCCTACGCATATAATTTTCATACGCCTTTCATGGTGGATAGGCCTTAATGTTCGGGAATAAGCCGAACCATCATCGGTAGAAGGTGCAGGAGCGCCGTCGTTTGGCATATTTCTACTTCTGAATAAGGGGGGGGATGAGCGATAAGGAGAGTGGATTAGTGAGAGAAAGGGAATCCTTATATACTATTGTGGACCCCTTCCGTGGAGCTTGGATGGCTGAAGGACTCAAGGAATACGTGTGAAAGGAATTTCCGATACTAATCAATGCAGCTTAGAGACCTGTACAGTATGAATGAAAGAAGCACCGCGTGAGTGATCAGCGGCAAAGGTCTGATAGAAATTGTCATAGGATAAGCGGCATAAGCAAGTATGTACACTGAATTTCTAGCCGACCTTTAGTACCGGCGAGGCGCAATTGAAGGTTTTGACATCTACATGTTATATTTTACTTCCGACACCCGGAGAAGATACAGAATCACACACGCCAAAATTAAAAATAAACCATGATATATTTGTTGCACTACAGACTATTACAGTTCCAATGTTACCTGGTATCGGAAAGGTCAGGAACCAGGGCAAAAGTACACGAAGACACAAGACACACCTTTCCCACTGCTGCCTCCACTTCCTTTGCATATTTCTTTGCAAACTCGTCCAGCTTTGCGTACAGGCTGAATCGGTCGCAGGATCCACAGGGTTTAGTTTTCAACAAGGACAATGGATGGTGATGTGCAATTGTCTGGCTAGATGGCCGTGCTGCAAGCAACTCACGTGTGCAGACTATATATTCATAAAACCATAATGGGGGAATGCTATAATTCCATCGTAGCAAGTTAGCATCGTCCCAGATAATTTGCGCCTTCACACAATTTTTGCATTGCATGTCGCAGGGCCTATTAGAAGCGTCGGACCAACCCATCCACCGTGTTTTATTATCTGATACTTCCTGCGCTGCTTCCCTGCATGCGAGATGATAGCGATACAATGCCTGAAGTGCCGTAGCCGGTAGCATCTCGAATTCGGCAAGATTGGGAAAGGGAAGCGGGATTTTAGTAGTTTCCCGAGCAGCTGTCCGCGCGACCTCTTCAGCCCATGGATATTTATCATGATGCTTTATTACGATAGAATACACCTGAACTGCGCCCACGGGATCTTCTCCGGCAAGATCCTGCAATCGTTCGGCAATACGCTCAACAATAGCGTCCATTCCATATTTATCTGCCAGTTCCAAAACTACACCAAGGTTATTGAGATGGGTATCTGGCTTGCATCGAGGATCGCACCACTTGAGAAGACTCTGAAGTGCCAAGCTGCTCTCGCTGACGTCAACAGTGGGGCGAGAATTCAAAGAGGCCGTCCCTTGAGGAAAAGAGAACATATCTGTAAATGTGGTGGAAGCGATACATAGCAGAACCCTATAAAGGTAGAAGTGGACATCATCAGAAGTCCGAAGGATAATGTCTGCACGTTCATCATTAAATGGGAATGGCGCAACCTTGATAGTGTGGCCCTGAACGTCGGCGCTGTATGTAGGACCGTCGGTGGGCATGAGCTAAAGGAGAGATCGATATGCCCTTTTAACGCTGGGGAGTATATGTATCTGTGATAATAAGTTTGCGAGAAAAGACAGCATTAAATAGGGCCCCACTGAAACTCCTAAGTATGTCACTCACAAGATATCAAAGTTGAATTAAAATACGACTTCTTTCTAGGGAAGGGAGCGAAGCCGGACAAGCGGTTGTATCAGTGCGACCTTGGTGCAACATGAAACCAGCTTACAACCCATGTATATCTCATAGCATGCTTACCTCAACATACTCGGTCAGTCCATTGACAGTGGCCGAATGAAAAACTTGCTTGAATTAATAGGAGCCCCACAAACAGCTCAAGTAAGGCTTCCCCATGTTGTAAGGTTTCTGCCACTGACTCAGCTTGAAGTCTTGAAGTTTGGAGCCCGATATCGAAAAATATGGTTGATCGTGACGAAGTTAAAGTAAATACCGAACGAAGGAAGAGCTTGTCTAGTAATCAGCCTTCTGTGTACTTATATTGGTTTTCACGTTAGTTAGAATTTGGACGAATAGCTATCGAATATAGCAGGATAATAGGTGCAGTGCGAAGCCAAGCCCAAAGTTGAATGTGCAATGTGCATTGCGAAAAGTTGTGCACAAGGTTAAACGGTATTTTGTTGCAGACTACTGCCTTCTTGATTTACGTAAGTATCGGTCTCACAGCCGGTATAGCATACTGCATAGTCAAGCCAAAGTCAAGCACTAGGTTGGTACTAGGTACTATAGTCACTGGATTATGCACAAAAGATTACATTCCCCACTGATAATCGTCAACTAGTATATCTGACATTGTAGGAGAGTAACCGTCTCGATTGCGGTATACTTCATCATCGTCGGAGTCAGTAGTGTATCCCTGCTCATTTTCGTCCCAGATAACTTCTTCAACAATCTCTCGAAGATCATCTATACCGTCAGAGTTCACATGACGGCAATCGATGAATGATACCTTTGGTATACCAGAGCTAATCTGGCGAAGATACTTCATGACATTAAACATTTCTGACCATTCTGCACCTTCTTCCTCTCGGCTTCCACCAAAATCCACGTCGTCAAATGTCAAGTCGACCAGGCTCATGAAGCAAAGCAAAGGGTGTGAAGAACAACGGCCCGAAACTTGGGAGTCGATATGTAACAGTAACGCCGGTAAGAACGAATGAGCAGAGGAGCCAATCACACCCAATTTTGTTAAAGAATCTATTTGCCCCAGCGCATGTCCCCATGCATTGGTATCGAATTGTTCGCGCTCCGAGTTGACATAAGCCGTCTTAATCCCATACAAAGGTAATGCAGCGCACATGCTGAGCATCACTTGTTGCGCTATAGATGTACTTGATTCACCCCAACTGAAGTCAAGATGTATAATGGGCTTCTCTGTAAATTTATCCAGCTCGGAGAAGTTTACAGGAGTAGTCGTTGCATAGCCAGAAAATGTAACACCTTGTGGATGGATGTGAAATGTTACACCCAGAAATGGACCTTCGTCGTCCACAAAATAGGACACTGAAGGTCGTGTAAAAACGGAAAGGATAGACGAATAGTCAGCCTCTGCAGATTTAGTCGGCTCGCATGTGAATGATATATCAGCCGAGGTTGGAAAGGATATGTGTGCCAGAAGATTTCCACATTCAGGGGTATTGTCGTGTAGTTTCAAATATGTAAGATGTGCAAGATTTACGACACGATCACGGAGTGCCATTGATGCAGAATCACAGGAATCATTCATCAGAGGCAAACAATGCACAAGATCCAACGTTTGAAGCTGGGGCATCTTTTGTAAGGCATCCAGCAACTGTACAGTTGTCGGCCTGGCAACCGTGCTCGTATAGTGAATTTTCATATAGGTAAGGCCAGATAATATGGGAGACGTCCATTTAATGTCACAATGTGAAAGTTCCAGCCATCGTAGGGATGAGGTGTCTTCAGACAGAAAGTCTTCCGGGATATCGTACGCGTAATCGCCGTGCATTGCGCTTTGACGCGGTCCAGATAGAGATAGACTCTGAAGAATCGGAGCTGACGTTGGCAATTCCGCGAAGACTTTCTCCATTGTCGGTACGGAAGCCACAACTGTTAGCTTCTTGATGCGATTCATCTGTTTCAGAGCCAGTTGAATCGATTCCACCATCCGACGTGTGACCACACTGAAGTGAGCATCTATAAAGAGGGGTGCCATTTTCGATCTTCGTAGCATCTCTTTGCTCCAGTTTGGAGAATGAAATATGATATATGCCCATAGATTAGGAGCGTTGCATGCTACTGTTCTCCAGTAGCGGGAAACATGCGTAATGTGAATCCAGCCCTTAACGCGTAGCATAGGGTTGGAATGGTTGAAGTAGCCCTCGGCACACATTACAAAGACCTTCGCAAGCAATTCTGGAGGAAGTCTGGATATAGGAGAGTGGGTATTGCGTCTCGACTTGAGGGTTCTAATTGACTCCTCCATTCGAAGAATCTCTTCATCAATATGTCGGCGAGCATCATCTGGAGTTTCAGTGCGATAAGTTGGGCTAAAGCATTCGGTGGGTGACATAACCGTTAGGGACATTGAGTGAGCAGCTGGACAGCAAGGAACAAATGATTAGTCCCGGTTATAGAAAAAAGTAGCACGCGACTTGGCACACTACGCACCTTTCATAACCATATTGCCAGAATCGGTTTGTCTTGGTTGCAGAAGTTAGACCGGCTAAAACTACTGACATTGCAGGGAAAAACCTGGGTCTTTATATATGTAGGAGACTGAGGCGATACTGATGTCGGCAAGGATGAGACAACGGGGAAGGCTCATTGATGTTGAAATCATGTTGGGGTTTGGCATCAGGGCGGTGAGTCTCAACTAGAACTTATATTCATTATATATGAATTTTACAATATAAT
Source organism: Cyathus striatus (assembly GCA_025738555.1). Taxonomy (NCBI): domain Eukaryota; kingdom Fungi; phylum Basidiomycota; class Agaricomycetes; order Agaricales; family Nidulariaceae; genus Cyathus; species Cyathus striatus. The sequence continues at coordinate 3,433,187 of JAOVFP010000013.1, read as the reverse complement.
ACAGTATTGTTCATGCCCAGGATACGCTTCAATTGAACGTCCTGTATGTTTGAAATATATACAGTAGTGTAAATATGTAGAGTTAAGCCAAGAGTAAGGATCGGAAACAATTCAAACAGGTAACCGTTCACTGCCTTCACATTGACAACGACATACGATTACGTAAGTCTCGACGTGATCTAACACGTCGCACGCGTACAGGGTAGTACTAGGAGACTTACTACATACACCTATCCCACCTCTTTGCTACTCATTTGACGCCTCAGGCCTCAGTACTCAGTACTCAGTTTCAGTATGGAATCATCCGAGCTATATCACATCAAGCAGCAATTCATTCTTGGTATGGGCAGTTCACCTTTCTGACTCCTTAAGTAACCAGCTAAAAAGGTCGTTTAAAGGTGCCTACAAGGCATTGGTGGACTTACCTCTCCCGGATACTTCTTCTCCTGAATACATTTCAACATTGCTCTATAAATCCAGGGCACTTCTTGCTTTGAATGACACTCAGTCGGTCCTTCAACTCCTTCCAAGCGGCTCTGAAAATGCAGCTGTCAAGGCTGTTGGATCATTAGCGCGCTACATGGGGGCAGATGATTCTAATGACAAGGAAGCCGCTTTAGAGGAGCTCCGCGACTTTTCTCTGGAGATGGAGGGCGATGATTATGACGGAAGCGATAGGGAGAAGTCATTGGTCCGAGTGCTTGCTGGTACCGCGTTTGCACGGGCGGGGGAGGTAGAAGAGGCCTTGGAGACGCTTGGAACCGAAACTGAAGACCTTGAAGCGTATGCTTACTTCCATCTATAAGTACCATAACTAACCAATCTTCCTCTGTGACATGCAGTGTAGCTGTTATCGTACAAATTTATCTTTCAATTAACAGACCGGATCTTGCCAAGAAACAGTTTGAACGCTCAAAACGATGGGCAGAAGACGATCTTCTCCTGCAGCTCATAGAGTCCAATATTGGTCTTGTCACTGGGAAAGACGGCTATTCAAATAGCAGCTCGTTCTACACGGAGCAACTTGCAAACCCATCGCTGTCATCACCACACATACTCACAGCACGCGGTATCACGCGTCTTCTGCGTAATGAAATACAGGAGGCAAAATCGGACTTGGAAGAGTCACTTGAGCAGCAGAAAGGGGATGCGGAGACACTTGCTGCGTATGTTGTTGCTGCGGGCCTCGGAGCCATGAAGAAAGCTGAGACTGAGGAGCTATGGCGGTATATTTTTAAATTATTACTAGTTCATCCGACGCTCATTGTTTGCATTTAGACAACTCGAAAACGATCATCCCCACCATCCTCTTGTTGCCGATGTGAAAGAAAAAGGAGAACAGTTTGACGAATTTGCAGCAAAGTTCGAGATTCCGCCCTCAATCTCCACTGCAGCATGATTTTTGTGCGGCATGTCGATTACTTTTCTGTTGCTTTGTAGGAGTTTGCCATCCTTTCAATAGCTTAGATCATCCATTCTATCTTAAGCCCGTTTCCCATAACGCTTACGATATATCATCAACCTTTCCAAGGAGATGAAGTATATATAGGTCATTTTAAACCTCAATCTTTATCCGGTTGAGATGTACCTCTTGCATACTGTAAGGAGGTTAAATTTCTCAAAATCAACACTTGATATCCGCAAAAGAACTATGTACTAGTTAGTATGATCCTGGGCATCAAAACATCCGACGATCTGATTTGCGATCCAGTTTGTGCTCGTTAGACTTATCGACCCTAGACACCCCATTTCTTCACTATTAACAAGTATGGTTCTGCGCAGGTTCTATACTTAATACGTGAGCCCGTGTACCAGACTAAAGTCACTAAACCCTAGACCTAATGCCTACTGACTCACAACTTACTAACTTAGTTGATGCGTTGGTGTAGAGATTTTGCGGATGGAAGAGTCGACCATCCTGTTTCCAAACTTACTCTCTCAAGTTCCTAGTGACCACTTACGAAGGTCTTGTAGTGACACGGCGTGCTCATGGCAATCTCATCCATCCCCACTCTAAACTATGCCTTTAGGCCGCTGGATGCTAAGTTAGCTACGCGCGTCTCTCGCCATGTGAGGACTACATAGTATTTATTCGTTTGTATCAATTTATGGGCACGTCGTAGTACTTCACTCCTCGCAATAACGGAGATGCTACTATGAAGAAAAAAAAACGGCCTTCCGTTATGGTTATATGTCAACTTTATTTAATTGCGTGATGGCCTGGGTGAGCATTACTACACTATCACAGAGGTATTCTTGGCTGAAGACATCTCACCCCTACAACGACTGGAACTTTCGCTCCGCGACTTTAAATCCTTCACATGTCCTCCAACTTATACATGAGCAAATCTGTTAGACCGGTCACTATACAGACTTACATGAGAGGACGCCTCAGCTTGAAAAGTCTTCGACATTCATTGTTTATTATTTATACGCAGTGACTGTTGATGGAATGACTCCAAATTCCATTGACGTTCATTGTGTATTCCGCGCCTAGAATAACACCTGCAATGGGCAATGATATTACTCCGTTACAAATCAGCCTGAAAACAGCAATGACATGGGTCTCAGCTGGGGTGGACTTCTTCATTCTGTCCGTCGGTTAACGACATCTAGCGTCCGATGGTATGGAAGTCCAACGTCCACTTCTGGTCTCAGTAGCTACATTCGCAAGGATTGTAATTCTCCAAGCTACTTGATGCATTCAGATTTGAGCTCACATGCTCTTGCATCCGAGCAAAATAAGAAAGTATAACATAATTCTTGCCAGTGCATAATTCCAGTGCCAGGTTTATGCAGAATTGTGCCTGCCTCTACAACAGAAAGTAAGTAACGACTTAAAACTTAAAACGGCTTGAATAACTAGTAATTAATACTGATAGATTGTAGATGACTATGTTCGTTGTATCATGATTCATTTGAAATATTGGTTTGAAGCAAGTTGAGTTGATAATGATTCCAGCGGGCCGATGTCCGACGACATCCAAACTCAATACGTACAAATAACAACACGATAGCAAGACCTTCTATCGCCCCTCAGCAAATTGGACAACCTCAAACCCTCAAGAAATTCATCGCAGTCGTCAACGTGAGTATTATTGCGTCTGTTGGCTCTAAAGTTCGTTCTTTTGGCTGTTCATGTCGTTTTTCGAGCGGAAAAAGTGGCATTACGGGTGGATGTCCAGGATGAACGGCGGATGACATTGGAACTTTTAACACATTTTGGTTTATGGATATTTCGAAGGTTCGGTATACTGACACATCTTATATAGAATGGGCCTCCAGGAATACCAAGTCGTGGGTCGTCACCTCCCCACTGAGTCCGACCCCACCCCCAAAATCTACCGTATGCGCATCTTCGCGCCCAATGATGTCGTCGCCAAGTCCCGTTTCTGGTATTTCCTGAGGTGTGTTCCCCACTTACTTTTGTATAAATGCAATACCCATTATTTCCAAGGCAGCTCAAAAAGGTCAAGAAGGCCAGTGGAGAAGTTATCGGTGTGAACATTGTCTGTAGTTGTCCCTTGCAGCCCTCAAGAGGCAGGCGGAATGGGAATGCTGACGTTTTCCCTCCCCTTTCTTCCCTTGTGGTGTTTGGGTGATGGGTTTTTCTTTCTAGATTCACGAGAAGAAGCCTCTCAAGGTTAAGAACTTCGGTATCTGGCTCCGTTATGACTCCCGCTCCGGCACACACAACATGTACAAGGAGTTCCGTGAGTTGTCTCGCGCTGATGCCGTCAAGAGCCTCTATCAGGATATGGCTGCCAGGCATCGTGCCCGCTTCCGGTCTATCCACGTAAGTTTTTCACTTGCATTGACGATAAATTATTTTACCGATAATTCAATAGATCCTCCGCGTTGTTGAGATTGAGAAGACTGAGGACATCCGCCGCCCTTACATCAAGCAACTCCTTACCCCTAACCTCAAGTTTCCCCTTCCCCATCGTGTCCACAAGTCCCGCTCCACCTTCGTCGCCAACCGTCCCGCTACTTTCTAAGATGGCATTATGTTTTGGTGGTGAGTTTGTGGTTAGGTTGGTTAGGTTGGTTAGGTTGGCTAGGTTTGAAGTGTGGGTTCAGCCGTTGGACTCGTGTGCTGGTGTGTATGGTGACAACGCCCTCTTGTTTTACCTACCCTTCCTGGAGTAAACATGCTTATATGTGTATGGCCCATTCATGCCTTGAAAACCTGAAAGTCAGGATATGTTATGTCGAGAGAGAATTCTCAAAGTAGGGTCAAAGTAGGGTATAATTGTGTATTGTTGAAAGTACACCATACATAACCTTCGTTTCGTTGCGCAGTACTATCGCCGATGGCTGCTTCGGCCCCATCACCTTCCTTGTCATAATACTTATTGCAATGAAAGTAATGCGATGTGTAGATGGTTTTGGTGACAATTTGGTGGTATTGCGTTGTTGCATATTCGTACGCTTGGGCACATACCATGTTACATGTTGGTAAGATAACAACATAAGTACCATTGGCGGCGGTCAGATATAAGTACTAAGTGCTTGATGTGATTTTGAAGACTTAGTTTGGAGTAAGTACTTATCGGTACCATATTTGTACTTTACGCCATGTACTTATTCCATGTGTCACAGTTTTGGAGCTTATTTCGTGACTTTGGCTTGCCGCCTGTTCGCCCTTTTGCGCCATCCCCATGTCTCCGTATCTCGGCTCGTGCATATCAATAATATATGTCAAGCTCGCGTCGTATATTTAGCTGTCTTGCCTTGAGATCAAGGACTTGGTTTGAATAATCGGATACTGCTGACCATTTACTCTGTCAAATGCCACCTATACCCCAATGTCGTCTTTCAACTCAGCGTACGCGCGCGTTTTACGGCTCCTCTCAAGCTCCGTTTCAAGCTTGGTTCCCGTACTTGACTGGTTCTCATACCGATAGCCGCCCATTCTACCTGTCAAAGTTAAGATTCAGTTAAGACTCGTCCCAAACTCGTCCTATTCGGAAGTCGCCTAGTGACAAGTGTTTGGATTCGATAATGTTCGGATGGTCTTCTTCGGTTCCCTTCTGTGTGGCCCACGTATATAATGAAGGCTTATAGTCAACCGTTCTCTGTTAGCTCCTTCTCACTGTCTTGACATGTCTCTCAATCGTATGTCTTCTATTTTCAAACGCTCGCAGAGCGAAAGCTCCATGGTATATATTGACTTGTGTAACTCCAATGTGTTGACTTACCAAGTTTCCCTCTAGACGAATGGCACGGTTTCACACGTCGTTGACAAGGAATACCAGCACACTGAGGTGCCTGCAGAGCTCAAAGACTTCCGTGATCGCGTAAGGACTCAGTCGATTTACGCCCACTGAACTGTGACTCAAACCTTTCTCCATTTCTAGATCAAAAAAGGATTACCCTTGAACTTAAGCACCTCATCAGTGGTAAGGCTGCATTCTGAATGTTTAGATTCATTCCCTGACCTGTTCTTAGTCGTCTATAATCGACTTGATTAGACACAAGGGGTCTATTGATGATCGAAAGCTCTTCGTGAGTATTTGTCCTTCATTTTCAGGCTCGGATCTGAATTGTTGCAATATAGCTTGAGCATGCGTTGAGTTTTATCTCCAAGTTAGAGGAAGGCACACCCATTGCTATTACTCTCAAGAACAAGGTTGTTGAACTGTGTGAGTAATGGAAGTGGATCGTGGCGTTCTAAGAATCTCATGTGACAACGATGAACAGTGTATAATGATCTGATGCACCCACCTGCAACAAGTGTTGGTACCAAATATGCCTGGAGAACCGCGGATGGATCTTATAATAACCCTGATGTTCCTGATCTGGGAAAGGTAGAGTATAAACTTATCCCCTGCTGTAACCCCTATTGACGTGCTTATTCGATAGGCTGGCACACCCTATTCTCGTTCAGTGCAGCAAACCCATCCGTTACCTAAGAACCAGCTTCCCGATCCCGGTCTAATCTTTGATACGTATGTGGCTAGGTTGTTGTGCCCAAGAATTATTCTAATGTACTACTCATAGCCTTCTGAAGCGGGATGGTGTAAGTTTGATCGCATTAACTTTTGCAGCTTACTGACGTATTTTAAGTTTGTAAAACATCCTGGGGGTTTGTCTTCCTTGATGTTCTCATTTGCTCCTCTTGTAATTCATAGGTATTCGGAATTATACTCTTATACCTGACTCAATGATCATAACCACCACTCTAGTGTGTTCCGTACATCCCATTACGACCCAAACATCAATGAAACATCCTCATACGTTGATCTCGCTCCTCTTTACGGAAATAATCAGGACGAACAGGATCGTGTACGAGTTCGAGATGGTCGTGGTATGCTCAAGCCAGATTCTTTCACTGAGGATCGATTGCTTCTCCTCCCACCTGCCGTTTGCGCGATTTTGGTCCTGTTCAATCGTAATCATAACGTATGTTTGCTTGTGTTCTACATCCTATTCCCGGTACTTATATGATCCAGTACATTGCCAAGAAACTTCTTGAAATTAACGAACGAGGGACGTACGAAGATCCATCTAATCTGAAATCAGATGATCCTGCTTCAAAGGCTAAGCTTCTTGCCCAAGAGGAAGAGATTTTCCAAACCGCTCGTTTAGTCAATGCTTCTTGGTTTGCTGCGGGTATGTATTATGATCGTTATCAGAGTCTGTTTCTGAACTTGCATAAACCAGTGGTATTCACCGACTACTTTTCTACCATTCTCGGTCTTGTCCGAGATGGAAACAGCTGGAGTCTTACTCCCTTTGATGTTAGTTTCATCTGCTTTTATTGCAATCTTATTTCTCACCCATGATCGTAGGAAATCAGGAAGGAAGATCATTCTCTTTTCGAGCGTGGGAAGGGCAATGTTTGCAGTGTCGAGGTAAGTGCTACTGTAGTGCTACACAGCGTTTACTCAATGTTCACTAGTTTAATTGCCTGTATCGCTGGCATTCAACTACAAGCACTGCAGACGAAAAATGGGCTGAGTCGGTTTTCAATCAATTATTTGAAGGCAAGTCTCCAGAGGATTTGACGGCTGCGGATTTCAAGATGATTGCGCGCAAGGCTCAAGCCCAGCAGCCTGATTTGTCTCACTGGACGTTCGGAAGGTACCACATGATTTAAATGTGTTCAAGTTATTGACATGACTAATGAAGCACTACTCAGATTGCAACGACAGCCAGATGGAACGTTTAAAGATGAAGACCTCGCTGCTATCCTACAGAATGCGTACGCATTAAGCTTCTGTTGAGCCATTACTTACTGAAATTAGGAATTAGTACGGAGGAACCTGCAGCAGCATTCAGAGCGCGAGGCACCCCCGAGGTCATGAGGCTAAACGAAGTTATGGGAATTGAAATGAACAGGCGCTGGGGCGTTTGCTCATTAAATGATTTCAGAAGAGTGAGCATATTAAAAAATTTGAACTGAATGTTTTATAACGGTGTCGTTTAGTACTTGGGCCTAAAGCGTAAGCATACTGATTGTTCATTATAGCATTGATATTATACTTATGGTCATAAACAGCATACAACAGCTTTATAGAATGGAATTCTGACCCAGAGATTGCCTATGCCGCTGAGAAGCTTTACGGTGATATTGAATATTTGGAGCTGTATGTCGGTTTACAGGCGGAGGAGGCGAAACCTTTGGTCGAAGGAGCAGGGCTTTGTCCTGGTGGGTGTCTCGGCATCTTCTCTGCTATCACTCGTAACAAATCTCTATCAGGTTATACTATTAGCCGAGCTATTCTGAGCGACGCCATTGCCCTCACCCGTGGAGACAGGTTTTATACTCATGATTTTACGCCGTACAACCTCACGGCATGGGGATTCGCCGACTGCCAAAGGGATCCAAAGGCATATGGATTTGGAAGCACCTTGGGTCGCCTCTTGCTCCGTACTCTCCCTAACGACTACACGGAGAAAAGTGTTTATACATTTTTCCCTCTTATGACTCCGGAGATGATGAAAAAAGTCTTAAAGAAACTTGACCTTCTTGATGCATACGATTTATCAAGGCCAACGCCGAGCTCTAGCGCAATAGTTGTGAAAGATTATTCTCAGATTTCAGGTATCCTGTCTGACAAAACATCATTTTCTGCTACGTACTCTCGACGAGTGTCGAGGGTGATTAAAGGATTTGGGTAAGAATCATTTGTAATGATAGCGTCCTCTATTTATTTGGTTTCAGATTTTTCACTGCAGAAAGTTCAGATCTTCAGAAGTCTGTAATCCAGATACTCAATGGGTCTCCTGAAATGGTTTCCAATATCTCGCAGTATTTCTACGAATCTACGCAGAAGCTTATAACAGCAAACTCATTCGCTGTCGTGGGAGGGGGAAAACATGGTGTCGACCTTGTTCGTGACGTGTTGAAAGCTCTTCCTATTTACTGGGCTGCTACCGATTTGGTTAGTGGCTTTGTCATTTCAAAGCACAGCTCAAATACTAAACTGTAAACTTTAGGCCGGTATTCAGCTAAAGACTGTAGAACACCCTGATGGTGTCTATACACCTTAGAACTTTTCGATATTCTCGGAGAGATTTATTCGTCAGTATTCAATGCTACCAGGTTGTAGATTTTTCAGCAGTAACTGATGGTTTGGTAGATACATTTTCCTTGACGTTGAAGCCTCAAAAGTCATGGTACTCGAGAACAAGGTTAAGAAACATGTTAAAGACTTGCTGGAATTAATCCATGACGGTTTGTCTGTCGGTAACAGGGTATGTCGGAAAGTACTACCACCTTCCTTTAAAGTCAAATATCTTTACAGTTATCATTCGCTGGCATCTTTGACACCGTGTCTTCCTTATTCTCGAAGCCAAAGAAGTCACAACATCACGAAATCGTCAAACGTTTGTATGAGGTCGGCCACTCCACGGACCAGCTTGCAAATACGATCCTTGCTCTCATGGTTGGATCTACTGAGCTTACTTTAGGTGCAGTAGACCGCTTTCATTAATTGAATTTGATTTCATGATACCTTGTACCAGCTTTGACCAACATGGTCAACTTGTATCTGGACACAGAATATGAGGCAGATGTCAGACGTTTGGCTACTTCTTCCACTGTCAAAGCTGGACTCGAAGGATATGCATATGAGGCCCTTCGTAAGTATATTTGATTAGCCAACTTCAAACAATAAGTTAACCTTGTCTGATCATAGGTCTGGATCCTCCCTTCCGCGGTGTTTACCGTGAGTAATACCGTGTCGAGACACCCTCTCATGACAAACTAAAAACCCTAATTTGCAGGCCTTGCATCCAAGGATGGCATTGTCCATGGTCAGAGTGTGAAGACAGAGCAACGTGTATTCTTGGATATTAGTGATGCCAACCGTAATGTGAGTTTCCGTTACCGCCGCTAGATAAATACATCTAATCCTATATTAGCCAACGATCTTTACCGCCGCTGACAAGCCCAATCCTTCTCGCTCGTCGAAAGATACATTGAATGCAGATGGACTGTTTAAGTGCTTTGGTGAAAATTTGACGATAAAAATCATGTCTCAGGTTCTTCGAGCAGTTTTTAGCTATGGAAACCTTGGAAGAGCGCCTGGTCAATCTGGATCTCTCCAAAGGTCCGTTTTATGCTCTTCATATTTCGAAGACATTGTTTGATTCGTTTGGAACAGATTCCAGGACGAAACAAGACTCGAGTTGGCGTATGGATACCTCGACCGTGATCAACACGTTTCTGAGTGGCCGAGATCGCTCACTGTGCAGGTAGGGTAAAATGTTTATTTGGTTGCAGTACCGGATTCTGATATAGCTTGCAGTACACTACTGCCAAGTAACGACCTCTTCGTGAATACGTCGTTCATTTAGTATATACACATAGCACGTAACTTCGTTATTTACTCGATATCGCAAAAGCTTTTACCAGAGCAACTGTGATATAATACATCACGTTACAGTAGCAAGAAAAAGTATGTGACAAATGACCTATCTATAGCGGAAGTGCTCCTGTAAGCGGCGTCCTGATTGGCTGGCGAGGTTTCCCCTTTATGATGCGGCGGCTTCCTGCTTGGGGGCGTTGACTGTAGGCGGCATTTTGATTGGCTGACGAGCCTTTCCCTTTCCGGTTTCAATTTTCGAAGGGACTATAAGTACCTGATATTGATGTCTGGAAACAGTAGCACCGACAGGTGTTGCGGCTTGCCTAGCCAAAGAATAGAGAAATGGAACATAATCCTGGGACAACCAGTGTTTTGAGAGAGAAAGAGTCAACGAGTCAGAGCAACCGAGCAACTCTTGTCAATGTTACTTTCTATTTCCCTGTCAACAGTATTATTGTTGAACACTTCGCCATGCAGTAACCACAAATAAAATCACATTTGAACGTTTGAACATTGACTGCAGTTTTCAGATTGGTTTCAGTTAAACTTTTAAAATGTGTTCTGCACATTTCTTTCAAATTCTACAGTCTCTATATTAACTTCTGTAAAATATGAGCTAAAATATCACTAATGGTTCCTGGCAAAGGTATTCCTGTTTACTTTATCTCACCGAAAAACGTAAAATGGCCTAAATTACACAGAAATGTTGCTCATTGATCCCCGTGCGTATTAAGCACGGGTAACGGTCAGTATACACTAAGACCCGACTTGCAGTGAGCTTGCTATTCTCGTCAATAAAGACTCTATGCGTTCTTGTCTCTTTTCTATATCTTCTAACCGCATCTTCAAATCCACTGAGGTATATGCATCTTGGGTTTCTGCCTCTGAAAGTGTGTCTATTGTACTATGAGTAGCGATTTGATGTCTCGCGGCTCTCGCCCCAGCTATTGCTTGCTCAGGACTTGTAGACAGTACCCCAGGCTGAGTTGGAGATTCTTTACTGAACATGGGAAACTTTTTCATGGCATTTGTATGGGCCTGAGTTAGAAGCGACTCATGCGGACGCCTCTGATTGGTCTGTAACGACAAAAGCCGCCTTCGACTGGCGGGACCATAGCTAATACCCGAAGGTCCTGGCTGGGAATCTTCCGTCTCCTCCGGTATGTCTTCATCGACCACCAGAGGCTGAAAAACTTGCGCTAAAGGACTCACGAAAGAATCAACGCGGGAAACACTTGAGTTTATCCTTGGCCTTGGAATGGGCCGAGGAGGAGCCTCTTGAGATCCGTTGATACTCGCCGTCTTGCCGATGACGCAGAGGATCGTCGCGATGCTTTCCCAGGCAAGGATTGATCGCCCTCCACTACATCTAACGCACTGTCGTATTGGTCTCCAAGTTCGAATATCTAGGATGGTCAGTAGGTTACAGAAACCAATAGTGATGGACTTACTGCATCAATATCAGCATCTGAACCTGCTAAACCTTCAAAGAAAGCTAATGTACCTTTGTGAGAATGCAGTCAAGTATGAACCAGTTTGAGAGTCACTCACACATTCGCTTAATCGAGCGCGGTAACAAATCAAATACCTTCTCTGCCATGTGACCAACAGTCTCAGAGAAACTTGCCGTTCCTGCGGTCTTGGATTGTCGCTCGTAAAGGGCTATGGATAACAGTATAGGGAAACTTGTCAGCCTATCGTTGCATCAGTCAGCGCCGCTGTGTTTAATTTCGATAGTATATACCTGATCATAAACACATTGACCTAGCCAGAGATTAGCGACAGTTGGTACTAAAAGTATACGATAAAAAAACACCTTATGAAACCATCTGGGTGTAAGGATATAACTAGCAGGTAACATTATGCATAGTGCGACCAAATTAACTGGTGGTTGATACGAAAACAGTGAGTCTGCTTTCACTCTTTAATATGTTCAGTAGAGCTATGTGATGTGAAGAATAAATTGTACCCTTCTATCGTCGATACAGCTTTGCGGAACATAGCCTAATGAAATAAAACTTAGAAGCAGCCGATCAACATCAGACGAAACCTACTTCAGCAGCAGCATCTTCATTTATACGTGCAAACGTATTTGACAAGATCTATTATAACATGGTATTGGATATCATTAGAGATTGGTCAAGTTATCAGTTTGTAGCACTCACAGAAACCAAGACTTTCGGAATATGTTGTCAAAGAAAGGAAAATAAGTATTCAGAAATAATGAAACGCACCAGTAAGTAGCAATGTGTTACTCAAACAAGCATATGTAACCATTAATATAGGACCGAGGATTGGATGGAATTGGGCTGGGTGATTGCTTTAGAAGCGTTGATTAAAGCATGTCATTAAAATTCCTCACTGGCATTCTGAAATCCACTGGCATCTAAACCGAACCAAAGATCAAGCATCCACCAGCCTATGGTACTATTACACACTCAGCTATATACAGTTTAAACAGAATAATGAAATCCTTACCCTGCGCTGTAGCTAGTCTCCGTGAAGAGATTGGTTCCTTTCTTCAAATTTTAGACAAAGGTAAATGGAAACTCACCCGGCTTGATTTCGACTGAGTGTCCATAGTGCGTATAAAAATCCACAAAAGCAAAATGCAGCGACCAGCATCAGGAACACGAATTGCATCATCATTGCACGTAACGATAGAACCATAAGGCTATTCTTGAATGTCACAAATGCTAGTCTACGATGTCACAATGAGCCACAATAATACTTGAGCCATAAAGATGTTACTAGCCTTGGGAACATAAGACATGCAATTAAGGCAAGGAAATCTATACCCAAGACTCTAGCCCAGCCTCTGAAATATCATTACATTAGGAAGGTATTCCAGCGATGAAATTTTAATACATACTATGATGGTGTACGCCATACAGACGTAGAATAGCATATATGCAATATGTGGTAACTGATGACATCAATATCAGCATATCAATGTTGGTGAATGTCTCTTACCAAACGCGAGATCAAATCCGTTCTGCGAGGATATAAGTTTCAATTTTAAATACACAAATCAAATTAAGATTGCACCCAAGTTCCTTTGAAGTATACTATAAAAAAACGAAAGGACCATTAGAATATATGTGTTAATTACCAAAGAGCGAACCTTTTATTCCATGTTCTTGCATTGCTGCAATTTTCTCCAGCGAAAATCCAAGCGCATATATCATGAAAATAGCTTCCGCGAAGTTGATCCTATTCTTTTCACTCATTTCTATCGCAATGATAAACGATACAAAGAGCGCAAGAAAACTAGGAAAGGTTAGCATTAATATAGAGAAAATTTCATGAACGTTTTCGAAGCGTACTTCAAGTACTCGAGAACTGAGCGAATAGCAGGAACTTTCAGGCTTCAGAGAAATCAGAATCCGCATGAAAAGCAATATTTCTGCAAGGCACTGACCGGTAATGGTCTAATAATGGCGCCTTGTGAGGATCATAGAAATGTACGGGTGTTCGTTTGTACGTCTGAATAGCTTTTAGGCAGAAGAAAATATTCGATACATCAGGCCACGCACATCAGATAAAATAGAGTGGTTACTATCTGCCTGATAAACACATTTACCGCTAATAGAAATGAGCATTAAGGACTTGGTATACCATAATCATTGAACATACCTCCATATACCGTTGATAACCTTCTGGCAAGCAGAGCTTTTGATAAACCTCTTAGCTTTCCCCACAATAGCCAACTCAATAGCATTTCCAACTCTGTCTTCTAAATCGCCGTCTCTCTCCTCCCTAGCGAGATAAAGCAGATTGGGATCTGCGCCTGAATACACCGGCCATGAAGTAGTCAACGTTAGAGTTAGATGTAACATGTTGTTTCCGTAGACGCGGAATGTCTGTATAGCTAGAATTTCGCATAGCTCGGCACGAGAACGATTAACCGCGGCCGACATTACATCGTCGTCTCGAATGAAATGTACCCGGTTAAGAAGAAAACAAAAGGCAACAGACATGTTCCCTCCATTTTGAATGTCGATATACTTTTCGGCAAGCGGGCGAACGAGCGTGTAGGCGAGGTCTGGAGCTGTGAGCTAAAATGCAACGTATTGAGGGATTTCTGAGTAGACGAAAATAATAAACATACTGCTTCATAAGTTAACGGAGTATCTAATAGAATTGGTAAGTAATTGAAATCTGAACACTCGTAGTTTAGAGAATACCAATGAAATGCTAGATCATTACGGGGTAAGCTACAGAGAAGATAAGTTGCCTGAAGAGATAGAAAAGCACCATAACGTCCTACAAATATATAGTGCCTTAGTATGGGGAGCACATATACGAAAGCACTCTCGTACGAACCGAACGTATCATGTGTATTATGGGGTAAACGGGCAGATTTTCAGTATCTTCTCTACGACAGGGGATACATATAACATAAACTATGCTGATACAAGGCATACGCACGGAGTAAGCAAAGGTCGCCTGTCATCATCCAGCTGGGACTCCATTGGAACGGAATTAAGAGGTACTTAAAGTTGAGACCTAGATTCCTGACACTTGTGATGATGGTATGCAGACCGCACTGCAGCAAGCGAAGCTTAAGCTAAACGTCGAGGTGGTTAGAGCGGGCGAGTGAGTACTGGACAGCAGGTTGGGTGCGGTCACTGCGGTGGAGCCTGCAGGCTGGTAAGTACTTCGGGTTGTAGCTTGTTGAACGCACGTCTCGCTTTGATCGTGTTTTGGCGCTTGCGGCGTTTGATGATCTTTGCCAAAATTGGATCATTCAAATTGACTGGTATCATCACGGATGAAAGGAAATGAACCCGGATGCACTCTTGAATCTGCCAGGCTTGTACCCCCTGAAGATGTAGTCGAATCCACTGAAGCACGAAAAAGTATTTTGTTGGCATTAGAGCCATTGTTGTCGATGGGACTTCAAGTCTATTTTGAACCTTATATAATATGGTGATGAGGTTGAAGTGGTTGACTACTTATAGTTTGACGTAAGTAAGTACATTTGACAGGACGAGCAAGTATATTCTGTAGTATTTAGTATTTGAACTTGATTTGTACTGCTCTAACAGCGAGTCCATAGTCGTTACAACCGACAATTTCAGGAACTAACTTTGGTAGTTCTATTTTCGGGGGAAATCGCATGCTGTACAGCTTGTACGAATCCATCTCCACCGTTTAAAAAATCACCCTCAAAAAATCTGCAAAAATAGCGTAAATAAAACATCCTACAGAAGTGGTAGATTGACCTTACACTTCAGTACCCTCCAACAATTTTTGAACACACTCTCCTACGACTTTGACATCGCCAGCAGCATCAAACTCCACAATTAGAGGGAAGTTCTGAGCAAGTTCTGAGTGATACCAATGCCGTATTTCAGAATCGGGATAGTATTTTTTTTGATTTAAAAGCTGTTCATTTTATCATGGGACTATCCAATTCACCGTTAAGAGTTGAGCGTGAGTCTGCAACATTCGGAACCAAGGAGCTTGTAGAATAGTAGATTCGCGGGCGGGAGTTCGTTCGGGCATCTATCGTTTATTCAATTTTATTTCACCAGTATGGTGCAGGTACAAATGTGGTTTCTTTTGTTCCCCCTGGAGTGGTACCGTCGTGTCAGAGTGGATGAGGAAGAATGCAAAGGAACGTTGTGCTTGCTGCGCTTACGGAGATACGATGTAACTTATCGCCGATATCTCGGACAGCTGCCAGACGCGTCGAACTCAGTGTTCTTTTCATTCAACTCCTTCAACCAGCTTTCAACCTCCTTCCACAGGAACTCACACAACGATGGCCAGACAGCTCAGACCACGAAAATCACAACCAAGCTATGCCTCTATGATCGCCATTGATGACGAAGAAACCCAGGCAGGACCATCTTCTATAGCTGTGATGGCAGACGAAGGAAGCAGCGGGAGCGAATTTGAACCCGAAGCCAAGAAGAAGGCAGGCGGAGACGAGGCGGAGGAAGAGGATGAAGAAGAGGATGAAGAAGGGATGAAGAAGGGGAGGGAGAAGAGGAGGAGGACGAGCTCGAAGATGATGAACTGAGCAACTCTTCGAAACCGAAGCGCAAACGCGGCTCAACCGCTGTTTCTGTTGTTAGTGCTTCCAGGGCTCCATCGAAATCTGCCAAAACAAAACCAAAAGCCAGCTCTGTCAAGTCTCTTATAGGTCCTGGACACTCTTTCGCTCGGGCGACAACGAAGCGTCAGATGTACGCTCTCCCTGCACCGAGCGTCAACCACCGGCATCGTGCTATGCCCCTTTATTCTCGCTCAGGGCGCGTGGAACGGTTGCTTTCGCTTCCAAAGATGTTTCGTCCCAACGTGGTGACTATGACGAATAGCTTCACGCAGGGTTCTAAAGTTACGGACTGGGTGAATAAGTCTTGGGGGTATAATGTCGGCTGGGGACCTTTATGGGAGCTGGTAGAGGATCGAGGGTGGTATAAGGAGGCTAAGAAGCGAGAGGGGGATGAAGATGGCATGGAGAGTTGCCGACGGCCTAGAGTGTATGAGAGTGTCAGGGTGAAGGATGGTTGGGAGATACTGAGCAAGGAGTAAGTGTCTTTAGTTCGAATTGTTACAGAACTTAAGTCTAACAGTGCACAAGGGACGCGGCTCTTTATGTGCCTAGTGACGACGTGACAACAGAAGAAGGGAACCTCAAACCTGCGCCTCCGATATCTTGCTTTGTTGGCCCTATAAAGTCGCAAACGCGTCTCGAAATAAACATGTTCGATACCTCCCACATGTGTATGTCCCCATATCCTCACCCTTACGCACAACTAACCAACAGCACAGCGCAATACATCCCCGAAAGCAACGCACACATCCTCAGCGCCGGAGCACCAATATGGGGCATAGACTGGTGTCCACTACACGTCAACGACCGACCCGGTACATCTCTCCCTTCGCTCCATACGCATGCCCTAACGCTAAACAGCAAGAAATTACAAGCAATACCTCGCTATCGCACCCTTTACATCCAACTCGCACTCTCCTGAGATCGGGGTGAAAGTCCACCGGCCTTCGTATGCATGTGTGCAGATTTGGTCTTTGGGGCCTTCGAAACCTATCCCTAATCCGAAGAAGGGGAAGCAGAAGCAAAAGGAGAAGGAGGATGAAGAGGATAAGGGGGTGATGAGGTGTGAGATGGTACTGTGTTTGCAGGGTGGTCCAGCGTTTGAGCTGAAGTGGTGTCCTCTGCCTGCTCATGACGAAGTGTGTTTCTTCCCTCTGCTTTTCATTTTTGCCACTGATTATATATTCATAGCTCGACGATGACATACGACCACGAAAACTGGGTATTCTCGCAGGGACATTCGAAGATGGCTCTTTGTCTATCTATGTAGTCCCACAGCCAGAAGATGTCACTCCCGAAGGCCATGATCCGTCTCAACCTGTGTCTGGTTCGTATAACATCCTCTAGCTTGTCAACATACGCTAATAAGAGATCTTGGATGGACAGTGAAGATGTCGGATCCGCTGATCCGTATCGACCTCGAGGATACGTCCTGTTGGACTATCGATTGGGCGAATAGCGAGGTTATAGCCATTGGAACTACTAATGGTACGAATATCCACTTTAATGCGATAGTTCATTTGACTCGGGTATCTAGGTATCATCGCCGTCTACAACCTCAGCGCCGCCCTCAAATCCTGTACATCCAGTTCGTCTTTCTTCTACACTGTATAAACCCTAACCTCACACGACGTGCAGGTACACCTACAATCACCGACCTCCTCCCAACACACTACCTTACTATTCATCAATCTGCTATACGAGCACTGTCATGGATACGGGCTCCGTCTTCCTGGCCTTCTGGTACACCACGAACAGACGAAGATCCAACTGTGATAGCGAGTGGGGGGTACGACGGTGTAGAGTGTATGACGGATATAAGGGAGGGTCATGGGTCTGTGATGAATCGCACGCGAGGTACGTGTTTCTCTTTTTCTCGTTGGGTGAAATATAAGGCTGATAGATACATGATAGATGTCATTAACACAATGACGTTCTCGCCGTTTACGGGCGGGCCGATTACGATTGATCATGAGAATACGGTGAAGGCGTATTCTGTGTCGCCAAGTATGCTTGGAAGGGGGCATACACTGTTGGAGCCCCAAGGGCCTGTTTGGGTACGGCTTCTGTATGTTGATCTGTCAAGTGGTGAAATGCTGAAAGGTATGCGTAGACTGTCCACGCTTCAGATTACCATCCCCAGCTTGCGGTAGGCTCGGCAGATGGAACATGCTCGACGACAAATACGTTAAAGTCGACGAGGAGAGGAGGGTCTGTGGTACGTTTATCCCTTTCGTAAATACGTGGCTGAAACTGATGTTCGTTCATACAATAGCCTTTCTTTTTGCACAAAATCTACCAAATGGACTACAGTCGCAACACAAAAGAATTCAGAATGGTAGAACGTTTTCTACCTCAGGTACACCTTCCGCTCCTCTCCCCCCTCTGCAGACTCTTATAACAGTGACACAGGAAACAACCGACCGCCCAACCGCAACCCGCGCTGCCAAAACCAAAAAACCAGTCCCTATGCCACCCGCAGGCACAGGCGCATGGCAGCCTGAAGTAGGCGTGCACCGGGTCGTATGGAATACTGCCTCAGGACTAGCAGGAGCGGGTATGTTGGCGTCTGCTACCGCTTCAGGGCTGTGTCGTGTTGATGTGCTTTGGGGACGGTGGATGAAGGGGAAGATTCCGTATGGGGGCATTGAGGGGATTCGGAGGGAAGTGGATATTATGGTTGTTGATTCCGAAGGGTCGGAGTCTGGGTAAGTGTTGGGATTTAAGAACATAAGAACGGGGTATGGATATTTAGTTTGATTTGGGCTGGATTTAAGTTTTGGATAATGAAAGTCGATTTAGAAGGTTAGGCATCAACAAAACGGTCTCTTCGTGAATCGCTGTGTATCCATTATGAGTGACGACGCGGACGCCCGGAACTATGCCACTACGCACTCAACAACCAGAGTTCACAAATAAAAGCAGATATTTTTCTAATCAAAGTATACAGCAACAATTATACAAAGCGCATAGGGACCACAACCCGAAATTATCGAATCCTAAGCAAATAGTCTTGCGGGGAAAGAAAAGAAACAGATCTACAGCTGCAGGGCGGTCTGAACTTCAATAATAGCAGGGGTGGCGGTACAAGGAAATAGAATACAATGGGATAGACTGTACTGAGGACATGCAGAAGATAGCGAAGCAATGGTTTGTGATCGAATCGAAAAGCAATTGTTCAGTCAAAATAATGCAAAAAGGACGAGACGTGCGTCGTGGGAAATATCATCCACGGTTCTAACAGCGAAGTAGGAGCAAGTGTTTGAGAAGATGTCTTTAAAGCAAAAGAGAGAGCGAGGAAAAAATAAGGGGGAAGAGGTGGAAGAACAGATACGGCGACGCAGTTGAAACGAGAGTTTGGTGGGTAGGGATGCAGACGCAGAGGGATGAGGATTTAACGAGCAGGAAGCGAAACTGAGAAGAATTGGAGGTCGGAACGGGTGAGCAAGAGGTTGAGGAGCAAGGATGAGGTGATGAGAAATATGGCCGTCCGAATGGCAAAAGCACTACGCCTCCAATGAAAACGTGCAGAGGATAATCCAAGGAGTAAAATTTGTCAACCAGTCGGCGGTCAGCAGACCACCCAATCCAAGCCGACAAAACAGTGGATCCGGTGCGAAAGGCTACACGGATAGCAAAAGCTGCTGGTATCATTCGATAGCCCAAATGCTACGCGAAAGATACCGCCAACCCACTGCATGGCGCAAAATACCAGGCCAAATCGGCAGTCCATAAACCGCACGAAATAGCAGGAAATAGCCCAGTAGGTTTACCCGATAAACTGTCCATAGAGAGATTCAGATAACCAGGCCTAAATCGGTAGCCCGTAGAGTGCACGAAATAGACCAATGGGATCGCCCACCACGTAGCGGAGACGCTGTCGAAAGTACGCGCCTAGCCAAAGAAAACGATCCATGTTCATCCGAGGCCGAAGTAATTTGATCTTGCTCAGAGTCCTGCCTAATTTCTTCTTCGTGCAGTTCCAAGACGGAAGACAGCATTCTAGTCACTATAAACGAGAGTGAATATAACTTAGTAAAGTAATCGCGTAATAAAGAAAAGGAAGAGGACATACGCTCCGGTCAACACCATTCCCTCGGTATACAGCATCCTAATGCCACGACACCTTAAGCTTCTACTCAAATCATCACGTCATAGAGAAAAAGCTTACCGCCTTGAGCCGATCCCTCTGAACCACCAGCCTCATTCGACCCCTCGCCCAGCACCAATGTCCTAAACTACACCTTACAGGATTTTCCATGATCGCCTGTACAGGACTTGACGAGGCGCTTTCGATTAATGTTCATGGGAATCTTCAGGTGGGGGGAGAAGCCAGGATTGAAGTTCGAGGAAAGGGGATCTGGAGGGGGTGGAGGCTGTCGGTCAGGAGAGATGGGCCGAGATGAGGAAGGAAGTACTTACACTGCGTCGGAGTTCTGCATAGGGTTTGGAGGAGGGAGACAGGAGATGGGAGTGGTGCGCGTGGACGGTTCGTGAAGAGAGGGGATGGTTGAGGGGATGAGAGAATTAAGAGGGATAGGGAGGGCCGCCCCCCAGTTCTGTATACGCGATAAGATTAGAAGACTCTGCTCCTGAAAGTACGGGTTGTTGTGGTTACTGAGAAAGGAAGGAAACCCGTCAACCGAGCCCTTTAAATCATTCCGAATGTTCCCTTTCTTGAATCTTCTATTTGCACGCTACAAGCCTACAATGCGTCAGACACCGCGACAGCGTGATGAAGACGTGATGTGACAAAGGCTAGATGTATACATAAGCACGTGTGACATTTACATAAGTGACATTGCTTACGTGTGGGAAATTGCTCCGACCCACGCGTTGTCGCGTTGCACCTGACTGATCCTACTTAGGTAGGCCCTTTCGTCAGCGTCAAGCTCATCGCCTTCACTATCCCTTGCCCATAACAATGCAGTCTGGTCCAAGGCCTCCAGGCAGCTCTCAACCACCAGTTAAAATATATAATGCCGTCTATTCTTCTGTTCAGGTAAGAGTGTAGCATCGTCTCATCTCTGCTTCTCGTCTGAACACGGTCGCGTCACTCTTAGGTGTACGAGTGCATGGTTCGAGGTATCGCGGTCATGCGCAGGCGCAACGACTCCTATGTAAACGCGACTCAGATATTAAAGGTAGCAGGCGTCGACAAAGGGCGCCGCACCAAGATTCTTGAGAAAGAAATTCTTCCAGGGAAACATGAGATTGTCCAAGGTGGATATGGCAAATACCAAGGAACATGGTACGCACCTTTCTATTCTGTTGTCTTATTAGTTTTGAATTCCTTTACAATGATAATTAATAAACGCGATGCTCAGGATACCACTTGAAAGAGGACGCGATATCGCCCTACAATATGGCGTAGCGCCATTACTGTCTCCGCTTTTTGACTTCCAACCTACTACAAATTCACTGGGTGCTCTTCCAGTTAATAATCCTGGTGGGACAGCATCTCCAAGACCGCTTTCTGCCTCCTCTTCTTATTCGAGTTTAGGAGCTACTGGAAATTATCTACCCTCAATGCCATCGAGTTTGGCTCCACCACCGATTATGCCAGGTTCAGCATTACGGTTATTGAACCAAGGGCGGGCACAAGGACTTTTTACTCCCTCTACAACAGGTTTGGCTCCCTCCAGGACATCTGGCTTCAATTCACCTGCACCGTATTATTCAGGTAATTACGGGCAATCGCCGTTTTCAGCATCGCAAACGCCGCCGCCTGGGGTTTCCCTAAAGCGGAATCGCTCCGAAGCGGATGTGGAATATGGCAGGACGAC
This sequence comes from Cyathus striatus, assembly GCA_025738555.1. NCBI lineage: Eukaryota > Fungi > Basidiomycota > Agaricomycetes > Agaricales > Nidulariaceae > Cyathus > Cyathus striatus. The sequence continues at coordinate 3,411,516 of JAOVFP010000013.1, read as the reverse complement.
TGGTATGTATTTTATTGCTATTATTTGAGATTGAAGCATTCGATACTTCTTACAGATGGTCACCCAACTGATAGATCCAGACCTCCATCAAATAGCCCGCAAATAAATGGTGAAGAGAATCCATCCCCAGCGAAACGTTTACGCAAAGAATACTCTCCCTCACAAGGTCCTTCTCAACCATGGCAAACAAGTCAACGGCTCCAAACAGAAACGACCACTGGAATCCCCCGACCTCACTCTCAGCCCGGTTTCAACGGCGCGTCTCGACCCCCTAGCTCTCTTTCGTCTATACATGGCCCAGGTGATAGACCAGTAGGAAGCACGCCCGAACTGGATGTGCATCCCACGCGCTTTGCGTCCAAACCATCTGTACCTCGGGCCTTTGACCCATCAGTGCCTGTGAAGGATAATCGCAGGGCGGCTGTAATTGCAGCTATATGTCAACGTGACGATCCTGGACCTGTGCTTGATCTGCTTCGCGAAATTTGTTCTGACCGCTCTGCCAATGCGAGCGCTTCATTTGATGTAGACACCATTCTTGATGACCAAGGACATTCTGCACTACATCTTGCTGCGAGCTTAGCTAGACAAGCGACTGTGGATGCCCTTATTTTAAACGGTGCAGATATTCACAGAGGAAACTACCTTGGCGAGACACCCCTCATTCGCGCCTGCTTGGCAACCCATAATGCAGACCAACAAAGCTTCCACACCTTGGTTGTCTCACTTCACCTTTCCATCCGAACCCTTGACACCTCCCGTAAATCCGTCATACATCACATTGTTTCGCTCGCAGGAGTGAAAGGGCGCGCTGTGGCAGCGCGGTACTACCTAGACCAGATATTTTACTGGATTGCGCAACATCAGGGAGGCGACTTCAGGTCGATCGTTGATTTACAAGATGAACATGGCGATACAGCACTCAATATTGCGGCTAGAGTTGGCAACCGAAGTCTGGTACGGACACTACTTGACGTGGGTGCTAACCGAACATTACCGAATAAACTTGGCTTGAGGCCTGGTGATTTTGGTGTTGAAACTGAGGTTCGTGTGGCTTTGCCTTTCGAGTGATATTGGTGTACTAATACGTGTATAACAATCAGGAGCTAAGCGGTGGTCCACGAGCTGAGGATATTCTTTCATCGTTGCGTACAGGACTCCCAGCACCAGTGCAGAAGAGTCAAGATGTTATTGCAGGTGATATCATATTTCCCATTCTTGTCCCTATTTTTTTAAAAAACTCCCCTGAACTTCAGATATGACCTCAATGATTCAGGGGCTCAGCACTGAGTTCCAGTCCGAGATAAAATCAAAGCAGGACGCACTAGACGTTACCCAGGCCCATCTTCGTGCTGCAACGCGTGAATTATCAGAACAACGCAAGCAGATTCAAGCATGGCAATCGCGTTGCGCAGAACTCGATCAAATCAATCAGCGAGTTAAGAATGTCGAGAAAGCTATAGTGGATGAAGATCAATTCGATTGGACCGGCCGAACTGATCTCAGCGGGAACGACGCACGGAGCTCTGCTGGACCTGCGTTCCAGTTCCGCGGGACCAATTCCACAATGGTTGGAATTGGTGGCTCGGTGGATATCTCATTCAATTTAGATTCCGAACCTCCAGTGCCACCTACTGACTCCATCACAAGTTTGATCAAATTACGACGATTGAAATTGTGGCATACACGAATGGAAGAGCTTGTGCAATCCAGACTAAAAAATCTTCAAGGTGCCAGTGCTGAGAAGGAATATCAGTGCAAAAAGATTGTTGCATTGTGTACAGGTATTCCAATTGACAAAGTCGAAGATGTGAGTTCTTTTGAGCAAGATTCTCTGTATATTTCAGTTTTAATATGATTTGTCAGATGCTCGATAACCTCGTCATCGCAGTCGAAAGCGAGTCGCAGATTGTCGATATCGGTCGAGTGTCAGGATTTATGCAGAAAGTTAGGGATGGAATCATTTAACTAGCCTTAAGGCATGAGGTTTTTGTTTCTTACTGTTCTGCTTATGTACATATTTATTCAAGTTTACAATGTATCTGCTCTGCATGTTTATTATTTTCCGTTACTCCGTTCGGCCTTTACTCTGGTTACAAAGCAATACAAAACGACAACTACAAAATATCATCGGGGGTAAAAAGCTGGAAGTTGCGATTGTAAGTTCCCGACGCAATCATATTACCGTCGCTTGATATGTCAACGGACATAACTTTTCCTGCATCGGTTGATAACGTTCTTTGAAGCTGCCAGTCGTCTGCGCTCCAAAGTTTGACTAATCCATCGTACCCTGAACTTGCAAAAAACAACCCAGACCTGTATTTCCACTCTTCTAGAGCCACGTCATGGCTAGTTGATTCCGTCTCAGGTGTATCGCGCGGTTTGGTATCTCCATCGGACGCGTTCATAACTACGTCAGTCGAAGGAGGGGTATATTTGAAAAAGTTATCATTGGCGTTGAAGAATCGTATATCGGACACATTGGATGTGTGAGCTGGAATTGTATATAGCGGATGTAATGCTCGTAGATCCCACAGACGTATCGTATCATCTGCGGCGCCAGTGGCGATTTGATATCTGCAATATAGAATGAGTTGTTACTGATTGGCCCGGGTGGCAAAGACTAACCCATTAGGAGAGAATGCCATTGCAAATATCGCTTGCACATGTCCGTCGAGAACCATCGCTGTTTTCCCCGTTCTTAAATCCCAAATACGGCCAATTGCATCTAACCCTCCAGATGCCACTAGCGCACCATCACCTTGAAACTCAACCGAATATACCTCCTTCGAATGACCTTCTTGTAAAAGAAGTTCTTTCGATGTATTGACATCCCATAGCCTCCAGGTTGTGTCGAAACTAGCGCTTGCAACGTAATCACCAGAGGGATGAAATGCAACGCGACAAACTCGGTCTTCATGTCCTGACATCGTTGCGATTGGCTGTTCACTATGACGATAAAACGTCAGTAAAAGAAATAAGAAAATTATGCAGAAGTAAGTCACCTATTCAACGACCACAAGTTGACAGTACCCTCTCCGCCACCGCTGACCAAATTAACAGCATCTGGACTTTGCGACAATGTTGCCCTTGGATGCCAAGCTACGCCACCGACACGGTCGCTGTGACCACGTAGAGTGCGAATTGGCGTACACGCAGGTACATTCCAAAGTCTCACTGAGCCCGACCAGCTACCAGTTGCAAGGATTTTATTATTGGGCGCAAAGCGCACTTGTGATATAGGCCGCTCGTCGCCGATTTGTGAACCAAGGTTCGAGAATTTCTACCGGAAACTCAATCCAACTATGCAAGAGACGAGCATTTCCAAATCGACGCACCTTGACTTCCCCGAAAACCTTCTTTCGTATATCAACAATGCGACCGAGCTCCATCTTACTATCTAAGCGCTGCTGAGCAATTCGCTTTTGAGCTCTGCAAAAGTAAACGAACAATAAATCATGTAAGCACCTTGTTGGCTTCACCAATTGGCAGCACAAATCCCACCTAGGGAGAGAGTAATCGGCAATTCTTCTGCGTGCCTCCAGTAGATCTACGGAGCCTTCCGTGTAGAACTCTTCCTCCTATCAAGACGCCTCCGTGATCAATGACGAAATGTGAAATGAAGACATTGAGAAGATACCTCTTCTTCTGAACTCTCGTCTGACTCGTCATCAATTTGCATGGCATCGTCACCACGAGCCGCTTTGATTTGGGACAGGACGTAAATCAAACGGTCACGACGATCTGCCGCCTGTAAGGGAACAAACGTCTTACTGAAATAACACTAAAAGAATCTGAACGCAACACACCCTTTCACCAAAGAGAGTTATCGGTTCCCCGATTTCTCGCAATTTAGCCTTAACACGATTATCATCTGTGGGCACCGCCATAGTCCTGGCTTTCTTCTTTCGCTCGAGTTCATCGAGAATCATTTTGTTTTCGGTCCTTGCCCTCTCGGTGAGATAGTTTCCATCGTCGACAAGTGTATCCAAAGTCAAGTCCGACATTTTCTTTAGAGTCAGTCGGATGACTGAAACAGAATTTGGCTGAGATCTCAACTAAACCAGTGTAGTTGGTCGTCGAAAGTGCAAGCTTGCTGGAAGCGGTAGAACGCGTATTTGGCTGAAGCGTGAAGAACAAACAATATGCTCCCCATTTCGAATTGAACGGATTCATTCGCTCAATATTTACTTCAAAGTTCAGACTCGTTTCGACTTGGTTCGGACTCAGAATAACTCGTTTCTACCCACAATTACTTACACTACGCTTGGAGTTGATGAATGAGACGCTGTGCACGAAAGTACTGCACTAAATCATAGCAACACTCTTCACGTGAGTGAAATAGGCTTCAAGCCAACTTCAAGCTTCGCTAAATGCTGGTGTTGCTTTCAGAATTTTGATCCGACACTGCGACGCGAAACGGTGAAGCGGTTGAATAAAAATTGACATGGATGGACTCGACTGTTCATTAACATTCATTATGCATTAGCTACAACCTCTGGCATGAGGGTAAGACTTAGCTTAAAGTAATATATATTTTCCACTGGACTAGTACTGTAAATCTACCTAATGCCAGGTCCACTAGGTAACGCACCGCTCGTACGCGTAGGTATTCATCTGAGAAATGATTTGGTCCTACTTAATATATTACGTAAGCATTCCATATTAAACGCGCGAACCTCGTATGAATTTGCAGAAAAAACATAGAAACCAAAGAAAATTGTGCAATATGTTTGTGGTAAGATCCATTAAGATCCATTCTTAATGGTGTGTTTTATTATATATAACATGAGTGAAAGGAGAGGTCAACGAAAGCGAGGACAAGTGCTGTGAGACACATGTTTGTTGCCCCAATCGGCGACCCTGAGCAACCATTGCGAGGGAGAAGTTAAAGATATACCCACCCGCCACTTGTATTTCCAACTTTTTCGCCTTCTCTCTTTTCTTCTCCTCCTTCCCATTCCATCGTATATTTCCTTCCTTTCCTCTTCGCCCTTTTACATACCCTTAACTCACGCCAGCTTCCTCAGTTGTGCGCACAGAGCCCCTGTCCACTCCTACTTCAACTTCAATGTACCAGCCCGGTCCTTCCACCCCAATCACGTCCAACATGAACCAACAACACCATCTGGCACCAGACCAGAGCTCCGCAAGACAACAGCGACCAGACGATTGTACGGATCTCTGCATACCGTTCCCCCACCAAGACTCACGACATACTTTGCCCAGACGTCTATTTCGAGCGCTCAACGTCCGACTTCAGCTCAGATGCAGTAGCCAGATCCACCGCCGCAAAGCTCAAACTTGAATCTTACTATAAGGTCGCCGTCGACTCCGCCATTGAGCGAAATGCGAGGTGCGTCGATCTCATACTCCTGCCCCCCTTCGTCCTTTGTTGACACCAGCCCCTCGGCTAATCGTAGGCGTATTGAGATGGAAACCAAATTAGCGCAACTGCATATGCAAGATGCTAAGGAACGCGAGATTCGCAAGTATTCCAGGACAGAATCACAACATTTAAGGCTTCGAAGAACGAAGATCAAGCTTTCCGATTTCACTACGGTAAAAGTTATTGGGAAAGGTGCTTTTGGTGAAGTATGTTGCTTTAGAATTATCATCATCATCGTGTTCAGAATATTGTTGTAGGTGCGTTTGGTGCAAAAGGTAGATACGGGAAAGGTTTATGCCATGAAAAGTCTACAAAAATCGGAAATGTTAAAACGTGATCAGGTTAGTGCGCATGTTCTAGCTGGTGCACAGCCCTTATTTGTTGTTAAACCTTCTGTATGTAGTTGGCACACGTTCGTGCTGAGCGCGACGTCCTTGCGGAGTCGACCTCACCGTGGGTCGTCCAGTTATTCTACTCATTCCAAGATCCACTTTATCTGTATCTCATCATGGAGTTTCTTCCTGGTGGTGATCTGATGACCATGTTGATGAAATACGACGTCTTCTCAGAAGATGTAACACGTTTCTACATGGCAGAATGTATCCTGGCCATTGAGGCTGTTCATAACTTGGGATACATCCATCGGTTGGTAGCCTGTGCAATGATATTCACCAACAAACCGCTGACGACCAATATGCAGTGATATCAAACCTGATAACGTGCTCATCGACAAAAACGGACATTTAAAATTGTCTGACTTTGGTCTTTCGACTGGTTTGCACAAGACTACGGATGTCGATCATTACAAGAAAATCCTGGAGCAGGAGAAGGCAGGATCGCAGAGGAATAGTGTACAGGTCAACTCTATTAACCTCACCATGAGTCGGGAGCAAATTGCCACCTGGAAGGCGAACCGTCGAAAATTGGTAGGGTAGCTATTTATTCGATTTCTTACTTTATCCTTACGCGTCATGAGTAGGCATACTCTACTGTCGGTACACCAGACTATGTAAGTCCATATTATGCTTGTTTTTGCTCTGGTCATTTCTGATGATGTTTGTTTGACAGATCGCTCCTGAAGTATTCATGATGAAAGGTTACGGAAAAGAATGTGATTGGTGGTCGTTGGGAGCCATCTTTTACGAGTGTCTTGTCGGCTATGCACCGTTCTGCTCAGATAATCCCGGCGACACCTATAAGAAGATTATCGACTGGCCGAATTATCTATACTTCCCTGAGGAGGTCTACATCTCCCGCGAAGGTGAAGATCTTATCCGAAGGTTTGTGTCATTGTAGCGTTTTATCGCTTTGTACATCCTAACATGACCGTAGCATGATGACATGGGCCGAAACACGACTAAACGTCCAGCAAATTAAGTCGCATCCATTCTTTTACGGTGCCGACTGGAATTCGATACGCCAGATCGAGCCTCCTTTTGTTCCTCGACTTCAGTCCATTACAGACACATCGTACTTCCCGACGGACGATCTTGGAAACTTACCGGACCAACTGGACCAGGTGGAGGCGGTGAGCGCAGAAAAAGATTTGGCATTTTTGGGGTGCGTACAATAGTCTTGCTTTTATTGCGCATTTTCTGAAAATATATTACAGATTCACATTCAAGAGGTTTACCGGACCTGGGGCATAAATGTAATGGATATATAAATTTGGATGAATTTGTTATTTTTCTTCAAGCTTGAGGCTTTGGCATGGCGGATTTTCTTTTTCATACACTGCTACTGATATATCGACAACTAATTGTAAATCCAAAGGGACACAAAATATAATGTTATATCGCAATTACGGAGCACTTACTACGTATGCTTCACTTACATAGCTAAGGCAGGGACACGGCAACACGGACCGAAAGAGGGCCGGGAAAACTCCAGAGTTCTCCTGACCGGGTGAGTTGCAGGAATACCCCTACCCGGAATTGCCGCCCGCTGCAGCGGTGCCGTTGCCTGTCCTCAACCACAGACTGATGACAGCTAATTATCGTAGATTATCACTAAGCGGGGTGGGATGTGATATATTCTCTCCTAAAGAGCCCCTGGATAGCCCTGGATTCGCCCTAAAGCTTGGTCTTCTCCCGGATCTTCGCAGCCCCATCGCAGTCTACAACCACGTATAAATACTCATCCCCACACCCCCGCTTTCCCCACCTTCTCATCTTTTACCATGGGACACGCATCAAACACCGAGATCTATAACCCCCGCAACATCCTTGACCACCCCGACTTCAGGGTGTTGACTCGTGGAGAGAAGCCTGACTCCGATGCCAACATCGCCGCCTTCTATAATCCCGCCCATGAAATCCATCTCGTACAAAAGCCCCGTCCTAAACCTGGTCCTGGTCAAGTCCTGCTTCACGTACGCGCAACGGGTATCTGCGGGTGAGTTAGCATTAGCCGTAATTCATTTTATGTATTCAAAATCCGTCTTGAACGTTAACAGAAGCGATGTTCATTTCTGGCAACATGGGCGCATTGGCGATTCAATGGTTGTCACTGACGAGGTAATTCTCTCGTCCACTTTCAGTTATGTCCGTACATATCTTATCTATGAATCGATTGGCAGTGTGGCTCTGGTCACGAGTCTGCCGGGGAAGTCGTCGAAGTTGGAGAAGGTGTCACCCAATGGAAAGTAGGCAAGTCATTTCCTCATAGTACACAAGTGCTTTATTACTAGTGCTGACAGCATCGACAGGTGATCGTGTCGCAATTGAAGCTGGTGTCCCATGCTCCCAGCCCGCCTGCGATGCCTGTCGTACTGGACGGTATAATGCATGTCCTGATGTTGTTTTCTTCTCTACTCCTCCCTTTCATGGTAAATGGCCTTCCCCGTTTCGTTCGAATGAATATTGATCTTAGAATAGGTACTCTGACGAGGTGGCACCTTCACCCAGCTCAATGGCTCCATAAACTTCCTGATAACGTATCCTTCGAGGAAGGATCGCTCTGTGAACCTCTTGCAGTCGCACTCGCCGGCTTAGAGCGTTCTGGCTTAAGACTCGGAGATCCTGTCTTGATTTGGTTAGAAAGGTGTATATATATACTGCTTGTTATGTTCTGATCCGATTTTGTAGTGGTGCTGGCCCTATTGGTCTCGTTTCTCTTCTCTCGGCGCGTGCTGCAGGCGCCGAGCCTATAATTATTACCGATCTCTTCCAAAGCCGCCTTGACTTCGCAAAAAAGCTTGTTCCTGGCGTGCGTACAGTGCTCATCCAACGCGGATCAACTGCGAAGGAGTCAGCAGCTGCCATTAAGGAAGTGGCTGGTGGTCCTTTGACTGTTGCTTTAGAATGTACCGGCGTTGAGAGCAGTGTTCACACCGCTATATACGTATGTGTCATTTATTTCTAATGCGGACATTGATATGAACAGGAGCTACGTTTTTTAGTCATTGGCATTCGGGGGCAAGGTATTCATCATCGGTGTTGGAAAAAATGAGCAGCTGGTAAATCAATGAAACATTTTTATCTCACATCGCATCGTATTCATGATTCTCTAGTTCCCATTTATGCACCTCAGCGCCAATGAGATTGATGTCAGCTTCCAATATCGCTATGCAAACCAATACCCAAAAGCTATCCGGCTTGTGTCTGGTGGATTAATCAACCTCAAGCCCCTCGTTACGCACCGATTCCCTCTCGAAGACGCTGTTTCTGCATTCCATGTTGCAGCTGACCCTTCACAAGGGGCTATCAAGGTTCAAATTCAAGACTAGTGTTTGATTTTATGAAGAAAGGATATCTTTTTATTTTATTCTTTGGGTACTACGGAATTCATAGACGATGACATTTAGAGAGAAACCAAAGCAAAAATGAAAAGAAGTTGCATATGTATACTGAAATAAGAAACTGGCACAAGCAGACTGCATTAAAATTCAGACACTCATCCTTTGTAAAATGATACTACTGCATAGCTAGCTTTGACTTGCGAAACATTGGACTATTGTTACATATGCGCGTAGTTATTGCTACAATTTGAAATAACGTTGAATAATTTAAAAGTTCAAACGTTCGTAAACTATAAACCATAAATTCATAAACTCGTTCACCAACGCGGTCGCGTCGGGCTAACCGGCGAATCACTATTCGGGGGAGGCCTTCGTGGCCATCCTGTATCCATTGATCTTTGTGGGCTATGGTTCCCATCACGCCCTCGACCACTGGGTCCTACGCCACGGCCCCTACCCGAACGAGGACCAGGATGCCGACCATAGTCACTTCTTCCTCTTCGATCATTATTTCGTCCGCCACGGTCATTCCTCCCTCCGCGAGCTCCAGGACCAGGTCCCCAGAGTCGTGAAGAATCGCCGGAATGCCTATCATCTGCACTGTAACCTACAGGAGGTGTTAGCGAATGTTGAGGCGGAGTATTTTGTATGGGAACAGGTGGGTAATATCCATGAGAGGGTGTACCGGCCCAGCCTGATGGCGGTGGTTGATGAAGCGGAACAGGTGGCACAGGAATATGAGGAGGTATAGGCGCAGAAGAATTTAGTGGAGGTACAGATACAGGCACAGAAGGGGGGATAGAAAGTGTTTGCAGCAATGCATGAATTTGATCCGGGGTCAGAGTGGCGACTTCTGCAGCAAGTGCAGCTTGTGAGATCCCTGGTGTATTCAGTAATGCAAAACCAGCTGACGGAGGATTCGAGTTTGCCGGGGTTGCGGGTATGAGTGGTGGCGGGGTACTAAATTGCGGAATGGAAGATAGTGGTGGTGTAGCAGACGAGGGCGTGGGCTGTGAGGGTGGCGCCGGTGGAGGAGCAAGCTTTCCCCTATTCAAAACCCATATACCGATTAGGTAATTGACATTCCTGAGTTTGGGAAGTTTGAGTTCGTCGAGCAATTCCATATATTCTGGTAGCGGCTCGGTGGAAAGTAGGGGAATAATATATAGCTCGCGCCCGGGAAGATGTTCTTTTGCTCTGTTACCCCATGGGAATACAAGGCCATGGCGCCTATAAGGATCAACATGAGCTTAGTAACTGAAATAAAAATAATCCTCACATACCCTTTCCCAATTAAAAAGTCACTTAATGCTTTGAAGTTCTGTTCAGCCTCTTCAGAGGCAGGAGTAAAAGCAGCGCCAATTAATTCTTTGTGAGGATTCATCCTTATCTGAAGCAAAAATCTGGAAGAGTTTTCAACTGCAACACGACCATCAATTCTGAGTGTATCAGAGGGAAACAATGTCTTCCAAAGTAGTGAATCGTGTTGAATGGATCGCCCACCCATCTGCCGACCTACCACAGGCGTTTCTTGAGGAACAGTAGAGTCAAGAGGCATCGATATCTATAACGAATAACAGTTAGCATATACCGACAAGGGATAATGTAATCAGAATAAATACCTTTCCGGACCAAACTTGAGGTGTTGAATTGAACATATCTTGAGCGGATTCGGTAGCAGCTGACACCACAACTTCGGGTTCTTTGTCGTCGAGAAACATATCGAAATCCTGGTCATTCGCTTCTCCTAGTGTCTCGTGCTCCATATCAGCGTCTTTCTGTTCGGATGGCATTATGGGAGACGCTATTGCGGCATCGCCTAATGGTTCTGGGGTAGCGAAAGTGATGGTCGAAGTTACGGGCCCACTCCATAAAGCATTCAAGTCAAATGAAGACGAGCGAACACCGTCGGGTCTGGAAGCGAACGGAGAAATTCCTGTAGGTGTAGAAGAAACTGGTGCCGATGCCTCTGCGAGTCCTGTAGTGGTCGCGGTTGAATCAACAGGGAACATAGCATCCATATGTGATGGCGAGCTAGCCATGGTAATAGTATCGTTAGGTGGTAGGTCGTCATCAATATTGATTAAATCCGCTAAATTCAACTCAGGTTCTGGAGGTGCAACTTCTTGCGAACGAGTATATATTGTCGAAGGTATGCCAGCCACCTCAACAACAGACATCGGAGACTCGGGGGGAGGTCCACCCCACACTGATGATTCGGAAGTGGGGGTCTGCAGTACTACGGGAGACTCAGGTGAAATGGAAAGAGAAGAAGTACGCTGTCGCTGTGTAGCCCTTAACCGAGCCATACGTTCTCTTTCTCGTCTTTCCTCTTCCTCTTGCTCACGTTCCTGCTGGCGCTCAAGCTCACGCGCACTGGCTGTCTCGCCATTAATAGCCTCGATATCCTGTAACCCTTTATGAGTAATTTTTGCGCGAGGCGCGGTCTGTCTCTGTAAAATAGAATGTTCCAAAGCCTCCTTCTCAGCGATTTTTATATTTTGTTTAGTCTCCTCGTCTGCTAGGTCAGTAGAAGACATAAGAGAAAGTTCTTTAGGAGAAATATTGGCAGAAGTAATGCGTTGATGAATAACCACACGATCAAATTTGCTTAGGTTAAACTGTAGCGTCCTAAAACGATCCCTGTGAAAACAGTAATCAAAATTTACTTCTTGACGCTGAAGACATGTAAACTTACTTATACTTCCCGCCGGCGTGAGGCTCACCCAACTTATCCAACTCATGATAAATATCGAAGATACAATGCTCCAACTCGTATGCAAAGTGATTCGCTTCCTGAATCAAAGCTTCCTTTTCCTCTTCTGATAATTCTTCCAGATTCTTTGAAATAATACTAAGCTTAGTTTGTATATCTTGTTCTACTTGCTCTTGCTCCGGAGCATGTTCCTCCTGTTCATGCTTGACACGCACATGAGGATATCTTAAGAATATATCACGGAAAAGCTCCTCCAGCTTTGCAAGGCAATATTTCCTAACAGGATCTTCGGCGGGAGTACTGGATTTGTGCCTCTTGGAAACAGGTATACTATCTGCAGCAGACTTGTTCTTCCTTTTTAAGCGAATTGGGCCTGGGGTGGAGGCATTAGAATGCGAACCGCCGTCATCATCGGAACGCTCTGAGTCGGATACATTCGCTATTGAAACTCGTCCAACATTGCGCTGTACGGGGGATTAGAATTGGTGAACACATGACAAAAACAATAGAAACGCACCTTCCCCGCCGCACTTTTCTTCAACTTTTTTGACTCCTCGACATATTCATCTTCGCTGCTTGGCTCCGATTCTGATAAGGACTCGTCCTTGGGCTCCGGAACTGGCCGTTGCTTTGTAGCTTTCTTCTTTGGAGGCTGCAAGAGTGCGCCTTCGTCTTCCACCTCCTCTACGGCTTCATGACCTTCCCATAGCACTGAAACAGAAAGCATTTCGGTCAGTTTCTGGTCATGCCGTATCAACAGAAGGCAAGAATAAGCATTAAACTGATAAACTATACGCTATGTATTGTCCATGTCTCGTGTACACCAGTAAACGCCCTTTATCGTATACATAACTCAGAATGGTGGACGTGATCGACGCACAAATAGGCGGTGTAACTCAGGTTAAAAAACCGACGTCCTGACAGAAAGCGCTTGCGAGTAGCAGTAGCAAAGCGCGATAGTGTAACGCAGGTGCACGGAGACATATAAGACAAGACAATGCGCATGTCACTAACGAACATATGATCGGCAATGACATGAGGTGAAAAGCTACAACACATGTTTTCGACTACAGAAATGAAGCCGGCACAAAAGACGTAGTGTATGTAAAAGATGGTAGGAAATGACCCGATGTACTCACTAGCTGTTCGACGACCTGTAAGCTTTGTGCACAGTGGGCATACATACACATCTAGCAGAGTAAGCGAGTCAGAGAGTGAAGTGAATGTGTGATTTGAAAGAAAACTCACTGATCTCCTCAGCATCAGCCTCTCTGAGATCTATACAACCAAAGTGATACCTAAGAGCGTTCGAGTGTCAGAACACACGACAAGACAGAAAAGCAGCTAGAAAACCACCAAATTGCACACTCGGCGCATCGGACCATTGGAGTCCCATCGTCGCCCTTATCACACGTACAAATCTCTTCCTTAGCAACCTCCTTCCTAGCCTTCCCTTTCCCTTTCTTTGAGACTGGTTTCTTCGCTGGTGGTGTCTTACTCTTCGGATTCTCCTTCTCAGCGAGATCGGATACAACAGCAATGGGCTGGACATGAGTAATACTGCTCTTCCTCCCTTTTGCTGCGGGCGTCTTGAGTGGTGTTGCGATTGCTGGAGTGGTAGTTGTGGCGTTAGAATCCGCCGCGGCGGCCTTTGCAGCAGACCTTGTTCTTGCTCTCGTGCTCATGTTGGGTGGGAGAGTGAGTCTCCGAGTCCCTGTCACTTTTGCGTGATGTTGTGGTGAAAGTGAAAACCGCTGACGAAATGGTGGCGTATTTGTCCTGTGCCTTTGCAAATGGTATCTTCTGAAATAAACAATGCAAAACAATAAACAAGAGATAGGGGCAAGCCGCAATTGCCAGATGATTCATTCACTCAGCGGCGCCCATCTCTGATTCTTTGTTCGATTGAGTTCTCCTCTGTTCTATTTTCAATGAACATTCTGCATTGTATCAACTCATGAAACTACATTGTGATCCGGCGTTTATGCACAAAGTGAGCCCAGCTGACCCACTGCTAACAGGAAGTTGTGATCCACGTCATTTGCGAACATTTGGAAGCGTCACGCCTTGTTATCGTCCAAAGAAAATATGTTTCGTCGTATTCACATGTCGGGGAATGAGAAGTCGTTACTCGACTCCATCGTCCTGTGTCACATACTTATCTAGGGCATCGCGCGGCGGTCTCCAAAACAGCGGATATCAGCGCATGCTATTCGAGTCTGGCCGTTATCCATAACGTTAACGACGACCCTTGAACAGTGCATCCAAAAATCATTATCAAGTGGCAAAAAAGAATGCTTGTTAAGGTTCAGTCCGGTACACATATCAAGTCTCTTTTATGCCGTTGGCCGGCACTAATAAAGCTGCGGAAGACTACATATTTAGATATATGTATAGTGCATGGAAGATGCTACTAAAACGGTCTCGGAGGGCGTGGAGAAATAGCATGTAGCGTGGAGGGGCGCGATTAGTGATTACCTGCGATTAGTGGGATCGAAGGATCGGTCCGCAGCGACTTGTGACCAGGGGATGCATGAGCTCGCGTCGACTTTATCGCTGCTTCTATTGCTTCGCGGTGGGAAGAATAAGCTATTTTCTCAGCTCCAATAGAAACGAGATAGCGACTGGGAGGGTGCTCCGGTGTTGTCCTACGCCTGGACCGCGTTTTTTCTCCGTCTTGGATAGGGTATGAGTAGAAATCCAGGGATGGGAACGGGGAGAAAGATATGGGCCGCGTTAAGTTCGCCCGGAAGAGGAGAGGGAAGATAGCTTCCGTGTGGTCGAGGACGGCTTGAGTGCCGATCATAGGCAAAGCGGAAGGATATAACGAGGCAAGGCGTGTCTGAATTTCCCCGGAAGGCAATGAAACTGATTACGGCAGTGATGCTAGATGGTGAATTCATCGTGTCTGGATTGTCGTCCCTTCAATTAACTCACGATAGGCCAATAATAGGACATATAACATGGGAGAGTAGGATAGCCTTTCTGTGAATTGCAAAGTACCAAGGAGGGACGAAAGGAAGACGAAGACGAATTGAATGGAGGAATGGGATGGGATGGGGCGCAGCCTTAAGCGTCGAGCTTGATCCATCCGATGGCACAGGTGAACGGAAGACGCTCAGGAGACCACGAGCGACGTCAGAGGAAAGCAGCTGAGTTTGTATTGACAGTCACGGCGTTGGTAAATGCAATCAGGTTGGAGTGTTTGTTTGACAGGCGAAAGCAGCCCGGTGACATATGGGGAATTGTGTTGATGTGTGGGATGGTCAAGTGCGTCATGGCTTTCATCATGATTAGGGTCAATCAGAGGGTGTTATCGCATACGGGGTTGGAAATGGGCAAGAGCAGCGGAGGAAGGTGTGCAGAATGGACTGCAGACGCGTTGGGGGGATAAGGGATGGAGAGGGTGGAGAGGAGGTGGGTTCGTGGATCGGAATCGCGTGAGAGGGCGCGTGAACAGGGCTGAAAAAGGGGAATGGCTTGGGACCGAGTAGGATATGTTGCGGCGGCAGTCTATTTATGGACATGATACGTCAGTTATGGTATTATACACCAAATGGTAAATGTCGCACATCCGCTCCTCTGCTCTCTGCTCTCTGCTCTTTCCAAGAAAGGACGTGGACGGTTCTTTCCACTTTCCGGCAGCCAGCACCGACTCTCGCTTTACACCTTTCACTCATTTGCAGCCATTATCCCAATTCCTACTCACGTTTACCTACCAACACGACATCTGCCTCGAGGCCTCTTTCCATCACAAGTACTTGCCATGTTTCCTCCTTCACTTCGCACTCTGACCACCTCTCTAGCGGATCTGTTGTACCCACTGGATGCCCGCCAGCGGTTCTCCCTACTAGACTTGTACGTGTCTCACTCTTCTGCTGTTTGGATCTATGCTGTGAATCTTCATCTCCACTTCCTCTGCTTCTTGTCACGGTCTTACACACATACATATTGATATTGAACCTTGTTGCTTTCATTCTCTGCACATGGATACCGTTACTCACCCCCTTCTCTTTCAGTAACTCACCTTGTCTTCTCTCCCTGCCTCCTGCTCCACCCCCGTTATCCCCCTGCCCCTCCCCCCCTTCTCCTTGCTAGTTGCCCCGCCCCGTGGTGTCTAATCTGGTCGCCGACTCTTTTTCACCTCGCTGATCGTCCATGGCCGCTGCGGTGATGCCAAACCCCAAGGTCGCTCCCTTCCACATGGCATCTCATCAAAGGAACCAGCCTGTCCTTCATCCACCCGCTTCATCATCGCGTCCACCGCAGCAGCTGCCCTCTCCAGAGATTTCCACTTCCTCTTCTATATCCCCAGAGGCATCCTCCAAAGCCTTCTATCGCTTACGTTCGTCCCTCGAACAGAGCATACGCACAGCGACTCGTTCCAAGAAATCCGCCCATCCTTCCGCAGATGACTTCGGCACCGTCACCCCCACCAACCACAAAGGCAAGGAGAAAGAGAAACGCATTCCTCTTGAGGAGGTCCGAAAGGGCAAGCCAGGAGGCATGTTGCGGAGATTGGAGTCTAAAGTAACTTTTCGTCGAACCGCTCGGGAATCACTTACACCATCTCCTCTGCCATCTTCAAATCCAGCTCCGTCCTCGTCCAAAGCGGCCGATCCACACGATATGGTTCGACAAGCGGGCTTCACAAGTTTCATTACGCCGTCCCTGCGCGGGGCGTCCATGTCGTCCCCCGCCCTCCATCTCTCATCGCAGACCCCATCATCGCCAAAATCGCAGTCAGTCGTTCCCGCATCATCTTCCTCGACTGTCGACGTTCTCGCCTCACCTACGCGAGAGCGAATGAGAAGGACAACGCTGCAACCCCAGCAGCCGAAGGAAATTTCATCTCCGTTGCCCTTAGGAGCGAAACAGGACGCGCGGGGTGGACCACATGCTCCCTCTTCCTCCAGGCAGAGCGCCGCTGCAGCTGCAGCTGCTTCATCATCGCGGCACCGAATGACAAAGTCCAATCCTTCGAATCAAGTGTCGACTTCTGCCGAAGGTGCTCATGCAGCCACACCAACTGGGACATCAGGCAAGAATATGACTAAAGAACTCCCGAGTCCGCCTGATACGCCTTCGCATTCTCCGCCATCTACGACGCGCACTCCCTCCCCACCAAAAGCTGCGAGTGCTAATAGTCCTCCCTCCACCCCTCGTGCTACCAGTCCTTTGCGGGCTCGGTCTCCGACTTCCCGTGGTGTGAGAGTTGTATCGCCTCCTCCGAAACTGCCATCATCTTCTTCAGCGTCTCATCTACCTTTATCTTCTAGTCCTCCGCCTGCTCGTCGTCCCTCCATAGATCAACGACGACCGTCGATGGATGCGCCACGACGGCCTTCCATTGATTCACCACGCAGGCCCTCTATAGACTCGCCTCGACGACCGTCGGGTGAATATGCACGTAGACCATCTATTGATACCGCGCGGCCAGTATTTATGGACGACGACCGACCCGACTCGCCTTCTCCGATAAGGAGACGTCCAACCTCTCCTCAGCAACGATCTTACTCTCAAAACCGACACTACAATATTTCTTCCGCTTCTTTAGTCCCTCCCCCAACAAATCCTGAGCATCGAGAGCAGATAAGGACTGCGTCTTCTTTGTTGTGCAAGGAGGTTGTGAAGCCCCCTTTGCACATGAGTAGGACGGAAGCTGGCATGAAGGATTGGAAGGAAGTTGAGCTTCGAACCCAAAAACTTGCAAGACTTGAGCGGATATGGGGCAAGAGTGGTGCGATTGGTTCGATGAGTGCCAGTAATGTATCGACTTCGGGGTTGTCGAGCCCAGGGATTGGTACGTCGGGTGAGGAGAGGGAGCGTAGGTTATTTTGTGAGGCGTTGCGGGATGGGTATGTTCTGTGCCAGTGCGTATTCCATCCATATCTTTTTGATCACTGGCGATGATCTCATTTCTCCACAGACTCATGAACAAACTTCGTGCAAGCAACGTCGTGAAGCCTGACCCCAAGGAAGATGGACGGACGAAGACATCGAATATAACAAGATTCCTGGCGGCCTGCGCCTCGTATGGCCTTCCAGAAGATGAACTCTTTCAACGAGAAGACTTAATTGAAGCTACAAGCGATTCCCTGGCGCGTGTAGCGCAAACTATCATCGCGCTGGTCAGGTTTGTCGAGTCCCCTCCAACTTCCAAATTTATTTCGGGTAAGAAAAGTCCCGCACCGATCACGACTAACCCCTATGGTGGCACAATATCGCGCGCATCCGCATCCACACCCAATTTACATCCATTATCCACTTCACCTACGCCTACATCTCCTATGAGGAAGCGGTACAGTCCTCCGGCGGCTTTGCCCCCTGTACGCTCTGATAGTCCCGAGGGGACGAGTCATTCTAAGGAGAAGTTTATTTCTGGTCGAAGCAAGGATACCCAAGGTCGAGGACAAGAAGCAAAGGAAGTTGCAGTGCCTGTGCCATCACCACGCATCATGACCCCTCCTCCAAGGTCACCTTTACGGCCTCGTCTCAAAAAGTCATCTGACGGTGGTCTGGGTGAATGGGCCAATAGTTCTGCTTCCGTCATGCGGGTATCAGTGGCTGATTCCACTGCAGCTTCTGTTGGTGAAGCCTCGCTGAGGGATTCTGTGGCTGACTGCCCTCCTATCGGTTATCGACAATCTGTGGCATCTTCTGCCATGACCGAGAATACAGTTACCACTGTAGTGTCTAGCATTCTTGATAGTCCCAGGAATATGAATGGAGGGAACAGCAAGTTTGGGACGATCCGGACCGTTACAACCGATTTGACCTCTGAAATGCCTTCTATGACGCGGACTGAAGGGAGTGCAATTGCGGAGGATATGGCTCGCAAGCGTTCAACTGATTTCAGCCCTCGGCCATCCAGGGAGCGTAAAGCCAGTGGTGCTGCCGTAGTCGATCTTTCAAGAGTGGCAGAAGAGACAGATGAAAGTGTATCTTCGAAGGGACGTTCACGACATAATCCTAAGAGCAAATCGGTAGAGGAAAACCGCATGCGGTTCATCTTGGAAAGGGAAAGTGGCCAGACGACTTCCTGGACGTCTTTCAGAAACCCAGTCAAGCTCGCCCTATTCCCACACAGTCCACGTCCCGTGATGAGGAAGACGATGTTTTTGGATCCTCTTCAAATATTACGGCCCGCTCTATCTCTCCTCCAAAGAAGCTAGCCATAATTGAAGCTGGACGCCGTAATGAGAGTCCTAGGCGCCCAACCCACCGTGCGAGGCATAGCGTCGATGCTCCAGTTCTTGCTCCAAGAGATTCTTTGCTGCGTCGCGATACCAGTCCAGATGGTGTTCTCTCATCTAGCCCTGGAAGAGGTGTTATGCTTCGAAGGCATAGTACCAAACCTAATATGACCTATAGAAATGGTGTCTATGTCCCTAGAAACAACTTAGAGGACGCGCGGGACTCCGATGGAGATTCACGTGTACCATTCCCGCGCACTAATTCTATAGAACATGCATCAGGCTCTCCACATTCTTCCACTTGTGAACCTACTCCAGTTCCCAACGAGCGGCCACGCCTTCGTGGCCGTTTCCAGAGCGATATTGAAGGGTCAACGGCCAAGAGAAATAGACCAAGTTCGTATGATGACTTAGGTACCAAGCCATTGCGCTCCAGGTTCGAGAGTATGGTCAACCTTGGAGGACAGGACTCAGGGACTCCCAGTGCAAGTGATCTGATGCCTCGGAATTCTGTCGACGGACATGCAGTTCGAAAGATTCTCGTGGTGAAGGAAGATGGGAAACCACCGACCCATTTCGTTAGTTCTTCATTGTATACAAATATAGCAAGTGTTTAACCTTTTTTAAATTTTATCAGCAACTCGGCAACTGCATCGGCCGTGGCCAATTTGGCACTGTCTACCGCGCACTCAACTTGAACACTGGACAAACGGTAGCTGTGAAACGAATTCGATTAGAGGGGTTGAAAGAGGACGAGATTAATACGCTCATGCGGGAGGTTGACCTTGTGAAGAGCCTGTCGCATCCAAGCATCGTCAAGTACGAGGGCATGGCGCGGGATAATGATACCCTTAGCATCGTGTTGGAGTAAGTTCTTTAAATCCGTTCTAACTGATCGATACTCATACCAAGTGTCTACCTATTAATAGATATGCAGAAAACGGCTCACTTGGTCAAACATTGAAAGCTTTTGGAAAACTTAACGAACGTCTAGTTGCAAGCTACGTGGTCAAAATTTTGGAAGGTCTCCATTACTTGCACGGCTGCGATGTCGTCCATTGCGACCTCAAAGCAGCCAATATCCTTACCACCAAGAATGGTAACGTAAAGCTATCTGATTTCGGTGTCTCTCTCAATCTCCGCGCAATGGGACTGGAGACCAAAGATGTTGCCGGTACTCCCAACTGGATGGCACCTGAAGTGATCGAACTCAAAGGTGCTTCGACGAAGTCAGATATCTGGTCGCTAGCATGTACGGTTATTGAGCTGTTGACTGGAAAGCCGCCGTATTCTGAAATCTCGAATACCATGACCGGTGAGTTTTATATTTGCTATGGGGACTTGGTAGGTTAATTTGATCTCGCAGTAATGTTTCGGATCGTTGAAGATGATATACCTCCTCTGCCGGAGAATTGCTCTCCTCCCTTGGAAGACTTCCTAACCCAGTGCTTCAACAAAGAGCCTGCAAGACGCCCTAGCGCCGAAGAGCTTTGCGAGCACCCTTGGTTAAAGATGAACTGGGTGGAACTCAAGGACCTCAGACCCCAAGACAGTATACCGTTCCTCCGTCGAGTCAGCGCAGACATCCAAAAAACGGATGTGGTTAAGTACATCACCCAGCTCGACATGACTAACTCACCTACCAGCGAAGTCGGCTCGAGGAGCCCACCTGTATCGCCAATCTCTCCTTCAACCCCTAATAATGACCGTCGCATCTCCGATGCGTCGATTAAAGCTTTGGATAACAACGATATCTCGCCACGTGAGCATAGTTTTGTAAAGACTACCTTCAGTAAACGTAAGTTTCTGGTCATTATTCACCCAAATGCTTTTGTCTGATGAACCTCTTTTATTTTGCAAGCCATGGTCTGTAGAGTTTGCCTGCTTAACGTCAAGAAGAGTGCAGTTCTCTGTGCCCAGTGCAGCCTCATTTCTCATTCTAAATGCGCTGTTAACGCTCCCCCTACTTGCGATCTCCGCGCTCAACTGTTGTTGTATGCTCAGTATGCAGAAAAGGGAAATCCAGCCAGCGTTTACTCCAACCCCATAGATCGTACAAGAGACAATCATCCGGCTGCTCCTATGTCTGATGTCCCGTATGTGGCTCACACTCCTAGAACAAGTATCGATTCGCCATCACCTCAGGCATCGGCGCATCCAAGCCCCAATCCTGTTCACCCTCCTACAGCCTTCAAATTCATGGCTGCATTTAAGCGTTCACGCTCGCGCTCTAATTTGACGCCAGAACCTAGAATGGCTAGCTCCACGTCACTGCAAACCACAGCTACCAACGATCGTGATGACAAAGGGCCTGTAAGACGACCAACGGTACTCCAAAAGCACCCCAAAGAGCGCCCTTTGTCTGTCACTAGTGACAGTACTGGTATCAGCAGCTTAAGAAGCGTTGCAACAGCTGCAGAGAGTCTTTCCAGTCGTCATGAACGAGGTGGTTCTCTCTCTGTACCGGACTCAGGAAATGGCACGTCGGGTAGTACATTTTCATCTGTCGGCGATTCTTCCCACAACAGGCCGCCCAAAGTGACATTTTCTGCGAGCCCTCCCCTCGTTGAGCCAGACGAACATAGATCTGACTCGACAAGTGTTCCTGGCGGATTGCCTACCGATACCCGTCGTCAAAAACGGCGAAACTCAGATTCCAAGTCTTCCGGAGGATGTGTCGTGCAATGATTTACTTCCATATTTTTCTTGTTCTACTTTTCCTTTCATTATACTTACTCCATTCAACACTCATTCACAATCTCCAAATTGTAACTGTAATTTTATCAGCAAAAGGACGCTACCGTAAACACTTGTACAATTGCATATACGCCTCCTTGGAGTACGACTGCTATGATTGTCCTTACGAAGCTGAACACCGTATATGTCCCGGTACACTTCTATTAGCAATTTGCCACGAACGCTGTACATTACTACTACTTCACATCTGCCCCCTTCTTCCCTTCTCCTGTATGCTCTCTGATCAACTCTGATCCTGTAACTTACAATTTATGTTATTAGTAATAAGTGCGTAGTTGTCTTCAATTTGCATCGTTATATACGTTAACTCGTCCACCATCTCGGACTCAGCTTGCATTGACTTTCTGAACTATCTGAAATAGCATCCGGCGGTAGACGGTGACACGTAACCAGTAGTACTGGCAGTGGCACATGCAATACCATGGTAATACATTACTAGCTTTTGTTACCAACTTGTTACTATGAATACCTAAGTGGAGTTTGAATTAGAAATAGCTAAGGAAGTGCGTGTAGCTGGAAGCATTGCCTTGAAAGTTTGTGGAAGGCGTTGGGGGAAGGCGCGAGACTCAGCGGAAACACGTCGGACCGTCAATTTCGCGGTTAGGTCCCTAGGATAGTAAGTAACCTCCTAGTGCATGGTCTCCTCCACTCATCTTTTCGTAAGTAACCGCTTCTCAATTTACAACGTTGTTCTCCTGGAACTGAACTCTCCTTTCTTATCGCAGGAATTTGCTTACAATGTCTTATCCGAATCGTACCGGTTGATATACAGCAGCGGTCCACATCTTCCACGAAAACACACAAGTCGTGGCCTCATCCTCTCCGCGTGGATCACGGATGATCATTTTCTTCATGGCTGGGCCCATTATTCTCGCAGGTGAATGTCGCCGCCGCCTTTGTTCCTACCCTGATAAGCATCTAAGTTTCTAGACAGCATACAATCTACTCATGCTTTTCCGACTGCTGTACTTTCACTTTACTGGACAGACTTCGCCGAAGCACTGAGTAGTCATATCCTTCAAATCTTCTCTGGAGATGACCTTCTTAGCTTGTCACATACCTGTGATACACCATTTCACAACCCAAAACATGCTGAAATGATATACAGGATCCCTAGAACGTGCTGGAGCCACTCCGGCGACGCAAAGCCGATAGAGACATTAGTCCAAATGGCGTTGTTCTTTGCCTTTCACAACTTGAACAATATCCGGGCACGCGATGATACGATTACTCTCTTTGTGTTTGTCTGGCCACAATTCCGTCATCCCTTGAATACTAAAGGGAAGCAAGTCTGCTGGACGAACCCCCACCCCGTACAGTCACTGTCATGAAACCCTATGTACTTTGCGTGGTCCTTTCCATTGCCACTGGCATACTGGCGTACATTCCCTCTTTATATGGGACTAATGCACAGAGACTGGCACGCGGACTACCCCCACTCCCCCCCAAGTTCGTACGCTCCCCTACTGCAACGACGGGTAAGCCAGTGCCTACTACGTGCGAAGAGATTTCATATACGTAACCTATTATTATGTGCAGTCGCAAAGAGACAAGTTTCAGCTGTGCCACTCATGTAAGGCTTATTCATCATGATGCTTTTAAAGTATATCACAGTCACACATTTCGAACAGCTTTAGGGGAAAGTTAGAAGTGAGATCACCCCCAGACAATCTTGTTCAAGGATGCGTTAGAAATTGGGAAACTGCTGGAACGATGTAAGTGGTGGAATGATTAAAGGACACTGACAGTGGCAGTCCCGGCTGATTGAATATACAGCTCAGGAACAAACTTTGGAGGGGCCTGTCTCGAAGTATCCATGACTGTCGATATCTCAGGTCAAGGGCCAGCTGATATTGTGTCTACGGTCAGTTCATTGTACTTCTGGAATCATATTTCTCTGACAAATCATTAGAACGCCTTATTCCCTGATCCGTTCTATGTTGGCGCTGGTAGTACTGTTATACAAAACAACCCTATTCTACTTCCTAGTTTAAAGAAGTAGGGGCCAACCTTTATTATTGAATTTGTGCTAATTTTCTACAGTGCCGTGGCCTTCACGAATGTTGAAAGAAGTAAGCTTATCTTATCCCATTTCGTACCAACGCGTTGGTTTTTTACACATTGCGCAGCATATCCGGAGTCTGCTCCGGCCGTATCTCCCAGGAATATATTTGTGGAGTCTGCCATCTGGAGTATTAATCCTAGTACCGGGAAGTTATCAGGTTTGTACTTTGCAGCTTACTTTTCCGTTAAATGCTTACCGTATCGTCACGCAGCTCAGTGGGTTAATCCTGACGGAAGTAAGCCTTCTACACAACTCGCCTATAACATTCGCTCCGTAAGTGTCACGCAGGAATACAAGAAATCTTCGTTCTTAACCTTGTTAGAATTCACTGTTCTTCGTCGGTAATATTACGCTATGGAATGAAAATAACAACACGCCCGCGTCACTTGTGGTATGAATATTGACCATTCTTAATGGAAGGCCCAAGATACTAATCAATAAATTTTAGGATGTCTATCTTGTACCACTCTAAACTGTGCATTGTCGGACTTCACTGCACGATTTCTCTCTCTGGAGTCCGTAGCATTTCTTCCCATTGAACATTTTATTCACATCCTCGTTATTGTGTCGTGTGGCATCAGATGTGTCAGCATTCTTTGTGCAATTCCCGCTCGATTTTGTATATCATCTAGCCATAAAACAACCATATTCTTATCACGGACAATATATAAATACAGATTTCAGGCATTTGATTCGCTGGGGGAACGTTTACTAAATGGTGTAAAAAGCAGACATCCTACTCTGGGAAGGCTTGTGAACGAACTGTTTCTATCCAAGATGCAGCTGCATCTGGGAATTCCCATACCATAACCCCAGCATCTACGGTCGGCTAGTGTTAGAATCACAGTACGCAACAGAAGTTATGCTTACCCCATCCATCATTTTTTGCTTCTTCCACGCAAATAGCAAGATCAGAAGGTGGAATGAATCCGTTGCTCGCGTCAGAGTTTGTTGCAGGTTTCCCGAGTACTAACTTGGACAATGGTACGCCACTGCTAGCAATTTCGAACAGAGACGATTTAGGCCATGTATTCGATGAGGTATGAAGGAGACCAGAACATGTCGTATACTCGTTAGTTCCCTCTGCTCAATAACGGTGTTTAATGCGTATATATGATCCATGGAAAGGAAGCTTACGATTATAAAACTGCAACATCTCGCTAAGAATAATTACCGAACGCACATTTAAGTAATGCCTACCTGTACATTATACCAATCTATAAGGCTACCAACTTGTTGGTTCACGGTTAAGTAGGCTCCTCCGCCGAATTTACCCGGGGAGAACCATGGTGCTACCGCTGTTGGGAATGGGATATTCAACGCACTGTCAACGATTCAAAAAAAACATTACTGACGTGCATGTGTCAAAATGAATTGGCCTTGTGGAAGTTGCACTCGAAGTTGTCGGGTGAAAGAAGCTAGCCATGCCTAATATAACGACAGTAAGGGCCAGTGGTTATCTATGAGTAGATAATATTATAATACCTCAGCTTTACCATCTCCAGCATTTATGGCATCAAAATCCTACACGCGAAACGTAAAAGAGCTTGGATAGCAGGAGCTATGGGGTTTAGTACTTACTTCGTAATCGACATCAATACCATCCAAGTCGAATTGTTTTACGAAGTTAGCCATTGTATTCGCGGTATTGATAGGATCTGCACCATTCGTCGTCGGCGCATCTGTGGATCCGAAGACGGATACTATGAGCTTTATTCCGGCAGCAGCGTATTGAGATTTAATTGTGGATCTTTGTTGCGATGTTAGTTGGGTCCATTCTTCAGCCTGATCAGTAGTAAACAAGAACATTTAACACGAATATGCATGTATAGTGACATCACAAACCTTATCGAAGGCACCCTTGGTCAGAAGAAATGATAGTGCACTACGGAAGGTATCAGTAGATATAACTGTTAAGAGTCATAATGTGTCATTCACAAGACATTAAACCCCTGAAGATGTTTAAAAACCGTTTATAATCGAACACTGGCACACATACAGCGATCTGTGAGACTGGAGGAGGACCTGTTTCTCCGGACACTGGCGCGTCGCTATAAATTACAAAACGAGGACTTGATGGAATATCCCGTTCCGCACGAGTGAGTAAGCATCGAGGAGTCGATGCTAGACTACGGGTGAGTTCCAAGGGTCCCGCCACTACGCTTGACAAGGAGGCTAGCAATGTTAACACAGTCCCAATACTAATGCACACCATGTCGAAGAATTCGTGGGTGAGGAGTTGGGGGTATGCACTGTAACCTAGCTTGTATTTATGCCAATCTAACAAGTCATTGTCTTGCTGGTGTCCCATATGATACTTGATTTCCGTTCACGCTCAGTAGGCTTCCGTCAATACATTGCAGGTCATTTGAATCAAAAACAGCGCAATAACCATGAGGCAAGGAATTCGGACTTGGGGAAAAATGAGCATTTCGCGGGAGCCTGCACATGGGATAGAACGCAGGGACGATACCGATGAAGATAACGGTATGCAGAAGAATAGCCTTGTATACGTGGCCAATACTGGTTTCATGACAACAAACGAAAGAACCTTTGAGCTTGAGAAACTCTAAAATGCCATGGGGCTCAGGCGGGGGCTCTTCCATACGGCGTGCTATCCTTGACCAAAAGCAGCGCATGTGCGCCATGGACGAAAAAAGATTTACTCAAGTATCTTGCAAGTTGCAGTTGCACTGTGCACTGGAGCCTTCTACGCGTAATCAGCTTGTAATCAGCACACACAAGACCAAAGGAGTGCAATGACCGCACTGTCTAATTCACATGAGGCCGCGAGTCTATGCAAAGTCTATGTTCTTGTCAACGATGACATTCCCACTTGCCTCGCATGCTGACCCCGCCCACTGCGTAGTGCTATGTAGTGAGAAGTCCGTGAGACGGACCGCCAGAAATACAACTTCTTACTCCACGAAAGCAAGGTTGGCAGTGAGGATATCGATGTCGAGCCAACCAAGTAGATCGTTATTTTAGGAAAGATGAGAAAAGTTGGACTCGGAGTCTGAGGGACCGGCTTCAGATGTGATAAAATTAGGCCTGATTGTAGAGCAGATAGCAATCCTTCAATCAAACAGACAATGGACATGGAGGATCTCAGGAAGTATGTCACAGTTCGTCACGCTTCACCTTGTCGGGCACGTATAAGCAACGTATAAGTGAAATTACAACTTAGTCTACAGAGATGTATTGCATTCTAACGAAATCAATATACAAAGTGCAAATATATATCTTGAGGATGAGAAAATAACAAAATAAAAGGTAAAAGAAGAGCCCAGGAAAAGTAATGACTGGAAAAAAAAAAACGAAGTAGCATTATCACCAAGTAAAAGTGTAAATGGAATTGGCGAGGGAGCGCTCAGCGAAATAAGTCTTGGAATTGAATCTAGGACATTAATTTTTCTCCCCAGACCAACCGATGCCTATGAGCGCGATAAGCTCCGGAGAGTGTAACGTAGGCAAGGCATGAAAATATAATGAATGTGATAACGAAAATGATTCGCAGAACTGTCTTCCAACGCCAGGATACCGGGCTCCTGGAAGTAAAGATAGTAGTACGCCAACGCTCATAAAATTCAGTGTTAAGCCAGGTAAGATCAGCCACTAAAGACCGAGCCTAAGAAAACGGATGACAGCTTTAACTCAAAGTTCTCATCGGAAAAGAGATGTGCTACCTGTTGTCGGCCTGAATCGTACACCTTCCGAATGTCGGAAACCTGAGATCTAATATTGGGCAAACTTTCTGCAAGCTCCGCTAAAGTAGCCATCGAATTGTCTAGTTCTTGAGTAATGGAAGGCACTTGGGTCTTTAACGCATAATTTGCTTTGTCTCTATTAGCCTACAAGCACAATATAAATATCTTTGGATGTGAGTTCGAAAAGCCAACATGCCTGAAGTCCCTTCCTCGCCTCCTGAAGAAGCTCATCGACAGAGCGGAAGTCGTTTAAAGCGTATGCCAACTTCGCCTTGAGAGGGGAGCATTAGTAAAGCAAGAAAAGTCGTATTTAATTTGTGTTAACAGACCTCGAGCTCTTTCATCTGGAATTCTTGCCGCGCAGTGTGTTTGTTTGCTTTCTTCAGCCTATCTTCTAGCCGGCTTCAAGGAATCGAGCTAAGCATTTTCTCTACGACCCGACTGAGCTTCAACGACACACCTGGTTGAAATGGCAGCAGGATAATCAGCAGTTGACCGGCAACGCATGGACTCTTCTTCAGTAACTTGCGGCCTGCTTGGCCTACTTGAGGGTGGTGAAATAGATGCAGAAAGAAAAAATGAAAAGGAAGATGCTATGAATGTGAAAAGCCTGACATAAATACGAAGGCTGGAGCAGAAGAAAGACAAGCGGTGCCTCGTGGGGTCACCTTGACTGATCAAATGAATCTTACATAGAATCCAAGTTCACTCTATCTGAACCTCAATCCTTCTGAGCAACCACCACCATCTTCATCCTCTTTATTCAAAATGCTCGCGTGCCTTTCAGCTTTACTTCATGGCTACTGAACCAAGACTAACTGTTACTGCTGAACTCCGGATATCTGCTTCAACTACTTGTCTTTTCCGATTACCTCCCCAGAATTCTCTGATGGAACAATGCGACTATTTTGAGTGTGGCATAACCTTCATCAACTGCCTCATGTTTCTTGTCCGTAACGTGTAGCTGTGCTTTGTCTTGCCCCGACCCTCTCCCCTATGTTTATCGGCTACTCGATACAATCGACCCCTAGAGAACATTCCTTATTCCTGTCGGACCAACCTAGATCTCTCGGATTCTAGTTACCGATCTGCTTGAGAGTTGTATCCTGCTTTCAAAGTATACCCCTGAACTTTTTCATGAAGCTATATACCCTATCTATTGAAGGGTGCGGCTAGCTCTTCTTCAGTCATGGGTTAATATTGGACGCGACTTTTGTTCAACTACATAGTGTGTTAGTCTTACCATAGATGATTTCATTATTGTACTTGATCAACGATGATTAGTTGGGAATATTTTTAGGTAACCTCTCTTTTATCATTTGTTTGAAAATAGCTAATGTCTCGCAACCTTCTCCAGCATGTTTAACTTCACAAAGCCTCAAAGCTATGCTCGAGGATGTTATAGTCGAAACAAAGAAGTGTAAATCACGGCTCCGAGTAAGTGATTTTAGAGTTTATCATACCCGCCACAAACTCACCAGTGTGCCTGACATAGCCAGAAGAGGATGGTTATGTTCCCTATTTTGGGTCAGCTGCTTGCTGGCCGTCTATCACATTGGACTTTCGCTATACTATTTATTTCAAGCCAATTTCAAGCATGTGGTTTCTGGGTTCCTGTATCGCAAGAGCTATCCGACCTGAGTTTCAGAAGGCTTGAGGATTGGTCATACGCTTTTCGGATAGACTTCTTACACGGACAATCTTCATTATAGCAAACCCATGCGATCCGGACGACATGTGCCCAAGCATTTTTCACTCAGCTCTTAGTGAACCTTACGCAGTAAACATGAACTAGCATACTTAATGTTAATGGATGCAAGTACGGCTGACCACCTCGGATAAACGACTCGGAACGTATTTGTCTTCTTCATCTCCTTTTATTTCTCTACCGCTTTGAACTTTGCAGTGGTTCGCCACCATCTATTTTAATATGGTAAGGAAATCCATTCATGTCTCACCTCGCGCGGTGTGCTGACTTACGTTCATACGCTCCACAGCTTCGTTATCATTGCACACATTCCGTGTTCTTCACATCTTTCGACATCCGTTTCCGCTCATGACTAGCTTCTGCATCTTTACGCATGGGTTGGCGATGCTAGTCCCAAAAAACTTATGTGCATGACTGGTATCACCATGGTACTTCGTGAAAACCTCGCAAAACAGGTATCAGTTTGGCTTATCTCAACATGACTACGGCTTTATGCCGAGGCCCGGCGACCAGCTTCTTCACCTGTATCTACAAGTCCTTCGAAAGAATACTCTGCAAATTTCATGGGGGGAAGGGGCAATTCCGAGATGAATGTTTATTGACTGTGAACAGAAGCGCAGAGTGAGGTATATAAAATGGCTTCATGGTATCCGGTGCAACTCTAGCTTGGACCAGATTATCAGTATAACCCTCAGATGGTGTCCACTACTAGCTTCTGGTTTGCCACCATGGCGTTCATCACTCTCATCCAGCTGGCTAATTCAGCTGCACTCAATAGCACCCAATATAGCATTCTTGACCAGCAGGCGCGCCATGTTCTAGCCAAACTATCCCAGTTGCCCCCCGCTTTGTTGTATATGCCGATGCTTATAGTGGCGTTACTGGCCCGCCGGCTGTATCAGACGTAAAGGTATTATCACGATTTATGTAGAAGGTTTAATATACTGAAGTGCACCTGTTCATTCATAAATTCTCAGGGATTTAATGTCTTGTAAGTAGTATGCACGTATTAACTCCGAGGATTGCTTTCGATCAGTCCCTTCGCCTGAATGCAGTGCTCTTTCTTTCCTCCTTCTCGAAGGCGCCTGGGACAAGGCAAGAACTTCTAAACCTCGTACTGGACGCCTAAGGCTTACTTATTTTTCATAGGCCTACGAATGGACTTCTTTGTCAGCATCCCAACGTTCGACTATTAAGTCTCAGTACGCGGCTGCCGGAATCAAGCTTGTGGTTTCAGTATTTGGTGCTACAGATGTTCCGACAAGTAGTAATGCGGATCCTATCGCCACGGCTAATACCATGGCAGCATGGGTTAAGCAGTACGGCTTGGATGGAATTGATGTTGATTACGAAGTAAGGTTACACAACTTTTGAGATGCTTACTACTTAGTACTAATATTTCTGTAAAGGATTTCAATGCCTTCGACGCTGGTGACGGTAAAGCTGAGGTAATCAGCAGCAGCGTTTAAGCAACTTATTTATCCACTGATATTGGCTGTTCTTTGCTTAGAACTGGCTAATCAGCTTTACGAAGCAGCTACGTACACAACTTCCTCAGGGGCAATATATTATAACCCATGCCCGTAAGAGGTAGTACCTGTTGATGTAAGATCTGACGAAACTCATGCTGCGCTACAGCCGTCGCTCCATGGTAGGTGGTTGTTTCATTGTCTAGTTTGAGTTTATTCCTCAGCGGATGTTCACATTACTTAGGTTCTCTCCTAATATATGGGGTGGTGGTGGATACCTGAAAGTAGATTCGCAAGTCGGAAGCATGATTGATTGGTATAACATTCAGGTAATTACTTTGTTTTGAGTTACTTTTCTATCTGCTTGTTAATTTTCTTTGGTTAGTTCTATAATCGTAAGTTTGACTGAAAACTGACGGTACTCACTACTTACTACCTGACCCTTTTTTTAGAGGGAGTCTCGGAGTACACAACATGCGCAAATCTACTGACAGCTTCATCGAGTACTTGGCCAGAGAGTGCCGTGTTTCAGATAGCTGCCAATGGAATACCTTTGAGTAAGATAGTCATAGGAAAACCAGCCTCAGCAGGTGAAGCCAGCAATGGATTCATATCGACTTCGATACTAGCAACCTGCCTTCAGCAAGCAAAGGCCCAAGGTTGGAGTGAGTAAACATTAGAAATGCTGACGTATTCGATTCTCATGCTTTACACTGTAGACGGCGGAGCAATGGTCTGGCAGGTGCGTTCTGAAGCACGACCCACCATCGTGTTATTCAAAGCTTTCCTTAGTATCCATCTGCCAAATCCCCTTGGATCACCGCTGTTCGCACTCTCTCTTGGCCTGTTTGAATGGCTTGTACATATTTTCACTTTTGCTGGTACTTATGCACTAGGATAGTTGGGGCCTTTGCGAATTGAATTCAGAAGCGATTAGTGCTTAAGTTGTACACTTTCGAATTGATAAGATAGTCCTGTACAATAGAATTAGAAGAATCTATCATGAGATAACAAACAGGTCTACCATTGACGACAGTTGAAGCTTACAGGAAAGTATTAGAGAGTTTCAAGCTATGGCTGGGGGTAGGCTGAGTGTGGGTACTTGTTGCAAGGTATTGCAGCCAGTTAAACGAGCCGCTACCCTTGACACTTGTGTACCTTGCTTGCAAACGCGTTACATAGTAAGAGCACAAGCTCCCTAAAATTAACCACACCTGTACTTGCTTAGTGCTACTCCTTGACTTGCGACTGAGCTTCCAATCCTTTGTTTCGCAATGGACGGCTTCGACGACCTTCTTGCCCCTTCTCGACATGCTCTAGAGGACAACCCGTTCGCCGACCCATTTTCGCGCCGTTCTGCATCCCCAGATCCCTGGTCATCGTTTACACAACCATCTTCCGATATACTCGACAGTACATCCTCACCAGAAGAACCTTTACATAGTGAAAAAAAGTCATCTACTACTCAGGAAGACAAGGATTCTCATGAAATAACCAATTCGAGCACACCTACGGATCCATTAGACTCCGTAACGCACCTGGAAGAGGACGATGATGATGAAGAAGAAGAAGAAGAAGAAGATAATAAGCCTTTGGGGACACTGCGCTCTCCTGGCTTTAGAGAAAGTTTACCAGCGGCTTTCAGCGAGACTGCAACCATCAGGCCTACTGAAGCAGAAGAACATACATCCATTACCGCGGTTCAACTACAACCAGATGGCCCAACCACTCTTCCCCAGAGGGCCAACTCTCCGATTCATTCAGTCAAGTCTTCAACTCCGCCACCACTATCTCGTTCACAGCCGCCAAAAACCAGTTCTGGGTTCATTGCTCATCATTCACCTTCTGCATCACAATCGAACTTCGTGCCTCCTCTGGTTCAATCCGGAGTAGGCCCTATAGAGCGTTCCGTTGCAGCGCTTTCGCTTGGTGGTGAGGCATTGGGTGGATGGCATAGTGAGAACAACGATTGGAGTGGAGAGCAATCATCACCGGTATCCACAGCCACGCCAACTACCACTGCACCTGGACAAGGGCAAGTTGATGATGATAGTGACGATGATAAGCCAATTGGCCAAACTTTGAAGCTGGGGGACCATAGCATAAACAGTACAGTGCGTAATCCCTACTACTTAAATATCTATTTCATGCAATTTGCAATAGCCAACTAAACCTACAAAGAAAGACGACGGACTTCAACCAGTGTTTATGATAACTGTGGATGATCCCCAGAAAGTTGGGGACCCCATACGGTCCTTTACGATGTACACCGTTCATACCAGGGTAAGTTGCGCTTTGAAATTAATATCTTGCTTTATATTTTCTCACGTATTTGTAAAGACAACTTCACCTCTTTATCAAAAATCTGCATTTTCAGTCCTGAGGAGATACTCCGACTTCCTCTGGCTTTATGAAACTCTATCTTTGAATAACCCCGGTGTAGTTGTTCCTCCAGTCCCAGAGAAGAATTCGTTTGGTCGCTTCGATGACCAGTTTGTCAAACAGCGACGATTGGGTCTTGAGAAATGTATTCAGAAAATGGCTAACCATCCTATTCTTGGAAAAGATCCTGATTTAAAGCTTTTTCTGGAAAGTGATACATTTGCCTTAGATGTGAAGTCTTTCAGCTATTTTGTGCTTCTTAATACTCAAGACCATCTCAGATTAAACATAGAAAAGCAGAAATCGCACATGAGCGGGGTGGAGTGCTGGCCTCCATTGGACAGACAATTGTCGGGCCTAGGTTCTATGAAACGGATGAGGTTCGTATTGCGACGACATGTTGTTACACCGGTTGCTTATCTACTTGCAGTGGTTCGACAGACAAAAGAGCTACCTGGACAGTCTCGAGTCGCAACTCCGCGGTCTAGTGAAGTCGATTGAATTAGTTGCAAAGCATCGAGCCGGTAAGCAATGGAGAGGATATCGACTTCCCTGGCTTATGTATCGTGTACAGACATGGCGATTGCCGCTGGAGAGTTTGGTCAGTCTGTGGCAGACCTTTCTTCTTCTGACGTTGGGAAGCAGCTCTCCCAGTCATTGGCAGGACTTGCGGAAGTAGAGCGTAAGTCGCAGAGCTTACAACAGGCACAATCGGAACAAGATATGGTCACATTCATGGCGACCGGTATGCTGCCTTTCTAGAATTCGATGCTTTTGCGTTAAACTTGTCCCTCTAGCCGATGAATATGCACGGTTAATCAACTCTGTCAGGGTAAATTGAATCCTTTGCAAATTAGTATATAAGAAACTGATCTATATGTTAACAGCTTGCATTTAGCTCAAGAATTCGGACCTATCACGCATGGAAAGCTGCAGAAAGCGACCTTTTACGTGCAAAGCAAACACACGAGAAGAATCGTGCACAAAACAAAATTCCTACCGACCGGTTAGGTCATTCTCTAGCTCATATCGCAGAGGTCAGTAAATAGCGCTTTTGGCTTGTCCGTAATTTCATCGATGGGTATTCAGGCTGAGCGAAAGGCGCTGGAGGCTAAGCATGAATACGATCATGTATCGAGGCTTGTGAAGACCGAAGTTTCCCGCTTCGAACAAGAACGGATCGAAGATTTTAAGGATTCACTGCACGCATTCTTAGAAGGGTTGATAACGAGACAAAAGGAGGTAAGTTTCGGTATGTAATCTATTGTGCAGCTACCGACAAATTCTAGTTGATTGTCAGTTGGGAAAACTACCAGCAAATGCTTCTAAAACGTGTTGGTGGAGGGGGACCTGCGGCTGTTCGTAATGATGCTATTACTCCTGCTTCAGCCTCTCTTACTTAGGGAACTTGATCCAATACCATATATTCGTATGTTCATGCTAATATATTATTACCTCTACAATGAATTTTATTATTTTATTATATTTTATGGACATAGCAAGTACAGACGTAGTAACTAGTAATAGTAAGTATTGTGAGGTGAGGTACATCAATCAAATCTTCTTAAATCAACCATCCTTATCATTATCATTTACTCCCAAAACCTTGGCATCTTAGGATCGCTCTCCCCGCCAACTTCAAGAAAATCTGACGGTCTCTCCCGCTTAAGATTGCG
Source organism: Cyathus striatus (assembly GCA_025738555.1). Classification (NCBI taxonomy): domain Eukaryota; kingdom Fungi; phylum Basidiomycota; class Agaricomycetes; order Agaricales; family Nidulariaceae; genus Cyathus; species Cyathus striatus. The sequence continues at coordinate 3,376,712 of JAOVFP010000013.1, read as the reverse complement.
TCGGCGATTGTTGATGGGCAATCTTTGGTAAGCTGAATCTTGTGGAGTTTGCTGCTGATTCGTGTATTGATTGTTCCAAGCTGCATTCTGCTGGAATGCCTGCATCCCCATCTGAGCTTGTTGTTGGACGGCCTGAGCTTGCATGGTTGCCGCTGCGAGGGCTGCAGCCATTGTCTGCGCCTGCTGGAGCTGGATTTGCAATTGTTGATGCTGCATTTCCGTGTGATGGCGTACGTTTGCTGGCAAGGAAGGGTTCTGCAACATCAATGATATTTGGGAAATTTGAGCTTGGATTTGTGGGATACTGTCAACAAGAATCTGCATGTCCATCGATATATCAGGTTGCGGATCAGAATAATATTCCTGGTCTTGAGGTTGCTGGTCTGCACCCATCGAGGACTTGTGAAGGGTACGTAAAACATAAATGGTCATATTACTACGGAAACAACCCATAGCGTACCTGTTCAGCTGGTGTGGAAGTACCATCTTTTCCACCTGAAGTAAAATGTTCTTCTGCACCCTCCTTCCTACTTTCTTCCATAGCTTTCTCGATATAATCAGCAACTTTCATTCGCATCGGTTTGTCGACAAGAAGTTTATCAAGGGAAGCAATCTTTTTGGCACAACTCGGGCACACAAAATCACGCTCAAGAAGATGTGTTTGTATACATTCCTCACAGTAGGCAGTGCCGCAACAGGGCGTTTTGACAGCATCACGGAATAGTTTATTGTCTATAGGACATGCCAGTGAGGAATCTGACGGTGCGCGTTCGCGCACTTCAGCAGCCGTAAGTCCTTTAGGTCGCGAAACCTGCTTTTGCCACTTCTCTCTGTAATAAAAGAAATTCATGAGCAATCCTTTAGCGCTAGCTGCGATACGTACAAGTCTGGTTGGGCGACAACGTAGCCTCCTTCAGGAGTTACCATTACTCCTTGCCCAAGCTCTGCTGTATTTGGATTCTCAACCGCCTTTAACATGCTCCTAGGAATACCGGTTGTCCGCTTGATGCGTGGCCTATTATCAAACTCACGATCGTTATTCGTTGGACAATCTTGTATCCAATGCCCTTTGGAGTGAGAATTGTATAAACGTTTGCAGTGAATAAATATTATTGATGAGTGTCTAACCTTTCTGCCCACACCGATAACAAACGTAGCTCGGCGGTAGGGGGCGGTCGTGATGTGCTGGAAGTTGCGGAGTATGTGGTTTGCCTCCACGAGAAAACCCCGTACCACGGGGATTTGTATATATGCGTTGAGCACTGTTATAATTGTACAAGAGTAGAACCAAGTGAAACAAAATAAATATTCATTAGAAGATGCGCTACAAAACAAGTAAAATCCCGCTTGGGGTGACACCGACTGGGACATCTTTTCTTGGGCCTCCTCCCAGTTTTGAGTTTGAGCCTGGAACATGGCAGCCATAGCTGCAGCTTCATCATCTTTAGTAACGGCAGACTTAACACTAGTCGGCTGCTGTAGAAATTAAATTGGTGCAACAGGGAACTGCTGACCGACTTACAGTTGATGACGATTTGGGAGTAGTACTACTAGATACAGGCTCCTCTTTGCCATCAAATCGCTTCGAAAGAGATCCTTTGTGCCAAACAGCTCCAGTTCCAGGAGTAGCTTTTACAGGCTCGGACGTAGGAAGTGCTGTCGTTGCACCAGCAACATACATCGACGCTTTACCTTTGCCTGGTCTCGATGCAGGTAGCCGTTTAACAATAACGGACGAGGAGCGGGGTATAATCGTAGAATCATCCTTGAATTCTGTATAATAAATCAGGCGATGTTATGTTGGAATAGCTCAGATGCTTACCTTGTTTCGTCGCAGCGTCGTAAACATGCAAGTCAAAGTCATTCGCCTTACCCATGTTGTTAGCGAGGATAACTTCACGCTTGAGGTCGAAAACAGATATGCCAGTCCCATCGAAGGTGACTCGCGACTCGTCCTTCCTAAAGCCCCACTTGTAGAAAACAGAAGAAGCCATAATGTATTGACAGATAAGGAAAGTTGCTAATTAACTAGAGACAGATGAAGGATGAAGAGCAGAGATGGCGACAAGTACCAATAGTTCAGGAAGGGGTATTTGCAAAAGGACTGGCACTGGCAGCGGTGATGGTGCTGCAGTTTTTGTCGGAGCTGTCGGAGATTAAATAATCATGGGTGTATCAAGATGGCAACGTAACGGCGGCGTCGCGTTGATGGCAGCTTGAAAGTACGCGAGGAAAATGAAATGGTACGATACATATATATATCCACACTTTTGAGTCCTTCTGCACTTGTGCCCGTCTCTCTCGGTTCACGATGAGTGCAGCCTCAACCGCCGTAGATAAATCCCATTCTACTCGCCATCGACCCACCTCCAACGCCAACCTCGATGTTGTTACCGTCAGTGCCGAAGGGAAGGAGACGGACAAAAAACTTGATCAACACCATATGTAAGTTCGCTTCTTGCATACCATCTTTCCCATTTTGACGCGTCTTAGCTATGAGTTTGGTGGACCATGGGGCGTTGTCGCTATCATGACTGGCTTCCCTATCCTCATGTACTACTTATGGATATGCCTCTGGTTTTACGATGGTCAACTCATTCACCCTAAATCTGTCCAAGATATTAGGCCTTTCCTCTTCAGAATGTGGGACCATGTTCGCAATGTACGTCCGTATCTCTCTTTACCCCCTAGGCGTCCTAATTGCTGTTACAGGATGCCAGTCCTAATCTATACGCTTGGAAAGTCTACTCCGGAAACTTTTTCTTCCAACTCTTCATTGCGTGGATTCTTCCTGGATTCCAGCAGGAAGGTTTACCGGTCCCTTCTCTCGGTTATAAAACACTATTGTACAACTGCAACGCTTTGGCATGCTTCTACACTACATTGGTGACATCTGCCGTTCTCCACTACACTGGTGTATTCCGCCTCACTGAAATTATTGACAACTATGGGCACCTTATGACTGTCGCCATGATCTACGGTTTTGGTATCTCGCTCATCACGTACCTTCAAGGTATTCTCACAGGCAACACTATTCGCATGTCGGGCAACTTCTTTTACGACTATTTTATGGGTGCCGTGCTTAATCCCCGCCTTGGTCCCATTGATTTGAAGATGTGGGCTGAAGTTCGCATTCCTTGGGTTATTGTATTCTATCTCTCTATATCTGGTGCATGCAAGCAGTATGAAACACTTGGATACGTGACTCCTGTAGGCTACACTTCAGCAGATATAGCTACCTCATGCTAACTTCTGCTCTAATAGAACATGGCGTTTATGATTCTTGCTACCGGACTTTACATTAATGCTTGGTGGGTAGCACATCGAATCATCAAACTCCAGTGTGCTCACAATATTGTAGTGCTAAAGGGGAGGAATGTATTCCTCAAACATGGGATATGTACCACGAAAAATGGGGCTTCATGGTCATCTTCTGGAACTTTGCTGGTGTTCCCTTTGTTAGTATTATCTTTTTTACTACTATATATACTTCCATTTACTTATGTTCGCAGTCTTACGTCTACTCTGTTGTCTACATGGCATCTCACGATCCCTCGAAGTACCGCTTTTCCACTGCAGGCTACGTTCTTATTTATGCGATCATTCTCACTGCTTATTACATGTAAGTTATGAACTTCATGCTGAACGGTCACGCTTACCAAGGGGCTTAGCTGGGATACCGCTATGGCGCAAAAGAGTCATTTCAAGATGCAAACCCAGGGTATTCATACTTTCCGCAAGACTTTTCCTCAACTTCCTTGGAATACCGTTGAGAACCCAACTTTCATTCAGACCGCTCATGGGTATGGTTGTTAATGTTTTTCCATTGATTATACTCACCTCCACTTATTTAGTAATCGCCTTTTGACTAGCGGCTTCTGGGCGTACTCTCGCAAGCCAAACTACGTCGCTGATTGGACTATGAGCTTCACCTGGGGTGCCATTGTCGGCACAGCCAGTATTATACCTTACTTCTACTCGGTCTTTTTCATCACTGTTCTCATCCATCGTTGTTCGCGTGACTTTGAACGGTATGTGTTTAAGTGTTCATCTTTCAGTTACAGAGTTCACACTTTTATAGATGCTCTGTGAAGTACGGAAAAGACTGGGAGCGCTATTGTGAAGTCGTCAAATATAAGTTTATTCTGGGTATATATTAATGTGGTTGTGAAAATCAGCTAAAGTCGGTCGTTTTAAATTATTGGGTAATGGAAACTTGATTCATGCGGAAATGAATACAGTAGCGGATAGATAGATAGATCCATATCGTACAAGGTGTTAGGAATAAACCGTGCAAATTAGTTTGTCGGCATCTTCAAGCATGCAGTTCTGAGACCATCACCACTCCATTTTGCGACCTCGATGAGTAACTCGCGCTTTCTATCAATTCCCGCTGTAGCTCTGAGCTCATAAAGGGTCGCTAAAAACAAAACTTGAGTGGTTGCACTAGCGATAGAACAGAAAGCATACACAGATTAAACAAGAATGGTTCTGCCACTACAACACTGGAAGGTGATGCCTGGAGAGCTCTTTCAAGAACTGCTATGCCCTAAAGTCTTGGTTAGCAAAGAATACTCTTTACGCTGTTTCATATACCGACCTCTTTCAATTTTCCTTGACACAGCAATGAAACCGATAGATTATTGACTGCCTGATAAGTGTGTGTTTAAGTTATCAATCATAAAGAACAGTTAAGACATAGCATACTGCAAAGTTCCTGGAGTCCCTTTCTATTAACTCCCGCAAAGTCTTTGTAGCTTTTTCCCATTCCCCTTGAGCAGAAGCTAGAAGTGCTGTATTCATTTGCTTCTGGCCAATGTCAGCTGTAGGATCTGTTTCGACAACCGCAAAATGCTTAGCTGCCATCTCGACATTTCCTCCTTGAAGATAAATTCTAGCAATTGCTGAACGAAGAGGGGAGCTAGTTGTTCCATCCTCCCTAGAATCACAGAGTTGTTCGAGTAGCCTGGCTGAAGCCGTAAATTCCTGGAAAGCAAATGTCAGGGTTTCATTCTTAACTGGGTAAACATAATAGTATTAATAACCTTCATCTCAACCATCTGAGAAGCAATAATCAGGGATATCCTAGCTCCTCGTTCCTTCCACATGGATACAACTTCTTCATCGCCTTTTGCCTGTTTGCTCTTAGTCCTACATTTCCTGAGGAGAGCACTGAGCGCATCAAGGTACCCCATGTGGTCGCCAGCCCAGTACTTCAGACGAGCGTTCATAACTTCTAGTTCGAAGGGAAGAACACGTTCAAACACCCAGTTCCGAGCCTCAGCTGGTTCAATTGCATTCAGAACTACGAACAGGTTCGTGCATTCCGCAGATGTCTGATTGAATAATCGCAGACGAGCTAAGCATGATAAACGCAAATGCCAGAGCTGCGGACACGAGTGTAAATGTCCATTCTCACTATCCAAATGGGGTGATGAATCTTACACCTAAGATAGTATTTAAATCTGCTGGGTCCGTAGTCACAAGACGGTCGCGGGCCATTCGAGCCAAGGCTCGCCAACTGTTGGTCATCTAAATGGGAGAAGCTCAAAGGTGGATGTTCTCCTGATGACACCTAACTCACAACTAAAGTATGAAAATCGGTGCGTTGCCAGTCTCCGGTAACATCTCGTACAGGCCTTCTTTCAGGCGGATAAATATATTTCGTTAACAGCGTAGTCAATGGGTCGGTCTAATACAAGTATTGTACATCAAATTTCTGGATAACCACCACGTTAGTTGATTCGAGAAAGAGCGGCGCACATTCGGGATGGGCAAAAACATAGTTGGAATTACAAGTCCTGGAAGATACAAATCGGGAGCCTCTTCGTCGCTCTCTGATGACGTGGATGGGGGTGGAGGTACATCTTTATTAAGGTTGGCCGGAAGGAGTGGGGATGGCAGGGGATTGGTGTTGGGAGGAGGCGACGTAGGAGCAGTCAATGAGATCTCGTGAGCAGGTGAAAGCGTTCGTTGAGATTCTGACACGGCAGGAAGGGAGTCTTCTCGCTCATTGTCAGAAAGAACGTCTCCTTCTTCATCCATCAAAAAAGGATCGGGAACCTCTGGCTCAGTATACACCTTAGGAAGTGTATCTCGAGCTTGTTGTTCAGATGAACCCGATCCTTCTGATGAAGAAGAGGTGGCCGGCACCTCTTGCTCTGGCGTCTCTGTAACAACAGATAATGGCTGGGATTCTTCGGCAGGGGAAACATCCTGCAGATGCGAATCTAGAGACATCTCTGTACTAGATACAACAGAGGGAGCAGAGTGGCCGACAGAGGAATGGAGACTGGAAGAACAATCGGAAGAGGGATCCTGGACGAGGCCAAGATCAAGCTCTGAGATGTACTTCCCTGCAGCGAACTTGAGGTCGCGGCGAATGTATCTTCGCTGTTTCCTGAGCGGTTGTCCGCGGGAGATGTGAGAGGAGGAGGGAGGATGTCGCGGACGACGTCGGGGAAGATGGGAGAATGAGGGTGGGCGAGAGGAGAGTCTGCGTGGCCGAGTTCGAGTTCTCGATGCTTAGGAAGAGTCACGTGTGCATGGAATGGATTGCTTATGCGCCGAAATTGGCGCGACACCTTTCTACCAAGTTTTCCTGGCAGAAGCTTCATCGACGCTGGCGAGGTTGCTACACCGCTCTTCGACGTTTTTGCCGACCCTTTGGACGGCGTCGAAGGTGGTGAAGGCTGAGTTGTGGTTGGTGCTTCCCCCTCGCTGTGCCTGCGCTTGGGGGTCGATGGCGAAAGTTTAAGGAAGGGCATGTTGACGAGTCATTGACTGAAGGCTCAAAAGGGCACTTTCTTGCTTCATTTATATTGTGCTCCAGATGTTCCTCAAACTAAATCCACACGCCTTGTCCGCGTGAAGGGATCGAATTAATGGATAAAAAGAGGGGTATCTACACTGCATGGGCAGGACCTTTGTGGACCCTGCCGACGACGGGTCTCCAGCCGTCCCGAAGGCGACTGTGATCACTATTGTGCTGATCTAGGCATCTTCTAGGTTTTCTTGTTTTCTTAATCTACTGCATTCTGTTCATCTCAACATTCATTACGATCATGATTTTAGTCCCGAGTTTCATCCCATGACAGCTTCCCTGCTCAGAGTTTTCTCTTATCGACCTTCGACTCTCCCATCTTCGGTTGCTAGTTGCGGTCTCAGCACTGCTAGAGATCAATGGAAATCATGTGCATCATCGATATTCCATCAATACATGAACGTGTACACTGCATTATAGAACGCCTGATGGGTTATGCAAGGTTACGCACCACCGCCCAAATGAAGGAGAATAATTATAAACAAGCATGTATGTTGACTTACCGTTCTACCTAGATACGCCATAAAGAAACAGTGAATAATATCACAATCATAGTAAGATAATATAATAAATAATGATCTAAGTATAGAGGCTGAAAGTGCACTGTCCAAACAGGCTCCAAGGATACCAAGTTGTAAATATCTTCCTGGTTTCGCTATAAACATTGCGAGAATGCAGCTGTGGCCCAACTGTGGTCCGTGGGCCACACACTTCGAGTTTTCGTGAAAATGCGGAACCGGGCGCGGAACTTTATGTGGCAGGAGCAGCAGGCGCTGGCGCTGGCGATACTGACCTAGAATGACCTCCTACTCCGCCCTCTTGCATAAATGCACCAGGCACAACTTGCATAAAGACAGGTGCCAATACTTGGCCTTGTTGTCTTTGGCCCCCGTTTCCAGGGCTTCCTTGAGGAGATTGTAAAAGAACAACGGGGGCACCGGGTGCAGCCATTGGTTGATACGGTGTATACCCACCATTAGCGTACATTGCGGTTCTACTGCCAGAATGGCCTCCTTGAGGAGAATGTGCTCGAGGAGGATATGCAGGAAAGAAGGGGTATGGTGGATATTGGAATGGGTATACAGGAGGAACCAACGGACTTGAAGCTCTCTGCAGGATTTCTGGAGGACCACTGTTCGTTGTGGATATAGTACCTCGTCGTCGATGCCGGCGGTGATGATGGGTAGTCGTATGGTGGTGGTGGTGGTGATGATGATTAGAACGACGATGCTGCGTAGCTGAGCGCCGTATCCTCGTCCGTCCAGTGATAGGCGATAGTAAAGCAGTCGAATTACTCCCGCTGTTAGGTCTTGAGTCTGGACCAGCATCTTCTCGAGTGAGATCAATATCGGGATGTGTAGAAGCGGGGGGCCGATACCAGGAGATAGCATTTTTTTTACGACACCTCTCCCCCCGCCATCTCCACCAGCACCGACTCCAGGCCGATAATCAACGGTGACGCGTTTGGCTGATGCCCAAGGAAGATGATATAACACGTAGAAGAATCTTTGTACCGAGCCTAGCTCGGAGGAGAAAGAAGGCTCATCAGATGTCCAAGTTGTTAATGTAGTTCGTGCTGTTCGTCCGGGAGATAAGGCACCCATTTTGACGTAATCACCAGCCGGAAGCGGATGTGCGGATACAGGTTGTGGAGTCGTCTGCACCTGTGGAGGTTCATGTTGAGCCTGCGTTGTGGATTGTGCGTGTGGTACTGAAATACTGGTGGTTATTCGCGACAAGCGATTATTTGACATGTGTGTTGAAACATCACCAGGGGTAGGAGCAGGCTCCGATGCAAGAGTATTTTGATATACCATTACCGTCGCTCTCGCTCCACCTTGATCCGGCGGAGAATTGGTAGGATGTTCCGTAAATTGGGGAGGGGGAGAAGAATATTCATAACTTTGAGAACCTTCGTCTTGCTCTGGAACCTGTGAAGGGGGAGAAAAGGTAGGAATACGCCTATGACGACTCTCTGGTCCTGGTTGCAAACTGCTTGGAACGGGCCGATTTAGAATCGAACCTATATTTGTTCCCCCGGTGTAATGACTAGCCGAAGGACCTGGATTTGGTGTTGAAGGATTTGAAGCATACATAGGGAGTGTAGTTGTAGTTGCACCGGTGGCTGCTGTGACATCCGTTCCAAAGGTTCCTTGTCTACTCTTCTTCCCATAGCTAAAGATCGACTTTGGAAGTCGTTTGAGTCCCTTTACAAAACCTCCTACAAAACTTGATTTGTTCTCGGTATCAAGCTGTATTCGGGGTTCTCTAACAGACATAGGGCGTCCTCCTTCATAGCTTCCTGCACCATATCCATATCCATATTCGCCGTATTGCGTCCCAGGTTGCTGGGGACCAGGATCGATGTTCATGTATTCCTCTTCTTCATCTTCCTCGGGAGGATCAGCATTTACAACGCTCAGCGTCTGGTGTGCTTGTGAATACCGATAAGGATCAGGCAGAGGGCGTGGGGCACGCATGGGAGAGGTGATTACACTTGGGTCACCATTAGTTGGGTTTTGAGAATAGGCCCAAGATCGTGTGCTTCCAACACCAGATTCAGACCGACGAATGACACTGGGAGTTGGTGGATATGCAAGAGATGGTTCCCGAATAGACTGCCGAAAATCGTTCGTATAGTCAGCCATAGTCTGATAGAGTACAGCCGTGGCTACTGCTGCGATAATAGTAGCCTTGGAAGGTGGGTGAGATGCAGATTAGGAGCGAACAACAGCGAAGAGCTCATGTATAAGTAGTACTGCGGAAACATGCCAGCCAGAGGATGTGCAACGGCGCAGGCTCCACCTAAGCAAAGGTGAAGCATCGTCACCATACACGTGCCATTTCTTGCATAGTATGGTCGCCTTAAGGCGATCGCAGTGAGGACGTAGCGCTTGATTAATTGTCCAGAGTAACAGCACAGACAGAACATTACTGAGGAAAGACAGCTTCATGGCAGTGATAAGGTCATCCCCGGCCGTCAAGCGAAGAGAGACGAAGAATCTTATTGCAAGACCGAAGATCGATGGAGTCATAAGATTCAGAATGCAGTGTAATGCGCGTGCTCTACATACTTGGGCATCCCAGGAATAGAACGGAGGCAAACGGCACTTCCATCTGGAGTGCACTTGAGCAAACTTGAGCTTGTAAGTGAAGTTGTCTACCACCTCGCACCAAAGGCTCTCCGTAAATTTGGTACATATCATGTGATTATGTAATTTCAACTCCGCTTCAAATCATTTATCAGTAACTACTAAGCAAGTACTTCAGAATGACTGATGCAATCGTTAAATAACAAGTTTAAATGTAGCGTATTGGAACATATCGAAAGCAAGATAATGAACGAACATGGTTGCAAATACAAGCGAGTGATGTATGTATGTATGACAAGCTGAGAATGTGCGCTTTGGCGTACCGTTCCATCCTCCATAATGCAAGCATAAAACGATACACATATAAATGTGGCTTACATACCCGCCTGACGATTCAAGATATAATGGCTTAGATCTTGCCAACCTGGATTGTCCATCAGGCGTAAGTGATTAGTTCAACGGAATGTATACAACATACGCACCTCCTCCGACGCGACACATAACTTTCTTTGTTGTCACGCCACTTCCCATCTTTCCGGAGCGAGTAAGAGTCGTCAGCTTACAGGTGACAACTTTTCTGCTCAGGGAGTTAGAAAAGGAATACTGGGCTTTAAGTTCTTCGTTATCTTTAGGGGCCTTCTTTAATGGTGGATCCACACGTTCTATTAGTAGCCCATGAGAAAGTGAATTAACGATGTTTCCGACTTCAACGTCCAGAGGATCCATAGGGTTACCGACGATATATTCATACAGCGGGAGTTGTTCCGCACCGGGGGTATGCGCTCCCGTTCTGGAGCTGGGTCGGGATGGTGCACGACTAAGCGAACCATCTTTGTAACTGGATGGAGGGAGCTTGTTGAGAGACGGCCGAGGCGCTGAACGAGTACCGTTAAAAAATGGAACTTGCTGTACACGTGCCCTTAATGCCGATTCAGGCGTTTGAGCGCGCATGGCTGAGCTTCGGAACATATTAATACCCGGACTTTCAGAACGCATACGATTAGACATAGAGGAAGATGGCCGAGACGGAGAAGATAACTGGACAGCAGGTACAGGTATCATAGATCTGCTGGGCGGGCGAGGAGGATGACCAAGGGCAGCAGATACCGAGCTCATGGTCGAGAACGTCGGTGATATAGCCCGCTGGAGAAGGGATAAATCTTCGTCGTCAAGACTTGCATCAGAGGGGGAACCTGAAAATGAACGCCATGCCTTCGCAGGTACGGGGATGTAGCTAGGTGTCTTTGGACGAGGCCGCGGAGTAGCACCTAGGCCAGGTGTAACAGCACGAGCAGGAGTTTGAGAGCGAGAAGGCGGCCGAAAGTTCGGGATTGGAAGATGGTACGAGGATTGAGAAGTGGAAATAGAAGATGTCACAGGTGACCAAGGTCGAGACGATGCCATAGAAGCTCGCGAAACACTTCGTAGGTTAGATGACGCCAGTGGTGGGACCGGAGGCATGTCATCGAAGCGTCGGTAAGATCCTGTAGCTGAAGGTGGACGCCGCGGGGGCGTCCCTCTAATAGTTTGCGTCTTATCCTCTGATTCGACTTTCGTAGAGCTATTCCATTTTTGCTTGCCAACAAGAGGCCTAGTTTTCAAACTGCCGCTAAGGCTAGTGTCAACTCTGGTGGCATGAGGAGATGAATCGGGAGTGTAGCTCTGACTGTACTTATGACTAGGCCGTTCAGGAGTTGTAGGTGTAGGTGGTTCGCTGCCCCGTAGAGAGCCAAAGAGAGCGGACCGTTGGCGACGAAGTGTTTGTTTTCCAGGTGCCGGTTCTGACCCAGGTGCTCGAGTAAGTTTTAATTTCGTCGTCGCATGAGGAGTATTCGATGCAGATCGCGATCCTGTTATTTTCTGTGCCAGCTTCTTAAACGGAGATATTGAGCCTGATAAAGAGCTACTGTTGCTTTGCGTTCTGGACATCTTCGACGATGCACTCTGAGGAGTCATCAGATATCCATTTCTGCTTGACACAGTCCCAGACGTGCTCGAACCAGTCTCAGATACGCAGTCATTCAAAAGAATCTTGCGTACATTATCCATTTCTGTATCCGTTCTTGTGATCCGTTCCCGTAGATTTCGCCACCTTTGGGCTGATTCAGCATGGCGTCGTAAAGTCTCTCCGTTCTTCGTCACACGATCCCGAACACCTTTATCTATTATTGATAGGACTTTGGACGTGGCAGGCATGTAGTGTCTGAAGTGAAGTTAGATCGTAGAAGAAATATGAAGTTTATGAATACTCACTTTTTTTTCGCCTCGTATGACTCTAGAATTGCTGTGAACGCCTCAAAGGAAACAGGTTGTCTATCAATCCGCGGGGACTTGGTATTATCCGTGCCTTTTTTATGTACTTGCCAGATAAAATCCTAATATCCGATGAACACTAAGGAAGCCATGGAGTTTGGAAACAACGCACCTGGCACCTATTGACAGCCTTCTCTAAGCTCGACATCATCCCGTCTGCTTGATCTGTTACTGTCCGGAACACCGTAAGCCATTTATCTTCCTTCAGCTCTTCCCTAAGAACATCGCTCTCGTCCTGTACTGATTCCCATTCCGCCAGCAAGGCAGCATGTTTCCGTAGGATTGCAGCAGTCTGATTTGTTTCCTCTGACTCTGAAACCGTCGGTGTCCCGGACACCTGAAGGAGGGGATCTATGGTTTCATTAACAGTCTTCAAGCCCTTTCCTACCGCATCCAGACGTTCATCGAGATTCATAAGTGATTGGTCAATAACACTTGTTGTATTAGTGGTATCTGAGGTTGACTGTGATTTATGACGGAGTTCTTGAATCTCTGCAGCGCATATTACGATGAGATTGAAGACGGATGTAACTCAACGCGTCTTTCGCACCAAATATTCGAGTTTGGATATCTGAGATGGCGTATGCTATCTCCGTCATGTGCGTTGAGATGGCTAGTAAACGCAAGTCTCTGAAGGTCTCGTCAGCAAAAGGACATTGCTGATATACACAGCAGATGAGACATACTCTTGGCTTTTCTCCTTTCCATGCTTGCTTGACAAAGAGCGGTTGGTAGTTATTGTGATGTTCTCTGGCACAAATTGTATGAATACAAAGCAGCTTCAAGGGAGGAAATGCAATAGAGCAGCTCAGACCTTCATCTGCGTCTTGGAGAGATTGATTGGAAGAGGCATCGAGACTGGAGGCCTGAGACGCCGGTGATGGAGGGACTGTAACATAACTTGAATGGGATTCTGATTGGAGATTTGAGAGAGAGGAGGATGCGCTGAGGGAGGACATAACGGAGGAATAAGAAAGAAGGCGAGAAGAAAGCGGGGGGATGACTGAAGCAGAAATAGGCTGGAGAGATTAGAACAAGGATGATGAGGAACCGCCGAGTCACTGCCGCTGGCCGAAAGCGAGACAAAGAGAGGGTATAAGATGAGTCGCTTGGACAGGACGACGACGGTTCCTCTGGAATGAAAGAGAGACGGGGAGATAGAGAGGATGGATGGGCGGGGAAGAGTTCGTTAGACGCAGCGACATTGCTCCTCTCAGGAGCTCTTTGAGTGGCGTTGTTTGGATGTCCTAGTGTAACTACCAACTCTATCGCAAACCTCGAATCTCACGTTCATTCTTCCTTCATTTTATCACTTCTCTTCGCCCTCGCCACGTAGCACGAAGCATCCTTGGATCCCACCGCGCTTCTGCTTGCTTTCAACTGCGGTCGGACTGGCTCCTACTGGCTCTCGCTCTCGGCTCAAATATTATTCACTAAGGCGACCGTGTGCCTGTTGTCACCAAACGACATATTATTTATATGGTCCGTTATGTGTGCAAGATTCTACTCTCACTTACACCTGCTCCATTTCGGTGACGCCAACCTTCATCACGCGTCCTATGCTACCCTATTCGTATCGGAGAATCAGCGCAAAACAGAGCTAGCCAAGGAACATACGCGCTTCGTGTAATATATATTTATGCTACTGAATCCATATTTGTTGTGGAAATCCGCGCTTTCGAACAATCCGTTCTCCTTCAACTTATTTAATGACAGCTCCCATCCTTTGCGTTCCTTCCGCTGCTTATACATTGTGGAAAACTTAAACCAATGGTAGGTTTGAAGTCTACACAAGGAATAATCTCGTACCAGGCACAAGCATAAATAAGTACAGTAGAATTTCCGTGGAAAAACGTCAACGCGAATGTGTTTCACTGGTGTTTTATCTCTTCTGCCTCTGATCTCAGCTGTTTACGCAACAAATCTCTACCACGATCCGGATGACCTACTAACTACTAATTTCGACTTCATCATTGTAGGAGGTAAGTTGCGTATTCGAACATGCTACTTATTTGAAGTTATCATACTTATGTCAATTCTGAGTTATTTTCGGATCAGATGGAAATATGGGACTAGTGATAGCAAATCGCTTGACAGAGAATCCTAAATTCAATGTTTTGGCTATCGAAGCTGGCCCGTCGTAAGAATGAAAGAATCCTTGAAGATATCATTGCACGACCTTAACAGATACGCAGAAATGAAGGTCTGATGGAACTTTAAGTCCCGTTTTTTGGAAGAGGCATCCGGGTTTATTCCGTGGGACTAGAATTCTACGAGTATTCCCCAGCCGAGAGTAAACGGGTGGCCACTGCGATATGCCAGAGCATATGTACTCGGAGGATGTACCTCTTATAGCGTGCTGACCGTCATAATACTCATGAGCGAATTGTCAAAGATAGTGCATAGATGGTATGATTTAGCTCAGAGGTTCAAGGGGTGACAGTTGATCGCTGGGCCAACGTCTCTGGTGATCCGAGTTGGTCTTGGGACCGAATGCTTCCCTACATGAAAAGGTCTGTCTAGTTTTAAATCACAGAATTGCATAATCTAAAGACAGGCCGATATATAGTAGAGTGAGAAATGGACACCTACCGATAGCCACAACACTAGTGGACAATTTGATCCGTCTACTCATGGATTCAACGGGATACTTCGAATCAGTCTCCCTGGTTTCTCCTGGCCGACGGACGACATGGTAGTGCAAGCTGCATATGAATTGAATGAACCGTTTTCCTTTATTTTTTATACTAACAACGGTCGACCTTTGGGGACTGGCGAGTACTTATTTCCACGTTGGTCGAAGCAATTTTATCTTACGCCAGTAAATTTGGATGCAAGTACTATTTCACTGCATGGAATGGGTGCGAAGCAGTGCGGCAACCTCTAATCACGAACCCCCTGCTGCCCGTCAAAATTTGCATGTGGTGGTAGACACCACGGTGACACATCCTTCGAGTTTGGAAGAGGTCTAACTTATTCAGGAAAGTGGAGTTACTCAGAATGCTGGAAGTGAGCCAGTTTTATGGTCTTAAAATCATTGATAAACATGACTAACAAATCGGGGGCGGTTTTTTGACTGCTCAAAAGGAGATTAGGTATTTTGTTTGCAGGTGTCAAACTCCAAATATTCTTTTACATTCAGGCATAGGTGACAGCAAGGAACTTGAACAGGTTGGGATTAACACCTCCCTGATGTCGGAAAGCATTTCCACAATCAAGTTTTGGTTTCTTTCGCATGGAACGTTAATGCCTCATCCCCCAAGTTTGTATTTTCATTCACTAAGTAGCACATCTTATTTATTGTTTTGAATCCATAGTCTAGGTGATCCGACATTATTTGCTGAGGCGCTAGCACAGTGGGGAAATGACAACACTGCACCTTAGGTGATACAGGCCTTCATTTCTCTACAGGCTTGCGGCTGCCGTCCAACTCATCGATATAAAAGGGACCCTGCGATGCAGGCGTGGACCCTTGTGGTGTGTAGGCAATCATCGATATTTACCAACCATACTATAGCGATCCATCTGCAGGAATAAATACTCCGCAATATCTGTTGACATTCGATGTGTGTGTACGAACCAAATAGGCCATTTTGACTTACACTCAGAGCAGTAATGGCTACGGCAATAAAAGGTCAGGCAAAACTGTTGGCGTGGCGGTAACATTGGTAGTACCTGAGTCACGTAGGTGTTTTTATTCGTCATGAAGCTCATCTCTGACAAGTTGTATATGCTAGGCGGCTCGGTCACGATAAATAGCACAAATCCTTTCCATACACCAGTCATTGACATGGGAACACTTGCCTTTGATTTCGATATCTTCGTCCGAGAAAGTCAGCTCGCAAGTTCTTCGCCTCTGTCTGGAAAAACCATGCTCTAGACCCCCATTGCGCTATCTAGTACTAATGCTACCACAGCTGGGTTGGACCCATTTATTCAATACACGGCGGATGTCCTATGTTCCATCACACGCAGTTGGCACCGCATCCATGTCACCATTCGGCGCCAAGGCTGGTGTTGTTAATTCTGACCTAAGCTTGAAGGGTGCGTCTAGATTACGCGTCGTAGACAGATTAGTATTGGTGAGTACTTTGCTTCGTCAGGAGTATTAGGACACCGGGAACGAAAGACTTTTACTATCATACACTAGCTGTACACGCCATTAACACACAAGCTCCCATTTACGCTGTTGCTGAGCGAGCAGCTGATTTGATCAAGGCATCATGGAAGTAAAAATTCCTAGTAACCTAGTAATTAATTATGTACAATGTAAATCAGCACATATCCTATAGTAGTCTCGGGTTTGGGGTAGGGCGTGTCAGTGATATATATTAGTAGTGTTACAATTGTTTGCAAAAAGCGATCATATTGTGTGTACAGCAAAGATCAATCATCCGAATGTATGAAATGCATTACCCAGTCTCAACTGTCCACATTCATAGAATTGCTTAGCGCAGAATGGTGTTCAGTGTCGTCTTCCATAAGCGAGTCACCTCTCTGTGGCGATTGTTTGTTGAGTTCTTCCAATTTTGCCATTGCATTTTTGTCGGCATCATCCATCATCCTAACTCTACTCTTTCTGTAGTACTGAGCATCCACTGCATTATAGAATCCAGCATTAAGACCCTCCAAAGCCCACAAATAACTTCCCATACCTGCTTCCTCAGAAGGGTCCCGAGCACCAGCCACAGTCGCTTTTAGCATAGGATGATCAAGGATCCTTGGATAGTATCGTCCGCTAAGAAGAGACAAGCTCATCTCCATCTCGCATTCGTCAGGCATTATCTGACGGAAACGATAGCCACGAGGAGCTTCAGGTAGCAGATACTGTGAGGTAGATATCGGCTTGGAGGAGTAGTTGGGAGAGGATGGAAGGTCGGAAGATGAAGTTGATGGAACCGGAACAGCGGGTTCAAAGTTTGGAAGCGAAGGTGGTTTTAACGGAGAGGGCCCCGGTGTATACCCTGACGAAGGCGCCGACGTAGTGGCAGTAGACGAGCCAGATTGTGTTGGTTCCGTTGAGAGTGGTGGGTTCATATGTTCTTCAGGTTCTTCCCAATCCTCATCAGCGAGCTCATATAGCATCCCACAAACTCTTACTTCTTGCTGGATGCAGTTATTTGCCAACCATACATCTACAATGAAAAACGCAGTCACTCGCATAAATACGCCGCGGGACCCGGCACCATATTGGGATGGATCACCTCCATTGGCAATTACGTACTGAACGGTTTTTTTTCCGGGACCAGAGGGAGGATATATATTGTCAGTTCCGTCGGGTGCAAGTGCTATTCGAGAAACTTTCAACCGGACAAAATCATCCGCCCATATGCGCTCTGCGCCCCACCACAGCCCCTGAAAACGCGTTGATGACCGCTCTTCTGGCATTCGGGGGATGTCAACTTCAATGGTGCTCGTAGAAGCTGTTCCAATTTGCGCGTTATGTCGCCCAGCTGCTTCGATTGCAGACTGTAAAGACGTTGCTGAGAGAGGGGGAGGGATATGGGCTCGCGGAGGATGTGAAACAGCATATTTGAACTCGTATTCGTCCAGAAGGCTGAAAAACTTTGATAGCTCCACCCCTATATGCATCGCCACTACGAAGGGGGATGAAGCATCCACGAAGTTTGGAGAAGGGCCTGAATCGCCTGGACGTGGGTTAAACCCTTTCATTTTCTCGCGATTCAAATCAAGCTCTTGCGCAGATAGAGCTTGTATAAGTCCCTCGGGCATACTGTAAGCTTGATAAGGTAGAACCTCGTCATCCGATACAACCAATGAATGAGATACGGCGAGAAGCAGGACTTTGTACATATTAGACTGTCGAACTGACCATGAAGGTTCGATTGAACTATCATGGTCTAGAACAACACCGCTTGGAGTCTCGTTGTTAAAAGCAGGTTGTCCCGTAGGGTAGCTTGCGGTATCGGCAGGAATCTTATCATCTCGTGGACCAGGCATAGTTTTCAATTTAGTCTCTTCGACAATTCCTGGCCAGACGTTGATAACGACGTCCGGAGACGGTCCAACAATAGGAGGCTTTATAGCGCAGAATACAAGCTCTCCTTCCCTATACCACCGTTTAAGAGGCATCGACGTTCTAGCAGTCACAGCTCGAATGTCAGCATTGCGCTCAGCTACCATCGGCTGTTTTAGTACATGCGAGGAGGGCTTTAGGGAAAGAGTCTGATTTACAGGCTTGAGTGCTTTTTGAACGGAAGCATAAACCTTCTGATCCCGTTGGCGCTCCCGATTTGAATGTAGGCTTATATTTTTCTCACGGACTACTCGTGTCTTGTTTGCTGATGGAATAGGACTGGAAGATATAGGCGTTGAACGAAAGATGCTCAGCGTGGAAGTGACCTCCTTCTGGGTTTTCTTGGCGCAGTATTTACATTGGCAAGCAGCTGGTGTCCTTTTGTAGTCGCGATATAGCCATATAGCATGCGGAATAAACTCGTTAACTGAACGAAACTTTTTAGGAGAACCTGCGCAACGAAGTAAGTAAATTGAAGCATGTAGTATGTGGATTCGAACCGAAGAGGTAAATGTCGTGCCTAGGATTATCGACGGGTCCTTTATTATGATCAAACATACGATAACCGTTAGGCCAATCTCTCAAGACATAGCTAGGTCCCTCTCAATTACATTATAGTTAGAAAGGCAAGATAAGAGATGTGACAGAGGACTTACCTGGCATGCGCATCTCCACTGCGATAGCCTTTGCAATGGTTATCCTCCACCGCACTGCTGAGTAGGACATTAGATCCTGCACTTGCATGAAGTTGACGTGACCTTCGTGATCGATAACTCTCGTTGTATTAGTTGGCCATGTTGAAGCATTGCCGTCAGATTCTGGGAAGTCAATCCATGTAGGGTTGGATGGAAGATCAAGCTTCCCTTCGGCAACCCTTCGCGCAGACATAACTTTGAGTGGAAAACCAGAAAGAATATAGACAACAAGTTGAGCTCTTGAAGCTTAAACACCCTAGTGGTAGCAATACGAAAGAAAGAACTTTAAATTGGTAGTCTTGTGAAACGATGTCAGGTCGACTAATTAGGCCCAAACAATATTAAACAGCTCTTTTCTATTTAACGTTAACCCTCGTCAATATGTCAGTTTCGAGGTTCATATTATTCTGTTGCACTCCCAAAAAATGAAATATTTGACTACAAATTCTCATTCTCCATTGAAGTTCTCCGAATCGTAATCCCATAATCTTTATTTCTTTAATATTTTCGGTTAACTTCTCCCGTGATTATCTACGTCCTGTGTCCTATCCTATGTGCTCGTCGTTAAACTACATGGCTAAAATGACACTTTTTTACGAGTCTTTGCAGGGCATCTACCCCTTTTCTCTACGTATGGGACGTCGTTTTGAATAGGACAGACATTAGCTTGTACTTGTCAGTGTCACTAAGTATTTTGTCTTTTGTAGTAGTATGTACTTACTGAAGTATCGTGTTGAAATGACGTAGCCAGTATAAATATCTTCCGATGACCAGGGTATAACTTCAGTACTGGTTTCAAGTTCATGCTCACTTTTGATCAACGCCTATCTTCAATATTTCAATCTTGCTCTGTTTCACCTACTTTCATTTCTACCACCGTAACCCCAAACCTTCTGTCATACATCGTGCTCTTATCCCTCTTAGCCTCCTACCATCCTGCCGTTGTACCGGTGACACTAAAAGAGCTCATCGCTTCTGAAGTCCGTTTATCTTTGGGACACTGTCTTATCATCTGCAAGCATGAGTCTTAAGCCAGAACAAGCTTCAAATATCGTTCGTACAGCTAGTGGAGGCTTCTCCACTTCCGATGGTACCCTTTATGTGTCAAAGCCATATCGTTCCAAGTCCTCAAAGAAATTACGTGCACTCATCACCTTTGCACCACGGAAGTCTACTTTCGATATCAACAATGAACGGTCGGGGACTAATGAGTTTCGCGTGAGTTGCTTGGAGTTGCAATGTTATAGCATCTAAATAATTTTCAGGGATTCTTCTCTCTTTTCTGGATTTCCATATTTCTTTTCACGGTTAGGACCTATATCCAAAGTATCGAGGCAAGCGGGCGTCCCTTGAACCTTCGTTTTGCTACCATGTTTTCTCAAGACGCGATAACGTTGGCCATAAGTGACGCCGTTCTGGTTCTCACAACTGGTCTGTGTGTTCCGTTTGCCACTGCACTCAAAATGGGTTGGTTACGTTATCATTGGACTGGGATAATCATTCAGCATGCACTGCAAACGTCGATACTGTTTACTGCCATCATCTGGACTTTCAATCGGTAAGTTCTGTTGTGCAGTTTTGAAGCCGCTACTGTAAAATGGCTCCAGGAAATGGCCTTGGGTTCAGTCAGGCTTCTTTACCCTCCATTCGTTGGTAAGTACATTAATCCACAATTCTAACTCATTTTCAACGGTTCGTAGGTCATGATCATGAAAATGCATTCATATATGACCGTGAACGGACAGCTTCAGTATATTAGCAAGCAGTGTGATGACATCATGAAGCAGCTTCGCAAAGCCACCGAATCCGTGGGAGGCTGGGAGAATGCTATTCATGATGCTGAGGAACGAAAGGAGATGCTTGACACTACTACAACTCGCATTGGAAGTGCTAGCTCTGACGCGGGCGCTAGTGCCGAGGAAGATACACCTAGTAGCACCCCTTCAGTCCCAGTAGGCTCAGCATCATCATATGTTGATGCAAATACTGCAGTGACGCTTCGGAAACGATTGGCCGCTGCTGCTTCCCGTCCTGAAAGTACAATCAAGATTACACAGAAAGCATCTCCTATTGACGGTTCAAACGCTGGTGCTTCAGTCACGTACAGTGAAGATGAATCAGCCAGAGGCTCAGAACCTCATATTCTAGTGAATCACCCACACCTCGCCGTGGCTAGTTTGGCGCATGAGTATTCTGATACGAGGAGTGAATTGACTAGTCCGGGGCCGTTGTATATCACTTGGCCGGAGTCTATCAGTCTCAAGAATTTTGCAGTTTACCAGCTTACTCCGACTCTCGTTTATGAACTTGAATATCCCAGAACTGACCGGTAAGGATAATGTCATGACCTATAACATTGGTACTGATTACTGGACAGCATTCGGCCACTGTACGTCTTTGAGAAAACTGTACGTTTCATCTACTTTCTTCACGAGCTTCCCCTTTCTAATGGAATTGAGAAGGTGGCAACATTTGGTACCTTCGTCCTTCTATACAGCGTTACAGAGAGCTTCATCTTGCCCTATACCCCTACCGCTGATCAATCCGTTTTCCGATCTCTTCTTGACTTGGCGTTACCATTTATGATGGCGTATCTCCTACTATTCTATATAATTTTTGGTAAGTGTATCTCAAAGTACGCTTCCTGACATCGTAACCTGGGCCAAATCTAGAATGTATATGTAACGCCTTTGCGGAACTTTCATAGTATGTTGCGTTCCTCACATGAAAGGCTGCACGTCTAACTTTTGTGATAGTTTCGCAGACAGACAATTTTATGAAGATTGGGTAAGGACTCCCGTCTCACATACATCTATCAAAACCTTAGCTAACTCCGAATCTAGTATGCAGTTAATATTCACTATTCTTAAATATATACATAACCTACGTTTAGGTGGAACTCTACTTCTTGGGATGAATTCTCTCGGAAATGGAATAAGCCTGTACATGCCTTCCTTCTTCGACATGTATACGCTGCGACTTTGGCTAGCTACAAATTATCTAGGGGATGGGCGATGTTTGTAACTTTCTTACTGAGTGCATCTGTGCATGAGCTTGTTATGGTTATTGTTACTCAAAAATTTAGGTACGTATCTCATATTCTGCGACACGCTTCAACTATTCACGTTTGTTGACATAGATTCTACCTATTCACACTCCAAGTAGTTCACTTCTACATATTGTGTTATATTCTCTCTAACTGATATGTTTTATGTTTAGATTATTCAGATTCCATTGATTCTCGTCGGCCGAATTCCCGCTATTAAGCGCAATAGGCTTATGGGCAACGTCGTTTTTTGGCTCGGGCTTTATGCTGGATTCCCTCTTCTCTGCGTAGCTTACGTCGCATATTAAACGTAACCCCCTCCCGGAACCTACCAACCAAACCACTACCCTGCGGCCGGGTCCATCTCATGTACTCCCGGTACGCCGATTTTAGAATAACTCTTACTTATTATAGGTATACTTGCTAATATATATATACAATGTTAAATGAACTTCAACCGTATCTATCCTGCCTTTTTATATAACATAATTATCTATACGACTAAGCGCAATCAAAGTGGGCTGTTCCTGGAACGTTGTCAGAGATGTATTTGGGAATAAGGAGGTAGATTGGAATGTAGAAGTTTACCAACTCTGCTATGGTATGTATAGAGTTCCTCCGTAGGGCCTAAGCCAATAAACTGGCCCTTCTAAGCTAGGAAGTTCTACTAACTTTAAACCATTGTTCAAACACCTGGCAACTCCGCGTTTTAGTCGAGTACTCGTTTATCCAAGTATAGGTTTTCATAACTTTAGAAATATCTCTCTTCGTTGGAACTCATTTTATATATATATATAAAAGTTGAACGCGAATAAGTATAAGGATAAAATGATATAATTCGGTTGTAATTCGGACACAGAATTTAAACAATATTTGACTCTATACTAATCCTCTTTCATAAGAACGGACTTTAGAAAACCAGTATGGTCTATCGTGCTTCAGTGCAACAGGTACAGTATCCCCCGTCTCTACGTTTACGGAATCATATGTCTGCATATCCATCCTGTTCCAGCGACCAACAGGGCGCGAACGCAAGTTCAGCGACATTGCGAATACGTAACGGCTTGTAGCCATTAAAGTTGATCCTGATCGATCCAGATAAGTGGAAGCTTCGTTTCCCGGAAGCGGGATGTGGAATTTCCCGCTGGCATCGATGAGATTCGTTAAATAGACGGTGGTCCCGTCTAGATACCAGTTTCCAATGAGGAGACCCTTCATCCTTAGTGTAGGTTTTAACAATGGGATAACTTGTTGTGGGTTGAATTCCTCGTTGGCGAGAAGAGACAGAACTTGCCCATTCGAGAAAAATCGCCTGCTAGTTATTTAGATTCCATTCCAGCATCATTAAAGAAGAACTGACATGTATCGATGATATGTAATTAGGTGAGTTATCTAATGGAAGTTTATTGATAAGCGTATGATGGCAAATGAAAAACGTACGTTAACCCATGAATTCTCACTCAATCCATGTCGCCTGAAGACGCGTTAAAACGGAACAGTGACGAAGAAAAATGAGCATACACGTAGTGACATATGGCAATATATACACCATCCAAGCGGACGCGTGGATGTTCAATATATATACGTCTATAATCTCCTAAATGGTTCCTGATCACAGGAACCATTTCTTCTATCGCTCCTATCTGAGGAGGTATATATGTGTGCGTAACGAAATCTCTAGGTGAGACTTATCTTCAGATGTATACCATACGAGAAGGTCGAATACATGTACCTCCAAATTGCATTGTCGAGAGTCAAGAATCGGGCTTTTCTACTAACGCGCGCAAATTTCTCAACACTTGCTGGATCTAACTTCCTCAGTATTATGACAAACAACTCCTCCGGGAGTTTATTGAGAGGAACTGGCTCAAGCTCATTCTCCGGGTCAAACTTCATGTCCTCTGGAAAATTAGCCACGGTGTTTGCAAGCGTACCGGTGACCACAAGCTTGCCCGGGGTAGCGGTTTTGATGGACAATGATTGCTGCATGGCCGCAGCCAGTTGATCCATTTCCCCTGAGGTAGCAAGGACAACCTTCAGTTTATTGGCTGTCAACCCACCCTGCTGTGCTTGTCGCACAGAGTTGATCATTTCTTCCCTATGATATGCACGATCGACATTAGGATCCTAACCGGTACAGGAAATATGCTATCAATCTGCTGTCGGATGCATTGTGCAGTATCATGGGAGGATATGACTCACTAAGCGGAAGGCCTGGCGATAGAGAATAAGAGCCTCATCAAGGTCCCCGTGTTGTTCGTGTTGAACGGCCTGGCGATATGCGGCAAGTGCAGTTCCGAGGCCTGGGGAGACGTGGGTTGAATCGGCAGCACCTGTCACAACTGGATGGTCGGGAGCAACAGTCTTTGTAGTCTGAAAGTGTACGGGAGGAATTGGCGCTTGCTGCTTTGCAGGAGATGGTGAAATATGAGCTTTGCGAGTCCTTGATTGTTGGCAGCAGCAGCTGAAGCCTGTGACTGCAGCGTAGAGTCCGATGAGTTGGACTGCTGCCTTCTTCTCTGAAGCTCAGCCTTCCATTCTTCTCTGAAACGAGCAAGTTCCTCTGGCTCCTCCTCTGGCTGAGGGACTGAAGGATTTTGTGGTGGCATGCAGAAGAGGTAAGTAGAAGATGAGTAAGTCGAGTAGATCCATGCTAATTATGGGATTACTGTAACGTCAAGTCACGGAAGCAAATACTTATCTGCTAAGTTAATAATTTAATTTCCAAAATAACACCTAACCCTAAATGTTATAGCCTCCACGTACCTTTCCCATTCCACAACTTATTCCAAACTTATTCCCTCTCGACATTCTCCTCCGCCTCTTCCATCTCCGTTCTTCTCTCCCCCTGCATTATGGAGAGTAATAAGGATGAAGCCATTCGCTGCCTTTCCATCGCTCAGAAACACTACAATGCTTCCAATATACCTTCCGCACGCAAGTTCTGCCAAAAGAGTATCGCTCTCTTTGAAACCCCAGAGGCCATCAAGCTCCTTGCTGTCATTAACTCGGCTGAATCCTCATCTTCATCTTCTCAATCTGGAAATGCCAAATCACAGACCGAGGAGCACCCGTCAGCAAGTGGGATGAAGCACCGCCGCACAGCAAATGCCAACGGGAAGGCGAGCGAGGGTACTGCAGGTGGAATGAATGGGGAGAAGAGGGAATATACGGTGGAGCAGCATGCTGTTGTGAAGCGGGTGAGGGCCTGCAAGGTGACAGAGTACTATGAGATTCTAGCTGTGAAGAAGGACTGTGAAGAAGCGGAGATCAAGAAGGCTTATCGCAAGGTTTGCCTTCCGCGTTTTATTCCATTTAAATATTTACATCTTTAATTTTGCGTGTTCAGCTTGCACTGGCTCTACATCCCGACAAGAATGGTGCACCAGGAGCTGATGAGGCATTCAAAAGTGCGTTATCATTGCTTCTTTTCCGAGACATTACCCCAGAAATTAATTACATCTTTGTTCATTCTGCAGTGGTTTCGAAGGCGTTCCAAGTCCTTTCAGGTATTTAAATCGCATACTTTTTTATAGTTTATCTCTTAACAAATTCAGACCCACAAAAGCGTTCCGTCTACGATCGCAGCGGCGGAGATCCTGAGTCGCGATACGGTGGTATGCCTGAGTCGTCAGGTTTCGCTACAACTCCATTCGGTGGCGGAACTGGGTTCGAATCTGAAATTAGCCCTGAGGACTTGTTCAACATGTTCTTCGGAGGTGGTGGTGGCGGGGGTAGTCCGTTTGGTAATGGATTTGGCGGTGGCCCAGGTGGGTTTACGACGTTCAGACGTTCCAAGGTCAGAATCTTGATACCCCATTTTTGTAGTGTTTACAGCGTCCTTTGGACCGGGGGGCTTCAGGACGACGCGCATGGGCGGTGGGTTCGCTGGTCAGGCACGCCAACAAGCAAACGAGACAGGAGCACGGTCATTACTTGTTCAGCTACTGCCGCTTCTTATTCTATTTGGATTATCACTTCTCTCTGCCATACCAAACCTCTTCTCTACCCCTCCTGTACCAGAGCCTCGATACAGCTTTGGAAACACGGCGCGGTATAATGCTGAGATGCACACAGGGGGGTTGGGTGTTCGGTACTTTGTTAGTCCTGCGGAATTCACGAGTCATCCTGTCATTGGGCCTGAGTTGGCAAAAGATGGTATCAAGATTGGCAAGGCTGCACAGACGAAGGAAGTACCGGGAAGGGGCAAGAAGCGCGGTCCCGCACTTGCCAAATTCGAGGACAGCGTTGACCGTACATATACTCAGGATTTGTACATCCAATGTCAACGAGGGGTGGACAGGAAGCAACGAGCGCAGGAGGCGGAGATCGGGATCTTCGGGATTGGGACCGACTGGGAGAAAGTGGAGAAAATCAAGAACGAGGTAATAGAGAGCTGTGAAGAGCTGAAGAGATTGGGGGTGCTGAAAAGATAAAGAAGTGTCTATTTTATACCGTTCGGATAGATAAGTTATGCACCTCAACAAGGATATCCTATCAGCTACACATTCTACAGACTGCTGAGGGCTGATCTGTATTTTCTCGTGGATTAATATAATTTCAGATTTATTATTTATATGATTTAACGTTAATAGCACGAGCGAGAGGGTACGAAGCTGCGAGACTGATAAGTAGAAGCAACACAATGCGCGTCGAAGCGTACCGTAACGGAAGAGATGGTCCGACATTTTGCATCGCGCAGAGTGCCGGTGTGGTCGGGAGAGAAGTATCCGGTTCACAGGTGTATCTGTCTTTTTCCAGCTATGCATATGTTATGGTTGACTTGTGCACCCACCAACCGAACAAAGAACACGCTTTGGTGTTTTCCCTACCAGCGAATTGACGGCCTGAGAAGACGTTTATCTATTTCTGTGATATCTCGACATCGAATTGAAATTCGGCTCGCTCGAAATACAGCATGAGAATTGCGTGATCGTACCTCTATCGTGCAGCTGAAAGAAATAATCGCATTAGTCTGGCTCAGTCTTGATCGACCTGGCGAGCATGACCTGCTTGCAAGTGAGCACGCAATCGTCCTTATGGCGGGTTATCTATAAAGGCCCGCCTTCGGATGCCTCAACCAAGTTTAAAAAGGGATCACTTCTGTCGATCTGCTTTTTAGCCTTGAGCTTGAAGCTTGATACCCCGCATTTTCGCAACTTGACGTTCATTCATTCAAGATGTCAGCAAACCCCTTCTACAGGTATGATATTCCTTGCCCTTCGTGCCGTTAACCAAACACGGATCTAACCGATCTCCGTCTTATCAGAGAACCTGAATTCGACACTATTCAACTCCACGGAGGACAGCAACCTGATCCTACCACTAACGCCCGTGCGGTTCCCATATATGCCTCGACGAGTTTCGTCTTCAACGACTCTGAGGTGCGTTCAACTTCATTCTTAAAATTTATCTGACATTCCCGCAGCACGGAGCAGACCTCTTCGGTCTCCGCGCGCTAGGCCACATCTACTCACGCATTGGCAATCCCACTGTTGAGGTGTTTGAAAACCGTATTGCTGCTCTTGAAGGGGGAGCTGCCGCCGTCGCAACTGCTTCTGGTCAATCAGCACAGTTCCTTGCGATCGGTGCCCTTGCTGGTGCAGGAGATAACATTGTTTCTACCTCTTTCCTCTACGGCGGCGTACGTGATTTGTCTTTTGCGTTCATACTTCAAGTATGCTTACACTTGAATATTAGACTTACAATCAGTTTAAAGTTATCTTCAAGCACTTTGGTATTGGTGTAAAATGGGTCACAGACAACACTGCAGAGGCATTTGCTGCGGCTATTGACGACAAAACCAAAGCTATCTATGTCGAGAGCATTGCCAACCCCAAATACATCGTTTCTGACATCCCCAAACTTGCAAAGGTATGAATCCTTGTACGATAATTATGAAATATACCAATCCCACGCGCCTAGATTGCTCATGACCATGGCATTCCCCTTATTGTCGACAACACATTCGGAATGGGTGGTTACCTCATCCGACCCATCCAACACGGCGCAGACATTGTCGTCCACAGCGCAACCAAGTGGATAGGTGGTCACGGAACCACGATCGCAGGTGTCATCATTGATTCCGGTTGGTGCCATTCTCATTACGTGTGAAGCGTAATACTCATCGGGCTCTAAAGGCAAATTCGACTGGACCAAGTCTGGGCGATTCCCCGGATTCACAGAGCCCTCAGAAGGCTACCACGGCCTCAAGTTCAGCGAGACCTTTGGCGCTGTCGCGTTCGCCGTAAAAGTCCGCACGGAGCTCCTCCGCGACATCGGACCCGCGCTGAACCCCTTCGCTGCGTTTCTCCTCCTTCAAGGTCTCGAGACGCTCTCTCTTCGTGCTCAGCGACACAGCGACAACGCGCTTGCACTCGCGCAGTACCTTGAAAGGCGCCCCGGCGTCGCCTGGGTTTCATACCTTGGTCTTCCTTCTCATGAGACGCACGAACTCGCGCTGTCGCTCCTCCGCCCCAATGCCTTTGGTGGAATGGTTTCGTTCGGTATCAAAGGTGACGCCAAGACGGCGAGCAAGGTCGTGGATAGCCTTAAACTGGCCAGCAACCTTGCCAACGTTGGGGACGCTAAGACGCTTGTGATTCACCCTGCTACGACAACACATTCTCAGCTTTCGGAGGCGGAGCAGTTGACTTCTGGTGTCACACCTGATTTGATTCGTGTCAGCGTTGGGATTGAGGATATCAAGGATATCATTGCTGATTTCGAAAGTGCTTTGATAATTGCTGGTGTTGGCCAGTGATCTGCAGGACATACATTGTTAATAGGTTATAGTCGTATAAAAAGTGTATATTAGGATTGTATACATATATCATCAACTCAAGGACAAGGATGTTAAAAAACTCAAACTTAGGAGCAGAAAGGGTTGCCTGTATAGGAAGACATACCAGGCCTGTCCAGATGCTGGACGTGTATGATATATTCTGCTCAGAGGCTCCACTGGATGATACTGATTCTTAGAGGGATTTCAGGCAGGCGGGTGCGTCCAATACGGCTAGTCTACATCAAGCACTCGTTTTATCTGCCATTCGCGCTGTTCATGAAACTAAGGACAGGTTACTCTGGACACTGATGTTGAACTGGACAGGACGCGTAAAAGTCTAGAGAGGTCTAGGCCGTGATGTTGGACTGGAGTTGAATTGCAGGATCAAGCAAAGTGTCGGGACTAAAGGGAATGTCTACGGGGGATTCTCCTCGAAACAGTCCATGCTGTATCATGCCGCTGCAGCCCTCTCCCTCTCGAGCTTGATGTAGTATTCCTCCTGCTTTGCGACTGGAGGGGACGGGGGTTAAGATGGGACAAAGCGGGTGGGGAGGATGATGGTGCTAATTTGGTACTCACGGTGGTTGAGGTGGACACCATACCTGGAAGTAAGGGTAAGAAGAGGAAAGGAGAGGAGAAAAGAGAAGGGAGAACATACCAGAAGGCGTATCCGAAAGAAGTACCAGGCCAAGGGCACAGCTGAGGTCAACCCAGAACCTCTTCCTGAGCATGCCGGTGATGGGAGCAATAGCCATGGGTGGTGGATGGGTAGGTGGTTGAGGTGTGTGTGGACTGTGGACTGGAGAGAGATGGAGTGGCAAGGGAGATGTCGGACGAGACATACACTGATGTGACCAAACAGAATACAAATAAAGAAATATTTAATATATAAATAAAATGAATAATATTAACTAAATAAATACATAATAAAGTAAAATAATAATAACTAAATAACTACACAATTAAATAATAATCTGTTTGTGCTCGCCAATAATTACTTACCACCTCTCATCGACATCATCCACCCCATCCTCTGCCCTGTCGCCTACCCCATCTCTGATCTCCACCCACAGCCCTCTCCGTCTTGCGCAACACTCGTCTATCCCCCTCAAAGCTAATCTCTTCTCCCCCATCTCTCATCCCCCCATCGCACCATGGAAGATCCCTCAGGCTCTGGCGGATGGCGCTTTGCGCAGTGCTTCGGTGACAAGGGCGAGGTCGAAGACATCACAGAGGGTACGCCCCGTCTCTACACCACCCCCTTCCTCCTTCTCATTTTCCCTTGACTTCCCTTTCCCAGCCGACATCATCTCCACAGTCGAATTCGATTCTACCGGAAACTATCTCGCCACAGGCGATAAGGGTGGGCGCGTCGTCCTTTTTGAACGCAACGAATCGGTATGCATCCCCCTCCCTTTTATCCCTTATCCTCCTGCCCTCGCCCTCGTCTTCTCTCGCCCCGCTACCCCTCCTAATCGTCCTCGTCCTCATCTCCTTTTCCCAGAAAAAAGGCTGCGAGTACAAATTCTACACCGAATTCCAGTCTCACGAGCCCGAATTCGACTACCTCAAATCCTTAGAAATCGAAGAAAAGATCAACAAGATAAAGTGGTGCAAGCGACAAAACGCTGCCCATTTCCTCCTCTCAACAAACGGTCCTCTTCTTCTTTACCTATCCCTCCTCATGTTACTCATCATCCCTCCTTCCAGACAAAACCATCAAGCTCTGGAAGGTCTTTGAGAAATCACTCCGTGTAGTTTCAGAATCAAACCATCACGATGGCCAGCGCCCGCTACCCCCGCCCTCAAGCGTTTCCCATCTCCGTCTTCCTCGCATGGCCCTCCAAGACAACATCATCGCTGCCGTACCTCGCAAAGTCTACTCAAACGCACATGCCTATCACATACACTCCATCTCCGTCAACTCGGACCAGGAAACCTATATTTCTGCTGACGATCTCAGAATCAACCTTTGGAACCTCAACATTAGTGACCAAAGCTTTAGTGAGCTTTTTCGTCTGCCAATCTCCAATCTCCAGACCATATTTATTTAATCCTTCCTCACCCCAGACATTGTCGACATTAAACCCGTAAACATGGAAGAGTTAACCGAGGTCATCACCGCCACAGAGTTCCATCCCACACATTGCAATCTGTTCATGTACTCTAGCTCAAAGAGCAACATCAAGCTTGCCGACATGCGTGACTCTGCATTATGCGACCGATATGCAAAATGTATGATCGTGCGCTGTTTCGTCACTGCCCTTTTATTTATTTTCTTGTCATAGGCTTTGAAGAGGAGGAAGATCCATCAACGCGTTCTTTCTTCTCCGAAATAATTTCATCCATCTCGGACGTCAAATTCAGTCGCGATGGCCGATTTATCCTCTCTCGGGACTACTTATCCTTGAAGATCTGGGACGTAAACATGGAATCCCGACCAGTGAAGACCATCCCCATCCATGACCATCTCCGCGGAAAGCTTTGCGACTTATATGAGAACGATTGCATCTTTGATAAGTTCGAGTGTGTATGGGGGGGTGACGATAAGTAAGTTTTCTTCCCCATCCCTATCTTGCGCATTGCGATGCGATTTCGGCGTCATTCCCCCATCGCGGAGGATCAGTGGCAATTAGCCGCACCGTTCCCGCATGTTTAATTATCAATTATACTGATGCTCGGTATTTTTTTCCCATTGTTACAGGCACGTGCTTACAGGCTCATACCATAATTACTTCCGGATATACGATACTGATACCCTAAACGACGTCGTGCTGCAAGCTGACAAATCGGCGTTTAAGGCGAAGAAGATTGGAGGACCATTGGCGGCAAATAAGACGGGTGCGAAGAATGGGCCTGGGGCACGTCCGGGTGGCCTAAGAGATGCGATGCAGCTCGACACGCTTGACTTTAACAAGAAGATCTTGCACGCGAGCTGGCACCCACGGGAGAACACCATCGCTGTGCGTGCCATAGCATAGTTCAATTGTTCTACTTGAGCTGACACATTTAATTTTTGCAGATCGCGGCGACGAATAATCTGTTTTTGTACAGTGCTGCATGATAGAAGTGGTTGCTGGTCACCTACCTCACCTACCATCTTCATTATCATCATAGTTTCCTCTCCTTCCCGGATCACACTCCTTCAGGATAGACGGACATATCGCGAATTGAAACTGCATTACAAACTCCCGTCGCATGGACAGACATACAGACCCGTGACGAACCAGATAAAGCCATGAACTTTTTTTCTTCTCTTGCTTTCACTTTTTGTTCTCTTCCCGGTCCAATGCCCTTTCTCTCTCTCCCCCTCGCATCTCCCGTACATCTATAGGATTTCACGAGCCACTAATTTCTCTTTTTCTCCCCTCGGATTTCTTCCCCCGCTGCTACTGACCATTTCTACCCCGTTCAAAATCCATCGTTACATCCCCTACCATCTTGTCTCGTTCTCGCGTTGTTTGTGCTATTGATTCCCGTCACGTCGCTCCCATCTGTCTTGAATCCCCCTTTCGCATCTTCCTTGCATGGCATTCACTTCAGTCACACTCGTTTTTCCGTAATCCATTCGCTGTGGTTTCTTTTTTGGCTTCATTCGGTATCTCCTTTCCCTAGAGTGGAATGGAAGGAATGGGGTTAGAGCTGGGGTAGGAAATGTGGTCTTATGATCTTTCTCCTTCCTGTCTCTGTTGATGGTGGTAAAGAAGTAAAGAAGTAATGCGTGTCGAAGTAAATGGGCCTCAATTTGTATCATACTCAATGCAATTTTCCTCTTTCTTATATCCGTTGCAAGTCGAGGACCTGGTCGTTGTGCTTGCATGACCTCGGAAGGCTTGGGACACTCGTTTTCTGAAGAGGTCATGGAGGATGATTTCCAATCTAAGATGGCCGCAACTTTTAGTGGACCTCTTGTCCTGGGGTCAGTGGCGAGCTTACGGTGCTTCCCTAAATTTCGGTGATCGATAGAACATCAACGCAATTTCATCTACTGTTGAGACACAGAACATATCCCTATCCTCATATCACTCGCACAGATATTTCACACAGCAGCTACTTCCAATTTTCAAGCTCAGTATGTAGCGTTTAATGCATTGTCCGAGCGATCAGTATATACAGCGAAATCCACGGTACCAGCGCGGTGGTTAGTGGTGGTGGAATAAATTAATAATACATATAGCACAATGACCAATATACGAAGTCCAGCCAATGGCACTGGAGGTAGTTGGCCCAAGAGGAGGCACGTTTGGCACAATAGCTCTTAGTGTGTCAGCGTACTAGAGCCTCTATCCGTGGTGAGATGCGTAGTGTGGGGGGTATAAGCTATGGCAACGATTATCACGTTCGTTGGATTGTACATCTGCGCTTTACAGGGGTACACTGTGAATCGGTACGACAGCGCTTTTTCGAAGGAGGTATGTTAGACGAATTTACTAGGAACGCGCCCTTTCTTGACGGAGCGACATTTTCCACTTCTTTCAGGTTATTCTTATTCCTAGATCCTACTCCTGTCAGATCAGAAAATTATGTACAAAGACGATCTCGAACCTTTCTTTAATGTGCCTGTGGCATTCCTTGCAACTTTGAAACCACTGTTTACATTATCCGAGGAAATGAGTGTCTGCTGGATTTCCCAATCAGCTGGCCGCATCTTCTTCCAGTCCTCGATCACCCTCCCGACCCATTGGTCAGTCTCTCCGGAAACATGATAATCGATGATATCCTCCCAATCAGCCCCAGGGGACGTCTTATTGACAAAGATAACTTTACAAGATGCCTTGGAGGATTTTGCAGTGGTGTTGGAAGGGGATGCAGTGCGAACAGTTCTCGCAAATTCTTTAACAAGTTTCTTGAGTCCATGGACTTTCAAAGATGTACCCATAATGATTAGTAAGTCGGGTTTCTTCGAGACATCTGCGGTCTGGATGTCGCTGATGTCATCACCGTGAGGATGCGGTTCGTCATAGAGAACGATGGATGGACGTAGGGAGCCAACACGAATAGGACGTGCAGAACGGGCCATGCGGTCAGCACCTGTCGGACGCTCATCAGTTATGAAAGCAAGTGTGCATGCTTCAGCTTACGTCTTGAGAGGCACTCGGGGCAGTCAGGTGCTAAACCATCATTGAATAGGCGCATATGGTCTTCCGAGCAGGGATATTCAGCAGAGCATGACATGCAATGCACGCGGTGAATATCTCCATGTAATTGAATATTCCTGACATCCTTTGAACGCATTTTTTCCTTTCCCTTTAAATTAGATTTCGCTTCAGAAGAACACAATATGCCAATCCGGGCTTCAAGGCCGTCAATGTTTTGAGTATAAGAACGCAAAAGCTTCTTCTTCGTGTCCAGTGTCTTAATAAAATGGTGTGTGGGGGTCGGCGACGCAGCATCAATGGATCTCTTCAGTTGGGAAATAAATGTGTAGAAAACCGAAGTAGATGTGGCATCACGAAATAACGACGCGTCGAAAAGGTCGCGACCTTTCAGGACAACGTCTGGGTATCTCTGTTTGACGAGCGCGTAAAGACCATCTGAAGAGCGAAAATCCTACACAATCTAGTTATCAGATGTATATTCACGCTACTGCAGATGGCACGAGAATTACCGGAATGCCGCATGAACACGAGATTCCTGCCCCAGTTACGACCACGATTTTCTTACTTTTTGCGACGGCAAGAGAAATTTCAGAAAGAGTTCTACGCGTGTGTTGGTCCGCACTTGCGCGTGCAAGGTCCACGGTGATGGTCATTTTGGAGGGAAACGAAAGAGAGGCGTGTTCGACAAGGTGTCGATGTGATAGGCAAGTTCCCAGTGTGCCAAACTTAGAACGTCAGTCACGCGTCGTAGTTGATTGTTTGCTGAAGGCGTCGGTAATAAATAATATAATCGCAGCACTGAGCACGTACTTAGTTAAACTACTTAAACATCTATGGACCAGGTTAGTTGCAATCATGTAATTCAACGTGCTTCAAGTCTAATATTTCCAGGAATCGTTCCGTCGCTTGTTACAAACCCCTCGTCCTGGATCTTCGACACCAGGCCCCTCTTTCACCAGCAGAGGTTCTCTCCTTAAGGCCGCCGCAACCAAAGCGTATATGTCACTTGCATCACCTTGTCCCAATTGACTCATGCAATATGTCAGGAAGACGGTTGATGCATCGCAGCCGGCATTCAAACCCAGGAAGGTGAAGAAGTCTGCCGACTCGACGTATCGAGATCGCGCTGCTGAACGGCGGGAAGGCCAAGGGAATGACTATGCTCAGGTAAAGTCTCCGCCGAATCACCAGGTCAGTTGCAGTAGAATTTAATTAGCATCTAGGTTGAAGCTGTCTTGGAAGACTTCGAAAGAAGGAATGTTGATAACATGGACAAGACAGCAGTACGTGAATGTAGCCTTTCACTCACTCAGCTGAGCACTTAGGCGCATTAGGTGGAGGAACAACGCCGTTACCTTGGAGGAGATGTTGATCATACTGTGCTTGTGAAAGGCCTGGATATGGCACTTGTTCAACAGTACAAGGCAAAGGAGGTAGTATCAACGGAAGATGACGACTCCTTAGAGCAGGCTTTCCTTGAAGCTTCGAAATCCACAGCCGCTCCTAAAAAGAGGACCAGGGAGGATATCGTAAAGGAGTTGAAAGCAAAGCGGGCGCATGGAAAGGTACCAGCAGCAGATGTGGCCCTGTCAGCGGAAGAAGAGGCTCAATTATTAGAGGAGGCTAAAAAGCAAGGAAAATTTAAGCCTATTGGCTGGAAGCCTGTCGACGGATCTGCAGAGTCGAAGAAGAAGAAAATAAAGGAGGATGTAAAGGATGGCGAGAGAAAGATGAAGAAAAGGAAGGTGGACAAAGGGGTTACGAGAGTGGCTCCAGAGAAGATAGGAACGGCCGAATCAGCCAAGA
The DNA here is from genome assembly GCA_025738555.1 of Cyathus striatus. NCBI lineage: Eukaryota > Fungi > Basidiomycota > Agaricomycetes > Agaricales > Nidulariaceae > Cyathus > Cyathus striatus. Next base: position 3,341,017 of record JAOVFP010000013.1, on the reverse strand, counting down.
TTCCGCCGCCATCGTCAGTTGCGCGAGACTCGGACAAGGAACAAGTTACAAGGGCTGTTGAACCAGAGACTAAGTCACTGGATGAAGATTTTGATATATTCGCCGATGCGGGGGAGTATCAGGGACTTGACCTCGGTGATGATGACGAAGAAGGGGAAGAAGGGGAGCTGAGAAAGGCATCTGACACTAATATGGATGAAGAAGAGCCTACAGTTCCGCATCGATGGATACCAACGGATGATGAACTTATACCCGTACAACCTACCTCACGATCTGAACCTCCGGTATTGCATTCACCGGTCGCCGAAGCACCCGAGATCGAAGAGGGAGAAGAGGAGAGACCGATACGTCTTCAGCCCTTGGCAAGCTCTGCAGTACCGTCTATCAAAGACTTGCTAGCTATGGATCAAGCTACAGCCACCTGGGAAAAGAAGAAGAAGAAAGACAAAAAGAAGGCCGGAGCTGGAGTAGATGCTGACGATAGTGATGGTGAATCTAATAGTAAAAAACGTAGTGCAGAGGCGAAAGTTGATAGGGATTATAAAAGGTGAGTCTGCCATACTTGCCACTTAAATATTTGAAGTAATGTTTCAAATTCAGGTTGAAGTCATACACTGAAAGAAAGGGAGGTGATTCTGGCGCACGATAGTGCTGCCCTTTGTGATCTACATATATCCCAAAGTCATGTAAATAATCTGTGGATTATAATATACATACTAATATAATAAATAAAGCTAACGCTGAGGATGACCCTCAAGGATTTTGTTGATAGTATTGGTCCGTAACGGCGTATCAGCAAATAAGGCACGGACCAGCTTAACCAGTTCATCGAGGTCGAAGTCAACCAAAGCCCCTTCCTCAAACAAGTATGTAATGTCGGCCATAGATGCTTCCTGAAGGGGTGTTAGCGAAATCGTGTGATAATTGGAATTTAAAAGTTAGATATACCAGGAGTTCCGAAAGATATGAATATTTGAGCCACGAGGGCACATAGGCAACAACAAATGATGATTCGCTAGGATCTTCACTGAAGAGGCCTTCTAAGGCATTCAAAATCTTGCTCAACTCACTGAGCCTATGCGACTCAAGCTCTGGGATATCCGGCAATGCAATGATATCAGTTAAAATGCGAGATAGCGCTGCGTCTGCGACCTGCCCAATCACTGTATAATATTTGCCTTTTGTCAAGATACCCTGGAGAATGTGTCAGGTTAATAGTGCTACAACAGAATAGTCATACCTTCAGTTTCTGGGCCAACCGGCGGATGTGCCGGAGAACCTGCCCTATAGCACTCTCGCATTCATCATAACGATCTTGATCACCAGTATATGTGAATCCTTGTGTTCCATCAACAAGAATTTTTTCCACCGTCCTCTGTTCCCGTTCCTGCAAAAGATTACTATATGATACAAACACAAATGAAATGACATACAACCGTATCATGAAACCAACTATTTGCTAATACCTTCAAGTAATGCCGGCATTCAGATAAATTCTCTTTTATACGGCTGAAGTCATTTAAAGTTCCATTGAACTCAATCTTATCAAGTTCGGCGCTCAGGTAAAGGCAGTTGTTTGAAAATAAAAAGCCTCCTTCCGCAGACTGCAGTTTTGGCGAGAATCGCACAGGGAATAATGCACGATATAAGTCCAAAACAGAAGGCGCAGTTTGAAGCAAAATAACACCTGGTGTGGATCCGGCATTTGTTGTTGCGAAAATCTTGGAACTTTGGAACTCTCTTCCTTCCGTGATTACATCTTTGACAACTTTGACAATTTCCTTTGTATTACCAGAAACCATGTAGATTTCTTTCGATGTGGTTGTCAGCTTAGACGGAAGTTTGGGTACCGATGCCTTCTTAATCGGTTCCGAGGCGAACGATGGTGTAGGAGTGTTTTGAGGCTGGAGTTGCGGTGGTGACGATGAGTTATCTTTAGACGCCGATGATGATGCAGTGCCATTGATATGTCTTTTATTCTTAGACGCAAGTTTTTCCAGCCTTGTAGCCTTTTTCGATGAACCTAACGTTTGTTGTTTCGCTTCAGGGGAGCCGGAAATAAGTTTAGAGGAAGAGGAGTCTGAGGGTTCTGCCCAAGGATCGTCCCACGCAGTCTCTTCTGACATTTGATCTTCAGGAGGAATGTCCTCTTCACTGTCATCCCAGCCCCAGGCATCCGCAGGATCAGGTTCGGCGTCAATTTCAGCTGTCTCGGAGTTCAGTTCTTCCCCAGGTACGAGCTGTTGTATTGATTCCGCATGAGGGTTAACAGACACCAGGTCTGCCTTTGCTTCTGGCTCAACTTCCAGATCGGCGTCAAGCCCCCAGCTATCTTCCACTTTAATCGAATCCCCTGTTTCTGAATTGTCTTCTTCAAAACCCCATGATGCATCGTCAGCGAAGTCACCACTTTCATTTTTCTGATCTTCCTCCTGGATAGGAACGACTTCTTGTTGGCAACGTTGAGCAAGAATTTCGACTTCTATAGGAAACCTAACCAAAAAATCTTCTTCGGCCAAAATAACCTTTCGTGCTTGATCTAGGATTTGGTTTCGCCGCTGGCGTTCGTAATGTCCACAGACACTCTTTCCCCACAAGTCAATTGGCCGGTCATGAGCTTCCCCACCAAGCAGCCCTACAAGATATTTATCTTCAAAGGCAAGGGCGTGCTGTAAAAGCTGTAGAAATTCTGGGAGTTTATCAAGGGAAGAGGGAAGGGAAGGAATTAGGATACTGTTTAATATACTAGTAGTTACGGGTTTCGATAATGCACGTAAGAATTCCAAGCGTTGACTGGAAGGTATGGCTGAGACGAGATTGCTAAAGAGAAAGTCAAATAGCTGGGCGAGGTTGTCCACTCTCTGTGTCCGAACTTCACCGTTAGGAGGAGAGGGTATAATGACCAGGCTATGCTCAGTCATAGTAAAAGTGACCGAGATAAACGCAGGTTGCGTTAAAATCATGTCAATAAAATGGATCATAAGATTTCTTCGTAAAGTCGTTAACTGGTCAGAGAGGGAGGTCGAATCCAATGAATGGACAATATCTGTAAGCGATAGCACTGTGTCAGATTCCCTGACTGTTAATAGTCAGCAAAAGTTCAACAATCAGATATAGTACGAATACCCTGTACCGCAGCACTTATTGCAATCCGCGAGGGTTCTACGACTACGCCTCTTGACCAAGCTTCATTAAGTTGCTCTTCAGCAAATGCCTTGAGAGCTCGGAACTTTTGCTGAAGGAACATGATGAGAAACAACCAATGTACAGTGTATATGACTTGGGCCAACCTCCATATCCACCATTACAGTTGCCTGCACCAACGGCGTTGGTGCTTCATCTATAAGTTTGTTCATAGTAGCACTGGCCTCGATTGCCTGAGGAAGTTTCCCAGCCTGAACCAATCTCTGCAATACGTCGAACTCTCTTCGACACTTCAGTAGATGCGAAAGAGCTTCAAACTTCGCTTGCGCATTGCTGGCTTCTTGAGCCAGTGCATTGTGGTAGCCGAGGGCGGACGTGACTGTTGGAACCAGTCCTGTCTAAAGTTGAAAGTGAGAATTTCAGGAATCGAAATATTGAAATCGCTACCTCAGGATCCGAGACGTCACTTCGAAGTTTATCGACGCTGGAAGTCAATGTCTCCAGCCTACTCTGAGCTGATTTGCATGCCTGGGACTGGTGTTGGAACTCAGGAAGGTTGGCTTGTATGCGTTCGTGTATTTGAGCCTGGGATATATATTGGCTAAGGATACCTTGGTACACTTAGAAACCATGAACCACACCTTTGTTGAACTTATTGATTCATTGAGCTCATTAACCCATGTCGATGCTAGTTGGACATTTAAAGTTTGGTATGTTGCATTGTCAATTTTTGTGAGAATCCCAGAAGACACATCCTGGGGTTTTGACCTCCGTGGAAGATGATCAGGAATAGAGAATGCCATTGACTAGAGAGCAAGACTCGGTATTGCGGTCGACGTATACGGGTCCGGAGCTGGAGCACGGTGTTAGCAGTGTAGCACGGTGGTGAAGTGAGGGAAAGGAGACCACGTGGACGCTCGACTTAGCCTTCAAACAGTGCACCAAACTTACACCTATTCCCCGGCCCTCTTGTTGCCCTTGTTGCATACAACGTTCGCGTTAATCCCTTGGTTTCTCAACTTTACTCAATATGCTGGGGCGTATTCTTCTAATCCTTTCTATCCTTGCGATCTTCCATGGTACGCTTTCGTGTTGCTTGATACTAACTTTAAGGGACTCCTCTGATGCCAGACGTTTTCTTACAGCGGCTTTCTCAACCTATGAACGTGAGGACAAGATAGCCACAACCCTCTAACTGGGGAAATTCAAAATACTAATTCCGAGCAGATCTTTCGCACCTGAAGGCGCTGGAAAGGCCTGAGGGATCCCTACCTCGCGATGTTTGTACATGCGTGCTTTTCCCTATCCAATGCTAACCGTGTATACGCAATTCTCAGATCATTTTCGAAACGCTTATTGCGCTTGCTATAGGAATCCTTGGAGCTTCTTTGAGCACACCTCCGCTTAAAGAGATAACATGGGCAAGCGAAATGCAAAAACAGTACGTGCCTCCTGACCTTGCCATTTCGCGTTGTTGACGACTTGCGTTTTCACAGTAAAATCGACGAGATGGATTCCCGCCTCGGATTTGCTAGCTATGTGAATCGAGGCAGCAAACTGTTAGCTCAGTCTGCACCGGTACCTTCATATGAAAAGGTTCTGCCATGATATGAGGTCGCCATACTTGTATGAGCTAAGTATATTTTGTAGTTATACCCCAGAAAAATGGCATACATATTTAAGTCATATGACATTATAAAGCACACCTATAACGAGTGCTTGCGCCTCCTGAAATGGACTTGCAATGGCATTTGGTATGTGTGTAAATTATGTTTATTCGACGGCGCAGCTACTGTGTAGGTATGACGGAACTTGGCTATGACGTCGACTGCGGTGTCTGATGTCGTAAAGACATCGCTGAACGGCCGCAAAGTAATGTTAGCTTGCTATATAGTAAGTAAGAACTGCGGACCTTTCCCCGGCGTCTTACCCTATATGTGAGCAATCGCCGTAATCCATGTAGCATAAAGAAGGTCTTCATTTGGGCCTCTCCCAGCTCCGGTGCCACAGGGCAGCGTCGTGTTAGTTAATACATAATGCGTTGCCTTACACGCGATTCTTGATTCGCCCCTCTCTTTTGCTTACCACCACCTTACCTCTGATTTGAAAGTAATATCTCCGTAGCTTTCGCTGGCGACGATGAAAAATACCACAAAAATAGGCGTAGTTTTGATAATCAGTCTTTGTTTCTTCGCTGCAGAGATTGCAGGTATATAAAATTGCTCTGGGTCATTCCACGTTGCAATCCTTACGGGAACATGTTTCAGTTGGATTCCGCACGAAGAGTATAGCGCTCATTGCAGATGCGGTTGGTACCCTTTCCTCCTTGTGACGAATAGTTAAAAGTTATTAATGATGTTCTTCTAGTTCCATTATTTGAATGTGCGTTTTCCATTGCTTAATACCATTGTGCATTATGAACCAAAATTGCAATTCATCGGCGTGATCATTAGGATATTGTGGCTTAGTACGTTCCTTGAAGATTCTTCTTGTATTTTCTGTGACTCTGAAGTACGCATCAGTGCCATTGCGTTCCTTGCAGCATACGTCAGTACATTCCCGTGCTTTACGGATCACTTACCAGGCACTTACTATGACATTGATCAAACATTGATAATTTATTTATAAAGTTGCATGAACGCGGTGAACATGTGAGCGTTGAATAAGTTTGCGAACAAATGTCCGTTGTTTTGATCAGTTATTTTTGCAGACTAATAGCTTCACCTTCGCATTTCATCGTGCGGAGCTTGTCGGTTGGTACTTCGTCGTTTGCGTGTTGAATTAAATTATCTTCATGTGCCACAGGGGCATTTTTCAACGGTGTATTTCTTCTCGCTCTCGCGCTGTCCATTTGCCTCCAGTCCATTGAACGCTTTGTTAACGTGGAAACGATCGATTCACCTCGCTTGGTAATGACCATAGGATGCGTGGGTCTGGGTCTGAACATAATTAGTATAGTTGTTGTTCACGGTATGATGGTTACCTCCGTTAACCTGTATGTCTAATGCTTCCCATACATTGCATAGATCACCATGAGCATGGCCATAACCACGCGAATGCTGCGCTTGGCGGCTCTATTGAACTGCATGCAACAAGGGATCATATCGTGAGCCACTGTTGGGAATAAAAGTTACTTACCGTCTCGTTCTAAAATCAGGGCAATAGCATGCAGGACATAATCACAGAGTTGATCCACCCAGTAATTCACCGCAACGTAACCTCGGTCTGCTCGGCGTCCTTGTTCACGTTTCTGGAGACGCAGTTAACAGTACGTGAATCAGACTTCCTGCAAATAAATTATTTTGAGTCCCATATGTATTAGATGTTGGTGTGATAGTAGCAGCCATAATTATGTGGAAACTACAAAGCCCTCATCGATTTTATGCCGATCCGGCTGTTTCTATGACCATTGGGTGCATCATATTTGGGAGCGCTATACCAATGAGTTCGTGTATGCTATAACGTGCGGGGGAAACAGCATTCTAATTTTGAACAGCTTTGAAATCTGGTCGAGTGCTTCTTGAAGCTACTCCCCTCCACTTAGATCTGGCTAAAGTCAAAGAAGACCTAGAGACAGTACGTCCCGAAGCCGATGTTGATACCTTGGAGCTAAGCTTTCTGAACGCAGGTACCCAATGTGCGCTCTGTGCATGATTTCCATGTCTGGCATCTTTCGCAAGCGTAAGTCCCTGTTTGCTACCCCTCAAAGCGACCGTTGAACGGTGTTGTAGCGATATTTTGGCTTCCCTTCATGTCTGTATCCCCTCAGGAACGACTATGGAAGATTGGGAAAAGACAGAGAAAGAATTACAGCATTGTTTCGGCGAATATGGAATCAAACATGTAACAATATCTCCGGAAATCGACCGCAAAAGCCAGAGAACTTCTATTTCAAATGAAGAAGTAGCGGGGAAATGTTATTTACCATCTTCAGGTGATTTTGGATGCACTGTGGGCGAGTTGAAACGAAGGAAGACGGGGTCAGTGTGATTATAATGCAGCTGAACTCTCTGTCACTTGGCTGAGCTACTTCGAACCATTATTTGTATTCGTTATTTTGTCGTTCCGTTAAATGAAACTGGATAGATACATAGTTTAGGAATGATGGAGGTCACCTGTAGGACACGAAAGCCGGTTTCAACCACAATAATGTTAACCATCGATAGCTCTTGTTGCGCGTGATATTCTACGCTTCCCCGACGACTGATGCTGGCATGGTTTCCGTTCTTTTCGACGTTCTCCCGCGGCAAAGACAAGCAAAGACACTACACGGAAAGCATGAAATGACCGGAGGGATTAATCCCGGTGTGGTTAAGGAATTAGCTTTTGCCACCCCTTGTGCTCAGCCTCAAAATAGATTTGCGAGTATGAACTGATTTAATAAAACAAACGGATCGCACGCAACATGTGGTCATTGAATTTATATGGACAGTACTTAAATTTGTAAATTGGAAGTCTCAAGAACGTAAAGATTAGAGAGAAGGGGACGGGCATTTTTACGACCCGATTGATCAGTGAACAGACAAGTAGTTGCGCAGGTGCTTCAGAGGAGTCTTTGGTAGTTCTGAAGCTTTCCCCGTAAATAAGTCGTACGGGATATTGGAAATGTTTCTATATCTGTTGCGCTGATCTAAACGATAATAGATCAGGATCCAGTGGACGTAACTTTAGCTTTTAAATTAGGTACCATCCTTCAAGTGACCTGGTATGGCGATTGGAGCCTTTGCCGTGGGTACAATTGACCAGAATTAGACAAGCGATGCGCCAATCTACAGCTTTCTGAGAGGTTGGGCATAGCTATCGAATGCGTTGCTAATAGCAAACCTAATGCGATAATGCATTGACGTGTATATGCTCAATATACACTAAAATTGTCAGTGCGCAATCCTGAGCTCCGTGCGCACCTCGTCCACTAATTACACCTAAGAAAAAATACCAAAGCAATGAACGACGAAAATTACCGGCGACTTCCGACAAGCGATTAGAATTAGGTACGGGCCAACCATCGATTCAACATGATATTACGCGATATGGGTGTTCTGCCCGAACACGTTTTTACTTTGCTTGTGTGGCAGTGTCAATGAAATGGCTGAAAACTAAAATTTCAGCTGTGCACATTGGGAGAGCAGAAGTATGGCAGACGCTCAGACAAGATCTTCATGAGTACGACGATTGAAATATCCCGTCCATCAAAGCTCCACCAGGAGGAGCAGCTAACGAGCTGCGCAGCCAAAGTCCAGACCTTTACACCAGGAAAGACCCCTATCTTATATGAGGAGCAATGCGGCGAATATGAAGTGGAGAAGATGGCGTTACTGTGGCGACTGACGATACCACAGATTTTCCAAGTCTCTGACAGTGGGGTCGACAGTGTTGAGGACGTCATGCGACGGAAAAGGAGAAGAACATGAGGCCGGAAGATACTAAATTTGGCATTGATGGTGGATGAAGACAAAGGCTGTGGCCGAGCGCAAGGCCTCGCGCCCAATAGTATTTCCATGTACAAATTTGTTATGCAGATCGAAATGCACATGAATAGATGAGGACAATAACCTACAGCTTAGGGTCGAAGGTCGATCTGAATACCAACCCCCGCAATTAATGGTCGCTTCGAGATCCATTTCAGTACCTAGCTTATTAGTTGACAAGTCAATAACTGCGCTTGTGAGTCAGAGATTGTAAAAACGATCCATGAAGTCGTCAAGTGCTGCGCTATGAACAGTGTGCCGTACTTATCGCGTGAATGGACAAGCCCAGCGATGAACCAAACCAAGCAATAGGCTGGATGAAGAAAATTTTCGAGACAAGCTTCTGCTTCACGAGGTTGGATACGTGAAGACCCGCCCGCGCAGAGTCACAACGGAGAAAAGCAGTCCGCCAGGAGGGAGTGCCGATATGGCAGACAGCCGCGTAAGAGAGCCACGTAAGGATTTGTAAACGAACTCGAGCGGACAAGAATGAAATATAGAATGACTGGTGCTGAGTAAGTAATTTGGTTGCGGTGAGGAGAGGGCAGGCTAGGAAATAAAGCAAAGAGCGCTAAGAGAGGGAAGAGCGAAGAGATACGAGCGTCGGAAATTGAGGAGAGAGAAAAACCGATGGAGCTTGGAAGGCACAGCCTGAGGACTGGAGGCAGGTAGCAAAAAGTTGGAAGAGCGAAGAAACTGAAATTAATAGGGAGTGGCACGTGACCGGGTAAGTGGAGAGTGAGCCGGTGTTCGCAGCACAGCCGCAGGCAGATCTGAGCGTGATCGAGATGAGCGGAGGCAAAGAACAAGATTCGCTTGCTCATCACCCGGACTGTGTTCCACCGCAAACCAACCACCGAGCTCATTTCTCCGTTGCCCACACTATAAAATGTTCTGCCCATTCCTCCTCCTCTCTCCTTTGATCCGCGTAGACGCCAGACATCTTCTCTCTACCCGTGGCGATGATCGCCGAAAACCAACGAAGTCCCAGCTCCTCGAGGGGGGGCGTGTCCAAGCCGTTGAAGAGGGGTAAGGCATGCATGAACTGCAGGTGAGTCTTCCCACTGCTCTGTCCTCGCCTCCTGCTTACCATACACTCGAGATTCTTGAAGATTGTGCGTCGTGTCGCTTTCTCCTCCAATCCTTTGCCCACTAGCTAACCAGCTTTCTTCCCAGAAATGCGACGGCGTGAAGCCCGTTTGTGGCCCATGTCGCAAACACCCCAAAGACGACGATTGCGAATATGCTGACGGCCCTAGTCGCTCACGGACAAAGATCCTGGAAGACACCGTCTCTCGCCTTGAGGCAAGGCTCCACGAACTTGAACATCCTGAGTCATCCACACCGTCAGTTACGCTCCACGACCCCTACGGCCACTATCACGAAGTCCAGCGGCTTTCCAAATCACCTCCCTTGTACATACCAGACGCAAACCAATTTGCTCCACTTTCTCCTTTTTCTCCAACCTCGACCTCGTCGAGTCTTCCTTCCGGTAGGCACTGGCACAACTTCGCAGCTCTCGAGGCAATGACTGAACCAACAGGCTCGAGCGGGTCTTCGACGACCTCCCCTCATCAATTTTCATCCTCCCCGTTCTTAGGAGCCGAGGTGTGTTTCTCTTGTTAATCCTACAAATCACTGACTCATGGCTGTTTGTTAGGAGCCATCACCACTTTTGGTGAAAAATTTGTATGCAACCTTCTCGACTCTTCCAAGTCTATTCTAGTCTAACACAGCTTTTCCAGACTTGACAAATTTCTTCCCCATGCCACAGAATTTGGTTTCTTCCTTCACATACCCACTTTTCGTACATCTGTTATTCTCGATGCTCCTTTTGGAGACCACCTTCGCCCTTCACCGGCTCTTCTCAGTGCCGTCTATGTATGGGGAGTACACTTTTCCCGGTCAGAAGCACTGCTGTTGCAAGAACAAGCGTTTGTTAATCGAGCGCTCCAGCACGTATCGACCGACTTGATAGGGTCTCACCCGATGAGAATTCTTCATACACTACAAGCCGAAATTCTTCTCGCTTTTTACTTCTTCCGCACTGGCCGGTTTCTTGAAGCAAAGTGCCACACTGGCACGGCCGTGTCGCTTGCACTAGGGGTACAACTGCATAAAATCAGATCTTCAAATTTTACCACAGCTTCCACCATCGGTTTGATGTCCGATGTACCGGTTTCACTCCATCCTCCACGGGACAACATCGAAGAGGGCGAAAGAATAAACGGGTTTTGGGCTGTAGTGACACTCCATAAATTTATCACCACTTCTTTGGAGCCATCATCGAGTGTATGTGGTGCGTTGGAAGCTCTTGGAACACATATAGATACCCCATGGCCACTGGATGTTGAAAATTATATAGAGGTGAGTCACACTAACATATAGCAGTGAATACTTTGATCTAACAATTCGTAGGGGCTCCTAAATCCTGAATTAAGGGGAAATGCCACAGTGTCCACCTTTCTCGGAACATACCCACTTGACCCACACAATGGCGATTCGATGACAGCTATGGCGGTGAAAGCAGCCGTATTGTTTCATAGGGCTGCATATCTGGCGGGCCAATGGACGCCGAGTAAGTAAAATTGGAACATTCTCGTGCATGGTCGTGGGCTGACTTCAAATACGTATCAGATATGCAACAACGGGAATTCCAAGCCTTCGCAGCTGCATTTCAGTCGGTCAACCGCCTCATTGATGCGTTTCGACTACAACTTCCATCTTTGCCTCAATTTGAAGCGTCCGATCCATCGATACGCAAGGTTCTCATGATGCATGCATTGGCAGATGTTGCAACAATAAAGTTACATAGCCTATTTGCTTACGCCGATTCTTCGTCAAAGCAAAGGTGTTTATCTGCGGCAAAGAACATGATTAGCTTCGGAGGCCTTAATCTACAAGAAGTTGGATATGTAAATCCAATCATGGGAGTAAGGAATATTCGTTTATTCTACTGAATGCATAATGAATGTTTTTATAGACTTTATGGATGAATGCCTGTCATGTTTTTATTGATGAAATTTCGAGAGTACGGCTGCTTAACGCGCCTTGGAATTCCACTCCAAATACTCCAGCTACAGATGAGGAGGAACTCATGGAGAATTTACAGAGTGGTATGGCAGCTCTCAGTTTATTCTCAGAGGATAGTTCCTTGATGCGTAAGTTCAGAACCGAAGTTTTGCGCGAATCAGTAGTAACTAATATAATTCCAGATTATCAATTGACAAAAGTTCAGGAAGCTTTCTCTGCGATTTAATTCTGAATCGGACGTATGTGCCTCGCATTGACAATTTACTTACATCTATTGTTCTGCTAATCTCATGGACTCTCGCATACCCTGCTCTGTTCCAATACCTCCTTTAGACATTAGGTACATACATTGCACTTGTCACACAAATTGTATGTAATAATACATCAGCATCATCATGTACTACTTCCCTCATTTGCATGTTCAACATTCTTTCGTAGCTTTTCGTTGCAGTCTAACTACTACACTCATCATAGCTTTCGCTTGCGTTGTACTCTTAGTACTGCTCTCCGCAATGTAATTCAATCCCTCAGTTTACATTTATGTGCCATGCGTACCATGAATACCTTAAACTTCTTTGTACATTAGTACTTGTGAAGCCCCTACAGCCGAGCGAGAACATTTACGCGTGCATGTGAACTTTCAGAAAAGTCACTGACGCTTGCATAGTGCCGTTTTGAGTGCTTTGAGTATCACGGAGTAGGTACGGATTCAGCCACCGTGGTAGGAAATAAATTGCGATCGGCATCAGGTTCTGAACTGTTTGAAATGCAATCGGATATCTAGAAGAGATCTCCAGAGACAACTAGACATTGACAAGACCCTGGTCCAAGTCATGTACTTACCAATCACTGTGCAGTGTGTACAGTACATAAGTACTTAACAGTGAATATAACTGGTTATGTAACATATAGGGATCAGCAGAGAGCGATGGCGTCGGATGTTTGAAATATTGCCTAGCTTTCAGTACTTCAGTCTTTACTTACACCATTTGAAGAACTATGTTTTCCTCGCAACTAAGATTACGGATACAGCTACTTACAAGATTCTAGAGGCGAGTAAGAATAAGCTTAACTGCATTAAAATACTTATAATTGCTACTAACCAAGGCGCTTTGCTCGCGAGTTCCACCGCGTTCTTGAATGCGCCCAATAGCGCTGTTAACTGAACCCTTTCGCTTCCACCGGTGGACAAACGATGTCTATAAGATGAATGGTCAACATTAAAACAAGTAAGGAGAATCAGTCCTACTCTATGGTAGCAAGCTGATCTAGTAGGTATATTCTTGCGTTCGGTTTTAACTCAATTGTTTCCATGTACTCGTACGCGCCTGCCAGAAGGTCCTGGAGTGCCAGCCCGCGCTCAGTTTTCAGCTTAGATATCACTACCTTCCGTTAGTAGAGAGTTAGATAATGTACATGCACACCCACTATGGTAAGATGTGGTAAATTCGTCACATAGCATTGAGCTGACGATTGCTTCGATATCTGAAGGATGAGGGTTTCCAGTACAGTTGTAAATTTCCGTTTCGCCGATCAAATCATATGCAGCATGACAAGCTTGAAGAACGTTAAGTGCTCTGCGCATGTCTCCTTTCGAGAGCTTGAGTAGAGCTTGCTTGCCATCCTCAGTTATTCGAACACTAGGAAGAACGCTTAACACTTCAGGTGGAAGATAACAGGAGACTCACTTCTCGCCTTCAATCACGCCGGTTAGTCGTTTATCAACTTCTGGAATGGGGAGAGGAGAGAACCGAAAACGGGTGCAACGACTTTGGATGGCAGGAGCGATCTTGTTAACATAGTTGCATATTATACAAAATCGCACATTTCTGGTATATTGTTCGATGACACGTCGCAAGGCAGCCTGAGCCTGCTGTGTCATCATGTCGGCTTCGTCCAAAATAATTAACTTGAAACCTGTGGAGAACAATGTTCGTGTTTCTGCGAACTGTTTGATTTGTTCTCTAACAACATCAATCCCACGTTCGTCAGAGGCATTTAACTAGGGAGGGTACGTTGGTTTACGATGTAAAGAGGATCGCAGAAGGATGTACTAACTTCGAGAATCATTTTTCGGTAATCCTTTCCGTAAATACGCCGTGCGACAGCAAGGATTGTAGATGTCTTTCCCGTTCCAGGTGGTCCATAGAACAGAAGGTGAGGCAATCTGTTCTTTTCTATGAACTTTTCAACTAGATGAAATGCTTAACAATGCGAGCTAAAAGCGATCCATTGTAACATACTTGTGCCAGTGATATCCTTGTGAGAGACAACATCATCCAATGTCACAGGTCGATATTTTTCAACCCTGTTGTCATCAGAAAAGCCTTGAAAGGTAAAAGTTGGGTAAGAGTATGGCTTACCAAGGAAGGCTGTCGTCGTCAATAGCTGCATCGTCCTGCCACGACTGGCTGGAGGCCTTTCCTTTCCCTCTAGCAGGTTTCGCCAGTACGTCCATCATATTAACATCTTCATCGCTGTCCATGTTAAAATACAAATTGGATAAATAGAAAGACGAATTCAATGGTAACTTTGGGTAACTTAGAGGTCAATCACAAGTTACAACAAACGCGTCGACGTTCGTCGTTTACATAAACGACGCGACGAGAATATTTGCACGTGTGTATTATTTTTGGTAAGAATTATATAAGTAACTTAGTACGATCGAGTCGGTGGACATAAAAACTTATGGGTTACTCTGGGTTATGGGCTGCTACGGTACAGGGTAGCTTACGTAATATATATTCTGCTGTACACAAGGCTGATTACATAATTGAAATTGCAATGCTACTTATAGAACTGTGTGATTCTTCGTTGGCATGCTCCTTTCACACCTAAAGCTCGCAAGGCCCTGCTCAATCTTTCTGGCATGGGGCGCAGTGACATTCAAGTTTGGCCTTGATAAGGCCTGCCTCATCACTTTGAGAGGGGTTTAAATCATACTAGTGATAGTACAAAGATAGAAATATGCTGGGTACAACATAATACAGTATACTAAAGTCTAGCACAGAATAGAACTGTAGCTACTTCCATATATTTGGTAGAAACCACTAAGCCTGGCTACATTAAATAAAAGTGGGATAAAATGATTGGATAGTGATGGAAATGCAATGCAAACGTTTCAGACACTGACGGACCTGACTTACAGCGCGACACCGAAGCACAAATTATGACATGTTTCCTTTTTAGGACATAAGTATGAGTTACAGATCTCTCTCAAACCTATGGCCTATAGGGTATCATAGGAATATGGGTTACGGACCCATTTCTCCCGCCCACTGATTTGGTGGACAAAAAATCCATGGGTTGTTCGCGGTTATGGGCTGTTGCGGGTATGGGATAGGACAAGTTCGACACCTAAAATTAATGGCCGTATTATCTCATTCTCTTAACTATTTTTTGTCTCAGTAGGTTTGATACTATTAAATATACACTGTTCTGGAATTTGGGGATATTCTGTGGTAAAGAAAAGAGCACAGACCGTTTTTTCTTAAATCACGCCGAAAATAGCTGCATCACTCATTTGTACACCTTCGCTTATGTAGGCGGCATTGTGCATGGGAAACGGCGATAAAACTAGCGCTAATCAACTTGCAGAAGGCTACCATCCTGGGGGTGAAGTCCGCAAGTCTCTACACCTCTCAAATCTGAAATTTAAACACAAGCTCGCAGCTGTGACTCAGTGATTCAACGTCAACTCGCACTCATACTCTTATGTTCTCATTAACTTTAGGTATATGTATCAAGGTTCTTCGTATGCCAGTGGATTCGCAAATTATCTGCTCACAGACATGTTCATTACCGGTTGTTCGCAGGTTCACTTTGGATTCGCTGGATTGTGGTTCGTGTATTTACTAAAATTAAAACGTTAATCTGCAGTAATGAATGTGACAGATGATCACATTTCTGTTTCTGACTCCTGAGGCCTGAGGGTCTATGTATATAAAGTTTGTAAGCCTTGGTTGCTGTGAACTTGGAACCTATATTTGCAAGGAATGTTTCTCAGGCAGAGATGCAGTTCAACCCCTCTTGCCTCATACTGGACCGTGGGCTGGCCAGCGTATGAACTTCATGGGAAATAGAAACAGTAGCCGTTCGAGCAGTATGGGATTACAGGGCTCGATTGCCTAGTTAACCACGTAAGCATATGTTTAGTCTCTGTACCCTTCTAACTTTCATATAGCACGATGGAGAACTCTGAAGTGAGCATCTGATATAAACAATGAAGATAATCTTCTAATGCTTTGCTGCAGCAATATAAACTCCCGACTGATGAACTAGAAATGGATGTCAGTACTCAAATTCAAAGTTCAAAGTCATTTTATTCTTGATTAAGATAACATCATGTTATGCAGCGGCTGACACTACAGCACAGAATGTGGAAGTTGCTAATTGGCGGTTTATATCCGCCCTCCTTGGATGCTATCATCCGAGAGAATGTATTGCCCACTGACGTAGATTGTTTCATTCTCGACGTTGGCTGTGGGTCGGCGATATGGTAACTTGTTCGCCATAGGAGTCTGTTACTGTTTAATATGTTTATGTGTTGACGCAGGGCTATTGAGATGGCAAAAGAGTTCCCACACGCGCATGTTGTAGGATTCGACTTGAATCAACAGAGTTATCGGTAATGCCATTCCTTTTACTGAGCACCGCATAACTCAGTAACACGGCCCTTCAGTGATGCCCCCGATAATTTTAAGTAAGCATGCTACATCCTCTCACCAGTGTACGCCGTACCTATAACACATACTGAACAAATACTTGATAGCTTTATTCAGGGCGATTTGTCACGACAATTACCCAGCAATTTCCTAAACAAGTTTTCGCTGGTTCATTGTCGGTGTGTAGCTCAACATGTGCGTTCACTGAAAAGTGTATGTCGTATTATCCTGTTTAGTGTAGCAGGTGTCAGATCCGCATGCGTTGGTAATTACCCTTGCATCTTGCTTGAAGCCCGGTGGTCTCCTTCTTCTAGCTGATGGTGACTGGGTAGCGTTTGATGAGCAGCGGCGACTCCTTACTCCTTTCAAATGGGACCCCGCCGCAGACCTTCATATTCAACTTGAAAGAGAGGACGACATTTCCTGGTACGCAGGATGGGTGCACGCATTTGGAACCATCACAAGAAGTGTTAAATATGAGAATATCGACATTTTGTTACAAAAATCAGCTGCCTACCAAGACATTCGCTATTGCAAATACTTTAGCCCTGTTAACTGGTGTGGCGATGAAATTATGAATGGGGAAGAAATCGGGAGACTTATGAGCAAGAATATGCGGGTAAGTGTTATCTTCATGCCTATTCATGTAGTATTATTAATTTCCATGCAGGACTTTTTTGATGGTGGGGTGTCTGTGATGGTAAATCTAGGAGTACCCTCTGAATTACTGCAATTCTGGAGAAAGAGATTTATGGCAGAGTTAGACGAGCACCGATACAATGTTTGGCATTTTGCGTCTGCAGTCAAGACATAAATTACACTCGTATGTACAAAATAATATAAACAGATCAATCTATCCCTAGGCAATATCTAGGATAAAACTTCTACATCTAAATCTAAATAACGAAGAATACATTTCTAAAGCTATTCTATGGGTTCTAAAGCGTATTCGCTACGTATCGCCCTCAGCACGCGAAGTTCTATTTGAGTTTTCTCCCATTTTCCGTCTGCTCCATCAATGTCATTCAAAGATGGAAAAATATAGCTAAGGAATTCTGCAAGTTTGCGAGCATCGTGGGGGGAATGGTACCCTATATACAGGCACTCGAGAGCAGAGTGGCATCCTGATTTCATAGTTGATGCAGGTTGGGGTATGTTTTCTGTGGAAAGTGGAAGTGATAACTGCTTCAACTTCGGCCAAAATTGCGCAAAAGCAGTGAGGCACGTCATCGTTGCCAGAGGGGCCCTGCAACTTGCTTCCATTGTTGCCGACCCCAAGTCGAGATGTTCGAGATGCGGCCACCAGCTAGCCATAGAAGCCACATCCTTGTCATGAATCCTAGGAGATATGGACATATCCAACACCAATTGGCGCAGCCCACAGAGCTTGCGGAGAGATGATAGAGGTGTGTCGTCTGAAATAATAGTGCTATCCGTAACAACATCAGAATGGTTGTCACTATCATCTCCATCCAGGACTTCTATGTGATGTTCCATAGTCAATAACCGCAAGCTATTATCGCCTTTATTTGTCAGAAGGTCCGTAATAGTTCCCCAAGATTTGGAAGTTAAGGAGTCATCTTCGAACTCCAATCTCGCAGTACAGATGGTGCCAGGCTGTAGGCGTTCTAGAAGAAATGCGATAACTGGCGTATGACCGCGAACACTCAGTTTTCGTAAAACCGGGAACGTTATTGAACTCCCCATGTTGAAAAGCTCATTGAGCTCAATATGACCAGCATGAAGTTCAAGCTCTAATAAAGAAGGAAATTCAATAATGGCCTTCAGTGTTGCTGGAAGAAGCGAGGGACCCATTCTTAGCGATACAGTGCTAAGGTATGTCAATGAGGAAATTGTTGTATTTAAACGAGGTAGCCCATGTCCACGGATGCATATAGTTTGTAGCCGAGAAGATATGGTCGTCGCATGATCGAGGTAGTCACAAATATCGTCGACAGTGAATGCATTCTGCGATGAAAATCCAAGATGACAATCCAATCGTTCTAATTGAGGGGAGAGCGCAAATGATCTTTGTAAGGCAGTGTAGTTGGATGCGGATAGCTGGACTGATCTCAGATGTTGCAGTACGCCAGCCGTAGACGGAAATGAGCTGTTGTCGCAAAGGAGTGACAGAACGTCGGAATCCACACGAACATGCTCCTTGTGGGAGATGTGCTTAACACGCCGAGCGTACGTATGTAACAACCTTATTTCACCAACGTTTGTCGGTTGGCGTAAGATCTTCAACTACCATTAGAAACGTAATGAAAATCGAACAAGTCACTCACGTAGATGCCATTATTAAGTTCTAAGGAAGGAATAAGCTGTAACAAGGGAATAACTGAAGAAAGACGAGACCAGATATAATCTAAAGCCGGATCCTTCCAAGCTTTGCAACACTGTGCCGCCGACACTAGTGCAGCAGGTCCATCTTCCTGAGAGAATTGAAATATGTGCTGGAGGATCTCGTCAATGAAGAGAGCGGCATGCATGGTGCTTTCAGATCGTGCAGAAAAAGACGTATCAAAAAGCTACAATGTGATCAGATAGATTATTACGGACAGCAGCAATATGTGCTTACATTGCGGGTATATTCACCTTTTACTTATCAGGTGCAGAAGAACCACACAACGAGTACCTGGAAGGTGGTGAAGAAGCAAGAAAGTTTTGTGAATGACAGGCGCTGATTGGCTGAGACGAAAAAGTATGTTTAGTTTTGAGGCTAATAATAAATACGCTCTGATCGGAAGCAAAGAATGTAGAAAACGTTAAATAACTTTCAACCTGTCATGGTTGGCGGTCACAGGGAGTCACCTTGAGGGTACTTTTTCATGGTCGCAGTCAGAACTTTGAACTTCTCCGTCCGCGCCATTACTTTAGTGAGCCCTGCACAGTGAGAAACGTTTACTAGCCCACGTGCACGAACTGATTCCGGGTGGCACTGGCAGAAGTAGGGTGGGGTATTGTTAAGATATCATACTTACGATACTAAGTATATCGGAGTGAGGAATGAAGTACCAGTATTAGCTAGCACTGAGTACTGAGCAGTAGCCAGCTCCGTTATCCCTAGTTAATATTAATAATATATTCAGAACGAATATCCACAAGGTGCAAACACAATAGTGATGCGCACATGTCTCCATAGGTGACACTATTCCCCTGCCTTTCCTACTGTCTGAATGCTCTCATATATTTCCCGTTTTCTCTGGGATTCGCGCAAAGCTTCTTCGCGTTGCTGCATTTTTTGCTTTCTTCGCTCATCGTCCTTGAGGACCCCATTGTACATGGTCTAGAAAGGGAAGGTACATCAAGCAGAACACGAAAATAGGCCAATGTGCCTACCTCTCGCTCTTGTTCTTGTTGATAATGGACTGCCCATATTGTTAAAGACGATAAAAAGACAGCACCCAAAAGGGTGGCCTTCGCCAGTCTTTCGTTCATTTTATGAAAACCTGAATGAGCACATAAGGGACGCACGGACCAAATCATGGGCAGGTGTGACAACAGACGCAAATAACGCTTCTCACGCTTTCACTTCCATCGTCGATTGAGCTCCGAGCAAAGGACATACATTTCCATCCTCATGTCAACAGTAGAGGTTCGTGACTTGTTGAAACACCACAAGAGCCTTCATGATGGATGCTATTTTGTGCAGGATTTTGAGGCACTTCTGAAAGATGTCATACAAGCTAAACGCCTGTCTGCTTCGAAGATGCAGAAATTGACGGAAACCGCACTGAAGATCATGGATGTGCGTTCCATGCATTACCTGTCTTATTTTTCATCCTCTAAGAAATGGTGTTGTTTTTGGTAGAAAGACACACAGGTGGTTTCCATCCTTTATCGCACTCACATGGGAACTTCAGGTCCTGCTAAGTTGCATAGTCTCTATGTGTTTGACGCCTTGGCAAGAGCCGCAAGACATCAAGTGAACAAACATGGCTTCATTGCTGATTCAAAGTCGCAAACTGGAAATTGTGCTTCGTTCCTGCTGAAGGCCGAGGGGGTTGTTGAAGGTGTCTTACGAGATACAGTCTTATCAGGAAACTCAGAGTCTAAGGTCAGTGGAATATCTGCTCTTCTGATCTTCTCCATTTTCCCGACAACTATGTCCCCCCAATCGCGGTTGCTCATGTCCCCGTTCCCCATCTATTCTGACAAGTTGTCAAGGGGTCTCCTAGTGATAAAGGACCCCGCACATGTCGATCGCTTTCTTGTTTATTTACTCCCTGGGTATCTGCCGTAGAGTTGGCCGTTGTTGTTGAGCAAGCACATTTTCACCACTTGATAGCACGGCGTTCAATTTTTCAGCAGTTGTACAATTTCCTAACCATGTTTATGTTCAAATCCAGGAAAAGGCGAAGAAAATTCTTGACATTTGGGCTAAAGGAAATACGTTCACCTCTACTGTCTTGTCTCGATTATCATCTGTATTAAAGGAGACTGAAAAAGGTGCATATCAAATTACTCATGTGTTCGCTAAGTATTTCTTCTACTTGTGTAATTCTAATCTTTTGCTTGCGGTTTATCATTAAATCTAAGAGTTTGAGCTGAAACATGGTTTGTTTGTTTAGTTTCTGAAGTCGAAGTAAATTCCGCTATTACGCCGTCCGACCCAAGAGTTTCCGTCGCCTCGTCATCGGTAACTAGCGCGCAACCAACAGCAGACGCCCAGGCAGCGTTGCTCGCTCTGCTCACACAAGCTGCAAGTACTGGAAACCTTGCAGCTGCTCCGCTGTAAGTTTCTCCGTCCAGCGATTTCATTCCTCTTAACCTTCTTTGCAGGCAAACAAGTGTAAACACAGCTGTCCAACCCGTTTCTTTACTTGATCCTACGCAACTGGCAGTTCTACAACAACTCGCGCAAACCGCTAAAGGAAATGCAGATGTTGCACAGGTACCTCAGGCTGCCACAGTGGTATACTCGAACAATGTACCCACAGCTCCTAGTAGTTCACAATTACCTGCTCTCCGTCGGGATGAATCTCATGTGATGATTACGAAAGATCCACGTTCTGACCGCTACCGCAGTCCAGAACAAGCATATAGTATCGATAGCCACCATAATTTTCATACATACCCCAGAGGGGGGATTCGAGGAGGACTGCGAGTTCGCGGACGGGGCGACAGGAGGAGGTGGGATGGAGGCGACCGAGACCGAGATCACTACAGAGAACGGGAACGTAGCCCGCCTTACAGGGATCGACGAAGTCGATCCAGAAGTCCTACACATAGACATTCGGGAGGTAGGCGGAACTCCGGCGGTTATAGTCCTCGACGACCTGTTGGAGTGTTATCCTCTCGACAACCACGCGACGATATTACTACACTTGAAGCGGGAAAAGACGAGTTTGGGAGAGATTTGAGGCCCGAATCTCCTGACAACTTACTACCACCAATCACACCGAATGGCTCTGATTCTGTAGAGTCACCGACACTCGTCGATAAATCTACATTAGATTCATCACCTGCATTGACAAGTAGTCACACGCAGAGGTCTATGTCACCGTCTGTAGCTGCAAATACATCATCGAACAACCCTAGTGAACACAGTATTTCAAGTACAGAACTTTTGCAGCCGGGATTGGAACAATTTGATCTAGCAACATTTGATTTTACTTCTTCTTCATCATGGGAGACTCTTGGAAAAATGTGGCAGGTTACAAATGGCTATCTGCCTAGTACTGAGCAGCTTATGCAGTTTGTGATATCCTGTCAAGCAGCAACCGCGCCACAAGCAGGATGGAATAGCTGGGGAGCTACATCGCCATCAGGACAGGCGTGGGGAAGCAGAGGAGAAAGGGGAGGGTTTGCGGGAGATGAGGGATTTGCTAACGGCAATGGCCGAAATGGAACAGAGAAACCATGGAATCAAGATACCCACTACCCAACGGACGCTGTTGTTCTGGGGGAACCAGATACATCACTGGTATGTACCTCCGAGGATGTTCAACAGAGTGACAATCGATCTTCCGGTGTAGGTGGGGGACGTATGCAACGAATAGGAGATAAATGGGTTTTTGTAAGGGATGCCTTGACGAATGTATCATAATGTTATATTTCTGTATTTTTCTATACCCCATCCGGATCCGGATCATCATCTTTTACTCTGGTCAGTTCGAATCCCTCTGCATTTTGCCAACGACTATCTTCCATGTAGACTACTCGCGGGCGAGCAAGGTCAGCAGGCGATATCCTGCTTGAGAAAGGACTCGGCCAAAATATGACGTAGCAAACTATACCAGAGATGATTCCAATTACACTACCAACAATTACGTCTTCTTTATGATGCCGCTGAGCAAAGTACAGTTATTTAAGGTGACGTTGATAGTCTGTCATACTGTCAAAAGTGAGGTACTTACATAGTCTTCAATCCTTGTAACGGCTACGAAACTTGCCCAAAACAATGGAAAAAGTGTAGGAAAAAATGATGCCAGATGACTACTTCTTAGGGATCTCGAGCGTCTCGTGGAGGAAAATTTCCAAGCTGCTGTTTGACCAGCAATCCAAAGGGAGAGGAACATCATTCCTGCAAATGCAGTGGATGAGTGTCCTGAAGGAAATGATTTGCGCCCGTCTAATATATCGTTCGCTTTTCTAATAATTGTTTCATATGGATATTTTAGGTTTTAAAATATCTAGCATACCCTGTACATGTCGTTAAGGTCTCATTCCACTTGCATCGTGCGAGAAAGTCCGGTCGAAGACGCCCTGACAAGGTTTAAATCGGTGACCTCGGAAAAGAATGTTTATACGGACCAACTTTATGTTTAAAAAATTCTGTTATAAGCTTTGCTACTCCACTACTAACTTGAGCACGCAATAGTTGTGTAGGAGTGATCAAGCTTACCGAGAGGCGCAAACTGAGATCGTTCCGTGATGTATAAGTATCAAAGATTTTCGGATAGTGCCAACGACTGCAATAAGCAGAATAGGTAGGTAAAGAGCTATACTGTGATTGAGGTTGGAGCCCACTCTAGAGTCATGTCAATGATGAGAACAAAGAATGCAAGATTGAAGAAGATGCCAACTGATTATGTTTGTGAGGGTAATTAATTGCTGGATCATTGGGAGTGAAACTACGTTCAAACACTTGTGACTGTGAAACGACAAAGGATAAGAACCAGACAAAAAGAACTACAACCCTAAATACGATTACAGATGTTAGAATCGCTCGCTAATAGAACTCGTCGAGTTTTAAACGTTACCAGTCGAGCACATAGGACCTGTCGAACCAATTAAACGCTTCTTCTCCAAAATATCGGTTTAAAGTTCTTCTGATGGCCATAAGGAACGGCTAGAGACCGTGCTAGCTTCAAAGCTTCAAAGTAAGTTAAGTATGTAGTAAGTACCTGTTAGTACTAAGCTGTACTGGGTGGTCCTTACACAGCAATCGGATATATCGGTCCGTTAACCTGAGTTGTGACTCCACGCGAAGGTGACTGTGACATTGTCAAGTGGCACAACCGTGCTTTCCTTTTCCCCAGCTTTCATCTGGCTCTCATTTTCTTCATCATGGCGCGAGGAAAACTTTCTGACGCGCGTCCAAAGAACCAACCCGCCATTTCATCGTTTTTTGGGAAACCAACAAAACAAGCGACTCATCAGTCTTCCAAATACAACGATGACCAGGATATCATAATGGAAGACGTCGAGTCTAAGCAATCTACCACTAGTCAGGACATTGATTACCTTCCCGATGAAGACTCTGAAAAAGAAGAGGACGTTGTTTCTGAAGAATCTGACGTTATACCGGCAGAACTTACTGATGCAGAGGTCGGGTCAGACGTGGAAGAAGATACCCTTTCAAAGCCTCAGCGAAAAGGCCGTTCTAACGCGCCAGACGCGTCAAGTCTCCCTCCCATTTCCGATATTCCTTCCATTTTTGCCGATCTTGTTGGTCGCATCCCTGAAATAAAAGCAGTGGCTGAACATGTCCAAGGGCGAAAGCTCCGTGTTGCCACCATGTGCTCTGGCACGGAGTCCCCTCTTCTTGCCTTAGAACAAATTCAGAAGGTCATTATGAAGCAACATAATATCAAGCTTGAAGTAGAACATGTTTTTTCCTGCGAAATTGAACCCTTTAAGCAAGCGTATATTGAACGCAACTTTCAACCTCCCATACTATTTCGCGATGTTTGTGAACTCGGGGATGCTGAAGCGTGAGTCATATTATATCGTCTTCGAGTACAGACCCTCATTTTCTCTCTAGGCATACAGCATATGGTGCTCTTGCACCAGTCCCAGGCGACGTTGATTTGTTAGTGGCAGGAACATCCTGCGTTGACTACTCAAATCTCAACAATGAAAAACAAGATATTGATGATAATGGAGAATCTGGAAGAACATTCCGCGGTATGATGTCATGGGTAAAGAATCATAGACCTCCTCTCGTTATTCTAGAGAATGTATGCTCCGCCCCATGGAGTAGAGTCCAGGAAAAATTTGAAAAAATCGGTTACAGTGCTGCATTTAAACGTGTCGATACCAAGCAGTATTACATCCCGCACACGAGAACTCGTGTTTATCTCGTTGCAGTTAACAAGAAATCATCGAGAATACCAAAGGACTGGGAGAACATGGTTCTGTCAAAGCTGCAACGACCTGCCTCTTCCACATTAGATGCATTTTTACTGCCATCAGACGATCCTCGAATTCATCAAGCGCGACAGAAGCTTGTTCAAGAAAGTTATGGTGCGCTGGATCGGAAGACTGGCCGCACGGACTGGAGTCGCTGCGAATCTCGACACCAGCGTGCGCGTTTAGAGGAGGCGCTAGGATCAAAGCGTCCATTAACTAACTGGGATGATGGTATGCATTTGTTACAATTTTAATGCTATTCTAATGTCCAACTCATGACTAGGCGGATTTTGTAAACTTCCCGACTTTGCGTGGAATGACTGGGGCGTAGGCCAAGTTGAAAGAGTCTGGGATTTAATGGATATTAGTCTCCTGCGCTCTGCTAAGAAAGGAGTTGATCCATCTTACAAGACGTATGTCAATTCTCATATGCTATTGTATACAGCTCTTAATATTTCATCCATAGACAAGTTTGGAATCTTTCACAAAATGTAGATCGCACGATTGCCTCAGGTAGACCGGGAATCTGTCCTTGCCTTACTCCCTCTATGATTCCTTACATCACGAACCGTGGAGGTCCGATGGTGGGCCTTGAAGCATTATCTATGCAAGGCCTTCCTGTGGATAAATTGCTCTTAACTCGGGAGAGTGAGGACCAACTAGCTGATCTAGCCGGAAACGCCATGTCTACTACAGTTGTTGGGGCCTGCATTTTGGCTGTACTTGTATGTGGGAAGTCATTACTCAGGGCCGGCGACGATGAACAGACATATGAATCCAAGGGTGGTCAGGACGAATGCGAAGCTATGGTTGTCGACACGAGTGATGAACTTGTATCTGGCAACGAGATTGTGGGTGAAGACGAATTGTTACGCAAACCGCTCGACCTTTCTGTTAAGGGTTCGTGCTCACTCCGTGAGCTCCTCACTGACGCGGAAAGAAGCGTCAGGCTTTGTTCGTGTGAAGGGCGAATGGACGAAACATCAAGAGAGTTATTCCGTTGCATTGATTGTGGTATCTCATCGTGCAAGAAATGTGGTGGTCGCCCTGAGCACAATCCTCAGCTCATCGATATAGCTACGAACCCACGCTTGCACCCGTCTACATTTTCAAAAACACTAAAATCAACACTTCCCATGTGCCTTTTGCTTTCGGGTATTGATTTTGATTTCCTAGAATCCTTAAAGAAGAAAAGTGGGGTCAATATTCCCGACGAGAGATGGGGCAAGTGGTCAAAGGCTGTACGTCGCGCCGCAACGTCAGAGTTCCGCTTTGTGGAATTGAAGCGTCAGGAGATTTGGAGTGTTATTTATCAGTCTTCGACTGCACGTCTGCATCTCTTTCTTCATGCTCAGCAGCCAGAGTGGAGGTTGTATGCCTTACCAGATCCAGATGAACCTACCAATGCTGAGATACGTCAAACCCTGGCATATCCTGTCGGCAGGCTTTCTTGTCGAAATGACATTCTTGTCGGTCATTGGAGTTTTGCTTTACCGTTTAAGACTACCGTTGAAGTGAAAATCAAAGGCGTTGGTGACCTTGTGCCGTCTTGGGAAGCGCGACTAGGTTTAATGAGCGCAGAATTTAAGAACAAACAAGTGTTTTCAAAGTTAAAGATCACAGTCTCCTCGAAAGATGTTAAGTATTTTGATCGCGACATCTCCGGCGACTATATCTTACTGGATAAATGTGGTACTGCTAATGGAGCATTGCACAAAAAGATGGTGACCCCGGGAGATGGTGACCTTCCACCTCTATTCATGTTATTTGATCCCCATCGAACAGACGATTCGGAAGATGCGTTTGTTTTCTCCATAAGCACCCGTCGCTTGGAATATCAAGAACCTCGGCCTATCATTGCAAAACTGGATCCTTCGTGGAGGCAGTCCAGCGCTGAGGATGTCGAAAATATTTCCTGTAACGTGCCCGTTAGATGGATTGAAGCCGAGTCAATTAGGCTACAAGTACGTCTACGGCATTGAAACTTCGAGTTTTTTTATATACTAATAAACGACTTTCAGCCATCTATAGCCCACGATGGGGAATTTGGCGTTCCTCGTGGTATTCCAAACATTCCAACCGGGATAGACTCTTGTTGCCACGCTTATGCACTGCTCGCTTGTACCGTATCTCTTCGGGGGCAGGCTGGGCCTGAATGGCCGCTTGATAATTGGGTTAAAGTTGACAAAGTTCACGAACGAGCGACATTTAAAGCTCTTTCTTGGCTTCTTGAACGTGTTCGAAACATTGACGATAGCCTTCATACCTGGTGGAATGTTGATGCAGATATAAAGAACCATTCTAACTGCGAAAGATGTGCCCCTACTGCTCCAGCATTGCGTTGGATGCTGGTGAACAAAAAAATGGTTCCGACGGAGGATCCTGTTCAGGCTGGAGAGTATGAAAGGCGGTTGAAGGCGAGACCACTTCCTTTCGTGACAGAGCTCAAACTGCAGAAGGATGGGGTGGGTCATGTTCGCATTGGTCTTAACATACCTTCTCTACTTCACCGTGCATATTCCCGATTGCCTACTATTCAATGTGCAGAAAAGCCGACATTGTCGTGGCGGCTAGATACGAACTTTTCGCCGAGTATAACTTCAAATTTCCCCAAGTTCGTTCTTTCCAGTAACAAGAATGATGAGGAACATCGGCAACCCCCGAGCTTTAAGATACCCCTTAGAAAGGAGCAGCTACGCTCTCTGGGTTGGATGCTTAAACAGGAATCTAGTGATGCTCCGCCTTTCATAGAAGAAGAAATCTCTGAAGCTATCTCCGAACCTATGGGATGGAGGGCAGAAGGCCGAGCTCAAAGACCCGCTTGCGTTCGAGGGGGTGTTTTGGCTGATCAAGTTGGTTATGGGAAAACAGCCATTACTCTTGGACTGATTGATTGTGCTTCAGCTTCCGTGAACGAAGAATTTTCTGGAAAAGGTCGTATTCCAGGTAAAATATCCGTTAAGGGAACTCTTATCGTTGTTCCTCCCCACTTAATAAGGCAATGGAAGTCTGAAGTCGAAAAGTTTACCAAGAAACGCTTCAAAGTTGTTCTTATTGGCACTGTATCAAACTTAAACAGCACCACCATAGAGGATATTCAAAAGGCAGATATCATAGTTGTAGCATCCAATATCTTTAAGAGCAATGTGTACCTTGACAATCTTCAATTGCTCGCAGCTGCTGGAGACATGCCTAGCCGTGAAGGCCGTCACTTCAATGCGCATCTGGAATCTGTCTTGAAACTATTGGGATCACAGACGGATCGTCTTCAGGACGAAGGCTCTTTAGCCGTTCTCAAACACATGAAGGAAAGCAGGAAACGAGGTGTGTAACAAATTTTCATTTAAATCAAGTTACTGAGGCCATATTATAGCTGCAGAAGAAGCCGCCATGGAAGCTTTGGCACAGTCCAAACGGCTTAAAGGGAAAGCATATCGAGACGCAGCACAAGAGCAAAAAAACGCACAAGCTGGAAACGAGCTACTATCTTCCCAATCGCCGCCACAAAACAAAACTTCCGGGACTGCGCGCCCAACACGTTCGGGTCTCATTCCTGTGGTCGATATACCGCCTTTCCAGCGGAGGAAATCGCAACCTTCTTCGTCTGTTGATTCCGAAGCCGAGATCCCTCGAAAACGAAAACGTGCAACTGCTAATCGTTCTGTAGTTTTGTCTGATGACGAACCTGAGGTTTCAAGTGATGAGTATAATGGATCAGACAGTGACGGTAGTTCATGCCAGCCAATGACAAGTTCCAAGCAACTTTCTAAAAAGCGCAAGCTTGCAGATGGTAATGCTGCTTCGTCTGATTTCGATGATGATAATTCTGGAGCCACTTCAGACGCCCCTGCTCCTCCACCAACATCTGACGAAGAAGTAAGGGTGGACACGAAAGGACAGAAGGGCAAGGCAAAATCGAAATCCAATGGAGGTAAAAACGCGCCGAAAAAAACTAAACGCACGGACAGTGATCCTTGGAAGCTAGCCTCACAAACTGTACAGAAGGACTGGACCGAAATGCAAGCTCCTCCTCTGGAAATGTTCCACTTCGCCCGTAAGGTTGTAGATGAATATACATACTTAGATGGGAAAGTACATTCCCTTGTCACCAGTATTTCGTCCGATCGCCATTGGGTTCTCTCCGGTACACCACCGATTCATGACTTTGCAGCTCTAAAGACCATCGCTGCATTTTTAAATATTCACCTGGGAGTTGACGACGACGGTGAAGGTCAGTCGGTTGAAGTTAAAAAACGACGCCGCGAGCAAACAGGTGATTTTGCAAACACTTCGTTGATATAGAATGCTCCTTACCTCGTTCATACAGCGGTTGAACGATTCCATTCCTTCCGGGAGGTCCATTCGCCCGAATGGCACGCCCACCGCCATCAAGTCGGTCAAACGTTCCTTGACCAATTCGTACGCCAGGTAACACTATCAGCTGCGAATATGCGACGTTTTGCTGACAATGGTTTCAGAACATTGCTGAAATTGACGAAATTCCATGGACAGAAAAGGTTGAAAGTATCACGTTGCCAGCCGCGGAACGTGCAATTTATCTCGAGCTCGAACATCATCTTCGAGCGCTTGACATGAATATCAAACGGGGGAAGAAGAACGAAAGCGACCGGGAGAAGAGGCTTGCAAAATCCCTGCGTGGAAGCAAGTGAGAATTTGTTCAATTTTAAATGTTTGAGCTTTAACTTACCTTGAGTTAAGAACGGCCGAAGAAGCGCTACTGAAAAGCTGCTCTCATTTTGAGCTAGATGGCTCCACGTGCGACAATGCCCTGAAAGCTTGCGACATAGTTGTTCGAGATCGTCAGAAGCAACTAGACGAGTGTAAAGCTGATCTTCTAAAGGCCATCGAAGCAGGCATCGTACGGGAAAGGAAGCTTGGCAACGTTGGACAAGAATCCATGTTTAATGAATACATTCGGGTAACGCGAACTGAAGGGGTTGACGATCATGATGCAACTACCATAGTGAACGGGCTATTAGACATCGCTAACGCAGGCAATGGTAAAGCCAAAGGAAAAGGTCAAGATGCTTCTCTCACGGAAAAGGTAAAGGCTGCGGTTTGGGATCATCGAGAGAAAACCCATGAGATCCGTCGCCTTACCAAGGAACTCGTTGGTCGCGTTAGATCCCTCCGCTACTTCACAGCTGTTCGCGACTTACAGAAACACCGAGAAAATCCTCTTGTTGTTCGGTGCCCCGCCTGTGGCAATAAAAACGTACCCATCAACGAGGTTGGCGTGCTATCCACTTGCGGTCACATGGGCTGCATGACGTGCGTCAGGCTCTATGCAGAAAAGGAGGAATGTGTTTACGCCGTGTCTGGAGCTTGTAAATCCTCAGCACGATTACTTAACCTTGTAAAAGGTGACACCCTCGGCGTAGACGATGCTACTCGTAATGGAGAGGGCAAACATTTCGGTTGCAAAATTGAAAATGTGATACATCTCGTTAAGTAAGTCGCTAAGCCTGCTTCTCATTAACCTGTTTATGACGATGTTTGACAGGAAAGACATACCGAACAAAGAGCGTGTTCTGATATTCGTGCAGTTCCCCGACTTGATGAAGACGGTAGGTGAGGCACTCGCGTATCACAAAATCGATTATCTCGAGATACGAGGTACTGCTCACCAGAAAAGTAAGAATCTTGAACAGTTCCAAAATGGAGGAAAGGAACGTGTACTACTTCTCAATGTGATGGACGAAAGTGCAAGTGGTGCTAACTTAACGTGCGCTAACCATGCTATATTTTTATCACCACTGCTTGCACCTTCCATGGAGATTTATACCGCCTGTGAAACACAGGCAATCGGTCGCCTGGTGCGATATGGACAGACAAAGCACGTCCATGTCTGGAGATTCCTGGTAGCGAATACCATAGACGAAGAAATCTATACCCAAAGGAAAGCGGCCTTAGACAAACACTAGCATATGGGCCGCCTGGGAGAAAGAGGATATAGTATTTTGAATAGTATATCATATAGATGCACGTGTACCCCTGTAGATACAAACCTGCAGTGGAACTTAATGAACGACACTGTTCAAAAATAACGAGCACGAAGCCAAATTTAGAGTTAGATATAATTCCAATAGACTAACAAGATACACGATTAGCACTACACTACAAAATGTTTCATACAATTATGGTCAAACTGTCCTTACGAGTCAACACTGGGAGCCCGCGTTCGCCGCATCTTCATTTGCTGGACATTACATAGCCTGTGGTATCAAGTATTTGTTTTCCGCATATAGAGCATAGTCCTTTTTTATAAGCGCATCCTAATGGAACGGTTAGGACAAAATAATTGGACGAAACAAGTAAAGCATACCGTGACAGTACTTTGCGCTATTCTGCGTTACAGGCTGTTTACAATCTTTGCATTTCCCTTGATACGGCTTTTGTGAACGTTGAGCACAATTGGGTAGAAATAAAAGCAATACTTGCCTGGAAACGATGCTTGGAGCTACCCGGGCGGCCGAGCAGCTTGTTTTCGCCAACCTTCCTGGATCCGTCTTTGATACTCTCTGAGCTGGATTTGAAAGGATCAGGGGCGGCGACCTTTGATAGTTTCTATGGATATGGGCGCATTGATACTAGGCTGGATGAGTGGACAAAAGAGCAGGACGCACCTTCTCGCATTTCTTGCAGACCATAGTTGGGAGGAGGAGAGTAAGCGGGGTGGGTGGCTGTGCCGGTATGTATTCACGGATGCAGCAACGTGGCTGGGTCGATCGCTGACTAATCAGATCTGTATTGGATCTGTCTTTAATAAGTTAGACGGCCTCGATCAAATCTCTTTCTGCCTTTGACTTGACCTCGCAAAAAAATTAGCTGACCTTGACTTGACCGCCTGCTGCCTCGCGACTGCTCTAACAATCGGACACATAGCTATTATCTCGTCCTTTGCTTCACAAAACTTCCTCTCTCTCGGGTCTCTCTTGCCTTTCATGTCCTGGATATACTAGGAAACTCTTGCCCTATCTTTAGGCTCTTATTGTTGCCTTTTACACCCTTTACTTCCACCTTCGCCCGCCAAAACCTGCCATCGTTCGAAACATCACTGAACTCACTTCCGCCTACTCCAATCTCAAACCCAAAACCGTTGACATGACACCCTCCACAAGAACAGGGAAACGCGACCGTTCCGTTACAAAAGATTCTTGCCGGACACAATGAACTACCTACCGACCAATACACCATCCGGGCGCCAGTTCCAAATTTTACTGCGCTAAACATAATACGACTTTTTGGTTGCTGATGGACAGTAGGGATATGGCTCATCCTCGTATAGCTGTCCGCTTGCTCCTTTTTCTTTCTTTTCTTTCAAGAGGTAGGTCGGCTTCGGTATAAATTGTGCTACGATGTACCACCCAATCTCATTCCAAAATGCCTCACCGTCTCACCAGTGTCTGCCGCTACAAAATATCTGACGATGTCTTGCTTGCAATTCTTCACTACCTTGATCCGGTCTCCTTGTATCGGACATGCAAGGTGAAACTTCTTGTCTGTATTGAGTGGCCGAAACTTATCAAGTGATGCTAGCTTTATCACAGGATCTACGTCCTTGTAATGGAGTTCCAATCATTGTACTATAAGTATGAACTTGCCCGCGCAGGAATGAAAGATGGCCCGGCATCTCATACGGATACCTCTCCTCGCATTCGGCTCCACCTTTTAACAGCCTACAGGAAGGATTGGCCGAAGCTTCTCTGGGCTCATGAGAACAGGCTGCAGATTTCTTCCCCATCTCCGGTGAGGATGTCCGGCGGATTCATCTCGTACGCGGGGAATCAAGTAATCGACTTGAAGGAGATGCCTTCTTCCAGGATTGGAAGGTCTCCTGCTCAAACTAGGCACTACCGCTATCAGATTACTCCCAATCTTCCCATGGAATGTATTGCAGTTGACCCGCTACAATCGTTGGTTGTAACTAGCGAAGTTTTTAAGTATGCCATATTCATTCTTGGTCAGAAGAAAAGCCTAACCGATTGAGCAGCATTAATGGAGGAGTAGCTTGCATTAGGATTGGAGTACGGCGCCTTGAGACTTTCGGCCAACATCCTTGGTCCAGCACTGTCTTCTATGACTTTAACACGCAAATTAGCGATATAATTACGGAAGTCAACGCGTCGGTATGCGGCTCAAAGATGAATATTTCTGTAAGATTCGCAACCGGTGGGTGTAAACATCTCTTGATGGATTGGCGCACTTTCCATGTCGTTGTGAGTCACATTGATCTTCATCATAGCCACATTCTGCTTATAATATTTCTAAGTGTCTGGATGATTCAGATGTTCATTTCCTGAGTGAACGTCATTTATTGGTAATACGGAAGGCACACGGATCTCTGAAGCTAGTCCTTTTCAACATTTCCTCCATCGGAAAGATTGCAGCAGAACGCGAGTATGAGCTTCCCCAGGCATGGGCCCAATCATATCTTCAATTTAACAAGAACGCAGCCCCTTTGAGCGATTCTTCCGTGCCTCCAACTGCATTTTTCTTTTCTGACCCCGCGACACGTGTTTTGCAGCTTATTGCAAAGCCTTCCGAACCTCAGAGAACACGGTCACCTATTAATAACTGGCTATTTATCAACGAATCCTATTTCAGGCCTCCCTCTCGTAGGGATCAGCGAACCACCATACCATGGAGCTCTTGGGAACAATACTGTTTGATCCGCGATGTCTCGGCTTCGAAATACATCGGAATCCCGCGCCTCGTAGGAAATCGCGTGTTGTACACGGAAGCTGACCCTTCCAGCCGCCCAAGGGATGGCATTCGGACCCGTTTGCATTTAATTGACTTCGTACCCTACCGCGACACTTTCGATTCCACACATAGCTGGTCTCATAGAGGCCAGAGATCGCCGCTTATACCAAATGAGTCGTTCCGAGAAATTCCTCTCTCCACGACATCCGGGTTGGTGGTGGAAGAAATGAATGCCACCGAAGATAATATTGTGTTGCAACTTGTACGTGCTGAATGTACTCCGTTTTAATTTTACTCACACCAATCTAAGGCTGCCCATCACGGTGGTCGATCTGCGGTGGTTCTGACCTTTGATGCTCCTTCTGTTAAATCCTCGCGTCATCATTAAGTGTACTGGACGATTAAGCATTGTAACACCAACGGTAGAACTAAGAGTACGCGCAGGCATTTCCTGCGGCCGCCGTAATTTGTCTGAACAATGTGTAGTATACTCCCGGACATACGCCTAT
The DNA here is from genome assembly GCA_025738555.1 of Cyathus striatus. Lineage (NCBI taxonomy): Eukaryota > Fungi > Basidiomycota > Agaricomycetes > Agaricales > Nidulariaceae > Cyathus > Cyathus striatus. The sequence continues at coordinate 3,306,892 of JAOVFP010000013.1, read as the reverse complement.
AGTTTCCTCGACAAACTTGTACTTACAATGGACTCCTACTTGTATATTAGTGATTACTGTTCTCGAACTTGTGTATCTACGCCTCTCTACTATCATTAAACATTATTTCTGTTTTTAACTTGGATTCGTCTTTCCAGGATCTTCAAGATCCCATTGTAAAGTTATCCAAACAACCCATCGCCTCCTCTCCTTTTCATCGCCCTCCCGTGAGACGCACCAGTTCCTCTTATCGCGCCCTGTGACCTCTCGTTCGCATATACTTTCAATCACCAGGCCATATGCAGGTACTTTCTTCAGGAATGATTGTAGAGTATAACGTCCGGTATGCATGCCGGCAACCAATTGGATCCTAGAAGAGGAAATTCTCTTCAGTGTCATATGTAACGTCTCCAGAAATATTTCATGTAGATTAGAAGACCAGAGTGTATCTGCAGCTATGATAAGGTCGAAACCTTCCAAGCTTCCCAGTAGCGTCGACGGATTCGATCCCCAGTTGTACGGAACAGCTTTACACCACTCAGAGACACCATTACGTTGAATATTTTCGGACAGAGTGCGTATTAAATGGTCATCCGAATAATCGCTGGCGGTGACTGCGACATTATGACCGTATACCTTTGCAACTAAAATGCTAGGTAGGCCTGCCGACGCTCCTAGCTCAAGGATATTCAATTTTCCATTCTGTCCACTCGATTGTAAAAGTTCCTGTATCTGAAGATCTTCTAAATGGTCCGCAAGAAAAACAGAAGACATCCATATAGAAGAGGCTTGGAGGGACCAATTTTCTTTTTGGGTATCTGGTGTGTGAATGGTAATGGATAACGGAGTAAATCCGCCAAGGGGTGGATTTGCCGTTTTGTAGGTATAAGAACATCCAGATGATGCGATTATTACTGGATGATAGTCATACAGAGTCTGTAGTGAGTCAAATAAAAAATCTTCTGGCTCGGACGCATCCATTGCAGACGATTTGCAGACTTAAGTTGTCTGTGGCTCTGTGAAGTACTTATGTGAATATGACCAAATTAAATTATTCATATCCATACCGATTAAAAGACCAGCGATGAGAACAAGCAGCATCAAATGATTCAATATGCTGCATGCCAAATCACCAAAAGATCACTTCGAGATAACGCCAAGTTAAGAAAGAACAGCTATCTATAAATAGACTATTTGTATGGGGGTTTCAGACTAGGCTCAACGAAGCTCGTCAGCGGAATCACGTGGTTCTTACCATATGAAGACATATGGAAACCGGCGTCAATTTCCACCCTGTGGACGGATCCACGAGTGGATAATCTTGGTACGAGACTAGGTTTCGGACAAGCATTTGACATAACGAACTTTTACAATTGTCATTCGATTGTCAAACTTCGGGTATCATATAATAATAAATAACCTCAGAGCAACTTCGTCACAAAATATTGTTGCCATGACATAAAATAGAAACAATTACTCCCTTTTTTTTAAAAGTTATATGCGGAGGACGTTTAGCCGACTGTCCCAGCTGCAGGTAGCAAGTACGTTTTCTTCGTACAATGACCATCCGCAACCAACAACGAACTCAGTATGTGGGTCGTGGATATGCATAAGTTGTGTATGTCCGGGTGGTGGAGCAGTGTTCCAGCTAGCAACAGATGACATCGTCAATACAATCAATCAACACAAAGCTATTAGCATGGAATAGACGTACACTCGGCACGTCATATCATAACTTGCTGTTGCAAGAATCTCTGCTCTATGAGGACTCCATTGAACTTTCCGAACTGCATACTCATGCCCTGGTAGATGGGTTTCGCAGACACCGCCCACCTGTCCTGGCTCTCCAAGTTTGATCATTCGACAGTCCCACACCTTAACGAGTTTATCTACTCCTCCGCTAGCCAGAACAAATGGGCGATATTTATTCCAATCCAGAGAAAGTAACTCTGTCACGGAGGCTGGAACGGTGAGAACAGACGAAGATAGTGGATTGGTGAAAGCGTTTGAATTCGGGCCAGTAACATAGGACGGAGTACGGAGGTCAAATATTTTTATTGTTCCATCTGTGGAACAAGATGCAAGAATGTCTGGTTGATGTGGTGAAAAGAGAGCTTGATAAACACAAGATTGATGGGCTTGAAGCGTTAAAATTGAGCGTGGTCGATCTGGGTTCCACTGTATTGCTCCACAATGAGTAACAACAAGTCTTGGGTTTGAAAATAACTTACCAGTTTTATAGTACCATCCCAAGATGATGAGACAAATGTGTCCTTCTTTATATTTGACCAGTCCACCGAGAATACCTCACGGGTATGTTCATGCCATGCATGAATCGGGAGGTCCTACAGGAGTGAGTCCTCGATGCAAAGTTGAGAAAAGCAGTTATGACAGACGTTCAGCACAACATCCCATAATTTGATTGAGCCATCTCCTGATGCAGTGATGACTTGGTTTTCGTGAATCTCGGACCATGCGACGTCGTATAACCCATCTTGTGTTTCGTAGCTGACACTCAGTTGAGTTAGGAAAAGTATTATTGGACATCAGCGCACCATTTATCGATAGATAGACGATGAGTGCCACTTGGACTGGATGCAACAGATACAAGGTGCAGTCGGCCATTCCCTACTAGTCCAAAGTTGGCAGACGAAGCAAGAGCCAAGCGGGTTGTGTGAAATGGAGACCATGCAACAGCATAATGGGCGAAACCAGGGGTCTGTAAGATGGCAGGAGGTCCAAGGGGGTTGTTCATGAGATTCAGAGATTGAGAGAGGAAGATGATGGAAGAGCGGAGATAGGCCTTAATAACATCTGCCAATTGCCAATGGTGTGTATATTAGCCGGCTTGCTTCCGTCGTTCAATTCGTAAGTCATATGCGGGTTTCTGTTCCCGGCATCCCTCAAAGCCTCCTCTCTGCGGCTGCGACTTCTTCATTCACCATTGCAGAGGCTGTCGATAGACTAGTTAGCTTCATTCGACCCGGAAATGTCGTCGTTTTGACAGGCGCGGGGGTCAGTGTAGACTCGGGCATAAGAGCTTATCGCGGACGTGATGGACGATACATGAATCCTAATTACAAGTAGAGCGCATTCTTTGGTATCGTCTGCAATGAGCTGATTACTGTGGAAAGACCTATATTTTATCACGAACTTATGGACGTAACAGACAAAGGAAGGAAGTTTCGGTATGTGCATCGTACTCAAGTAAATCGTCGGATTTCCTATAGCTGCAACATGTCCGTAGACAAAGATATTGGTAACGTTTTAATGCATTGTTAAATTCGATGTTGTTAAATAAGAAAGTGTCTTTTCTCTAGGTTACGCTCTTATTTGGGCTATCCACCTGTAAGAGATGCTATACCCAATACCACGCACTTTGCGTTGGCCGCACTACAGTACACATCTTTCGTTTCTCATCTTATTACTCAGGTTTGCGTTCCCTGCTATATTGGTACGATAAAATTGAACAATCACTCATACAGAATGTTGACGGGCTCCATTACAAAGCTATAGATACCGCAATGAAGACCCCGCATCTTGTCAATGTCAAAGACCATATTTTAGAACTTCATGGGACTCTGCACGTTCGTCTTTCTTTCACTATTGTCTGTGTTACAAAGTAAATGATGACCTAGCGAGCACGATGTAACCGTGGCCATTCGGTGGCCAGAAGTACTTTCCAGGATTGGCTTTCTTCGTCTAATCCAAGCTGGTATCAATATGCAAAGTTGCTGGAGGAAACTGGAGAGCAACCACGTACTAATCCAGATGGTGATGTGAGTGTTTGATCAATTCTTTCCCTAATATGTCCATCTAATTTTGGCTCCGAAAGGCTGCGATTGAGCATCTCGGGAAATCATACCTTGATTTCGTCATTCCCCAATGTCCAACCTGCATGGATGAGTCCTACCAAAATAATGTAGTAAGTACTACATTGAATAGCATTTACTTCTTTCATTCACTTTTTCAGTTCAAACCAGAGGTGGTATTCTTTGGTGAATCTATACCATCGGATGTGAAGGAGAAATCGTAAGCGTTGCTACCTTTTCCAATGTTATTCGCTGACATACTGAAATATCTTAGCTTTCGACAGATAGAAGAAGGTGATAGACTTTTACTAATCGGAACCACACTGGCCACTTACTCGGCCTTTCGGCAAGTTCACTACTATCCAGTCGCATGGCAACTAATTTTTAGATAGGCTTGTTAAACGGGCACTGGAATTACACAAGCCTGTAATGCTTCTGAACGTGGGCCCAACCCGTGCCGACGACCTTCAAATTCAGAAAATAGATTTACCAAGTGGTACTGTTTTAACGGAAGTTGCAAGAGAAGTCATGTAATTATTTCTATGTTCTTACTTTGTTCATATTTTAACACTTAGGCGAAACAGTGGAGTGGTTGCTGAAGATTCCGTCGTAAAGAATATGCTAGCTAGTGGGATTGTCAAACCTCCGCTTGAGGACTTTGACCGAGCTCCTAGGGCCGCTGGCTAATGTATTGCTGCCGTCAAGCGGTCGAGGGAAATTGGAGTTGGTAGTATATGATCCTAGATATCATGATATACTTGGTATACTTGGTGTAATGTACATAATAGCTAAATTTACAGGCATACTATCAACTGGGTAATAATAGTTGGATGAAGGTATATCTACGAGTGTTGCTTACCTCTGGCATTAAATGTCCTCTGGAAGGGTTGTTGCAAAAGCCGGCAGAGACAAACGGGTCCAGCTCCAATCTTTCCAGTGCTCAACAGACGATAAAGGCTCCTCTACTTCTTTGCCATGATATCGGCGGATATAGTCCTCACAAATAGGGTCTGAATGACGAATAACGGGTGGTGCGACTGTGGGCTGCATGGATGACCGGGCCGATGTCAGACTGGAATGAGGCTCGTGTTCATCTTCACTGGTTAGTGGTGAGCTGCCTTGATCATCGACGACAGAGGGGTCTGCAATAGGCGGTATGACGCTTGAAGTTCCCTGCAAAGGCTCGACATCAATCATGCGAGACTAAGATAACGACTAATAAGAAACTATTGAAAATGAAAATATAAATACTCACAGAGAATCCTTTGCGTTCTATGGCTTTCAGTCTTTTCAAACATCTTGTACGATGCATGCGCCAATGTAAAGGATCGTAGGGGCTTTTTGTCGATAGTTTAATACGTGCCCCGCAACGTCTACAATCAACGTGGAGAGGTCCAAGAACTATGGCCATCGGGTCATCTCTCAGCTTTTTTTCGCGCGCTTTCTCTGCAGCAGTAGCTGCTTGACTAGATATACTCGAGCTGAAGTGGAGTGGCTCTTCAGTTAGTCAGGCGCTGATGCTCTCGGGGCTTAACTAACTGTAGTAAATCTTCCGTCGAACCTCCTACATATGTTGTTTTCCTGGAATATATTGACTTCGTAAAATGCAAATTTCAAGACATGAAACGGAAGGGCGTACGAAGAGAAGTCGACAATTCCGCCATGGTCGGTGTTCATGTTCTGGAAGGGGAAGAGTTTGTGGGGTCGGTGCTTTTAATAAGCGTGCATAATGCGCATTATTTCTACCTGAGTCAGGCCTCGAACATGTGCAAAAGGGGAACTAGCAGCGATATTCCCAGCTTCATATCCACGTGAAAAAATATTCTCAAACACACCTTTGCTCCAAATGTAAGTTGCTGTGCATTGATATCGATTCAACAATTTTTCAATTGCGTGGTGAAGATGGATGCAAATAAAATGCTGCCAGGAGTACCCTGCTACCCTGGAAAGTCTAATCAATTCTCCTCAGCGGCAACATCCGTGCCGGTGTGTGCACGGAGAGCAGTTTAGTTGGCTCCGCACGAAATTGAAGGACGGAAAGGTATCTTGATTATTTTGTCGGTGGTCTGTTAAGAGAGTGGGTAGCACTGCATTGACGCGAAGATTCAGATCCACATTCCAATTAAACACGAAGCAAATTTAGTTGTAAAGCATTAGAAGCCAAAAGCGTCAAATAAGATAGCGATACGTAAAGAAGATGGGGCAAGCAAATGAAAACGATGTATATGACAACAATACATTACGAAGATGATTCCCCTTCCAAACTTTCTCGGAACCCACGCGCAAAGGCTTTGAAAGGCAGCATAAACCAACCAAAAGGGCCGGGAGCTTCGCTGTTGGGTGGTTCGTATGCTGCAATTCGGGGGCGCGTGGATGGCCGGCCATCCACATCATCTGCAGCTACTTCATCTTCACGCCCACGCTTCAAATTAGTCGTGTCCAATGCGGAAACGATACTTTCTGATTCCGACTCTAGTAGAGCTGTTCCAGTGGATGGGGGGAGCACAGTTTCACTCGAAGAGGGGGGGGGAGGTGAAGAAGTTGCATTTACTTTAGAATCACTAATTAAAGTGAAAGATTTAACAACTGTATACGAGAACAAGCAAAAGCTAACCAACCTAATGCATTGAAGTTTGTGTTCTTCCCATTTTGTCAAATTATATTCCCCTTCGCCTTTAAGAATAACATGTTCGCCACAAAAATTGCAGTCAACACTATCGGAATCAAATGATTTGGCTTGCGCATCATTTACGATACGTAGCTTGCGCTCAGCAGAAGCAACTCGGTCACTGGGTCTGAGAAAAGAAATTATAGAAAATATTAGAACTTGGAGTAGAAATAGAAATGATAATACATACATGCTACCACTGCAGCTTAGCTGATGTTTGTTCCAGTTCTGCAAGCTATACTTGGTGGTACCAGCAAAAAGACGAATCCATTTTTGACACTTTCGGCATTTCACTCTGTCGGGCTCACTTACTTCTGCTCGTTCATCAGCTTCCAGCAGTGCCTTTCGGTCTGCTTCTGTCCGACGGATTGATCCGTCTGCAACGGGACCACTATCACCTCCTTCAGTCTCGGCTTTAGTCACCACCGGCCTGATAACAGAAGCGTTTAGTTTACGGAATAATACACAAGAAATGAATATTTGAATAATAACCTAGGAGATTTCTGGTCACAGCGTGTTCTATGTTTTTCCCAAGGGCGTACAGTGTATGTTTGCTTAGTGCCAAGACTTACAAACTTTGCCACACCTTGTACAGAAGGCACGATGAGATTCCAATTTACCACAATCAGACTGATTTTCGAAATATTGAATCCGTTCGGCTTCGTTTCTGCGGATGCGTGATGATATACTTATCGTAGACTCTGCAATCGATGCATCATCATCGAACTCGGTCTCCGGCGTATTGGACCGACTGTAAAATGCGTATAAACAACTTGCCACGAACACAATATAAATCATATACGCACTCTTGAGCTTCCACTTTTCCAATCATCGATGGAGGCCTATTGGATGGTGAAGCAGCCATTTGTTGCGCGACATGACTCAAGGACGTTATAGACGAAGAACGCGCGTGTCGCAATGCTTTTTTATCCTTAGTAGACATAGACGGTGATGACTTTTGTTTAATTGGGTCCTGAGCTTCATCTAAAACACGTTTCAACGGAGGATCTGGAACTCTGAATGATATTAGTAGCAAATCGCTGGTGTTCATGTGATACGACACACCGAAAATTATCAACTGGTTTTCCTTCCTGGATTGATATTCCCTGTTTTGACGAAGATCCTCTGCGTGACAGGGAGTCGGACTTTTTCGTGTCGTTATGGGGCTTGTCTTTGCTGAAGGATGCTTCAGTAAAGTTGCTATCGAATTTGTGAGCGAGTATTTCGACGTCAATTAGCGACATGATGTACTCATTAGGTTCTGCTGCATTCTTCTTTGGTCGCTTTATATAAGAACTGGTGCATAATGGTAGAAATGTGATGCGGACCTTTTGACGTTCCAAATATGTAACTTTGACCATTGGTCTATTGTGCGCGATTAGTCACCTCACATGATTCAAACGCGAGGACAAAGGGGCGCACCGTGGAGAAGATCCCTGGCTTTCCATGGCGAGGACAGTGATAATAAAGAACGACGACGAGTTAGATCTGGAATGACAAGAAATGCGTTAGAAGCACATAATGCAGCAACCTTGACGTTAACCGATAGCTGTTACCGCCACGATCATGAGGCGTGAACTACACGTTCAAGCTCCGATGCCTCAATAGTAATACACTTGCCGTGTACTTACATTGTACTATGTACCAGTACATACTAATCAAACAGGTCTTCGAACGAGTATAAAGCGCTCAAGTTTCAATTTTCATACGACGATTCGGGTATATGAGTAACAGTATACTAATAGCCTCCATAGTACCACAATTATAAATATGTACATTATAGACTGCATTACGAACTCAAAACGGAGGAATGTAAATGATAAGGTTGGCATTATTTTTCAAAGAACGGAGGACATGCTGGGAGAGGGATGATGGATATCTGCTGTTGTAAGTGCAGGTGAAAGATAGGAATGATTGCTGGTGTGAGTCACGCAGTGCGACGTAACTGGATTCGGATAAAGCATGTACTGAGTATGTGAATGACAGACCTGTTGATAACTGGCAGAACCTGTCGAACGCACGTCCGAGGTGGACATCCGTGAATAGGTTAGAGCTGCCATACTACTGGACAGCTCATAGCCATACGGCGCCGGATACAATTCTACTGGGTGTTCTGTGGATGCGTCAGACCGTAAGATCATATTGAAGATCCACATAACATCTGACCATCAGGCTGAAATATAGCAAGCGCGGCGGTACGGTCAGACTGTTTCCAGTCAGTGCAGTCAGAGGATTTCCCTTCCTTATAGCGCGTGACGTTGGCCGTCTCAATACATTCGGACCCCTTGCGCGTACAGGCTGAGCAAGGCCTTCAGACAGGCAAGGGGTAACAGTCAGAAGCACTTCAGACCAGACGGTCTATACCAACATACCTGATGCCATCGCATCGGACTTTATCACGTCTATAAACAAGTGAATATATACGGCAAATCGAGCGAAGTAGAGTAACATCTACCGGCAACTAATACACGCCTGCGTAAAATGAGTCATCGCATAAATGATAGAAAAATATCGATAGCACTCACAGATTTAACGCGGGTACCGTGTCCCTTTCCCCTTCTGGGCAAGGTAGTGCAAGTTTCGGAAGAGTCTATGCAAAATTTGCATGGTCTGTTATCTTCGCAGCGCTTATTGTCCCGTCGGCACCCTTCGCAGCGGAGCTTGATGAGCTTCGGAGCACGAGCTACGCGTACACATTCTTCTGACCGAGAGACACATCGTGAGCAAGGAACCCTGTCGTCACACTGAAACGCCTAAAATGTACCAATTACGATAATAGAAGCATGCTAAACTAAATACCTTCTTGTTGTCCTTCCGACAAGATATGCATGCCAGCTTAGTCTTTTCAGGAATGCGTGAATCTTTCAGAGACAAGCTCGTGGTATATTGTTCAAAAGAATTCATTGACGTTTCCTCCGTGCACTCTATATGCATTGATCGACATCGCTGACATGGCTTTCCTTCTTCACAGCGAACGCGTGCATGCCTACATGGATCGCAACCGTTGACGCAACTTTCATAGAAGCCCCTCCTGGAGCAATTGTCACAAGGCCTGTTTAAGATCTTAATGGCGGCCGCCTTCTCCAGAAATAAGCAGGGGCTGACCTAACGCCATCACATCGGATTTTATCGCGTCTTAACTTCACCGTTAGCTTGGACAACAAGTTCTTGTAGTCAGTGGCTCACCTGCAATTCGCACAAGCCTGAGATAACACATCGGGAAAGGCATCAGTATCCTAGAGTCGACGAAGAACAGAGGACCTACTTTAGGTGTTCGTCTGAACCATCCTGATGTAGACCCATTTCCAGGAAAGGCGGGCTGAGGCTCAGAATCCATCTGAGAACGTTATACGATGAAGAAACCGATAGTCCGGGTAACTCCGCGTGAGCCTCGTACCCAGCAGAGGCGGCCAACCACGTTCACCAGGAAAGTGATTGCCAGTGAAGAGTGAACGTGAGGCGAAACAAATGCAGGTAACGCGCCGAGAGTCAAAGATCGAATATGGACCAAACAAATAAATCCGAAGTTATCAGTGTCACATACTCAATTATTTGCTTCAGGTTAAAATTGAATAACGCCAAACAATAATACCCAATAATGTAAAAAAAAAGTGTGTGATAGCGCCAGTCTATGCAGTATGATAATAAGTAAAGTAGCTGTCATCCCGTCGTAAACGATTAGAAAATATGCGTGACCATTACTGGTAGACGGCAATGTAGTTTAACTTCCACTTAGCCCCTATTAAATCAATTGATCAGCATTAGCAGCGTACAAAGAGGAATGTGCACACATTTGAAATTAGTGCTGTTAGCAATCGCCTCAGCGCATGTACCAGGGCAACCCGAACCTTCATATGCGGGGCCTGCCCAGTCACCACATATAGTCGTATCAAGGACTAAAGAATGTTCGTAGAAGTGTGACGCGAAGTCACAGGATGAAGAAGACCAAAATGCAACTGGTGTTCCCCAGTTGGCTGGGTTAGGGGTCTTGGCTGTGACATCTGCAGGGATTTCACCGCGTGCAAAATGCCACATCTTAATGCCCTGATCATTCCAGAGGTGGGCAAAAACACCACCTGCAATGGTGTTGAAACCTTTGCCGTAGGTACGAGTATCTGTGTCAAGGAAGCCACAGCCACGATTGTCAGAACCGGTGCTGGCGCACTGATCATGTATAACGCTGGAGGCCACCTTTTTATTGTCGGTAGAGAGTGTGCAACCGTCCGAAGTATGAAGGGTATACTGATTTGTTGCTTGTTCATGTACACCTTCAAGAATGTCAATTTCGCCTGGGATCGTGTTGAGCACGTGGTGTCATCAGAAAGTAAGAAAAAAAAACCACCTGCGTCAGGCCAATTAGGGCCAACGGACCAATATGCGGGCCAGACACTACAACCATGGGGCATAGCCCAGAAATCGGCAATGAAAAGGCCGCCATTATAGGTTTTCTTTGTGCTAATGCGAACGCTATCGAACGATAAAAGTCAGCTATACCCCAACACGACTTCTGAGTGCACTTACGAGTTGCGGTTTCCGCCTACAGGAACGGTAGAATAGTCATCCACTGCTAAAACAGTAGTACCGTCGTCTTGGACATATGCAAGGTTCTTGGCCTGTGCGTCAGACTTGCTCAAGTAGTTAACATTGCCATGGGTAGGATCGGCAGCGTTGAAGAACTCCCAATCACTAAAAGCGATTAGTTTAATGGACGTGACAAAGGCGGTTCCACAGCGTTTCACTCACTTGAGGAACGACTCGCCGCGATAGTAATCCTGCAGCTGGTAAGTGTTGTTGCGGGCGACGATGGCACGGGCACGTTGCACGTGTCTAGAGCGCAATGAACCTTCCTGGATCTTGCCTGCAAGACCCCCTAGAGGAAGGAGAGAAAGAAAGAGAGAACTCGACAGATGCATTTCCAGTCAATGGAGGAAAAGAATACACTTCAAGTGCACCGAGGTCCAAGCGATATGTATAAGTAAGTAAGAAAAAGCACCAGAGGTCGAGACTCGAGTGAAAGCGTTACCAAGAGACAGGACAGCAAAGGGGACATCAAGTGAATTAGATATCGCTTAAATAGCCCGAAGCATAGGAGGCTGGAGCACAAGATGAATTTTTTAACAATGTGGATAAAAAAACAAAGGTCCATAGCCTGCGGGCCCGGTTGCAGCATGCCTATTGGTTGGCAAAGGTTGGCAAGCAGTCGGAACCTGTGAGAAGTAATAATTAGATTAAAGCTAAAAGTATACCCATTGTCTGCAGCTATACAAGCACGGATGGTTTTTCCGGGACAATAGTGTTTCCGCGTAAATTTGAAAAGAGCAGTGTTTGCGAGTGAATCTCACTTGACTCCTGGCGAATGCTAGGAAACTATCTTTCATTTAAGACATCTGCACGCAATCCACGAGACGAAAGGAATGAATTTTGACAATGAAAGGCCGTGCACGAGAAGCATTATTGATACCTTGTTGAGGTGAACAAAGCAACCAGTTTGCAACGTTGCGTTGCTTCGCTCCTTGGCCATTGTTCTATCACGTGCCTGCATATTGCCCCTAATTAATTATCAAAACGTTCAATATCATCAATCTTGAGTCATTCATTCTTGCCACTTGCAACAATGCAGAAAAGTAAACAACAAATTTCTAGTATACCCGTGAGTGTGCAAACGTTGTTTTAACTGTGGACCATGTTGGACAGCATCACAGCGTCACAGTTATTGTAAACGTAGTGAGACGGATTAGCCGTTGCAGTTCTGAGGTATTAATTATATGTTAATACTTATCATGCTTTCTTATAATGCTTGTGATTTAGACCATCTCCGGAAACGAGTTGGCGTACAAACGCTTAAAACAAAAGGTCGTACCTACTGAGAAGCCACATAAACTCCCTTTGATTACAAGGCTTCACAATGTCTGAAGTCTAGCTGAAAGTAGTTCAAACCACAGCGACGACGTAAACGTGTCGAAGCTTACAAGGTTGCTGTGCTTGCTGCCTACACCCTTCTGCTAGTGGCACTTCGAAGTTTAAACTGCTAGTGAATGTTGAATGAACGGATTGTTTGGGATATAAACCCGGATTCCGAACCCGAACATGACTCAAATGTCATCGTTTGGATTTCATGGTTGAATGCCGCTGATGGTAAGTATGGTCTTATTTTTGAGCTAGTATATAAAAACACTGGGCTAACACGCTACTTCGACTTCCAGCATTTGATTGACACCTTCCTTCTACTGGTAGACAGCGATATAGTTTATTTTCCATTTGGCATCTGAATTTTGGTTTTAGAATGGGAATGCCGAAACAAAGTGTAACGGACTAACCACCAAAGTTGGCGGGGCTCGAGACACACTGTCCACAGGTTCCTGGACACCCCGCGCTGCTATATGTAGCGCCAGCCCAGTCTCCACAGAGCGTAGTATCTATCACCAATTTGTGCCCGTAGAAGTGATCTGACATGCTACATGAATCCGAGGAGAAGAATGCCACTGGCGTACCCCAGCTCTCCGGGAACAACTGCTGTTCACCATTCTTGATGTCGTCCGGGACATTGGTCCGAGGGAAATGCCACACTCGAATGCCCGAACTGTCCCATTGGTGTGCGAATACTCCGCCTCCGATGTCGTTGAATGCCTTGCCGTAGGAAGTATCATCGTGATCTTGATAAGCGCATCCGGTATTATCTGCTGGTCCAGAAGCACACTGCTGGTTAAGTACATTTCCAGAGGCTTCGCCACCGCCAGAAGACAATGTGCACCCGTCAGAAGTATGGAGCGTCATCTGGTTTACTGCTTGGTTGTGCACCCCTTCTAGGATATCTATCTCTCCTACATACTAGTGTCAATTTGTTTGTCTTTTGCTCTTGGTTAACAACACTTACCACCCGCAGGCCAGTTGGGACCCACTGACCAGTACGCTGGCCAGACGCTGCAGCCAAACGGCATACCCGAAAAATCTGCTACGAAAATACCTCCATTGTAAGTCTGTTGGGTCTGGATGCGTACTCTGCATAGGTAAGTGGGTGTATGTTGACGAATAATTAGCCAACGTACGAATCGCGATTGGTATTCGGGGGAAGTGAAGTCTTATCATCGACGGCAAGAACGGCCGTGCCGTCTTCCTGAACGTAGGCGAGTCCCTTTGACTGTGCGTCTTCCTTACTGACATAGTTGACTAGACCGTGAGTAGGGTCTGGGGCCGTAAAGAAGTCCCATTGACTATCCGTCGAGTCAATACAATAACATTCATACAGGATGTTAACCTACTTCAGAAAATCCGCTCCGCGGTACTGATGATCTAATGTATAGGACTTTCCCGACTTGGTGCTGCTATCATTGGTCGCTCTAGGACTCCGCCATCTACCTTCCTGCCTTGAAACGTGGCTCCTGCGCATGGAGTGCCTGTGACTAACTGCAGCACCGATAGAAACCAGGGATACCAAGGTGATCAGAGAGACAAACTTCATGTCAAATGAAGAAAATGAGCGAAATTTATTAAGAGCGAAAAATGTCAACGTCCTTCAAGGACAAGAGACTACTTGGCAGCAGAGCAAGAGAGGGGACCAGGTATCCTGACCGGTGAAGATCATGGGAGCTATTCCCTGGCTTTTTATAGGTTTTAGTTTTTTGTTCTGATGTTTCGCGACCAACAGTTTGTGACAGATGGATTGGGTTCCGTTAGTGTACAGCACCGCCCAATTAACAGACATCAAGCGCGTTCATCAGCGCCCAGTGCCCACGAATATACTGGGTTGGCTTGAATCCGAGCTCTGACCGTGATTATTCAACTGGGTCACAGAATAAGTACGGTACAACGCTGAGGACACATGGCGAGCTTTTGCTAGTTTGTGGAACGAGAGAGAGATGCTGCATTGAAAGGCCGGTGTGTGTTGGCTCAACTGGTTGCTGTCCATATAAGTATACATAGCCATAATTATGAACAGTGTTGATGAAGATGGGTGTCAGAAGGTGTCAGGACTCGAAGGATAATCAGATTGGCGGTGGAAATGATTTCGGTGTTGGGCGGAAATAAACTCGGTGATGTAGATTAGATAAAGTTGGACTACAGTACGTCATGATGGCGAGATGCTCGGGAGTTTGAGTCTCATCAACATTGCTCGACGTCGTCGTGACTACCCTTGTCATTACTTTAACAACTAACATTACTGTAACCCCTCAATCATCCACTCAGTATGCCTATTTCTCGCTCGCTACTCGACCAGATCAAGAAACTCATACCGCCCCTCGACGGATCCCTGCACAAGGGCCAATCTGGTATTCCCTCTTTCTTATTACCATCATTCTCTAAAATACTCTAGGTAGAGTCGGTGTCCTTGGAGGAGCGCTAGAGTGAGCAGTCCCCATCGTACTGTTGTCTTAACATGCTTCTTACATTCAGATCCCCGCCAGTTACACAGGAGCACCCTTCTTCGCCTCTTTCTCTGCCCTAAGATTTGTGCGCTCACATCTTTGGTCCTATCGCACTTAGCGAACTTGTTTTAAGGGCGTCGATTTGTCCCATGTAATATGCTCCCCGACTGCGTCCGGTGCAATCAAATCTTACTCCCCAGATTTAATCGTTCACCCCATGCTTCGAGAAGATCTGTACGTCACCGCTTCCTAACGACCCAAACCCGACTAAACCATTTCATAGTCCCATCGAGAAAGTAAAACCAGAACTCGAATCCCTCCTATCCCGCCTCCATGTACTTATCGTTGGCCCTGGTTTGGGTCGTGAACCCTATATGCAGTCTTTTGCCAAAACCGCCATTTCCATCGCACGCGACAATGGCATGTATCTCGTTTTAGATGCTGACGCTCTCCTGCTAGTTGGTCAGGATCACTCCATCATCAAGGGTTACCGGCGCGCAGTCGTAACTCCCAATGTTGTCGAGTTTAAGCGCCTCAGCGAATCTATTGGTATAGATCCTAGTACTCCAGCGGATAAACGCGCCCAGCTTGTCTCTCGTGCTCTCGGAGGTGTAACCGTTCTGCAAAAAGGCGCAACCGACATCATTTCCACAGATACAACAGGCGAAAATGCGGATCTAGAAAAAAGTCAGCTTCATGGAGTCGATAGTAATCGTGAAGGAATAGTTGAGACAATTGAGGTGGATGTGAAGGGTGGAATGAAGAGGTGCGGCGGCCAAGGCGATATTTTAAGCGGAGCTGTTGGCACTTTTATGGCTTGGGGAAAGTGCTTAGAGGATGGGGCTTTTGGGTAAGAAATAGCTATTATCCTCCCATCTTTTGAAAGATCCTCACCCTCACCATTGTCGTCCAGAATGATGACATTTCCCCGATCTAAGATCCCCATTCTTGCGGCAGCCGCTGGAAGCATGGTGACGCGCACAGCAAGTCGACGAGCCTTCTCAATGAGGGTCGTGGTGTAGTTACCCAGGATATGCTCGCCGAAATCGGAAAGGCTTTCCAGGAGATCTTTGGAGAGGAGGCACAAAGAAAAGATGAGACAAAATTGTAGATTGTGATTAAATTAAAACTGTACAATTATATGTGAACAGGATGGGATAACAACAAACTGACGGCAGGACTGAAAGGATAAGACTAGAAATATCTCACATCTTCCCATATCTCCCGACGCCTTTCTCGATCTGCCAACTCTGCCTTCCACTTTTGTAGTCGGCTATCCGGATGCGTACTTTGCCCATAATCAAGCATGCGAATCAAACTATCGTTCCCAGTTGCAAAGCATAATCTTCCAATGCCCTCATCCCATGTAATAGCTGATAGCCCGCCATTCTGATTAATTTCATCTGTCAACCCCGGCGTATCGACCGTTACGTATATTTTCTTTGGTACTTTGGGTCTTCCATGGCGAGTTACTTGCTCGTCTTCCAAAACTGGAGGCTTGTATACACATTTTTCGTCGGCTGGAACGTTAGATGCACTATGGTGTCGTCGGATGTTTGCTACGGCAGGATGAAAGTGCATATCCAATAGGTTATATAGTATAGATCTGTGTACGGCCGGTAGGACACGACAGTCATAGGGGCGAGTAAGATGAACTGACTGCACGACGAGATTTTTTTCGTCGAGTGTGAAACGGTACCGACGAGGACCAAGTCCAAACTTGTTTATAGGTAGATTGACGAGGGCAGGATATAGAGAATAGTGCGACACGCCCGGCTGTTTCATGCGCACGTATATTGATATAGGGTCCGGTGGACCAGAGGAGAGCATCTCCTCCGGGACAGTAATTGGGGATTCGCACCCTGATATCTGAATTGACACGATATCGCGGTCGGTGAGTGTCAGACGATGCTTCGCCTCGTGAATCCCTTGTCCAGTAGTGGTCGGAATATCATAGATTTCTAGTGCAGCCATACAGAACTCGCGACCAATACGGATTTTGCGTGCCACAAGTAACGACCCCTGGTTGGGTATGGGATGCACGGCCTCTATGACATACTCCTACGAGAGAAGTTAGCAGTGAAGACTACTATATCTGACGAATCTTACGTTATGCTCGAAATTGGGCACGGGTGCAATCGACATAATCGACAGCTCGTTCCTATTAGGGTCCACCATAGCTGCGCATATAATACATTTATCACCCAACTTTGCTACAAAACGTGGCTTGCTTTGGTATTGGAACACTGTTATATTGGAGATGGCCCCTACCGAGACAAAGCCACCGATGTCGTTGAAAGGCTCAGGCGCATCCTGGACTTTCTTGATAAATTGAGGACATCCAGCAAACAAACGAGGGTCTGACAATATTTCCAGCGTTTCCAATGGAATGTGGTAGCAAACTATCTCGTAATGAATGACGTGGCCTGGTGGTGGATCGATCTCCGTCTCGTGGCTTAGATCTGAAAGGTCGATATTGCAATAATATTCATACACAGGCTGCTGGCCACCATATGTACTACCAGACACTGCATGAGCTCATTGAATATGATACATAGAAAGAAAAACTCACTCTTTATCTGGTGCTAGTTTTAGAACTCTGCGCACGAACGCAATCCAAAGTCCCCAACAGCCCCAGAGGTTGGCATATCTAACTTCCAGGTGATATGCCTTTGAAGTAGTGTGAACCCTGGCTAGTGCTTGAGGGCCATCTGGGTGATCCATGAGAAACACGGTAAGATAACAGTGTTGATTCGATGCGTCATTCGTGGATACAAGAAGGTATTTTCCTCCGGGAGCGAGTTTCATGTCTACTACGCAAGCGCCTACATTAACGAGAGCTTTATTATATAGCCTTGGAGAAGATGTAGATTTCCAGTTCTCGTCCACGGTTATTGACCGAATGACCAGTTGCTCGACATCCAAGTCAATATTGGAGAATGTGTTGCGCTGAAGAGGGGGTAACGGAGGAATAGGGTAACGCAGGCGCTGCAATCTGATCAAAAACCGCTTCCATATTGATGGGGTATGTGAGAGGATGTAGAAAGCTTTGTTCACCTGGCAGGTGTCAGTATGAACGGGATTTGGGGAAATTGAATTAGCATACCCTCCGCAAACAAAGGACGTCTTCAACATGAAGGTAGATGAATATATCGTCAACTAGAGTGTCAGCTGATAAGCGTTGGAGGTAACATGGTGGCCCGGGCTGATGAGAGACACGAGTGCGTGCAGTATAGCGGGGAGCCATCCTCGTAGCTATGTGTTGAAGTGATTGGGAAGTGGGTGAAGACGCGAAGAAAGCAAGTAGGCAGCATAGGCCACGTTTAAGTCGTTGACGAGGACGATGTCATGACCTTGTTTTCCTGGTGTACATAGTGCTTCCATAGAAACAGCGTAGTTGTGGAAGAATAAGTACAAGGCGAAAAAGTAAAAAGGCAAGCAGAAGTTGAACAAGAGAGTAGACAAATTTAGAACAAATTCAAGGACGTCATAGGTTTAATGTTTATGTAAGCTGTAGCATTATTTAACCAGCAAGCCAGGTCAACAACTCAATTCATGCTCAATACACAATTTTACAGTGACCAAATCAACGATGTTGACAAGTGTGAATATGTGTAGACACTGGCCGTCGACCCTGGTATCATTTTATTTTGCAAATGGTCTCAACCGGCCATCGTCTTGCCGATGTTTTCAGGAACATAAAGCAAACATAGTCCAGCTATTTGAAATTTCTAAACAAAACTACTTACCTCGTCGCTCGTTACAAAAGCCCCTCTCTTTTACTTCAATATGGTTTCTTCTGTCCTTCTCACTCTCCTGGCCATCACTGGTTGTAAGTTTCAACCTCTATATCCGCTTGAATGACGATACATACCATGACCCCAGCTGTGATTGCCCAGAATCCACTCTTCTCTACATTCCAGGCTTTGATATTCAAGCCCTGAGTGCAGACGTTGTCGGGGTTGGAAGTGATGGCAGGACAACATATGTTCTTCAAGCTCCCGCGGTACAGCCTACCGATACCATATTCGATGGCGCGGACCCTTTCCCTGCAACAGGTATACCTAACATTTTGGCCAGTACAATTACCTTTCTCATTCTACTTTTAAGCTACTCTTGTTGAAGGTTCTGACTACGCTTCCGTTGGAGCGGCACTTGACAGCGGTGTCACAACCATTTCTTTCGCCGCTGTCTGTACCATATCCGCCTCCGTTGCTCTGTGCTCGGCTGGAAATGGTGATGAGTCCATTACCACTACTGACGATGTTGTCAAATTCCAGTTCAGTTAGGGACAACAGCTGCTCTGGCTGATCCTACTCCCGCCCCAGGTGCCTCTTCGGGAGGCTCTGGTGGAGCTCCGGCTGCATCTACCGGAGGTTCTAGCGGAACTGGCCTTATAACGGTTAAATCTTCTCAGTCTTCCGCCTCTTCTTCCTCCGCACCAGCTACGTCTACTAGCTCGAGCTCGACGTCAGGTGCCTCTGCGGGTTGGGAGGTTTCTATAGGGTTTTACACGGTTCTTGTGGCCTCAGTTCTGGCTAGCGTAGTGCACATCGGGTCCGTTTCACAATAACAATGCTCAGATCTCTCTTTCAGTAGTTGTAATGATTGGATTTGTGATTTCAGTATGAACGTGACCAATGGGATGCATACTGATATACGTACGCTATAATATATTCTATGTAGACAAGATGTTGCAACTTTTACGCCGGAACCACTCTCCAAATCCTTGCAGACCCGTCGTCGCCAGCAGTAGCAAGAAGATCTTCATGTCCCTTCCTTGGACACCAAGTCACGGTATTGATGTCGTACTCCCCGTGAGCCATCGGAAGACGAGCGATGAGATTATGCTCAAGCGGTTTGGCACCCGCAGATGGACCTTCCACCTCTGCCTCCTAAAAGCATTCAGTATGCAAGGGTAGTACAACAATAAAAAGCAACCGTACCGATAACTCCCAGACGCGGATAACACCATCTCCACCAGCACTCGCGATCCACCCAAGGCTGCCTACCTTCCCGCTCTTTCCGACGCCCCAAGAGACCGAATACACTGCCCGGTCATGTCCTGTAAGTGCTAGAACACAAACGAACTTGTGCTGCGCGACACGCTGCCAGACGCGCACTGTTTTATCATCGGATGCAGAGGCGAGGAAACGACCTGTGGGATCCCATGAAAGAGCCCAGACGGTAGAGGTGTGTCCGGTGAGAGTCGTAAAGCAGAACCAGTCATCCGAGGGATCATCCATGTAAAGTTTTATGGTATCGTCATACGATGCGGACGCAAGAACCTGCGAACAAGGCAGTGAGAGGTGTATACTGGCAGCAGGTAATAAAATAACCTCTTCAGTGGGATGCCAGGAGACACACTTTACATCCTGAGTGTGTTCCATCAAGACGGACATGCACTCAAAGTCGGAATCGGGATGGACTGAGACAACGCGTCATTGCCAATGCATTAATGACGGGTGCACACAGACGTACCCTCCCATATCCAGACAGTTTTGTCTCTACTGCAACTTGCGAGCAAAGTGCCGTCGGAAGAGTAGGCGACACTCTTGCACTCTGTCTCGTGACCCTCGAGGGTGCTCATGCACTCCCACTCGCCGTCCTCCTCTTCCCATATGGCGATGTTGGAGTCGAAGGAGGCAGTAGCGAGGGTAGTTCCAGATGGAGACCAGGCAACAGCGCGGACGGTTTTGGCATGCTCAGTGTGTATAGTTGTGAGTAGAGTAAAGGGCAATGTGGGAGGAGCAGAGGGAGAGGTATCTGAGCGTTGAGCATAGCTGTAGAGACGGACTGATTTATCTGCGCTGCAGGAGGCGATGAGTGGTTTTGTGGGGTTCCAGGCGACATGCCATGCACGGTCTTGGTGGGACGGGAGTTGGGCAACCGGGAAGACGGTGTAGAGATAATCGACGTCCATCATCAAATCATTTATCATGACATATTCACATTTCACTTATTCTATAACATATTCTATATATAACATATTCACATCAAATTCACATTACAGATTCTGTAACATATTCAATCTATTTCATATTATCATCCCTTTCTTCCCTTCTCCCTCTCTCCCTCTCTTTCTCGCAAACCATATTGTCGCTCCTTCACAAACACCCGCTCTTTACAATGATCCCCGCCCCCTATCTCCCTTTCCTCCCTGTCCTAGCTGCTCTAGCCGGCAAGTCTCACAGCTGCCAGATCACCTTTCTCCTAGTAACCCTTACACCCTACAGCCGTCGCACAGGACCCCTTCTCGCTCTATCTCCCAGGAGGCTATACTGGCCAGCCTGCACTCAGTGCTGATGTCCTCGGCGTTGGAAATGATGGCAGGACAACATACGCGCTTCAAGCTCCTGCTGGATCCCCTACCGACTCTGCTGCTGATGGATACTTTTCCGGAACTGGTGTGTTTCACTTAGTAGTTGCCGCCAAGATTGTGTCAACTGCTGATACAACATTCAAGCCACCCTTGTTGAGGGGTCTGATTATGTCTCCGTTGGTATGGCCGTCGCCGACGAAACCACAACCGTGATATATAATGTTGCCTGTACCATATCCGCGTCTCTCGCTGAGTGCTCCGCTGGAGCAGATGGCGTCTTTCTTCCTGATGCTGTCACCACAGAGGATGTCAGCAAATTTCCCGTCCAGTTAGGTTCCGCAACACCCACTGCAGCCCCACTCACCTCTACCCAAGGCTCCAGTCAGTCTGGAATCACAGCCAACAAATCTTCTCAATCATCCACCGATTCTTCCAGTGCTGCACCTGTCGTGTCTACAAGCTCAACTTCAGGTGCCACGGGAAGGTGGCAGGTCTCTTTGTACAAAATACTTACAACTGCACTTTTTACCGGCATAGTATATATCGTTTAGGTGGTAAATTGACTCCACCCATGCTTACCTTTTCCACAATCCTAAGTCTAATGCGCTCCTCGGGTAGAACAATGGTAATCCCGGATTCTAACTTGTTGATAGCAACAGCGGATATACAGAAATCTCTGTCCATTTTACTTCTACTAAGACATTTCACTGGTAAAGTGCATGCATTACTAGCATTTAATTCAGTTCAGGATTTCCAAGATAGGTTGACGTTACTCACAGTAATAACAGTAGGTTCATCACGTCCAAGGTATGCCTTCAGCTTGCTAATATCAAGTGCAACGTCAATGAGACCCTTGAGCCCCTCCGAGGCATTCTTCTGAAGCTTAGCAGCACCAGCCTCTGGTGCAACATATCGCTCCACGTACATGCGCACAGTAGCACCATGACTGCCAGTGCCACTGAGGCGGAACACAACGCGAGAGCCGTCAGAGAATGTGATAACCTGTCCTTGGTTCTTCGAGACGGAGTGGTCAATGGGGTCCTTGTACTCGAAGTTGTACAGACTGGAGATGGTATATTTTTCGCCGGTCGAAGATGAGGTATGGGCAGTGTTGTTAAGGGAACCGGTCTCAAGAGCCTTGTTCAGGTTCGCAACCAGTTCATTGGCACCCTCCGAAGGAACTTCCTCATAGTCATAACGGCTAAAGAACGACCGACCATAGATATCGTAGAATTCGAACAGGAGGTCATTGATGCCGATCAACTTGTTGGGAGACTTCTTGTTTGCAGCAGCGAGAATATTCAACCAAGCTGTTGACCATCAGCTACTGCTCATTTTCATCGTTAGATTCATATTATCTTACCAACAATTGCCCACAGTCCATCCTTCTCGCGGATATGATCAGAGCCGGTTCCGAACGATTCCTCACCACAGATAGAGAGACGGCCAGCATCCATGAGATTACCAAAGAACTTCCAGCCTATATCCGTATTAGCATTGATAACAACATAAACTCTCCAGCCATACCTGTGGGTACCTCGAAGTACTCCAGACCTTTCTTCTTCGCTACCAGGTCAATAGCCTTGCTTGTCGGCATACTCCTTGCCAATCCTTTGACGCCTCCCTTCTTGAAGTAGGGAATAACATCTGCCCAATGGGCAATAATGGCCACTGAGTCTGATGGAGTGACGAAAGCACCCTTTCCGTAAATCATATTTCTATCACCATCACCATCGCTTGCTGCACCGAAGGCGATATTGTTCTTTTCGACGGCGTCCACTAATGTGTGTGCGTATGTCAAGTTGGGATCAGGGTGTCCTCCTCCGAAGTCAGGAAGAGGGACGCAGTTCTGTACTGAGGATTTGGAAAGCTTTAAGGTATCCACCAAGATTGCTTGGGCGTAAGGGCCTGTAACACCATGCAAACCATCGAAAAGAACGCCGAAATCCTCTCGATGTTCATCGAGGAATGACTTGATGAGAGGGAAATCGAAGATCTCCTCGAGAAGCTCAAGATAGTCGGTGACAGAGTTTATAATCAAAACTTCAGAGGGTCCGTATTCGGCTTTGCCGACTTTGCTCAAGTCAACCTGTTGACTATTTTAGTCTCTTTCGAATAACAGAGAAATCAACGGCATACAGCAGGAGCCTCGATGACTTTATACGACTTGATGGTCTTAGACTTCTCGTAAATCTTGTCTGTTACGTTTTCAGGAGCTGGACCACCATTGGAAACGTTGTACTTGATACCGAAGTCGTTGTTGGGTCCTCCAGGGTTATGAGAGGCAGTCAGGAGAATACCACCGTAGGCCTTATACTTGCGAATGACATTGGACGCAGCAGGTGTCGAGAGAATGCCATCCTTTCCAACAATGAACTTCTTAACACCATTGGCGGATCCGATCTTGAGGATGATCTGAACGGCTTCTGGTGAGAAGTAGCGACCGTCACCGCCAATGACGAGGGTTGCATCTTTAGCGTCGATGGAGTCGAAAATGGCTTGAACGAAGTTCTCTGTGTAGTGCTATGCTAAAAGTTAGCATATATCACTATATTATCATGTTAGATAGCGTACTTTCTGCTGGAACACCTTCACGCTGGCAAGAGAAATAATCAATAACCCCTGTCTAACGCAATGATGATAGGGGGGCGTGTGCTCACCGTTTTCTGAGGCCTGAAGTACCAGGCTTCTGACCATCATAAGGCTCAGTAGTGATATGTTTGACTTCAAAGGACATGGTGATAAGACGTGGTTTAGGGAGAGGGTTAAGCAAGTAGGTCCAAAGGTCTACTTATATCGATTTCCAGTCTGAGTTTATGATGTCAGATCTCTGGCACGTGATCGTTCCGTTCTCGTCCACTCGTCTTCGTTTCTTCTTCACTGCTCAGTCCAATTCTTCTCAATCGCCAACCCTTCAGGCCTCAGGTTCTGAATTTTACTCTGTTCCAACGTCGAGACTTTCCTATCCTTTATTTTTTCTCCATTATGAATCAAAGACCACTTCGACTCTCGAGGCTCTAGTCGATATTCATGTCTGGCCTCTCGTCAGGGTTTTGTCACGTTCGCAGGCCGTTCTACTTCATACACGTTCGTACGCAGAATAAACCGATAAAGCTACTTATTAGATCAGTGATCTCGGAAGAACACTGGAATCGCCTCGGACCGAAAATGTCGAAGGGTCTTTCTGCATTATTGCCTTTGCGCATGCTGCCTCCCGGAAATAACACTTGCTCCCTTGTTATCTGATCTATATCCAACATCCCTATCAGACGCTGAACAGATCTACGAGACGATTATGCACGACAGTAAAAGAATAACAACTAGACAATAGTACTACTATAAGTAAATTATACCACGGAATTAATAAGTAAGCATCTAAAGAATGAATGATTCTGCCCAATGTCGAATTACAGGTTCTCCACGCCGGTGGAACTCAAAGCGCTGAACATCCCGAGAAACAATCATAGCATGTGAATTCCGTACATCATTAAAAATGCTAGTTCCTTTTGAATAGGTAGTGTATTAAGCCAATTAGCAATCTTTCGTTGATCGGATGAAAGTATAGGATGCGCAGGTTTTGGTTTTCCTGATTTTTCTTGAACTTGATCATCCATAAGCTCGACGACTGCTTCTTCCACTTCTCGCTCAATATCCGCGAGAATGTGCACTAACCGTTGCTGACTCGTCTCTTCTTTCTCCAAAAGTTGAATACGGGCTCGTGATGAACGTGTCGCAAGAGAAAAACGAACAATAATCAGAGATACTAGTACGGGAATTAGGAGGGGTAACGATGCATATAGCGCCTGTGATGAGTAGCTGCATTAGTTGTTGCCGATATTTATATTAGGAATTAGATTTACAATGTTCAATGGGAAGCGGAATTGAAGGGGAGGCGGAAAGAAGGAGGGCCGCTCCTTATACTTTCTAAACCAAGTGGGCGATAAAATAATAGGCTTTGAGGGTGAAGGAGGAGGGTGTTCTGGAATTTTGTACGATCTAACAAGCGTATTATAATTCACATCGAATTCTCTAAAAATCAGAACATACATACTATGTCAGTGATGAAGATGAATAAAAGCGAAAGAATACTAACAGCTCTATTCCACTCGTTTCATGTTTAACAAAAGGATCATTAAGTTCTATTGCGGCCGTGCAATATGGTACGGTACGATCATTGACACTATAAATATGATCAGTATGTTTGCAAGGTGCAAAATAAAGCAGCTTACGCATTGGCATATATTCGAATGTGTTTAAACAATGAAAGAGCTTGATAGAAAATTCGATCTAAAATTCTTTAGAACCTTCTCAAGTAATATGTTGCTGAAGACCTACTAGGATCTGCCATTACTATCAAAAGTGGACGGCCATTTGGCGACCATTTATCAGCGCAGTAAAACTGCTCTCCTGTACGTGAAAGAAGTTTGGGACCTAATGAAGAGAATACCGAAGATATAAATGAAGGGTAACGGGGAAGCCCTATATGTGGTGTGGCAATCGTATTGAAATTCACGGGAATAACATCTGCGAAGAATCCTTGCTGATGCAGAACGCTTAAGAAACCAAGTTAAGTTGTGGAACAAACACAATTACATAAAATAAACTTAAGACATACCCAACGAGGTATCGAGCGACCAGCCCGCCTAAACTGTAACCAGTTACCGAGAAACGAGTGACTTGCTTTCCGTCCTTTTCCAATTCTTGGATTTTGTCTCTAACCTCTTGAGCAACTCTTTCGCCTCCCCAGTCTATGCCATCGTAGGTGGATTCTTCGCTGTTAGTTTCTGCAAGAAGAATCTCAAGCTGGATTCCATCTGCGCTTGGGTTTTCGTACGTCTCACGAGCGATACGATGAAGCTCTGCAAGATGGACAGGATGTCCCCACATGCCATGAATGAGAACGAGTAGATGAACAGAAGACATTTAGATGGTTAGCTTAGAACAATAAGACAAGAAACGAGACAAAAAGCGCACGGGAAAGGTGAGGCGACGGAGGACAGTGACAGGTTCGGTATTATATACGGGCTGCGAGAGTGTGCCATGAGCATTTGGAGAGTTGTCCGGTCCTTGAGAAACGCATGAGCGGCACTGCAGCCGATCTCAGATCAATCATTCACATAAGACCCTCCGCAGCCAACTTACTGAGACGCGCGTACACCTCTGCCGTCGACATAATAACAATGAAATCTCTACACTACCGGATTCACTCATGTCAATCACGTAGTCAGACTACATAATTCTCCGCCCCAGTTTTCATCCCGCCAAAACTGCCACTAAATTATTCAAGCTCAAAAATTCATTTTGTGCAAGACCAATTAGTCTTTCGCGGATGCTGTGTAGTCTTCACATGACCTCAGCATCGTTCTCGCCTACAATCATTATTGTCCATTACCGTTCATTGGAGATTCAATAATTGGAATGTGGTACTTACATGCTAGTTCATCCCACACAAACGGCTTGTTGTCTTCCTGACAGGATGTCCATCTTCAACGTTGCACAGCAATACAAAGAACCACTGCTATATGAAAGGTCACTATCGCGACAAAGGTTGCATTACTTTCTACTTTCGAGGCAACATAATAAAGACCTGCTGAGCCTCTTAATGGACATGCATTCAAGTCCTTCTCAAGCATCCCCCCTCTCCCTACGTCGAGACACACCGTGATATCTTTCACTGCAAACAGCAACCATCTTTTAGTTCACATACAGGATAAGGAATGTCAAGTATTCTGGCAAATGATAAAAATAAGTTGGAGCTCAGGCGCTTAAATAATCAACACAGTCAGTCAACTTAAATATTCTCTATGATCTGTCTTGACTCTTATATTCTGCTAGGACTGATTATTGGTCTACGAGACATATATATACGTTCTGCTAATGATAGATTGGTATACAAAGATAATTGGGAGAAGACAGGTGAAATTTGATTATTCATCTTCCTATATGAGTTGGGTTTGAATGCTTTATACATCATAGTTAAAGAGCATGCCCTAGTTTCAGGGATAAGGCTTGGTCCTCGAGCCCACATATACATGGATGCAGGCCGTAGACAATTGGTAAGCTGCATTCTTGGGTGTGTGGTCTGATGTAAATCTGTAATAACATTATAATAGGAGCGACATGGTTATATTGAATTCATAAATGATGATTGTGAAGTGGTTCAAGTAACAAAGAAATGGGAAAGAATGTAATTTGTCTAGGTTTCTTGTCAATACTCAACTGTTTCTGACTAGATCTCACTTCAGAGTGGAGGAGATTAATATTGAGGTCTCGGGACTGTGTGTAGATGCTATTACATTTTTGCAGGTTTTCTGTCTGTGAGGCGAAAGTTCTCAAAGCTCAAAGCTTTAACTCGCAGAGAGGTGAGGACTTTTATTGTTTAAACTAACATAGTTGATACTTATCATTATAATTTCAGCTGGAGAATGAGAACCGGAAGCTCAAGCAAGAGAACAATAGGCTTCTGCAACAGACAAAAGCTTCTGACCATGCAAACCGATTGGAGTTCGGGATTCAAACAGTATTTGATCATGACATTAGTACAGAGTATGTTCTATCCCTATCATCCGACCATGTAACACTCTTTTTTACTATGATTTTCCAGTGTTAATGGTAATATGCCAAACATTTTAATTCGGACTTCAACTGTTGGACACGGCAGCATAAACAATGTTTTGGTGAAGTGTGTTTTATTCACTTTCAGAAACTTGCATTTCGCTGATCAAAATATCTGTAGTACTGGTACACCACTTCGAAAATCGGCATCTATCAATAATCCTGCAGCATATCCCAGTCCACCTGTTACTCCAGCCAGCCGCGACAGCTCTCCAGCCCAAGAGGTGGTCTCTCCCGTTACACCCAAACGAAACCCCCCAAGTATATGCCGGAGTCCAACCCCATTTTGCGGCTTCGACGACGACGACTCTCCGATGCTTTATGAAGACAGCGCTAGGACATCTGTTGCAAGTCTGAACGGTAAGTACCATGCTTGCGAAGTTATATTTTACCGACACATTTAATAGAACCCAGCACTTCGCGACCACTTGATGAATCGAAATTGAATGGCCGGTCTCGAGTTCGTTGCAAATTTCCTGGATTATTTATAAGAAAGACTAATAGTCTACCAGTTCCGCTTTTCATTCCCATTCTCACCGATGGCACTTTATAAAGCATATAAGGCCAGAGATGCGTACAAACGTCAGGCTGTAAAGGCATGTAACCTAGTGTGTACCGGGAAATTTGCTGCTGATAATGTCCCTAGTCCAAAGCTGACCTACGAAAGGCAAGTGTCAAGGTGAGGGAGTTAGCGGCAGAGTTGGAGATAAAGGATCGGGCGATTGAAGACCTGAGTGCGAGAGAAAGATCGTTATTGGCTCAGCAATCTGAAGCTTCTCCGTTGATCCAACAGCTGTTTGCGTTGTATAGGCAACATTGACATTATGTATATTATAACAACGTAGGCGCCGTTGTTCACAGTGTATTTCGGAGTGAGCCAATCAGAACACTGTGATCAACTTTGTTGTTTATTATCAGACCTAAGCCAGGAGGAACATCGATATTACAACACACATTAAATTAAGTTACGATATATGTATATACGACCTAATACCCAAGGAGAATATAGCATAGTACTATTAATATCCAATCGTCTACAAGCCTATAAACATCCCATTCCAGCATAGAGTTAATACATAGTGATATTGAATCATAGTCGTGAGGATCGTTCAAGAGGAAAATAATTGATGATTATATGGCTAATATGGTAAGGGTATATAGAACCATGAACATAACTGTTCAGAGCGTTGTTGGCGAGTTCTGAACTCGCACGTTTTTGGGAGGGGTTAAAGTTGGCAAAGCTGGGATTGCCTAACACTGCGTCTTCGCGCGTTGACAAAAACGAAGTCACGCGCGAGCATAGAAGTACGTTGGTGCTTTCTCGTCGCTCTTGTTACGATTTTCCATGCGCGAACAAGGTGACGTTCGAGCTGTTTAGCGTAATTGGGACGACAAGATGTTCTAATTGAAGCGTTAGTCGCGAAAGGTACTTAGGCTGTGTGAAGGTTAAACGTTAAATACCTTTTGAGGTCGATATCAGGGAAAGTCATTGAAAAGGTGAATCACGAAGAAGAACGGTAGTCATATCAGTGATAAGTTGTGGTATGTCGCAGAAGCACAGAAGGGCTAGTAGCGGAGAACAGCTGAAGTCGTAATAAGTCTTAGGGAGCAGCCAGTGCGATATACGTATGAAGTGTGGGGTATCTAGCAAAGAGACGAATAGCAGATGGTATTAAGTTTAAGCAATGAGACGGATCCTGATCGAGCTTTGTACCTGGACAGGGCAAGCTTATGTAGGATTCTTGGGATGCATTGAACAATGAATACCTGTTGAATGCACATGCTATAATTGTGCAAGTTGGAAACGACCATTGTTCTGTAACTGATAACTGCGGGCTTGCAGTGGACGGCGCAAATAACAAAACAAAAGAGATGAAACAGTGATTCACACAGTGCAATTGTAAGACAACAGTGTGCGATACTACCTTGTACTCGGACAATGGCACATCCGTTTGCTGCTATTTACATTCGTATTATTAACCTCCTAGCAAGTTCAACACCTCCTTACAGTAACCCTCTCTCAATCTACCTCTAATTAACAATCAACAGACTCGGAAGTTCCGCAGGTGTGATAGGGTGTTGGTGGGTGGAGGTTGTGTTGTAGACCTATTGAGGGGTTAGAGCGAAAGGGAATGAGCGAAGAAACGATTGTCTCCCTCATCCTTTCCACTTTCTCTTCCGATGTGCTCTCACCATACAACACAGCCTTCTCCTTTTGCTTTTCTACACTAGCTCAGCTTACAATCCAGTATCTGGACGTTGTGCCTATGTTACTCTCCCATTAGCTCACCCACTTATCGTTCGACCGTTCTTGGCTTTTAATTACTTCTATGGCATTCTCTATGGTGACTGACTCATAGGCAACTGGGTGCTGCTGTCACCCATGAGCTCAGGTGAGGAGCATCACATTTTTATGTCTATGCTTGATATTTTATATATGGTACCCGCACCTCCATCTCATAGGTTACGCTATCATCTTTTTCTCCGTTTAAATGATCGGAAGTCATTGTCACTGCATCTTGTTCCTGGTTCTATCTGCTTCTTCGTTGCCTCGTGTTCTGTTCTCTGCGTGTAGCTGGCCCAGCTATTTACCAGGTTTTTGCTACAGGCTTTCTTAAAAGTCTTGCATCATTAGCCGCTATCGACGCTCCCTCGTTCTGTTATGATTCGCATTTCTTGTCGTTTGCTTGTTTATGCTATTATCTGTGCACTCATGTTGTGTGCTTGTTCATATTGTTTATTGTCTGCTCCGTGTGCATCTCAAATGCCTTCGTTTGCGATGTGGCTGATCATCTCGTTCCTTCCTTCATATGTGAGGAGCGCCATAGCGCTGTACGTATGTAACTGACAATGTGCACGTATATAAGTCTGGTGTAGATCTGTGACCACCTATTATTCCTGTTTCCTACTAAAAAGTACAAGTCTACTTTTGAGTGTATCGGTATGTCAGTCTAATTACATAAACCTATATGTGGCCACATGCTATTCGTCTGAGTCAAATGCGAACGTTCGCTCGTAACTTAGTATATATTAGCTATATCCAGGAAATAATAATTTACAATGTATACATGAGGCTCCATATTTATAACATTCATTATGGCTTGTCTTGAATCGTTTCAAGTGTTTTGGACCATTGTACAACTGTCGGATGCGCTTTAACCTGAGGTAAATATCGTCGTCAGTTTGCTCACAGCGCATTACAGCGAATACGCGTACCTTGTTTGGATCAAAGTTCAAAACCTGGAGACCTTCCAGAGATGTAGCTCGAGATAGAGCGACGTAAGCTTGACCTGTCATAGCCCATCAGTTAATGTAGATAGAAATTCTGTGACCAGGACGTTATACCTTTCTCGAAAACTTTTCCTAGATCGACCTTCACTCGTTCCAGTGTCTGTCCTTGAGATTTATGAATGCTCATAGCCCAGGATAAATCAAAGGTAACTAAGATAAAGGACTTCAGTCAGATAGGTTGAAACTCGAAGCTCACATACATACCTGTGTCCTGCTAAGTTGTACCTCTCCGTTTGGTAGTTCAATTTTCCAGGTCTCCGGAAGTACAAGAACGGTTCTCCTCCCACCATTGGGCAAAATAAACTCTACGACAGGGTATTCTAGTGATGAGGGCACATTTGCTGAGGATTTGGCCTTCCCAGCTGCTGTTGTAGCTGATGAATTGCCGCCCACTATAGCACCAGGATCTGACCTAGCACCATCTGGATCCACAGCATAACTTGCGGCGTCGACAAACCCTAAGACACGACCCATGCTGCCATTAACCAAAGTTTCATCCACATTTTTAATTAACATCACTTGAGCGTCAACGCGAAGAGTTAGAATTTTCGGCGCCATGAAATTGGCTAGCATCTTTTCTCGTTGCGCAAGATCCTGAATAGTACCCCCGTCTTGTGCTCCGTATCTTTTCTGAGCTGTTTCAAGGCGGGTCATACGAGTTGAATTGGATCTCTCCACGTCTTCGCGACGGGGGAACCTGAAAAGATATTAGCTACTTTAGTTCATAGCATGCACTGAGGACATTCACAGCTCTGTCGATCCCAAACCATCGTCGTACTGGATTTCTCTGGAAAGTTCCCTGAATCTCCGAACAGATGCTGCTGATAAATTACCAAAGCGCATCTCGTTCAGCATGTCCACAAATTCTATTTCGAAGTTTTAGCTAAAAGTAGGCATGCATTTAGAGAGAAATTCACCTTGGTCCCTCTGCCTAAATACTTTGGTAAGGTTAAATGTTCGCTTAATGGTCTGGTTCCAGAAGGCGGCCTCGAAGGCGAATTTCACTTGACCACTGCCCTTTGTAACAGGTGGCAATTGGAAGAAGTCTCCGGTGACGATAACCTGCAAGAATAATGATAAACATCAGTAATAGCTATACAGTAATGTCGTCCCACTTGAATCCCGCCGAAGGGCGTTAAATCCTTCCTTAATATACTTCCAATTGTTGCCAGTTTGTCGAATAAATCACCGTCGACCATAGATACTAGAGAATGTGAGCCCAAGATGTTCACAAAATCTAAGATGAGATTACCTTCATCGATGATTAGAACCTTTGTTCTTGCCCACCGGGCCATTGCTTTCCTGTTCTTTCGGATCTTCGTTGCCAGTTGTTCTGCACTTTCAGTGCCAAGTCCTATTCCTGCAAAGGAGTGAATGGTGACCCCGCCAATATTGCATGCAGCAATGCCTATGCGAGGGTATTAGTCGAATATCTTATCACTGTTGGACTAGGTTTACCAGTCGATGCCGTAATTGCGACGGCATCTGAACTCTTTATAAACTTTTTGCGAAGCGACTTGATAATCTCTCTTAAAAGAACGGACTTTCCGGTACCTAAGTGGATTGACTTCGTTAATCATGCCAAAGATTGAAGAGGGATTGACAGACCAGCGCTACCAGTGTAGAACACACTTTCCCCATCCTGAACAAGCTTTAAAATCTGTGTCTGCTCTTGACTCAGGAATACGGTGGCCACTTTGGACTTGTTAGATGAAATCACTGGTAAGGAGGATACAGCCTGAGCGGCATTAGTAGAGGAGCTATCGGATGATCGGGGGGCTTGAAGCTTGGAGTTAAAGCTTGAACTGGAAAGAGAATCTTCTTTCCAGCCCTGGGGTAGTTGCCTTGGCTTTTTAGGAGGGTGCGTGCTGGTAGAAGATAAAGAGTCAGGTGTGGCGCGTTTATTCAGAGCTCGAGATTCCTCCAGCGGTTTCGATTTGGGTTTACTCGGCAGCCCTGCAAGCGCATCCTGGATATCTTTGAGGCGTTGTTCAGGCCCAGTAAGTTTTTTACGTGGTGCGTCCCCAGTCCCAGGAGGTGTGGGTGGCCAGGTAAGTTCCTGTGATGATTTGGGTTGCGACACGACGGAAGATTCTGACCAATTGCGTTGGACGGATCCGAGCCCTGACTGAACTGCCCTGGGTTTAGACATGATATCGGGGAATAAGAAGTAAGGAAAGAAAGCGGGACGAAAGATTCTCCTCAGCGGAATATGTCCTGCTGGTGAGCTGAGCTCTACGATGACCGTGAGAATTGACGCGAAACTCAAGTCACGTGTAGCGCGTCAGATCGTGTCGCGCCGTAACAACTATCGCAATCTCGACTTCAGTACTTCAGTGGTTCCACTTTCAATTTAGTCCTGAGGGGTGTGTGTGTGATTAAGGTCCTACATTAGTATCCATGTAAATATGTATGTAATGTGGCTATCTAACTACTCTATCATCATAATATGTATGTACTTTTAAATATATGCGCGTGCGCTTCTCCGGGCCATCTAAAAAAGTCAGCAAGGATAGCACATTCACAAATTGAAGTCAACGCACCTCAACCACCTTCCATCCGCCTGTCAACTCGTTGTTGAGCTCTTCTTCTACACGTGTCACAGCTGCATAATACGTGCATTGCTCCACCTTACTATCAGAGCCGACAACTATTTCGCGGGTCTTCGCATTTCGGAACAGCAGCACTTCTTGGGTAGAAAACTGAATCACGAATATGGGAATATCGTTCTCCAGAATTTTACCGTCTGACACCTATCAAGGCATTAATAATTAGGTTCATGGAGCACATTATGAACATACATCAACTTGTCTGATATCTAGAACTTTACTGTCGCTTATTAAACCTTGACGAAGATAGTGCTCCATCGTTGCCCATAAGACATTGTATGTCTAGTTTAAGGCATCTAGTCAGATTCTGAGTTCCAGTTCTTAAGACAGACTCACCGCCTCACTACACCATGCCTTTAATGCCTCCTGATCGGCGGATAGGTACGCATCAACTACCTCGGGAACGATGTATTCCCTCAATTCCCTTTCAAAGCTTTCTCGAGTAAAAGTAGGGTCCAAAATCTTCATGAGACGTTGAACTTGAGCGGTCTCATTTTCGTCGAACCAAGAACCGATGGTTTCCGTTACTGAGCGCACTGATAATACAACAGGATTTTCGGATTCATTGTATACTTGACGAAGCTCAGAAAGCTTGCGGAACACTGGGTTGGTTTCCTTCATTCGATTCCATGCCTCTTGACGTGGCGAATCCTTATGTAGGACAACGGCCTGGCCTGCACTGCATTCAGGTTTAGAGAAGTTCTTGATGGATGAAAAATGAACAAACTCAGGATCAGCAACAACTCGGCGTGGTCCCAGCCCAGCACCTCTCCCAGCTTTCTCTAGTCGCTTTTGCCTTCGTAAACGACGCTCCTCCTTTTCCTCGAATCCTGCATGCTTGGCACTACCGCTATCGTCCAAAGCATCGATTAAAGTTTCAGATAACGCCTTGTACGCTGCGGTATTTCGTATAGGTTCTGTAGACTTCTCGATTGTAGATGACACAGCGGCTGAAGCCCGCGAAATCTTGCGGCAGCAGTGAAAACAGCGTCTCAAGAAAAGATAGCAATGAAGCTTACAGCCCGCATAACTTCACTTTCTTCCATGGTCCGAAGTGCTTCAGAGACGGCATCACCGACCTTGACGCCTGTCTTCTTCAACTCCTCAGCAGCGGCACGTAGCTTTGGATTTTCTTTTATACTGGAAGCAAGCTATATGACAGTGTCAACACTGGAGTATAGAACAAATGATTATTTACCCTAGCACGCTCATAGGCTGCTCTAGCTTTTTTCAGCGCCTCTGAATCCTGGAATTTGTCCACATCACCCTGGAGTTGCTTAACATTATCTTGCAACTCTCTGTTTTTTCTCAGTTCTTCCTTAAGAACATCAACGAACGTTTGGAATGGAGACTTGGGAAGTTCATCGCGACGGGGAGAAGATGTATGGAAAGCAGACGCTTGTATCCGGAACGGAGTCGTACGAGAGGTAATACGAGGCTGGACTGCACGATTTCGCATAGAAGAGCGCACAGCAAGACTTCGAAGGTTCCTGGGCAACATTGTAACAAAATAGAAAGTATGAGGATGACGAAGAGGTAAAATGTTGAAATAAAAGGAATATACGCTGAGCTGAAGAGCTGAGCGGACTGAGACGAAGTGTGGATCCTAATTTCGACCACACCCGATCAATTGAACTTTTCCCAAATTTTCCATCACGTGAAATTCTCAAAAAACTTGGCGACAACAGACGCGTTAAATAAGTAAAGTAACTAGTACTTACTACTTCAAAGTTAGTATATACTTATACGAATTTGCCAAGTACCATTAATCAAATAATATAATTAATAGTCGATACATATCTCGTTCAACGTAATTACACTAATAAGTCTTTCCCCAACCGCTTCGGATGTAGCATTTGGTTCAGCATCACAATAATATTACTGTAACTCAGTACTCGTACTCAAATTCAAATTTCACGCACAAAAATACTACGTACTAGTATAAGTATACTTACCACTAAGTACCAGCACGGAGCAGGTGTACGCCTGTGTTTGTTTTACTTTTGTATTCATGTCGTCATGTGATCCACCAAAAAGCGACGACTCCGACTGGACTCCGAGTAGTACATAGCGCATCCTGCCTGTCACCTAGCATCATCGACATCGACGAGCTCTGACTGAGACCCAGGCTGATTTCCTTCCTGCACAATTGGATACCGGTCCCATACCCACTCATTTGTTATGGGTCAAACTCCTTCGCGCGTCGATGCCCCTTCAACTTCTAGTGGGTGCCCTGTTCCGCACCACCCAGCACCAGCACCACCTGCCCAATGTCCTGTACCTCATGATCCTCCTGCCAAAAAGAATGCAGAATGTCCAATAGACCATTCCTCTCTGAATCCCCTCAACCAAATGCCCAAGCTTGATCAAAATATGGCTCCGAATCAGTCAACAAAGTTGCCCACGGACCGCACGGAGTCTTCTATTCCTCGAGACACGTCTTCGAAGTGGGAATATCCTTCACCGCAGCAATTCTATAATGCGCTGGTTAGAAAGGGTTGGGAGACTCCAGAGGTTCACGTGGAGACTATGGTTGATATCCATAACTTCCTGAATGAACAAGCATGGGAAGAGGTCAAAAAATGGGAGAGGCGACGAAATAGGTGGGCCAGTGTGAAAGACGAGAATTGGTCTGAACTCATGCAAAAATACAATTATTTCTGTTTAGTGACGAGGAGCTTCATCTTGCGCGATTCAAAGGAAGGCCTGGAGAGTTATCACCAAAAGCAAGATTTTGGCTTTTTGCGGGCTGGCTTTTGCCATCGAGATTCAAGTGAGTCTTGCTCTTCTCGAAGGAGATAAAGCCAACAAATTCCATAGCGCCGAGCCACCTTTCGATCGTCACGACTGGATTGTTCGACGGGCTAAATCTGGCGAGGAGGTTCGATATGTGATCGATTATTATTCAGCTCCTCCAGAGCCTGATGGGTCTCCGGTGTTCTCGCTGGATGTCCGCCCAGCACTTGACAACTTTGGAAATCTGAAGGATAGAATTGCCGTTGCCACTGAAGAGGCATGGGCGAGTTATCGTGATGACAAGCGACCTCCTCACTCGGACTCTTCAAAGCGTAGTTCCTGACCTCCAATTTGATTTTACTACAGCACAGTTATCTTATTATATGCCGATAGAGAAAGCACATACAGAACATGTAATTTTTCTTATAAGTATTCATTTTCAGGAACTGATGTTCACATCGGCAGCATATACATGATTCGCATACTTTTATCTATGGTCTAATTACATTTCAATGGAATGTCGCTTTAATCTTAATCCCATCTCACTAATTTCGTTTGATAGAAAGAATGAGAGAATTTATTATAAACTATAAGTTTCTGTCCAGGCTAAATTCAGTTGTTGGCATGTTGTCTTCCCTTCCTCATAGACAACGCTATCAGACGCTATCTCAGTTCCCCAGCCTGAGGATTCTCTTGTACTAGTTGTGCTGATAGCAGAAGATACAGGTGTTATTGGTGCCATGCACCTGAAATTTTCTATCGGCTCTTCTCGGCCGTCGACACTGCGCTTGTCGTTTCTCAGCTTGAGTTCGAATGCGGGTAAGTTCCTTTCACGAACTTATAACAAACATTACTTGAAAACGGTCCCGCTGTTCCTTGTAGCAGATTTAATCCACGTGTCCGAGGTTTTAAGCCATCCAAAGTCCTTGATCACCGAGAAATAAAGTAACATCAAGTGCTGGACCCTACTGGACCTTGGTTGTATCCTGCTGTATCGTGCAAGTATCGTGGCAAGACCTTTCTCCATTAAATGTTTTTAAAGACCTCATGACTAAAAACCAAGACAAACGGACGGGAGTTACTCTCGACCACGTTTATTCCACATGGTTCGTTCCGAGCGTCGGTCTGTGTCGGTTCTCGCTGAGACATTATTTAGGCCCAGGAACAGAGTCAATTTCCTGGTGTACACATGTACACATAGTGATCAGCTCTTTCGTGAACAGGGCCGTGCTCCATCTCCTTCCATTTCCCAAAGATTTAACTCACGACTAACTCCAATAGAATATGTGTTTCAGTCATGTAGTCTTCGATCAAACGAAGCCCTGTAAAATTGCGCCTACATATGCCAGCGGGGTGAGAGATAACCTATCATGGAAAATCATTCTAATCATCATATATAAGCATTCAACTTTGGAATTTAGGAGGAGCCAGCAATAGGCACATAACGAACGTCCCCACACCGAGACTGGGGTATAGCTGGTATAGGGTGGGGTTCTCTTTAGTTTCTCCAAGCCTCTGTAGTTCCGTATGGCCTCTTGAAGGTGCTGTTCCCCGTGGGGGTTATATATCGACGAGAAGACCTTTCAGCCAACATCTATAGTTTTGAAGAAGCAGCACTACACTTTGAGTGCCCTGCATTCGATCAATGACAGCATGACGGAGTATTCTGTGTTTATGGTGAACCGTCATCATTGCCTGTCTACTACACTTTCCTACCTTTTGATTGCTCCACGTCTATAAACTAACATAGTAGAATTTGACAAGTCAGCTACCGTATCTCATTCGGATGTGATCAGATAGCTACCTGCGGTATAAATGATTTATACCGCAGGTAGCTATCATATCTTTCATCATATCGGATGCTATTCGGAATGATAACTTTTGTAGAATGAATGCACACCAAAACCTACCAAAACCCAATAACTAGGCGGTGATGAAAAGTACATATTTGCAATACAGGGAATTTAGAAGTGAGCAGTTTCAGCTTTGATCTCTGTTGATACTAATAACTATGATGTGCGATGTGATACAAATACTACCTGTATTGGTTAAATTTACTTGCGTACCTACAATCACCTAGTAGCAAAATCCCATACGTAGATCTTGGTGTATTTTTCCTGAATTTAAAGGCTTATGGAATCTACATAAAACGGTCAACGAGTCTGCCAAGCAACTATTTGGAATTTCGCACATACCATGCTATGTCCTTGACGTCATCTGATTATTTAAAATACCCGGACTCGGAGCGGAGTATTCTTCGTGATAGCGCTCATCTCCTCGGTGAGCGATATATTTTATGTACTTATGTCACCCATGAAGAAATTATGATTTCATGCTTTGGTACGCCGCGGTTAGTCGTAGTAACGTCATCATACAGTAGTACTTATACATATCTCTGTCGATTTATTACGCGTAAAAATAATCTATGAATGCGTAACACATATGTATGTAGCGGCCAGCCAAGAGGGCGCCAAAAAGGTTGCCGTAACGATTTCCTGCCCTGACCCCTCCTGATCCTGTGGTAAAGTAACATACTGCAACTCCTTTCTGATTAAATATGTAGGTGACTACTGGTACTCTCGAATAATTTTAAAAATTCTAAACCGTAGATGATGGACGAGCGGCCATGGCACGAGGTTCGGGGTAAGTACCTGTGTGGTCGTGAGTACCAGTGATGTCCTGATTGTTGGCCTTCATGTTCCACAAGCTAGCGAGAAGGCAACGTAGTAAATGCCCAGCTTAACCACGATAAGGCCTAAAGGAGCCTTGGCAACCATTTCAAATTTGAACATCTACGCAATATTTATGCTGAAGCCAGATGCTGAGAATAATGTAATAAATACTAGTATGTAGTACCAAGGGAAAACAACTTGGCTATGTGGTGGCAGCCTCGAGAAGCCATAAGATCCAAAGGAGGCCTAGCATTTCGGTACCGCAGTTCGTGAGGGGTCCGAGAGACAC
Organism: Cyathus striatus; assembly: GCA_025738555.1. Taxonomy (NCBI): domain Eukaryota; kingdom Fungi; phylum Basidiomycota; class Agaricomycetes; order Agaricales; family Nidulariaceae; genus Cyathus; species Cyathus striatus. Next base: position 3,267,536 of record JAOVFP010000013.1, on the reverse strand, counting down.
TTTGGAGACACCTAAAAGAGCCCGTGAAGAATAGACAACTTACATAAGTAGATAACTATTTCGTTAGAAATGCTTGGAATGAATAATGAAACCCTTAGACATCTGTTTTTGTCATGCGGCTCTAAATAAATCTACATAAAAACGATATGATGGAGAGACATGTCCAGTACCTGATTCAAAGGAGTTAGAGTTAGAGAAGAGACGACCGAAGGCATATTTGCCATGTATCGCCGCTCGTTCTGTTCACACGTGGGCTTTCCGATCTCGAAAAATCAAGCCAGTTTCTAGTGCAGCCTATTGAAGTGGTAATGTTAGTCCAGGTCAGTCGTGGTTACGTAATGGATTCAGAGAATGGATTACGATGGCCCAGGATGAGCAGTGGACGCGCCAGGATGACTTGCCCTATTTCCAGTGCAGGCACGTACCATGGGGTCGATCAAGCGGGGTGGTCCCCCTCAGTTCTTTTTGGTTCGTTCCCTCTTCCCCCACTGAAAAAAAAAAAGTTGATTGATGAATGAAGTTTAATTGACCATATTCTACCAAATACGGAGGCAGCTGAGTGACTATGAGTGATTGTAGAAAGTTAACGCGGACAAGGTCCGGCTGGCGGTCATGATCCGTCTCTAACGAGAGTGCAAAACAGGAGGATTTCTGCTCATTCCATGTGGGTGCAGTTCGAAAAATGATCTCAACCAATCCGCACCGAACAGCCGACGCATTTCCCGCCTTTTCCCAGCTCTCCTTCCCCTCTTCCCCTCTTCCCCCCGGACTCCAGACCCCAGCTGTCGACCATATGCACTTCTCCGCATCCGCTTTTCACGCTTGGATATAGACGTCGCCGAGTTCCGATGATTTGAAATTCTAGGCGGGTTTGAAATTTGAAAGAGCTTATTTTCTCCGAAAGCATGGCTATCCGCTATCTGCCTGCAGGGGAGAAGTGAAATGGGTGGTCGGTGGGCGGTCTTGGGTGATGCGGTGGGATGAACTCTGATGAACCGGGGGTATACCGCATAGAGAAATTCATGTGCGTGATTGACAGAGTGCAGTCCAAAAGGGGGAATGGCGGAAAGGGGCTAGGTTGTGTGGGGCTGATCGCGTGGCTCCGGCTGTTGAGTGTATAGGCGAGGTCTATTTTGCAAAGTATGAGCGATCTAATCGCCGATGGGATCTCTCGATTTCAGCATCCATATGCTCGTTTACAGATTTTGCCTATAAGAGCGGGGTCTCCTTCCCCTCATTTCCCCCACCCCCCACCCAGCCTCCACCTTCTTCTATTCATTTGCATTCTACCACTACCAGACAATGCCCGGAGGTCCAGCAGCTGGTGGTGATGGCATTGGTGCTAATGCACCCAAGGTTTGTATTTTATTTTATCCCCTTCTACTTCCTCGTCCTAATTGCGTCCTTTAGAATCAATTGGCCGGTATCCTTATGACGGGCACGTCTACCTCTGTTCTCTCCTATTCCCAATGTACTTACTCTCTCTTCTATTCTAGCGTTCTCTGCCTTCGGTGGTATCCTGTTCGGTTACGATACAGGTGTTATTAGTGGGGTCAAGGAAATGAAGTCGTGGCTCAGGACATTCGGTTTCGTGCAAGCAGGAACCACCACGGGCTACGCAATTTCTTCCTCCAACGAGTCTCTCATTGTCTCTATTCTCTCTGCTGGCACCTTCTTTGGTGCTCTCATCGGTGCTCCCACAGCAGGTTTGTCTTTAAGCTTCCCCTCATTGCTGTAGCCTGTTAACATTTTCCCAGATTACATTGGCAGAAAATGGGGCATTGTTTTCGCTTGCTTGGTCTTCTCCGTCGGCGTTGCAATGCAAACTGCTGCTACTGCTCTTCCCCTCTTCGTATGTCCTTCTATCCGCAAGTTTAGAGTTGATGTTTACCGTTTCTATTCAGGTTGTTGGTCGTGTATTCGCAGGTCTCGGTGTCGGTCTCGTCTCAGTCTTGATTCCCATGTATCAATCTGAGTGCTCGCCGAAATGGATTCGCGGTGCTGTTGTGTCTGCTTATCAGTGGGCCATCACCATCGGTATCTTGCTCGCCTCCATTGTCAATAACTCAACTCAGCATCGCGACAACGCGTCCGCATATCAGGTTCCCATTGCCGTCCAGTTCGTGTGGGCAGCTATTCTCGCGGGCGGTATGGTCCTTCTTCCAGAATCTCCTCGATGGCTTATCAAGCGTGGACGTGACGCCGACGCTTCCAAGTCTCTCAGTCGTCTTACGGGTGCTTCTCAAAGTGACCCCGCTATTGAGCTTGAGCTCGACGAGATCCGTGCAAACCTTGAAGCCGAGATAGCCCTAGGCGAAAGCTCCTACGCCGATTGCTTCAAGTTCACCAAGAACAAGATTGCTCTTCGTACTCTTACCGGTATCTTCATTCAGGCATGGCAACAGCTTACCGGTATCAACTTTATCTTCTACTACGGTACCACGTTCTTCCAGAACTCCGGCATCAACGATCCCTTCCTCATTTCTATCGCCACTAGCGTTGTTAACGTATTCATGACTCTTCCCGGTATGTGGGGTGTTGAGCGATTTGGTCGCCGTCGTTTGCTCCTTATCGGTGCTATCGGCATGTGTGTTTGCGAGTACATCATAGCAATTGTCGGTGTTACCGTCTCCGTCAGTAACATTGCTGGTCAGAAGGTTCTCATCGCATTCGTCTGCATTTACATCGCTTTCTTCGCATCTACGTGGGGACCGATTGCTTGGGTCATTACTGGTGAAATCTTCCCTCTCCAGATCCGTGCCAAGGCAATGTCTCTCTCCGTCGCCTCCAACTGGCTCTGGAACTTCGGTATCGGTTATGCTAGTAAGTTTTGTCTTTTTATTATTCAGGGGTGTGTTTTAATGATTCGCTTTAGCTCCCTACCTTGTCAACAAAGTTCCGGGGTCTGCTGGTCTTGGTTCTAAGGTGTTCTTCATTTGGGGTACAACCTGCTTCTGCTGTATCATCTTCACGTATCTCTGCATTCCCGAGGTATGTTTCATTCCATATAAATTGATATTAATCGATATTGACGAACTATTCTTTAGACTAAGGGACTTTCTCTCGAACAAATTGATCTCATGTACTCGCACACCACACCTGTGAAGTCTCTCGAATACCGCAGACAACTTCTGGCTGATGAACGTGCGCTCGAGCTCGGTGGATCACCTCTGGAGAAAGTTAACAGTCACCGCGAGGACAACGCATCTCACGAGAAAGTTTAATTTCTTTGTATCCTTTACTCGGGGCGATGGGGCGATGGAACCACTTTAGCACAACACTCTCGTCATTGATACAAAACCTTTATCCGCTCTATCTATACCCGTAGAACATCTCTATCAACGTGCTGATCCGTTGCCACAGATGACTACTGTAATCATTGGTTTTCTTTTGATGATCTTTCATGTATCTCTTACTACCCGCGATGACACTATCACGCATGTTCCACCACTATTTGCATTGATCCAACACAATAATATAAATGATTTTAAACACATTTACTGCGCGATTTATTCTATGAACTTAACTTAATGAAAGAGTTCGTTTAATCTTCACTATTTTTGAAAGTTAGGAGTTGATATCTTAGTTTCAACGATGTGATTATTACGGATGCTGAGTGTAATGATTTGGCAATCGGTGCCTGGTATGAGTTGACCGCCTACAGGGGACCTTCTCTAAGGTAAAGGAAGCATAGTGAAGCACATGCCATAGTACGGTATGAGTGATAACGATCAAGCCACGTAAGGTATATATGTTCGATGGGCGTTAGTTACTTCCTTCTCCGTATAGGAATATTTCCGGACGGAAACACCAACCAACCTCAACCCAACCTCAGTCAACCTACACCAAGTCGCCTCTTCCGAAAGCAGCACACCTTCTCCAGGGCCAGTTCCGGATGTCCTGCCTCTCAATCAGGGATAACTGTTCAATATTCAATCTTGACGTGCTTCGACTTCTTACACCGCGTCGCCCGTGCCTATGAATAACTCACGACTTACATCGCATCTTCTATTCACAAAGGATTTGTGAACAGTTCGTGGAATCCAGAGCATCGGAAGGATCCTGGTTTGACTGAAATGTTCTCTTGCAAGCGAGACACTTGACAGCGATGGAGAATGTTGTACATACTGTTTTCGGGCAGCAGGCAACTCCATGTTGGCGGCTTATGTCGAAGCCGTAACGGTATGATGCGGGGGCACAGTAGCGGTTACGGCATACTTTAACCGAAGCTCGGGGTGGAAGGCATCTCTTCAGGTGAAGAACTGAGCAAACGTCGCACCTGGTATGGTTTAAATTCCTGAGACCCTTCTAATCATCCTCTATACCTTTTCAATACTCTCTTCACATAAGGAGATGAAGAATGAAACATCTTAGCAGGAAATCGCCGCAGATGAAGTACTTCATAACGATTTAAAGAAGCAAACATGTGTCGTAACACAAGACTCGAGCTACTGTTACAATCTGTTTCAATTTCCTACTTAGAATTCATTCTACCCATAGCGCTGTCAGCGAGCACATGCTACATTCACGAATGATAAACCAGCCGCGTACATTACTTGTGGCCCTGTCAAATCATCCATCAGCACGTATCTCACATGCCAAGATTCTCTAAAATTATCTTGACACCCCAAGCACCCGGGTCTGCGACCTGTTCGTCCTTGAGGCGACTGCCCTCAACATAGGCGCTCCTCCCCGCTTTGGCGTCGATGTTTTTGGTTTCCTCAGCGGCTTTACCTGCGGCCTTTGTGGCGTCGTCAAACTTATAATTTTTAGTAAAGGCCTCAATAAAAGCTGATAAGGGATCTACAAGCGTGCGCGAGGGAGGTCGAGCGCGCGTGTAGCTATAAAGTTTCTCTAATGCAGAGGAAAGCGTTTGGCCCCACATCTGCGGGGTGATGGAACCACGTGGAGCACCGCTCGCCTGTGACTGAATGCCTTGTGCAAGCCCGGAGAAGAAGATGCTGCAAGCCAATGAGATAATGGAGGTTAGTAGTTGGCAGTGAAGAATATGATCGGAGTAGATGATGTATATGCAACATGAAATAAATTGGTACGTACGAATATAACGCACCACTGGTGCCGCCCATGGCCTCCTCTGCTATCTGAGCAATAGCTATGACGGACCGTATCACATCATTCCCATCGATGACACCTTCGTTAATCTTTTGAAGTACCGCTGAAAGAAAGTATATAAAATTAGAAATTGATACAGAACTTCACACAACGATAAAGTTTACACAACCTTCTGCGCCGGCCTGTTTAAGGCGATCAGATATATTTTTAGAATACAGCCAGCACGAACGAAAAAAACCTGAAAAACGAAGGCATACATGCACGAATGCATGGGAAAAGAAAATGGGTTTCCATTACTCACCTTGAGAGTAAGTCCGCAATCGCCGTCACCAGCTATAGAGTCCATGTGTGTAATTTTCGGCTCCGCATTGATGAGACCCTGTGCAGCCTTCTTAATTCTACTCACGAAGGCGGCGGGATCGGAGGCAGAAAGGCGGGCAGCAGAGTCCGCAGCGTCGGAAGCACGCTGGGTCTCGACAATTTGCTCTGAAATTTTAAGGGGTTGAGACACTGAAGACCATTTCCACCCCGGAACTTGTGGTGTGTCGTCGAGAAGGGAGAGAAGAAGCGATGCAGCGGGGGCCTGAGCTTCACCCTGTTTCGGAAGACGAAGAAGGGTAATGGAAAAGCCGAGCATGTTGAGACTCGTCTGAATTGGGCATGGGATAGAGTGAGAATAGGATTCACGGAACGGATGAGGAAGGAGATGCGGTGCATTTTAATGATCGCTTGATGAGATTGGAGAGAAGAGGAAAGATGATGGCAAGGGGCATGATAGCGAGAAGAGAAGTACACAGAGAAGGAGGCGGATAATGACGTACCATGAATGTGCCGGCGAGAACTCGTTGGATGTTGAAGCCTCGCTTATCGAGAGCTTTTCTTATTTCGGCGACAATGCCAGCCAACTCGAGCTCGCTGGTGCTTCCGAGGTTGTTAACGAGAAGAACGAGGTCGTCGGACCCTGAGAATGGAACAAAGGAACGGTCCGGATCAGTGGTAGATGTGAGAAGGTTGAGGAGCTGAGGAATAAGATCGGAGAGGGGCGGAACGGGAGAGAGACGGCGGTGACCACTTTCATTGTGAATGCCCATGCCTATTTCGATCTCGTCAGGCGAGAGATCCGAGGAAGGAGGTGCAGTTCCAGGAACCTGAAACGAAAGAATTGAGACGGAGTGAACGGATGAAAAAGCCTACTTACATGGGTATGACCCAAGCTAGCACCGATGGTGACAAGATTCCCAGCTACCCACTCTGCAACATTATGAACATCGCTAAGACTAGCACCCCTCTCTGCCAGTGCGCCTGCGATCTTGTAGACAAGAACTGTTCCGGCAAGGCCTCTAAGGTAGAAAGTTGTCAGTAATGATACTTTGGATAGGAACGCGGGTCTTACCTCCTGCCAACGATGGAACCTTGCTGTCTTCCGACGGCAGCATCGTCTCCGACGACGACGAATTTCACGGAATCGGCCTTTTCGGGATGGAGAGCGGCATACTGCTCTTTGGCAAGACCAAAGTTAAGTACGTCTCCTGTGTAGTTCCTGAATGGCACAAGTTGGTTAAGTAGTAGTAATATAAAGCACAAAAACATTATACGTACTTGACAATGATAACGGTTCTAAGAGAAAATTAGCAAAAAAGAAAAGGAAGAAAAGACATGAACTCGCCCTTTGTCGTTGTCGACCAGCTTGATGGCTTGAGTGACCTGGCTGGCGTTGGGCGACGCAAAAACGCTGCCGCAAACGGCGCCTGAAGATAAGATAAGATAAGATAAAGACGAAGCGACGTCAGATGTTGTTACTTGTTAGGATGCCTTGGCCTTGGGATATTCGTTAGGTTCTCTCGAGTTGTGACAAATTCAGATTCGTACCAACAAACGCAGCATGAGCAGGCTCGTGACCAGAACCTCCACCGCAAATGAGAGCGACCTTGGAAGGATGATGAGATTTGATGTAAACAACTAAAGGGGAGATTGCACGTGAGAGGAGAGTGAAAGGGAGAAGTAGGTGGACATGCTTTTGTTGTGTGGATCGAGGGCGAGCTGGGGGTTGAGGGCACAAAGGCCGGTAAGGGAGTCGAGGACAAGGGAGGAGGGATTGTTGAGAAAGTGCTTTGCCTGGGACATGGTGGTATGAAAGAAAGAAGAACAAGAGAGGAAGAGAGGGGTTGAGGTGAGGTGAGAAGAGTGTGACGGAGTGTGACAGTGATTAAAGAATTGGAATTGGCGTCGTGTTTCTTGAATGGTGAACGCGATGAACAACCTGCCCTCGCCACCCTCGTCCAAGTCCCCGTCCCCTCCCCACCCCGACTCCTCTCCCGCCCTCTCCAGAAAACGACAGCGCACCCTCTCCATGGCCTCCCACTCCTCCTCCTCCTCCATAAAGCGCTCAGCCTCAGAGGCACGCAGCCCCCCGCCAGATAACCCCGTCTCCCATTCTCCCAATCACGACATCGACGCTTACATGGCTGCCCAGGGCGAGCCACTCGTTCCTTCCCCCTCTCCATCCCCCCACACTCTGATCCCTCTCCTCCATCTGTTTTGCACATGTCGCCACCCGACAAGTATGCTTATGTCGAGACAGAGAGGCAGAAACAGATGGCTCTCGGCGACACTTGGTATTTGGTCGCCTCAGTGTGGTGGAAAAGTTGGAAGACAGCATGCACAGGCCAGCTCAACAAAGACGGTCCTCTCGATGAATCCGATCTCGGCCCTGTCGACAATTCCCGCTCGTTGACCAGTATGGCAATCTTACTACTAAATCCATTGTCGAGACTGAAGACGTTGAGTATGTTCCTCAGTCCGTCTGGTCTGCTTTCATCACCTGGTGCGTCCGTTTTTCCGCTTTCAGCCTACCCTTGACTAAAATGCTGCTCTAGGTACGGCGAACCTCGCCACCCCCTTCCCCGCCGCGTCATCAATCGAGGTGGATTTCCCGCCGTCGAATACCACCCTCCTCGCTTCAAGGTCTTCACCCTTACCACTTCCTCCTTCAATGTCAATACCCCAACCTCCAATGCTCTTTTCATAACCCTCCCTTCCATGGAAACTATACAAACCCTCTGTACTCGCCTCGCGGACGCCGTGTCCCCCAATACCGTCGCCAAACATCCTCCTTTCCGCGTTTGGAAGCTTGTAACCGGCCACGAAAGTTGGACATACGCAGAATACCCTGTTGATCAGCTGAAGGCCGCCGAGGCAAAGATTATCGATGCAAGCGATAAAACCATTGAGGAAGAGACATGCTGTCCAATGATGCATTTGCTATTGAGTTCAAGCAAGCCGAGGGTTGGATGGTGAAGAATCCAGAGCAGGAGTCGTCTTTAACAGCCAGTGAACCATTGTTTGCTTCCGGAAAAGGTTTTTTTGACAAGATGAACGTTAGCACCGTCTCGCCCCCGTCGACATCCTTCACCACCGCTGGTTCTATGTATGGCAGGTCATCATCCAATAAGGTTGCTTCCCTTGCTCTCACGATGGGTTCGCGCAACGCGGCGAGACCCTTGGAGCCCGGTACGCTGGGTTTGGCCAATATGTGTGTTTCCCTTTCCGGCTATTATTTCTCTTTCCCCTCACATTACATTCCAGGGGAAACACCTGTTTTATGAATTCGGCTCTGCAATGTCTTGCACATACCAAGGAGCTTACCGAATATTTCCTCAGTGCGTTCATCTATTTCCCTTTCCCATCATTCTTAACCTACAAACACCATAGGCGGGGTTTACCAGGATGAACTTAACCCCGACAACCCCCTCGGAATGCACGGTGCCATCGCAAATGCATTCGGTGACCTTCTGCAGCGCATTTGGGCATCGAATGGTACATCTACATCCTACTCTCCCCGTGAATTCAAATCCCAACTACAGCGTTTCGCTCCCCAATTCATTGGCTATCAGCAACACGATTCACAGGAGCTGGTAGCATTCCTCCTTGATGGTTTGCATGAGGATCTGAACAGGGTGCTTAAGAAGCCGTATGTCGAGAAGCCAGATTGGGAGGGTGGAGGTGATCTCGAGTTGATTGATTTAGCGCGGAAGAGCTGGGAAGGGTATATGTTGCGGAACGACAGTGTCATTGTTGATTTGTTCCAAGGGCAGTATAAGAGCACATTGGTATGTCCTGAGTGTGAAAAGGTGGGCATCCATGGGTTTATTATGTATAACATATCCGTCTAACCCGTGGTCTAGGTTTCGATAACATTCGACCCATTTATGTATCTCACGTTGCCCCTGCCGATCCACAAGAAGTGGAAGCACGAGATATTTTACGTTCCTTGGGATGATTCCAAACCTCAAGTCAAGGTGCGTAGTTGACGTTGCTATTTATTCATATGGCTTATATGAAGTCTTAGGTACCTGTAGAGATCAACCGAGACGCATCATTTAGGGACCTTAGGAATCTTCTTGGAAGGTGGATGGGTGCACCTCCAGAGAACGTGCGAGGCTTCTCTATTTGTGATCCTCCAGCTATTCACACTACTATTTATTCAGCTCATGATTCTTGAAATATTCCAAAGCCGTTTCTACAAGGTCCTCGACGATTATTCTATTTGCAGCGAGATGTCCAATGCAGATACAATTGTATGCTTTGAGCTTCCTTGCCCTTCCCAGCATGGTCGGGCATACAAGCGGAGGGAGGGCGATCCATTCGTTCTACCTCTTTACCTAGCAGATGCTAATAGACCCAGGAACACATCTTCCAGGTTGTCCGAGTTTGGGTACCCAACGATTGTTGTCGTTGACGAGGAACAAGCGAAATCATTCGACGGAATCTACAAAGCTGTTGTTGCGCGCCTTCGGAGGTGGACTGTGCATGCGAGGGAATTGTACAGCTGGGAGCCTGGACATTCCAAGCAGGATGATGTGGACGAAGTTGTACACCTGAATAGCTTCCCGCCTATTAAGTCTGTGACTACCGAGATCATTCCCAATGGCGATGTCGTTACCGTTCAGGCGCCTTCGCCGGAGGAAGGCGATATTGTTGATGAGAAATCTATGATCGTAGACGAGATGGATGCCGACCTTCCTCCTGTCAGCGCCGAGCCGCAGATGGTTGGCGTGAAGAAGGACGTCTTAACGCTTCAATTGTGTCTTGGCGGTAGGGGCACAGGGAACTCAGTCAATTATTATAATGTCAATAGCTTTGCCCGCTGGGAAGACCGTGCAGCTGATGCTGAGAAACACCCTGTGCTCCTTAGAGAGTATGATTTCTTAGTTGCTGAGTTTGATGAAAACATGAAGGCGTTCTATTTTGGAGATAGCCCTCGGTTCGAGCTAGCTCTCTGGAATGAATGGGAGGAATTCCAACATCCGGAATATATCGCAGCAAAACAGAGTGCTTCCGAAACGAAGAAAATGGGTATCACGTTACAGGACTGTTTGGATGAGTTTACCAAGGAGGAAAAGCTGGGTGAGGACGATCTATGGTATTGCCCGAGGTGTAAGAAACATCAGCAAGCGACGAAACGGTTTGACTTGTGGAAGGTTCCAGATATTCTTGTTGTGCATCTGAAGAGGTTCAGCAATAGTCGGGCTTTACGCGACAAGATTGAGGCTTTCATTGATTTCCCAGTTGAGGGGTTAGATATTAGTGAGCTTGTTGGTGAGAGAGGGGTCGCTAAACGCCTGCTGGAGCAAGGAGTTGATATTGAATCCTTTGGCCTCGGAGACGCACAAGAACCTCTTGTTTACGACTTGTTCGGTGTAGATGAGCACATGGGAGGCCTTGGAGGCGGTCATTATAGGGCATATGCACAAAACCATATGACTGGCAAATGGCACCATTTTGATGATTCCTTTGTCACACAGGCTAAGGCCTCGGATGCAGTCGTAAGATCTCATTTTCTTTTGTATCATTTGTATGCGCTGACTACGTGTTTAGAACGCAAATGCCTACCTTCTTTTTTACCGGCGTCGTTCATCGGCTCCCCTTGGTGGTAAGACGAACGAAAAAATCGAAGAAGTCCACAAAAATCCGAAGGTAATGGCGAGCTCGAGCTCGACACTCCCACAACATTTAGCCGTCAGCGCACAGCTGCCAACACCTCCTAATGAATTAGAGTTTGACGGGAGCTCGACATTGGCGCAACTTCCAGCCCTCGATGCATTTACGGGCGCAGTGGCTCCCACCGCCTCTCCGTCGTTGACGGATAGTCCTCCCGATTTCGAAGATGTACTGTCAGAAGCTGCCCTTCAAGATGATGCCTCATATGTGATGCCCAATCCCAATATTTACGATACTCCTCCCAGCAAACCCTCTCCAACGTCTTCGCTAGAAATGGAAGCTGATGATAGTCACTTTCGCTGGGAACACGAACACCCATACTCTGTCAATGTAAGCGAGGCGCCCGATGGGTCCCCTAGCTCGCTCAGTCGTGCAGATTCGCCAACTTCATCGAGTGTGTCTGAGGTTAATCCCTTCGCGGACGCTAATGTTCAAAAACAGTATGACCATTGATATGGACTATATATATATATATTTGATAGAAACTCCATATCGATGTATTGTTACATTCCGACACTTCTCATGGCATGTTAGCATCTGCATTTGCTATTCGTCTCTTATAGAATAATACATTTGTATATAATACCGTACGTACATCGTTCAACAATTCAATACCTCTCACAGCAATATAGGAGTTAAACTTTTCGTATAACATACTAAAATTAATAATCAAAGACACATTACATATACAAAACGAAATTTAATTAACCATCCATCCATATCTTCGTGACCATAGTCATCAGCTACATTTGCTTTTTTTCAACATTATCATCTTCTTCAGCTTCCTCATCATCATCTTCAGCTTCCTCATCACCGTCTTCAGCCTCCTCATCTTCAGCCTCATCATCATCACCATCTTCCTCCTCCTCCTCACTACTCTCACTCTCACTCTCATTAAATGTCAGTGAAATATACTCATCACCAAGCTTGGCATCTTCAGCTAGCACATGCTCTGGCAAACTAAAAGGATCAGTATCAGAAGTAGAGGTACCAACAACAGTAGCATGAGAGGGAGTAACAGATAGTCCAGGTTTTGATGAATGTGAATTCGTTGTTGGAAGTTTCCTGTTACGGTTGGCCCGGATAACATGTGGAAGTTTGCATCCTTTGGTTGTGCATTCACCTTTCTCCGCAAAGTCGGGACATTCCCTGACATGCTGATGTTCGCAGTCAAGGCCTTTGCTGCAATATCCAAGGACAGCGAAGTCTCGACATACACCCTGGCGTGCACCAACATTGACGTGAGGGAAAGGGCAGTTCACCCTGGTACAACGCCCCTTATTAAGGAAGTGAACACAAAGAGGAGTACGTTCTGGAGTAGGATCGTGTGAGAGGGCACAGGTTTCAGCGTTATTGGGGCATTGGTCTTGAAGAAAGTTCCAGCAAATAGCGATCTTTGAAGGGTCGTGCTGGTACATGCATGTTAAACCACGACTGCAGGAACCTGCAAATAAAGTAAAAATAAACCAAAATGTGAATACATATCAAGAGCTTCTCCTCAAGAACGAAAGCGGCAAGCGGTGGCGTTCTTTGAGTGGAGGTAAAGTGGATCGTACCTGTTGTCGTAAAGCGGGGACAAGGCTTGTCTGAATATTTCCGTTTTGCCGTTGCTCGGCGTGCCCTGTAAATACTATGGATCAGACCAAGATGGATTCTATTACATGACAAAGGTAGTGAGACGGACTGATAAGGCCTCCTATTGTTTGTAAGTGTCATATTGCGACCCCCACGACGAGCCTTAGGCTTATACACCCGGCCAGCAGGTATAAGATGCCCAGACTTTCGCACAAACGATGGAGGAGTTGGTGTCACTACGGGTTTAAGAGATCCTGATGACGGCGGCTTCTTGGGCACTACGGTAACGAAACAAGTTAGCTAATATCAAATTCAGACAGCGAACGTTTAAAAGACCTTGCTTACAATCTTTGCGCACCAATGAACGACCAGAGGATTCAAAAGCGACGCCGTTGAGGACCACTTCCTTGACTTGATTCGAAGACGAGGCAGGAGGAACTGGTGGTTTTGAGGTGGATGGAGTCTGATGGGAAGGGGGACCAGCGCTGGTGAGACCGGGACGAATATACTTATTTGAAGGGGGCTTGTAATTGGGATTCACGTATGCATTAGGTCTTGGCGCAGAATGCTTAGGTTGGCCTTGCGTATACCCATATTTCTTGTGTAGATTTATTGATGCTATATCGGAAATACGTTACATTACAACTTAGAAGTTTTTAGCGTAATAGTTACCTGTAAGCCGTGCAATTTCGTCTTTTATTTGAGCCTCTGTTGAGGAGGATGCCATGGCAGACAGCTGTGGAAGTGGTAAGACTCAAGAGTCAGAGGTGAAGGGAAGCGTCTGAGTGATGGACTGCGATGGAGCGAAACACCTCCGACAATTCGCTTTGTCAGCTGTTGACCTTTGTTGATAAGTAACTTATGCTATACAGCACCAATCGCTAGTGACATCATTTTATGACTCGGAGGCCTTAGTTTGGCCTCAGTTTATTATTATTCCAATACGAAATACAAATCAAATCCAACAGCCTCTAGTCGTGTCCTTATCTATCACATAGCGTGTCGTTACGGTATCTCAAACGAGTACGTATTCATGAAAATCCATCCATGAGCCCTGCTCTCCGAACGATTCCAGCCAAAACATTATCCACATCCGTTAAGCTGGTCTCCTTCCGGAAAACCTCCAGATAAACCCGCCTTTCGTCATCATCGTCGACGCTTCTAAGGCCACGCTTCGCGATATGCCAATGTTGAGGATTCTGACCACGAGAAAAAACTTCTGTAATGTCAGAATTGCTAGCGTATCGTTAGCGTTCGGAAGCAAACCATGATAATGTACGTACGCGTCTTCCATTGCTTTGGCATGATATAGGTGTGCTGATCTGGATGAGAAGTTGTCGCTCGATGTTGAGAAAGTATCAGAGGAGATAATATGTCGGTCTCGTGTTTGCAATATTTTACTTGCAGAAGGTAAAGATTCAGATACCCTGCGGTGAGACGAGTTGTTTAGTTCACTTTAATTCCACGAAATGGGAGTGCCAGCATACTTTTTTTCTCCTTCGTCATAGATAATAGTTTCAATCTTGTCTAAAAGAGACAATGACTTCTGGATGGCAGAGTCTAGTTGGCCTTCTATAGGGGTATGATCTTCTCCGACCTTTACACCTAACAACGCAAGCATAAATTGGTTCTGCTATTAAGTGGCGTCAATAGTCTGTCATCACTTGCGGCAAGTAAACTTACAATAAAATAGAAACATTTTTGCGGCGCCGTGGCTACAGGATCATCAGAGGGTGAAAGATAGATTGTATAAGGTATGAAGTCGGGATCAGGCACACTTGCGGTTGATGCAACGTCGTCAGAGCCTTCCACAGCGATATCTTCAGCGGTTTGATCTTCATGTGAGGACGGATCTGGAGTCTCGTTCTCGACGCAATCCCCTTTATCCACATCCTGTGGACCTTCCGCAGCCTCTATAAAATGCATTTCGTCAGTCTGTTTCCCATTCTCGTCGGTCTGCTCGGATTTTGGAGAAGGTACATGTATTGAAACGGAATCAGAGGATATCGCATCTTCTAAAGCACTCGTATCTACTTGTACCTCGATGGCAGAAGGTTGCATGCTACCGTCAGGAGGTACTTCTTTCTTTTCCTCCGTCGAAGTTTGTGCATTGGCTGAGAAACTGGATCCATTTTTTCCGAACGGTAGCCAATTCCACTTTGCTATAGGCATTCCCAAGAAGGTGTTTTGGTTTGCATTAGTACCCTTTGTAGGTGGGTCAGAGGGTATTTTGCCTTTAATCGTTTCCACTGATGCCAATAAATCTGATTCTTGGGATGGCTCCGGGGGTATAACAGAAGTAAGATGTCGAGTGAGTGATGAGGGGTATCTTTCGGATGTAAAGCGTGTTGAAGGGATGGCGTAAGGCGGAGATAAGATTATCGGGTGAACGTTATCGGGAAGGCTTGAAGTGAATGTATCCACCACAGGCTTCAGGGATGGGTAAGCCGGATGAAGTGGTACGCCTGAAGGCCCATAGTGAATCGTACCAAGACAGCTATTAAGCCAGTCATTGAACATACCTAATTGATCTGAAAAGTCATGTCCATTCTCTAAATTCCAAGACCAAGCCCAAACAGTGAAGAATCTCTCCATTTGTAATTCCAAAGCGGCTTGTCCTAGCCTCGACAAGATCGAAGTAAATGATCCATGCCGTAGCTAATCTCTGCACTTTAGCTGGGCCATCGGTTTCGTAAGAGAGAGAGAGAAATTCACCTTAAACAAATGATAGCCACGCATTATATCTGCCTTTAATGCATCGTCTAATGCAGGGTTATCCTCATAATCAAACTGAGAACCAGGGTCTTTTTCTTTTCCCTTCTCGATGGGCTTCGGCTTGACCTTGGATTTCGGCGGAGGAGGCCTCGGATACCTGGCAAGTTCAACCGCCTGCATTCTAGTGTTATTGAAGAGGTATGAGGTAGTATATGGCAATGGCACTGACTGCGTGGATCCAGAAATCAGGCTCTGGGGAAATCATAATCATTCGTCGAGATTGAGAGTGGATGTTGTTGCAGGGATCGTTTGGATTGAACATTCTAGACGCAGAGGATTAGATTAGTATGGGCAATGATATGATACGCACTCTGCGAAATTGACTAGTGCCTTGGCGAGTCCGACCTGCCTGAGGATCCTGTCTCGGGAAACAGCACGTTCCCTTGCGGTATAGAAGAGGATATGTGCTTGCTCTTCGGCATCTTCGTTGTCTTTGTCGACGGGTTCGGAAGGATGAAGGGTGGGGTTGTAGATGGTGAAGTACAGAAGATTGGGAGGGATTCTGTCTCTGGTCATGTCATGGATTGGCAACAACTTGTAATTTCGTTGTGTTGCCTTATACGGATTATATTGAATAATGAAATATTTATCGGAGGAACGGG
Source organism: Cyathus striatus (assembly GCA_025738555.1). Lineage (NCBI taxonomy): Eukaryota > Fungi > Basidiomycota > Agaricomycetes > Agaricales > Nidulariaceae > Cyathus > Cyathus striatus. The sequence continues at coordinate 3,251,511 of JAOVFP010000013.1, read as the reverse complement.
GAAATACCGGCTAACACCGAATTGAGTTCATTGTAAGCTTGGTGCTCGACGTGTCGACTGTGCTCTGTTCTCTGTCCTGTTAAGTGTCATCTCCTATTTAGAGCGCGTCCCCATTGTTCCCAACTAAATGTTTGCATTTATATTTCTTACCCGCAGCACTAGCCCATTCACCTAAAATTATCTCTCTTCAGTTCCCCCGCCGGTCCCTGTCTTGCAACTCTGCACCCCAAACCACGTCTCTCTACTATTTCTAGATAGCAACTGTCACTTTGCTTCTAGTTTACCAAAGGTCCAAACGTCCCTGCCTGGTTCTGGTACTTACCAGCCAACCTCACTTTATGTCCTCAACGGATTTGCCTCGTGCTGCTCATGCTTGGTCCCTATCATCCCCCCCGGCAGGATATCCGTCCCAATCTACGCGTCGCCCCACCAATCCTGCCTTCCATACAAAGTCCCAGAGCGATTCCATCAATCCTTGCTCCATCCGTCCTCTTCCTTCTTCCGCCACCTCATCCTCTTCCACTTCAACCACCAATCCTTCTCCTCCCACACACAACTCCCGCTCTACCTTCCGTATCATGACGTCTGTTCGTCGTTCACTCACCCCCTCGTCCACCAAAAAGAAGCACTCGGATTTATCTGTAAGTCTCATTTCTTCATTCCCCCATCATGGCTTGTTCCAACTTCACTCACCCACTCAGAAATCCGGCATGTATTCTACTCCTGAAGAGCGAAGCCCATCCCGTTTGAACTCATCGTTTCGTGTCACGGACCAGTCTTCCTCACGCCCAACTATCGAACAGATTGCCATGGGTCTCCATGTGTCTCGAACTCCTCATCTACGCCCTCTGGGCTCCTCTCGCTACACCTATTCTCAGCGCTCCGCTCCTCATTCCACCGCTTCAGCCCCTCACCATCGGCCCCCTTCATCACCCGTTACTCTCCCTCCTCCACCGGCCCGTTCCTCGTTGAAAAAGCCCAGCACCGGCTCATCAACCTCAAGTCCTGCCCTTAGCCCCCACTTCTCTCCCTCCGCGTCATCGACCACAGTCACCTCCATGACACCCTCTGCACAATCACCGCGGTCCCCGCTATCCCTGAAAGCACGGATGGCACGGCTACTCCATGGCTCAAAGTCTGCATCGGCACCTACAACGGCGCAGTCGACACCCCGTGATAGTATCGACCTCGCGATGCCCAAAAAGGCTGTGCGATTCACCACGGAGGACGTAGACAACGAGTCTACGTGCAGCGGTCCAGGGACATGACAGTGGTGTGTGTTATCTATTATTATTAATTTCCGTTTTGGTGTAGATATTAGCTTGGTACAATTGGTGTTTTTATTCTCTATATCTGGCGCATAACTCCCCCTCCCTGCAATCAGCTAGATAAATACGTTTACCAGCGATATATTATTTTTATAACAGTAGCTTTGTAGTTTGTATTGTACTTACAATATATGTAAGTAAATGTAGGTCCAAGGCTGAATAAACAAGTCGGGACTCGTATGATGATGGTGATGACAGAATAGGATGTGATAACCGAATTGGGAATACTGTAAACAGGGCTTTGATTCCAAAGTCTTTTCCGAGAGACCCTACCACCACCTCCTCTGCCGCCGCCACATTTTCTTCATTCCGCCCCGTCTTGTTATCTCTCCGTATCTTCTCCTCTTATCTCATTCTAATAGTCGATTAAAGCCACACCACGTCACAACTCTGCAATGGCTCCCGTTGAAACTGAATATTACGAACTGGTGCGTTTCAACCTGCCCAGCCATTCAGCCCTTTCCAAGTTTATTCCTTTCCCAGCTCGATGTACCTGTCGACGCCGACGATACTGCTTTGAAAAAAGCATATCGTAAGCAAGCTATGAAGGTGCAACGCGCTTTACACCAGCTTCCACCGTAATGCGTTAACTAGTTACTCCGCAGTACCACCCTGATAAGAACCCTTCCGCAGATGCAGAAGAGAAGTTCAAAGAGATTAGGTAGGTCATGTCCGTAACACTGACCTTATTCGCGCATTGACGACTAGGTGTGATCCAGTAAAGCGTATCAGGTCTTGTCAGATCCTGTAAGTCTGATGTGGCTCGCTTTTTACCTCAATTATACTAGTATTAAATAATCGGTTTACTGTTAGAATATGCGAGCCGTGTATGACAAGAATGGAAAATCAATGGTCTGTTCTTCTCCTATTTCACTAGATTTTGCTTTGATGATATTTGCAGGTTGATAAAGAGGGTGGAGTTAATATGGAGGACGCGGCAGGATTCTTCGCTAATGTATTCGGAGGAGAAAGATTCGCAGACTATGTGCGTCACCTACCATTAGCATCTCACTATTCACCCTTATTCATAATCCTAGATCGGAGAGATATCTATCATGAAGGATATGACTTCCGTCGCTCAGACAATGATGTCGGACGAAGAGAAGGCAGAGATTGAGAAACAGTTGAATGGCGAGGCATCTCAGACTTCTTCTACAACCCCTGTTGCAAGTGAAGCAACTCCTGCAACAGCAACAGCGATACCTAAGGGCGACGTTACTCCCCCATCGGCCACTACTCCTACATTTCCTGTTGCTTCCAGCGGAGAACATGCGCAACCTCAATCCACTCGCGAAGAAAGCTCTTCCCTAGTTCCTCATGGCGAGAAATTGTCACCGGCACCCTCAAAGGCAACTGCAGCCGAAAAGGAAGAGAGAGAACGTCTCAAGGAGGAAGCGCGACTGAGACGTGCAGAGCAGAAAGAAAAGCTGCGCGAGCACGAGCGGGAAAGGAGAAAGAAAATGGAGGCACGTGTAGCGATGTTGACTAGCAAAATGATCGATCGTCTTCGACCGTTTGTGGAGGCCAAGGATCCTGGAGGAAAAGACGATCCCGAGTCCAAACGCTTTGAGCAGGCGATGAAGAGAGAAGCTGAGGATTTGAAGTTAGAGAGCTTTGGCGTTGAGGTAAGTATGAACGTTTTTATATCATTTTTCAAAGTTAATTCATGCTTTTAAATTGTAGCTCCTTCACACTATTGGCAATGTGTATATGATGAAGGCCTCATCCTTCATGAAATCACGCAAGTTCCTTGGCATGTTGGTTTTCCTCTTATCGTATAGCCGGGAACACGCGATTGACAGATATGTTTGTTCACCTAGACCCGGATTCTTCTCTCGCCTTAAGGAGAAGGGTGCCCTTGCAAAAGATGTTTGGGGTGTGATTGGTAGCGCGTGAGTGTCTTGTGATATCTTCTGTGGCTAAACCCTCAAATCTGTTGCTAATCTGTTCTTGATTTGACACCTTTATCTGACGTAGTCTGAGTGTGCGTGACCTGATGCTTGTGAGTGTTCTATATTTACATTGGTATTCATTTTAAATGTTTCTAAATATGTGTGAACTTGATAGGAAATGGAGAAAGCGCAGGCCAAAGGCGAACTTGGAGAAGAGGAGCTTAGGTCATTAGAGATGGACGTCACTGGTAAGATTATGCTTGCGTCGTGGCGTGGAGCAAGGCTGGAGGTAATCCAGGTTCTTCGAGAGGTAAGCAGTCACAAATATAAAGGTTTCCTATAATTTACAGAAATACCGGCACATTCAGGTCATCGATAATGTCCTCAAAGAACCTGGGCAACCCGATATTGTTCTCCTGAACAGAGCAAAGGTACGACACATTATCCTGTCGAATTTAATCCGGTAACATCGAAATTACAGGGTTTACTTATAACTGGTGCCATTTTTAAATCTACGGTTCCTGATGAAACGGATGAAGAGCGTCGGGAGCTGGAAAGGTGCGAGTGCTTTGTGAGACTGACAACGCAAAATGCTTATTCAGCCCTCCAGGATGGTCGCTGAGGCTGCACAGCCCAAGTCGAAGCATCACGCGACGAAAGCGATGAAGGCCAAAAGAGAAGAAATGCTCAAACGAGCTGAGGCAGAAGGTAAAACACAGGGTGTAGCTCCTACTGGTGAACCCACAGTGGATACAAAATCTACATAAGATTATGATTTAATGGTTTAATTCTGTTCTTTAACATAATGTTCTATACTTACTTACATTTGTCTGTGAACTTTCTGATTGGCGCTTTCTTCTATGTTTCTTCACCGTCAGAATATGTTATGTTACTAGGAGGGAGGATATCTGGTATCACTAGACATCTACGATTCATACTCGACTAATAAATTTTTGTGGTTATATTTGCGGTATAAGTATGTACTATTACAGGTTAATTAAAGTCCATGTATATGCTGGTAGTATAAGCAAGTTTTTCAATGCTTGCAGGCATCGAAGGCTTCCTTGACCTAAAAAGGTTCATCTTCAGTATGCGTCAATATTTAACGGCACCCATAAACTGACCTTCGTGAAAAAGCTGTCGTCACTGAGAACATGGTACCCAGACAAAGCCAGGCCCTTCGTAACGAGAATGGTCGCTACATGCGCCTCCTTGCTTGCCGCGGCTTTAGCAAACGCGGGTGTATGGTTTCCTCCACGAGGTTCCGTTGGGATGGCTGAGAGAAAGTACTCTGTTAGTCAAGAGTGCTTCTAGAACGGTTAAAACCAAATACCAAAGAGCGGATGAAGGGAAGGCAGCTCTAAATAGTGTGGGGAGTTAAACTCGGATTGCTTGTTTGAAAGTGATGTACGGTACTCACGATACGATACATTTCCCTGCGAACATTGGAGGTCAGCTGATGAAATCAATAACATAACCAGAGGGCTTACAAAATCGGTAGACGCAGATGTACCTGCTGTTGTGGCAAGGAGGCCATATTGGCTCCCGACAAAGTCGGCGAAATCCTGAGCTGATAAACGTTTGAATACTAAGCGACAGGGCGAACTGAAGCCGATGTGTACCAACCTAACACAGGGTTCTGGTTTAAATCATAGTATGGCGTCTGGATCTTCATATTTATGCTGCACGAAGTCGCAAGTGCTGCAGCTCTATCGCAGATGTGAGAAACATATACTACGAAGAAAACGAATGCATTTACTCGAAACAATTTTTTACCCTCTCGACAAATGCTTCCAACTCCCGATATGTAGGGGCCCTGACTAGCCAGCGCATTTGTGAGTAGTCAGGAATAACTACATCAGTAATAAGCAAACGTTGCAGGTTCGAATCGGCAAGCACTTATTCCTCACCGTTCGGAGCCCAGTCTTTGCCATGGACAACGCCATGTATACGATAGTCGGGTTTCATCTGCTGCCGAAGAACCGATATGTTTGAATAAGCCAGGAATGCCGCGTCCAGCGCATTAGTACCCTCCCTAAGTTTTGAAAAAAAATTAACGTTTTGAATCGCATTAGAATAATATACGTACCAAGGTGCGGCACCGGCATGAGCGCTGCGTCTGAATGAGAACAAAACTATGCGAATTGAAGTCGTAACGACCTACCTACGACCGAAATATTCAACTTCGATGGACTGCATAGCAGATGAACTACCTGCGCTTACTGAATGCGGCAGTCCTGGTCCAGGATGGCACCTAAAGAATCCGGGAAGTATCGGAAATTTGTCATGTGGAAAAGAAAGGTATTTCTTACATTATACATGCGTCCATCTCCTTGTATCCCCCCCGTTCAAGGAGAATTGCCTTTCCACCGCCCGCTTCTTCCGCTGAAATGAATCATCGTAAGTATATTGCATATTCTCAAGAGTACATAGTACAAGCCTGAAAGCATTTACCTGGGGTGCCAAGGAGAACAACTTTTCCGGAAACATTCTGACTTTGCAGTGCTGCTTTTACAGCTATGGCCACGCCTACTCCACTAATGGCGATAAGATTATGACCACAGGCATGGCCAAGTCCATCCAGAGCGTCCATCTCCGAGTTGATTCCCAACACTCTCCCCCTTTTCCGTGTGTATACTCCGCTTTCCAAGCAGTATCAAGTCCCAGGTAATGACGAGTCACCTTGAAACCATGACTCTCCATAAAGTCGGTTAGAATATCATGTGCTCTTCTGCGAAACAGGGTGAGTGAGCGACTTTGGAAAATGCTATCTTTTAACGCAACACACATTTCCTGAAATCCGACTTCTGGGTGTGCTGTATAGATGAAGAGTTACAATGTCTCCTGTGGTGCGAAAAGAGCCGGCTCTTACAGTGTATGTCCAAACTGAGCTCTCGAAGACCATTGTCAATTTTATCCAATGCTTCTTCAATGGCCGCCTGTGGAGCATTCGTTTGATGTCCCGTGCATGTCTGCGAGTATGCAGGAGGTATATCTCCCACCCACCAATCTTCCTGAGGAGAGTATGAAAAGTCACAACACGGAGAGAAACACTTCACATCCTATTACAAGAGGCGTGAGCATGGGTAGTTGGTTGTTGTTATTCTAAGCTCACCTTTTCGTGACTGGTATGGACATGTTTCGGCACATTTGTCTGGATTGTCAACGACTTGCTGGAACTTGAAGTGGAAGTGGATGGCGATGGCGAGATAGAGTCCTTTGTCTGTCGACGATTTTTACGCGTGAAGAAAGTTCCAAAGCAGCCAGACTTGAAATCAGAGTGCGGCATTTTCGAGTGTAGGAGAGGCAAATGGAATTGGGAATGGGAACTGGACAACGAGCGATTTTATGGTGGTCCATTTTTGAAGTGCAGATCCGGCTGAGATTCATCATTTCGGTCTACGATCTTTGACGTAGAGTCGCGTCCATGGTCGTGAGAGCCGGTGCGATCAAGTGGATGAAGGGGGGGCGAGCGTTCCGATGAGTTCGGGATCAGAAGCCGGGTTTCAACTTTCTGGTGGAAAGTACGAGCTGCAAAATACTTGAATACTTACTTGCACTGGCTGGCCAGACTGCCCAGTATACTCAATATTCCAGAGCAGCATACAGACAGACAAACAGACAGACAGGGCATCACGAGAGTGGTAAAGTAACACAAAGAACAGCAGTAGCGGTAAGCAGCGAGTTACGAAGAAGTTTACCGGATAAGCCCTGGATAAGCAGCTCGATTGAACTTGAACGAAAATAAGTGAGACTGGGATAATACCCAAGGATTGGTGAGATTCAAGGACATCTGGCTGGAGAATATTTTTACACTACCCTCCCCGACTACATGGCGCCCAGAAGGCCAAATCTTCTGCGATCTGACTGACAGTGGCAGACTTCTCTCCACATGATTTGGCTGAGAGATTCAGTTCACCCATCTTCATCTTATACTTTCCCACGCGTTTCCACCGGAAGGGTACTCCCGACTTTGAGTCTTAACCAAGTCCAACACTTGCTTACTGCTCCCACTCGGTCACTAAGTATATCTCAACAAGTCTCCCTATTTCTTCGGCTTTACCTGTCTTTTGTCAGAATTTCATCTAGGCACAGATGTATTTATAGCCAACCTTTCCTGGCTCCTGCTGCTGCTGCCTCCAAACACTCGACTAATTGCCATTGCCAAGTTGCCCGTTTTCCAGCCGAAACAGCACTTCTTACTGATGTACCTGTAATTCAAATCGCTCATAGACTTTGCTTGCACTCGACGAGTCCACTTATACCCTGGAGGAGTTGCTCTTTCTTGCGTGTAGTTGTTTCCGGCGCCGCTACCGGACGAGGAACAGCCTAGAGGTTCTTGGTTTTCCCGACTCGCGCGCTGCTCCTTTATGCTCTTGCCTAGGCAATTCTAATTCTAAAGTAGTGCTGAGCAAGACTTCGATACACTCCGGGCAGTTTGGGATTCGTTAAATGTTTCGCCTTAGTAATCTATCCCTAATTTTTGATGAAAGCAGGACACGGATTCAGGATGAAGCATCTGCTTATCTTTACGACTAGGTCAACATCTTACAATCGTGCGTTCGATATTCTTTATACGCGGCACTCGTATCTCCCTCTCCGTTCCCCACACATGATGGATGGGGATGCGTATTTAACTTATGCTTTGCTGGAGAAGAGTCATTATTTTACATTCTGACCGCACTACAACTACGATGATCCAGTTACCTTCTTCCAGAAACTAACCTTGTGAGCATAGGTGTCCACTCCACTTAATCCTATTATTATCTTCGCGTTGTGAGTGTGGAGCTGGCATAGGTCTTTTTCGACAGATTCTGCGTGAATAATCGTCTGCACGTTCTCGGTAACAACGATCATTTCCTTTCCGTTGTCTTTCAGTGTGCTGATCCTTTTTGCCATTGCTGGTAGAACGGTTAAATCTCCACGGCTAGTCAACAGTTGAATAACACCCGCAAAATTTTCGGGAAAGAACACAAGGAGATTTCCTGTCACAGCGTGTATAAATAAGCCTTTCGAGTATTCTATTCCGATGGCGAAGACAGGTACTCACCTCTGCGGGAGTTCGCTTCAAGGGCAATACGGGGTCCCTGTGCTGGTAGTGAAAGCTGCATACATTGAGGTCGGAAATTCGATATTTTGCAAGTGCTAGGAAGATCCGTCTCTCACCATGTCAATTGTAATATTTCCGCTTCGACTAGAAACTAGAACTGCCGCCTTCTCTTTGCTACCTGAGTTTCCTGTGGTCCCCAAACGTATGTTAATCTTTCCATGTCGAGTTTGAAAGGATGCATTAGGTTGAGTTTTATTTCGTGACTTCCGACCTCGCTTGCGCGATACATCTAAGCTGGGAGTCTTTGGATCTATATAAAAGGTTCCTGTCCAGGCACTGTATGGATTCATGGCCGTGTATGGAATGCCAAAATAGAGGCACGTACCTGTTATATCCGCATTTTTTGAGATGAGATGCACCTGATTTACTGATGGTGATGGGCTCAGGCTTGAAGATGCTATTATATGTGATTCCTGAATCCCTAGGTTATAGGGAGGGGGCTGCTCCTGCTCAAGCTTTAATGTAATTACTACCGACAAAGGGAGAAACGTTCAAACCTCGGTTATCTTAGACTCGGTTGGTTCGCCATCCTTCTGGGTATTTAAGCTGACTATCATTAGGGAAAGAGGGTTAAGGGAGGAAGCAATTTTCAGTAGCAGAGCTGTGTGTGCAAGGCAATGCAAAGTATAAGAGCGTTTCGGTCGGTGCTGCGGATAAATGCGCCAGCATAGCCTTTCTGTCCTTCTGCAGGGGCGCTGCTGTGGCGACTGTGATAGTTATCAACTAAGCTATCAGTTACCGAACAGTTATTTCAGGATGTCACATTTTCAGCTCTAGACAATAATGAACCTGATCTGACCAATGACATGTTGACAGCTCTGATAGCAAACAGCCTAAGTATGTACGTGAAGAGGTCAAGATTGAGTCAAGATAGCAGGCTTGCCGCTTACATACTACTTTTGTACTACTTACTTAAGCAGCAATTGTGTGTTGTTAGCCAGCAACAGCTTCTGAGTATAATATGGGTAAATATAGGTACATATACCGAAGTATGGTAATGGACCACAGGGTGACTGACACAGACTCACTGAAGTCTAACTAACGCAAGACTAACGGTCCGTCGCTGTATTGTCCATTGACGCGCTCGAACGGTCATTTCATTGCCTCAATGGCCTCTGTGGTTCAGTCGGCACAGAATGAAGTTCTCAATCAAATATTCTCCGGGCTTAAGAGCAAACACCCTGATACGCGTCAACAATCTGCTGAAGAGCTTCGACATTATGTACGTTCACTCAAATACTATACTGTTTTCAGCTGGTCTGACATGTTGAAGGTATCGCTCGTTATTGCTGAACTATCTTCAGATGCCGCCGCGAAGCTTTGGGAAGATACCATAAATCGCAGATTGTTTGACCTTACACATAGTCAGAACATAGCAGAAGCGTTCGGGGGACTATTGGCGATAGGTACGTATACGAATTCATACGAAATGATTGTATTCTAACCTATTACTCGTAGACCACTTATTAGACATTGACCAAGAAGAAACCATCGAATCCAAGAGAAACTTGTTCCGCTTTTACAATTATGTCAAGCATCTCCTTCCTCATCCTGACGTCAACTTGATGTTGGCAGCTTCAAAGACTTTGGGTCAAATCGCACACATTGGAGGCGCTGCATTCGGGGAGCGTTTCATGGACTTCGAAGTTCCAGCGGCAATTGAGTTAATGCAGCCCGATAAACAAGAAACACCAAGATACGCTGGAGTCCTTATACTCAAGGAACTCGCTCGAAACAGTCCAATCTATTTTCACTCGCATATTGGAATGGTTTTCGATAATATTCTTGTGCCACTTCGAGATCAGCGAGTTATGGTACGAGAGGGTGCCGCTGAATTACTAGCAGCGTGTCTTGAGATTGTGACACAACGCGAACGACAGACTCGCAGTCCGTATCTGTTTAAGATTCTTCAAGATGCGCAGATGGGGCTTAAGCAAGCCCAACCGGAAGTTATTCACGGATCTCTTCTAACCTATCGAGAACTCCTGCTACACGCCGGGATGGTATGTTATAATTGTTTATCTGTCACGCCTGACTGACGATGTTTCCATTTAGTTTATGAAGGAGAATTTCCTCGACACTGCTGACCAGATCCTTCGTTTTAAATCTCATCGTGACCTTCTCGTTCGCAAGATGGTTATAACGATGATTCCATCTCTCGCTGCATATGACACGCAAACTTTTATCGAGCACTATCTTCATAAGGCCATGGCCCATCTTTTAACACAGCTGGAAAAACCCAATGAACGGTCTTATGGTATGAATATTTTTAACTTTTAGATAAAACTTTTTAACCATATTATTAGCATTCATTGCCATCGGCCATACCGCTACCGCAGTTGGCAGTGACATGAAGCCATTCCTTGACTCTATCATGTCGCACATTAAACAAGGGCTTCAAGCAAGAGGGTATGTTCAAGTCGTGAATACTGTTGATCATAGCTCATCTCCTGTAGTCGCAAGAACGCCCCTTCGGAGGAATACATATTTCAATGTGTTGGAATGTTAGCTGCTGCGGTTGGTCCCAATCTAACCAAGCTATTACATGATCAACTGGACTTAATGTTGGCATGTGGACTGAGCGAACCTCTTCGCCAGGCCCTCGTGGCCATTGCTAAATACATCCCCCCTCTACTTAAAACCATTCAAGGTCAGTGGCACAGCGCAATGCTTATTCGTGTATCTTACATAATGCAAAGACCGTCTTTTGGATCTTCTTTCCGTGATCCTAAGTGGCCAACCTTACAAGCCTTTGGGTGCTCCTCCATCTCTGGCGCGAAACGATATTTCAACAATTACAAGAGATATAAATACAACTCAGATTAGCAATGTCGATAAAAACCCGGAACTTATCACTTTAGCGTTGACAACGCTAGGTTCTTTCGATTTCAGCGGTACTTCCTCCCCTATTTTGTTTATCCAGGTGCTATTGACACAATGATTAGGTCATGTTCTTAACGAATTCGTTCGAAATTGCGCTCTTCCATATCTTGAAGACGACAACTCTCAGATTCGGCAGGCTGCTGCTTTAACTTGCTGTCGACTTTTCGTCCGCGACCCCATATGCTATCAGTCTAGTAGCCATGCTATCGAAGTCATCAGCGACGTCTTAGATAAACTTCTTACCGTTGGAATTGCTGATCCTGGTAGGTTATATAATCAATAATATTATTTTCTTTCTTAATATTCATCTAGATGCAAAAATTCGCCTAACCGTGCTTTCTTCCCTACATGAGCGATTTGACAAGCACTTAGCACAAGCAGAGAATGTTCGATCTTTGTTCATCGCTCTAAACGACGAAGTCTTTGACAACAGAATTACTGCCGTCACGTTGATTGGAAGGCTAGCAAAGCATAATCCCGCCTACGTTATGCCGTCGCTCCGTAAGGCATTGATTCAGCTGCTCACTGAATTGGAATACTCCACGGTCATGTAGGCTCTCTTCAGCATTCATATCTATTTCTGTCTGATAATTCGACTTTAGGAGGAATAGGGAAGAATGTACCCGCTTACTGACCCTTCTCGTCAGCGCAACCCAGCGGCTGATTAAACCTTACGCTCTTCCTATGCTCAAGGTGCTGTTACCCAAAGCAAACGACACTAACCCTACAGTTGCAGCGAATGTCCTTATGTGCCTAGGAGAACTTACCTGCGTTGGTGGTGAAGATGCGATGCCCCACGTATCTGATCTCATGCAAGTAATCATAGCACGCCTGTCGGATCCTTCCTTAATCAAAAGGGATGCTGCCTTGCATACACTCGGGCAAGTATGCTCCAGCACCGGATATGTTATTGCACCACTCGTGGATTACCCTCAGTTACTTCCACTACTTGGTAGGATATTAAGGACAGAAGGCAATCAACCTGTTAGACGAGAGGTGGTGAAAGTACTTGGTATACTTGGGGCCCTGGACCCTTATCGACGCAAGGTAATTTATTCTTCAATACTACAAAAATCGATAATAACCTTATTTTAGAGCAGGCCAGAGGAAGAGGCTGCGAGTGAAACAGCCATGACCGCTGTCAATCAAGTACCGGTGGCTCAGTACATTGCATCATCTCAATCGGATGACTACTTCCAAACTGTTGTTATTACGTCATTGCTTGCTATACTGAAGGATCAGGCATTGAACAGTCATCATCACACTGTAATTGAAGCAATCATGTCCATATTTAAAACACAGGGGCTGAAATGTGTTACATTTTTGCCGCAAGTATGTAAAACTTCGAGAGTGTTTCTTATTGCTGACATTGCTCTAGATCATACCGGCTTTTGCAGCCGTAACCCGTGGATCGACTGCGAGGCTACAAGAATTTCATCTTCAACAGCTTGCTATCCTTGTTGGCATAATTAAGCAGCATGTGCGCAACTACCTTCCTGACATTTTTAGCCTCATAACGGAGCTCTGGGAAAATGTCACGCTACAACTCCCTATTGTATCTCTCATCGAGGCTCTTGGAAATGCTCTTGATGCTGAGTTCAAACCTTTCTTGCCAACAATCCTTCCTCTTGTCCTTAAGGTCTTTGAGGGAGATTCAAACGATAAAAGGACGAACACACAAATTAAGATATTTGATGCTTTCCTCACGTTTGGTGCCAACATCGAGGAGTATCTCCATCTCGTGATTCCGATTATCGTTAAATCGTATGAGAGACTTGATGCCACTACTGCTTTGCGGAAGAGAGCAATTCAAACTATTGATGGTTTATCTCGTAGGGTGAACTTTTCTGATCACGCGTCTCGTATCATCCATCCCCTAGTTCGTGTACTGGAATCATCTAACAATGAGTTACGCATGGCGGTTATGGACACTCTATGTTCATTGGTCAGCCAATTGGGCTCTGATTTCGCAATTTTTGTACCAACCATCAATAAGGTATGCGCTTTATTATTATGTACGCATATATATCATAAACTCTTTATAGTGCTTGCTTCGGAACCGTATACCTCACCCTAAGTACGAAAATTTAATTTCCAAGTTACTGAACGGGGAAAGGTTGCCACAGGATACCGGTATTCTTGAGCACTTGTAAGCCATGTTTCTTGTATATGCTGTCTTGTGCTGATTAACGGTTTGATGGTAGGCTGAGCGAAAATTTGAAAGCTCCAGAATTCTCTGCTCCTGCAGAAGCCACAAAAATGACGGTAAATCAACAACATCTCAAGCAGGCTTGGGATGTCTCGCAAATATCAACTCGAGAAGATTGGCTGGAGTGGATGCACAGGCTCAGTGTTGAATTTATGAAAGAATCTCCGTCCCATGCATTGAGGGCTTGTATGAGTCTCGTCGACATACATCCTCCTTTAGCCAAAGAGCTGTTCAATGCCGCATTTCTATCTTGTTGGGGCGAACTTTACGACCAATATCAAGTAAGAGACCCATTATTTTTGCAGTTTGGCTTAATAACCGGGACTTCTGATAGGAAGATCTTGTTCGATCTATCGAATACGCGATAACATCTAGTATAGCTCCTTCTGAACTGATACACCGCCTGCTCAATCTAGCTGAATTTATGGAGCACGAGGAGAAACCATTGCCCATCGAACATCGAACACTAGGAGAATATGCAATGAAGTACATGGCATATGCAAAGGCACTCCACTATAAAGAGCTCGAATTCTTCTCTGAATCCTCTCCTTCGGTTATTGAAGCACTCATTTCAATAAATACCCGACTTCAGCAGCACGATGCGGCATGGGGTACATTGCTTGTTGCGCGGGAACAATATGATGTTACCAAACACGAGGAATGGTACGAGCGGCTCGGTCGATGGCAGGACGCACTTGCTGCCTATGATAAAAAGGCAGAACTAGATCCTGGAGCTCCAGATATTCAGATTGGACGCATGAAATGCCTCCACGCTCTCGGAGAATGGGATCAACTTGCACAACAAGTTGAAGAGAACTGGGCAAATGCAAATCACGAAGATAGAAGAGAAATAGCACCGATGGCTGCAGCAGCAGCTTGGTCTCTTAATGAATGGGAATCTATGGATGATTATATTGCTACCATGAAGCCGGATTCTCCTGATAGAGCTTTTTATCGTGCTATCCTCTTAGTGCACCAGAATCAATTCCCGAAGGCTCTGGTGCAAATTGCAAAGGCGCGTGACTTATTGGATCCTGAATTGAGTTCGTTTGTTGGAGAGGGGTATGGTAGATCATATAAGTAAGTATCTTCACTTCTCATTACTATGGTTTGTTCTCACAGCCGTACAGCATCATGGTTCGAGCTCAAATGCTTTCGGAATTGGAGGAAATTATTTCGTACAAACAATACGCAGATCAGCCTGAGCGACAGACCACTATGCGAAAGACATGGATGAAACGCTTGCAAGGCTGTCAGCCAGATGTTGAAGTATGGCAGCGCATCTTACAAGTTCGAACTTTGGTTCTTAACCCAGAAGATGATCCCCTTATGTGGATCAAATTTGCAAACTTATGCCGCAAATCGGAACGTATGGTATTGGCTGAGAAAACTATAAATTCATTGTTATCACCAGATCGGGTTCGTTTTTTTTTCATTTTTTTCAAGTGTACTACTATTTATTCATGTATCAGAGAACTCACGATCACCATCACTCTAAAGCTCCCCCGAATGTTGTTTATGCTCAACTAAAGTATATGTGGGCTACCGGTGCAAAAGAGGAAAGCTTGACATTCCTACGCCAGTTTTCTACAAGTCTGTCGAGAGATTTGCAACAAGAATCAAACGAACATGTCCACAGAGCTGGTGTGTCGAAGCAGAAGTTGGCAGAAGTTTCTAAACTGCTGGCACGCTGCTACTTCAAGTTGGGTGACTGGCAGGTTCAATTGAGGGATGACTGGACATCAGTATGTCCTACACATTCTGGTCATTGTGTTTTTCTTTCTAAATGGTGGATCAGCGGAATGTTGTGCAGGATATCCTACATTCTTATTTCTTGGCAACATATTACGATCCTTCCTGGTATAAAGCATGGCATACTTGGGCGCTTGCCAATTTTGAAGTCATTGGTCATATAGAGAATCAGAGTGATACTCGGGTTAGCGATGTACCCGGAGAATTACTTGCACAACATGTTGTGCAAGCTGTTGAAGGTATAGCATACACTAAACTCGAATAAGTTGCGTGTCTTACTTTATCCTTAGGGTTTTTCCGGTCCATCTCCCTTCGCAATGAAGACTCCTTACAGGATACTTTGCGACTTCTGACTTTGTGGTTTAAATTCGGAGCTCATGATGATGTTAGTAATGCCATGGCTAATGGTTTCTCTTCTGTTGAAGTCGATACGTGGTTAGAAGTAATTCCCCAGGTATATTGTTTTCATATGTTTATCGACTATTGTGTAATCGTTGAGATTAGATTATCGCTCGGATTCAAACTCCACATGCGAATATACGCCGTAACATCAACAATCTTTTAACAGATGTTGGAAAACATCATCCTCAAGCTCTTATATACCCGCTCACGGTCGCATCCAAATCTTCAAGTGCTGCGCGTCGTAATGCAGCAGTTTCAATAATGGACAGAATGAAGGAGCATAGTCCGGCTATCGTTAGTCAGGTAGGCTAAAAGTGGAACTATTCGAACAGTTGTCTAATCATGGGCATAGGCTTTAGTTGTTAGCAAAGAACTTATTCGTGTCGCCATTTTATGGCACGAACTATGGCATGAAGGACTCGAGGAAGCTTCACGTCTCTACTTCACTGAGAAAAATCCGGATGGCATGATTGCCGCCCTAGAGCCACTTCATGAAATGCTTGAAGCGGTACGCCCAGATGATAATATCACATGTATCTAGATTAATGTTTATTCCTAGGGCCCGACTACGGCTCGAGAAACTTCATTTGCTCAAGTTTTTGGAAGAGAGCTGCGTGAAGCTCGCGAGGCTTGTAAACGATATCGCATGTACGGCGACACGAGCGAACTTGATAAAGCTTGGGATATATATTACGGAGTGCGATTCCTCCTCTTTTTATCACAATTTTTGTGCTAACGATGCTAACAATGCATAGGTTTTCAAGAAAGTTGAGAAGCAACTACCACAGCTCACAACACTTGATCTACAATATGTATCTCCAAGTTTGTTGAAAGCCCGAAGCCTCGAACTTGCTGTACCTGGTATACTCATGGGGTTTCGTGTCAACTGCAAAGTATTAATGCGGAATTTATAATATAGGAACGTATCAGAGCGGGCGACCGATTGTCAGAATTGCAAGCTTTGCAACCAAGCTCACGGTTATAGCATCCAAGCAACGCCCTCGCCGCCTTTCTTTGAAAGGAAGTGATGGCCGAGACTATCAGTACGTCCTGAAAGGTGAGTAATTTGGTCGATTGATTAAGGTGTATTCTAACGGTTATCGTACAATAGGTCATGAGGACCTTCGTCAAGATGAAAGAGTCATGCAACTTTTCAGTCTTGTTAATACCCTTCTTTCTGTTGATACCAACTCTTTCAAGCGTCGCCTACATATCCAAAGATACCCAGTTATACCTTTGGCTCCAAACGCAGGATTATTGGGTTGGGTCCAAGACAGTGATACGCTTCATGTACTCATTCGTGATTACCGCGATTCAAGGAAGGTCCTTCTCAATATCGAGTATCGATTAATGCTTCAGGTATGTCATGTCGCACTTAGTTGCAGCGTAGATTTACTGATTATCTGTTAGATGGCGCCCGACTATGAAAATTTAATGTTATTGCAAAAGGTGGAGGTATTTGAGTATGCCTTGGAGAATACTACAGGCCAAGATCTATACCGCGTGCTCTGGCTAAAGAGTTCGAATTCGGAGCATTGGCTTGAACGTCGTGCCACGTATACCCGATCATTAGCAGTAAACAGTATGGTTGGCCATATTCTTGGTCTAGGCGACCGACACCCTTCCAATTTATTGCTGGAACGAAGCACAGGAAAGGTCGTACATATTGATTTCGGTGATTGCTTTGAGGTGGCTATGCACCGCGAGAAGTTCCCGGAGAAAGTCCCTTTCCGTCTCACTCGAATGCTTACTCACGCCATGGAGGTTCGTGAATGTGGACGAAACCGGAACTGATATACTGATGAATATTTCTACAGGTTAGTGGTATTGAGGGTAGTTTCCGAAACACCTGCGAGATTACAATGCAAGTTCTGCGTGATAATAAAGAATCGCTCATGGCTGTTCTGGAAGCATTTGTTTACGACCCCCTTATTAATTGGAGACTAATGCAAACGGAAGTTGAGCTACGAAGACCAGAAGGTTTGTAAATATATTACACTGGTATAATCGTAACTAATTATTGACAAACAGAATCAGATACTACTACTGATCCTGAACGAGCTGCTGAGCTAGCTCGAGTCGCTGCTCACCCACAAGGACCTACACGAAAGTTAAAAGCCGATGAAAATGATATTTTTAATGGTTAGCCAAAAGCTTTTTATTTACTATATCCTTTATACTCACGCACATTGCAGAAGCGGAAGGTGATATCGGTGCCCAGGAAGTCAGAAACGAACGAGCACTTTTCGTTTACAACAGGGTGCAGCACAAACTAACTGGTAAATTGTAAACTTTCTGTTGTGATGTGGACATTATTCTAATAGCTCGATAGGACGAGATTTCAATCCTGATGAGGTGCTGACGGTTGCCGCTCAAGTGCAGAAGTTGATTGAACAGGCAACGTCACTGGAGAATTTATGTCAATGTTTCTCGGGATGGTGTGCTTTCTGGTAGATAATAGGACAACGATATGGGCGTGTGTAGTATATAGTAGAGATTTCATTTTGTATTCCATTTGTAGTTTATAGACAAGATAATAACGACTTTTTATTTATGATCACAAACCAAATAACCAAATAAAGGATGCACCTGTGACCTAACTCGTTTGAACTTTGGGCTATCGCGTTCAAGCTCAAGCCCAAGCTTCATAGCTTCAGCGTCAAACTCATCACTACATCTCGAATTTATTATTCGTGTCAATTTCTACTAAGCAATTCAGGCCACCTTTGAATCCGAACATATTTATTTCCTATCACATCTCGCTTTTCATTATGCCCCGAGGAATACCAAACGCGAAACGCGATGAAACGGGAATGCGTTATACCACTTTCAATGTTCCTTTGGCGTCAGTGCCCATCCTATTCGCAGTTCCATTGGTTCAATGACCTGTGTAGTCCCAACCCAAAGCACGTCAGCTCCACGTACTTGAAGTCAGAGGGACAGACATTATGGGCCAGGAATGCCATGCGCAAGAACAAGGGACCAGTTGTCGAAGAGTTACCTCAAGAGCAGAGGCAAGTGCATGGACTGCTGTACAGCGTGCTAACTCTGAACGAGATGCAGGCGTGGGTCTAATGTGATAATTATACATCCTGGGTCGCGATATACGAGAATTGGTCGAGCCTCAGATGTCACACCGACGTCTGTACCCAGCGTTGTCGCTCGTAAATCGAGAGCGCAAGTTTCTTCCACACCTAGAGTTGAAGCAATATTACGTCCTCGGAAAGGGAACGAGCCTGAAACTGCATCTGAACCGCCCAGCAGTGACGAGTACGGTGTGACAGTGATGTCAAACGATCCAGTAAATTCGTCCATGTGGTATGAAGCTATATCGACCAGTTGCTAACTCCTTGACACAGTTTGAAGAGAAGTTAGGAGCGATAACAGTTTCACTTCGCGATCGAATGCGGTTTTATAAGCTGAGAGTGACACCCAATGCTGCAAATATCGCTTCAACTTTCAATGAGCAATTTAAGCCCGAAATAATTCCTGAACATGTTGATGGACCATTTAGGGTCGACTGGGTAGATGCTTGCTCTACAGAAGATATATTAATTGGGGAAAGGGTACGTTGTTGTTAAATTTGTGGAAGCTGTGCTGTGACTTTCCAACATCACAGGCGCTTCAAATTGCAGATCCTGTAGAAGCTGGTTATCTCGTACGATGGCCCATTAATGGGGCTACATTGAATACACGAGACTATTCGTCGCTACAAGTGACTCTCAGTGACATTCAGGCAATTATTCAAAAAACACTAGAATCTGAACGATTCCAGATAGAGGCCCAAGAATATAAGGTGGGCTTATATCACAATCTACCTCTACTTCTCAGCTTACTGTCGTATCATCATAGAACTATTCAGTTGTTCTTGTCATTCCTGACTTTTATGATCGAGCCTACGTTCGAGAATTAGTTAACCTACTGATGGTAATGGGCTTCAAGCAGTTTTGTGTTCAACAGGTGAGCGGATCGATCTCCTTTACAGCTCAGGTATTTGATTTCCTCCAGGAATCTTTAGCTGCCACCTACGGAGCTGGTATATCTAACGCCTGTGTGGTTGATATTGGTGCAACTGTTACCACTGTTGCGTGTGTCGACGAAGGTCTCGTAATATCGGATACTCGGTATGTACACTATGCTTATATTTCGAACTTGTATTTCACTGCTTAGTAGAATGACATTAAACATTGGAGGTGATGATATAACCGAGTTTCTCTATGTCCTACTTCAACGCATTCAATTTCCATATCGAGAAGCCGACCTGTCCAGAACATATGACTGGAGTGTCATGGAAGATTTAAAGTTTAGAATTTGTACTCTAGCAGAGGCAAGCCCCAACTTCTTTAAGAAGTAATCGCGCTTATCAAACAACTGCATAGGGAGATGTGGCTCTGAACCTCTATGATTTTATTGTCCGGAGACCAAACAAACCAACAGAGAAGTATGGACTAAGAGCCTACGACGAAATTATTCTAGCCCCAATGGTTTGATGATAATTACCCGAGTGGAGTACACAAACTGATGTATCTCTTAGTGTATTTTCGAGCCCCGAGTCATCGAGTTCGAAAAGAAACGTGCCGGTTTCCGGGCGTTGTCCAACGGAGTTACTGATGAAATTATGGATCATCAGTCGGAATATGTTGTAAGGCCACTTCGCTGACTCGTTGGTACAGTGAATTTGATGATGACTGAAAGACCAATGCTATGTTGATATCTACTCAACATCTTATGCCTCAAATACCTGCTGAGGCATCAGTAGTGACCAAGAAGCCGCAAGTTTCTGCTGCTCCAACACCTGGTGTGGTCATTCACATTTTGTAAATACTCAATGCTTACGAATGTGTGCAGGAACAGCAACACCTTCTAAAACCGAAGTTGATTCTGGTGTACTCGGGGAACCTCCTGCAGCTCCTATTACTATCGACTTATCCAACGATGATTCAAATGAAGCTATAGATGTGGAAAATGATAATAAAGCACCAACTCAAATACAACAAGTTTCTCAAAATGAGAGCAAGATATATCGTGGGGGTTATGCCATCGATGTATGTTTTGAAGCAAGCAAGCTTCCATTGGATGTCGCTATTTTTAATAGTGCTCGTGCTGCTGGTGGAGATGAAAAGATTCGCAAGTATTTACAAGCAGTGCTTGTCATTGGTGGAACGGCGTTGCTTCCAGGAATGGCGCAGGCGTTAGAAAGCAGGTCATGATGTGTTCTGTTTCCATTCATCTGCTCAAGAGTGTTCTAACAATGTTTAACAGACTTCAAGCTATCGCAACCCCGTTGGTCCCCAACATGGAGAAGGTGCAGATAATTCCACCCCCGAAAGAAGTTGATCCTCGTGTTCTGGCCTGGAAAGGAGCGGCTGTGTTGGGGAAAATGGATAGTGTTTCTGAACTCTGGGTAACGCCATCTGACTGGGTATGTTTCAAATATGCATCGCAGCTGTAACTATAGTCATTTCTTTCACTTTGCGCAGGATGTATTGGGGATGCGAGGACTGAAAGAACGGTGCTTTTTTCTCTAGCCATTGTTAGTCAAAATTCTCCCTTTCAGGCCATAAAATGAGTATATTGGATAATTGGAATACTTCATTAGAAATATTGGATTTGTGGTAAATTGCAAGTAAACTGTTCAGATTCTGGCAGTGCAATGACTAGTTACCAAGGGCAACACTGTATTTAGTCTTAAATAATGAAAACAGATTTATAAGCCCGTGTCCTTCATCATATAAGTAGGCTTGATATTGGTTCATTTCTTAATCCTTTAGCACAAAGAGCACAATGTTACCCAAATATTACCAACCTGACGGTTTGGGGATAAAAAACTCTACAATCGGTAAGTCTACCTATTCAATCCGAGGATTGTCAAGTTTGTTCCGTTCTATGAATGTCGCCGAAGGCTTACCCAATAGGTAAGAAGTCGGATCCACGGTCCCGTATGAGTTTCCTAAGTTATGATGGCACTTCCATGCCAAATGCCACTCAAATTCTTTCTGTTTCGAGTTTAAGAATACACATGTAATTAGTACAGGATGTGTCATATCAAACACACATGGATGATAGCGTTAACACGGGCAGTGTGATTTGAGTGTGCATCAGTTCTAAGTATAAGGGTACTTACTTAAATTCTTGATCAATCTGTAGCCCAATTTATACCGTCCGAACGGAAATTCAGCAATTGGGCTGTCGGTTTGTTGTCGGTAGTAGAGAGATATCCATAAGATAGATGATAACTTGTGATACCAGTCCAAAACAGTAGAGTGAGAAACAACTCGTGGGTTGGGAAATTGGTGTACATAGTAATAATAACAAACCAGAACAAGCCCCTCAGGCGAGACTCAAGGCAGCCTCTGGCTTTGTTCAACATCCAGGCCTCAACTTTGCCTCAACTTGAATCTTTTGAAGCTTTGAAGCTTTGAAAATTTGAAGTCTTAGTACATACTTAGTCATATGATAACATACAACACTGGTGACCAGTGTGACTGGTTCAGCGCTCAAGAGTCAGCTCTGGCTCAGCTATCGCCATCATACACATTTCTCCTTATCTGGATGGTGTTGGATGGGCACCGCACAATCTCGTACAATGTGTTGCAATACCAATGTACCTCAATGTACCCATACAAACTGCATCCGTTGATTCCGATGATGCGCTCGCCATAAACTCAATCTTTGGAAATTCGGCGGCGTGCTCACAGTTTCAACAAACGTCGCTTTCGCGCTCGCTATCGTCGGGCTTGGTCGAGACTCGAAAGAATAGAAATGGATATCCGTTGGTTCATGTTCCTAAAGTTTACCTCCTGTCCTCATGATATTTTGAAACCTGGATTTCTCCATCCGGACGCTGGACGTGCGAAGGAAGTGGCGGATATGCAGTTAGGCATAGTTCCTGTGGTTCTCGCATACCTATTTCAACACTATGAAGGCTCCGTTCGCCACCCAAACCAAAAGTAGGAGCAATGGGTCTACGGCTCCGAAACTGCAAGGACTTATCCGTCTATGCTTATGTTATTGCATCCTAGTATAGGCTTCGCCGGCCAGCTTCTATCATCATTTATGCTCCCGAGATTGTCTTGGATACTTGAAAACGATCATGAAGACAACTGCACTTAAGTATAAGGAACAGATATATGAATTGACTTCCAGGCCCGGGACCACCCAGGATATTCTCAGGCTGTCTGCTACATCGTCTTATTTGACTGCTTTCTTATTAATGAACGCTGGCCGCTATTATTAAAGCTGCGGTTCTCCGCTCTGGATGTGGTAAGGTTGGCGCACCCGCGTTGAACTCTCGGGGATGTTCTTACTTGGGAGTCGCTGCGTTGCCCTTTGTCTGCGTTATGAATCCGCGGACTTGAATCTAATCCGTTAGTTTCTATATCCTCAGAATCGCTGACGGGACGATGAAGATTATAAATTTTTGGTTAATTCACTCCACTTCTGTCTGAATATTTTGGTATGGGTAAGTTATGCCTTTGCCTGTAACCGATACATAGGAACACCAAAATTGTTGGAGATTTCTATTGTCACTCTTGACCAGTACACAGTACCGATTTGAGTATGAAGGCTGAAGTCAATCTTGGTTGACAAGGCGCTCCAAACACTTATACCTAGGAATCGGTTGTGAAGATCAAGTGAAGATGCTTCGAGCGGTCCATGATACTTCCAGTGCTTTACTTACCCAATTATTGGTCCCTATTTAAATTCCTTCATGCCCATCCGCATCACCTTCAAAATTCGATTGATCAGTGGCCAACACGGATGAATCATGAATCATTCTTTTCCATCGTGTAACTGGCTCGATGAAGCCCCCAGCGAAGCTGACCCAGGGATACAATAAATCCCTCCAGCTTCACTGTAAGGTTTATCTTGTCTAATATTCGGTCGTCGGAATTGACAGCTGGTTTACTTGTAATCACGGGGAAGATTCGAAGCAAAGTAATGGACTCTCGGTAGCGAAGCTGCTTATCGTTGGGCATACTTTGAGGCCCCAAGGTTTCCAGGCTACATAATAAAGAAACGGTAGCAAGTCCAGAAAAATAGCTAAACTGTAATTGTTGAGCTCTGGAGAGACCTCTGGGTTGTCTGCGAGAGTCATGTTGAATTCCCTGGCTATCGCGGTCTTCACAGAGGCCAACATGCGTTTTCAGAGAAGCAATTATGTATCCGGCGATCGGCATCACACTGTTTACAATCTGCCATCTCGAGATACACCGATCCTATCCCTGACTGACAGCACAGATAACCCTGTATATATTATGTACATATCATCACCTCGCGGGTTCACACATGACTTATGAGCAACTGCTTTTTGTATTTGAATACATATGCATATCTCTTCGTAAGTTTTTATTTATTTTCATAAGTCACGTTCGTGTGTGCTGTAGCATGGAGGTAACCTATTATACGATGAAGGGCCCGATAGCCTTTCCAGTATTGACGTTTATTTTGCGAAGATGTAGCAGTGGTTAAAGCGAAGATTTTACGTGCTTCTCTTGCAACGCCAGCGGTAGGGTTCTGAACAGTCTGTTGGGTGATATTTTTGGTCGTGGGTGGACTGAGATCCGATATAACCGGGTGTGCGAGAAAAATAAGCCTGAAGGAATATTTGCTACCGCCTTTTTGTTGGAATAATAAGTAATGGCGTCGAAAGCTTCCCGTATATCACGGACAGAAGATACTGGATGTCCAGGTCATCTCCCGTTTGAGGGTTTATATGTATCATATATGTGTGGCAAGGATGTGATACGAAATCTGTCAGTTGTCATGGAGTGCCCTCAGGATTACACTTTGAAAAGATAAAACCAAGTCCGGAGCGGAAGCGTTGAAGGTGGCTGATGTGCTGATGTTTCGACCGAAGGGCTTCTCCATCCGCATTGATCACGCGCGACGCGCTTTTGATGGCGTTGTGGGTTCATCGTGGGAATTAGTAAAAGAGAGGTGTGATATTTAAAACGAACTTTTGGATCAATCAGTGTAGCTAACTGTTAAATCGCATCGACAGGTGTTGTGCCCGCCAGTACCGCCACTGCTCGCGATGTTGCAGCAGATGGGACGTCAAGCGTGTGGTAAGAAGAAAGTTATGTATACAAGTATTGGGAAGAGATGATGCTGGCAACGGATTGGGCGCTGGTTGGAGCACAGGAAGTTTTGGATCTGTTGGTATGCATGTTGCCGAAGCAAGAGTGCAAAGCCTTGGAGATTGGAGATGAGAAAACATTTGATCAGGCAGTTTTACAGAAAAGATCTGAGATCCAGAGGGTGGTTCGCGGGGTTTATTTGTTTGCCCTTCGTGATAACAGTCAACAGAAGCAAATACCGGGACCCTAAATATGGCGTAATTACATTTCGGGTGGTTACAAAGGATGGATAGTTGGCTGGAGGTGGGGAGGGGAAGGGTGCTTATTATGTGTACAGATGTGGGTGGCGGGGACGATGGAGGAGCGGGAGGGAGCGGAAATAAGAAGAAAAGGCAGATGTGGAGGAAATCGAAAGCACAAAGTGAATGACACGGGAAGGAGAGACGGAAGAGCGTGGTGGATGGAGGAGGGTTAAGTAGGCATAAGGGGATTCGGAATGCAGATGACGAATAGGAATCGACGCTGGGGTTCTTTGCCGGAAGGGATTGAGTTGCCGCTCCGATCGTGCTGCGGGGGCAGCCAATAGAAAAAAAGGAAGGTGAAAGGGGGGGGGGGGCAGTGGGGGACTGGGAGGGGGAGGGAAGCGCATCGCGTGACATAGCGAGAAGGAGCGTGACGGTATTGAATGCCATTCCGGGAGGTGTGTTTCTAGAATTCCAGAAGTGGTGGTGATGGTATGATTGTTCGGCAGTCGAATCCAGCGAATCTGAATCCATTGGCATCCTCCTCTGAAAACGTCTGAACCCTGTCTGAACGCTCAGAACCACAGGTCTGTAATTAATTTGACATTCCGTCACGTCACGCCGAGTGGGATCTCAGATTAGGATGAAGTCGAGGGATTTACAACACGAAGCTCGGGACAGTCTTAGACTTGAGTTGCAGCGGAACCGTCCCCGCCCAAACTCAGGTATATCTTTGCGCATTCATTAATTCATTCCTCCTCTGATCTTCCCTATAGCTGCTCTCTCCTCTTATATTCACCCTTCTACCAGCCACCCCCGCCACAGGTGATATGCTGCCCCATCTCCTCCTCACTCCTCCAACTCTGAATCTGAACACTGTTCCAGAACCACCCCGCCAGTCCGCAGCCCTCGCCCTGCACGACCAGTCTTATTTTGCTGCCCCCATTCCAAACTTTGCCGCCCTCACCGTGTCCCCTACCCAGTCCGCTTCCTCCGCAGACACAGTGGACGACGACCGCATACCGTCTCCCCAGTCCCCGCTCCCTAATTCTGGCAACTACCACTATGACCTGGGTGGGCCTGCTTCTTTTCACCCTGCCTTGCCTTCTACAGACATGTATGATAATAATTCCGCGCCTTATCCTGCGTCTCCGCCTTCCTATGCTGCCGCTCCTCACTCCCACCAGGCGTTTACTGACATAGACTCTGGCGCAATTGCAAAAGACTCTGCTCCCGCGGGCACATATCTATCCGACTCGCCCTCTCCTGTCGATAATTCTCGTCCCACCACGTTTCCCCATCCATTTAGCGCCCCCCACGCGCAAGAACGCTTCCTCCATTCAGATCACCAGACGTTTTCCGAAGAGCCAGATCGCCTAGATCAATCGGACTCCCTGCCAGACCGGTACTCCCGTTTAAATAAATACTCGGCTGGAAGCCATTCGCAATCTTCTCTTCTCGACCAACGGCGTATGTCTGAGCCTGCAGTTCTTGGTGGTGCAAGTATGTACGCGACAGCATCGTCTCTGGATACCGGCCGCTATGACCAATTTAATCATACATACAACCCCTCGTTATCGAGCTCATGCCGCACCCCCTCGTCCATATATGTTCCATCACTTCATCGTGGAGCAAGTATCGGGTCTCTGAGGGACCTAAGGCAGATTCAATCCGGCTACTCAGCATCCCAATCGCATTTACACTCCGCTGCTTGGAAGCAGAATCAGGACCGTATGCCATCCTACAGTTCAACCAGCCTAGACGAGCCAATATCTCCCCTTCAACCGAATTTTTCTGGGGGCTTGGTGGCTTCTCCGACATCAGGTGTTCCCTATTCTCCCGGTGCCGAAAATCTATATGGACCGTCACCCCCCGGGACGGGAACTTCCACTTCATCAAACCCTCCCTTAGGTCTGAGCTTCAATCCCGCGTCCTCACAATCATCCATGAGTGTTCAGCGCACCTCTAGTATCAACCAAAGTCCCAGCAAGACGTACTCATTTGTTGCCTTACCTGGGAACGCGGTTAAGAAGCGGCCTCGCAGGAGGTACGATGAGATTGAACGTCTCTATCAATGCTCTTGGCCTGACTGCACAAAGGCTTATGGGACATTGAATCACCTGAACGCACATGTCACCATGCAGAAGCACGGTCCGAAGCGCAATCCTAACGGTATGCCATGAGCATTGCTACATATGCCTTAATTAACAATATTTTGTTATCAGAATTCAAAGAGCTGCGGAAACAATGGCGAAAAGCGAAGAAAGAGAGTGAATCTTCTGTAAACAACATGCGTAGAGCCAACATTAGCAATCGCAGTGACGACAATATATACGGCATGCATCGCTATAATACCTCTGGCAGCTCAACATCGCTCCATCAACAATCGATGCATAATCCAGCTTCTGGGTTACCCTCCTCTCTATCAATATCTCAGCAGGGGTCTGGCCAACGGTACTCCGTGTCTATTGAAGATATTCGATACCCTATCCATGACCGCGATGACCTCGTTGTCAACTATGGTCACATGTCCGCCAGACAACGTTATTCTACTGGTCTTCCAGCTTCCTGGCATCCGGGTTCTTCGCTTCCTACACGGCATGAATCTTACATGTCAGCTGGTGGAATAAATCAGTCTCATCCTTCCCAACCTACTCCCCTTCCCATCAATTCCTTGCAGCCTCCTGCCCATACCCAAGGCCGACCACCGTCCCCTTCTCACTCTCAGCCCCCGACCGGTCAGCTTCCAGCCGATAGCACGCTGTTCACCCCATTACCGGGATATCAGCCACCTTCGTTACTTCCTCCTTTGCAACACGGCGGTGGCGATATGGCGGGCTACCATTACAAGGTATACGACGAGGAATCGGGTCGACCAAGTACTGGTCATGCAAGTTTAGGTCCCACAAGCGGCGATGAATACGACCGATAAATTATTGACCCCACGATGTCCACTATTCGTAAATTGAGGACTGCAGGTTGGCTCTCGTCCTATCCCTGTTTTACCTACCGTAAACATCCACTACTTTCCTTGTCGTTTCTTAATTCCAGTGCATATAGTTTAATTTTATTGTCGTTTACAAACCTAGTCGCATTGCTTACGCACGTATAACTGTACATTGTTACCCTATTACATGGATCTGTATTGTTATCTTGATTATATTTCGCTATTCTTTACCATACGTATTTTGTCGGTCTCGCCTTACCTTTCATAGCACTATAGGTGTAATATTAATTCGTGAATAAATTGATCACCTGGAAAAGATGTCGACGAAAGGACTGGATTGGCGATAAATCAGCACCGAGGTTCCTTCACATTTCCTACAATAGCCAAACCCTATCATGCAGAAAATAGTTTACCCAGTTTGTTCTAATACGATAAGTCATATCCCCACGTGTTAAAGAATGATATGTCACGTATGTGTATACTTACCCATAGAATATGGCAAAGAAGAGAATCCCCAGGCGGTGCGAATGAAAAGGCTTCGACGGAAACTCGAAGATGGCATTCTAAATTTACATGCATGAGAAGTAAGAAGATCCTCAGTGGTACTTAACCGCTGGCTTGAAAAGGTTCTCGACCTCGAGAATGTATTTCTCGATAAGGAGTGACACAATTCACAAATATTATTGACCAGCAACTCACCATTGATCCGGATGATTCAGTTTTCCGCCATCAGTTATGGGAAATTTGAGAATCACTTGCCGAGTACTTAAACTCAGCATGATTATTGCATCTTTATTTTCGCCCACTGATGATGGCGCGGAATGAACATCTAGTCCGAGCACGGATCTTCCTATCGCAGCGCCTTACGACTTTTTATAGAATGGATGAAGAGGTTCGATATACCGACCTCCGAATAACGGCTCTGGTTGTTGGATATGCAAGAAGACCGGTGCGCGTAAAAAACCCCATTTCGATGATCCAATCCACCAGGATTGTTTGTTGGAAAAGAAGCATGATGAGCAAGGGTGAGTCCTTGATGGCGCTGCGAACTTTTGTTGTTGACAGACATGACGAGTTGATGAAGCTGTCAGTCCTCGAAGCATCATCGCGCCTTCCTAAAGTTCAAGTGACAGACATAAACGGTGAAGTCCAGCATCGCTGCGACACGGGTTTCATGCGGACAGGGATCGAGGCTAAAGCGAAAAGTGGATATCCGGGGAGTTCGAAGGATGATTCCGCAACGCCGACAATAGAAAAAATGCACTGCACACTGCACGCAGCACTTGCGCTTTTCAAGATTTTGAACTTGACATGTTAATAACACCAAAGCATGGAAGCGAAGACACTTCCAAGTTCCATCACCCGGACTCCGCGAAGAATATGTGTCGAGTAACTCCATACGGCGGCCCGAAAGAACCACTCAGGAAATATCGAAATCACTCGGAGTTGAGAAGAGTTGAGACCAGCACCGCAAGCGGCAAGAACACCCGTCGGTTGGAAGCTTAAGGGAACAGGGAACACCATATAGTTGGACATTCTCACTGCTGAGAGCAACTCGATATTTTTTCAAAGTTCAAATTCCCACGGTACTGTATAGTACCTATGGCTCATGACGTCACAGAATCGACATACGCGCAGTCTTGGCGCAGTCACTCCTCGTACTTCAATTATCAATATCAATGGTACATCTCTCACTCTCAATCTAACAACCAAGTATTCACTAGCACTACTATGCAATCCACAACCATATCTCCCTCTTTATCAGGATTACCTATCGAAGTTCTCTTTGACAATGTTTTTCCAATCCTTCCTACTGCTGACCTTCTCAGCTTAAGCTGCACCAACAAAGTAACCGTCTTTCTTGCGTGTAAACGCTGAACTTCACTGATCGATATTTACATCAGCTATTTGCTACGTTATGCTTGGACGAGACTTTGTGGAAAAGAAAGCTCATTTCCGACTTCAACTTCGCTCCAGAGCGCACTGCCAGGACAAGCGGCTGGAAGTTCATCTATCGCGGTCTATCTAATCCTAAAGGTGGGCACTAGGTTTATATATTTCTGAGTACTTAGATCGCTTATGAAGTATCTCAGTTTTTGTATGGGGGTCAGTTGGACACTGTCGTTTTTAAAGTTGTCTTTTAATCTTTTTGCAGAGAGAAAGCCAATGGGCGTTTAGGGCTCTCCAAATTTCCGCGCTCTACTGTAAATGGCGTTCCTTTCCCCACACAGTTGCGAATTAAGAAAGCCCAAATAATCGACCTTGTTGCTGGAGGAATGTAAGTTGATGTGCCATTTCTTTTCCTTTCTCAAATACTTACAGACCTTCAGGTCATTTCATGCACTGGACACTAAAGGAAATATATATGTCTGGGGTAAGTTATACTGTTCTCATCTTAAACATTAACATGCATAATAACTTGTGAATAGGCACGTTGGACGGAAGTTCATCTGCACTAAGAAATGATGGTTATTCTGAAGCTGGGCAAGTGGCATCTAGCCCATTAAAGCTTCTCATGCCCGATAAGATACGGAGCATAAGGTGATCTTGTTATCTGCATCTGCTTGTTATCATTAACGATCATTATCTCGCCTGGCTTTTAGTTGTGGCAGATTACACTCCTCGTGCCTAGACGCTGAGAGGAAGGTGTGGACATTTATTAACTGGGGTCGTCCTTTTTACCTGTCCTCGCCTCTTCTCACTACTCGCGATTCTATTCCATCACAAGTTGAATGCGGATGGTCGTTTTCTTCAGTCCTGACGGTGTCAGGTGATGTATTTGTATGGTGGCCTCTTTCCGGACGTATGCATGACCGCATTCAGCAAAAATTCGAGACAATGAACCTCGATGGTGATAAGAAGGCGCCTTCAACGCCTAACGGAGAGATCTCCTGTGTCACATGGAAATTAGACATGGATCCTGTGCGGTTGCCTTCGATACCGACATTGCCGGAATTGTCCAGCACTGGAAATAGAAGTGACAAACGTTACCCACAGCTTGTCAAGATTGCTGCGCTGGACAGAAACATTATTGGCCTGACCAATGAAGGTCATGTTCTCCAGTTTGGTGGTCTTGACAATGAGACATCTGCCTCCCAAGGTCGCTGGGAATATGTGAGTTAGCATCCCATTATCAACGCAACGCCTTTTATATTTACCGTTTGTGAAGCTTCCCAAGTTCAGTGATATAAACGAAATCCGGGAGAACCTGACCCTTCAGAACTCGGCATCTAACGGTAAAGACGGCGGATTCCCTCCCAAGACGATGCAGATTACACATGTATGTCGTCCGTTTCAGGCAGGTTTAGATCACACTCATGAAGTAACAGATATCGGCCAATTTCATGCACTTTACGGCATACTCTACCGGATCAAGTTCAGTAGTTCTTTTGGGTGATTGTAACACAACACCGAAATCCGAACCGAAGGTCATCCCGGCGCTACAGAATAAGGCTGTAATATCCGTAGTTATTGGTGATTATCACAATGCTGCACTTACTGCTACTGGCAAGCTCTTGACATGGGGAGCATTTTCGGCGGGAGCACTGGGATTGGGTGATCCAACTGAAATACCAGTTGGATCTCCAGGCGGCTTCGCTAGAGAGGAGCAACGTATCATGGCGTTAGAGCATCGCGGACGAGCCAGGCCGGCTGATGTAGAAGCACCTACAGAAGTTCGATTTGATCACAGAAGGAAAATATCGAAAGATCGATTTTGCTTTTCCGTCACTGCGGCGGGATGGCACACCGGGGCATTGGTAATTGATCTTGAAGTTCGTGATTTACATGCATCAGAGAAAATCATCCTACTGACATTTTAACAGCCAGATGAAGATGAAGACCTTTCTGATGAAGAGCTTGAAGATCCCCGAGTGGATATTCAACTCATTCCTGACCACAGACAGTGGGAGACTCCTCCAATTGTTCCTCTTCCAGGTATATTCCGCATCGGTCATGCAGGACGAGGGCTCCTTGGAAGAAGCAGAGGACGAGGTTTCCGTGGCGGACACCTCAATGACGGCGGGAATGACGGTTCGCCTTCGCGTTAAACCAACGTTAAACGAATAACTTTTTCTACATGGTATCTACAATAGTGTAACGGTATGTAGCACCATCGCCCAGGGACTTACACGGACGGGTTTTACCAAGGTTTTACACTTACAAGTACATAAGTACGGTATTGATATTATGTACTTATCTCCAAGGTTGTAGCCAAACAAATACACTCAAATATTTATGAGGTGCTTGACTTCGCACTTTTGATGTTTTCTCATTTGCAGCCATGTGTCTTTAAAGCTTCAAAGCTTCAAGCTTCGCGCTTCCTAAACTTCAGCTCACTTTCTTGTTGATAAGGATTGACGGATCTATTTTATCGTGCCTTGTCGCTGACGATAACACACTCTTCTCTCCATACTTTCGTACGGAAAGTTGCAGAAGGTTAGCCATTCCAAGTTCCAACCCCTTCAAGTTCTCTGTTTGCCACATGATTGAACTCCACTGACCACTGTGTGCGTCCTACTCTTGATTTTTAACCTCGAGGATCTACGCGGTACAGAAACATTTCTGTAACGAACAAACGACTTTAAGTCACTTGTTAATCCAAGGTCGAAGCTGCATGGCAACTTAGAGTATAGTGTGCAGCCTCGACAGCTTTGCATGTGCTCGCATTGATTTCTTTGTCTTGGCGCGGATAATTCAAAGGCCATCTCCCGTACAAGCTTACGATCTACACGCTTCTGCGGAGAGATAGAAGAAATCCGTAGAGTAATGCACACGATATCTTAGCATCAAGGCATCAATAATGTGCGTTCATTGGTTGTATCCGCATGGAAGAAGAGTAAGCTTCTATTTCATTACTAGCTTGCATTGGTATAAGAAGCATGGGCAACGACTCCCATGAGCAAGCTCCAGGTTCAAAATGAAGTTGTCTGCGACCTTAGGCTACCTCTTCGCTGTCCTCGCGCTTGTAGAAGCCTCGCCCATTTCTCATAAAGAAATCGTAGAGAAATCCGCTGCCTCCTTCCGACTTCTAAAATTCGCTGAAGACGCAGATCCTGTGTGGAAGTCTGAAGATGATAAGCTGGAACTTATGCGTGCTGGCGTTCGATTCGTACGTTAGCGCACTGCCATACTTTTGTGTTGCCACTTATTCATGGCTGTCGTTGCTGTAGTTCGATGTAACCGAGGTATACGAACTCGAGCAGTTATCTCCTGCTGCCAAGATTGTTTCCACGTCCGACGACTTATCCATCGCCGCTACTACTTGTTCGTAACTTTGGAAATTGTTGTTTCATCGGGTTTTAAACATAATGAATAATCCAGATCCTTCACCCTCTCATCAAAGTGCAGTGACGCCTATCCTTGCAACAGTCTCTACTTCGAACATGCAAACTTATTTGTCTAGCCTTACTGCTTTTAACAACCGCTATTATAAAGCAACTACTGGTGCTCAGGCTAGTGCGTGGATCCTGAGTACTGTCAAGCAGGTGCTATATTTTCATGTATCCGCACGTGTATTATGTTAAACTTCTACTTGCAGATTGCTACCACTTACGGACGAACCGATGTCACTGCATCATCCTTCACACATAGCTGGACCCAATCCTCTGTTATTGTCAAAATCCCCGGCACTACGGCTACCACTCCTGTCACAATTTTGGGTGCACACATGGATTCAATTAACCTCAGCAACCCTACCAGCGGCCGAGCACCTGGCGCCGATGACGACGGTACTGGAAGTGTTAATCTCATCGAGGCTTATCGTACTCTTCTTGCCGCCGGATTCAAACCTTCGACCCCTGTAGAATTCCATTGGTATTCTGGTGAGGAAGCAGGTCTCCTCGGTTCGCAGGCTATTGCTACCAACTACAAGAGTGCTGGTGTGAAGGTCAAGGCGTTTATGGAATTGGACATGTCGGGATAGTAAGGACTTAAATTCTAATGTTTAAGAAGATGACATTAATATTTTGCAGCTTCAAGCCCGGAACTACTGAGGTGATGGCGCTTCAAGCCGACTACATTGACGAGGGATTGAATACTTTCTTGAAATCTCTGATTACCACTTATTCGAGATTTTCTTGGGCGATGGATACCCCTGTAAGCCGATCCAAACATTATCGCCGTTGGATTCTAATGATATTTCTATATGAAAGTGTGGATATGCTTGCTCTGATCATGCCAGCTGGTATAAAGCAGGGTACCCGAGTGCATTCCCTTACGAGGCTGTTACCGGTAACGACAACCCGCAGATCCACTCATCTGGTGACACCACGAGTGTCTCCGGATTCTCCTGGTCTCACTCTCTGGAGTTTGCGAAGATTGCCGTTGCATTTGCGTACGAAATGGCCATCTAAGTTGCATCTAAGTAGCGTATGTAATCAGATGTAGCACACGTAATGCGTTGTTGGGATGGGTCTAAATTGTACTTTTGCAATAAATATATACTTGGTTACTGATAAACATCAGTATAAGAAATGCTACAGCTACTTAACACTGGCCAAACAGATCTTGCACACAACTTCCCACGATGCATGTAGTCGGTTGCAATTAGTAGTACATAGTAGATTCACGTCGTTAGCAGCAGGTGTACTTGCACTTTGCTTGAATCCTTCCTACCTGTAAGACATTTGAACCTAATAGTTGACTACATCCAGCGCGCTTTCTTTATATCTGAAACCTATTTGCAAGTTACAACCGGCTATCTTGGAAAAACGTCACTTCACTTACACTCAAACCTCACTCGCGAACATTTGAACTGTTGCATTTACACCATACGGTGTCGCATACCATCACCTGTGCTTTCCTAAAAGGCGTCAAGCTCCAGCAAGACCGAAGTGCTATTTCTTTTCTCATTTCTTGGTTTTCCGAACAACATCCCTGGAGATCTTGTAGCATTAACTTTATTTTTGGACAGTATTTGGACCTAGGTGAGTGCTGCATACATTTTTTTAGGTGGCTGGTGGGATTGTTTGCATCTTCAAGCCAGATATGCATCATAATTTTATAGATCAGAATTAGCTGCTAACCCTTTGCACTAGCACGACGGTTTCTGGGTCACTTGTACTATCCTCCAATCTGCACCGTTGTGTAGAGTACAATATATCTTCCAGACTTCTTCATATTTTTCAAATAATTGTGCACCACCGACCTACAAGGACAGATGTCAGGGCTTTCCTCGCGAAGTGCTCTTCCTACAGGCACGAACGGCTCACAACCTAAGCAAGGCTTAGTACCGACCAACAATGTTACTACTCTCGATGGCCTTACTGTTCGAGCACGAATCGATCATACGCTCACTGTTGACGACGTAGTAAAGCAACTATGTGTCAATCTGCAAATCAAGGAGCCGCCCTCTCACTTTGCGCTGAGGGATGAAAATGACGAGCTCGTTACCAATGATAATCTTCGGAAGAAAATCAAGGGTAAAGTTAATTTGAAGTGCGTTATCCGGTATCTTTTTACGCGCTCGTATTTACAGAAGCCTAGACTCGTCAATGCTCCCGCACGCGAAGCATGCGGGGTCGTGGAGAAACTAGGGCAAAGAAATGACAAAACCTTAAGATTAACACTCTTCTCTCTGCAAAAATACATTCGGGTATGTTTATTTTACCTATCATACCCTACTAATTAGTAATATAATATCTTAGGAAGAACCATTTGCTCAGGAATTTCTGAATCATGACGGTCTTGCGGAATTGGTGCATGTTATATTCACCACCACTGGAAATACTTTAGCGGTGAGCACTTCTTTCTCTTTTTCATTTTAGGATTCATCTGTTTTCTCACTTAAATCGAACCAGTACGCACTCACTGCGATGCAAAACCTAATGGAGCTTGACTACGGCTGGGCGGGCCTCGATGATGCCTTCATTTTTAGAGTCGTACAAATCTTATCGTCTTCGCAGTCCTTAATCAATGTTTGTCGCCCGGCCACTGCCATATTAAAGAAACTGGTTGAGGCTGATGCAATGACCGCTCCTGGAGCCACGCTAGCAAGTTCCAGTCGAAGGCTGCCTGTTGCTCCCCCAGATTCGGTATATCGATATGGATTTCAAGTTGTTTACGAACAGATGAGGAAAGAAAAGTCCCTTTTAGAAACCGTCGTTAATCGACTAGGTAGTGCAGACACTGCAATGGCACAATATAGGTAAGACAGGTTTCACAGTTATCGCATTCTCTTGTAATGTCCGCTTATTCTTTGCAGTATGATGTTGATTAACTCCCTTTTGGCTCATGCAACTGATGCTCGCTGGGAAGAATTCATCTCAGAGCTGGAGAGGTTCAATGTACGAAAAGCCGTTGTTGTATGTCTTCGTCTATTTCATGTTGGGCACCACGTTTGATGTCCCTTTAGCGCTTAATGGCTTTACATACTATAGAAGACCTTACATCCTGCATATTGATTTCCAGGCTAACATTGTTCGGGTCACATACCGAAAGAAAATCACGATCGTCGATCCTGAGAACGATCCCTCACATGCAGAGGTATTGGATTATATATGGCGGCAAAGCAGACTGGAGGAAGAAATTGACATACATGGTCATCCTTTGAAATGGCATAAGTTGGGCTTCGCAACTGAGGACATCATGCAAGAATTCCATGATGTTGGTGTGTTAGGGCTGGATTGTTTGGTATATAATCATTTACTTTTGCGATGCATCGCTAACGCCTGTAGTACGCCACAGAGAAAGTTCGTCGAAACCGATCCAGATTTCTCTAAGGTCAGCAGGTTCATGATATGTTCACTGATAAAGTTTGCTCATCTGAAACAGGTTGTGCTTGAGCAATTGAGCCGACCCGAGGAACGCCGGTGCCCGATTGCAAAAGCATCTAACGAGGTTGTCGACTTGCTATCGGAACATTGGGCTATCTTCGCTCCTGGATGTGGGTCCAATGGTATGGAATCCCTGTACTTGACCTTGACACTTCACATTTAGATTCCACATCCACAACATTCCAGCCGTTCTTCTTGGATTTCTATAGAGTTCATTCGCTTGCCACCCATTTTTTCCTCCGTATGTGGAGTGAAAGTGGTGCGGTGTGTGGTGATCCTCCGGATTACGGAGATTTCTCTCGCGTTGTGGCTTTGGTTCGCAGCCAGTATGTGCCTTACTATTCCTGACCCTAATCTTTGATGTTTTATCTTAACAGAGTGAAAGTTGCCTTGAGGAGTGAGAATGTCCGCGAATGGCATGAGGTTGAACATGACTTCCTAGAAGAGTACCGGGCCGTCCGTGATCGCCAAATGAAAGAGCTGGAATTAGAGGATGATGTGTTGAGCAAGGTACCGGTGAGGTACGTAACGTATTATCACCTCAAATATGTTACCTCAAAGATCACAGGAACCTACGTGCAAAACTGTACAAGGAGTCGTTTGAATTTGTTCGGCAACAAAGAATCCAATGTTTATTACAAGGAGCTTGGTTTGTCATTGGTGTTCCGGTTGCATCTGCCAAAGACTCTGTAAAACGCTTAAATCGTCCATGGCGCTTCATGAGACTGGTAGGCAACTTTTATGTTCAAGCAAATTAGTCTGAGATGTTCTCTAGGATGCTGGATTAAAATTTTTACATTATGTAGATAGCGCTGCAAAGTTTCCTGTTCGAAACGGATTGGAAGACTTGCCGGATCGAATCGATGTTTCTCTGATCGGTGAAATTGCCACTGAAACGTGCATCCCTCCACCTGGTGTTTTGCGAGATCAAGATGGTCTACCTGCAGGATCTTCGATGAAACCATACCCAACGTCATTTTCATTACTCAGCACCCACGAAGGCTCGCTAGCGGACCTTATAGCGCTCGATCAGTCACGTTGGGCTGATTGGACGGATGGGTTGAACATGCTACGGCGGGACGGTGGACACGTCGCCTCCAAAGAGACAGCCGGTTTTGTACATGCGCTCACAGAGATAGGATTGAAGATCAAACTCTTAGGCAAGTGCTATGCTGATTCCGAGAACCACATTGTTAAACCTCGCGCTCATTGCCTCGCAGATCTATCTGGAGACATGGTAGAGATACCCAGTGGACTTGTAGCTGGGCCACCGCCGACAAATACAGACTTCTTTTTTTCGGATGTGATGTAACCTTAGGACGCAATAATGTATATACAATAGCGTTTGGACAGATGTTTCATTCCATGATACAAGTAAGCCACATGACCCCCAGAATGATTGAGAGGATGCAGTTGATGCAGTGTAATAAGAGTAATGCTGTAAAGTGAATGCGGTATACAATACAGTGTAACGAGTGGTATCTGAGAGCCAGTGTAAGAAAACAGCGGGGTTGAACCCGACAATGCAATGCGTCAATAATATGTCTAGAAAAGGAAGCGCGATGAAAAAATGCATGGATATAAAAGTACAGACAAAAAAAAAGCAAGTTCATTAATGGCCGTTGATAGCAGTTGACTTCGATTTGGCAGCTTTGTATTCGGCGCCAGCCTTGAAGAAGGGTCTGAAAATCGCATCAGGGTCATGGAAATCATTGTGAACCACGTTGACAAGCAATGATGTCTCCATAATTTCTGTAATCAGTTTACGCGAAGGGGAATCAGGTTCATAGAGCTTAGCCCACTGAGCACCGAGCTCGTATGCCTCATCCTAGTAAAACGGCAATAAGCACCCAATAGTGTAAGGGGCACCATCTTCGTACCTTCCATGCCATGAAGCTTATTGCCTCAACAATGGTAGGCTGAATGATTTCTTTGCCAGGGAATACTCCCCATGTAACGGCGTTGGGTCCGTCGGAATGAGTGTTAGTGCGGAGGTCGCCGCGCTTATTAATCACATAGTAAGTAATGTTGCTATCGCGCTCTATGTGTGTCAGAAGTAAAGACAATAAGGTGGGGTTGACGAAAAATTCAAGGTAGGCCTATATAAACAAATTAGTGTGAACAATATACGCTGTACTACAAGTACAAACCTTTTGGTAGATATAGCCATTTGACGGTCCCCATCCAAAGGTCTTGTCATCACTTCTCACTCCATTGACAGCTGGTTGTGAGTTGATAGTCAAAAATCCAAGTTCGTTCATCTGTGCGAGCTGCTTTGCGATGACGGATGTCTCAACAGAAGCAGCTTGGTCGGACCAAGGCAATGCTGGGAGCTCAGCAGTACAAAAGCGTGAAAACAAAGAAGCAATATCAGCGAAACTTGCGGGATGTCCCCATAGTCTTAAAGCGTTCTCTTTCTGCGAAGCATGTTAGTTTCTGGCACATGAATACGTACAAACGCAAACTGACGCACAGTTTGCTTTATCCATACACCATATCCATCAAGTTCACCATAGGCAGGGCTACGAGAATCTCCGAAACGACCGTTAGGGTATTCGTCCCAGTTCTCAGTACGAGAAATGTAGGACTTTGTCCTGTTGGCCCAGAAGATTGGCCTGATGGTTTCTTGACGGCGATTAGGCGTGAGCGACTGGAAACAATGCTTGTCAATCTGAAAGCACACTCCCAATTGTAACCTAACTTGCCTGTCGCCATGGCAGGGGCTTAATCGTTTCGACCCTAGGAACGAGATTCAACTCTTCAAGTAACATCTTAGTACCTTTCTCCAAGTTCATAGTATAGAAATGCAACCCGCGAATACCGATGTCTTCTTTCAAAATCCTGCGGCACATGTCGGCGACCAATTTAGTACCAAGTTCCCTGACCTTTTCATCATCATTCTTCACGGGTTCTAGGACATTAAGGAGGGACTGAGGTATCTGGGTCTTAGCTAAGCTAGTGGCGCGCATGAAACCATTCCATGTCTGAATGGGAGCAATACCAGGCACGATGGGAATAGTAATGCCAGCGGCACGAATTGCTTTAACCCAGTCAATGAAAACTTCGACGTCATAGAACATCTGGGTGAAAATGAAGTTAACGCCGGCATCGACTTTTTCCTTTAGCCATTGCATCTCGCGATCACGCTCGTCAGGGGGAAGAAGCATATGCTGAGGAAAGCCAGCCACGGCGATGTCGAAATAATCACCATATTCACGTCGTATGTGACGAACGAGGTCGATACCATG
This sequence comes from Cyathus striatus, assembly GCA_025738555.1. Lineage (NCBI taxonomy): Eukaryota > Fungi > Basidiomycota > Agaricomycetes > Agaricales > Nidulariaceae > Cyathus > Cyathus striatus. The sequence goes on along the minus strand of JAOVFP010000013.1, from coordinate 3,211,644 downwards.
GACAAAGCCACCGTCGACCGCCTCCCATTCGTCCTTCCCCATCGGAGGATCGCCACGCAGAGCAAGGACATTCCTGCAACCGTGTTGTTTGGCATCCTGAGACGTTAGAGTGTAAGAGGCAGAGTTACGAAAACGAGTGTATTTACGCACCTTCAAAGCGATATCGACCTTCTCCATTGGCATGTTTGTACACGTCAAGTGCATGCAAGTCTCGATGCCAATCAAGCCCTGGCATGTTTTCACCATTTCCGATGTAAGGTCTGACGTTCGGCCTCCAGCATTCCTGTGAAAGCGACGGTAAGAACGCAGTGCTGATTTCAGATATGGGGAAAGATAATAACAGACCATGTAATGTCTATGAACTCAGGGCCTAAAGCGCGCATACGCTCTATACGATCCAGAAGATTTTGAAGGCCCTAAGATATATTGATTAGCACCTCAAAATTACAGAATGGGGGAGAAAGGGCACCTGGGCTGTCCGAGGTGGAAAATATTCAAAGGACCACCATACTTTGTCGTCTTGAGCAGACTGCTGGATTTTCTGGCTGATTTTCATAATTAGTCGTGAACAGAGGGGGAAAAAGAAAGTGGAGAGACGGCAAAGAAGGGGGCGAGAAGGAAAGGGAAGAAAAGGACTGGCGAGTAAATAACGTGTAAATAAGTAGGAAGAGGCGACTGGTCCAGGATCGAATGATCCCTATTTTCGGACCACATTTCTTCTGGCTTCAGGGGCCGTTCCTCCGACAACCCGATGTCGCTTTAGTCTACAACTTATCCGAAATATATTTCTTCCAAATTTCTCCAACGCGCAATAGCTCGTGCGCGAAATTTACATGAACAACCTTCATTAGGATTACATGTATATACACTATGGTTTGTTGTCCCACTTCCGCATGCACACCTTGTTCTGTCGTTTCACATACCTCTCTTGTTGGCGTTTTGTGTTCTGCAATAACAGTGATCACGGGAATCAACTAAATCCTGTTATAGTGTCAATGCATGCAGGTTGGGTTACACGCTAACGTATTGGATCTGAGCATGTGCTAAATTAAGTGGGTAAAGAAAAGCGGGCTCCCACCATAGAATCGGTATCTGAAAAGAATGTTTGTGAAGAACACAACTATAACAATGGTAGATATACAAACCGTTTAATCCTGAACAAGTAGTACTATGCAAGTGGCAAATACAATCGCTACGACGGCACCCATCATTAGTAAATGGGGTCTGGAAAAGAAAGTATTAATCTATAAATAGATTCACTAGAAACATCGATGAGCGAAAACATACTTGGGCGATGCGAGAAATGCTCGAGTTTTTCTCAAGTCCCAGTACCCACTGTAGTACTCCCATGCGCCGGCAATAATGCATACAAGTGCAGCTGAGAACTCGACAGTAGCAAGAGGTATGCGACCCGAAGATGTGTGCGTAGGTTCGTTGGGTACCAGACGTGCTTGAAGTAAAACAGAAGAGGATAAAAGTGATAGGAGAAGAGCAAGCTTCAGATGGGAGAGAATATTTCGCTCGAGCATAGCAAAGTCTCTCGCATTGCTTCCAGTATTTTCAACCAGTGAAGGGTGGTAAGGCATGTTTCGTGAAATCGTAAGGTTCGTGTACTTATAACGGTACGGTAGACAAGCAGCCTACAGTTGGCCTACAGAGTGGTATACCGGGCTCCCAGCTCCTAGGGGCCCAGGACAGTGATCCTGGGCAAGTCCGATGGTCACGTCAAACCGAGAAGCGATCACGTGGCTTAAACGCGGGGAAGCTATTTGGGTGCTATTTGGCACTGGTTCAACTTACCCTCGTAACCTCAACTCTCAAGTTACAGGCCGCGTACAAGCTCACCCCCTCACAGGGCATTTTTCGTTTACGACAAGCTCAAGACACATTCATTTGAAGTTACGATTTCGCTATGGGTCTCCTACGACGATTACTTTCTCTTGGAAGCAAGAAGGAGAAGAAGAAACGTCCTGTTATCACCCATAATGTTCCCGTTGAAAATGCCCGCGTACAGCAACAAGACGATGAAGATTACGAAGCTGCTGTGGGTCGTTTGCTACGTTCCTCTTCAGCACGATATGCTGTGGTGAGAGAATTCGATTATAACACTTTACCACCACTTCGTATGTTTCCTAGTTATTTTAGTTTTGGAAATGTTTGTTGACCTTCTTTCTGTAGCTCATCCTATTAACAGTGTCATCCAACCTCCCACCTCATCTGCCGTTAGCATCGCAAGCAGTACCATCAGCAACAAAGGGACCTACACTGTAACTGTTCACGGCCGTAAGCGGCATGCCTCCACAGAATTCCCGAATGCCAATCCCGGACTCGAGGTTGAAAAAATTGTCACTAGACGTACATGTGCTTCCACTCCTCCAGAGGATAGCAGCCGAGCTCTCAGGCTTCGTTCAGATCCCTCTGTTTTGAGTCTTGTTGATATGTACGATGAGCATGGTCGCTTGCCTTCCAAGGCATTTTCAAACAGTCCTCCTCCTACCCCTAAAGAGGGTAGGGCGCAATGCAAGCGCAGCGGCTCTACACTCAGGCAGTTACTTGGCGCACCTGATAGCTTGAGCTCACGAGATGGAAATGAAGGTGACATTTCCTGGGCGGAGCGTTTCTTAGGGTACGTTCTCATGTATGTAACGATGACTCGTCTTTTCTTCTAATGCATGACTACCTACTTGCAGTGAAAATGAAAGCGCAACTTCCCTTTCTTCAGCCGGCCTTCCTACTCCAAAGACCCCTGATGCCCCATCATTTGACAGCTCATTGCCACGACCTAGTTTTCCTCACGACGTTACTATTTCTACAGACAACGACAACTCCGGAACGTTTGATAACCCCGCCATATCATCTATGGATGTAGAACTCAGTCTAACATCGGAATCATCTGGCCTTATTATCCATACAATTAAGGAGGAGGAACCCATTAAAGTCATAAACCCTGTTACCCCAAGACGCGCCTCACAAGTCTTTGGGTTCTTAACAGAACGGAGGCGATCGAAAAATCTTCCCGATCCTCCCAGTGTTTTCAGCTCACCATCAGAAGATGGTTGTTCGCAACATGACCTTCGTTCTCACTTTTCTGACACCTCTTCGGAGTGCCGTGCATCTCCATCCAATAATAATAACTCTGCGATACCCTACTCTAGCGATACCCATCGAGGGCCCCATCGAATCTCAACATCCAGTATCTCTCGACCCATGCCTCTCAGCAAAAGGTCATCCCATGCCAGCTTAAACAGCAACTCTCAACATGTACCTCGGTCTAGGCGCGAAAGTATTGTCTGCGATATTACTTTTGATCAAGCTGAAGATGAAGACAACGAAGACCCTGACATTCAAACTGCACAGAAAGTCAGGGTTATTATGTCTGGACCTACCAAAGTAATCGTCACAGCTCCTACACCCTCTCAAACTCATATTACGCCCAGCCGTATTCCTCACGGACCCCGCGCTCCCCGCAGGAGGTCAGCATCTGGTGGTTACCGCTCTAGACCTGTGATGCTCACAGAACGATCCAACACCACTGTTTCTCGACCTTCCACTCAGGAAACTCATATCCCAACGCCTTCCTCAAAGCGCAAAACTTCAGCATCGTATAAGACTAGCTCAGCGTTATGTGAAAATGGTCATCCTCTACAGGGACTTGAACGACGAAAAGAATCTATCACCTCCAAGACCGGATTAGAAAATAAAGCCGGGCTCGGGCTTTCCGTCAAGACAGAGATCCCTCTCACCCCTCTTCGCACAAATAGCTCAACCTGTGCACGTTCTCCCCTGTATCGAACTACCGTAAACAGGGATATGTTTAAACCCCCTCCCGGAATGACTCCATCGCCTGCCTCTACTTCCGAGATGTCACCTGTCGGAAGACAACTTATGATGGATATTCGGCAACAGCGTATGGCAGCACGAGAAGTGGACCGTGAAAAGACAGCAATGAAGTATACTCAAAGGAGTGGCAGCACAAGGAGCATCCTTCAAGTTTAATGTCGAGCTCTTCCTATGTTTCTTATTTGCGTTCCATTATTATGTACATAGTTTACTGTCTGCCGCTTTGATATCCTGCTATGGACTTCGTTATGCTCTGTTGTTTTTGGATGCTCTTTCAAATGCTTTCCGGTATAGCATTGACACGTCCTGTATCCACATTCTATTTATAGTTGTTGCAGAATAAATTGCATCTCTGTCTGTCGAAATGGTTTCCGGCAAATGATGTACTTGTTACTTTTCAATTGTAAGGACCCAATGCAAAGACAGTGACCGCACGGCAAGACGCGATTATCGTAAACTGCGTGCAAGTCACGAACGCGTGACGTTTCGTGCGTCGTGACGTTAGTATTAGACTACCATTGTGCAATGACTTTCCCCAGTTCCACTCACATTCCCTTGCCACTAAGCACTCAAGTACTCAACGTCCAACGTTCAACCCAAGGCCGGACAGCTAGAATTCATTCAATTCTGAGCTTTTGTAATACCTGTGCCCGTTCTGTTATCCGGATATGTCAACGCAAAAGATCAATGACTACCTCACGAAGAAAATCTTCATCGAGAAGAGCATTGTAAGCACCACTGGTTAAATCTGTATACATTTTACACGCATGACAATTTATAATTTATTCACTTAAGGTTACATATCGATCTATAAGTCGTGAATTCTCAATACATGTTAACGACGCGAAGAAGTGAGTCTTCGCCCGTCCTTTAGCCCTCACTTGCTTACACGGGCTTACAGTGAATTGGCTACATATCACGAGAATGCCCCGTTTCAGGGACAGACTTGCTACGCAACCTATCTTCTATGTGGTGAAGTTGCTATGGAACCTTTACAAGCCCAGGATGAATACAGGGACGTGAATATGGACCAGGCATTGTCAAAGGACATGGAGGTTGACAGTGAAGAGGCAACTCAGATTAAGATGACACTGGTTAATGAGAGTGATCTCGAAGGTATTTGTAGCAATTGCTATTAACAGACGTTTTCTAACTCTCAACATAGCTGCTAGGGGCGCTATATCCAAGTGATTTCAATACATGTTTATAGTTTAGCCCCATCCCCTCTTATTGTGTGTTGACATTTACCTCGTATTTGAAACTCAACTTCATTCAATTTTTATCAGGACGCAGACCTTATATGTGTTTCTACTGCTGATATTCGCGCAGTAGATACTCAACGAGGGGCAGAATTTGCGAAATTAATCGGAAAAATCATTGGCAAGGATGTACAGGTACATTTTCTTTCAAACATCTGATGTAAAACCAGTCTTTTTTGACTTTATGGTTAGGAGCGAAAGGGATTGACAGTGCGAGAAGCAAAAGCGTCACTGCGGGCGAAGAAAGAGGTAGTCAATACTTCAGCAGCTCCGAAGGCGCCATCGAAAGAGGCTCAGAAACAAGATGAATTGACTAAGGAAAAGGCTAAACCCGAAGAAAAGCCCAAGAACACGATAAAACCTACTGGTAAACTCGACTTCTTTAAGCCCAAACCTAAGGACACAAAGCAAGAAGAGTCGAAAGCCAAGATTGAAGAAAAGAAGAGACAATTCTTTACAGCACCTACGAAACCCAAGCCAGTCACCCGTGCTCCAAGCGCAGCAAGTGAGAAAGAAGGTTTCACAGAGCAGCCAGAGAAAGTAGGTGGCAAATTATTTAGTGTCGACCCCTTTTTATATATAGAAATAATAGAGGGGTGTCAAGCGAAAATCAATCGCAAACGCATTGTCTGACACTGAGAATGAACCTTCGACATCAGATAGTCCCTCAAAACCTCCTTCTCATGGTGCTGGTGTGAACCTTCGCATCAAGAAGGGGGTTGTGCTATCTGACGATGACACAGAGGCTGTACCGCAAATATCTCGACGCAAATCCAGAGCAGCCAGTGTTGTAGACTCTGAAGCAGAGCGAGAAGCACAGTCCTTGATGGATATTGATGATGGTAAGTGGTTAGTTCATGTTTTGGTGGCTGGTTAAGTGATTTTCAATGTGTAGATCAGGTTTTGCGCATTTCTCGTGCAGTGGAGGATACAGAAATAAAGAGTGATACAACGGAGCTTCCGAATGAGATGGCTACTGAAGCACAGATTGACAATGTTCCTATGGAAGACAAACCTGCCGCGTTAGCTAAACCAAAGAAAAAGAAAGAAAAGAAGGTGATTCCTGTTGGTCGCAATGGGTTGAAGAAAAAACGCGTTATAAAAAGTAGAAGGGTAAAAGATGACAAGGGATATACAAGTACAGCACTTCTATCGAAATGTACACGCTGTTTTACTAACCTGACACAATAGTTACCCAAGATTATTCGGATTATGAATCTGTGGATGAAGAAGAGGCGCCCCCGCCAAAACCTGTTGCGAAGGGCAAGAAAAGGGTACAAAAGGAATTGGATGAAACCGAAACGGGTCCTGTGAAGGAGAAGGCGATTAAGGAACCGGTGGCAAAGAAGTCTGCAATAAAACCCAAGGCTAAGACAACGGGGGCGGCGAAACAGAAGGGAATCACTGGGTTTTTCGGCCCTGCTAAACCGAAAAAGTAGAGCCTGTAGTATATATACATAAGGCGATGTTAGTCTACCCCACTGTATCCTTCATTATGGCCAGCACTTTCTTGCTTCAGTACGTGACGCAGGCGTTTATTTGGACGTTGTTGAATGATCGTGGCATAAGTGCGGGGCAAGTATATAGCACTTACTTATTTAATAACTTTTAGGTTACTATATGACAAGTGCGCTTTCACAAGGCTGCTGTACTTTCCTTTGAATTCGCGACCTTGCAAATTTGATTGGTGCTGGTGCAACCAAAAATCCCAACATTCTCTTTTACGCTGGGAACATAACTTGGCCACTCACAAGTTGTTGTTCTCTTATTTATACGTTACCACGGGGCACCGAGGCAGTACTAGGCTTATCATAGCGGTTTCTCAGACACAAGCTGGCTTGGCTCACATCCTTTCGCCGCACATTCTGGGATAGCACCTCTCCTTCATCACTCTACACTCATACACAACGCATCCCAGAATCCGAGGACGAATTTGAAATGGTGCAAACGTATGGCGTCGTCCCAGCTACTTCTACTGACCCCGGCGACCCGGCAGGCGAAGAGGCTAGCGCGCTGCTGGGTGGGAGACGGGACACAACTATGAAGACTGATAGAGGGAAACTCGATGGGCATGCGACGATGTATAGCTGTATAAGCAACTTATCCAATACGATTATTGGAAGTGGTGAGCCACTTGATTTATAGGATTCATTCTGAGCCTCTGACACTGCCTCGTATAGGCATGTTAACGTTTCCATTAGTTCGTACTTCGTTTTTTGAGCATTGTCATTGAGCACAAATTTAACATTGTTCGGCGGTATATAGGCCATGGCGTCGGCGGGAATTTTTCCCGGGATGTTGACATGCATATTTTCCGGATCCGTGGCGGCCTTCGGTCTCTATCTTCTCTCATTATGTGCCACGCGAACCCCACACCGCAAAGCCTCGTTCCATGCTGTAGCTAAACTTACATTTCCCAGTGCGGCAGTGTTTTTCGATGCCGCCATTGCTATTAAATGCTTCGGTGTATCCATAAGGTAATGATTTGCACCCAAGCGTGAATGCGTATGTTGACCTCAGCTCTAGCTATCTCATTATTGTGAAAGGCTTAATGCCTAACGTCGTTGCATCGTTATACCATGATCTAACTTCTGAAACAATGAATCCTCCGGCATGGGCATTAAACGGGGGCAATTGGATATCGATATTTATGGTTATTCTCGTTCCACTGTGTTTCCTCCGTCATTTAGACAGTTTGCGCCATACAAGCTATATTGCCTTATTCTCCGTGGGTGCGTAAGAGGGCCTATTCTATAACTCGCTTAGTGGCTCACTCACCAGAGCAGCTTATCTTGTTATAATTGTTACCACCTGTTACTTTTGGCCTATTGCCAACATGCCCGACCGTGGAGAAGTGCATTATGTGCATATCACGCCCGATTTTGTGTCGACGTTTCCAGTGCAAGTGTTTGCATTTACGTGTGCGCAGAATGTACGTGAACTATTAAGTGTTCAATCTATACTACAATTCTAATGAAGGTTTAGCTTTTTCCGATTTATAATGAAGTAAACAGCAACACCCAAGCCCGAATGAATCTTGTTGTAGGTGGCTCCATCGGTGCTGCGACTCTAACGTACGAGGTTATCGCCGTTTTTGGGTATCTTACCTTCGGGTCCAAGGTCAATTTTAAGCCCATGGGATCATTTTAGCATTAACATCTAATTTGCAGGTGGGATCGAACATTATAGCGATGTACCCATCGACATCCCTTTTTATCGCTATCGGGCAATTGGCAATCGTCATTATGGTACTATTCTCGTATCCGTTGCAGGTGCACCCGTGCAGGAATTGCCTAGACAAGGTGTTCAATCCCGAGCGCGTGACGCCTGTGAAGGTAGTTGCAGTCTTGACTGAGGGTGAAGCAGATGAGGACGATGAGGACGAGGACGTTTCAGTGAAGGATGAGCACGCGCACACAGAGATGTCAAAACTTAAGCATGTGGTAACTACGACGTGCATTATTGCGAGTGGATTTACAATTGCATATTTTGTGGATGATCTCCGGATGGGTAAGCAGCTTCTGTCGTTGCCTGTTGCAATATACTAAGCAAGGATGCAGTGCTCTCGTTTGTAGGATCAACTGGATCAACCACAATCTCGTTTATCCTCCCTGGGCTGTTCTACTGGAAGGTGAGGAAGACCAACAAATTGCCTATATAGCGTGCACTGATGTCCCGTCGCAGCTTACACGAAACGATGAGAACGGCAAGGCGCTGAGTCTAGGGGCGCTTGCTCTGGCTGTGTACGGGGTGTTTATTTTTGTATTTTGGTAAGTATCGCATTGATCGCAGGAGATAACGGTGCTGACGAGAATGGTACAGCTTGGGATTCAATATTTATCAGGTTACGCATGGGGTGAAGGCTGGAGCACATTAGATTAGGACATTAGACTATTAATTACGAGCCACATAAATATATTAAGTGAAGGACAGAATGTAGTGAGAATGCGAGTGCGAGCGCGAGTGGGTGAGCAGTGAGCACGAAAGAAGAGATGGTCACGCAATTAGTCACACCCTTTTGGAATGGTTTTGCTCCAAGGGCCTGCTTGAGATTGCTCAATCAGTTTCTCGTTCCTCCTCCTTTCCTACGCCTTGCCCGTCCTCCGTCCCCCCCTTCCCCCTCCCCCCCTCTTCCTCCTTTCGTTCAACCTAGATCCACTCGACATTCCACCCGTCCGAGATCTCCTAAAAACCTCTTTCTTCCCCCATGGCCTCACCGTCTCCCACCGCCCACCACGCGACTCCCAGCTCTAGCACTGCAAGCCTTCTCTCTCCTCTTTCTTCCGCACATTCTTCTGCCTCACCAGTTCCGTCTATTCTCGCTCGATCCAACCCAAACTCTCCTCCACCTGCCCAAGACGCGCCCATCACTTCTCTGCCCGTCGACTCGACCTCCCCCAATTCAACTTCCAACCAAGATGTAGACCCTCAAATCATGGAGGCACTCAAAAGCAAGGATAGAATATATGTTCTCAAGCTCGGAGAGCAGATGGAGAAACTAATCATTGAGCGCAGGTCAGTATCCTCACTTTGTAGTTGAGCGTCTAAGCACCACTTGCTCTACTCCCTTCATCCGCTCCCTTTTTGTCCTATTCTACCTGGACTCATCGCAAATTTTCTAACTTATATTTTTATACTTTTTTTTGTCAGACCACATCGCCTTGAATTGCAACCCTCTACCACTTACCAACGTCTTTTGGTACATCGGTGTTCGGCCTATTACAGGCTCTCGCCTGAAAGCGACCCAGTTAACAAGAGTATCATCTTTGTCCATCACACTATTGAAAGTAGGATGTAAGGAATATCTTCACCAAATCCTTTGTTTTTCTTCTCTCACTCATTCTTTCCAGTCCTACACGTAGAATTTGCGAGCTTGTTCCCGCGGAACCTACCGCTCAGCCCGCATTCAAAATCATGCGTCGATCTCCTTCCGACCGGAGAAATAAGCCCTTATCTCAAGCGGGCTCGGTCGCCGGAGAGGATGCGGACCTCTCCGACATGGATCAACCCTCGGAAACAGGAAGTTTGGGTGGTCGGAGCAATGCTACAGGTGGTAGCAACAAAAAACGTGGTGCAATGACTATAGAGGAGCGGGAAGCCGCTTACAAGGAAGCCCGTACACGCATCTTCATGGACTTCGAGGAGAAGGAAAAAGAGAAGGACCTGAGTACCAGCTCATCGTCTGTTGTATCTGGCTCAGCATCAACGAATGGGGGCAGTGTGGGTGATATAGACGACACAGGTAGCTCTCCTGCTACGGAAAGCGAGTGGTCCGGTCCTGTCACCAGGGACAAAAATAGACGTGGAGGTTCTGGTCCTTCAATGCGTCGCAGTGGTGGTCCCTACGGCAATAGCTCTGGCAGTTCACGCAACTCGCGTGCACCATCACCGTCTTCCTTTACATATGCATCGCTTTACGAGCCACCTCCCTCGGCACCCACGTTGTACGACCCCAATCAGCCCCAAAGCAATACTGGATATCAATACGTTGTTCCCTATCCTCAGGGACCTAATCCACCTTACATATCACCTTATTATTACCCCTACCATACCTATCATCCCCATCCTACCTCCGATCCCACTACACCTGCCAATGGGGATCCATACACACCGCAGCAACCTATGCAGTATGGCACACCCTATGCTTGGCCACCTCATCAAGGACAACCCCCTCTGCAATCGCCGCCTCAGATTTCACCACACCCCTTACCCCATCAAAACTCCACTCCTATCATGACTTCGCCACCAGGAACACAATCACCTCAATACGCACCTCAGCAATATATGCCCTCACATGCATATACCTACCCACCTCCTCCTATGGCATACTACCCACCACCAGGGCAACATATGCCACCTCCGCCACCAAATATGGGTCACCCCCTGTACGATGTTCCCCATGGTGTGAACGGCAGTATGTCGCCAAACGGCTTCATCAATTCCGGATCTCCGTACGCCAACGGTATTCCTAGCCAAAATAACGGCAATGCTAATGCTAATGGTTACGGATCGAACAGAAATGGGCCAGCCGTAGTAAATGGTGGAAAGGGGCGAGCTGGGACTATGCCTGGTCAAGCAAGAGCGTCATGGAGTTTTGGTCCTGGTATAAGTGGTGGATATAGCAATACAGTTATGAATGGGGGTGCCGGCGTAGGAGATGCGGTTGGTCCGAGACTGAGCTCCAGCGGCAGGAGAGCATCTCAAAACAGCAGGGCGTCGTCAATATGTGACGATGTTTCTTCAACAGCTGTAAGTTCTTGATATTTTGGTGGCGCAGCATCGAAGTACTTATGGTGTTAACCGCAGTCATCATCTACAACCTCTTCATCTTCAAGGCGCACCTACACGTCTACAGCCTCATCACAGCATCCTCTTCCAGCACGCCCAGACTGGGCAGTAGGTATGAAGGCCCAACCTACATTGACTGGTCGCCACCATGATGGAACTCAGAGGAATATACCAGGTATTTCTCCGCAAAGGAACATCAACGGTAATTCAAACCGACAAGCGCCACTACAGCCTCCTGCGTCCTTGCAGTCTATGGACTTTCCTCCGCTTAGCTCTATGGCCGAGAAGCGAACACCCGTTGTAGCTGGTGCATGGGGAAATGTGTCTTCTACGAGATCAATTCTTCAGGCCAATTCAAATCAGGCTGGGAACGTAGTTGCCAGCCCTACTAATAGCTCACGACTTGAAGAACCTGATAAAGGGTTTGAGCGACCCCCGCCTAAGGTTAGTTCTATTTGTCATTCATTTACATGACATTGTTCTGAAAATTATGCTTTCAATAAATAGTCCGCTCAATTGTTCAATCCCAAGTCAGCTTTCAAGTCTGCCAGTATGAATGGCATTATGGTGTCGGCTATAAATGGAAAGGCTGAAACAGAAAAAGACAAAGAAAGAGTTCGGAGTGATACTGTGGCTAGTGCTATCCTAGTCGATGGGGTCAACTCGATTTCATTAGAGAACACTAGCTCAGAGAAGGAGGTCACTGTGCTATCACCTTCATGATGGCTGTAGCGTTCTAGTTCGGGGATAATCTGGTGTTTATTTTTCAGACCTGGGTGTATGTTTTCGATATTTTATTCATGTTTTGTATGCTGTGTAATCTTGAGATTTTGGTATACGATAGTAAGTGCCTTACGGAATAAATAAAAGGCATCTAAAACTTTATTCACGATTTATTTCTTTGAAGCAAGGATGAACATTTTGTGTGAGATTCAACAGATATGTGAAAGGTTTGCTCCTAACATAAAATGCTATTACATTACATGCCTACTGTAAACGTTCTTCGTTGGAGAAATAAACGCGCAATGCTACAAGGCAGAAAATAAAAATCCGTTTAAGTATGAAGAAGTATGTACGGAAGTCGCATTAAATAATATCAGAACTTGAGCTCGTAAAACAAAGCAATGTGCAGTATTGTGAAAGCAGATTAGACAAATGGTGCCATGAATGGAAAACACCGTAAGGACAGTGTTTGCTACTAGCGAGTTCGCGGAAAACCTCGAGGATAATGTTTCCAATAGATATTTCCGCCAGACTGTGGCTGAAGGAACTGTCAGTTAGTACAGTCCGATAGTAGACACAGATAGGTGAGTGATGTTACAAACCTGATTTTCAACATCGCTTGTATCTTGTTCCGAGAGTCGGTAAGGAAATGAAGAATGCAGGACAAAAATGAAAGACGTACGTTCAACTAAACACTCGAAGGCGGCCACACCCATTGAGTCGCCGATTTTGAAGGCGACGCGATCTCCAGGTCGATACTGGAGTCCCTTTCGCCATTCGCTTGACAATGCATCCATGGGCACAAGAGAAACAAGTGGAAAGGAAAGCGGCTGATACAACTGTTGCTAAGTTAGTAAAATGGGCGGAGTGGGAACAGTGACCCGCATGTTTAAAGCTTTATATAGCGCGATCGTGATCCGGATAATGAGTGAGTACATACTACAGAACCAGGTGGGGTATGCAAGATAATTTGGTTGCTTATAAAAAATTAATCGATAGGATAGCACATCGAAACTGAGTCAAAGATGAACGGGATACGGATCGATAGCAATAACAAGGAAAACTTTCATTGCGAAAAAGTGAATGGGTCGAACAAAAGAGCACGAGCATTGGAATTTGGCACTGGCAGTGCTCACTGCCACCCCGTTCGTTAACGTCATAGTTCCATGACATTGACAGCTTTCAAAGGGGCGCTCAGTAATTATAACCAAGCAAACTAACGCATCGAGTTGCAACTAGTAACATGGATATGATATTTAAATAAAATACTTTTAGCTACAGCAGCAACTAGGTACTTGTGTTCAGCTGTATGGCATAGTACTAAGTAAGTATTTACTTGAGCTCTTTGTTTACATCCAGACGATAGAGCAAACAAAGCTTAAGGCTATTTCTTTGTTTACTTCTAAGCCTTGGTTGCAAATACTATACCAACTCGACGAAGATATTATCAGTCAGTGTCACCGAGCTACTTTTATAATAATTATAATTATAAAAGTAGCTCGAACTCGTGATCACTGGCCAGCTGAACTCTTCAAGTTCCCAGTTCCCTCCAGTCCTATCCAGTCCCCCTATCTGCATCCCTACCCGGCTTTCCTCCCCGGCCCGACCCACCAGCGCGGAGTAATGTCGCTGTATTGGTTATTTCAGCTGTACTACCCCATGGGACCCCCGCACTTTCTTCTCTTCCTCTCATACGTTGATCTTACAGAACTAACCAACAATGTCTTCCGATTCTCCTTTGTTTCTCGGTCTTGACCTATCAACTCAGCAGCTGAAGGCTATAGTGATCTCTCAAGACTCTAGCATTGTCCACGAGTCTTCTGTTCATTTTGACAAGGATTTAGCTCACTACGGAACCACCAACGGCGCTTTGAGTGGTGACGACGGAGAAGTCACATCTCCCGTCGCGATGTGGCTTGAGGCCATCGATCTGTTGACCGAAAGGATGAGAGATGCTAACGTTGACATCGCTGGTATCTCCGCCATTTCAGGTGCTGGTCAGGTGAAGGCAGCGTTCTTCACGCCGTCGCAAAAATTCTAAAAATTCTATTTTAGCAACATGGCTCGGTATACTGGTCCAAGGCGGCAGAGTCCCTCTTATCTTCTTTAGATCCCAAAGAACCTTTGACCAAACAGCTCTTCCCGGATGCATTCTCCCTGCCCAAGGCACCTATTTGGCAGGATTCATCTACTACAAAAGAGTGTCGTAAGCTGGAAGATGGCGTTGGAGGTCCTCAGGCTCTCGCGGACCTGACAGGCAGTCGCGCTTACGAACGATTCACAGGGAATCAAATAGCCAAGGTAGTTCCCTACTCCGTTATTTTCATATACCTGCTCACATTCCTATAGATCCGAGGCGTCCATCCCGAGGAGTATAGGGAAACTGCTCGTATCTCCCTCGTGTCGTCTTTTATACCTTCTGTGTTCCTCGGCCGCATCGCCCCTATTGAGGTATCGGATGCAAGTGGCATGAACCTGATGGATGTCCTTTCTTGCAAGTGGAACGATAAGCTTCTTGAAATATGTGGCGGATCAGAGCTTCGAGAGAAGCTGGGACCGGAGCCTGTTCCAGGTGGAACTGTCCTAGGAAATATTTCTCGTTGGTGGGTTGACCGCTGGGGTTTTAACCCAGGTAATTAATTCTTCAAAAATAATTTTCTTTGGTCTGATCATCCTTTCTGCAGATTGTGTTATCGCACCTTTCACTGGAGATAATCCGGCAACCGTTGTCGCACTCTCAGCCCCAGGTGATGCACTTCTCTCACTCGGAACCTCCACAACTTTCTTGCTGTCTATACCTCCTTCCGATACCCCGCCGAAAAGATTTACCACTTCTCATCTGTTGTCCCACCCCACTTCTTTGGAAGGGCAAATTGCCATGTTGTGCTACAAGAATGGCGCACTCGCACGGGAACAGATTCGGGATCGTTACGCGGATCGAGACTGGGCTCGCTTTAATCATTTGATAGAAGAAACTCCAGTGGGGTGCGTGGGGCATACGGGATTATACTTTCCCCTCCCAGAAATTATTCCTCCTGGGGTAGTTGGAGAGTTCTTCTTTAGTTACGATGCAAACCAAACACCTATCACAATAAATGAGATCCCAGCAGCTTACCACCCTCGGGCAATTTTGGAATCACAGTTTTTGTCAATAAGATCCCGCATCACCGCAATCCTTCCCGAAAATTCTCCGCATCTCCAACGTTTACTCATCACAGGCGGTTCTTCCGCTAATCAAACCATCCGACAACTTGCTGCAGTATGTTGCTTTTGATCTCATTAAATGGAAATTATCTCATTAATTCACAAAACAGGACATATTTGATATGAAGGTCTATATTTCCGCAACGAAAGAAGCGGCTGGAATGGGTGGTGCACTGCTTGCAAAGTACGCTCGTTGGAAGGCAAACAACGGTGGAGTTGGCACTTTTGAAGAAATGACTGGAGGTGAGGTAGGAAACATGAAGTGTGTTGCGTCGCCAAATGAAGACGTAGCAAAGATATACCAGGATCTCGTACCGATTTATACCGAATGCGAGAAGCGTGTTGTCAGAGCCATCGAACTGGCTTGATGTAATTCTATGGGCATTGTGAATGTGTTTTAGGATATTTCTATATTTCTTCGTTTTGGTCGCAATTTGGTTGTAGTGGGTTGCTCATTTCCAAGTTTGGTTTGCATGTAGTTTCTTATGTAGGCTTAGAATACACATTATTTTACGTCTTCGGTTTAGATGACGGCGTACATGTAAGAAGTAGTGAGTTAGACTTAGTGGAACGTTGAACGCTGAGCGTTTGAACTTGTCCAATGACGATTGAGATCTATAGATTCCCTCAGCAATGATAAAATTCACGCGCAAGCGTTAACGAGCTTTAGTGACAAGTCCCAGCTACTTACAGCGGAAGGCCTGAGAAGACTTCTTACTTTACATCTCTACTCAAAGGAGCTTCTAGCTTCATTTTGCATATCCACTTCACCCCGGACGCTCATTGTATTTGGAAGGTACGGACGTTTAATACAATTGTTGGCGAGGCAACTTATATTGTTCACCTTTCAGTTGGTATCGATTTTCATGATATCATTCAGGACAGTCTTCACCACAGCTCATCGTTCCCCACTTTCATGTAAATCGCGATTAACAACTCCAACTTATTGGAACTCAAAAGCATATTTCAGCATTCACTCAAAGCTCATGTCGGATTCTTCTGTGAAGCGTAAGGCCGAAGAGCCTGATTCTTCCCTTCTCAAGCGCGTTAAGCTTGGGGAATCTGTACCTTTTATTGAGGGAAATAACACTTCGGAAATCACATCCGTCGGAGAGTCATCATCAACTCAACTCCAGGGGAAAGGTAGAGAAAAATACACTAACGCTGGTAAGAAGAACAATCGAAGCCGACCTGGAAGGCGAGGGACGCGCAATCAGGAAGAGGAAGATAAATTAAGAGATGATGCTGATCGTCCTAGAGCACCCCGGTACCCCAAGCGACAATGTGCTCTTCTCATAGGATTTTGTGGGTCAGGATATAGTGGAATGCAGATGTGAGTAGAACATCGTCTTCATATCTAGTATATATTTTAACTCCCGATTAGACAACCTGAACATGCGCAAGTGAAAACAATCGAGGGCGTTTTATTTAAAGCATTGGTTAAAATCGGGGCTGTTTCCCAAGACAATGCTGATGATCCAGTGAAGGTAAATTATACTCATGCCAGCTCGATGTTAATCATTCGTTGAAGCCTTGTAGGTCGCTTTAGCCCGCGCTGCTAGGACTGATGCAGGTGTTCACGCTGCAGGAAACGTCGTATCTCTGAAGATGATAGTTACTATTCCTGGAGTTCGTGACATTGTTGAGCGCCTAAATGAAGAACTTCCTCCAGAAATTCGTGTTTGGGGTTATGTAAGTTTTGTTCTTCGGCCTTACAATTGTTACACTAATTCGTAGACAGACCCGCGTACAAAATTCATTCAACGCTCGTTTGTTGGTAGCTTTCTCTTTACTTCGCTCCAATATATTAATAAAATTGCAGGGTTTGTGATAGCCGGAAATACACATACTATTTCCCCTCTTATCTTCTTATCCCCCCCAAGCGTGAAAGTGGACTTCAGAAAGCACTTAGACATCATCTTGAGTCATCCATGGCAGCAGGCGACGCTGAAATAGGCGACTCCGAAGAATTTTGGAAGGGGGATCTTACTGAAAGCCGTATTGATGAACTGACTAGAAAGAGAGCGTGGAGAGTTGGGTCAGAAACCATGGAACGATTGAGATCCGTCGTTGCGAGATACGAAGGAACACACAATTTTCACAACTTCACGGTGGCACGCGACGCCAGTGACAAGAGCAACAATCGTTTTATCAAAAAGATCGAAGTAAGTGTTCCTTCCCAACGTTTATTTGCGCTCACCATTTTTTGCGTAGATTACAGACCCTGTCATCTATGGGGGCACTGAATGGATTAGTATTCTAATTCACGGGCAAAGTTTTATGCTTCACCAGGTACGAAATATTTTGTCTAGATGTTTAGTTAGCTAATCGTGAACTAACTCAGATCGTACGTCCATATCTATAACAAATATGCAAATGGCATTTGTTGACGCCTTCTTAGCGAAAAATGATGGCAGCCCTCGTTCTAATTTGTCGTTGCGGTACACCTATAGACATCATTGACCAAGTAAGATCTAAGCACTCTTATTGTGTCTGTTTTAAACTTTTAAATAGCTGTATAAACCGTCCGAGGTATTTATACCAAAAATGCCAGCACTCGGGCTCCTCCTGGAAGAGCCGCTGTTCCACTCTTACAACACGAGGGTGGTCCCTATAAACGAAAAGCTTGAGCCCACTGACCACGACTATCGACCACCGATTGATTTTGAGCTGCATCGGGAGAAGATGGCCACTTTTAAAGAAAAATACATCTACACCAACATGCGTGAAGTAGAAGATAGGGATGGCATGTAAGAGATTAAACTGATACGTTGTGTTTTTATGGATTTGCTAACTAGTTGGTTGAATAGATTTGACGCGTGGATGCGGTCTATTGATACCTACGCTGGGAATGACTTCCTATACCTTGGGAAAGCTGGCACCCTTCCACAAGCTTGCATTATTAAGAGAGGTGTCCGACGCGAGAACCCCTTTAAGGAGCGAAAGCTATTCGACGCGACAAGCTTCCCGACAGACGGTGATGCCGACCAAAATAACGAAGATGCAGATACAGAAGATGAGGATACATTTAAAATGGACAAAAAGCATCTTGCAGAAACGGAAGGATGAATGAATGCATCTTCCTTCTGGTGACTCTGGATGGTCAAGTTACGGAGCATTATATATCAATTATATTACAGATCTATCTATAAAATACACATATAAGCCCATAATCCCACGAACTGCATGACTATACTATAGTGTTATGTCTGGAACTTCCTCATCGTCTGTATCTCGTCGAGCAATGCTTGTAAACGATCGTCGTCGATTTTTACCAGGCTATATGGAAGATGAAGTGACCCAAATATGGTAACTTGTTTTCAGGCCAAGACGTACCTTGGAACAATGCTTTTCGCCTCTTCGGCATTAGCAGGACATAGATTTGCAATTTGTGCGGTTTCAAACTGCGTAAGGGCTGGTTCTCTTCGAAGTGTTCTGCAGAGGTTGAAATGATTAAACCGGCATCTCACATATGTAAGAATACGCACTCTCGTACAGCGCTGGCGGAGTCTGTGGTATTGAATTTAGCAAATGTCTTTACATATTCAAGGGTCTTATTATAGACGCTGAAGCCGAATTAGCACAACTTCACCGTACGTAGCATACATTGCACGAACGCAGTATCTGGCGCGTCCTTGTCGCGGTTTTCGAGAAGGTACTTGACCTCAGAAATCAATAAACAACCTGCGTTGTTGAATTCTAGGGTGATGTGATATAATATCAGTAAATTTCTTAGTATTAGCACGTCTTTCGTACCTGGACCAAGCTTCAAGGCCGAAGCATCTTCTTCCTCAGTCTGGGGCCTGTGTCGCAATCGCATTGCCATGGTCACAATTAATTAAAAACCCGCAACTTGAGCGAGAGACTTGCGCTGTTGTGCATGTTCCCACTCCGTAGGTAAACATATCCAAGCAACCACAACTGTCGCGCGACGCGACGTAGCAGACTAATTTAAGTACTAGGTTTACATAGCCACATATCGCATGTCCGCCGTATCTGCAGCTTCGTAACTTACCCTTACCCATACCCATATACTCGTACCCAATTATCGCTCCAACCCAAACTCCCCAGACCAATAATCATGAACTCGACGAATATTGACACCATTGACCTTACGAACGAATCAGAAGATGACATACAGGAAATCTTAGCATTTAGCCCTCCACCAAGACAAATCAGACTCTCCAGGCGACCTAATCCTAATTCTGATCGTATAGTTCAAAGAGGTAGAACTCCTCGCAATAGGGACATTATTGTGTTGGACTCCTCCAGTGACATCGAGGAGCTAGTCCGACCTTCGAAGGTGTGTTGACTAAGTTCTGCACTAATGAACACTTACACTGGTTTAAGCGACATAAATTGGTTGGTGATGCAGGCAGTGAAGAGGAATACAACACCATGCATGCTGCATTAGATTTGGACAACATACAAAATGTAATATCCATTCCTCTGTTGAATGTTTTGATGTAGCTACCTGACTTATTTCCACTATATAGTGGAAAGTAAATGAATCCCACAGTAATAAAGTTAAAGCTATCACTGTCAATGAGCCTTGGAATAATAATATTGCCTTGCCACCTTTTACTATTCCGTATGTCGATATATCAACCCAAATCAGAGACCCAACGCGACTCCGAGCATCTTTTAGTTGGGATAAGGTTGGTATTTACTGAAATCATGTATATCTTGTTGAAGTTGTAGTCTAGCTCAGGACTCTGGATACATATCGTCGACATCAATCACAAATTTTTAGGAGGGGTGTCTTGCAGAGATGTAATATACGGAGCACTCTTCAAGAAGACCTCCAGCTAAATGATCTGAACCTAATTCAGTCGTTTAGTCACTCTCCAGGATGTTAGTTCCATTTCGCACTATATTTCATTACCCATAGTTACATATTGCAGCCATCACCAAGATTGAGCAGAAAGAAGGATGGGTTGCCATTGGAAGTAGCGTCGTTGGGGGCTTGCCTGATCATATTGATGGTAGGTGGTGAAGGCTTAGTTCTTGCTGTCTTTACTTACAATAAGCAGCCCTCCAGGACCGTAACCCATATAATCGTCCAGGATCTTTGATCATGTGGAATCATTCAGTGGCAAATGATCCAGCTCAATATATATTGAAGGGACACTTTTTAAGTTTGGTTGCGCAGGAAATTGTGAGTCAAACATTTGGATGAGCTTCTCAAGATTAACTGTCTTTGTAGATGACGAAAAAAATTATGCCATCCATGATATAAAATTCGACCCATGCAAGTTTGTACCTCCCAAGTACCCCTTCCGTTCCACTCCTAATTTAACTATCTTCAGTGATTTGCTGGTCACCAGTGGTTCTGATTATTTCGTAAAAATATGGCAATATGATGCAGATGGGTTTCCAGCAGGTTATACAGGAGAAAAACGTAAGTAATGATATTGCATTCTGGATAAGTGATACTGATGAGCTTGCTGAAGTTCATTCTTTCAAAAAATCTCGCTGCCTACATGATTTGGCTTTCAAACCTGGTACTTCCATTCTTGCTGTAGCCGAAAGGTGAGACTCATGATGTTTATTGCTAGTGTCAGTATGCCAACTGTTATTACACTAGGAAGTTACATGTCATTTATAATATCCTGAATAATCCAGATGATGTTACTTTTGTTGTTGCTCCAGCAGGCACTCGTCATTCAGTTGGCGCCATGGCATGGGGAGCCAATGCCTCCAACAACCTTTTATTTGCTTCATCTGAGCCTCTTGAGGGTAACGGATCCATTGGGTATCACAAGGCATTCGACATTGTTCATCAAAGTACTGTATGTGACTTCGATGCACACGAAGCTGGTGATTCACTAGCTTTGAATAACTCTGGTTTGCTATCTTCCTGTTCTTGGTTAGCATACGTAATGAAATAACTTTGTAATTATAGGTTCAACCCTAGCTCTTACAACCAGGAATGATGATAATCACAAGAATTGGCTTCGTTTTTACGATGCTCGCCGACATGATTCACGGGCATTATTGACGGTAGACCTTGAGAATTTCCCGGATGATCTAGAGGGTGAGGTGAATTCTTTGGCGTTTAGTCCAGATGATATATACTTGGCACTGGGACGCAACGACAACAAAATCCATGTATACGATAGTCGGATGAACGACAGACTATTGTATAAATTTGAACACGTAGGGGCTTCAAGAGTTGCTCCAGGCTGCAAGTCATACGGAGTAACCAAAGTACAATGGGTCCATTCGTATTCTGGCAGTCGCTTGGGTCTTACAACTGGCGGAGAAGATGGTGAGCCACCACACTAGAGCAATACACACCATTTTTTGTAACTCACTTTAATAATAGGCTGTATACGCCTTTGGGATACCCTTGGAGGAGTAGAGAGTCCAGATGACAACGTAATTGCAGAAGCACCATCTGATATCGCATATTTTTCGCTGGGAGATCGGCACAAAGGTGAACAACCGCTTATCATGTAAGTTAAACAATAACCACTAGGAACATACAGTATTCTTACTACGTTGTCCCAGTGGTGATTGCACTGGTGCTATTTCTATCTTCAACTGTACAAACATCGCTGATCCGTAATTCACACTAATTTTACAATATTACACCCTTCATTGTATATCGTGCATTTATGTTGTGTGAATAATAATAAGGTACAAACTGCATTCTTCGCATCACGTCACAACTATCGCTCTCTGTACCATTTCTTCTAGACTGATGGCCGTAAAGTCCTCTGCCTCCCCAGTCGGTCCAGCCGTTCTTGGAGCCCATACCGCGTCATCCAAAAGATAGACTAGTAAACCGCTGCGCCCACTCGCAGTAGAGCTGACTCTGAACAACGGCATTCGAGATCGTTCATGGGCACGCCCAGTTGGAATAAAGAGTAAATTATGTTCTACAGCAAAATCTTCCACAATAGAACGGAAGGTAATTTCTTGCGTACGAGCCGATGGTCGAAGTGGAGCTTTTGAAAGCTTAGCAGCACTACCGCTGCGTGAATTGCTCGGCACTGAAATATTGGAAGCAAAATCAGGGCGAGAAAGCCGGGATGGTGCTTCAGGTCCAAGTTCAATTGCTTTGTTCATCAGTTGCAAGCCTGATATAAAACCACGACTAACTCCTTGGATGTTTTGCACTGACTCTGGGAAAGACTGCTTCCAGAAAGAATACCACTGTGCAACTTCCTCGAAGCTGACCTTTGGTTGCGTGAGCCAAAAATGAAGCACGTGAAGCCACTTCGGGAAAAACTGCTTCTCGAGAATTTGTGAAAAGACAGAAGGCCGAATTGTATCTGACCACTGCAAAACTTGCTCCAAAGGTTCCATCTGCTGGTTCCTAGGGTTGATATTGAAATTATCGCGGAGGGTGGCCGCTAGTTTGGGTACGATATAATTCAACATCATATCATCCCAATAGACTGCGTCGAAGACCTGTAAATATGTTAAGTCAACGTCGAATCTCTTGAACATTGTATATACTTACATCTTTCCAAGCCAGCAGATCCTTGGGCTTTTCGTCTCCCATGTTCCACGCTTTCAACAAACTCTTAACCTTCCTTCTGGCATCTCCAAGGATGTCTTCTAGGCGCAGGCCAACGTGAGGTAACCAAGGGAAAACAATTGACTGCAAAGACACTTCACACCGTTTGGGATTCCAGTCTGCAATAGTCTTTTGCACCCTCGGAAGAATTAACTGATCAAGTAGGTTATCGCGAATGAAGGGAGGAAGGAGTGTTGACCAATATTCAAAAAGTTTCACAGCGGATTGTGGTATATCAGGCGACCAATCGTTATTGATGGATGTTCGCACCTTTGGTAGCCATATATTCCATAGAAGGCTTTCAAATGGTGTCATAAGCTTTTCCCTGTTATGTAACGGTCAGTATACTGCGATCAGTTGTACTAGGCCACACATACGTTTCAGCAGGGGCCACTGTCGACCTTGCTCCATATGCATCAATTTGATGCTGAGGAATATTGTCCGCGATATTGACCTTTAACACTTTCCTCCATCCTCGGAACGTTGAAACAAACTCCGCTGGATCTCCGAGAGGATCCCAGTTAGCTACCATTCGCCGTACCACAGGTGCAATGGCAGCTATCACAATTTCGTCTAATTTATATTTATCAAATTCCGAGGCAAATTTATCCGCAAGTTTATGAAAGAGTGGCGAAAACGACTCGAGTGACACTTCGTAAACGGAGCTCAGTTCCTTAGAAACGTTGTTGATATCATTTGTGACTATCTGAATCTGCTGCAGCCGAGCAATGACTGTAATAAAAAAATGAAAAAGGGTTTGGGGAAGGAAGGAAAATCCAAACATACGTTCTGCTTCACTTTCCACCTTCCTTCGTAGACGAGCATCTTCTGTGGTAATCCACTTCTTGCGCTCTTCTAAAGCTCTGGCTTCGCGTGCCAAACTATCCAGATCGGTCTTACAGGAGTCTGCAATAAGTTGAATATTGTGCCGAACTTCTGGTATACGCGTGAGGTCGTTCGTCGGGGACCATGTATTGAGCGAAACATCGGCCAAAGATGATACTTCGCGCGGCTGTGAGTCATTTGAATAGGAGTTTACAGCTATAGGATAAACACATACCACCGCGCCTGTAGCGTCGATTATCTGACCGATTCCTGATGTTGCAGGTTCTTGACCGGCCTCTGCGATAATTTGCTCGTAGGACTTGTGTTCAATTTTGGTCTTGACTTTCTTGGGTCTCTTCCATACATCTGAACGTTTTTCTTCTGCCTTCTTCTGCTTCCTACGCATCCGTTTCACCTTCTCGTCTTCCTCGTCGTCGCTGACGACCTCACCTCTTCGGCGTGCCTCCGCTTTTGACTGAGCCGTCTTCTCCTTGAAACCACGGAACGCAATACCCATTTTTTGAGGACGAAGCTTGCTCTCGATGGGAGTGACGATGCCCTCTCCACTAGCGCCGAGACCTGTTCCGGCTTGCCAACCCATCTTCGCAAGCATTCGGGCCCCGAAGGTGCTTTGAATTGTACTGAAATGTATCATTTCTTCACGACTAAGGTTGGCTGGTTGTGGCGTAGATGCAGAACTTCTGTTAAACCTCTGACTATGAGAACCGCCAAATGAAGCTGGGAAATTATCTGTCGAAGGCGTTGGAGACGACGAGCGCTCCTTTGTCGCTGTGGTTGTAGTGGACTGCGGCTCGGGTTCTGCCTTGAAGAAACTAGTGGAGTCAATCGTAGATGTGAACGTGCTGGCAGCATTAAAGGATGTCACGGTTGCACGGGCGGAACCAATACCACCTCTTGAAGAGCCAATACCCCCCTTTGATGAACCTATTCCACCCTTCGAAAACCCTATGCCTCCTCCCGACGCCAAGGAACCTATGCCCCCCCTTGACGAATCAATGCCGCTCATGCCAGGTCGATTCTCAGCTTCCTCGTCTTCTTCGACTTGTATTCGAGGAGATGGAGGCCTAGGAGGTGGAGAACCATCAGAAGCATACTCATCGTCTCCAATCTCACTCTCGCCCTCCGAAGATCCATCGTCCTGATCATCTTCCTCGCTCATGTTTTCGCCACCTTCCTCTTGCTTGCCCACGTCCATTGTAGACGGCTCCTCTAAGTCGGGCTTCTTGGCCCCAGACACAAAAGCCGGCACCTTAGTCCAGTCAGTCCTCTTCTCTTTGGGAGAGCCTTTGGTTCGGTAGTCGTCATCGTCGCTGTCGTCACCAAATACGCCGTAGATAGCATCTTCTCTCCCGTTCTTTCTCCTGCGTTTATGGTGGTATGGGTTTTCAAAGAGAGAACGCTCTTCTCGTGCATCAGGGTCATTATCGAAGTCTATGTCATTGATATCGGAAGGCAAGGATGCGTCCGAGTCGTCACCATCGTCCAGAACGCGTTTTCTACGGGGCATGAGGAAGAAGGTAATTGGACTAAAGTCAACCCTAACACCAAAGTTACTAACAAGCGTGAGAAACCTGGATCACTTGACTGACTGAGTCTGTTGTGAATTCAACTTTTGTCTTATGAATTCAACGTTTTGTCTTTCATCCATACAATTGCAACAATTAACTATGCCCCGGATAATAAACTGAACAGTCATTCGTGGACTTCCTTAGCCTTTTACTACTGTAACCCATGGCTATCAAACTTACATCAGCCTACAGAGCGTCTACGTGCGCAAGGACAATAAAACAACCAACCACAACCAACCACTGGCTCACAATATGATGACTATCCTCCGCTAGGCTCGCGACCAACCATTCTTTGTGACGCGTCACAGTTTTTGAGTCACTGCGTGACTGGTGAGGAGAACGATGGCCCTTTGTTTGCGTTTTATCCTTTTATAGGTAATGTTTTGTATCTATTTACATTGCCACGTAGAAGCAAACAAGGGCGTCACCAATGCATAACGAACGGCCGCGAGTCTAATCCTCCGCGATTCCTACCCTTAGCTGGGGGTCACCGGTCAAGCTAGACCATGCTTACCTACCACCTGCACGTGTGATTCACCCGTATCAATTTGTCTAATCGTCGCTATCAACTGGCATTTTCCGCTATTATTTGTCAGTATTATTTACGGAAGCTAACACTGACAAATAATAGCGGAAAATGCCGAAATAGCTAATCGTCGGTCAGTTCGTCGTGTACAGTAGCGTCAACATTCATCTGTACCGTGTCCTCAAGGTGAGTATCATGTTAGCCACTCCGTTACAATCGTGGTTATCGATAGAGCATGAATCCGAGGAATATACTGCCAAATTCTCCTCGGATTCGTTGGATGTAATCCAAATGTGTTGGATGAAGGGTGTTCAATCGGCAGTATCTAACACATCTCATTAGGGTCAACGCTTTACGCCAACATGTCCCTTGTAGTTCCAGAAGCCCACCAGCAGTTCCAAGTAAGTTGATTTATTAGGCGTTGTTCTACTATGTTCTTATGAAATTTCAGCATATTCTCCGTCTTCTCAACACCAATGTGGATGGAAAACGAAAAATCATGTATGCTCTGACAGAAATTAAGGGTGTGGGTCGCCGGTACTCGAACTTGGTGTGCAAGAAGGCCGATGTGGATCTCAACAAGCGGTACGTCGGTTGTCTTCTAACGATATTGTATTGCTGAATCTGGTAGCAGAGCTGGCGAGCTGAACTCGGATGAACTTGAGCGTCTTGTGACAATTATTACAAACCCCACACAATTCAAGATTCCAACCTGGTTCTTGAACAGGCAAAAAGATATCGTGGATGGTAAAAATTCTCAGATCCTTTCCAATGGTGTCGACTCAAAGTTGCGTGATGACCTGGAACGGCTGAAGAAGATCCGCGCCCACCGAGGTTTGAGACATTACTGGGGTCTCCGTGTGAGGGGTCAACACACAAAGACGACTGGTACGTATTTGTCTCTCGTCATCCAAGATTTGGTAACTCAATGTTACCCTAGGTCGTCGTGGTAAGACCGTTGGTGTGTCGAAGAAGCGTGGTTAAACAGTAGACTTCTTTTTACTGCCTATGTACAATACAGGCAATATGCTATATGAAACTGCTATGATCCGGCGTGATTTTTTACATAAGTTAGATGACTTTCTCGACGTTGGATGAAGAAGATGATATATCTCGTGCTTTTGCTTTTGCTATTAAAGCCAATGATCCTGCACAGCATAGGACCATACCCAATAGTAGTGTTGCAGCCCCCCTATCACCTACAACAGGCTTAGGGCCGCCTCCATCTGGCCGGCGTTCCGTTGCCAGTCGTTCTCCCTCAGTCGCCTCTGCATCATCATCTAATTACTCAGCACCAAATGAACGTTCAAAAACTGCGACCTTCGTACGTTCCTCCAGCAGGCCGCCAAGTCGTCACTCCGACGTTTTTATCAACAAGGTTGTATCCCGGCCGTTTGAAGTTGGAGATAACGTGAGAAGTGAATACCTTGGCTACGAAGGCACGCTTCGGTATATTGGTGAGATAGACGGCAAAGTGGGACTATGGGCAGGAGTTGAACTCAGTGGAGGTTTTTCTGGGAAAGGAAAAAATAACGGTAGCGTCAATGGGTGCGTTTTGAATCGAGTGGCTTTTAGCCGTATATGTAACTAATCTGCACGCCCCTCTTTTCGATGGCTTAAGGAAACAATATTTCATATGTCCAGAAAAATGCGGAGTATTTGTGGCCACTACGAAGTTTTCCGCCCCGACTGTTGGGCTAGGTGCAATATCTCGTCCATCTTCTGTAGCATCTTCCAGAGGTCGCATGACTCCCAGTATAACAGGAAGAGTAACACCATCTTTCTCGTCATCGGCTTCTCGGACATCTTTCAATGGAAGAATGACACCAGCAAGTGGCCGAATAACACCATCAACTTCGACCGGTAGAATTACCCCAGCAGTCACTCCTGCTAATAGTCGTATTCGAGGTGTCTCCAAGCCAATGTCCACGACAACGTCTCCTTCAATTCCAAACAATGTCACCGCGGGATCACGAGCCCCAAAGTATGCATCTATGACTGCCAAACAACTTAGCTCGCGTGATATAGATGCTGAAAGCAAAGTTGAGTATCATCATACTAATCTGGTGCCTTCACCATCCTACAGCTCGCGACCATTATCCTCTCCGACACGATCAACAGCGTCTCCATTTTCAACGCCTAAGCCTGGCCTCGGCAATCGAGTTCCTCGTAATATCGGCAGCGGGCCGTCTTCGCCTGTTGGGAAAGCACGTCCGTCCGCAAATACACTTAGGGCACGAATTCCGAGTTCTGCTGCAATGCCCCCACCCGCATCTCCAGTGTCTGCCGTCGCTGGTTCTGCACCTTACATCGAACCGTTGCACAAAAGAGAAGACAGCATCGTGTCTCTGACTGAGCTACAAACAAACAGAAAAATCTTACAAGAATGCATCTCACATTTGGTATCCCCCTCCGTAGATTCTCCTTCTCGACCTCATTCATCCTCGTCCGTCTCTTCGGGTGGTGAGAATAGGGAGCTAGTGGAGCAGCTGGAGTCCAGGCTTCGGGCACTAGAGTACGAAAATGACAGACTGCGCATGGCAAGTGTGAATGAAGTCACCTCTGAAGTTGCATCCGTGGAACCATTGCGGCTGGAACTTGATGAGGCTAATGGCCACATATCGAAACTCACGCATCTTTTATCTGAGCAAGAAGAAGTCCTAGAAATGCGAGACAAGAAAATAGCGTCGTTGGAACAAAAGTGCATAACTATATCCGGATGCTTGGAAGTTGAAAAATCAAGTAAAGAAGGCGGCGTCCGTGTGTTACATAAAAAACTCGAAGGGTGCGAAGGCATTATACAAAGCTTACAGGAAGCCGTGCAGTCGAGCGATGTGTTCATTGCCGAGCGTAATACTTTGTTGGAAGCTAAAGAAGCTGAATTGAACATATTACAGTCTAGACTTGATGATGTATGTGGTAATCTTGAAGAAGAAAGACGGGACCTAGGTTTACAGATTGATGAGCTGCGTGTGGTAGGGTAAGTGAATCAGTCATATAAATAAATACCCCCAAAAACATGCTTTACTATCTAGGAAACTATTGCGCTTTATGAGGAGCGCCTCAGCAAAGCTGATGCCCAGAGATACAATTTGGAAACTCAACTTTCTGCCTTTGAAGGTGCTCAACTTTCTGATCGTACACAGTCACCCCGATCCTCTGGATGTATCTCCTTTGCCCAAGAAATAGATAATGAGACACTTCGTGATCAAGTGATCCATTTTCAGAAGAAAATAGCTACCATGGAAGATATTCTTGAAGATGTTCGCGCGACATCGGAACGGGAAGAAGCTATATTACGCGATAAAATGAGGCGCCTGAAAGACAAAGAGGACAGCATGAAAAAGGAATTAAATGAAGGAAGGGCGGAAGTAGAGCGAATGGCAAAATCTGAAGCTACTGCAAAGAATAGAGTGGAAGCTGCTGAAGAAGCCCTTCGGGAAAGCATACTTGCATTAGAAAATGCACGTACAGATGCTGAAACACTACGAGCAGAGTTAGCTGTGAGATAATATCATGCTTCCTAGGTATTAATTCTGATATAACTGAGTTTAGAACTTGGATGGTTTGATAGGGATGGCACTGGTAACTTATCTTCTAGAGTTTCGTCATTTGTTCACCGTGCTGCAGTTGTTACGACATGTTATAAATTCCATGTCTACTGGGTTGTAGATCTCACACAGAACTCTGATACTATGGGCTTCAACGTATATGATATTCCTGATGCACTCGATCCAAAGGTCGCTGCAGATGCCGGAGTTTTCCTCAATGGTATGTGACAAATCTGTTGCTGTTTTCTGCTGAAGCGAATGCGTTTCCATAGATAAACGCACTCGCGCTGCTCTTCATGCTCCTACCAGTAAAGACTGGGCTATGCAATTCCCGTACGTGTTTAGAAGCCTGGACAATATGTACATATTATTGATGTTAGGAAATCCTACTGACTTGCGAATAGACTAGGAAACAAGCGAAGAGTCCATGAATTTCTTCACAGAAATGGCTACCAATGCTACTAAAAAAGGTGTCGGAGTTGTCTTGTACTCGGGTAACGACGACGCAGTGATTTCGCATCTCAGTACAAAAGTAGGTATACATCTAGCCAACCGGTGTAAATCATTACTGACTATCTATTAGTTGCTACTCAGGTACTATTAACTGTCGGGTAATACTTTACGGTCTGAGCTCACTGAATATCGGTTAGAATACATCATTTGGTGGAATTCAAGGCTTTACACGCCGACCTGCCACTCCATGGCATGGTGATGATGGAAAATTTGCTGGGATTGTTCATCAAGAACGAAACTGGACATATGTGTTGTTTGATAAAGCCGGGCATCTCGTACTACAATCAAAACCTGAAGCAGTAAGTTGTCATAATGTGGTTGCACCTGAAGGACCGTGTTTATGATCATATTTATATAAATACGCATTCACCTTCCTTCGAGAATTTGTACTTAGTCATAACACTACTGACTTAGTTGTTACCGCAGGCAGTGGCGTTCAAGTTATCAGTGGGGAGGATGAAACGCTCGCTAATCCGATTCTACCTGGACGCGACGAAATATATTACGGTCCCGCCGCGACGCAGTCAACATATGTTTTCCCCTCCGCTACGCGTACGGCGTGGAAGACGTTCATTGAACAAGAAACAGCTCGACCAGGCAACTAGAAGATTATTATTGTGTAATTTATGTTCTTATCATATCCTATTGATGACTAGTTTGGACTAAATTTGGGGGATACTATCATAGTGAAATACTGGTATCGTTACACATAGCATCCTTATTTACATTACCCAATCATAGTGATCATGGCAGTTTGTCCAAGCACCCAGAAAAATGTGCCGTCGAAATAAAAATACGACATCATATCATTTCGGATGCGAAAGCTGACATAGGCTATTTGTGACTCAACTAACGCTAGTAAGCACGAGAGAAAGGATGATGCATAGAATTGCATGAATCTGGCATAATCATTCCCGAGCATGCGATACATATATTTGCTGTAGCGAGAGAGGCGTAATGGAAAGCAGTTGAATGGGAGGCGGGAAAATGTGTAGTGTACACACCCAGAATGCGACCAAGGAGAGGACGATAGACGACATCATGACTAAATGGGACACAATACGACGACAATAGAGATGGTAAACAGTGTAGTAATTTACTCCTTGGCGGCTTCGTGCTCCACAGCAATGATACCCTGGCGCTTCTCGGCAAGGCGGGCAGCTTTGCGTTCGCGAACGGCCTGAATAATAGATGAGTTTTGAAATTAAATAAAGGATGATGCAAAACAGACCTTGTTCTTGACACGGCGGGCCTCCATTTGGTCGGAGAGGACTTTGGTGCGGGTTTTCTCGGCCTTAGCCTTGTGGATGTACTCCATGAGAACACGCTTGTTCTTAAAGACGTTACCCTTAGACTTTTGGTAAAGGGAGTGGTACCTGCCATGGCGTTGAATCAGAGGATGGAGCCGTGGAGGATTAAACTGGCAACGCACAGATGCTTGTCGATCTTGCCCGCCTCTCTGTATTTCCTCAACAGTCTCCTGAGAACCCTCTGCCTCCTCATCCAGAGCACCTTGCTTGGCATACGAGCATCGGCAGTACCCTTCCTTTTACCGGGGCCGGTGTGGCGACCCTTCCTCTTTGCGGCCAGGAGTTCGCGCGTGCGGGCACGAGAGTGCACGGTGGTGGGTTTGATGATAATACGTCCATCCTTGATGAGCTTCTTGACGTGGGTGCGGGAGTTGGCGTTTCCAATCTCAGCCTGTTCGGCGGGGTCAAGCCAAATTTTGCGCTTCCCGACGCCTGCGACGGATGCGGCGAGGCGCTTTTGTGACCGGAGATTGACTATGAGTTGGAGAGAAATTCAGCAAGGAGACACGAGGGATTTTGGTGGACGACATACCCATCTTTCGTCGGAGTCTGTCGAGAAAACAAAAAAACGATGAGCAAGGGTTGTGTGGAACGGGGAGGAGAGTGGATAGGCAGAGATTTGCTCACCTTGGTCTTGATGAGTGTGTCGATGGAGGGCTCCGTCAGCTGGGAACTCAGTGGGCTACAGAGCAGAAATCATCCTTACGTAACTAAGCCACTCCAAACCTTATTTCACTCAACTGTACAGTTAACCTTCATACACACACCCAGCTCCCATCCATTCCAGAGACAATATTTATATATGCCATTAGGGCCATATGCCCGTGTTTTAAATCCAACTTCATAACGCTGTATTTCTTTTCTTTGGCAATGTAAATGTGTTTTTCACGGATGGGATTTGAACCCACGACCAACACCCTGGTCACATGATTTTAGAGAGCGTGGTTCCTGATTAGGAAGGGGACGCGTCACTTGGCTTCGCGTCGTTCATTCACTGCAGTTTCCGTTCACATCCAATACTCATCCCAATGGAAGCCTCATCATCATCCGGTGTAATGGACCAGAGGAGGAAAGATGCTCTCAAGAGCTACAGAGACGTCAGCCATTTCTGCTCTCACCAGCAACTCGTCCTAATCTTCCCCTAGAAAATGCGAAGTCACGAAACAAGCAGCGAGAACCTCAAGAATCGTGGGTCGCCTAGTAGCTATGCTGCATAATTCCGTCCTCACCACCCTCCTGTAGTGCGTTTCTCCTTGAAGGATCTTGAGAAATCGTTCGAGAAGACAGAGGAAGATATTAAAGCAGTACAATCCGTTGGCCAAATCATCGGTGAAGTCATGAAGCAGCTCGACGATGAAAGATGTGCGTGTGATGCTGCCTGTTATCCTACGTTCTCGTTTCGTATGACTGACTTGCTTTATAGTTATTGTGAAAGCATCATCAGGCCCTAGATATGTTGTCTCTTATCGCCCCACATTACCTGTCGAGAAGTTGAAGGCTGGAACCCGTGTTTCTCTTGACATGACTACTCTTACCATAATGCGGATCCTTCCTCGAGAAGTAGATCCTCTTGTCTATAAGATGAGCATGGAGGACCCTGGAGATGCTTCATTTGCTGGTATTGGCGGGTTGGGTGAACAGATTCGCGAACTACGTGAGGTGAATCCTTTCTTCGTTTCCCCTTCATTTGCATGTTCATCAGCTTGACGAAGATTATCGAACTCCCTATCCTCAACCCCGAACTATTTCTTCGAGTGGGGATAAACCCGCCGAAAGGTGTCTTGCTTTATGGTCCTCCTGGAACAGGAAAAACACTTCTCGCCCGTGCAGTAGCAGCCACCTTAAGCGTCAACTTCCTCAAAGTCGTTTCCTCAGCCATCGTCGACAAGTATATTGGAGAGAGCGCCCGTGTTGTCCGAGAAATGTTTGCATTTGCACGCGAGCACGAGCCTTGCGTCATCTTCATGGACGAAATCGATGCTATTGGTGGAAGACGTTTCTCAGAGGGTACCAGCGCTGATCGCGAGATTCAGCGTACACTTATGGAGCTCCTTAATCAGATGGATGGTTTCGACTCTCTAGGACGAACGAAACTCATAATGGCCACCAACAGGCCCGATACCCTTGATCCTGCACTTCTCCGCCCTGGTCGTTTGGATCGTAAAGTTGAAGTTCCTCTTCCCAATGAACAAGGCAGATTAGAAATTCTCAAGATTCATGCAAAGTCGGTGAACAAGGCAGGCGATATTGACTATGAGGCTATTGTCAAGGTAAGAAAGTTGCTTCTAAACTCTATAGCCTGTCTGATGTGTATGGGTGTGAGCTAGCTCTCCGACGGGTTCAATGGTGCCGATCTGCGCAACATTGTTACTGAAGCTGGCATGTTTGCTATCCGCGATGACAGGGAGTATATCAACCAGGAAGATTTGACTAAGGCAGCGCGAAAGGTGGGAGAGGCCAAGAAGCACGAGGGTATGTCCTTGGTTATCTTCTCTGAGTTCTGGTTCTCATTTCCTTTCTTCATATAGCTAAACTGGAGTACACGACATAAATATTCTTTGACGCTGTATAACATACATTTACCTTCCTAATTTACTCGGGAATATATCACAATTCCAATGATAAGATTGATCATTCATGATATTAAAGGGTATATATGATCACCCGGGATAATAAGAATACAATATTACCATAATATTTCGTCCACAGAAAAGCATATAATCAAAAAAGTTCATTAAAAGCGGAAAAACCCCTTCTTCTTCTTTTTCTCTTCTTTCGCGGATGGTGTCAGAGAATGAATAGACCCAGAGGTGGAGTTTGTCGGTGACAGCTTCGGAGCACTAGACTTGGGTGCGGAGAGACCACCGCCAGTCTGTACCTTTTGAGGAGGGGGTGCATCCTTCGTGTAATACCGTTCATCGTAGAACTCTTGGTACGAACGCTGTCCCCCTTTCATGTCTCTTAAGCCATTGGGAACCGCACGCGATCCAGTTCCACCAAGGTCAAGGACTTTGAGGTCATCCACGAACTCTCGCGGGGTGAACGTATGTGTCGATCCTTGACAAATACATTAGGATATAGTAGAGGTGAGACATATATTCTTGCCTACCAATGAAAATATCTTTGTTGAGTGAAGTAGACAGGTTGTACGCCTCCCTCTGCTCCGAGTACGTCATTCCCCCAGCCACGAAGACAAAAATTCGTTGTTTATGATCATTTGCAATAGCACCTGGCTTAGGCGCACGATGCCATGCTGGCTTTTGGCTGCGCAATGAGGTCGTTTGCGGGGGCGGGGATCGAAGACTTTGCGCAAGAGGGGCCTGAGTTGGTGCTTCCCTCACGTAAGGGAACATTGTATTATCCAGCTTGTCAGCCACTTGATCCTAGTCGATAGAAACGTGAGAATATATAAGGTATGAAATTGAAATGCTAATACCTCTAGGACAGTCTTCAAAGTGGGTTTGAACCGAGATAATTCATATTCGTCAGCAGCAGGCTTTTGTTTGAGCTTCTTCTTTAAATCTTTATCAGTTGGATTCTGCTAATAGGCATTAGTGGTTAGACTAATGTATATTCAATTTTTCATACCCTCGTAATACGAACACCGAGATGCAGCAGTGCATTAACGGCATCCTGTTCCGCTAGTGTTAACCTAGCGTGTTGGTACAATCTTCGACGATCCTCATCTGGAACGCCATCGCGATATTGAACATAAAGAGCGATGACTCGCACTTTGTCGATGTTGCTACATCAGAGGTAAATTTAGAGATATGTATACAAACGGGACGAACACCTACTGCACTTCGCGACTGTCAAGGAGGGGAACCATCTCTTCGACGAGACTCTTTGGTGTTTTACCTTCCGCATTCACACCGGTGGCACAGCACTGCAGAAGCATTCAGCCAAAGAAGTATGACATCGGGTAGAGGAAAAGTTACTTGTTCAACAGTGGCGACATCAGGTAATTTGGCGCGCTCAAAAATTGCCATGCACTCCTGCGCCATGCTCAGATGTAGCGAAAACTATCATATCATGAATACAATACAGAGCACAGAGTAGTAATAACGAATACCTTTTCTCTTTGCTCTTGGTATTGTGGCAAACTTGCAAGCATCTCTTTCATGTCGTTCAAGTTAGCTGCGCCTTCCCTGAATGGGTGTTATTTCAGTAAAAACCGCGAGCAAGACATCATTCATACCCTTTGAAAACGGCATTTTCTTCCAAGAACTTGTTGAAATCGGCCATAAGCTTGTCAATTGCTTCGCGCATGTGCATGTGGCGGACTTCAGTCCAGACGGTATCGCTATCAGACAATGTCGCAGTCTTATCTTCGTATGCACCTAGAGATGACTGGAACTTGTACCTAGAAGCGACAAGAGTCAGTTGTGGATTGGTATCAACCGATAGAATACGAACGTATATTTCGTTCCGTTCATGATAGGTAGCAAATCATTTGCCATAGCTTGATATGTAAATTCGTGTATAAATGGAGCGACCGAGTCCATAGACCGATCGGTGATAATAAGAGTTGAACGCGGACGAACAGATTCAGGAGTTTTCTATTTCAAGTAATTCAAAATAAAAGCAAGAGTAAGTATTATAGAGGTACGCACCGCGAACTCAGGGTTGTTCTTCTTATGCTCCTCCAGGGTGGCCTGCACCATGAAGGCAAGAAGTTTGGTTACAAAGTCTGTCTCTACTGCCTCGTAAGCACGCGCATCCGCTCCACGGGCAAGGTTTGATCGCCAACGGCTGGCAGATTCTGGTGGCGGTGGTGGACGGGTCTGGGGATTGGGTTTGAGTGGACCTAAAGGAAGGTGGCTCTGAGGCATATAATAACGGATGTAAGGGAATTCATTAAGAGTGATGCAGACATTTGCTATCTATTGCGGAAGTATCAGAAGGGGGTGGGATGAAAATAGAATTTCCTCACCAGCCGTGCATTAAACCGTAAGTCTTCCTCGAGTCGCTCGCGTGCCAACTGGTGTAATGATTCGCTGCGAGGTGGACTATAAATACTGAAAAACTGTGCGGGATCTTGTATAGAGAATGTCTGGGCTTCAGTAGCTGCGATAAACCATGGATAGTTAGATGGCAGTATATGATACCAGCGAAGCCAAGCATAGTACCCCAGAAATTGATAAACAGTTCTTTCAATCCTTTCAGAAAAGGCTCTGCAGGAGAGGCAGTTAGACGTTGAAACAAGGACTCAGCCAGACCTGCAGTCACAAATTCAGTTTACCTACTGACACGTTATGTGGGAGTTCTACTTGCCTTCCACGAAGAACAGATGAGCACCAGCATAGTGTTGTCGTCCATCGCTGAAGTCTCGAATGATGCGGTCGACATTTTGGCTGGTGGGCATCAGCAAATAAATAGCCTCGAATCCTGGCTGAACATCACGATTGTTCGCAATATTCTCGATCTCTACACTCCAATTATAACAGTGCAGTGAAGGCGGAAACATACAACCATACGTGTTACATTCTCCTGTAGAACATCGAACTGCTTCAAAACTGAGCCTAGTAGCTTCTGTGAGTGTTCATCGACGACCAAAATCTTCCAACGCCCTGGAGGGTTGACTGATCGGATTGCGTCGAGGAATTCTGTGAGGGTCGATGTTAATGGGCGGGGAAGGAACACCGGAACTTGCAAGCTCACTGTCTCGTACGATATTAATCAAAGAAGGCATATGATGTGAGCAATAGGCAAACTAAAGAGAAGAAGAAGGATTGCTGCCAGGGCAGCTGTGGCAGAGGACTCGTCGCGATGGACGATAGCTATGCTTGAATCGGTATGTACGGGTTGTACTTATATTTAGCCGATCTCCGAGACGACCAATGAGAGCTTTCTTCCCTGTTTACTTCAAAACAATTCCGTTACTCACTACACAATTCACGACCTTCTGTAACTTAAGTTGGTGCACACATGTCGTGCCCAAAAGGCTTAGCACAGTACTTATCCTTGATGATTCCGCGTTATGAGTCTCGCTTCAATATATTCTGAAATAATATCAGTAATTAATGGCTCGTTCCAAGCTCATTCCATGCCCTATCTTTTCCTTCCATGTTGTATCACTTCTCGGCATTAAGTGTATTTCAAGAAATCCATTCCTACTAGCATTAGAGCCACTTAGCAAAACAAAGTATTATGTCCATAACGTCCGTTTATACGGCTTGATTCTGCGACTAGTAACGTATTCAGTAGCAAACCAACGTAATACGACAATAGATAGGTTTTAAATCATTATGCGAATCGGCCCATTAGACTGAGTCCAGCCAGCGAAAGCATCATCAATAATGAAGGTCCATTAGCGAATCCAGCGCTCTTCTCTGAGCTGGCGCTGATGGGATCAGCATCGCCAGCCTTGGTATCAATCGTCCCATCACCATCGGTGTCAACACCACTGGAAGAGCGAGAGGCGGGGAACGTCTTATTAGTAGTAGACTCAAGATAAAGGTCAGTGGTGGGGATGTTCATGCATTCACCAATGGGCTTAAGCTAGACAATACAATAGTCAGAACCCGTGTGCGATATCGCGCATCTGTACGTACGTTAAAAGCAGGAGAGTGAGACCTGGCAGCTTCAAGTGTATATCCAACTGCGAGATCAACGCAGATTTCATACAGATCGTGTTGCAAGACGATGAACCTGCACAAACACTTTCGTCAATATTATAAACAAGACATGGACGAACTGCTCACCCAGTATCGATGGCAGAAGCATTGGTAAGAATCTTTTGGAAGGTAGCGAAAGAGTCAGTGGCAGATACTTGGCTTGCAGCAACACGCCAATCTGTGTGTAACGATGAGATATAAAAATATATTAAATTGAGACAACGGATGTAGTGTACCATTGGTATCGAAGACGCCGCCCTCCGGTGTGCGAGTCCACATAATAGGGACCATACCCATGGCGAGGGAAATGGCACGAACGCGGTCATCTAAACTAGGTTTAGAATATAAAACAGTATAATAACAAAAATGAACTTACCAATGTCACCAAATGGAGGACGCATGGTAGTGGGTGTAACACCCAGGACACGCTTGATTGCCTTGCGAGTCCATCCCAACTCGGCCACAACTTGCTCGTTGGTCAAAGAAGTGAGAGGCTAAGTACGATATGTGGGATGAGCGTGTCAATTTTGTGAGACCAGAACATACCCTGTGAGACCAGGTGTGGACACTGATTTCATGGCCGGCCATATACTCCTCAAGAAGAATGGTGGGACGCTCAATGACACGGGAACCGACAACGAAAAATGTTGCAGAGATGTCTTGTTTGTCGAGATAATCAAGGAGATATCTAAGAATAATGCAATGTATGTTAATAAAAATAACAATTTGCGAATTCGGGGCGGTACGAACGGAGCTACGGAACAAAGGAATGAGATATAAATAATTTCAGAGCCAAAATAGAATACGCACTGTAAGGTGAAGGGCCATCGTCAAAGCTAACACCCCATGTGAGCTTATCAGGGCAAGCAGTGATGTCTAGCATTGGAGAAGGTCATCAGGAACGACAAAACGCGAAAAAGACGCGAAGTTTTTACCGGTGTCACGGGTGTGGCCACCGCAGGTCCACCAACCACGATTGGCCGCATCAGCTGCAAAGGCAACATCACTTGCACATGAGCCATCGGTGGTTGGTTCGAGATCGGGGATATCGACTCCATCAAGCTCTTTCATCCAGGCTTTCACCTTATCAGAGTCTGGAAGCAAGGTTAACGCAAGATTGTGGCCACAAGACGAAAGTCTTCTTACCAGTGGGCGGGACAGCATCCTGAGCTGGCCATTCGCCAACCGTGTACACGACTAAGAAAGGATTTAAAACAGTTCATGGTGAACGACATAGCAATGGCACGCACAGGCTGTTGGGAGAACGGGGGCACCGGAGATAGGAGGTGTGGCTCCCACAGTGAAGGTTGTGGTGGCAGTACCGGCAACCTTGGTAGGCATCCCCATAGAAAGACTTTCAAGAGGAGGGACTATAGTACCGGTGGCCAGTGGAATGCTAGTGCTAGTGGCGGTTCCAGAGGCAGTAGAAACACCGCTAGTAGAGAGACCACCGGTAGCTGTCCCGGATGTGGATGTCGCAGAGCACTTACGGCTGAAGACTGAGATGGGTTGGTCAAGGAGCGAGAGGAACTAGAGGTGGTTGCGGTGAAGGATGTCTCCTGTCTGGCGTAGATGCTACGTGGATGTCTAGTGTTGGCATTATGGGCAGTGGCTACACCGAGGTGGAGGACGGAGACGAGGGCGAAGGAGGAGAGCTTCATGGCTGTAGAGTAGAAAGGGTAGAAAGGAGAGTGGGTGCGCGTGGGCGCAGAGGTAGAGAAGAGAGGAGGAAAATAAAAGAGGGAGAGAGGACCAAGCAATAATATTATGCTGCAGAGCTGGCTAATACGTTTTCCTCAGCAACGCTGGGCCTCGCCATCATCCAAGCCTTTTTGTTTTCCCACGCTCCACATCCCTTCATTTCATTCGCTCCCTCTCCCCCCTGATCCGCTTCTCTGCCTCCAGCCGTGTATCACGGTCATTCCTCCCCGACTACTCCTCCTCTTTCCTCCTTCGTCGTCTCCACCTGTAAAATACATCCATAGCAATCTCCAACGCACCTCCCATCAAAAAAATGGTTCGTTGCGAATCCATGTGTCCACTATCTGCTTCACTAGCGCAGTTTGGTCTCTTACAACCTAAATCCGGGTTATATCTTCCACGATCTTCAGAGCACACGCTACTTACAAAGTGTCCTGCATTATTTACCAGAATGTAAGTCATCTTTCCGGCACCGCTACCAACCACGCGTGCGGCCGTACCCTCTGCTTCTTCAGCCGAAGGCCACGGTATATCTTGGGCTTTCAGGAATTCCTCCTGGTACGGGCTCTCGAGTAATTTCAACTGCATGTGGAACAGTTATCATCCATTTCATACTCTTGTCCCTACCCTTGCAGGTTGACTCACAAATGATAAATTTCCTGGCCATGGACAGTTCGCATCGTCGGCCCCAATGTAGTCTGTTAGCACACACACAATACGTAAGACGCGATATACAAACACATCACTTTGCACCCACGAAGTAACCGAATTCCATCACGAAGAAGTGGTGTGTACAGCCGATGATGCGGCTGAATCCTGTATATAAAGTATTAACGCCTGGTCATTAAGATAAAGGCCAACAACAACAACAACGACAACACTGACATATCACCATAAGCAGCAAAATCCTTGAAAACGTCATTGCTCAGCACAGTGAAATTCAAGTCAGTCGGTACCCCGAGTTTATGTTTGGTGTCAGCGCTGGAGAAAAAATCAGACATCCACTTGAACAGTGGGTGACACTTGAATGCGTCGCTCGGATCTTCACACTAAACATTGAATAAGCTGTGAAGACTTACACCAAGTTACAACACATGCCTTTCGTCGAACATCTTCCAAGACAGTACCATTGGTGTCGGCGTCCAAAAAATTTACACAGAAGTCAAAGGCAGCAGCACGATTCTTCACGGTAGGGATCTCATATGCTAACTGTATCTTCTCTAAGCATGAGGGCTGCTTTGCGTGCAGTTCGGTGCAGGCTGTTTCATTGTATACATGTTTCTCTGCGCATCTGTACTGCAATATCCAGCCAAAGTGCGAAGCCGGACTCTTTTGCTAGTGAGCAACATAACATATATAGAACTATCTGAACGCTTACTGTCAACGGATTGCTAATCATAATGGATTCTAAATTGATATGCTTTGCATTGGGATATCCTTGGCCATTGGAGATTGCAAGATTTTGTTCATGAATAACCGTCGCGATGTTTGGCATGTAAACACCTCCATATGATCCCCCCGATAGAACAAACTGGTTTCTAAGAAACATCAGGATATATCATGAGAATATACAGGTGTATAATTACGTCGACAGGTGAGGAAATATCTTGAAGAATTTCTGCAAGAAGTCGTACACGTCGAAGGCTGCATCACGACTATTGTTCACTCTTTCGCCGTACGAGAAACCCACACCAATAGGCTAATTCATTCCTATCAGAAAACTGCCGAAACGTAAGAGTTCTGAACAAACATGGTCAAGCGCAATGAGATTGAAGTGCTCCGTCCAACGAAAAGAATTAAATTGTATTCCTTTCTCAGTGATGTCACAAGCAGACTGTCCTAGCAATGGCGCCATCAGACCAGAGGTTCCTGGTCCCCCACCAGTAACCAATCTATAATTCTTTTAAGAATCATGAAGTCGGGAATACCGAATAAATGACGCACATGACAGGGGCATTTTCCGGATCGTTTTCCGCCTCAAAGTACCTTTAAATGAGTTCCAGTCAGTTTATGTATGTCTCCTCTACTCTATGGTCGGATTACATACCAGAAGAAAGAACGCTTTGGACGTGTTGGAGTGTCGCCATTCAGTCCAATATGACCAGAATAAGATATCACGGGCTTTTCTGGGCTGGGTCCAGGACATAGATCCACAACATAGGTCATGTTAGAATAGAAAGTCGCGTCCGGCACTGAATGCGAGAGGAAATATAGGAAACTGACTGTCTGTGTTGCCTTCATGCTTCCTATTATAAGGACCGTCAGGCAGATCATAGCGAATATTATACGATGACGCGATAATATGGCCCATGCTGTTACGGGGGAGCCGTATCGCGTTCCATTCCCAAGAGGCAGATCCTGTTTATTGCTGGTCATGTGCTGCACCTAAGGAAGCGGAGTTACTGGGAGGAACATGGCTGCAGGTGACCATATATATATGTGCCCCCAAGATTTATGGGGATAGAATGATTAACTTATAAATAGTGCGATTGCTGTGTGGGCGAAGCTCTCGCAAAATCCCTACCGCGATGGTGATGTCTGAGAAAGCGCCCTATATCCAACCTACATCAGATAAAAATATCTCTCAAAGGTAGATCAAACTATCGCTTTCGCAGAGGGACTACTCGCCCAGCCATTAACGACGGTCCTTAGAATGGGAAGGGTACCACGAAAATAGCACCATACGTATTCCTTTATTTTCTGGGGCAAAACATTAGATATTTTATACTTGTAATGGGACATACCTGTATACTTACATTGCTCTCAGCGTGTACCAGAGCGCGGAACAAGCAACTATGAATCAAAAGAGTGGTCATGTAGCAAACGTGACTTGTGCGCCGTCGTAAATGTAAAAATGTGCTTCAAGAGTATAACATCGTAATGCACAAGGAAAATGGATGTCATTTGTATATGGTCTGGTACACAGACCTTGTGGAAATGGAAGATAGCTCATACGTAACAGCATAGGTGGCTTATAGATAATAGGGCCAATCCACTTACACTTCAAAAAAATGGTTTATCTGGAATCCATGTGTCCACTATCTTCTTCACCAGCGCGGATTGGTCTCTTACAATCTGGAATCCCGCGTTATAACTGAATTCTAGGCACATTGTTTGCCACTTACAAAGTGTCCCGCATTATTTACGAGAATATAAGTCATTTTCCCAGCACCACTACCAACTATACGGGTTGTCGTTCCATTTGCTTCTTCAGCTGAAGGCCAAGGCATATCTTTGGCGTTCAGAAACTCCGTTTGGTATGGACTATGAAGTAGTTTTAGCTGCAGATAAAATAATTAGCATCCATTTCATATCAGTCTTGCATCCTTCCAGTTGACTCACGAACGATAAATTTCCTGGCCAGGGACAATTTGCATCATCAGCGCCAATGTAGTCTGGTGACCATAATACATGAGATCCCGAGGGGTGCATTAGCTGAAGCACGTACGAAGCAGACGAATTCCATCTCGAAGTAGTGGGGAGTATAACAGATGATGTGGTTGAATCCTGTATCAAAGAGTTAATTATCGTGACGACCAACAATAAAAATATACTAACGCATCACCATATGCAGTGAAATCTTTTAAAACTTTCTCGCTCATCGCGGTGAAATTCAGATCCGTCGGTACCCCGAGTTTACGTTTGGTGTCGGGATTGGAGAAAAAGTTGTTCATCCACTTGAACAACGGATGACAATCATATACGTCGCCTTCACACTGACACTCCATAAGTTGGTCGTAAATTATCAGGTTACAGCACGTACCTTCCGTCGAACATCTTCCATGACAGTACCGTTAGTGTCAGCATCCAAAAAATTCTCACAGAAGTCATT
Source organism: Cyathus striatus (assembly GCA_025738555.1). NCBI lineage: Eukaryota > Fungi > Basidiomycota > Agaricomycetes > Agaricales > Nidulariaceae > Cyathus > Cyathus striatus. The sequence continues at coordinate 3,168,338 of JAOVFP010000013.1, read as the reverse complement.
AGCAGCAAACCGATTCTCCACGGTAGGGATCTCGTATGCTAACTGTATCTTTTCTAAACACGAGGGCTGCATCGAATGTAGTTTGGCACAGGCTGTTTCGTTGTATACATGTTTCTCTGCGCATCTATATTGTAAAATCCAAGAAAAGTGCGAAATCGGGCTCTTGTTGATTAGCAGCAAAACGACCAATCAATTTTATTTGAACACTCACTGTAAAAGGGTTGCTAATCATAAATTGATATGCTTTGCGTTGGGATATCCTTGGCCATTGGAGATTGCAAGATTTTGTTCATGAATAACCGTCGCGATGTTTGGCATGTAAACACCTCCATATGATCCCCCCGATAGAACAAACTGGTTTCTAAGAAACATCAGGATATATCATGAGAATATACAGGTGTATAATTACGTCGACAGGTGAGGAAATATCTTGAAGAATTTCTGCAAGAAGTCGTACACGTCGAAGGCTGCATCACGACTATTGTTCACTCTTTCGCCGTACGAGAAACCCACACCAATAGGCTAATTCATTCCTATCAGAAAACTGCCGAAACGTAAGAGTTCTGAACAAACATGGTCAAGCGCAATGAGATTGAAGTGCTCTGTCCAACGAGAAGGATTGAACTGTGTTCCGTTTTCAGTAATGCCGCAAGAAGACTGTCCGATCAATGGTCCAGTTAATCCAGAGGTTCCTGGTCCCCCACCAGTAACCAATCTATTATATTCACCTAAGAATCGTGAATTATGTAACTTTGAGCGACGGACATACATAACAGGAGCATTTTTTGGATTATGCTCCGCTTCAAAGTACCTGTATACGAATCTGAATTAGTCTGCATAACATGCATTGTCCATTGACATACCAGAAGAAAGAACGTTTTGGGCGTGCCGTAGTGTCGCCCTTCAGTCCGACGTGACCAGAATATGAGATGATGGGTTTTTCTGGGCTAGCTCCGGGGCATAGATCTACGACAGGCGTAACATTGTCATAGAAAGTCGCGTACGGCCTTGAACGTAAGGGGGAATACAGGAAACTAACAGTCTGTATCTTGGTCATCTTCAGACTTCCGAAAATGAGAAGAACCAGGCAGATCATAGCGGTGATTCGTGAAAATATGGTCCATGTGAATACTGGGATGCCGTGTCGCATTCCATTCCCACCAAGAGGTAGATCCTGTTTAAATCCAGACATGTGTTGCGCCCGGGAAAGCAAAGTTACCAGGGACACCCTGAAATTCGTTAATTATATATACAATATGCCCTCAAGATTTATGGAGATAAAATGATATGCTTATAAATAATGCAACTGCTGCGCGTGCAAAGCTCTCGAAAAGATCCTTGTTGCCGGAGTTTGATGCGTTATAAATGACTCTCTTAAGGACTCGATCAACGTGACCATTTTCAGGTGTGTTACACGATATGGGTATTTTCTACGGTGTCAAGTCAGATATCTGTATTTATATCAATAATGGCACACACCTGTATATATTGTATTTTGGCGTGTTATTATCAGAATACGGAACTACAGATACAAGTAAATAGTGAAATATGCTAATTGAAACAGTGGTCATGAGTAGTAAATCTGGTCTTGTGCAATGCAAATGAACGAAAGCAAAAATGCCCCTTAAGAACACGAATCGCGATGCACTATCGGGATATGGATGTCATCGAAATATTATCCGACATATGACGTTGCGGGCCTGCCGCTGTTCGAAGGGCATAGACTCTATCATCGGATACCATGAGAATCTCATCCCGGACAAGACCTTGTGGGACCGAGGAAAGCCCACAGCTTGAGGCATGGGGGATCCATACCCATTGAATGAGCTATGGCTGGTCTGGGAGGTGGGGGAACCTCCATTCATGTACATGCCTTGTTCGTAACCACCTGGGTACGCATTGCTGTAATACGAAGGCACGGAGGGAGGAGTATCCGCAAACAAAAGCCGGAGATTAGATCCCTGAATGACCTGGGACAAGAGTCCAGTCTCGATATGCCGTACTTCCACAAACGATGGCTCAAAAGCGAGGACATATGGTTCATGAAGTGCTTAACTACATGTTAGGACACAACAATGGGAATGAAAAAGGGAACGTACCGAATCCTGTAGGAGTGCCTTCCCAGTATACCATGAATTCTTTACGTGATCTTTTCCCGGTCTTATTAACATAAAATGCAAACTCTGTGGGGTTTGAACGTCAAAACGGGCCTGTAAGATTATTTAAACATGCCACCATCGTAACACAACAGAAACTCGTTCTGTATGCGATAAATAGCCATAGGACGAAGATTCTCTTTTCGTCGAACAAATTCGAGAGACTCGTCATTTGGGTCAAGTAGACCTTGAGTATCGAGAGTCTCAAGGTCGACAATTTCAAAGCCCCTCGAGCACCCCACGCACATCTTGGTTTTCAAAAAATGAACCGATGTTGACTCAACAGGAATGTAAAATTCCTAGATGGATGTGAGTAAGGCTGAAGTGTAGGCAGAACACAATCAACATACGCGGAAAGGTTTGAGAGTATCATTCCCTCCCTGAAGTAGCTTCCTAAATGTTGGTTTGCTTCTCCCCCGGACATTTTGATCTATCGGTTCTAAAGCCTTGAAAGTACTTGACAATTGACTGGATTTAACAATACAGACAAGGGCACGGCCCAAGCAGAAGCCAGCCTTGAAGAACGTAGTATGCGATGATATACGCTTTGCGCGCTTTAGCCCAGCCATAGAATCTGTGGGGTCTAGAGCCTCAAGCGGGAAGGTGATAACTTGACGTTCTGGAGCACAAAATGAGTGATCTAGCAAAGCGAAGGTGGAATCACCACTAACCAGACAGGACGATCAATAAATCATATCGTTCAAGAACGTCAACTTGAGTAACGTCAAGGAGGTTGAGGACTTTGACCGGGATCTGTCTAGGATCCCTAAGATCCGATATAAATACACCTTCATCAGTTCCATATACAATCCGACGGCCCTCGTCTGCAAGTATTTGTTTAATGGACTACTTCACACGGCACTAGTACGACTTACGGTACGGAGCTGCACAATTAACTTTGTTGGTCCCAACAAAGAATTCTTCGCTAAGAGTAACTTTATCGAAGATGGTGCTGCGCTCTTGCATAACATGACGTTGCATTGATATTTTGTCCAACCAAGTTTTGTGTGATATAGGAGATTGAGCCCATAACACCAAGTCGTAATATTTTCTGCCAAGATGAATGAACCTGATCCATAGTTGTCCTTTGTTCTCACTCTTCGTTGCAATAGTGCTAATGGAGTTGTTGGTTCGATCTTTAGAAAAGGAAGCCTTCTTCGTGAGCATTTGGTTTTTCCGCCGACTAGTTCCATCTACATCTTCCGCCGCAGTAAATGTAAGGAGTTCCAAAGGTATAGGCTAATAAAAGAGAAACTAAGCTGCGCATACAAAAACGAACTGCTGCGTACTCACCCGTCTATAGACTTTATAATGCTCTTGCTGTTTATTTTTGACCAATTTTGCAAAGAGCAGAGCGTGATCAAACAAGTATACGTGAAGGTCGCCATCGCGCTTCTGAAGAGTTCCTTTGTGTACCATTTGACGGCCTTCTTCGTGAAGACGGAGGTTCTTAAATCTAGTCAATACGCGTGCATACATCAGATGAGTGCAAACTAACCACTTCTTCTCCTTGTTTAAACACGAGTTGCTGGTCCAGTTGAACAAGACTGAAGCGATTTTCAGTCTTTCCAATTTCGCTGTCGACCTTTTGCAGCAATGTTTCGATCAAAGAAATTGCCTGAGGAAGAGCTGTATTATCGGGACTATCATCTGGTGTATATTTGAGGACAGCTTTCAGCAAGAGAGGATAACGGGCAAGACGAGATGTAGGTTTCGTGAGATATGCGTTGAGCTCCAGTTTACGAGATTCCGGTAATCTTTCAGTAGCCTATGAAAATGTTGAGAGAAAATCAGGCAGAAAAACAATTTGACGTACATCAACAAACTGGGAAAAGGCGGGATTTGAGCTCTTCTCCTTCTCAAATTCATACTTTCCATACAATTGGTGTGACGCGTAAGAAAGGAAGGGAGAAAAATGAGGTATAGCTTCGAGAATGATATCCCCGATACGCTCAACGACGGCATACTGTTTCTGCCTTTTAAGGAGCGCGTCCCGCAGTCGAGTGTTAACGGCAATGAGGTCATGTAAATTCCAGAACACTTGAGCAAGGAAGTCTGTTCGTCGACCTTCCGGAATAATATCTGTGTCCTTCAGACGGTTAATCCAAGTATCACGCATATACTCCAAGTCGTGAACAAAATCGCGCTCTGTATAAACAACTTCATTGATAGCTTCTTGGCGTTTCTTTTCTTTGTCGGAGACGCTGTTTACAATTTCTGGAGGCACTGAACTTGCCCAGAAACCACCAGACTGTAGACGGTAAGATCAGAGGGGTGAGCTGAAAAATCCGAGCAAGATGCTTACTTTGGGCTCCCCCAGACTCTCCTTACTAATTTGCTTCGAAAGTCCAGGCTGGGGCTTCATGTTTAGACGTGCCTGCTGCTCAAGCCTTCTCGGGCAAGCTATGCTGTAACACAAACGATCACGCGAACATGTTGGAGAATAACAATCGGTCAACAGAGTGAAAACTCCAGAAGGAAGAGGGTCTTGGTTTGAGACGACATCACTGTCGGCTTTCTCCTACAAAGGTAACCATAATTCAGTTGTCACATGGAAAACAAAGTTATTATCGCACCGTACCTCTGCAGGTGATTCCTGATCTGAACCATTTGCCTGTTGATCTGACCCTCCATGCAACTCCCCACTAACAAATGGACTGTGTATCTTGGTTTTAAATTGGTATAATTCATGAGCGCTGTCACGCAACCTATGCTCATAGGTTACGTCATGGAAGAACTTCTGGGCATCAAGAGCTCGGCCTAATAGAAGTGCAAGATTGCGATCAGTGGTTTTGATAATGTACGCGATCTTGTCAACGGCTTCGCGTCCGTCGAAACAATCGTTATACGTTAAACCATCTTTTGCCCTGTCAACGAGTTGTATGCGATCGCGGAAGGCGGCAGCGACACGGGAAAGCAAAGCAGGGTATACGATGGGTGTTTTACGGGTGTGCGTGCGGACAGATACGGGTGAGCCGCGTCCTTCCAAGTGAGCCCCTATCGAGGGTCTAGGCGAACGCTTTTGGTCGAGGACGGCGCGAACAGAGTTTGTGGTGGCGGACATGGACATGGAGCGATCCTGGGCAGTTCTTTCTCGACGAGAGCCAAACTTGGGCATGGTACGCGCCGAGTCGGAAGAGCGACGGGCTTGGTAGGAGGAGTGGTCGACAAGGGTCATGGAGTGGTCAGCGATGGAGGAGGTCGAAGGGGAAGCGCTGGCAACAGAGGAGCGGATGGATTGGGCTGCGAGAGTGTCGACATGAAGAGGATGGTGCTGTGTAACATGATATTGGTCAAGGGTTTATCAGCAGCAATTGATGGAACAAACTGACTGAAACAGCGGTTTCGCTCATGGAGGGTTGCCGTTCGTGGTGGTTGGAATGGTGTTTCGTAGAGGCTGTCACTAAGATGTTGCGTGCGAAATGAGAGGAACCATGTGGGTGTAAGAAGGAGGATAATCACCTGTACGATCGTGGCGAGCCCAAGGAAGCTCGGTGCTTCCCTCGTCCGTACCCTGATCACTAGAACTGCCGCTGTTGGCCCCAAAGTCGATGCCCAATCGTCCGTCATCGCGTTCTAGGCTGATACCGAGCCTTGGAGGATCATGGGGACGACCGGAAAGACCGTTTTGCGATTGAGGATAACTGTTTCGATCCGAGAGAGCCGGGGGGGTTCGATATGGCGTCCTGTCAGGAGGGGGTGGGGGGTTATTTTGATAGACTTGAGCTTGATAGGCTTGGGCAGGGGTGAGACCCGGATGGATGGTATCGGGAGGTTCCTTGGGCTGGGGGACGATGACGCCTGAGGAGTTGGAGTTGCTCAAGATGGAGCGTGCGCGAAGAGGGAGGGAGGGCGGTGCGAGAGAGGGAGTATACGGATGGGACGAGTGGGAGTGAGATTGGGAGTAGGCAGATGGTGACAGATGGTGCTGCAGGTGATTGGGAAAGGGGGATTGCCTGTAGATCGAGGAGGCGCCTTGAGGCTGCTGGGTGGGATACGGCGCATGGCCGTGGGCGGAGGGGGCGTACGTGGAGGACGAGTAGGAGGTGCGCCGGTCGCCGCCGGGCGGGTATGGCTGCTGCTGCTGGTAGATGGCAGGCGGGGGTGGGGGCTGCTGGGGGATGTACTGGGGGTAGTTTGCGGGGGGGAGCGGGGACTGATGGTGGGCAACGCCAGGACGGCCGAAGATGGACTCGTAGGCAGCGTGGCGCTTGTCCGGGGCTGGCCGCGGGGGCCCATTGGCTTATCCATGGGGACGAGAGACGGGCCTGGGAGGGGAGCAGAGCGGCGGAAGGAGAGAAGGAGGTCGAGGGGCTGGCGAGCTGCAGCAGGTGTCCAACTTGCTCACTACGCCTTGCCAATCTCGTCCAGGTCACTTGACCACCCATCACTCCTTAAATATTTGTTATAAACTCAACTCCACTCTATCCAAACTTTCTACCCTTGTCGGTCCTGCATGTCTTGTCTATCCACATATTCACCACCTTACAATATCCCCAGTAAACTCGAAAATCTTTGGGATGATTTAGGGATCAATACTATTTCCACTAATGACCAGCTTTCCCCCAATGAACGTTTGTCCATGTTGCTCCATAATGTTGTGAACACACCAAGTAAACATTTAGTAGTGATTGGCGCCCAACTGCAACATCTCTCCGGTCCTGTATACAAACCAATTGTTCCTACAAGTATCTATTGTGCTTCCGGTAATCAACTTTCCATAATGACGTCACTGCAATCCTGTCCTTTCGAGCCGGAAGCATCATGCTCAGACCTCGGTCTCTTAGTTTCAGGCATGTCGGCGTCATCTGTACTAGTTGGCGTACCACCTTCCTGCGCTGCCTGCAATTGGGCCAATACCGCCTGCTTCTTTCGCAGACGTCCGAGTTCCCGCTTTGTCTGTGGCTTTTCCGCTTTTGAAGATCCCTCAGCAACTGACACAGCATCTTCACCTTCACCGGCGTCAGGATCATTGTGTTTCGGTAAGGAGCTAAGGTCGCCATACAGATCGAGGATTTTGAGTTCTTCCACTGTGGCTAATCGATGGTCAGCGTATGCAATTTAGCTCGTATGGCAGACATACCAGGCAGCGGAGTGGAAGAATTGAGAGACGCAATGAGGTCTTTCTTGGAATCATCAGATTTTTGAAACTTGAAAAGGTGTCAACGGACATCTTGACCGTTAGAGTTGTATTATCGCACCTTCCCATCAACGACTCTGAGAACCTGTAATGATTTACGGTCATCTTCTGTGGCACTTTTATAATTCTGGTCGAGAGAAACATAGATGCTGCCGTCGACCAATGTGGTGAAGTTAATCACAGGAATACCAAAGTCGAACGACTGTATCTCCTCTGGAGTCACGTCCAATTTGAATGGGAGGGCAAAGAGTGCTGTCGCTCTGTACCACACCTTATTAGTGGCATTTCACAACATTTACAAAAATGAACGAACCCAGCCGCAGAGAAAATGAGATATTCACCTGCCTCCGTGTTAACGCTCCCAATCTGGTGCACCGCAAGAACCTTTCTTAATTCTTCATCCCCTACAGCGTCTTTACTACCCTCGGCCTCTTCCTGTGGAGCGTTCTCAGATTCAGGTGCAGCCGTTCCAGGTTCCTGAGAAGCTTCCTTATTTTTTGCTTCCGCTCGTGCCTTAGCTTTCGCTTTTTTGCGCTTTGTCCTATTACTTTCACCTGTATCCTCGCCATCCTCGTCCCAAGAGCCACGTTTTCGTTTCGATACGCGCACAACAAGAAAGGGGTCGATGGCAGCAGCGACGGGAAGCTCATGTTTCACTTCTCCTGAGAGCCAATCCCAAAACTTTAATATTGGGTCACCTCCACCGGAGACTAAGATTGAGGTGTTGGACTGGGGAATATGGATGGCAGATACAAATCTTCTTTGGGGGTCAGTAGTTTGCCCACATGCGTTCTGACACAATACGTACTTTTCATGTCCAAGACAGTACCTCTCGATACAGTAGCCTTGAGGGTACCAGCTAACGCGAATGTGTTCATCACGGTCGGCAGTAATGATGTACTTTTCATCCGGAGTCAGAAGGAACGCATTGAGGGGAGAGGCGTGGCCTAGGATAAGCTTTCCACTGGAAGGATTTTCATGTGATGAGAGTGCGTCGCGCTTTTGTTTTTCGGTAAGGGGAACGTAAGTGAAATCATAACTAGAGCAACGGTCAGAGTCGACGGTAACGCACGGGATGGTGAATCTCGCCTGAAGACATCACCAAACTTGTCGGAGACAAGGATCGTCTGCTCGTCCTTGGTAAAGGTGACTCCAGTTGGCTTTTTTGGGAGCTCCCTGTACAGTTAAATTAGTAGAAGAATGTCAGTACTAGTGAGCTGGACATACCTCTCACTGGAAAGCTTCAACCCCTCCACTTCCCAAATCTTCAGGATCTTATCTTCTGCTGTGGTAGCGAGGTATTTTTCGGAGCTACTTAGTGCAGTGCATCCTATGGGGCCAGCTTTGACAAATTTTACTTTTTCCTCTTCCGGTAAGGTGGCAGTAGAATAAAGAACCTGGCCAGTCCTGGGTGCTATTTCCGTCAGATTCCATTTTCTGGACGTTACAGAGAACTTGCATACGTTGAGTCGAGGACTTGAATGTGAGACCCGGATATGGCGATTGTACGAGAAGATCCAACAAATAGGTTTGAATAAGGATAGAAAGACATTTGGGAGAATAAGTTGATGGACGAAAAGATTATCGCATGCGTTGGAACTAATCACACATGTGGCTGTGCAGTTCCCAAAATAAGTATACAGTAGGCGCGTCCGAGAAACGTCAACGCGCCTGTCTTGGACACGTATCCCTCTTCTCAGTACATCCACCATGCTCATCAACTCGGAAAAGCAGACATACGCAATCAAGACTCATGTTGCTCCTCTCTCAGCACGACCTATGGACTTGGTATATTTCTCCTTCTTCGCGGTAAGACAGACACACTCTCCCGCTGTACTAGATTCTTATCTCCGGAGCAGATGCACTTACCAGCAACGCTCTTCCTCGACCTACAAGGATTCTATCCCACCTGGCTAGTCCCTGGAGTTCTGAAGAGCTTCATGGACTGGTATGTTCACTTCTCTGCGGATCCACTTATTGGCCAGTTCGGGGGGTATTTCGGGGATAGCAATTCGCTGTTGTGGTTTAAATCGTTCGCAGTACTTGAGATGTTCGTTATACTCGTTATGCTCACCAAGTCTGCGTACTCAATGTCGATGCAGGTTGTTCCAATTGCCAACATTCGTCCTCGGCATGAGAGGCCTCTATAAAGGTACCTATCTCCATCTTTGCTTCCCACTCCCTCTCACCCGACCTCAGGTTCTCGAGCCATCTATGTCCTCCTCCTAGCATACGGCGCCTCGACAGCAACCACTACCCTCCCTTGCATCGTCCAGTTACTTACAACGCCTGAAACCACGCCTGCAACAATCGCAAAGGGGATTGTGTCTGTCACTAACGAACAACGATTCATTCTCCTCTCGAGCTATGTCCCTTTCTTCCTTATTCCACTCATTATGGCAGTGGACATGTCGTTACGTATTACGCGGCTAGTTAAAGCTGGCTTGGAGGCTGAGAATGAAAATAAATGGAAATAATGCCTGCACGTAGCCGACATATGCATGTATCATGTTTGGATTTCAACTTTTCATAAAGGAATACATCACATCTATGCGTTAGCATTACAACAGTTAGAAGTCCATCTCTATTTCCCAAAATCTGTAAAACCCCCGTTGTCAGTTCTGGTATACAACACCAGCGTATAATAAAGTTTGCAGCTGAATTTGTTTGTTGCTTCATCCCACTACTCCCCTAACACTCCAACACTTCCGCTGGTAAGCGACAATGCCGAATCATCACCAGGAGGCGCAGCACCTCTTCCCGAGGATATCTTTGCCTCACCAACGCGAGTAATGGCTTCGCTCGTAGAAAGCAAGTTCGACTCTTCTCGAAGGCCTGAATGCACGGCAGCCAAACCAGGGCTGCCGCCACCGACGCCTGCGGCGCTGTGCGAGTACGCGCGGGGTTTTCCTGCTATATGGGGATTGCTCTGTCCCGTACGGATGCCCCGGCCAGGATAGCGTGATGCAGGAAGTGGCGGCGGCGAGCGGAGGTTGGGATTGCTAAAAAAAAATTGGTCAATACGTGTCGATTCAAATCGTATACGACTTACTTGGCTTTTAATGTAGGTCCCAGAGCCAACCTAGCAAAGTTGCTTGGAAACAAGGGGTTGCCAGGCGCACGATCTGCAACAGGATCGTACGCCGAGTCGCTGTAGTCGCCTGCGTCACTCGACGCGTAGCCTGAGGACGACCCGCCTCCGCGCGCGGCGTACTCGGTTTGAAGAGCAGCACGCATGGCAGCGAGATTGGTTGCGCTTTCAGAGCGCTGGAAGGGGCCGACATAGGAAGAGAAGGAAGAGTTGCGGGATTGAGGACCTGATCCTGGACCCTGGGCTAAGAACTGGGGAACAGGAGAAGTGGGCGACAGAATAGGCGTTCCAGTGGCGGGAAAAGGCGAGGTGGATATCTTCAGCCCTTTAATCTGGGAAGGCGAGATGAACTCGGAGTCGTCTGGGGTGTCAGGCGACTTGTTATTGGAGTTGGATGAAGTGGAAACTGTCGTCTCGGTTTCCTCCTCTTCCTCCTCCGCTCCTTCAGCAATATCGCCGAGACCGTCGCCGCTGACACCGGCAGCTCCAAGGGAAGATGGAAGACTGAGAGGCGGAGGGTTGGTACTTCCTGGAGAGACAGAGCTAGCGAGAAGAGGTTCGATGGAGATGAAGCTCTCAGGGGACTGAACGAGCCAAAGACTTCGGGAGGACTCATGTGTCCAGCTGGGGTGGGTGAGACGGTGTTCTCTCCGGTGGAGGGAATGTCGAGTGGATGGGTCATGGCGGGGGGGTTGCCTTCCTGCAAGCCCTGGAGACGATCCTGGACCTGTGCTCTGAAGAGGTCTACCTCATTTTGCGGTGCAATGGGGGAGTCTCCCAGACCGTCTCCCCTGTACTTGTTGTAGATGCTCCCGCTGGCAGACTCCAAGCTCAGTCGCTTGCTCCTGGTGCGGATGGGCGAGTCCATGATGGCATCCCAGTCGGACCAGTGGCCGTTGGCGGCACGGCCTTCGTCGTCGGAGATGTCGGAGGTGTGGACGCTGGAGCTGCTGCCCTCGTCGTTGGGATGGTCGTCTGCAGAAAAGTCGTAGTCGACGTCAAGCTCCGGGGGGACGCCGAACGCGCCCTTGACGCGCTCCCAGATGAGCTCTGAGTGGGAAAGAATGCATTTGCGAGCGGCCATTGCCCAAATGGGGTCTGGGGCGACATCACGGTCGACCTTGGTGAGATGATGGATGAGGTGGGCATAGGACCAAGTGGCGGGGTCACGGGGTAGATCGGGGCTGATGTGTGTGTCAGGGGAGAGTGGACGGGTGGTGGCGAAGGTCTGTGCGAGGAGGGTGAAGAGCTTGACATCGGGGGGAGAGGAGATGAGGGACGCGACTTCAGAGGGGCGATCGATGAAGGGCAGGTAGATGTCATCTGGAAGCGGGGTAAATGTGGCGGGCTGGATCGATTCTTGGGCCACGGTGGAGTGAGCACGGAGGACGGGAGAGTGGCCAACGCCGGGTGAAGATGGGCCCGAGTGCGGAGTCGAGTGCTGCTGTTGCTGCTGCTGCTGGGCCAGCGTGGCAGGGTTCGTGGACTGGCGCGCGAGTTCGACAAGCTGGTCCGGGGTGAGACGGGGCTTGGACGCGGGGAAGGCGGTGGTGGCAGCCAGTCTGGGCGAGGACGGCCTGAGCCTGGGGGAAGAGGACGGACTTGCAGAGCGATCGCGCTGTGGAGCGGCGGGACCACCGGCGGCAGGACCGCTGCCGGCGAAGGACGAGAAGGCAAAGCTGACACGATTGGCGGGAGGATGATCAGGTGCAGGGGGAGAGGACGGGTTGTTGGCGAGTCTGCGCTGGAGTCTGCGGGCACCCAGGACAGGCGAGGAGGGGGGGTTCGTGGAGGGTGGGCGGGGGCGTGATCACTGGGGACGTGACTCGCACGATGGTAAGGGTGCTGGTGGAGGAGCGGGTCGGATTCTGGTTCACGTCCTTGTGCACGCCATGGGGATCAGGGGCTGTGACAGAGCCACGACGAGACGAGAGACGGCGGGGCTGGTTCAGACTGGGACTGGCTGCAGCGGTGGCCATGACAGAGAGGGAAATTGGAGGGATGCTCTCATGAAGAGACATCTTAGCAGCTTAAGTACTTACGACGATGTGAGAAAGAAGAAGAATCTACGCCCGACACTCCATGACCACGTCCCATCACCACATGACATCACATGCCACTTTCATTTCTCTTAGTATTACATAATGTACCCCGAGCCAGGTCGACTCCCTAGTCCCGTCTGCCTCAACGTCAGTCCACCTCACATCCAACCCGCCAATCCATCCACTCACCTTCTCATACACCCTCTCAATCCACTCCATGTTCCCAATCGTGTCCTCTTTCGACACCCACGTCTGCGGCTCTCTCCCCTGAACCTTGTCTATGAACGCCTCCAGCTGGTACCTGTATGTCGTCCACCATTCTTCACCCTTCCCGGCCATCCCACCGTCCGCGAATGTGTACACCTTCTTCGTCTCTTTCTTCCCATCTCCCCTTGTGATCCCCACGTAGTGATAGAACGTAGGCTGTACAAAGTTCATCAGCTCCACCTCCCCGCCTTCGCACCTTGCAATCGCAGTCACTTTCGGAATCGTTGGGATCAATCCATATTTGTATGGCACTCCCAGGTCGCATGCTATATCCGCAGTGACGTCCTTGCCCATCGCAAACGATGCACTCGTCCCTCGGTCTACGTTGGGCTTGAATCCCGATGGCGCAGACCGTGGCGTGTGGGCGATATGTTCCGCCGTCAGCACAGAGGTTGGGTTCGAAGAGGACAGGTACCGGATGCAATTTAACACATAGCCTGTCGTATCACTTCAGCAACAGGCCGTCAACGATGCAGAACCACCTTACACCCCATGTCCATTAACCCACCGCCGCCCAACGCGTAATCGAATCGGATGTCATCGTCTTTAAACATCTTTGGAACTACTAACGATGCAGAAACACTCTTTAGCTTGCCAAGCTCTCCGCTCTCAATCAGTGCCTTGACGTATTGAACTGCTGGATGGAAGCTGAATCATCACGCATTAGCGTCAAATTATCTGAGGATAGAACCACTCATACCGATAGTGAAACGCTTCCATCACCACTAAGCCCTTCTTCTCTGCAAGCTCAAATATCTTCCTTGCTTCCTCCGCCGTATCCGTCGCAGGTTTCTCGAGAAGGACATGCTTTCCTGCATTCAGAGCTTTCATCGTCCATTCATAGTGCAAGCCATTGGGTAATGGGTTATAGATCACATCTATTTCAGGATCATCCAGCAGCTCTATTGAAGACGCATTCCATTCAGAACAGCCCCTGACCCATACGACCCACAAGCACGCCTACCTTGATACCCCGTCGGGCCGCCATAAGCCTTCGGTATCCATGCTTCTTGGCGTACGCTTTCGCTTTCTCTTTGCTACGTGCTGCAACAGCAAGCACGACAGCCTCAGGATGGCTTCTGGCGGGAAGAATGAGCCCAAGAGGTGCAATCTCGGCAGCACCGATGATGCCGAACTTTATGAATGGGGAATCGGGGGATGGCTGGGCTTGTGGAGGGTTTCGCAGCTGTATAAATGTCAACGAACGATAAAAGTTGTAGTCGATAGTACTCAAGTACCGTGTAATGGCGCCTCAGAAAAGAAAAGAGACTGTACATTAGGGATACGTGGAAACATGGAGAAATGGGGATTGTAGCAACTGCAGTGGTGGGAACCTTCGCCTCCCAATTTGGAATGTCACTCGCCGGTCCGCTTCAACCTGTTCACTCCCTCTCACCATGAGTTTCAAAAAAAGGTACTTGCCCTCGATATCTATCTCAACCCTGCCCATCTCTCACCTCTCTCCAGTAAATTAGACCTCCTCGTCCGAGTCCGATATTCCAACCCACTTCCCGCACCACCATGCCCCCCCAAACTCCTCGATATACCAACCAACCCTCTGCGCTATGCCCAACCCGAATTCCTCGATACCGTCGCAGATGAAACTCCCTTGCCCATGATTGTCGACGCCGAGTGTGGAATGCCTTTGGACCTTGGAAAGTGGGAGTCGTTGTGGGAAGAAGATGCCGATGATTCAGGTATGTTCGTGTGCTGTGTGTGTTTAGACTGTTCAGAAGCTAATTGCTTTGCCAGCATTAAACCCCGATCCTAGAAACCTTCCTGTGTTGGATCCCGCAGATGCTGCATTGTTGGCCGAACCGTCAACATCGACTGGGCCGTATACTACCAATGGACATGCTGCCACGAGCAACAATACACCTGCAAGGCAGGTAACATGGTTAAGGAAGACGGAGTATCTTTCTAGGGCGGAGTCCCAGAAAAATAGTCAGGAACCGTGCGTATTTCAGCTATTGTCTTTAAGCACTTCTTAATCTTCATTCAGAGCACACATCATCAACCAACAAATTGATGTATCCCGCAATGCACAACTTCGCGATATCGAAGCCTCCTTTGCTGCTTGCAATGATGACTTTAACCTTGCTACACTGCGACACCCCACAAAACCACATCTGACAGCTGTCGAATCATACTCTGTTCTTCCAGACGCCGACATTTGGGCGAACCAGTACGATTTGTTTAGATTCTCCGAGCGACCTGGAGAGAAACCCTTGGATGTACGCAACCGTATCCTGCTTTATGCTGTTAGCTATATTGACGAACCAATATTAGGTTGAAGATCCTCGCTTGGATTGCGCTATTTTACGACCCATGAAAACAGAACACGACTCTTTCTTGGCTTACTACCTCACGCAAGACGATGAATCTGCCATGAAGTTCAAGGAATTGCGGTCCTCGTTGGCTCCATATGAGGTGCCTGAAGACGAGGAGGTACCTTCGCACGTATTCATTTCCGGGCACATTCTAATGCTCTACCTAGGATACCTTGTTCCACTTTGTACGTGACTACGAGACGGTCAAAGTCGAACAAGAAGTTCCCAACGAATTCGTTCTTGTAATTGAAGACGACGACGAAGAGCAAAGCTTTGAGGATTTACTTGACGACTCGAAGCCAAGCCAACGAAAAGAGAAAGGCGCATACTATAAAAACATCGAACGCAAGATGCATCTCAAGAAGAAACGTGCCAATGTAAGCAAATCGGCCGTGAACAAATTGTGTAGTATTTACATCGTGAACAGATTTACGACCAGTACGACGACAAGTGGGAGATAATACGTGTGCAGCATGCACCTATGAGTGCAGAAGAGGAAGACGAACGGAAGGATGCTCTGGCAGAGGTGATGGACCCCATGTATCTTATTGGGAAGGAGGAACCAGATGCAGATGGAGAGATTGACGAGACGGCAATACAGAATGCGGAGTATAATGGAAGTATCACTGTTGGGTAGTGCACGTATGCACAGATTTCTTGTTGATATACACATATTTATGTCTGTCGGCAGTGCTCGCGGACTTTTTATTATCTTATGTGAAATTAGATGGAGGCAGGCCTTGCTGTTCATAGAAATTTAGATTCATGGGGTCATACGAACATACAAGTGCAATGCGTGGAAGAGGGAAATGGAAATATAATCGAACAGCTCTCTAAGCCTCAGTGATTTCACGCAACCGACGGACGGTGCTGAAGAGAAGACAATCAATACATTTGGCAAGACTCAGTAGAAATAAATATATGCGTACCTGCGAACGGTTGCAGCAGCCGTTGTCGAGACGGTCCAAGCACCTCCTGCGATGACCTTTTTGCATGCCCCGCAGTTCCAAATTCCAACAGCAGTCCTCTTAACGGAATCCTACACAGGAAGAACACCAAGTCAGACAAAACCGTCTCTAATCGCAACATGCGACGAACCTTGCCGCAGAAAGTACAGGTGTAACGTGCGTGCTGAGAGACTTCCATCTTTTTAACCTGCTTACGCAGGGAAGCACCGTAACGCTATGGATAATATGGTATTCAGCTTTCGCAGTCCTTTCACATTGAGAAATACATAGCACTCACGGTACCGTATTTACCCGTGATTCCGACTTTCTTGGTGCGTTTTGTCTAGGAACAAAGTTTAGTACTGAAAGACATGGCAACGAGAGAAAATGCTGACCATCTTGAGGAGCTTGGAGTTGTTCGAGGCGGCGGGAGGGTGTCTTGACGATAAGTTGCAATAGTTCGTGGGAAGTAAAACGGGAGTTGCCGATAAACTATATAGTTCTTCAAGCCTCCTCGCCTTATCTTATCTAATATGTATGTAATGTTCATTTACCAAGTTATGTAAACATTAGCAGGTGTATCGTGTCACTACCACAACCACTCGTAAATCCTTTCTGAAATCGACTTCTTCTTCATGATAAGTTCATCTATCTTTGAAGACACGTCTGGAACTGGGTTCTCGATGATGCTTTCCAATGTATGGCGAATATCCTTCTCATTTCTACCCACAACAATGCATTTGCCGATGGACCGAAGCCTTGCAGCACTCGTTAGCGTATTCGACACATTGACAATCCAACTTGGAGCATTTATTATGATAAATGTGTGCTGTAAATCTGGTTAAGTACTGTGGGATCGACAACCATTTGCTGTACTTACTGTTGATCTTGGATAATATCTCCGGATTTCGTCCTCCACCTCCCGCATGATAGGGTCAATCTTAAGTAGCTTTTGTAACCCAAATGTTCTGTCTGGCATGGACCTAAAATCTGTAACATGTAAATGGAACTTTCAAGGTTCTTAGGAACTTCAATGAAGTGCAACTCACCATTTATTCCAATCCATTCATCACTTGTCTCATAATCAAATCGAAGTTTATGCCGTTCCAGCGTAGAAATCCTTTTCCTTTTTTATGCGAAAGTTGTCAGATGTGGAATGTAAGTAGATGGTGTTGCATTCACCGTCGAAATTCATCGATATCCTTTACACCCTCTGCGGACAAGCTTTTTTCTTCAAATCTAGAGATGGTCAGTGACTCATTCCTAACCTGTCACACCAATTCACACCTTTTTTCAGGTGTTAATATGACTCGTCTTCCTTCCTTATCATAACCAAGGAGAACTGAATGCTGATTCTCCGTCGGAAATTCTATCATTGCTCTTTTGATATCTACTCTGTCTCGCCAGCGTAGCGTGTCTATGAGTCGGTCCCATGTAGAAGGAACACTTAAATTTTCGCTACGCAAAAACTGCATTAAGACGACACTGGTTCTGGCATCGAAAGGATTCAGTGGATCTATTTTCATTCCCCAGATGGTCACTGGTGTCTCTATGGCATCTTGCTTTAATGGAAAGGCTTCTGCGAATATATTTGGTAAAGAGACCTAATGAAGTAGCATCTCTAATATGTTAACATGCAATTGAATCTCCACATACTCGCAGTTCCCTCAGCACTCTCCATTCAGCGTCTGTAAAACGTCTTGTGAGCGTGTTCTGAGGTTCCTTCTCCAACGACATGCCTGTGATATGTAAGTAGGCTGCTGTCCATGCTACATCGTGTGTATGTTACTTATATATCGCGGAATATACATTCTCCGATCATGTGCACTAGCACAGCATAGTGGAATCTAAAAAAAACGAGTGACTACAGATTCATGGCAAAAAAATCGACATGTTACATGACCTATTTTAGAATAAAATAGCTTCAAGTGCCATCATTGCCTGATTGGAGACTTGATGGTGTTGGTACTGCTTCCTCACAGCCCATCCTGCTGCTTCACCTGTTAAACAATGCCTATAAGCACTCATGAATCACCATGTTCAGTTAATAAAATGGCATATAACATCCAGAGAACAAGCATCTAAGTATTTCATAACCACATTTTTTGCATCTTGAAATGTTCTTTTCTCTTCTTCACATTACCAATATTTTACCCACCCTCAGTACTGTTAAAATGTATTGAATAATTTAGACATGGATTATAATAGAAAATATATTCATGCTATATGATTCCAGTCAAGCTCAAAGTCATCCTCACTGATTAGCTGTGGTTTAGACACACTTATAGATCCCCCACTGATCACATTTTCAGGACTTGTATTGGGCTCTGGGGAGGATATATTAGTGACTGGTGGTGGGGAGGAGCTTTGAAGATTAGTTCTTGACTGATTATTGCAAAGTCCACTTGTATTTCAGCTCTTTTCTTGGGTCAACCTCCAAGCATGGTGGCTAGAAAGATGAATTTTTGGCACCCATTGAGGCAATTTAGGGGCTTATATTTTTGTGGGATCATATTGCAATTGATGAGAGAATGCTAAAAATGCATTTTCCGTGAATTTTACTATTTTTTATGGCTGAGTGCCAAATTTTTGGGTCAAAAAATAAATAAAATCGGAAATCGAAAAATCGGCTCGTGGAATCTTAATTAATACATCGTAACTATTGTAACACTCCGGACCCCGTCCGTCACACCATATACCACTTACAACTCGTTACATAGTCATCATTCACTTACTCACCCTAGTCGTTCCTTTAGTATAACTTTAGTCTTCGCGTTCTATTGACTCCGCCAACTGAAGCCATTCATTAGATACATTCCATACTTGTTTTACTTCTAGCTTGACAGATAGTTTACATGTTTCCTCTCTACTATACTCTTCCCTCTATTATATCTGTCAACCTACTACGTATATAAAGCCTGTGTTTTAGAACTACGAGACCAGAGAATCTAGTTTTTAAAACAGTGATTCAAACGCTCGATTAAACTTCAATCTCTCTCGTGTGAACAAAGACATCTAGCCTTTGTCACATTTTTTTTCACTCGACAACAAAACTACTACCCACTCTAAACTCTCTTATCTCTATCTCTTATCTCTATCTCTTATCTCTATCGCTCTTACTCTCTCTCTATAAATCTACTCCGACCGGGACCACTAGGACTGATCATCCCAGCCAACCGTCGACTATACCAATTTTTTTTTTTCTCTCCGACATTTCAACTATACAACAAAAACCACCATAAAAAATTATCATCTCAAATATGCGTCGTTCCACTCGTACTCAAGCAAAGAATGCTGGCCAGCAGACTGCTACCAGTGAGCTAACTCTACATCTTAATGCTGACCAGAACACTTTAGAAAACAAAGAAATCCGAAGCGACAGGGAAAGCCAAAGTTCCCGCCGGTCCTATAGAGACGTGGCTGCACCTTCCACTATGGAAGAGACTCCAATTGGAGTTGACGGCGGTACCACGGGTACCACTAGAAACAATGATGAGCGTGCCATTAGCACTACTCTCTCCTCTGTAACTAGTTTAACTATGACTACAGCAGAAGAGGAGGATAATAATCCTAACCAGTGGCAGACAGTAACATCGCGAAAGTCTAGAAGTCGCGAGTCTCACAAGGGACCGGAAATTGATTTGAAACAAGCGGCTAAGAAAGCCGGACAGCTGTCCACTACCCAGAGGAAGACCGTAAGACAGGCTGAACAAGCCTTGACTCATGAAGAAAGGAGTCGCATCAGCAAACGAAATAAAGTAATCAAAGACACGGACAAGCCCACCTCCGATGAGGAGGAAGAACAACGACCTCCCAAAGATAAGGGGAAAGGAGTGGATCCCAAGAACTGGGGCAACACCGATCTAGAACCAGATGAAATAGACCCGGATACCCAGCGTATTGTCCTAGAAGATGCACAAACTAATAGAAGGAACGAACATGGACCAGCTCAGGCTGAAGGTAGCAGGAAATCTCCAGAACCCAATAAACCTACCAAAGCCTTAGCACCACGAGCGAACCTTGACCCATATCGTCAATTACCCGCTACCAGTCATCTGCGACGTGAATTTACGCGCCATAGTAAGAAACCACGACGTGAGGGACGATCTGGGAAGGAACCCCCCAGTCCGTCTGACCCTTCCGAATCAGATGATGATTCTCCTTCCAATCCTGGCTCAAGTGGTGACGAAGGAGGACAATCGCATGAGGAGGACGAAGATCCAACTGACAACGATGATGAGCCGTCAGGTGACGACGATGGAGATAACCATATAACTCCTGAGGATCGAAACTCAACACCGAGACAACGTCATCATAAAACCAAACGACCACATAAATCCTTGATAAAACCCATTCCACCGAAGGATTATGATGGAATACCCGATGAACGAACATTTCATCGATTCATGGCAGAATCGACTGAGTTTATCCGCAGTGGTAAAGTACCTCGACGTAAGAGAATATTTACACTCTCATACTACTTGAGGGGAGAAGCGTACGATTTCTTCATCCAGAAAGTGGCAGATGACCACGAGAATTGGACCCTGGAAAAGTTCTTCTCCGAAATGTTCAACTTCTTGTTCCCTACTGACTATCGTGAAATCCAACGAGAGAAACTACGCGCATACTCTCAAGGGGGACGCACGGTTTCAAAATATAGCCACGAATTAAAAGAATTAATTAAATCAGTTGGACATATCAGCGAACGAGAACAAGTACAATACCTATGGGACGGCTTACGTGCCCATATCCAGGAGGAACTCTGGAGGGCGAGACTTAACCCAGGAATAAACTCTTGGCAGGAAGTTGTTGACGAAGCCGAAACCATTGAAAAAGCTTCTAATATGGGACGAAAAGTCAGTCAACGGCAAAACAAAAACAACGGACATGGAGGCAATGGGGGAGGACTGGGAGGATCATCCCGTCTTCTCAATGGAGGGCGCAATACTAGCTCTCAAAATCCAAACCGGCCCAAGTTTAGTAGCCATCGACAATATGCGTTCAAGCGCAGAGACACCTCTCGACCTCATGAACGATCTCATCTGTTCCGAAGAAATACCAACAACGGCAACAATAACACCTCCAATCCATTTCGAAAGCCACCGTTTCAGAATCAGAAACAAGGACAAAAGTCCGGTTTACAGAAACTATCCGAAAAGGAAAAAAGCGAATTACTTGCAGCCGGGAAGTGCTTTCGATGCCGTGAAGCTGGACACATGTCTCGAAATTGTCCTTTGGGTAATACTGTTAAAACAGGGGGTAAGAGACCTCCTGGTATTCCTAGTTTTAATATTCAATATGACGGAGATGATGAGGAAGATCCCTCAGAAGAACTAGAAAGTTTACCATACCTTGGATCAATTAATATTGAGGAAATATATGCAAGTGATAGCGGAGATTCTGACTTCGGATGGATGAATTATGATTCCAGCCGACCCCCGCGCCTGACTATTGGAGACTGTTACTCCATGATGGGCGGGTATTTTTTGCAAATCGGACAACCATATCCAGGAGATGAAGGGGAACCAATGAAAGATAGATTTTCCGTGAAGATCCGATTTAACAATCCGGACAACTATCAAATCTATGACAGATCAGCACGTTTCGGCGTCAGTATACCAATAGCCCACTTACGAAATCCATACTTCAGACTATCCGAGTGGTATAGCAGACAATTAGCTAGAATTCGGGGTTTAGTAGATGTGTCGAGACGTCCAGAACCTATTGGGGACATACCTGGCACAGTTGCGACATATTTATTGCGGGACGGAATCCATACTCATTACCCTATTCGAGATTCAGATCCCAACTTCATACGCGGAGATGAGGACGGACGCTTCTATGTCCACCCGCGAGATTATGGCACTACATTGTATAAAATTGAGGATACCGAAGAAGAGCATGACATATATATTGAGAGAGCTCACTTAGAGGATTCAACCTTTGATTTGGTTGGGTGGTACACAGCCACACTTCAAAGCCTGAATAGTACGATAACCTCAGAACCTGGTAATGATGCAGTATCGCCAAGCCACAACAATAATAACGATAGTGATGATGACAGTTCATCATCACCTATTCCAATATCAATCAACGATGAGCCTCCTCCAGACTATTACACAGCCTTATCGACACCTCGCATTGGTGGACCAACTGGAGAAGCGAGTGGACAGGCAGGAATTCCTACAAGGCCCATACAAATTAATGTAACAACGACCATAATACAAAGTCATGGAAATGATAACGGGCCCCCTGATGACAGTTCGTCATCTTCATCTGAAGATGGGGATGATGACAATCCAGGAGATAATAATAATCCCCCTGACAATGATGGCAATCCATCGTCTGACACTGACGACTCATTTGCCAGCCTTGACTCTATGATTTCGGAGATGGGTGATCACTTATGTTATATAATAGAAAAGTCCTTGGAAAGGAATAAGCCCTATCCTGGGGATACCGAGGACATTATTAACCTCAATGGATGGAGGTTCAAAGTAACTTACCACAACGGAGAGCATCGTGGATTTAGAATATATGACCGAGGTAATAGAAAGTATACCCGGCTTGCCTTTGCCAACTTTTGGAATGACCGATTTGAAGTTGCTTCTTGGTATGCTCAGCTCACGTCATTGCGAGTTTTCGAAACACAACGGCGAATGGCAGTATTACAGTGGAACCGCCAAAATTCACCTGCCACTAATCTCGAAATTATTAAAGCTGTATTCCACTCTAGATTAATAGAAGGAGCACCTTATGTTCATGATCAAATCTTCCCTGCAAATACCAGACAACGACCACGGTTTAATGTGGAATGTACGAGCTCGTTGATAACTATAGATGATCGATTGCGACAGTGTACTACCACTTTAGCGATGCAGCACGTATTAAAGGATGGTTTCATTGTTGATGACTGGTATGAGCGTAGAATGGCAGATTACCTGGTACAACATTCAATTAATCGGATTACACCCTCGGAACATGCTGAGGGAAACACTCAACACAACAACGGCGACACAAGCCCAACGCCATCTGAGATTTCGAATAGTAGCATTATCTTGCGGCGAAGTTCAGACACAATGCGACACTTGCAGCTAATGTATGAAACCTCTCGACAAGCTGGAAGGGCACGGGCAATAGCCTCTCTACCTGAGAGAACAGATGGTGAACGTCGTATAAGGTCAAATATCCAACTGCACATGGAGGCAGAAGTAGGCACACAGCGCGAAAATATCCCATCAGATGAGTCATCAGGAAGCTCTAATGGCTATCCTCTTGCAGGAACAGGAGTGGAAGGGGATGAACAACCCGAGCATGAAAATACCAATGATGAACCGGAAATATCAGCCAATGCCATCCATCTTCACGGTGTACAAGTACCGCGTGGCACATATCCTGCATTACAACGAAATGCAGCTGCTCATAAAGATAAGGGCCGTATCGTACCAAAACCTCTAACACTAACAGTTCAAGTTAATGGACACCCCGCACGTGCACTTGTTGACTCAGGTTCCTTAGGGGACTTTATGTCAATGACATTGGCAACGCAACTTAAGCTGAAGCTTCATTACCTTGAGAAACCCTTAGGGCTTCAACTAGCGGTTCAGGGTTCCCGGTCTGTTATTAATAGCAGCGCAACTGTAACATTTGAATATAAAAGTATCAAAGAAGAGCGAAAATTTGATATAATAAATGTTACTCACTATGATATTATACTTGGAACACCTTGGCTCTACCAACACCAAGCATGGGTTGGTTTAAACCCAACGAGAATTATAATAGGTAGTGAACAGTCACTACCAATCAGTGGCACAGCAACAACTAGTGTAGCGGCTCGAAGCATTGAGCCATTTGAGAATAACGAAATCTCAAATGCACGTCGAGAATTAACTACATATGCATTACCACTGTGCAAAGAAGTATCAGAAACCAATTTACCACCTCTACGTGCAATAAACCATACCATACCACTGATAGATGAAGATAAGGTTTATCCCTGGCGGCCATCCCGATGTCCCGAGGCATTTAAAGCACAGTGGAGGGAACAACGAGACGCATATTTGAAAAGCGGACGCTGGCGTATAACCACAGCACGAAACACTGTACCAATGCTGCTAATACCTAAGCCACGTAAGAATGGTGAACCAGCAGAGCTGCGAACGGTTTTTGACTTACGAGAGCGCAATAAGAATACACGGAAGTCATCTTCCCCACTACCTGACCCTGAAAGCATTTTTCGTCGAGTAGCTAAGGAAGGGACTTTCGTTTCACTGCTAGATCTCAAGGGAGCATTTGAACAAATACGCATAATTCCTGAGCATGTAGAACGCTCGGCAGTAACTACACCAGATGGGAATATGGTCAGTCTCGTGGTCCAGCAGGGCGATTGCAACGCACCAGCCACCTGCCAGGCCTTAATGAACCACATATTTTCCGCGCATCTTGGAAAATTCGTCTACGTATACCTTGATGATATTGTGATATTTTCTGGTACCCTGAAGGAACACATACGGCATGTTAAAATAATTCTAGACATATTACGACAGGAAAAATTATACCTTAGCCGAAAGAAACTCAATTTTTTACCCTCCGAGT
This sequence comes from Cyathus striatus, assembly GCA_025738555.1. Lineage (NCBI taxonomy): Eukaryota > Fungi > Basidiomycota > Agaricomycetes > Agaricales > Nidulariaceae > Cyathus > Cyathus striatus. The sequence goes on along the minus strand of JAOVFP010000013.1, from coordinate 3,143,770 downwards.
TCAAATTACTCGGTAGGATAATCAACTCCCAAGGTATTAGAATGGACCCGGACAAAGTTGATAATGTCATTAACTGGAAGACGCCAACTAATCGAGACCTGCTTCGAGGATTCATCGGATCTGTTGGATATTTAGCGGATGACTTACCTTTAGTTCGTATCCCTATGGGAATACTAACTGCTCTCGTGGGAGATACTGTTGCATTCAAGTGGACATACACTGAGCAACGGGCCTTTGAAGATGTCAAAAAATTAGTACATCAATTCCGCAATCACAGCCGAAAACCACTAAACTACTCACAGAATGCAGAACCCATTTGGATGATCACCGACGGGTGCTTAACAGGTATTGCCGGCTTGGTGTGTCAGGGTAACGAATGGAAAACATCACGCGTGGCAGCCTTCTACTCTGCTAAGTTGAACTCCGCTCAGCAGAATTATGCCGTACATGAAATCGAGATGTTGGCCGGTGTCGAAACGATGTTAAGACACCGCGATATCCTGCAAGGTACCAAGTTCCAATGGGTCACAGACCATAAAGGACTGGTTCACTTGCTGAACCAGAAAAACCTATCCGGTAGACAAGCGAGATGGCTAGAGAAAATATCGGAGTTTGATTTCACGGTCTTATATGTTCCAGGAGCTGAAAATGTCGTAGCGGATGCATTATCACGCATGTACTCCGATGACGACCAAGCCACTGTTCGTTCCCTGTCAGAATACACTTATTTTGATGTTGTCAATGAAGACACACCTGAAATTATGACAACCAGTGTCCCTCTTTTGGCGGGAGTACAAGCTCGTGTTGCAATTCCCAGACCAGTAACGGAGGGCGTAACACGTAAATCGACGCGATTAGCATTAAAAGCGGAACAACAAGCAACAGGTGGGAAGGATCTTGTGGCTGGAAAAATGTCAAAAAATGCGAAAACAGCCCAACAGACTGTTAAAAGGTCAACATACACCAAAAAACGGACAACACACGAGCTTGCAGATGAGCACCTTGTCCAAAAACTGGAAACGTCGAAAGCATTTGCAAAACGGATGAAAGGGCGCTTCATTCTGAGAGGACCTAAGGAACAAACGGAGGGCGCGAGCACAAGTGCTACAGCACTGCCCAACGAAGAGATTAGTCAGCACCACATGCCAAACAATGCTACCACTTCTGATACTAACAATAATCAACAACTCACTGATCCGGATGTATCTGAGTTGACAACGGAACGAGACTCATTCGACTATGCTTCGTTCATGGATGCCCTCAATGGCGACAACAGTATTGACTTGCTTGAAGGCATCCACAACAAATACGAGACCGACCCGACTTTCAAGGCCATTCTCGACGATCCAAAGGGCCATAAAAACTTCGAAATCACTAAAGATGGTCTCATCTATATGCTAGGATCAGGATCTACTAGGATTCTTTGCATCCCTCGTGTTCTCATCCAAGGACGGAGCGCCCGCGAAATCATTATATCCGAAGCTCACTCTCTATTAGCCCATCTAGGGCCAGCAAAGACCCTCTCTTATCTCCGTGATTTAGTCTGGTGGAAAGATTTAGTATCTGATACTAAATCTTTTTGTGACAGTTGTTCAACCTGTAAACGAAGTAAACCCAACAACCACAAACCATATGGCCTGCTAAATCCATTATCCGTACCTGTGCAGCCTTGGGAATCCATCGGAGTTGATTTTGTGGGACCTTTACCAGAATCCACAAACCGAGATGGCTCGTTTGATTCTATTACCGTTGTGATTTGTTTACTCACCGGCATGGTCCATTTAATCCCTAGCCGTACCAACTATAATGCAAAACAAGTCGCTGAGCTGATGTTTGAGTCGGTTTATAAACACCATGGAATTCCGCGTAATATTGTAAGTGATCGCGATGTTTTGTTCACCAGTATTTTCTGGCGCCATCTTCACCAATTATTAGGTACTAAATTGAAGATGTCTAGCGCATATCACCCCCAGACTGACGGATCGACAGAGCGCGCAAATCGGACAATTACACAAATGTTGCGACAATGTGTTGACGACAAGCAGAAGGATTGGGTCATGAAGCTTCCTGCAATTGAATTTGCAGTAAATTCCGCACGATCTGAAAGCACGGGATACGCTCCCTTCTTCCTTAACACAGGTCGCATGCCACGATCTATGATATGGGATTTTGCTCCAAAAACTGAGTATCCTTCCGTTCGCAACTTTGCGCTTCAACGAAAATTGGTTCTCATGGCTGCCCATGATAGTGTTATTGCGGCGAGAATTAAACAGGTACGCGATGCTAACCGCCACCGTCGTTCAGCGCCGTTCGAAAAAGGCGACCTCGTATATGTCTCTTCCAAAAACATCAAATTCCCCAAAGGCTTAGCTCGCAAATTATTGCCTAAATATATTGGACCCTACAAGATTTTAGACGACTTCAAGAACGAGTCCTTCCGTATTGAGTTACCTTCGCATTTGAAACGTCGTGGGATACACAACGTTTTCCATTCCTCACTTTTATGGCCCCACATACCCAACGACGATCGTCTTTTTCCAGGACGACAGGACACACAACTCGGCACCGGGGAGGACACCGATGGTGAATGGGCAGTCGACTCAATACTGGACCATTCAGGATCGAAGTCGAATGCAATTTTCAAAGTCAAATGGAAGGCTGGTGACACCACCTGGATTCCATACTACCAGATCTCTCACCTCGACGTGATTCGCGATTATCTTGATCTAGTTGGTGCCACCAACATCTCTAATTTGCCCAAGGGTACAGGCAAACCACCTCAAGATGACGAACAAGTTTTCGTCGATGAAGGAGTGACATTTGTTGGGGCTATGGAGGTCTTACCGTATAAAAAGCCGTCAAGGATGAGGCACTTCATCATCAGTCTGTTCCCCAGACTCCTCTCACTCGTTTATTTTCTACTATCTAATTTACTTGCCTTTTTGATATTTCTAGCCACTTCCACCATGTCCCTACCTCTAGACCGCCGATTCCACCGTCGCATTAGGCATCCGTTCATCACCACCACTGACGACACCCGCATCACTTTACATGACCCCCAGGATGGTGTTAGTGCCTCTCTCTCGTGTAATTTACTCCAGGTTTCGGACTACCTGGACTATGATGAACGCCTTCGTAATCATCAACCCGCCAACGCCCCCGCTGGTTATACCGATTTTGCAGATATCTTCAATAGGGGTATGCCAGGCGAGGACCGTTTTGCAATATACGATCATGTTATGGATCGTTACCGCATCCCTACTGGACGCGTCTCTCCCAGCTTCTTCTTTTTCCGCCTTTGTCCTGCGCCCAACCCTCCAATTAACCCTCCAGGAACGACACCAGGCGCTAGTTCAGTGGACGAGATCACGTTGCTGCTCTCGGATCGTTATCAACAAGCAAGGATCATGCGAATGGCACTGGGAACGGCAGACCGCTTGGAACGGAACCAAGCCTTCTATCGACGCAAAGCGGCTAACCACATCAGGGGGAAAGAGAACCGCTCCAATGGTTTTAAACTCAAGCAATCCAGGGGAACTCGTTCAAATACCCCCCACACCTCTCGCCCCCATCGTCGCACCGGTTTCATGTCAACTCTCAATAATGCTGCTCCCAACAATCTGGCTCCTTCCTCTTCATCCACTCGCTCCCCCCTCGCAATGATCTCTCCTACAACGGCTCCCAACCAGGCAACTTCATCTTCGACTTCGGCAAATTCTACAACTCCGGCCACCAACGTAACGGCATCGATCTCGACTCCTCCCAATGATGAATACCTCCTGGCTGCCGACTTCGATATGGACTCTTCTCCTCAAGACAAAGTTTAGGATTATAATTAAATCCTAGGAGGGCGGATGTAACACTCCGGACCCCGTCCGTCACACCATATACCACTTACAACTCGTTACATAGTCATCATTCACTTACTCACCCTAGTCGTTCCTTTAGTATAACTTTAGTCTTCGCGTTCTATTGACTCCGCCAACTGAAGCCATTCATTAGATACATTCCATACTTGTTTTACTTCTAGCTTGACAGATAGTTTACATGTTTCCTCTCTACTATACTCTTCCCTCTATTATATCTGTCAACCTACTACGTATATAAAGCCTGTGTTTTAGAACTACGAGACCAGAGAATCTAGTTTTTAAAACAGTGATTCAAACGCTCGATTAAACTTCAATCTCTCTCGTGTGAACAAAGACATCTAGCCTTTGTCACAACTATGCTATTCCGACGGTTTTCGGAGTTTAAAACTTATTTGTCATTGCTGAAAAACTCACTTAAGTTCACTCAAAAAATTGGCAGGTTTTGCCTGTCGCGGACTGTACTTCAGAACTGAACCAGAGGGTAGTCTCGGCTACCCATCCGTTAGCGCTCGTCCAAATCGGGATTTGCGACCGCCACCGTCTGGGAGAAAACGAGCAACTTTAGAAAGGGTATGCAATACTTCAGTCATTCGCGACTTTTGTCAAAGCTTACCACAACTACTTAGTCTTAAAACTTAAAAACACCAGCCGCTAACTAAATAGAGGCAACTCAAATTTATAAGATTGTTTGAAACCAGAGATAGACTATACCTGAAACAAGTCAAGCTAAAGGTAACAGCAAAAGAGTCACGAGAAGCAGAACTGTCACTTAACTGTAAAATTGGAAATGGATAGAACAGATACCTCACGTTCGACATGCACGACGGGAATGGCATTTCCTAACAAAGGCATAAAAAAGCTAAGCAGCATAAAAAAGAATACGAAAGGAATTAATAGCTCAAAACATGAAGGGCGGGTATACTATCATTGAATGTCGATCAAGAGTGATTCCAAGATAAAGTGAATGAAAAGAGGTATGAAAAGAGCAGAGAGAGACGTAGGTGATGCCCAATATACTAGTTGCTGAGTAGGGAGCGTCGACGAAAACCTATAGAAAGAAAGAAAAGGCTCTAGAAAGCCTTTGCTTCACCGCCGTAGCGCTCAGGTAGTTCTTTAGCATCAATGAGGGGGATGAGAGCCTTATTAATGGCATGTGTTCCTGTCCCGACAACGGACATCTTGGCGAGGGTATTGGCCGAAATGACGGGCTTGAAGGCCCAGAAAATCCAGTTAAGGATGGTAGGAACGTTAATGAAGAATTTCTTATACTGCGGGGGGAAGGAAGGTTATTTGAATGCCCTTAAGGGTAATAGATTGAAGGCAAGCATACCAGAAGCTCGGGATAATGGCTTTGGAAGATGTTGGTTGCTTCTGAGGCAGCCGCTTTGGAGTTGGCATCGCGACTAGTGAGAGAAACGCCTTCGTAGTCTTTGAGATGGAGGTTAGTTAGCATTGTTCCTACGATGTTAGAGACTAACCATGTATTTGAATAGCTTGATCAATCTCGCTGAAGTCGAGAAGCTCTGTACTGCGTTCCATCAAAGCGACGCGCCATCTACATACTCGTGTCAGACATAGAATCAATAAAAGAGAAAAACATGCCTGATGAATCGCTGAACGTCACCAAATACCGCCTTTAAGTCCTTGTTTGCACCATAGAGGTTGTAGCTAATCATGTTAATGTAAGAGGGCCAGTAGTAATGGTTATAGAGAATAACATACACGACGGGACGGCCCTCCTTGTCGCGTCCATAGACATGTGCGAGTTGGCCAAAGATGTCCTCAGGGAATTTCTCTTCAAGTGCAGCTTCGATATTGAAGGACTTTCTCCATCTGAGTGTGTTGACAAACATTTCGCGAGCTTCCGTGGTGCTGAGGTTCCTGGCGCGAAGGAACTTCATGAGGACAACGCTGATCTTTGCGTCTTTGGGATTGGCAGGGTCGATTTTGACACCCCACATAGTAACAGGCTTCTCCTTTGCGGTTTCATCATCGGGGAATGCTTCGGTAAGGATAGCAGAGAGAGAAGCCTGTGTAGATAGGATATTAGGTGAGAGAAGAAAGCGGAAGAAAGGAGAGTGATCTAACCCTGAATTCTTTGAGTGCTTTCCATTCCGCCTCTGTAAAGCGTTGAGTAAGAGTGTTCTGCGGCTCTACGTCTTCTGCCTTATTTGTATCGTCTGACTCGGCAGGAACGGATGATACTGAAGAGGGAGCGAGAACGGGAGTAGCAGCTATGACAGTACCGGTGGCAGAGGGCATTTCGGTGGGTGCTGGGGCAGGAGCAGGAGCTTCAGGCGCTGGTTGAGCAAGTGTAGTGGGTTCTACAGAAATGACAGGGGTGGAAGCAAGGGTATGTTCAGCAGTAGTAGGTTGCACAGTGGGAGCCTGTTCGGGGACGGGAAGAGCAGCGGTTGTAGTCTCTGTGGAGGCAGACTGGTGAGAGGGGGGCTGAGAAGTTGGCGAGTCTTGTTTTGGGAGATCAGACATAGCAAGGCAGGATAATATAGTGGCAGCAGCAGACGTGAAGTGGGTTCGTGGTTGGGGTTGAGGTTGAAGAGGGTTGTAGTGGAAGGAGCTAGAAATCCAGGTGCGCACTGTGAAATGTGTGAAATACAAAAGGCCGTTACTAACTTATCTGATAAGTGCTAGTCACATGCACGTGTACCCCATCACGTGATCTGAACACAGCCGCTCCCTGTGTTTTCCTTCCGTTGTCAAGCTTGCTCCCTGCCTTGTTTTGAGTCTTGACTTTCTTGCTCTGTATCGTCGCACTCGCTATCTTCCTCCCGCTGTCAGCAGATCCATTTCAAAGGGCACCATCCAACTCGCATGCCATTATTTATATTTGTCCCTTATATTTTATAGATTCGCGTCTCTCTTCTCGTCGTCATGTATCCCGCCCAGCCCAGTGCATATGACCAACGTTATGCTCAACATCAGCACGGTATCCAACGTTCTTCAAACGATCTTTCCTGGGGTCTCAGTCGCGCTACTCTTCCAATGCATAGCCCTGTCTGGACGGCGCAGCCCAAGTCCTGGGCTCACTTTGTCGTCTCCCGTATCCAGAGCACAGTAGCCCAATTCGGTTCTGCTTCTAATCGACGTTCGAGCAGGTCCTCGCTCGTCTCATCCAAGCCATCCTTATCTCTACCCCCCGCCAACTCCTCCAACCTCCTCTTCATTCTTCTCTGCAGTCTTTGGTACACCACTTCAGCCTTGTCGTCCAACACTGGCAAAGCTATCATGACCCAATTTCGCTATCCTATCACCCTCACCTTTATCCAGTTCGGTTTCGTGGCCTTTTATTGCCTCCTCTTTATGACTCCTCTTATTCGCTTCTCCACTATAAGAAGACCAACAAAGGCCATCATTCACAGCACTCTTCCTATGGGCATGTTCCAGGTTGGGGGGCATATGTTCTCTAGTATCGCCATCTCTCGCATTCCAGTCAGCACTGTCCACACCATCAAGGTATGTTATGTTTCATGTTTATCAAAATTATTTCATTTATTTATCATTCCAGGCGCTTTCTCCTCTATTTACCGTGGCCGCTTACGCTCTCCTCTTTGGTGTAAGCTATTCTTCCAAGACCTATGTGTCTCTTCTCCCTTTGACCTTCGGTGTAATGTTGGCATGTTCATTTGACGTATCAGCATCCAACTTTGTCGGTCTCCTATGCGCCTTTGGCTCAGCCCTCGTCTTCGTTAGCTCGAACATCTTTTTCAAAAAGATAATGCCTTCAAATTTGTCCGGCAGTTCATCCCATTCCTCTCATAAACTTGATAAGCTCAATCTTCTTCTCTACTCATCGGGAATGGCTTTCCTCCTCATGATCCCCATTTGGATGTATTATGACCTTCCTCTGTTCCTAGCCGCGCGGTCCAACCCAGATCATATCATCCATCCTATCCATGGGCATGCCGTACCTCATTCCGTTACATACTATTTTTTCATGAACGGCACCGTCCATTTTGCGCAGAACATTATCGCTTTCATCATTCTCTCCTCGACTTCACCCGTTACGTATTCTATCGCTTCTCTAATCAAGCGTGTCGCTGTCATCTGCATTGCGATTGTCTGGTTCAACCAATCTGTGCATCCAGTTCAGGCGTTCGGTATAGTTATGACTTTTACAGGTCTGTATATGTACAATAACGCCAAGGGCGATGTTGAGAAAGGAGAGAAAAAAATGCGTAGGGTCGAGGCTGCGAGGGACTTGATGCTTCCAACCACCAAGGAGGATAGCCGTTTTATGTCAGGAGTCGACACGCCGCCAGAGATCGAACCTGTCTTTGAATCCGTAGAAGCGTCCGGCACGGGACTAAACTCAGCCACAGTCTACGGTAGGCAAAGAGGAATGTCTGTCAGCATACCTCCACCCATGGGTATGGAACAACATGCTTTCACTCACTATCATCAAGCCCATCATCGCACACATGTACCAGTGAACAACCTCCATATTCATACTATACCTTTAGATGCTGGTGTGGCCGAGAAGAAAGAAGCTCGAATAGGATCGCCCGTGGATTCCTACCCTTCTCCTCCGCCTAGTCTGGACTCACCCCCTTTAGATAATGTCACTCTACCACCGTTCGGTGTCACAAAAGGCACCGTCGTCGCCGCCTAGAAAACTGGATACATTAATATATTTTTGTGCATTCTACCACGACTCCAATTGACAGTCAATGTCCTGCACGGCACCATATACTATTACTTCGCACTATTAACCATCTGGTTTCATTCCCTAGGAAGCTGTTTTCCCTTCATTTTCAGACGAAGCGCGTGTTTGTATTTAATTTTTTCAAGCTGCGTTGATGCGTTAACCTCTTCGATTGTACATATATTTATACCTTGGGAATGTCAACCACGATAGACAATTCTAATGACGATACTTCAATACAAGTAAATTTAAATTATTCTGGCATGGTATTTCTGACATTGGGTTCCAAATTTTATAGGCTAGTTTACATGTTCTCGAATTAACGGAATGTTCAAAGCGGGAAATTCAAGCTATCGAAATCAACAAACTTCCCGGTCTTAAAGCTTTCATTGGCCATCAATCCAACGGCCAGTGCCAATGCGCCATCCCGCTCGTTCGCACCCTGCTTTGACGCGTCTCCAGTCTCCGCCGCCTCTCCTGATAGAGGCCCAAATAACGCGCTCAACATTCGTATATCACCACCACCATGTGCTCCGTGCTCATACTTGATTGGAAGCTCCTCGGGTTTCTGCCATAGGTTATGTAAAGTCACCTTCGCTTCCCCTGCATGAGGAAGGGCTTGGTTCCCATGAATAAGACCGTCCATCCCTTCCATGTCAGACAGGAGGCGGTACCGTGATTCTACAACTTCAAGCTCAAGACGCCCTTGCGATCCGTTAAACATCACGCGATATCCTTCCCAGGGCGAGTATGCTGTCTAAAGAACAGATGTAGGTCTCAGATTTGATTCCATGCCGAATAACTGAAGCTTACAAGGTGGTAAGTTAATGTCGCTCCTGTGTTGTATCTAACCATTACGCTCATATCGTCCTCGATGTCAATGTTCGATCCAAACACCTGCCAAGAAATATGAATCGTGCAGAAATTTGACTTCAGCCCTATCAGACTCACGTTCTGGTCGCGATGATACCCATCTGCCTTTTCCGCCTCCAAGTATATTTTTTTCAGAGTTGGATCTGCCTCAAGTTGGATCGCAAAGGGGTCTTGTTTTGCGTTTTTGCTTCCGTGGGCTCTAACATAATCTTTGGCCCACCTATGTCTCGTACCGGCCTCTTTGCCGTAGAAAGCAAGTTTTCCGAAAGCAGCAACAGACGTAGGTTGAGCCTCGATCCACCAGTTGACGAGATCAAAGTGATGTCCCGCCTTATGGACCATTAACCCCCCCGAGTTCTTCTTCTGCCTGTGCCAACGTCGGAAATAGTCCGCTCCGTGGACAGTGTCCAGAAGCCATTCGAAATGCACAGATATAACTAAAGTGTCAACATTACTCGCAAGGCTTTGAATTAGCGAATGATTCGTACTTTCACCGATCTTACCCTGGGCGAGCGTTCTTTTTACGAGCTCATGAACGGGATTATACCTAGAATGATTATGAGGCTGTGTAACGGGGATGTACAAACACTTTAAACCTGTAATTGAAGGTAACGGTTAGATGTCGACCCGTCTTTTGGACCGTTTCCAGGATTTCCCGGCATTTATCGGCGTCTGTGGTCATTGGCTTTTCGGTAAACACGCGAACTAGTAAAATAAATCAGACATTTAGCGTCTTGCCAAAGGGTGGTCACATCGATACCAACCTCCAGCTTCCAGGGCGGGCACAATATATAAATTATGCAAAGCGTCGATGCAGGTGATTACTACCGTATCCACAACTTCTTTTGATAACATCTCCTTGAACTGCTCAGGCTGATACACTGGCACTTTGGAAGCTCCAAGTTCAGTTAGCAAATTGTTGTAGTATGCCGCTCGGATGGAGTTGGGCTCGCAGAAGGCAACAACTTTACTAGCTGGCCTGGCTACAATGCCGCGAACGAACATCGCAGCCCTGCTTCCGGTTCCGACGACAGCGACTCTTGCGCCCAGTGAGGGACTCGTTTGTCCCGGAGTTGCCATTCTTCAGAGCTGGATGGACTCTAGCGTCTTTTGGGTAGCTAAATACAGAGATTTCGCAGTGGCAGTCCACTTATGCGGTCCGTCTACACGGTCCGTTAGACGCAACTACGTTATAAAACGAACATAAATCTGACTTGCACTATTTTTATCGACGTATGAAGTGAAATACGGTATGTCATTCATATGAGCATCCCCACGGAGCTCCTTCGAAGAGGTCAGCTGGACAATGTAGAATGGTTTTCCCGATGTTTGTGGTCATTCGAGCTAATACGGTCCGCGTTGTTGCCCTATTAAAGAACAGCAACACAGCGCTATCAATTGTTATTTAAAGAAGATACAACATTTCACTGTTATTTGTTGTATCTGCGAGTATGAATACCAGTTCAGCAAAAGTCGATGATATTCGGTACGAAGGCCTTTTATCCCCCATTTCAGATAAAGATAAACGGGATGCCGGAGATGAGGCACTCGCCGTGATCGGAGACAGTGCCAATGAGAGAAGAATAACAGACACAGAAAGTAAACAGGTGTTGCGCAAGATAGACATATGGGTAATGCCCGTCGTGCTCCTCGTGTACTTCCTCCAACAACTTGATAAGTAAGTGTTTTTTACGAGGTTGCAGGGCTATGCAGAATGATAAACATACAGGTCATCACTTTCGTATACTTCAGTCTTCGGTATTGTGCAGGAGGCTGGTACGTCAGGTCGACAATATTACAGTAACCGTTTCTAAAATGCTTCAATTAGAGCTTGTGGGATCACAGTACAGCTGGCTCAGTAGTATTGTTTACGTCGCACAGCTCGTTTGGCAGCCTATTTCTTCTTATATGCTTGTCCGTTTTCCGGTAGCCAAGTATCGTAAGTGCAGTAATTCAGGAAATAATGACACCATTCTGACGTATCATAGTTTTCGTGCATGTCTTGATGTGGGGAGTGGTTGTTGCTTCTATGGCAGCAGCAAGAAATTTCACTGGCCTTATCACAGCACGATTTTTTCTTGGCATATTTGAGGCCACAGTAGGTATGATTTAAAGATGTCTCGTTGTGCTCTTGTGTTTATCAAACCCAGCACCTGCATTTATCACTATCACCCAAATGGTAAAACATAAGGAGCGTTCACAACTAATACTATCAAGAATCTTACCATATTCAAACAGTGGTGGCGTCGCCGTGAGCAGACTATGCGTCTGTCGATGTGGATGGCAATGAATGGTGTAACTGGGGTGGTGAATAGCTCGATCAGTCAATAACTTTCATCCCTAACTTCACTCTCTAACTTGAAGGTTGGGTCGCTGCTATCCTATGGACTGGGTCATATAAACGGGTCACTAAAGCCTTACCAGGTGAAATAATTACCTATCCTCTAATTTGATTAAATGCAAGCCATCAACGCAGACTATTTTCTTATTTATCGGGTTGCTCACAATCGCATGCTCTCCAGTGGTCCTGTAAGTAAAATTCCTGGAGTCAGCTCTTATCGCACAGCATTAGACTGACAGGGTCAATCAAGATTCGTACTTCCTGACTCTCCTATTAAAGCAAAATTCCTAAACCACGACGAAAAGATCATAGCGTTGGAAAGATTAAGAGCCAATAATCAAGTACGTTGACCGAGTTTAAAAGTGTCAGAAGTTTACTCCTTCCCAAGGGCACCGAGTCGAAGGTATGGAAATGGGATCAAGTCTGCGAATTATTGAAAGACCCCAAAAGCTATCTGTGGTTTCTGCTGCTATTCGTCTGCGCGTACGTAATCCCCACGCTCAGGCATGGCAGTATAGTTCAAGTCACTCACTCACAGCGTACCGAGCGGAGGCATCGGAGCCTTTGGCCCGTTGATCATCCGTAAGCTGCTCTTCCTTGACACTGATAATGTCTTTAATGACCATGAATTGTCCAGAGGGGTTTGGTTTTAACCAGTTTAACACAATCCTCTTCAACATCCCATTTAACGCTTTCCAAGTCATCATCACTCTCGCTGCCGCATATGTATCAACTCAAATTAAACTTAAATGGCCTGTTATTTTTGGACTTACACTTCCCCCCATTGCTGGTGCCAGCGCACTCCTTGCCCTTGGTCGCGGTGCTGAAATGCGAAATAAGCTCCTCGGATGCTATTATGTAGTAAGTGTCATGTACTTCTGTGCACGACTAATAACTTACAAGGAAGTCGTAGCTGTCTTTTTTTACTGCCCTCCGTATGGTCAATTACCTTTAATGGAATGTCGGTTGAATTTTCTATTAGAGCCTATGTTATATACTTGGAGCGCTCAAAACACAGCTGGTCATACAAAGAAAACTTGCACAACCGGTGTGGTGTTCATCGCCCAGTGCGCTGGAAATGTACGTCAACAATTTTTTAAACAATGGGTGATCAATCAACAGTCATCGGAACAGATAGTAGGACCTCTCTTGTATACAACGGAAGAAAAGCCGTACTATCGTCGTGGCCTCGTTGCAAAGTAAGCACTGAGACACTGCGAAATACTCCTACTCACAGGACTACATTATACCAGCCTCATTTGTTGGATTTGCCTCGCAGTTCTAACCTTGTGAGTACGCAACGAAAAATTTAATGTCACCTTAACCAAGCACGTGTACTCCAGGATAATGGCCGCCCTTTTGACAGTCCGCAACAGACAACACGCGAGAACACGTATTGACCTTGGCAAGTCGGCCGTCGTGGTAGATAACTCGCTGGAGGAAACAGTAGAACGACAGAGAACTGGCCAAAACGACCAAGCATTCCTGGATCTCACAGACAACCAAAATGAGGACTTTATATTTGCGCTCTAAAGATTGAGATGTTATAATGGTCGCAATTTTCTGTAATTATAATGAGAATGTATACCATGTATGGGTATAGGTGATTGTGTTGTGTTTTAAGGAACTTAGAGCACTAACCCGGGACAAAACATTTTTGGCCCAGGATCTACTTACATAACAGTAACCTTCAGTAGGGATTTTCGGGGTCCTCTTAGCGCTTAGCTCCTGCGTGACATTCTGTGTGACAGTGAAACGGTGTGACATAGAGATTTTCGCACGTCTGAAGGTTGGAAGGTACGAAAAGTCCTCTCGTCAACGGGCACACCGACATCCTCAAGACACCTCAAGCACACTATCGCACACAATGGTGCGTACGGATCATTCATTGTTACTCTGGGAGGGATCTGGGAGGCCGTATGGTAGATTTGCATAATGGATTTGGTTGGATGCGGATAGGGATGGATGGATGACCTGTTGGAGTTCGACAGTGGAACGGGCAATGACTGACATTTTTGCTTTCGCAGGCTCGGGGCCCCAAAAAACACTTGAAGCGTCTTGCTGCTCCCTCATCATGGATGTTAGACAAGTTGAGCGGAACCTACGTGAGTTCTATGCCTTCTTGCGGAATCTCAGTTATCTGACCTCGATAATGTATTAATATGACAGGCTCCCCGTCCTTCCCCCGGTCCCCACAAGCTCAGGGAATCCCTTCCTCTTACCGTCTTCCTCCGCAACCGGCTAAAGTACGCGTTGACTGGACGTGAAGTTACTGCTATCGTGAAGCAGCGCCTCATCAAAATCGATGGCAAAGTTCGCACCGACCCCACCTACCCTGCTGGCTTCCAAGGTCTGTAAAACATACTCTGTGAACTAGAATTCCAAGAGTTTAATGTCAAATAGATGTTATTACCATCGAGAAGTCTGGAGAGCATTTCCGTCTCCTCTATGATGTTAAAGGCCGCTTCACCATCCACCGCATCACTCCGGAGGAAGCCACCTACAAGCTTCTCAAGGTCCGCAAGGTTGCTGTTGGTGCTCGTGGTGTCCCCCATATTGTTACCCATGACGGCCGAACAATCCGCTACCCCGATCCCCTCATCAAGGTCAACGACACTGTTAAGTTCGACTTTGAACAGAACAAAATCACCGATTTCGTGAAGTTTGACACCGGTAACATTGTCATGATCACCGGCGGTCGTAACATGGGAAGGGCTGGTGTTATTGTACACAGGGAGAAGCACACTGGTGGATTTGATATCGTGCATGTAAAGGATGCTCTTGATCGCACTTTCGCTACACGGTAAGTCATCGCATAGAGTGTGTTTGACGGGAAAACTTACATCTTTCCAGTGTGACCAACATTTTCGTCATCGGCGAAGGTATTAAACCCTGGATATCTCTTCCCAAGGGCAAGGGTACCAAGCTCACCATCTCCGAGGAACGCGATCTCAGGAGGAAGCGTGCTACCGAGCAATAGACAGACAACTGAAGTGGATTTCGGTTTCTCGTGTACTATGCTCATGTTATGTCTTGTATGCCCGTATCTCGACATTAAAAATTCATGCAATTCATGGTCATGCCTGAATACAGATTTCTCTGAGGTGGATGGTCTTTATTCTCTCTAGCTTGTACTCTACTCCAGTTCATGCATCCACGTTCCTCTGTTTCCTATTTAATTACCAGTATTCTGAATGTCTATGAGGGACAATTGAAGTTTTTCGCTTTTTGCGCTCGGCTTCCCATTTTCCTATCCACACAGACATTTTCTTCCGGGAGATCTCGCTACCAATATTAACAGTCGGTATTATTTTAAACCAGTCGATTGACATGGCAAAGCAGGTTAACTCATTGAAAGACGAGTGCTCGGAATAGGGTACGGGAATTAGTTGGACAGAGCCGGATGAATTTCGTGTAGGTCGTAATTCCTTATGCGAGAAACTTTGTTGCTGAGTTCTATTCAGTATGGAAGGTACCGAAAGTATCTGAGTTGCATTTCTAACAGAAGGCGTAAAGCTACGATATATTTGCTAAGCATCAATAGTACGATATATATGAATAGAACGTACCACCAGCCTGTTGGCTTAAACCCGATGGCTTTGGTGAATACATTCTTGTACCGTTGCATATAATTTATGAGTCCGTCCATATTGATGATACCCAGCGGCACAACGTGTACCATGGCTGCAAGAGGATCCAAGGTGAGAAGAGCATCCAGCTCGGAATCTGCTTGGCATCGAAGGATTGCGGCCTTCTTTTTGTCGCAATACACTTTACTGTTCAACGCTTTTGCTATGGCCTTCACGATGCGTTCCTTACCGATTGAATATGTCCTGTGAAGGTACTTGTTAGCACACTGAGCATAGGACACAGGAATTCGTCGCTTACCCAACAACTACCAGGACTTTCTCTGCCGGTTCGGATGACTTCTCTGCATCAGGTTGTTTTACTTTTAGCCAGCTCCCAACGGAATTTTTTGTGTCCATCAATGGCTGCTTCTCAACCAACCTTTTAGCCATCTCAGCGCAAGCTGATATGACCAGTGCCTGGGGAGGAAAGGTATACTATAAATCAATTGCGTCAATACCAGCAACAAAAAAGAAGTATGGTATTGAAACCTTAGGATCGAGGTACGTGGTATCAAGGTATACATGGTCTATCTTCTTACCCTTGACGCAAGGGTGTAGCACATGTCGCGGAGAAGCACGAAAATCTCCACAGTGTAGATATCTAAATATATTGGAGGATCCGATAAAGTTAGATTTGAAATTACTGTCTCCTGCGTGAACAGTCTGTAGACCTTCGAAGAAAAAGAGGGAGGAGCCGGGGCAGTGATTAGCTTCTATAAGTGTTACAGAAACATTGCCTGTATTGGGAATAACGGTGGGGGTGTCCAAAGGTAGCGGATGAACCCATTTAGGATCGACTGAAAGCATGTGAATGATAAGATTTGCAGTTCCTTCAGAGCAATATATGGGTCCGTGTTTCCAAGTTGAGGAGAGATTGGTGTAATGGTCAGAATGAGCGTGTCTGTACAAGTTACAGCCTGAGCGTTACATGATATAAAAGAAGGGTATACGTACGTCAAAAAATATGCAGTTATACCAGGAATACTTCCGTAGCAAAATGCATCTACTGCGATCGGCATACCTTGCAAGACTTTATAGAAGGGTGCTTTCCTACGAGTACCTTTCCCCCTAGGAACACCTTTCCATTCAGTATTCGATTCGTTCCATGCCTCATTTTCCGCCCTAGACTGCTGAAGTTTAGTAAACGCATTCGTTGTACCTGCAGTGAGTTTATCATGTTTAACAGCTGCTTCGAAGGTGGGTGCATTAACGCTTTGCGAGTCAAGACAAATATTGATATGTGTTTGGAATTCCTGAGTCATTCTTAATAACTGATTGAATTGAGAAAGTTGAATAGACATCATACCGATGTAGACATATTTGTTGACTTAAGATCGCAAATAGGACATGCCTGTAGAACATCTACCATACGATCATCTTCGATAGCAGCGTATTCATTGTTTGAAACAGCTTCTGTTTCATCGTCACCTGTCTCCCAGTTGTCTAGTGACAAGTCAATGTCCACGTGAGTGGTCTTAACCAACTCAGGCTTTGCCTCCGTAGCGCCAACGGCAGGTCCAAAGTTATCTTCTGTTAGGTCATTGTCAATACAAAAGTTTCTTTTGTACGAGCTAGAGGACACAATGTCATCCATCCTGGAGCTTTCAAAGTGCGTTCCCGAGTTTATTGGAGGAAGAAGACTGGAAGGCTTCCCAAAGGACAAAGATGGTTGGAGAAGCAAGGTAGGTCTCCCAAACGATGGGTATGTTACCGTAGTCACAGAAGAGCGTGAGGTTTTATCTTCCGAGGCCACAGGTAGTAAACCAAATCGAGCAGTTTCCCCTGTCTTTGGAGGCACTGAACTGGGCGACTTGGAAATAGCACCGTTCTCTTGGTGTAATACGTCTTTGCTTAGCCTCCTTCGTTTATCCCTTATACGCTTATACGGCTGCTCATCCTCAGAATCTGAATCAATTACAATGACTTCCTGGGGAGCAGATATACTGGGGCGACTTCTTTTAGCTTGTAGATTTGAGGTAGAAGTAGAGTGTGAATTTCGCGCGAAGAAATTTAGTATAGTAGAATTAGAAGATGACTTGGCTGCAGTTTTTTTCTTTTGTTTTGACGAAGCCATGTGTGGTATAGGATGGTATAGATGAGAAAAGACTGAAAAGAACCTGTGGTAAGTTGTAACGTTTCTAGTAGAGTGTGACATTGATTCGCACGGCTAGCATTTTGGGCTTGTGTCACACTCGCGCATTATGTAATAAATTTATTAGTTGGTTACATAAATAATTCTTGCAGCTTTCATCTTCAATTTCTGACCTTTGTTCAAGCTCAAGCCTTCAAAGCTTCAGCTTCATTAATTATAAATCATTATGGACACCTCTCGACTGACATACTCGGAAAATCAACACGTCTAGAGTCATTCTGTTCTCTTACGACTTGCCCACCACACCGCAACCAAGCATTAACCGACCTCAGTCTTCTCTCAGCTATCCGAAGGGGCTCCGCCGATCCCTTATATGCATCACCGGTATATCGTGCTTGACTCACCTTTATCAAACCATTCTCCAAATGGCGAACCAACTTGATTCACGTCCAAACTCGCCATATTTGTTATTTAAATAATCGCGTCTCCGTTCTTCTCTGCCTCGTTGCAATCGATACCATCTTTTCTAACTGACCATCATGTCGCATGTACTTACCAACGACCTTGCACCTGGAGAAACTACCGCACCTCCGTCTAAGACGTCTGTGGCGACCTCTGTTTTGCATCGTACCCCGTGGCGACTACCGGTCGCAGTCAGAGGAAATGGCATCTATGTCGATTTGGAGGGAGGACAACGTGTTATCGATGCAGTTGGTGGAGCTGCGGTTGCCTGTATTGGTAATGGTCACCCAAAGGTAGTACAAGCCATAATGGACCAAGTCGATAAACTATCGTGTATTTGCTGTATCTTCTTGAGTGTGTTCGTTATCTCACATGCGATCATAGACGTGTATTCCATGCAGCTTTCCAATGAGCCTGCCGAGGAGCTTGCGAAGAACATAGTATCCAACAGTAAAGGTGCCTTTGAGCTTGTTGGCTTTGCATCTGGCGGTGCGTTAGTTTTATACCTTCTCACTTCAATATCTAAGATCTTGAACACCAGGATCTGAGGCGATGGAAGGTCTTATCAAAGTTGCGCGTCAGGTAAGATCTAGCTATCCCTTGAGCGAGTATCGTAATCAACATGTTATTCTGGTAGTACTATAATGAAATAGGTCAGCCACAACGCACGAACTTCATCTCTCGCAAGCTGTCATACCATGGAAATACACTGGGAACTTTGTCCTTGTCATACCACCCTGCAAGGCGTGGACCGTACGAAGCTATTTTAAATCATGATAATTTCCATCATGTTTCCCCGGCGTATGCGAAACGCTTTAAGAACCAGGATGAGACAGATGAGCAATATGTCGAGCGTCTGAGAAAGGAACTGGAGGATAAATTCCTTGAACTGGAACCGGGTACGGTGATAGGATGTAAGCTAAGTATTTCCGGAAGAAGCACCTGACTAACTATACTCTATACTATATTATTTAAGTTGTGGCCGAAACCGTAGTGGGAGCTACGACTGGTGTTGTTGCAGCACCCAAAGGCTATTTCAAAGGTCTGTAGTGTTCATTGGTTGGATATATGCGTGTTGCTAATATCCGATTTTAGCAATGAAGTCTGTTTGTGATAAGTATGGTGCGCTTTTCATGCTTGATGAGGTATGTTTGATGTATCTACCGATAAGATAGAATTTCTGAACGAGTTACAGGTAATGAGTGGGATGGGCCGTAAGTTCTGTCATTTTTACGTAAGTTCTCATCCAACTATTGATTAGGTATGGGAACTCTGCATGCATGGGAGTCGTATGGTGATGGAGTATCCGTAGGTCGATCATTTGGCTTGTAATTCAAGCAAATACTAAGCTTGATTGGTAGCCTGATATCCAGGCTGTTGCAAAGGGCCTTGGGGGAGGGTATGTGTATTTTGGATGTTTTGAACAATATCTTACTACAGCGAAATAGTTACGCTTCTATTGGAGCAGTCTTTTTGTCCAAGAAAGTCGCGGATGGTATTCGTGATAATTCAGGATTTTGGAAACACGGACATACATACCAGGTCAGTATATCGGATGGGTATTATTGCAGCAGAGTTGAGTAGGATCGCTCAGGCACATCCTTTGGCATGCGCAGCATCGCTGGCTGTCCAACATGTTATTGAAGAGGAGAATCTGCTAGACAATATCCGGAAGCAAGGCGAATATTTGCGTAAGAATCTTCCACAATTTGTCCACAATGCATATATCGATTATTATTAATTAATATGAAATGCTCATAGGTCAATTACTCGAAGAGGGACTTCGAGGTCCCAACGCCTTAGCTGCACCCTACACCTTTGATGTTCGCGGCGGCGGCGGATGGTGGGCTGTTGAATTTGACTTCGATGTCCCGGAGGCATCTTCGTTAAATTTCAAGGGCGAACAGTTTGCCATGCTGGTGCAAGCTCGTGCACTTGAGAATGGGCTGATCATTATAGGCATGACTGGGGGATCTAATTTGGAAGGAAATAAGGGTGATCACATCATGCTTTCCCCCGCGTACAATGTGACGAAAAAGGAGGTTGAGACAATTGTAAAGGTTATTGTCAAAAGTGTGGAAGAGATCTTGAAGGAGTACACAGTGTAGATCAAGGAACGGAATTAGGTTTAGAAACTTACAAAGTGACAATTGTCGTCAAAGAAGGTTCTGTTGTTGAATGACCGCTGTGCAGTTTCCAAAGCGATTTGACTGCAGTTGTTTATTTATTGTATTTCGTTGTATGCTCAGAAGGAAGAGGATATAAAGTGCTAGTTATTTTAAAATTTGTTATAGTAACTACTGCTAAGTACCAAGTTACTAAGTGGAAGAGTTGCGATTGGTCCCAGCCCTAGTCAATTCGGTGTTCACGCCACTAGCTTATATAAGAAGATTGCTTTAGGGCGTTCGGTAACGTCGAGCTTAGGAAATTCGTCTTTGACTCTTTAACCGTTTCGTCCTCTACGCTCTTCGTAGTCATCCTTTACTCTCAACGTTTAATACAGGATCGATGGCTGCGCGCATGCACTAAATGGATTTACCACCAATCCATCATCAGCAAGAAGCCGCTAGCTCAAGCATATCCAACGACACTCATCATCCAACAGACAACTCAACTATTTCTGCAGAATCACGACCTACTCGTTCCAGCGCTAGAGTTCGAGCAGCCAAGCAAAAGTCACAGACGAAAGGAAAGGGAAAAGAGCGTGATCCACCTCAAGACCAGTCGACATCCGCTTCTACATTCACGCCTCCGCAAGAAACCTCACATTCTCGTACCACTCGTACTAACGTATCTAAGCGTTCCCGAGATTCGCCTGTCAGTAAAGGAAAAGCTAAAGAACTACCAGAAGAGATTCCCACCCGTAGCAGTAAACGGTTCGTCACAGCATTGCCACTATCTGACACATCATTTTACTTATGTTATCATTCTAATTCTCAGTACTCGCCGAAGTACAGGCTCTATCAATACCTCTCTAGTCATTAACGAACCTACCAAAGACCGTAAAGGCAAGAAACGAGCTCTATCAGAACCAGAAGACGAAGATACATCACCCGCAAAGCGTCCTAGAACTTCTGGGTATTCTCTAAGGTCTAACACAACTTCACAGATTTCTGAAATGCCTCGGAAGTCTCGGTATGGTTTTATGCCCAATATATTTTTCGCTCACTTACACTGCACGCCGTACAGATCAACTACCGGTGCTAAGGATAAGGCCGCATTAAAGTCTAAAATTGCTGCCGCCGGGTCTTCACGACAAGACGAAGAAGACGTCGAAATGCTTGATGCCGAAGTGAGCAGGCAGGAACAGTCATCAGATGAAGAGGAAAACGAAGGGGATATGGATATTGAAGGTGATGATACTAGTCGCAGGGTAGATCGCAAGGACGATCACCATGAGGATAACATGGGCGACGGCGATGACGATGATGAGGATGGTGACGAAGGGGATGAAGGGGATGTTCATCCCAGCGATCTTGCTTCCAATCTTGCAGCAGGTCTAGGTCTTCCCGCAGGACTTGACGAGGCTGCTGCCCTCGCGATCTTTGGAGACTACCGACAATTTGGCTCATATATGATGTCGCTTTCTTCTCGCCTCAAGACCATGCTGAATAATATCAAAGCGACCGCCGATCCCACTACGAGACTTCTCACTCTTCAAGAATTGAGTGAATTACTTAGTATGAGTACAGAAGATACTCTTGCTGGATCGTTTCAAGTGGAGCAATTTGTCAAAGAGCTGGTTAGAATATTAGGAGGCACTGGAGCTACCGAAGATGATGATGGAGATGATGACGAAGATACTGAAGAGAACGAGGATGCTGCCCTTGCGGCAGCACTAGCAATGAGTACTGGCGGAGTATATCGAGGAGATGAAAATCTCGAAGCTCAAGTTCTCGCGTGTCGCTGTTTGGCTAACTTGATGGAAGCTCTTCCCGGAGTGGCGCATACTGTAGTCTATCATGGTGCTATTCCCGTTCTATGCAGCAAGTTGATTGAAATTTCATACATCGACCTTGCTGAGCAAACCTTGAGTGTGAGTTTTTAAGACAGCTTTAGTATTGTTTTGGACATTTTGACTTATTGAACACTTTCTTAGACAATGGAAAAGATTTCCGAAGAATTTCCTAGTGCCATTGTTCGCGAAGGAGGCTTAGCTGCTTTGTTGAACTATCTTGACTTTTTCTCGATTGCTGTTCAAAGAACCGCCTTACAAGCCGCCGCCAATTGCTGTCGCAATGTTTCATCAGACCATTTCCCCATGATTCGAGAAGTGTGGCCAATTATTCGAGGATGCCTGTCCTACTCTGACCAGCGTCTTGTTGAATACGCTTGTTCGTGCGTCATTCGAGTGATTGAATCATACCATCGCTCCTATGTTGAAAACTTAGAGTCGCTCGTCGATGCTGACTTGATTCGAGCGGTGAATCAATTATTACTTCCTGCTGGAGGCTCGCCTTTGATTGCACAAAACACGTTCACCCAGCTGTTACGTGCGCTGGCGACATGTGCCAAAGCTAGTCCGAAGATAACAATAGCGCTACTTGAAGCCGACATTGTAGATACACTATATCAAATTTTAACTGGTGTTCTGCCTTCTGCCAACATTAGCGACGAACAGGGTAACGGTAATCAAGGCCAAGGTCTAGGTGGAGGTCTTGCAGATATGGCTGTAATGCAAAATTTGGCCCATAGACCTAAGGAACAAATTGACGAGGCATTAGCTCTTATTTCTGAGCTAATGCCGCCGCTTCCTAAAGGTACATATTTTTTTAGCATTTATGTCTGATTTATGCTTATACGTATACGTGTAAAAGATGGCGTTTTCGATAATAAGGCCTACACAGAGAAAGCATTATCTCGAATGATTAAAGCAAAGACAAAAGCAGATAAACTTACTGCGCGTCAAGCTGCTGTAGCAACAGCTACAATGGAACAAGACCTGACGCAAGTTACACTGTCGGCCGCATCTTCAACAACAAATCTATCCGTCGACGCAGAAGCTTCTCCTGCACCTTCGGATAGACAGACACATGATGCCGATGATTCGACTGTCGGAGACTCTACAGTAATCGGTGCAACACCCGACTCAACGATTGCACCGGTTCCTAGCCGTACTGAGCTACTACGCTCGAAGCCGGTTGTTGTTGACAGGTTCATGCAGCTTTTGGTTCCTATTCTTATCGATGTCTACGCTGCGAGCGTTGCTATTCAGGTTAGAATGAAGTCATTGACGACACTGCTTAAAGCTGTTAGCTTCTTGGATGCGGGAGCGATTAAGCAAGTTCTGATGGTAAGTTCTTGATATATTTGTTTCTAATAATACTTATATGTTCCAGTTTGTTCCTGTAGCTAGCTTTGCGTCGTCGATTCTTTCCTCAAAAGATCATCCTCACCTAGTTCTCCATGCTCTACAGCTAGTAGAACTTCTGTTGTCGAAAGTACCTAGTTTGTATAGGTCAGCGTTCCGCAGGGAAGGTGTATTCCATGAGATAGAGGCTTTCGCAGCGCGTCAAGTTACCTCCTCTAAGGCGAGAGATAAAGAAAAGCAGCCTGCAGAAACAAGTGAGGCAACGCCGACACCTTCAATTCCCTCGATTGCACCCATTCCTGGCTTCAACAAGAAATTATCCCAGACTCTGGATCCAGAAGATGCCATCACGTTGAGATCGCGTGTTATTCAGTTCAAATACCTCACGGGGGATGCTGGAGTAGATGACTCAGACGATGCCTTCGAGGAATTACGACGCCTCGTGGAGCGCATATCGACACCGAAGGCAACAGAGAAAGAACTCTCTTCATCTCTCTGGGAACTTGCGGATCTTTTCGCGTCTCCTCGGACATCCGTTTCAAGTTTCGAATTATTACAAAGTGGTGTAGTCGATGGGCTGCTATTATTTGTAACAGAAGGAAATCGAAGTGGTACGTTCCATTGCCCTCTATCTGACTTTAGCAAACTCTCAATTTGCACAATAGTCGATATCCAGAAGCGGAAGGATCTCTTCCTTGATGCGTTTTCAGCCAGACGGCCCGGAAACTTGAGTAGTGGACAGACGCCGTTCTCTACTCTTGTGAAGAAACTGCAAGAAAGCTTAACAAGAATGGAATCGTTCGAAGTAACTACGGTCAGCCAAAGCAACGATGGTAATGCTTCACCTTTTTAATATGGTTTCTCTCAATTTAAACATACATTTCCAGACTCGAAACGTAGTTCGCCTTCACTTCTCGCACGCCAGATGCGACTTCGTTTGGTCGCAGGCGACGATTCCGATATTCCGCGAAACCTTCACAATATTGTGGTATCGATTCATGCAATTGCGACTTTCCAGGCGCTTCATGATTATCTTCGTCCACGAGTAGCTGGTTTGCTGAGTAATGGCGCACGTTTGTCTGGCATGTTTGCGGCGCTTGCAGCATCTGGCTTCGGTGCCAGTTCACGAAATGACAGCGATGAAACCTTGCAGTCATCCAAAACTACGGCTGCATCGGCGGCTGAAAGCAGCTCTAGCAATGCTCCTACGATTAGCCGACGTCGTAGTCAGAGACTCAGTGCAAAAAATACAAGTACCGAAGTGGGCGAAGACTCAAGTGTAGAGACTAACCAAGCGGCCTCTTCCACCTCCACTGCTAAAGAGCTCTCTGATACTCCCGAGTCATCAGGGGCTGGAGTTTCTGGGGGCGAAAGTGACCCGATGCTCGACTCAGCTATTGAGGCGGATTTCACCGACGACGAAGTGGATGCTGATGTATTCGATGAAGAACCTGATGCAGATAATTCTGCGGACAAAACTGTATCTGTGTCAGTTGTAGAAGGTGAGGTTCCACAGTTTTATATGATTACTTGTAAACCAACTGGCATCTAGATGGCTCAAAGGTTGTGGCGCAAACACCGGAAGGCACTCGCGTTGCAACTCCGAACTCAGCTTTAAAGGGTACTTCAACTCCCTCGTCACAGCGGAAGGCATCTTCCGGAAAGCCTTCGTACGCTGCGGCTCTTAAGACGAAACCCACCGACTGGCACCTCGAGTTCTCAATGGATGACCATGTACTACCTCTTGATTTAACTATTTACGGCGCGATTCATCAACACGAAACCCGGAAGAAGAACTCGATGTCATCAAGTATGCTGTGGCAGAGTCTCTATACTATTAAGTTTAGGAAGGTCCCTGGTCCAGCTCCGACACACGAAAGTGAGTGACTATCATCGGTTTTTATTCATTCACTTACCGTGCTAGCTCGTGAAGATGATGGGAGCAAAATTCGGCCCTCCAGCCCTACTCTTACTTCACTGCCTGAAGATGCGCCACATGCGAAGATTTTGCGACTTCTTCGTGGATTGTATCGTCTCAATGCATTCGAGTGCGAACGTTCCGCTTTTGTCGGGGATAAACGAAACCTTCCGGAGTCGGCTTTTGTAAACAACAAGCTTAGCGCAAAACTCACACGACAGTTAGAAGAACCTATGATAGTAGCAAGGTGCGTGCGCATTTTAATAGAATAATGCTGTATACCAATTTTCTTTGTAGTTCTTGTCTTCCGGACTGGGCATTGGATCTCCCGCAACATTTTCCATTTCTATTTCCATTTGCTTCTCGTTACAATTTTCTTCAGTCGACATCGTTTGGATACGCACGGCTGATCTTAAAATGGCAAAGCCAGCAGAATCGTGGGCAGGATAATTCTAGGCGGGATGACCAGATAGCGTTCTTGGGACGTCTACAGAGGCAAAAAGTCCGCGTCTCCCGGAAGCATATTCTGGAGTCGGCGATGAAAGTATTCGAGTTGTATGGTTCATCATCGTCTATTTTAGAAGTCGAGTATTTCGAAGAAGTTGGAACTGGTCTGGGGCCCACGTTGGAGTTTTATTCACTCGTATCCAAGGAATTCGCTAGAAAGGATCTAAAAGTTTGGAGGGACTCTGATTCATCAGGGTCTGGAGTACATGTTCACCATCCCAATGGTCTCTATCCTGCCCCTATAAGCCCGGAGGAAATTACCAATGACGGTGGAGAGTAAGTAACATATTTGTACGAAGTGCTTCGTTAACCCTCTCTCCCCATAGAAAGCGGACTCACATCTTACGAGTAATTGGACAGTTCGTTGCGAAGGCAATGCTTGACTCGCGTATCATCGATATGACTTTCAATAGAGTTTTCCTAAAATTAATTCTAGGAGAAGAAGTTCCTATAACAATTGCGACGCTCAAAGTTCGTAGTTCAACTTTATGTGCAGTGGGAATTTACATTTATCGTCTCCAAATAGCTTGTTGATATAGAACTTGCCAACTCATTGTTGAAGATTCAAAATATTGTTGTTAATAAATCTAACCCTACCGACAAGGTAAGCATCAAACGCTAATAACATAAAATCAACCTAAGTGTTCAATAGCTATCGAAGAAACTCGCACAAATAGAAGGAGTCAGCATTGAAGACCTTGCCCTCGACTTCACTATACCAGGGTATGATATCGAGCTGAAGGTAACTCACTTCCATTCTGTTTCGCTTCAAATACTTCATCTCTGTTTCAGCCTGGTGGACGGGATGTTGCTGTTACATCTGAGAACGTACAAGAATATATCAAAGAAGTACTTGAATCAATCCTTGGAAAAGGTGTCCAGCTCCAGGTCAATGCATTTAAAGAAGGGTTTTCCAAGGTCTTCCCTGTCACAGACCTGAAAGCATTCACCGCGGATGAACTTGTCATGTTATTTGGCAACTCCGACGAGGATTGGAGTGTTGAAAGTGCGTATCCATATAAAATAAATAGAACTAAACCTCACTCGAGGATCCTTTTCAGCTCTTTCAGAGGCCCTGAAAGCAGACCACGGCTTCAATGTTGAGAGTCGGGCTATTAGAGATCTCATTGAAATTATGTCGGGATATGATAAACCAACACGTCGTGCATACCTGCAATTCATAACGGGTAGTCCAAAGTTACCCATCGGAGGTACGTTTCATTGCAACTATTATGCTGTACTATGCTTATTATGCATGACAGGATTCCGTGGACTAAACCCGCCACTTACGGTTGTGCGCAAGCCGCATGAGGCTCCCCTTACCGCGGACGATTATCTTCCTAGTGTGATGACCTGCGTGAATTACTTAAAGCTTCCAGAGTACAGCAACAAGGAAGTAATGCGGGAAAAACTTGGGATCGCAATGCAAGAAGGTGTAGGTAGTTTCCATTTGTCATAAGTCATAGTATCCATTCTACATCACTATCAATCATCTTAACTTAACGGACTTGTATCATCGTTCTATCTGTGCTTTAATACACATCATAGTAAATAAGCCATATTTCATGTGGCCATTTGTTGAGATAAGAGCTAGTAATTGATACTTGATACATGCGGTATGGTGTGAGTCTTCGCTGAGTCAGCTAAGCTCGGGGAATCATCAAACAATCGTCCGGTCTTTATGCATCTTGTTCCAGTAAGTAAACCCCGGCAACTTGCTTGTTCAACGTTCAAACTGTTCTTTCTATTCAGTTCTCTTCATAAGTTACACTAGGTTACACTTCTCCAACCAATCTCTATTTCCACCCCAATACATTATGTCTAAGCATCATCCAGGTAAGCATTCATCGTCTACTTATCATGACGACCTGTTACCGTTCTTTTAGATCTCATTATGTGTAGGCGTCAGCCAGGTATCGGTGTGTGCTCTGCTCTATCTTTTTTGCGGCAGTTGGTTAACATATTCTTTCAGCTATAGGACGTCTATGTGAGAAATGCGACGGTAAATGGTAGGTGATAGGTACTATTGCGCAACAGCCATTAAAACCATCTCTCTAGCCCAGTTTGTGATTCTTATGTGAGGCCGGAGACGCTTGTACGCATATGTGACGAGTGCAACTTTGGGACATACGGAGGTCGCTGTATTATTTGTGGTGCTCCAGGTAAATCTTCAGCAGTTCCAGTGGATAAGCCTAATCATATGTTATTAGGAATCTCTGATGCATACTACTGTGCAGAATGTACACGGCTGGAGAAGGATCGTGACGGCTGTCCAAAGATTGTAAATCTGGGAGCTAGCAGAACGGACTTGTTCTATGAGCGTCGTCGCTTAGGTGCGTAGCAAGTACTATATCTCTCTTCTGCTGCTTACGTGCGACTATAGGATTTAAGAAGGGCTAGTTGCCGGATTTGATCTCATTTTCAGCACTTTTCTGTATTAAGTATACTATGACAAAACATGATTTTGCTAAAGCATTGAAACCACTCTCATGAGGGTGTTGGAATCACAGGTGGCCGTCCTTGCAAGTGCGGATTTGATATTTGGGGATGTTGTCCAAAGGAGTACTTGGTACGTAACATACCTTAAGTAGTGCATCTCCGGACTTGGTACCAATGATCCAATGAACCCAATGAACCACTGAGGTTCCCAGCTCCACAAAATCTCCCCTCGTCTCATCGCGACTATACCCTCGCTTGAAGAATCAATAGGTTTAGTCATTATAATACTATCAGTATCTCCCCCTAAATAAGGATTATCATGTTTCAAGTGCAAATAGGCAAAACATCTTTCGGTCTCAGCGATTCCGATTCGATTAGCATTAATCTAAAGTATAATTTCTTAACTTGAAAAAATCAGCTACTATTAACGTGTGCTGCGATTAAAGGTAATCCCATATAACATGAAGTCACGCGTTGAGAGCTATAAGGTACGTGGCAGTGATATTCACACTGCGATAATGGCAACTGCTTTGATCCTTGAAAAAACTATATAGCATCCTTACATAGAACAAAATTTAAATAAAGTTTAGTTACTAGGTTAGATATCTGTGGTGACACTGCTTCTGTATTATACTATTTATGATACATCATATACAATGTAGTAAATCCATTGCAAAAGCCAAGCAAAAGCTCAGCGATATATGGGATAAGGGATTACAGGCGGTCCCCCTTCCGGGTGGTCTAGGTGTGCAAAAATTCTGTTCCGAGTTAGAGGTGATTAAGTAGAAGGATGCCAAGGCTTACTTAAAAAGCTGCATATCAATCTAGGATGTAAAAACTCAGTGTCATTCTCCGGCAATGTACAGAAGATATTATGTACCTGGCTTTTGAAAACCATGAAGATGTGCGTGTCATCATGCGTGTCCACTTCTTCGCAACACTCGCACAGATCTCTCTGACAATACGCACATCGAAACCATGCTCCTTCTATAGGCGTCATGCACCGATCACAGATGGCAGCCGAATGTACCAAAGATTTGAGGTAAGCTGGAAAAAGCATGCTGTGAGAATACAGTATTTTTACTTAAAAGACTGCTTACATTTTGGATCAACAGGATGCGCCGATGAAGGGCCAGCAGGAAGCTTGTATCTGCAAAGATGTTAGAGTGTATTGTTATCGATGAAAACTAGATGAAACTAACAATGGAGGGAGAAACGGAGCCTGCGATGCAATAGGCCGTTGGACAGGTCGCGGTAATTTGAAAAATACATGAGATGGATCATGAACAATGTATGAACGCATTTCGCACTCAGTGCACTATCAATTTTCTTTAGTACCGTTAACAACAAGACGAATATACACATGCCAAAGAATACGCCATGGGAGATGAAGGACAGTGTGCACATTGATATCGAATACCAAGTATTGACTTTTATTATGTACTCAGTTACCTGAACTGTCAGAGTATATAAGCCTAGTACCTTGTTACAATTGTTGCATAAAATCCTATGCTCTTCGAGAGATTCTCCAGATGAATTCCTTGAGCCTGTGCCAACGATAGTCCGAGCATAGGAGGCCTCGGATTCTGCTCTAGGCCAAGATACAGGGTAGCCGACGGCAGCGGCGTCTCTGCCAATCCAGTTATGTAAAGCTCGTCTACTTGCGCTTTGGAGCTATTTTATAGAGTGTAAAACAGTGTCGCGTGACTAAAGAAACTTTTATCTACCTCTGTGTTTTCAAGTGGATAGGGAATCTAGCAGAAAAAAACATTGGAACCTCTGATATAAATGACATTCAGTGGCTTACCTTAATTAATATATGCGACGAGTTATGACCACCGTCATCGGAATCAAGGTTCCCGGGTAACCCAGCAGATTCGCAGTTTGAGCAGATATCAACCGAGTCACATATTGCACAGTGGAATCGAGCACCGACGATGTCAAGAAGACAGCTACGCGATGTCACAGCATTAAGAGAGAGGAGCGACTGAAGAGATGAATATGAACGTACTGAGCACATTTAACTCCAAGATGTTTGAGAGCTACACGAGTCATTAGATTGATCAAAGCCACATTCTGTGCTTGTATACTTACAAATTTCATCACTATTGTCTCCTGATTCACTAGGTGAAAGTTCTGGTTCAGGTCGCAAGGTAGCACGTGCATCGGGGACGACGAGAAAGGCGTGGGATGGATGTAGTTCGTGCACCTGACTAAAGCGCAGATGAACTGACAGACCATTAAGACATAAAGAAATATGTAGTACAAACCTGTAGCATGCCCGACAAAGATGCATCTTGGGACACGAAGCGCACTTGTAACGTTTTCTTAAAGTAACAGCAGAGCAGGTAGAGCAAGTAGACACTTGTGCATCGTCATGTACTATTGCAACTATTATCAACCTCGCCACTCCAAAACCAATTCAATAAAACTTACCAACGTCTTCCCATCCATAATGACCCCACACCTTCTCTTGGTAGGCATGTCTGACTTGTCCTTTCTTCGGCGCAGATCGCCGGAGCTCTAAAGCTTGCTGAGAATCGCCAGGAGAGGACGGAGATATATTTCCAAATGATGATGGACTTAGACCACATTGAACAGAGTGATCAACACCTGCAGTTTCAATACAATTGGGACATAATTCAAATCCAGAAGCAGAACGAGGAGAGAGACTATGAATGGCGAGATTGGGTTGCGAACTAGAACTAAAGAGAGAGGGAAGCGAAGAAAGTGAAGGAAAACGCTGCGATTCAGTCAATGACTCTGAACTTCCGACGTAAGTTCTCGACGAACTAGAGCCGTTGCTAGATGTCAGTGGTTGGCTTGGAGGATAGGTGAAATGGGGAACTTTGATCTTGCCCTTATCATTCATTTGACTCTTCAGAGGATGTTTTTCGCCGCATGTAGAACACACGTATCGTATTGAGTCCAGAGAAAGGCCGCATGAAGAACAATCAGTTAAAATATCTTCAGGAGGTGACGTCGAAAACGGTAGGAACGGAAGATCCTTGTCTATCATATATCCATCGAGTTCCGCAAGAAGATGATCATCGGAAACGACGGGATCAAGTTTTGTTGACGTCCCGGCGAGTGGTTTTGATTCGATTTGCTGCGCAGCAAGCCAGCTCAATTGCAATGAGCTTGGACGTGGTGGTTGACCTATCGAACCTCCACCACCCGTGCTCTCATCGCCAGTGTAGCCATCATCGTGTGCCTGTGAAACCGACGATCCTGAGGTATACGTATAGTAATATTTCCCTTGGGGACCTCTTTCCAGTGCCAGCTCTCCTCCTCCTCCTTCGTCTATAGAACTAAGTGAAAGTGACAGACTGTCAGTTTCAGAAGGTTCTGGTAGTGCCCCAAGTTTTGAGCGAATAGCCCGCTCATTCTGATCTCGCAACCATGCAGCTCCTCGATCGGTTCTACCTAGAGGTTCGTGGTCGACGGTCGAAGTATCATCATGAAGTGTTTCGTGAAGCTTCAGGCGTTCGAAGACGGCAGCGGGATCGGCAGGGTAACGCTCTGCAACAGAAGCAAGACTTTCGGTGGCAAAGCGCTCAGATTGATCTCGTGAAGGAGGAAGACGCAACGCTGAACCACCTGAGGTTTTTCCACGAGATGAATAACTAACTGACTGCCATGAGCTACTGTGAGACGATGCACTAAGATGTATTGAGCGAGCGCCATTTGAAGTTACAGAGCCGCTTAGTGTTGTGGGGCGAATTGAAGGTTTTATACCAGTATCTCGTGAACTAACTGTGATTGAATCGTCGTCCAAGTCTACAGAAGGTGCGCCAAATGAGAAAGAGGTCTGACTTCCATTCCTGCCTTTATATTCCTCCAAGCTAGCTAGGGACCCCGAGTCGGAGAGACTGGGACCGTCGTAGTCGACAGTGATTTGTACGCGCAATGTGATCTTCCGACCACCAAAGCTGCGGCCAGATAGAATGGAAGCTGCGGAAGATAAAGGAGCATCGTCTCCGACTTGGAAATACTGGATGGCCTCAGTGAGATCTGCGTCGGTAGAAATATTGGTAATCTCTCCGTCGTCGTCCTTATAAGTGATAGCGTATGAAGATGCGGAAAGTGAGAAGCATTGTTCAACCTATAGATGCCCGATTACAATGGAAGAGTGAGAGTCACGCAAGAACTTACTCTGTGTCTGAGAAGGTCATATGTACAGTTTCTGGCAGAGGAGAATGTAATGCGCTTTGTCCATCTATCGAATGCACATTTGACAACGAGAGGTTTATCGGGACGACTATACATTTGAAACGAGAGACTAATTGCCTCTGGACTAGAGACGAGACGGCCGAGAAAGGGCAGAGCCTTGACTCTTGGATAAAGAATGAAGATACGGATTCAAGTGATGACCATGTCCGTAGTTCCGCAGCAGAGACTCACTTGCTTTGCACTGGCACACCGATCCGATCCTTGCACACCCACACGTGACCCCGCATATCTCATCTAAGACTACACTATTAGTTGCTATTCTACGGTTCGCTCGTAGATAATGAGTGGAAATGAGAGGATATGGTAATCTGCAACTTATTATTCTGTCTAATATTTGCAATTTGCTGGGTAGCTTAAAATGCTATACTTTTATGCAGTCTGCAGTTATCATCGTAAACGAAAATATCTGGTGGGAAACAAGAACTGGATGGAGTATCGAGGACCGCTGCGCATTACTGCTGAGTTTACTAATGAGATAAGTATGCAACTAACTGTTGACAATTCGTCTTCTCCGTCAGTGCCATCGATGTCGACAATCGATTCTCGAGGAACAGGAACCCGGTGATGAACCGAAATACCGAATCTGACCTTGACAGGTGATTTTGGAAAATCTGGGGTTCACTGAGGGTCCTATGCGGGGGCATCGGCTTCCCGCCTGGCCAACTCATACCCTTCTCCCCAGTTCTCGCCACCACTATCGAGCGATGCTGGCGAGAGGTTCACACCGCATTTCATCGCTGCCTTTCTCTCCTTCTATCTTTTTCTCTCGCGCCATGACCACCACTTCTTTCAATCTCTCTCCACGTCCCTCTAACTGGAAGGCTGCTGCTCCCGTTCCCTTTCCCGGATCTCTCACTTTAGGTGCACAACACAATCTACCTAAGCTTCCCGTTCCTTCTCTCAGCAATACCGCCTCAAGATTAAAGGACTCCTTGAAACCTATAGCTTGGTCAGAAGAAGAATACAACGCCGTTGTAAACAAGATCGATGCTTTCGTCGCTGGCAAAGGGCCCGAGCTGCAAACTCGCCTCATGAAACGTGCAGAGGAGACCCCCCATTGGCTTGAACAGTGGTGGGATGATGGAGGCTATCTTGGCTATAGGGATTCCGTCTGTTACCTTTCACTCCTGTTTTTTTCATTTTACCTCATGGCATGAACACAGGTTGTTATAAACGTTTCTTATTACTGTAAGTAAACACCTCATCTCTTCGCACCACCACCCGCTGAGAACCGTATAGATGGTTTCGACCAGCAACCTTCCCATCTCCCGCAGTCTCCCCCGGCCGTGCTGCTGGGATCGCGCGCGCAGCCATGATCTTCCGCCAAAACCTGAAACGGGGACTGATCAAACCTGAGGGCACTAGGGAGGGGCCTATTTGCATGGATACCTATCGGTGCGTGCCCTCACTCCGCTCCACTACTAACCACTCACCTCCGCGTGCAGTTGGATGTTCGACTGTTGTCGTATACCCGGGGACGGGTTGGACTGGAGTATTTCTTATGCAAAGGAAGGAGACCAGGGCGACTCTGGTCATATCGTGGTTATTCGGAACAATCGCATATGGAAAGTTGATGCAACACAGAACGGTCGTATCCTCAGCACTGAGGAATTTGAGAAGTAGGCATTATTTCTCCCTACGAATGCACACCCACTAAATTTTGTAGGCAAATTCAGCACATCTATGATAATACACAGATAGAATACCCTGGAGTAGGCGTCCTCACTGCATCCAATCGTGACGTTTGGGCAAAGGTATGCCTGCTTTCATCAGACATGGCTTGAATTACTCTGATGGGGCTTGTGTAGGACTATGCTGAACTTACTTCATCTTACAAGAATGCTTCTATCCTTGAAACCATTGAGTCTGCTGCCTTCATCATTAGCTTGGAAGCCTCGAAACCTGCCGACCCTGTCCACCATAGCCGCGCGCTTTGGCACGGAGATATTCGCAATGGAGTTCCCGTTGGCCTTCGGAATCGCTGGGTAGATAAACCTCTTCAGTTCATTATCTTTGACAACTCCGTCGCTGGCTTCATGGGAGAGCATTCTGTTATGGATGGAACGCCAACTGCACGGATGTGCGACGACGTTTTGAACATGCTTTACGACCCCGCTTTTGATCACGGCGCGCCTGTTTCTGCATTCAGCCCAGTTCCGGTTGCACTAGATTGGGAAGTTTTCCCTGCCATTGAGAAGGCTATTGCCGAGGCTGACGTTGCGGCCCGCGAACTTATTGAGAGCCAGGAACTTGGGTATTTTCTCACTTCGTATGGCAAGGCCGCGATCAAGAGCTTTGGTGTTTCTCCCGACTCATGGGCCCAGATGGTCGTTCAGCTAGCGTACAAGCGTTTCCTGGGATGTGAAAAACGCACGGGCGGAACTTACGAGGCTGCTAGCACACGCAAGTTCTACAAGGGTCGTACAGAGGCTATCCGCGTCGTCACCAGCGAAGCAGATGCATGGGTGCAGAGCATGGACGATGAGGATGTGTCTGCAGAGCAGAGGAAGAAACTTTTCGATGAAGCTACTAAGAAGCATGTATCTCTTGCTAAGAATGCAGGGCAAGGGCAAGGCGTTGACAGACATTTGTATGGTCTAAAAAAGTTGCTGAAGGAAGGCGAAGACATCCCCGAGCTTTTCAGCGACCCCGTGCTTGCGAGGTCAAGCTATTGGGTTCTCAGTACATCCGCCATCTTCTCCAAACATTTTCCTGTGTACGGATGGGGAGAGGTGGTTCCTGATGGGTTCGGCGTTGCGTATATGACTGGTTATGATGGTAAGTCGCATCGCGAGTGTAAAGAATTACATTCTCATGATAGCATCACAGATCGTCTTCAATACACCATTACGTCTAGAAAGGAGATGCCAAACACCAGGTTTGTGCAAGAGATTGCAAAAGCAGCAGATGATCTCTATGCTTTGCACTCGGAAATTGTACTTAGAGCTAAGATGTGAGTAGTTAATGTTTAAAACGTAATAGCAAGCTTTATGTTATCCATGTTTGTTCCTTCCGGAAGTTAGAACACAGGTCTTTTAACGCTTGAATGGTACCTTCGAGGTGAACTATTGATCTTGAATATCCTGTCGTTTGAGATTTGAAATTGGGGGTATGGTCATGCATAAGGTTATGTAACTTGGACACATTTTGTACTGGCATGTGGTACTATTCAAATGTTTACACGCGTCAATCAGACTTCACATATTCTCACAGAAAAAATAAGTACCAAGTACTTACTATACCTCTTTGTAGCTTATTGCATGTATTCAACAAGTACGTAGTTTAACTCGTCCTGTAGACACCTATACATGATTTACCTGGTGCCTTGATCTCCTGCGTAAATTAAGGGCGAATGTCCTTCCATCGTCGACGTTCTGGCGTTTACTTTTTAAGGCAAGAAAGAGAGAATGCAAGCTGGGGCTAAAAATAAAAATGTAGATAATCATGTGTCCGTCCACTGTATCGCCGACGCGGCCCCACGGGGAACGGACCCGAGCACAATCATACTATTTGTCTATTCACTCCACATAAGTATGCAGCCTCCCCTTTATCAACGTCTAATCACCTAGCACCGTGCACGGGCAAGTGAAAGAGCCGCGCACAACTGGACTCCTAGCAAATTCTGTACAAGAGAAAGGGACATCCACCACTGATAAGTATAATACTGAAATGGCTCGGGAGCTTCGTCGTTTCTCTGACTCCGCGGTGAAATTGTCCTCTCGTGTCTTGAGCAACACCTTCAAT
This sequence comes from Cyathus striatus, assembly GCA_025738555.1. Classification (NCBI taxonomy): domain Eukaryota; kingdom Fungi; phylum Basidiomycota; class Agaricomycetes; order Agaricales; family Nidulariaceae; genus Cyathus; species Cyathus striatus. Next base: position 3,107,689 of record JAOVFP010000013.1, on the reverse strand, counting down.
CGAGCAGACACGTTACAAAGTGCGGACATTGTATCGGCGCGTCAGCAGCCATTGTCAAAGTACTCCAGCCCCTCCGTACCGAACGCTGGATGGTGTTCAATCAACTTCATGCTTGGGGCTGGCATGGTCATATTTCAACAGAATACACACAAGATTGTGTTGGTTTATGAAAGAAAGAGAAAGTATTGGTTTCTTCCGCGAGGGCGCAAGGACGTTGGTGAGTCACTTGAGGAGACGGCATTGAGAGAAGCATACGAAGAAGTAAGTAAAAGTCAGCAGAATTCACGCTTTTAGCTTAACGGTATATTATTATATTCTCCGTGTTTGTCTTTGCGTACAGGCTGGATACAACGTTGAATTCTTACCACATTACGGGCCTACTAGACAGCCTGTAGGACCTGCCGAACGCGTCGCTCGAACAAAAGCATTAACAGAGCCTATTTATCTAACGATAACTGCGTGGAAGGATGGCGCACATACGCCATACGAAGCTGAAGGGAGCAAAGGTGGCGAGTACATGACTTCCTGGTATCTGGGGCAGATAGCGGAAGATGCCGTATGTTATGTGTCCTTCGTTTCCTACGCTCGCCAACGTAATGGTACTCCCAGATACCAGTGGAAGGTACCCGTATGCCTGAAGAGCAACACTTTGAAACATATCTGCTGTCAATTGAAGATGCGCTTAAGAAAGTGTACCAAGACGAGGTCCCAGTGGTAACTTATGCCTGGGACGTATACATAAAGACGATGCAGGTGCAGAAAGACCTCTCGGACATCGCTATGAAGAAGAGTAAGGAAGAGGACAGGGAAGAAGACGACGGCAGTACTGTTGTGGATTGGCTCACGGACGGGTCTGATGCGCGTATGATTTGTCTAGACTTTTGGCTGATAACTGATGAATGGGTTGCAGTGAATGGTATCTGCGATTAGATTTAAAGTTAGACACGGGATTCCGACGGGATGGTGGTAGTTGGAGTTGGATAATGGTGGAAAAGGAGGCGGTGGTGAACTGAAGTGACTGAACAATGGACAAGTAGAAATATGAATTACTAAAACAAGGGATCTGGACAAACAACACGTAAACATTGATCACTCGGTCACTTGATTTGCAATAGATCTCTTGTCTACTGTCTTGTTCCAGCGTTCTCTTCAGTTCACATCCCACTCTTTATATCCCCCCTCATCTTTCTTCTCGCCTTCTTCTTGTATCTATATATCCCATTTTCTCTTTTATTTCTTCTATTTTTCTATTCAACCATGGAATTTCCACAGCTAGGTCCCACCGCTGACCATCGCCCTCATACCGATGCCGTTGAACATGAGGCGACCGAGCCAACAGCACGCAAGAGACCTCGCTTGTCCTCCTTATTAGGTGGCCCCCTAGCCTCTGGGGTACGAAGCTTTCTTTACTTCTCCTTCCAAACCCCAGCTAATTCAACCCGACAATCCTGATGGCAGGACGACCGCATTGACAACTCATTCATCTCATCACTGTCAACCCACCGTAAACGTCCGCGCGTTTCATCATTTCTAGGCGACCCTATTGGTCAAGGTGTACGTGCTGTTTTCTCGTGCACATATTCCGGAACTGCGCGTCTGAATACCATATAGGCTGACCGGCTACCTGGGAACCGATCGTTCTACAGCGAAGAGGGTAGCTGCGGGGACCTTAGTTTGTTGCTTGCCAGTCGTTCACGGCATCATCCTCGTCCATTGAGCAGGAGCTCATCGTTTACCGCAGGATCTCGCGCGGGAAGTCCGCTTATCGGGGACCTCCCGTCAGCTGGCCGGTCGACCGTAGCGCTGATGCGGAGCGCGTCGTCGTCGTCCCTACGTGCCGACTCCCCTGCTGTTCCACAAATATATTCTGAAGTATCAGCAAAACATTTCCTCCGCAATACAAAAATTACGGTCGATTACTCCAGCCCTTCCTTCCCCGATGTCCCTTCACAGCTGCTTAGCTGCTCCGCTGAGAATCTTCTTTTCTTTACGCGCGGGAATAGGGTTAATTACAAGCACTTGACGACAAGCGAGGAGATCGGCCAGCTTTGTAAACTGCAGGAGAGCCGCGGCGACTTGCGTGCCATACAATGCGGAGGACTCGATAATCCCAACTTTATAGCACTTGGTACCACTAAAGGACATGTTCAGATTTGGGATATCAAACAAAAGAAGATGGTTAACAGTTGGTCAACGAAGAGCATATCTGCTATGGCATGGAATGGGCCTGTGCTGTCTATTGGTGGTCTTAAAGGTAATATCAAGCACTTCGATACTAGAATATGTCCTAGTTCCAAGATGAAAGAACAGGCCCCGAAAGTTACACGTCATCAAGCTGCTATAACGAGTATGTCGTGGAACGTAGATGGCAAGTTTTTGGCCAGTGGTGATTCCACTGGTACCATATATTGCTGGGAACCAGGCCAGCGCATCCCTCTCGACGTCGGTGAATTTATTCAACGACGCAAAAAAATGCAGCACGCTGGTGTTATATCCGTAAGACTTCCTGTTTTCATTACTGCACTTCTACCGACTGACTATAATGACAGGCTATTTCATGGTGTCCCTGGCAGCCAAGGTTGCTGGCGACCGGCGACACAAGGGGTATTATCCGCCTGTGGAATGTTAACGTCAATATACCCGATACAAACTCTATGTCTCCTGGACAGATTGAACTCGATTCCCCCATCACCAGCATGCATTTCTCTCCGCACTGCAAAGAGATTCTCACCACTCACTCAGCTGCTATACCCAATTTAGAGCTCGAATCCCCCAAGCAATCTGTGGCTAACTCGATCGCAATTCATTCCTATCCTTCGTTACGACATGTTACGACTATGTCAATATGTGCGAAACCACTTGGAGAAAGCGTACTCAACGCTCATGGAACCAAAATTGTGTTCGCCGTGCCGGAAGAGAGTAAACTTAATGTATGTGACGTATGGTCGAAGCGGAAGGAAATAAAGAAACAGCCGAGCTTCATGGGCTCGTCTACTATCCGTTAAGTACGGTAGTCTTTTCTAGGTTTTTGAAATCCTATGAAGGACGTTTTGACGGGAATATGGGGTGGAGTACTTGTCTGCCCTTTCGTCCGTTATGTATTTTGCCATTCGATGGTATCATGTGTGTAGTTCGTGTATGATATATATGCATTTATCACTTTAGTTTTTGATTGAGCTATGCCAGTAACACAAATCTCACGATGTCCGGTCCATTACTCTGGAAGCCTTTGGACAACAATGTTAAATAACAATGATTTACTTTCTGTACCTTTTGGTTTCGGCCTTGTCGATATCACTTTAAATTCCTATTCACGGCTCTTTGAAAATGCCAGGAACTCGCTTTGAACCCTCCGCCATAAAGAATAAAATCAAGCGAGAAGAAGTTATCCGAAAGAACAAGAAAGTCAAATCCCAAGCTAAACTCCAGAGACGACTTGCTCTCGCAAAACAAGAAGCAAATGACCCAGCTGCGAAGAAGGTGAAATAATAATCTTGTCTAGGGAATCCATTTTAGTAACATCTTAATGGCAGAAACGACTAGCGGAAAATGTTCCTCGAACGTTGGACAACATGCGCGAGTTCGATCCTTCTATACTAACAGCAGATCCTTCGCAGGCTGGTCCATCGTCTGAAAACGCGCAAGAAATGGCGGAAGACATTTCTTCCGACCCTTTTGCATCTTATTTCTCTTCAACTGAAGATCCCTCCTTACCTCCTAAAGTACTCATCACCACCTCTCCAAAAGCATCCAAGTTCACGTATGATTTCTGTGATGAACTTGTTGGAGTCTTTCCTGGAGCCGAATTTATTCGTAGAAAAAAGGGAAGGGATTTGAGATGGGACGGATTGCTGGATGGGCAGCTGATAGGGGATACAAACATATGTTTGTGGTAAACGAAGATATGAAGAAGCCTAGTGAGTCAATATTATATCATGTTCGACTTCAGCTGTGATCTTCTCTTTTAGATGCCATTACCATGATATACCTTCCCAACGGACCTTCGGCTTATTTCAAGCTCACTTCTATAGAGCTAACAAAACAAATATTTGTGAGTAGCTATTGTGCTGCCCTTTATGTTAATACTCATCAAGCCTCAGGGACATGCACGAGCTACACCACATAATCCTGAACTAGTCCTGAATAATTTTGTGACAAGATTAGGTCATGCGGTGGGTCGCATGTTCCAGACAGCTTTTCCCCCAATGCCCGAATTCCAAGGTCGTCAAGTGGTCACACTTCATAACCAAAGAGATTTTTTGTTCTTCCGAAGGCATCGGTAGGCCACTCCCTATCATATTCAGAGCATATGGTGACATCGTGGATATAGCTACGCATTCCGCTCAACGGAAAAAGTTGCCCTTCAGGAAATTGGTCCCAGATTTACCCTAAAACTCCGATGGCTAAAGAAAGGCATACCCGCCGTAACAAATTATGGAGAAGATTCAAAGCCCCTTGAATTTGATTCAGAAATGGCTGCCGAAAATACAAAACAGGAACCTTTCCCTGAAGACACAGCTGAGGACCACACCTCCGGCAAACTGGAAAAAGCTATTCCCCCTAAACAAGACGAATACATCTGGATGTGGAAGGTGCGGTGTAATATCTGCGTGCAATATTGGCTGCTCAAAAGTTATTCATGTAGCCGGAATTGGAAACATCAAGAAAGACCTTCTTTTTATAACGTCGCCCCCCGTGAATATGCATGTCTTTCGTTATTTCTTGCGAATTATGTCGTTAAACAGTATTGTTTTCAGACCAAGCTAGCAGCATCTCAGTGTCTTAACTCTTATATAGCAATGGTCCTTACGTTGCTTCGACGGTTTGAGATGAGTGATGGACCGGGAAATTGAATGCTGAGGAACTCATTCACTTGAGGGGATCTGCCAGCCATAATTTCTTTGTTTCTAGAAGTGACAATTCTATTTCTACGTACGTTTCGGGTTATCTATAAGACATTTCACCTCGCTGTTTGTCATTAAAGCGATCGTGAATTGAAGGTGTGAATCTCCGTAACCCGCTTCCTACTGATTAATATTAGTTATGGGGAAGCATAGGTGGTCTATATATGTTTCTTGCTATTTTATAATCTAAGTACATAAATCACGATAGTTAGAAGCAAGTCGATGAACAGACTTTCGCTTTGCTTTTTAACCCTTGTACTTGAACCTAGGGGAGATGGCATTTAAGTTAGTTGGCGAATGTTGGTACCAGATCAATCCGTACCAGATAGTTCTACGTGTCACAAAATCTTAGTAATATTACAGTGCGAATACCAGAAGACCTGGTTACCCACCTTGCATCTACTGCCTCTTTTCGGACAAGGCGTTTCGGATCGTCCAGTGCTTTCGCTAGTTCCCGGATTACCGTTAACTTGTAAGGATGGAGGACATCATATCGTACAACTTGGGGTAACACAGCAAGATAACGCAATGCTGCGATCCTCACGCGCTAATATTAATGCATGTAAGCTAACTACTTATGTAGAAAGAAAACGAGGGCATACCGCTGATGGCATATTCTCCACCGTGCAGTTTTTCAGCATGGAAGTCACGAGCGTAGAGGCGTGTTCCGCCACCATACTTTTCTCCGGAGAATCGCCTTCTGCAGCAGCTAAGAAGGTGTCAATAATGTTGTGGCGGATGTCATTGTCCGGTAGGTCAAGTCCTCGTAGCAAGAGAGGAATGAGCTATGTGATTGTTTAGTATATATCTTGACCAGTGAAATCTTACAGCTTACAGAGGTCATTTCATGCGCGTACGTTGCCTTAGGTATTGACCTGACTAGTGCTGTGAGTGCGACCAATGACGCGGTTTGATTTTGAGGTTCTGCAGTAGATAGGTTCTGAGTAATGAGGATAAAACTCTATGATGTCTCACATACTAGTTGAATTCTTTGCTCCGGATATAATGCGCGGTAGCACGTTATTTACAAATTTCTGTGCATACAAGACCTGTGGTATACATATTAGTCGCTGTATATGGAAGTGATAACCCAGAAGCTGATACCTTGATTACAGCATCATGCTGTTTCGTCAATATCGGATCCGGTGCAGCGATCTCGCCTACAGCCTTCGCAACATCCCAGCTTATTTGATTGTCACCGAAGGCTTCGAAAAGTTTGTCGGTGAAGTGAAGTGCTAAAGGATGGTTTCGCACTAGAAGAGCTTTCGAAAGCTATTCTCCATTGGGATTAGATAGATGGTTTGTATTTAACAACAAGAATTTACCCATATCCATACCTCCACAGCGTTTCTACGGTTCTGAAATGGTCTGTCTGGATTAGAGACCTCCGCTGGCCAATAATAATCCAATTTTCGCTGTAAAAATGATGAAAGATCTGAAGAAATATTGACAAGTGACTGTGGTTCGATAGTGTTTTTACACGAACCTTCCGGGCGCTTGTTAACCATAGTAGAAATCAGCTGTAGTATCGCTTGTCTTTGAAACACGTCATCGGCGACTGATAGTGACCAGTGAAGAAGCTCATCCAGGAATTCAGGAAGGTCCGGAACGGGTGGTTTTACCTAACCATGGAGTAAGGACGTGATATAACCACAAGCCTAATAAGTTACGCACCTCTTTTTTCAGCGGAATAACTGCCGCCGCAAATAATGTTACAAGGTTTCTTTGGTTCTTATCTGAAGTTTCCTAAAAAGAAACATCGAACAGCCATCACCTTAATAGCTAATATACACGTACTCGAAATGGAAGAAAGGTCACATCTGGAATTTTCTGGAGTCCTTCCGATATGTCTTTGACATTTCCACTTATAATGAAAGCGTCGAAGATGGCTCTTGCGAATGCTTCCTGTCTCCTGAAGTGATGTGAGGAACTAGTAAGCTGGAAAGAGACTGAGCTTACTGAAGTGATAATGTCTGAATGACGAGAGTAATGATCTCGCCTGCTACCTGTAGAAGCCTTGTGTTTGTTGCCACCATACTTTCCCGGTTAGGAACTAGTGCAGAATATATAAAGAGGTTAAAGATACGGGGAACCAACCGATCGACATATTTGACTACATCAGGATGTCCTTGATCGACCTTTGTAGATAGCGTCAACGAGATTGTTTTCAGTATGGAATGAGCATAAGCTGCGCTGGGCTCAGGATCCCATTCTTTCGCAATGCATATTAAGTCTAGTTTCGTAGTAAGTCTTATAACAAGAGTTTCGAATAGCTCTGGCTGAACACATAAAACTTTAAGTGCCGAGAGAATTCTCCAGCACTTCGCTCGTTCGGCGACGGCTTCGCGTGAAGGGGCAACGTCCGGTAGCGAGCTGAAGAGAAGTGGGAGGGTTTGGTCTTTAATATGATGCAAAGCAACAGCAGCAATGCTGCCTAGAAGATCCACTTCTTCTTCACTGGATTCAAAGTGAGTTTAGTTTCAATTCGGAGACAAAAATGACAAACCTATGTCCATCAGTATCATTATTCGTATCAAGAACTTCATTAACGTTATGCACAATAAATCCTAGCTCTTCGTCTGAGAGCAGAGACTTCGTCGTTATCATTCCTTTTAATCCTGCAATAGCTGCTTGTCTTGACGAGATGTTCTTTAAACCTACAATGAAAGCTCCGAGAACCTCATCTTTATAGGAAAACAACGCCGGTATCGCATCATCGATGAGCATAGAATTGCGTGCAGCCATAACAAACTCAGAAAGGAGTAGTAGAACCGCTGGCCGGTTTGGAAGTTCATCTGGGTTAAGGAACAGCCTTACCAGATGAGGAACAGCCTGAGATACAGTATAGCGAGACACGGACGCTATAATATTATGTGTCAATTCTAGTTCATTTCATCAAGGAGTTACATACGCGTAGTAGTAATAAAAGAGCAGAGAATCTTCGTTGCTGGTTTTGCTTGGCTCTTTTCTGGCTCGCGTAAAATTTGTATACACTCCTCGCATGCGTCTCTGGCGAGCCCTTGTATATCTTTAGAAGACTCTAAAGCCAATTCTTCACCTTGATATACTGTTTTCACGAGTATTTGGATTGCCCTTAACGCTTCTTCTTCAATGGTAGAGTCTGTTGGTTGAAATACCTACTAGCCTGTGAGAACAGGGCATATAATTTTTTGCATTGTGGTACCTCAAGTTTAAATGCACTCCATAATTTTCTTGCAGACCCCCGCGCGAGCGCTGGTCCGTATACTGGTAAGCATACTGCTAGAACTTGAAAAGTATCCCTCTGAGCTCGTAAGTCCCATGAAGGTATACCATATAAGTGAAAGTACCTTGGTAGCCTTCGACCCAGCAATAAGCTTCTCCAAGAAAACCGGGATGGCTAAAGGGCCAAAAGCTGGAGTGGCACTCATGCAATCTCTGTAAAATGAAACGTGAATACTGCATACACGCCCTTGCAGATACATATTTACCGAAGAGCTAATCGTAGATCATCTGTCGTTATCCCGTATGGGTCATTCGGTGGGGGGCGAAATGTGATAGGAAAGTAGCAGAATGTGATGTTGAATAAAGACTATAGTTGACTGGTAAAGACGAAAAAATGTCAGAATATGATGTAACAACACACCTCGACATGCCTAGAGATGTCAAACTCTATGAGGATTACACGTGCTATTGCAAATGCTACCATAAGATTCCTAGGGTCCTTCTCGCCTTCGGCGAGATTGATGTAGCCAGAGATGAAGTCCTCTCCCATGGCCTTCAAAACTTGGAACAGTCAAAAGGGTACAGCCAGAGTTATGTTCAACAAACCTTCCCTGTGTTTTTCCATGACAGCATCTATGATGGTATACACCATGAAACGAACCGATTGGACAAAAGATTTCATCTTAATATGCTGAAACACGCTGAAATACATTGTAAGCACCAGGTCAAGGTTACAAAACAGAAACATACTCTTTAATAGTGGCAGCTGCATCTATCGAAGTGTAGCAGGGAAGGATGACGAGTTTAATGAGTCCTTTCAAAGCGGGAATCACAGTCTCCGAGTCGTCCAATTTCTTGCCATAGAAAGTTGTGAGGACGCGAACTTTAAAGTAATGATCAGTATGAATATACCGTTTGCGCACGCTGAAAAAATACTACACCAGTTTGCCGATTGAGTTTCTCGGGCGGGCAGCGAGAAATTACAGAAGACAAGAGCTCAACACCTGTGCATCACTGGATATTAACAAATCACCGATTGGGACAGGTTTTTGAACACCTTTTTTCCTGAGTTGGTCATCTTCAGAAGTCAGGTATTCTCCCAAAGCTTTGACAACATTCAATAATGAAGTCCGATCTGCGGATATTTCTTCGAGACAATGAATGAATGAGTGTTATATATCATCATGAACACGACAAATCTGTTACCAGATACCAGCTCATCCAGCACTTCATCATCCTCAGAAGCCATCCATGTACGAGTAATTCTCTCGGTAGACTCCATTCTGTAGGTGGTAATAATATGATACGAGCGAGAAACAAAGCTTTAAAAGGATAAGCAAGCTGAAATACAACTTGCGATTTAGAATTGAATCAGCATCATAATCGTCGATGAAGCGAAGTCCGAAGATCACGTGTGAAGAAACACCTAACGGTGTTGGTAAATAGACATCAACCGAGTCCGCTTTGAGGCGGGAGGCGCATTGGTGTAACAGTGTTAACATTGGCCATTTCTGCTTTGTTTCCGCTTTGTTCCTCTTCCTGTAAGTCGCGTTCAAGGCGCAGTTACGCCCGCCGCATATGATATCACGGTCAATAAACACTTCGCGGTGTCTGCGTAATCCTACTCGTTTTGTTCTTCTCACATTCGCTCGCTCGCTCTCGTATTCATCCATTCATCTAGCCAAGGCAGGCAAAACCCCAAGGCCTACAGCCGAACCAAATGATAAATGGAATTATAACTCGGTCTCATTTACAGATAAGCCAGCAGACGAACATTTGAAATACCCTCTGGTTACCGCAAATGATTTAGAACAGGAAACCAAACCGCCTCGCGGTGTGAAGATGCTCGCGCGCGATTTTATAGAGGATTCACTTTATAATCCAAATTATGGCTATTTTCCAAAGCAGGCTACTATTTTTGATACTCAAGACATAAGTTTTGATTTTTCAAGTCTCCACGACTCGGCAGAGTTTCAAGAAGAAGTTGGTCGGAGGTATGCTGCATATGGAGCAGATAAACACGAGGGACCTGGCAGACAGTTATGGCATACACCAACAGAACTTTTCAAGGCATGTGGTTTATTGCTACTATGTCCTACGTCCGCTGATGTTTATAGTAGCCATGGTACGGCCGAGCCCTCGCCAAGTGCTTGGTCTCAGAATACCTACTAAAGTATTTCCCATATGAAGATTTCATAATATATGAAATTGGTGCAGGCAACGGGACATTAGCCATGGATATCCTGAACTTCATTAAAGAGGAATATCCCGATGTATATGATCGCACACGGTACAACATTGTGGAAATCAGTGAAAGCCTCGTAAAGTTGCAACGAGCTAAACTATGTAACGTGCACTCATGCGTCAACGTCATGCATAAAAGTATATTTCACTGGAAGAAACGCGTACCCGCTCCTTGCTTTTTCGTGGCAATGGAAGTAATTGTGAGTATTTAAGCTAGATATTTGACCCTTTTTTTTGATACGGTGCACAGGATAATTTTGCTCATGATGTAGTTCGATACGACTTTCGCACTATGAAACCATATCAGAGCCTCGTCGTAATTGACAAGCAAGGCGACTTTGATATGATATACGTGCCGGTTACTGATCCATTGGTTTATTCTTTTTTGGAGACTCGTCAACAACTAGGGCACCCTCCAGCGATAAACAGACTTCTTCGTTCATCCAAATCATTCAGAAACCTATACACAGGCCTTCCATTTGCACCTAATCTATCAAAAGAAGAATATATTCCCACACGACTACTGAGTCTTGTTCAAACTCTTCGTAACCATTTTCCACGACACCGTTTGCTTTTATCCGATTTCTCTTCTGCCGGACACTATACCTGGGGTCAATGCTCCTGTTGTGCAGACTCGCTTCCGGAATGTTACTGTCCCATGTAGCACGTTACTTGTGCGCCAGGGATACTTTGATATATTTTTCCCTACAGATTTCAATCTTTTGCGGGATATGTACGAGTATGTATTATCGAAACCAGCTATCGTGGAGCATGGGTCTCCTGATAACATGTTCGGTGCAAGATCCACGCCGCTGATGTCCAGTTCAACGTCTTTGTCGCTGGGCGAGGGATATTTTTCCTCTTACCGTCCCAACAATCGACGGCTACCTATAGATGGTGTAACGTCTGCCAGCGGATTACCTGTAGGAGAGCGGAAGTCGAGTGTATTCACACACTCCGAGTTTTTGGAGACGTACGCCGAGTTAAGTAAAACTCGTCTGCGGAATGGAGAGAATCCATTACTCGACTTCTACAAGAATGTGGAGTTCTTATTCTGAACGTTACATATGCCCATTTATCTTAGGTGTGCAAACCGCGGCACATACGGTTCATCTTGAGATATCGTGACTATGCATGTTGTAGTGCATTTGGGAAAGTTTCTGGATTGATGGACGTCATAACATCTTCATTCGCTCCTGGATCATGTGCGCAAATGTACAAGTAATAATGAAATGCCTCGCCGAGGGTTCTAATTTCCAGGGTGGTTCCTGGTCTTTCTAGGTAGCGTCGCCTGAAGTGAGGTTGTCCAAATGTTAGGTAAATGAATATACCTGAGTCTTTGCGAAGTACTCTGAAGTCATATAAACAAAAAGCTTAGTGCTATATTTTTCACTGCTTGCCTTAATGCTTCGTCCACTTCTTTCGTGCAGTCATCGATTACTTGTTGAGGTGGATCCTATTTGAATGAGTGAGATAGATGCCACACAGTCTTACTACATCTAAACGCGCACCCAGACGTCTCCTTTAGCTGTCATCATTGCATCCATTGTGCCTGTGCATTATTGTCAGGTTTAAAGCATTACAGTTCGTGCAGGTAAAAAGTCACCCTTGTCTATTGCGATGTCGAAGGAATTGTCGTCGAACTGCAAGCTCCTCACATCCATTTCGTGCCCTTTCGTGAGATAAGTACTTGTTTAGCTTTTGCGCAAATGAATTCAGTCAGAGAGCGTACATTCCATCTCAGGCCGGCCGACGTTATGCCGCTCACGCATTTTTTGGATCAGAATGTTGGAATACTACATTCAATATTTTAAAACAGTTGTATAAGAGCGTTTTGGTACGCACATCTGTGTTCACTATGTTTTTATATCCGTCGTCCCACATCTTTCGCGCCGCGTAAGTAATATTGAAACGTGAAGAAGTACGGCCCGCTACGGACATCTTCCGACAATTTCGAATTGCCGCATCCTAGCATAATAATTCGAGACGATTTGTTAGGTATCAATTCATGGATGATATTTGCAATGTCAGAATACGTTTTGAACCAGTCGAAATCGGCATCGATGGTGTCTCTTTTTGATATTAGCCAATTTTACCAAGAAGAGGGAGTCTGATTATACTTACTCAGCATATCTAATATTCCTATGATAGTCATGTTAGGGAGTATTGGCGATATGAAATTGAAACGGACCAGTATTCCTTCGTGCCATATTCTTCATTCTTTGCTGGTAGAGCCATTGTATGTAATAAAGTTGTAGAATAAGTTACCAGATCAGAGATTCTAGATCTTTGCCGCTAATTATTTCAATGAAGTTATGTAATCTGAGGGACGGGAATTCTAAAGTTGGATGATGTGTCTGACGAATACATGCGACGTGGTACAGCATGGGCTACTATGCAGGGAATATAATAGAAAGATAGAGTGCGAGGGCAGTATGTAAACAATAAAAAGAGCGAACTGAGCTCCAGGGTAAAAGAAAGAAAGAATATGTTCCAACAAAAAGTCCAGGTGGAAAAATCACCGCGCCATTATAGCCTGTGTTTTTACCGCTGCGTCCGCCAGGGCGAGCTCGAAAGCATGTAAGTGTTCCTGAACAACTTTCCTTCCATCTATCCTCTTCGACACAGTCAGTTTAGACGGGGTAACAGGTGTGGTAGCACCATCTCCCGCCTCCAAATCAACAACTCCTGCCTCCCATCGTTCAATCTTAATCCTGCTCCGTTCCGCACTATCCCATTCTGTCCTCCACCCTCCTAGTTTATTCTTAAGCGCACGTATCTTGCGGCCCGCGTCGGCTGTGGCTGCCCCGTTTACTTGGGCCTGTTCCGATATCGTTGTGAGCGAGGAAACGACAGAAGTGGTGAACGATCTCATATGAGCAAGTTGAATGATAGCTTGTGCAGGTGTTGCGGGTCCATCAATCGGTGGAGGAGCAGGGAAGGATTCTTTGCGTGGTGAGGCAACGAAATCTGTGTCCTCATCGCCATCGTCATTGTCTGCGTCTCCGAGGTGAGATATATCAGGATCTAATTCCCAGTCATGGATGGTTTGATGTGTATTGGGGGATTGTAGTTCTTCTTCTATAGGCTTTAACCGGGGTGTATTATCTGAACGCGAGGGATTAGGTTTGGTAGAGGAGGAAGGCTTTGATGGTATATATTCCTCTTGCACAGTGTCAAGTTCGTCGATACTGCTGAGTACGTCCGTTCCTCCCATCTCTCCCGCAATCTTTCTAAATTCGCGTTCGTACTCGAGCAATTCGCGTACTTGACCTTCTCGATCACGTACGGCTTCGTTTATGCGCGAAAGGAAATCGACAGCAACTCGTTCTACATTGGGTTGATGAGCAGCGGATGTGGATGAGCCTGTTGACTCGATATCTATACTTCGGAGATGGGCGAGGAACTTGTCGGTAGATTGGAGATCCTGGGCAAGGACTTCCATGGGATCTTGTTCTGGCTTCTTTGGCTGCGTATTCTTCCGCGAAGGCGTGGGGCTGCGGAAGGCAGGATCAAACTCGGGCGGGAGAGAGAGTTCTATTTCTGAAGGAGTGGACTGAAAGGAATCGTCAAAGGAAGATGCAGAGTTGAGCTCCTGGGCAAAGGAAGGCACATGATCATCGTCTGGAGCCGTGAATTGAGTGGCAGGGTCGTGGTGGTCAGCGAGATCAGAGTCGATTCCTTCTGCGCCTTCATCGTATTCAATGCCGAATTCCTCTGCGAGGAGCTTAGAACCAGCGGATGGCTCTGGCATGAGGGCGGCGGCTAATTCATGGGCGAGAGAGTGGGCTTGGCGTGATGGGAAGTGATGCTGGTCATCGAGAATGGGCTGCACGAGAGTAGAGGGTGTCCTGAGGGCAGCAGAGGAGCGACGGTTTTGGATGGAGGGGGAGAGGAAGTGGGAGGACGAGGGGAGGGAGGACAAGTCGTCGTGTTTGGGGTAGGATGGCATGTGGCTGGGAGAGAGGGGACGAAGTGAGGTGGACATAGAAGAGGAGAGGAAAGAGAACTTACATTATTATTAATTATTTCTTGACTGTGGTGTGGCTCAATCGGCTGTATTTGTCTCCTTCACGACGCGTACAGTCTTGTTTGTTTTTAATTCCCCAGACAAATAGACCGACCCCCGGCCTCCCGCCCCTTTGTTTACCGCACATGACACAGCCAAACAGTTCTGGCTCCCCACCAAAGTCGCGACGGCCCAACTAACCCCAGCACTCGTTAGGACAGGTCAACTCTTTTGTTTCGTTTCGTCCCCGCCGCTCTTTCCAGTCCTCTTCTTTGTCACCAGTGTCACAATATCGCCGGCCGAGACACTCCCCCATTCATTCAAGTGCTAAATATGTCTCTATCTCACCTCCCTAACGACCCTCTCGCTGATCGTCACGACGAATATAAACCGGCGTTCGACCAACTCATCGACAACTATTCCACCCCCTACGCCCCTAGCTCACGCCACCAGACTTTCAACCTCAACAACGAATTCCCTTCTGCACACCGCCGCAATCCCTCATCTCCTCTCTCCCCTACCAAGGGCCACTACTCTGCAAAGCAGTCAGAGGATACACACGACACCTGTGATCCTGTGTTCAACTCATATCCCCCTCCCCTCATTGCGAAGGAAGTCGACAATCGTACATGGTGGCAGAAGGTGCGTTTCTTTGATTTTGCTGCTCCCACTCGTCCTCATTTCGTTTTCAGATACTCCCAGAATCTCTCGCTTGCAGATTATATGTCCTCACCGTTCTTATAGAGACCATTATTGACTTGGCTATAGAGGGGGAGCTACTACTGCGCGTACAGGAAAAGTTTAAGGCTGATGAAGCTGCAGCCACAACCGACGATGCTAGTCGAATTGCGTCCCAACAGCGCATGCCTGTCTATTTAAGCATTTTCGCACTTGCCCAGTACGTTTCAGCATTATCCTGTCACCCTTCATTTCTTAGATCCTTTCTCCTCTTCAGCGTGTTTCAGTTTGTCATGGCAATAGATGCCGTGTACGCACGAAACACTCTCCAATTTCTCGCCCTCACGTGTGTTTCTGTTATTCCTATATCTGTTACATTTCCGGATCTCAATTTCTCTGCAGTATATTCAATGGCCTTTTCCTTGCATACGCAATCATTCAGATTAAAGAAGTCCGCGATGCCATGTCCGACGCCTCAGTCTCAGGTATATCCAACATCCCTATCGACGTTCTCACCACCATCATCCCCATCGTCATCTCTGTTGCAGAAATAGCATACATCGCACTTGGCTGGAAAATTTACCATGAATTTGGCTGGAAAGTTTACAAATTTCTTGGCGCAGATCGCAGAATAAAGAAGATGTATGCTGACTACCAGATCTACATCTGCCTGATCAAGTTTGATGTCTTTTTTTGGGCGGGCTTTTCAGTGCAATTCATTTGGCTGGTGCTGAACGGCAACGATTGGGAGTACTATGTAACATGTGCTGCGCTGCCGCTGTCGATTGTCTTGCTTGTGGAAGGTCATCTAGCTGCACGGCATGAACACAAATGGATGATGGCTACTTTTATGTCGGGTTGCGTAGGTGCAATGATTTACTTTATCTATAAGGTACGTGTATTCGTATATCTTGTTGTGACACTAGCTTAATCAACGCGTAGCTTATCAAAGTGATACTATACTTGAACTCAAACGAGTTTAAGTTTGTGTGGAAATCTCTTACTGTATTCTGTAAGGCCTTGTAATATGCCCTTTATTTCTCGCTTCTTACAAGTTTCATTGCAGCTGTTATTGCCATTGTTTTACTATTTGCCACTTTCGTATACTCTATAATAGTGCTAAGGAACTTCGGAAAAGGTTTAAAGAACACACGTAAGCACTACCTGTCGTTGATTGCTCGCAAAATCTTACTCGATTCAATCCAGTTGCCAAACAATCCGGCGCGAAAACTCACAGGAAAGCGGCGAGTACCACCCTAAATCGCATGAGCATCATATAATCGGTTTTCCTCGTCACGACCCATGATTCCTTACGGAGACGCATTTCCCGTTGTACTATGATATACGAAGTATGGACATTTAATATGGCAATACTACATACGCATGCATTTATTCATCACAGTTCGTTTTCTCCTCTTCATGCACCCTACACACAGCGCATCATCTGTTCATGGTCAAATATTTTTACTTACCTTATCTTTATTTGTAACTTCACTCGTTCGCGCACTCTATACTTTTTATTTTTAGATTCGTTTTTGCACTGTAGACCCAGTTCACCTTGATTATACTTACCTATTCCTCTTTCGAATTTGTTTGATTACTATTCTTTTTTGTTGATGATTCGGTGTTTACTATTGTTTTCCTGCGGGAACATAAATCATTAAATGGTTAGGAAAGATCATTGGGAGTGGACGCTGGTATTTTAGCATTACACAAGCCTTACACCCGTGCTTTGCTACGGGGGCCCTATGGGCCGGGGGCCTGTCAGCCCCCCCCTCCACTCCACACGGGCGACGGCTTGCTGGGGGGCTGCGCCCCCCAGACCCCCCGCTTCTTCATCCCAGTTTATTCTACTTCAAATTATACATTATAAATATATTTAGGTTTGTAATAATACTTCTGGATACACTATATTTGAAGTAACTGCTCTATCACTATTTTCATTCCAAATTACTTTGATATTTCTTACTGATGTTACCCTAGAAACTGCAACATAAAATTGCCCATGAGTAAAAACTGAAGTTCTAAAATCCAGTCCAACATATTTGACAGATTGTCCCTGAGATTTGTTGATTGTCATTGCAAAGCATAATCGAAGTGGAAACTGATGTCGTGTAAACTTGAATGGCACCTGTGATTCAGTTGGAGACAACTTCATACATGGAACAAACACAGTTGTCCCCTTTTTATCCCCAGTCAATAACCTTATTTCTATTACTCTTGATGTCATGTGTGTGATAATTCCTCTACTTCCATTGCAAACTCCTTGAGAAGGATTAAGATTCAAGTGTCATTACAGGACATCCCAATTTCAGCTCTAAATGTGCCAGTGGTAGTCCAGAGCAATTGATTGCATTTAAATATTCAACTGGATAAAGAAGTTCACCTCCATGAGCTTCTGGATTATTATCATCAATTTTATCAGCACAGTAAAAGGTCTGAGTTTCCCCAGGAAATTGCTCCAGTAATTTTTTGTTAAGGGCATCAACATCTTCATTACGACTTGAGAGAATAGTGCGATCTGAGAAGTATTCATCTGGCTTTGGCTCTTGACTATCAATATTTGGATAGATAAAATTGATCAATGAATTCACTGTATTATCTGGACATTTGAAGCTGTTTGGAAGAGTAATCTCATCAACTTGACCATTTCGACCATGACCAACATCCAGCTGCCATTGAGCAAAGATTTGCTCCTCTTCATTGGCAACATCAAGTCGCATATTTTGGTGTAAATGAAGAACTTCAATGTGGTCCCATAGTCGTGACCATCTAAGACATGCACCAACAATTTGAGGTCTGGAACCTTTATCAATAACTGGAAGAATTTGCTGAAGTCTCCTCCAAAAACTACAGTCAATCCTCCAAAAGGGTTGTTATTCTTTCTCAAATCTTTGAAAGTTTGATCAACTGCCTCATGAATATGGCGGTGCATCATGGGAGCTTCATCCCAAATTACTATATCAGCTTCAATAATAAGTTCTGCAAGCTCTGACTGTTGTGGAATTCTGCATGTAGAAGTCTCATCAATTTCCAGAGGTATCTTGAATACTGAATATGCTGTTCGTCCTCCCACAATAAGCAATGCTGCAATTCCTGATGATGCCACTACAATTACTATTTTATCCCTTCCTCGGAGGAAATAGCATAGTGTGTTATACACATAGGTCTTTCCAGTACCTCCTGGTCCATGTAGAAAAAATATTTCTCCAGTTTGGTTGAGAACTGCCTCTACAATTCTGTCAAAGGCTGCATGTTGATCCATGTTCAGAGTTGGTATTCTTTGTTCTGCTAAATGTGTCTGTTCAGCATGATTGTACCGATAATCACCAATAAGACGATTTTCTTCCATGTGCTCCCAATTATCCTGTGGAAGTGGCATTTCTTCCCAGTCAGAAAGTGATTTTCCTGAGCGTCTTAATATTTTTTCAATCTTATAGAGTCCATAGTCATGAATATTCTCATCAGTGAGATCTCTGTTTGGATAGCGATTTTGAATACTGTGTCTGAGGTCATCACAGATATTGTCACAGAACTCAGTCCATAGTTCAGATGGCTTAGATGGACTACAGTCACGTAGAATAGCAACAAATAAATCTCGCAGTTGACTGCCAGTTTTTATATGAGCTGCATCACGTAGACACTCTCGCCACTCATTATCATCTTCCAGAAGACCTCTTGCTAAACATGCAGCTCGAAAATTTGGACAAAGAACACCATCTACAGTTCTTAAATCTTCAAAAGAAGTAGCTCCTTTCACTGTAGTCAACAGTGTATGCAAATAAAATCTCTCTCCAGCAGTAGGGTGAATATAGTATATGCACCCAATAGCAAAACCTTTCTGGCATGGTGTCCATTTACGTTGAGTTGCATTCCACACAAACTTGTTTGGCATATCCTGATATAATAAAGTGCATGCCTCAGAATGGTCTACATTGGCTTGAAAGTATGCTGTGAGTGTAGTATCTCGTTCTGAAGCTTGTTGAACAACTTCCTGTAAATCTGCAGCTGTTTGATCAAAGGTAACAGTCTGTTGATTAGGAAGGTGTATTGCAAGTCGAATGACATTAGGAACTTCATCATGTAGTCGAAAAAAGTATAAACGCCAGACAGCCTCAGGAGCTGATACATAGCGAGCATCCAAGTATAATTTGGGCTCATCCTGAGCTGTACCAAATTTCATGGTGGTGCGATCATGTCCCTTGTAAATGTACTTGTAGATATATTTGATTGCTTTAATAGAAGAAATGCATTCAATATTGATATGACAATAATAAAACCATAGTAGAAATAAGTTGTGAGGAACCACCCAACGGTTATCAACTTCTGTGCCATTTGGAAGCTTGTATTTTCTTCCTGGCCTTCTTCTAAGCTTTGCAAAAGAATCCTCATTAATAACAGTTTGTTCTCGTAATGGTTTTGGAAATCCTTTTGAACACCGTCCATCTTTCATGCATCTGGCATTTGGATTATTGGGACCACATGGTTCATGAATCATAAATTTCATAACCAAATCATGAAGTTCTGGATGTGTGTCTGGATCAGGAATTTCAGCATTGAGCATACTATCAACATCCTCAGCAGTTCGTAACTTTGCATCAGGAGCCAGAAAGACAATCATATGCATGTGTGGCAATCCACGCTTTTGAAATTCAATAGTATAGACATATGCAACTGCACGACCCAGAATTCCTTCTTTATATATGCGGCAGATGAGATCAGCTTGCATTTGACGGAATATACGGACTACAATATCAGGATGGTCATTGGGTGTTAGTCCTGAGCCTGCTGCTTCCAAAGCATCTTTAACATCTGGATGACTTGGATTCATAGTAACAGTGATAAAGAGATCAGCTCCATGATAATAACGATTGATAGCCAATGCATCTTGACAGTTCTGTATCATATACCTTGCACCACCTGTAAAGGAAGAGGGAAGAATAATTCTCTGGCCAATGTCACCACCCTGAACATTTTCATTAGCTGTAACAGCATTGACTAAGGTCTGGTATGATTCTGCACGGATTGTCCTTTGATTAAATGTGATCCAATTTAAGCGACATTGCTCACAGCATGCCCATACATCAACAATAAATTCATGAAATAATTTTCTTGAGAAGAATAAATGAAGTTGTTCCCCTACTCTTGGGTGTAAATAATAGCGAAAATATTCAGCTTGAGAAACATGTTTCCGTTTTTCAGGACGAATATTATTTTCCTGCTCAGGGTTTAGAGCATCCATAAACTCTACATCATCCACCTCCTGATTGTTTGCGTATTTAATTTCTGGATGCCAAAGCAGTTGTCCAGTTGTCAGCAATAGTGGGTAATGCAGTGTCCAGTAAAGTGGATTAACTTCACTAATTTGCATTAGTGTTCCTCCACGTAGATGCAAAATAATGCTTCTTGAGTTTTCCAGTTGATCACCATCTCCAGGTAGTATAGCAGCAATCTCATTAACAGTTGGATTATTATATCGACATTGATCAGTTTGAGGATTAGCTATAAGAGTAATCAAACAGTTTTCATTAGGTCCCATATGTTGAGTACGATCTCTGGCTTGCTGGTATAATTGAATGCCAGGATGATCACGCATTAACATGCGCTGTAATGCTAGCATAACATGATGAAGACATTCTCCATTTGCAGAATGAGCATCTATTCGCCTTTGTGCAGTTTCCTGTTCAGTTTCTGATCCATCATGGATATATAGCTGGGCATATCTTCTATTCTGACCCTGTTCAGGGTAGAGAGATCCAGAAAAATGATAAACTCTTCCCTGAATTCTGAAGGTATATGGACCACCACGACCCATTACACTTCGATCAATATCACCTGCTGCCATTGATGTCATAGCTAAAGCACTATTATATTGTCTGATCAGTTTATGGAAGTTTCTTGAGTTGGTATTATTTCCATGCAAATAATTCTGTAGTTCAGGAGGGGCAGGCTCCCATCGTGGCAATTTAATTTTTCCTGAAAAGCAGCACATGCCAAACTTAGGGTGTAATTTTGATGATTTAGCTAATTGTTCCTTTTCCCAATGTAAAGCTCCACAATCAGGACAAATTATCTCCATTTTTCCAATGGTAAACTTTGGCCAATTAGGATTATAAGGCCTTCTGGCTAATGGTATCCGAATTTGCCTGGGAGGTATGGGAAGATCATACATAGGCAATAGAACTGGATCAGCAAGAATGGGGACTGCCCATCGAATATTCTATAAAGCAATAAATGTTAGAATTTTAAAATGTAAAGTATTAATGATATATGCACCTGAACAATATCAGGTTGTGCAGCAGGTATAGGAGCTGCTGGATCAACACCTGGAGGATTCCAATGATGAAATTGTAATGGAGCCTGAAATATATATTAAATCTATTATTGATGAATATATGTATTAATTAAACTTACGGGATTATCATTCACATTTGGATTTATAACAGGATTAACCCATTGTATGACACCTTCTCCTCTTCCTCTTCCTCTTCCTCTTCCTCTTCCTCTTCCTCTTCCTCTTCCTCTTCCTCTTCCTCTTCCTCTTCCTCTTCCTCTTCCTCTTCCTCTTCCTCTTCCTCTTCCTCTTCCTCTTCCTCTTCCTCTTCCTCTTCCTCTTCCTCTTCCTCTTCCTCTCCCTCTTCCCCTACCTCTGAGGGTAGGTTCAGGATTATTGTTGTTCTGACCTCTTCCTCTTCCTCTTCCTCTTCCTCGCCCTTGACCTTGACCTCTTTCTTGGCCTCTACCAATGGGTCCAACAGGATCAGGAGGAATGTTATTTTGGCCTCTGCCTCTGCCTCTACCCCTACCTCTCCCTCTGCCAATAGGCTCAGGAATAAGGAGAAGTCTGGCATGCATTGCAGCAATATCTGCAGGAAGATTCCTGTATTGAGGAATGGCAGGTGAAACAGGAGGCTCAGGTATGCGCCTATTTTCAGGACTGTCCAATGTATGTGCATCATGCTCAGCTTGACGCACATGAGCATGTGCACGTTCAGGTGTTGCTGGAGGTGTGGACCTTTTACATATGTTAGTAAGTTCAAATACACATACACAGTTTTACATACATAATTAATGTAGTGCTATGTAAACAGAAAAGAGTTCACTCTGATCCAGCTGGGCTATCCCAATATTATCGAGAAATAGTGAAATCAGTGTGAACAGCAGTAGTTGATAGTGGAGCTACTTCCAATAGGAAGGGGTAGTAACACACACTACACCAATCTCCCTACACACTGTGCACAGAGAGCGGTCCCAACTCTACTAAGTAGAGCTGTGTAGCAACTGGCAAACACCCGTAAAGGGAGGCCAGGGAAGTAGGACTTCACTGTACTTCACCTTGGTCTACTAATTCTCTTAATACTGTAATGCCTAAGACAGCTGCAGCAGATATACACTTTCTTTATACACAAACTGAATTTATTTTTACTGTCGGAAAAGTCCAGACAACAAAAACAAATAATTCAAGAGAACCAAAAGGTTCAATCTCAATTTAGAGAAGATCCTGTAAAAGGGAGCTATGTAAAAACTTTGGAATTACCAAAGTTTCCAGACAAAACAGGGTGAATGATAATAAGAACAGTTCCAGCTGTTTAAAAAATAGAAATATAAGGATTTTTAACGAATTTATTGCACCAAATGACTTACTGTATGATGAGGGTGGGGTGTGTCGAAGTGGGAGTGAAGGAAGAGAAAGAACTGAGCTGAAATACTGCCTGCATGTTTCAATGCGGCTAAAGCATGGCTTGTGAACGCTTATCACCGATTAACTCCGAGCGCTTTTTATGTTGACTAATCAAAGCCGCGCATTCAATTGCAGGCCATTGGGATGATTACATAATCTACTTTCATCTACTTTATTATATACTTATTTAGTTTAGTGTATTTCCCTTAAACAAATCTCCCACGCGTTTTCTAATTATATATTGAAGTCTCGGCTACCCATCCGTTAGCGCTCGTCCAAATCGGGATTTGCGACCGCCACCGTCTGGGAGAAAACGAGCAACTTTAGAAGGGGTATGCATTCGGTGTTCTCGGGCTTCGCAGATGCCTGTCCGCACGTGTTTTTGTGTATTAGTAATGTAATTAGTCAGCATCACGATGCAATAATCTCAATCCGCGCTGCATTCGCGTTTGTGTTTGCTTGCATCTTCACTCCACTCCATCATCTCTCCTCAATATCCTGCCTTGTTCTACTTTTTACTTGCTTGTATCATGCCACAGCTACCTAAATTCGGTGTTTATTTCTCTGAAGGGGTGCACTTTCATTCAGATTACAGTGAACCTGAGGCAATGACTTCCCCTGGCCTACCACCTTCATCTCCACTGCCTATTAACCCTGTTCTGCGAGATGAACATCTTTTGGCATTAAATCCAAGCTCAGATCTGCTAGAAGAGGACCCTAATGATAAAGATTTTGAGGTTAAGAAAGAGAGATTACCAGCAACAACTTTAGATCAAAAGATTCTTGGAACTATTGCCCATATGCAAAATATGTATTCTAGATTGTCACTGGCTGAATTTCTCATTGGCCTTTTCAAATCTGAAGATCATTCTCTAAAGGCAACAGCTGGAATGTTTTATGCTGAGGATTCACATATCAAGATGATGGAAAGCTTGTGGAATCATTATGGGGGACAGAAAGATAATGCAATGGTGGATTGGATTATGGAGAAAGCAACTGCAGCGCTAACGGATTATATTAATGATGTACCAGAACGATGCAAAAGCATACAAAGTAACTTGTTGGTATCCAAGTTACAGAATGAGATGGTTTAAATGTTTAAACAAGAAAAGGGGTGGAGCTCGGAACGTGAAGCTAGCGTAAACATCTGTGCTGTCAGGTGGTGACCATTTATTATCGCACTACTCAAATTTGAATACTTCCTTAAAATGTGAAAAGTTGTGATCATGAGGAAACAATTTCAATTTTGATGAAGATGAATTAAATTCACCTGTAAGAACCAAGCAATTCTGCTTTCTTCGCCAATATCATTTTTCGACCTGTTCTAATAGGTTGATAGAAAGTACCCCCACTCATAAGGCTTAGTAAATCGCATTTTAAGTTGCTCCTACAACGCGGTTAAATGATCATGTATGTTTATCTGGCGAAGATACTCACTCCGTTGCAATTGCGGTGAAAATATCAATTACTCGCACCCCTTCTGGATTGCGGATGTTCACTTTCAGCGACAATGCTGACTTGGGGATATAAGTTACGGCGGGAATATGTGGGGCGATCTCGATGCTGACGTCTGTAACAACAGGTATAGAAACATAATCCCGGGCAACACTAAGATCAGACAAGGAATAAAAACGCGGAGAAGCCTCTGTTAGCGTTTCCATTTGAAAGCCGGCAGAATAAAGGTCTTCTCCCAAGCGATAAGAGACTTTTCTGAGCACGGGGTGCAGCTGAAAAAGCAGCCACAAAGGTTAACGATGATGCCACCACGTCAAGGGTAGTTCTAACCTTGACTTCAGCACTGGGATGGGGCTCGGCAATGTACGTATCCTTCCATACAAGGTCTTCTGGTTCTCATGCCGTCAGTAGAGCGGCTAAGGGGTTTTTGCGATAACCAAAATACCTCGTCCAGTAAAATGCGGGCAGATTGGCCTAAACAGCTGCCTAAGCAAGATGTGATCTCGTAAAAGAACCTCATTCCAGAGTCGGCAGACGCCAGATACATGCAAGAGGGAGGTGTAAGGCAGCTCCAAGAAAATTTTGACGAGGAGTTCGACGGGGAAGTCATTCATGATGTGCTTGGTGTGAGCAATGAATGAGGGGGGTTGAAAGGTAAATGACCACTTCAACTGCCATAGGGTGGCTTCTTAAGGGGGCGACTGGAGCACCTACGGCACGCGGTGTTTACACCCATCTCCTCGTGCAAATGACCATCTCCATATTCTCCGGATCTGGGATGATGTGCCAGCAAGAGCCGCAGGGCAAAACATTCACTTTTAGCAGCGTCTGAGCCAACCATTAAAAATAGACGAATCGCCCTCAGAGTCATCATGTCCATAGGTGTAAAAAGTGGCGAAGCTTTTACTTAGAAGCACAAAAGATTCTACAGGCAAGCAACTGGGGCAGAGGAAATAAAGAGAGAAAATAAAAATGTGAGGTGCGAATTTCTACATATCCGATTGACAGGGATGCAATTTCTCTATTCAATGGGGCACAAACGATAATCCGTGAGAAGAGATTAGGTGATACCTTCGGCGACTCGGCTTTATATTTATCTCCGAATCCACTCTCGTGGAATCCTAACAGAGACAAACAGCATGCTCAGTGATTCTGCAATTCTTGTGGGCGACCTGTAGGCTGTGGGCGACTTTGCTGTACACTGCGCTTCATCCTCACTACGTTATTACTGAATCCACTCTTTGTGCACGATGAATATATGGGTAAGTCGCTTTCATGCTCCCCTCTTGAATGTAGCAATGACCTGTTATCCAGACTGAACATCGAAATCCAGAAGGGCGTACCTATTGGTTCAACACAGGTACCAAGCAGAGTGTATGGGAGAAACCAGACGGTACGTATTCAATATTAGCTCTTTTCTTGACTTTTTGATTTACATCCATGCAGACCTGAAGACCCCATTCGAAGTGCGTGCTGTTAATTTTGTTACTGCAGAAGGCGCGGAACTGACGGATGATCCCCGTAGCGTGCTTTGAACCAAACCAAGTGGAAAGAGTACTTCTCTGGCGGGAGAAAGTACTACTATAACGTGGGTGACCTTGCTCCTCATAGAGGTGTCTGCTTACCCATCGTTCCTAGACTGAGACAAAAGAGTCCAAATGGGATATGCCAGATGAACTCCTTTTACTTCTTGAGAAAGTCGAACAGGATGGGACGGCGGCTGTCGCCCCTGCTGGGTACGCTAAAACCTTCTCTAACTGTATTATCAGCTCAAACACCTATTCACAGCGCAAATTGTGCAATCACTGCGCCAGGATTCACACCTGTTGGAGGAGCTACACAAGGTGCACTAACAACCATGGGAGGCGCTAATTCATCCTCATCCACGCCCGCACAGTCAAATGGCACCAACCTTGCTGTTGGAGCCCACACCGGGCCCTTACCATTCGCCACAAGCAGTGTTTTGCCTGCTAGACCCAACCTACCGGACGACCCTGTTATTCCGCACAACGGCTTTGCAACTGTAGAAGAGGGTGAGAAAGCATTCATTCATTTACTAAAGAAGGCTGGGGTGGACGCGAATTGGACCTGGGATCAGACCATGCGTGCCATTATTACAGATCCACTTTACAAGGCACTGAACACCTTGGCTGAGAAGAAAGCTTGCTGGGAGAAGGTGCGAAAAACACTGTATTCCAATTTTTTGATGCTAACTCGGCTTTTAGTACACTAACTCACTCAAGGCAAAGGAACAAGAAGAAAAGGAACAACGATTAGCCAAGCTACGTCCCGCTATTCGGAACATGTTAAAAGGAAATCCGAACGTATTTCACTATACTACCTTCCGTACCGCAGACAAGTTGTTCTCGCAGCATCCCATCTGGCAACAAGCAAGAATTGAAGCTGAGCGCAAGCTTATTTTTGAAGAATATGTTGCCGAATTAAAGAATAGAGAAATGGTACGTGGTATGTTGATGTTTTGATTTATTCTTATTCAGCTCTTGTAAAGCAAGAAAGCAGAGCAGCACGCTCGCGAAGTGTTTCTAAAGTCGTAGCCCTGTTCAAACAACTGGATGTCGATGTTACAACACGTTGGCGACAAGCCCATGCAATGATATTAGATACAGAAGAATGGAAGGCGGATCCCGAACTAAGAAAACTACCAACCCTTGATATCCTTCTTGCTTTTGAAGATTATAGTCGCGTGCGTGAACGTGAGTACGAAGAACAGACTCGTCGGGCTCAAGTTGAAAAAACGCGTAGAGAACGCAAGGCTCGCGAAGCTTTCAAGGTTAGTCCAATGTTATCATATACGAGTTCGGGATAATAACGATCAGTTTAGACTATCCTTCAAGACCTTGTAGCTGCTGGCCATATCAAAGCTCGTACTAAGTGGAAGGAAGTTTATCCACTTTCCGCGATGACGATCGCTACCTTAATATGTTGGGAAATCCTGGCTCAAATCCGCTTGAATTATTCTGGGACGCCGTTGATACATTGGATCAAAAGCTAGATGCCAAAATTGCTGTTATTGACAAAGCTATCGAGCGACATAACGCTAAGCTTAGCACAGAGGTCGACAATGGCAAAGACAAGGATGACGACCAAAAGATGGCTGATGCTAATGAGAAGCCCGCAGGATTCAGTGTTACTTCAGAAACGACTGAAGCTGAGTTCATGGCCGTTATTGAGGCAGAAGTAGATGACGCGGTTCAAACTTTAAGTCCGGAAGACATGAAGCTGATTTACAAGACTGTAAGTGGTTGCTTATGTGCAGTATGTCGTGGTGTCTGATGCTTGCGCCAGTTACATGATGTTGCTTTGAAAAAGCAAGCTGATGAAAAGCGAAGAACAGAGCGTAAACGTCGACATCTACAGGACGACCTTAGATATGCCCTCAAGAAACTGCCTGAACCTTTTGATATATCCCTTCCTTATGAAGAGGTCGTTTCTCTTATCGAGCATCTTCCAGAATACAAGGCTGTTGACGAGGAAGGCAGGAGAGCTGCTTTCGACAAGTTTGTCAAGAGACAAAAAGTAGGTTCTGGTCTTTCTTGATTGTTGCAGGATTTCTCATATGTTATAGGAGCGCATGCGGGAGGCAGCCTCTGAAGATGGGGGATCTACCACTAGCCGGAAGCGCAAAGAACCTTCTCGTGACTACCGAGATGGCGACCGTGAGCGAGAACGCGAAAAGGAACGCGACAGAGACCGTGAACGTGACAAGGAACGTGAACGAGACAGGGACCGTGACCCTCTTCGAGATCGAGATCGTGATAGGGAACGTGAGAGGGACCGTGGCAAGGACTACGATCGTGGTGCTCGAGGATCAAGACACCATCACCGTTATGAAGACTACGATATGCATGGTCGCCGGCCCTCGAGGGATTATGGTCGTGACAAAGAACTGGACAGGGAGAAGGATCGTGAAGGCTACAGATCTTCGAAACACCATCGTGACGACGACCGCAGACGCGACCGAGAAGGGCGTGAGCGGGAGAGGAGGAGCTCTCGTGCAGGTGATTACGGGTACGCGCGGGACTGGGAGGATGCACCTCCAAAAAAGGAAGATAGAGAACGAAGCGCTTCGGTATATCATGACGAACCTCCCAGAGAGAAGCGAGATTACGATGAACGCAGCGTAGATGAGCGGGCAGAAAAGGTACGTGCCTTGGGTTTTACGTTTACTCCCTACCAAACTCTTGATATTTTACGTCTAGCGACCGCGCTACGACCAAGAAGAAAGTGCAGAACCTATGGAAGTTGATAAGCGAGCAGCGTCTGCTCGAGCTGAAACACCAGAGGAAGGCGAAATTTAGTCAGAGCAGCGATTTTTCATATTCCATTAAATTCCTCGATTAATAAATGTGTGTACATGCGAACAAAAAATAGCAAAAAAATTATGAGAGGGGTAAGAATATCTATCTCCCCAATTCGTAATCGGGTGTACGGCTGCTTGTGTTGGATAGTCTTTCTGTAGCCTTTTCTCCTCTTCTTCTTGAAAATATACTCCATCTCTCCCTTGGTATGTTCTACCACGGTGGCCTGAACCTTGACGCGGCTGGGTGGTATGATGGGGTTGCCGCGAAGAGTGTATTCACGCGAGCCGAGTTCATGGATTGCATCGAGGGTGAGGACGTCGCCAACCTTGACGTCGCGAAGGCGAGGGACGGTGAGGAGGTCGCGAGGAGTGAGAATGTATTTTGTTCCTACGAAATCGGCAACGATGTATTGGGAGGGCTGCGAGCGGATGAGCTCAAGGGCTGCGGCAGTTGTGGTGGGAGCGGGTGGGTGGGTGGCAGTGTGGAGTGCTCGCGAGGGGGCGACTGTGGATTGTGTTAGAGAAAACAAAATAAAATGAAAGTAATGAAATTAAGACGCACGACGCCTGAGCGAGGCCAGGAGGGCGGACATGGTGTGGACAGCGAAGAGAGGATAAGAGAATGAACGATATTTTCTGGGAGGCCTGCTCGGTTCAGACGAAGCGAGCAAGCCAATGGGGAGCGTTTCAGGAGACGGGAGTCTGGCAGGTGCGAAAAAAGGAAAATTAGAGCTCCGCCTTAATGTTCCGACTAAGGCCGACATTGAAGACGACAACCGAAAACTTCCCTTCAGTCCTTACTCCCGAGCCTCCTCATACCCATTTCACCATTCTTCATCCTCCTCCCCATGCACCGTATCGCCTTTAGAAACTCGGCGCGCGCCCGTGCCCTCCTTTCCTCCTCAAAGGTCCGTAATTTGCTCTCAATTTCAACCCATATTTCGTCCCGGTCTGACACGAACTTGCAGCGCACCTCTACCGTCGTTGCTCGCAACTATGCTACAGCGAAGCCTGGTCCGTACATTTGCGCTCTCTTCGTATTCGACCTGCTGACGACGCGATTCTCCTGTTTCTTCTCTCTCTTCACCACCTCTCTCCTTGCAACTTTCATAACACGTCACACTCGGTCTTACAGCTGCTTCCGAGGTGTCTTCCATTCTCGAGTCCCGTATCTCGGGCTCTTCAGTTGGCGGAAACGTTGAGGAGACTGGTCGCGTTTTGAGTAAGTTGCATTTCATATTCCGAATTTTGCCGCGGTGTTTACTCCGGACTCTACAGGTGTTGGTGACGGTATTGCTCGCGTCTGGGGTTTGAAAAATGTACAAGGTCGGTGGTCTTCACACATGCAACGTGCTTATGTTTCATTAATTACATGTCGAATTCAGCCGAAGAGATGGTGGAATTCTCGTCCGGTGTCCGTGGCATGTGCTTGAACTTGGAAGCAGACAACGTCGGTGTCACGATCTTCGGTAACGATCGTCTCATCAAGGAAGACGACACCGTCAAACGTACAGGCCAGATTGTCGATGTTCCTGTCGGCCCTGGTCTTCTTGGACGTGTCGTTGACGCCCTCGGTGACCCCATTGATGGCAAAGGTCCCATTCAGGCTTCCGAGCGTCGCCGTGCTTCGCTTAAGGCACCTGGTATCTTGCCCCGTCGCTCCGTCAATCAGCCCATGATGACTGGTCTCAAGCCCATTGACGCCATGGTGCCTATTGGTCGTGGCCAGCGTGAGCTGATTATTGGTGATCGTCAGACCGGCAAGACTGCTGTCGCCATTGACACCATTCTTAACCAGAAGAGGTGGAACGATGGTCAGGATGAGACCAAGAAACTTTACTGTGTCTACGTTGCCATTGGCCAGAAGCGTTCTACTGTTGCCCAGCTCGTCAAGACCCTTGAGGAGAACGATGCCATGAAGTACACCATCATCGTCGCCGCTACTGCGTCTGAGGCTGCTCCTCTTCAGTACCTCGCTCCCTTCTCTGGCTGTGCCATGGGAGAGTGGTTCCGTGACAACGGCAAGCACGGTAGGTCGATACAGTGTATTGTTCTTGTCATATTTTAATTATTATTATTAGCCCTCATCGTCTACGATGATTTATCTAAGCAGGCCGTGGCATACCGTCAGATGTCCCTCCTTCTCCGCCGTCCTCCCGGTCGTGAGGCTTACCCTGGTGATGTCTTCTACCTCCACTCTCGTCTCCTCGAGCGTGCTGCCAAGATGAGCGACAAGTTCGGTGGAGGATCTCTCACTGCTCTTCCCATTATTGAGACTCAGGGTGGTGATGTGTCTGCTTACATTCCCACTAACGTGAGTCTTTTATTTCCCGTAGACAATGAATTATATTAATACCTGTACAATAGGTTATTTCCATCACTGACGGTCAGATCTTCTTGGAGGCCGAGCTCTTCTTCCGTGGCGTACGTCCCGCCATCAACGTCGGTCTCTCTGTGTCTCGTGTCGGCTCTGCCGCCCAGACGTGAGTCATGTGTTTCGTCGAGGTTCAATTGCTTTACTGACCTACGTATAGCAAGATTATGAAGAAGTTCGCTGGTTCTCTCAAGCTCTACCTTGCTCAGTACCGTGAAGTTGCTGCTTTTGCCCAGTTCGGTTCCGATCTCGATGCTTCCACCCGCTTCCTTCTCTCTCGTGGTGCCCGTTTGACTGAGCTCCTCAGTTCGTATTATTTGTTTATCCTCACATAACTGCAATACTTACTATTTTTACAGAGCAAGGTCAATATCAGCCTATGGCCACTGAGATTCAGGTTCCCATCATTTACGCTGGTGTCAACGGTCTCCTCGATTCTATCCCTGTTGACCAGATCACCAAGTGGGAGGCTGACTTCCGTGAGCACCTCAACAGCCAGTCCGCTCTCCTTGGGGAGATCTCTACTGGTACTGTTACGCCTGAGCTTGAGGCCAAGATTAAGAAGGTCGTCGAGGATCATGTTCAATCTTTCCTCTCATAAAAGATGTTTTGACATTACTTTAGACTAGCTGTAGGCATAGCTACCCAGGACCAAAATAAATTTTCATTACATCTTTATCATGTTTAATAGTTTTGAGTACTCGGGATGGCTATAAGATTCGTTTGTCTTGACTCTGCGCTCAATTATTCTGAGTAAATGAAACTCGTTTCTGTCCTGGTGATCATGCGTTACGATTTTCATACGTTTCAACAGTTCGGAACGGAGACGGAATGTAGATATGACTCGGCCGATTCAATCATCGGAAACAATCAATCAATTAGGATTTGCGAGGCGCCAATATCATGTCCGCTACTAATACTTCTCAAGAGATTGCAGAAGCAGCCAAAGCTGCATTCGAAGCATCTCAGCTTATTCCCTCTTCAGAGAGAATTACTGCGTTACATGCAATCCGCGATGAACTGGCTGCACATAAAGATGAAATCTTGTCTGCAAATGAGGAAGATCTAGCGGTATGCTCCTTACCTCAACCTCACCATATATATTATATAGGTTTTTACAATATCATTCCAGGCCGCGCGCATTGAGGTCAATGCTGGTCGTATGTCAGAGTCCTTGTTAAAGAGGTTGGATCTTGGAAAAGGCGACAAATGGGAGTCGATGCTTCAAGGAGTGCTGGACGTTGCGGTTCTTCCGGATCCTACTGGAGTTGTCACCTATGCCCGTGAACTTGACGATGGACTAGACTTATACCGTGTCTCTTGCCCGATTGGCGTCCTTCTGGTAATATTTGAAGCACGTCCAGAAGTCGTCGTTAACATTGCAACATTAGCGATCAAGTCAGGAAAGTTGCTCATCGTATTCTCATTTCTTTGTGTCGAGTTATTCAAATAGAATTTTAGGCAATGCTGCTATATTAAAGGGCGGGAAGGAATCCAACAGATCGACCTTACAATTGTCGAAGGCAATTGCCGCTGGCCTTGCGAAGACAAAGTTGCCTGAGACTTATATCCAAATCGTCCAAACGCGTGCTGAAGTCTCCTCTTTACTGGAGCTTGATCAGTACATCGACCTTGTTATTCCTAGAGGAAGCAACAGCCTAGTCAAAAGTATTCAAAACAGCACCAGAATCCCAGTCATGGGACACGCAGATGGGCTATGCTCGGTTTACTTGGATGAGAATGCTGATCCCGACAAAGCGGTACGGATTGTCGTCGACTCGAAGGTATGCCTCACCTTCAACTTTCATGACTATACGATAAACTCTTTCTAGACAGATTACCCTTCTGCGTGTAATGCCGCAGAGAACTTGATCGTTCACGAATCTCTAGTGAATACATTATGGCCTGTAGTGGCGAAGGCGCTATTGGCCGCTAACGTTCAACTACTTTGCGATCCTCCGACTCTCAACGCCATGAGGTCTCTGTCTCCCCCACCGGAAAATTTCACTACCCATGTAAAAGAATCAGACGAGTCTTCCTATACCACGGAGCATCTATCCTTGACAATTTCGGTCATCTCTCTCCCATCTCTTCAGTCTGCCATAAGGTTCATCAATTCGCATTCATCGCATCACACTGACACTATCGTAACTGAATCCGACGCATCCGCGTCGGAATTCTGCCGTGGAGTCGATTCTGCCGGCACATTTGTAAACGCTAGCACTCGCTTCGCTGATGGTTTTAGGTATGGATTTGGCACAGAAGTAGGTATTAGCACGGGGAGAATACATGCCAGAGGTCCTGTTGGACTAGAAGGACTCGTGATTTATAAGTATATGATGAAGAGTAAAGATCCAAAAGGTCATATTGTCGGAGACTTTGGGACGGGTCAGAAACAGTATAAACATAAACCAATCAATACTGCTTCTGCGCCGTTTTAGATGGTAAATCATTCTGGAAGATTGTATGAAGTCGTTATTATAGGGTCACAGTCTACTATATTTCTCGTAGGACAATAGGAAAGACTTCCAAATAACACAGATGGCAATCTCAACATCATGATCTTACATCTTCCAAACGGGCTTTCTTTTCTGTACTGGTGTCTTCTGCGTCTCCTTCTGCTTTGCGCTTTGAAGCAGAGTTGTCTTCGGCGGGCTTCTTTTTCTTCTTTACAACAGATGTGAGATCGTTCACAACAATAGGCGCCGACGTTGATGACGCTGGTGCAGTGTTCAAGTCATTATCTAAAGCTTCAGCTACAAGTACAGGCGCAGATGTTTGCAGAGAGTCGTTCGGTGTGGTTTTCAATTCTTCCACCTAAGTGATCTTCGTTCATGTATTTGCATCGGCAAAATTGAATTAGAACATACCTTCAGTGCCAAATCATCTCTTAAACCGGAAAGTTCTTTAATCTCAGTTTCGATCATGGTTTTTGACATCTTTTGAACTAGATCATCTCTAACAAGGCGGGTAACCGTTGCCTTCCCCTTTCCTTTGGGGTCCGATTCCTTTTGCTGGTTTCTTCTGCAGGAAGAGGTGGTAATTGACCGGAAAGACCATCCCGTAACTCTGCTAATCGGTGTTCAACGCTTTCAAGTGCCTTCTCAGCATGGACTATGGCATCTGCTAGACGCCCTGAAGTCAAGTCAAGGACCATGCTCAGCTTATAATGAGCTTCGGCTATGTGACGAGACGAAATCGGAAGTAGTTTGAGCTTAAGGTCCAAGCCAGCCTCGTAGTCAGTGATAGCCTGATCGAACTTCTCTATAGTCCATTTTGAACACCAAGGTTGTGGAATCTAAAATTGAACAACTGACCTGTTTCCAACGAAACATCTCCCAATGCGATATATGTATCGGCTAACTTTAACTTTATTTCTTCTTCATTCATTTCATCGTTCTGCTTATCGTAGATAGCTCTAGCAAGATCGAGAACTTCCCACGCGGCGTTGAAATCATCCTCTGGTTCAGCATCTTCATCCTCGTCTTCATCCTCGTCTTCTTTTTCTTCCTCGGTGGCCGCAAGCAGATCGACAGCAGGATCATCATCTTCCGCGTCACCGGAGAAAGATAAGATAGGTTTTCCCCCTAAACCAGTTTCAGACCCTGCAAGTATATAGGTAAACAACAGTTCTCTAAAAACCATATAGTACGACACCTTTAGTATCCTCCTCTGCAGCCTCTTCCGGCTGTTCCTTCCCTAGTACCGAATTTTGAGAGATGGCGTTTTCAAGTAATGCCTTGCCATAGGAGAAGTAGAGATCTGCTGTTTCCGGAGCACTATCTCCAAACTGGTTGGTGCTATGAAAGACGCGTATATGCTGGTTAAAGCGCGTAAATATATTAAGAAGCGCGACATACATAAGTTCTAATGCGGTTGCGTAGTAGTCGACAGCCTGTTCATATTTTTTGAGTGAAAAGGCGCGTTTAGCCTGCTCTATGGCAGTTTCAGTCGTAATTTCAGCCGCAGAAGTTTCAACGACTGGTGTAGTTTCCTTTGATGTTCTACTCTTATAGTAAGAAATGCAATACCTTTAAATCCTGAGTTTTGCAGACTTACGAGGCCATTTTAACAGAAATTTATGGGTATGTAGTATCGAAGAGGTATAATGAGAGTATGTGTTAACTGATTGGTAGTGTTGAGAAGGGTGATGGCGGTTCGTGCGCGTCTTGTTCCAGTTTGTTCTTCAGCCAATTTAAGTAATTAGCCGGACTTTCGAAAAATAAAGCCGAAACAAACGTTGTACAAATTTGAAGCGAGCTTCTTTGTTCATCATAAACACGTTCTCAAACAGCAAGAATAAAGGTATGCATTGTCATTATCTCATAAAACCAAGTACTAAAAAAATATAACTGCTACAAGGTAAAAGTGTAGTGGTGATAGTAATCAAATGAGAAGGAGAGCACGCTCAGGTAAAGAATAAATAATAACCGGGTAAATAGTAAGAAAAAAAAAAGAAAAAAAAAAAGTGGTACTGTCACCTGTGTGGTATCTACTAGATGAGTGAAGAATGTCCATTCTGCTGTGGCTGTTGCGATGTTGCGTTAGTTCCAAATACACCACCTGAGCCAAAGCTCGAGTTAAAGGAGTTCGTGGTAGGCATTCCTGACGATGAACCAAGTGTAGATGAAAAGTTTGGTACACCTGTTCCTTGGGTCATCATCGATAGACGGAACGGATTAGCACCCCCCGCTCCTGTCATTTGTGGACGAAGACCCTGTCCTATGGTTGAACCAGTGAATGAACCACCGGTAGCTCCTGTTGATTGAGAACTGAGTGAGCTGAAGCCTATATGTTGTGAACTAGGATTGAGAGATGAAGTATTGCTTTGGGTATTCGCGCCACCGGCGGGCGCTGCTCCGGGAATAGATGGCGTATTTGGAGATGAGCCAGGAATGGAAGGAAGCGATTCAAGAAGGGAAGCGCCAAACGATGACGTCGGTTTGAATGGCTTCAGACCTGCAAAGCCAGTAGCGTGTGATTTAACTGGACCCGACAGTTGGATAGAAGGCGTGGAAGCCCCTGTTGGCTGTGTTGACAATGAAGCGCTTGTAAACGAAGGGAAAACAAGGAACTAGCGGTAGACTCTGTTGCTGTAGTTGCTGTGTTCTGGGAAGTGAGGGGGGAGGCGGATGTCGAGGAAAAGATGTTGCTAGGTTTATTCGAAGCACTAGTAGAGTTAGGTGAAGAAAATAAGAAAGATGATGCGACATTCGACATATCAGTTCCTCCAGGATTCAGTGCACTGGAACCAAATGAGAAACCATTTGATGTGGAGTTTGATTGTTGGAACTGAGATTGCTGGTGTGGTTGTTGTTGCTGCTTGCTGAAGGGACTGTCCGTTTTGATTTCCGATATTCCCATTGGACCCCATTGCCAATTCCATTAGAGTGGGGGGCCTTGGAACAGGAGGGGGAGCGGTAACAACAGGCCCAAAAGGATTCTTTGTGCCTGTTTGATGGGTTTTCACAGGATGAGCGACCGGCGGTGATCCCGTTCTAGAGGACGATGCTCCAAACGAGGTTAACGGTGTTGAAGATGGACGAGGGGGTATATTTGTTGATGCAAAGGGAGATTTAGGTTGATTCAAGAAAGAGGAACCCGACGCTGTGAATGGTCCACTCGCTGCAGCTTGGTTCTGCCCTTGTTGGGAAAAATTCTGCTCCATGAAATTATTCGGTTGCGGACCAACACCGTTGTTCATAACTGGCATCCCGGTAGATTGAGGGAAAAGCATGCTTTGCCGGAAGGGATTTGCACCTGTCGCTTGAGGTTGCAAGAATGCCGTTTGCTGAGGCTGTTGCAAAAAACCTGTTTGTTGTGGGTGGAGAAACGCCGAAAAAAGACGTTGACCTGTTGACTGTGACTGCAGCGGTTGCTGGGCTTGCTGTTGCTGTTGCTGTTGCTGGTGCTGCTGTTGTTGTTGTTGCACTTGTAGCTGTTGTTGATGCTGGTGCTGTACCTGAAGCTGCTGCTGCTGCTGCTGTTGAAGCATGAGACTGAAGGGATTAGGTGCATGTGGAACAGCTGTATTCTGAGGCATCAAGAATCCAGTGGGTTGAGAAACTACGGACATCGTTTGCTGAGGGAACCCTCCATTCGCCATCATTTGTGCGAATGGGTTAGAAACAGCTTGTTGTTGGAAATAAGCGGCGGTAGGGCTGAGGAATATGAGACTTATGACAGCACCATGTCACAACATGGGTCTCACCTGTTGGTCTGTGGATTAAACATAGTAGGCTGTTCTTCTTCTATGGCAGAAAAGAAATCAATGATATCCTTGTTCTCTTTCAAACCAGAATTTGCAGATCCATTCGCCGCATCCCCCTGGTTCGATGCAGCCATCGACGAGGAAGCCCGTGATGTAGATGCTAATCATGATATCAGGAAAGAAAGCGATAGACCAGCATGAAAAGAACATACACGATTCTTGCTTTCTGGACCTTGAGTCCAGTACAGACCTCTTATTCCCACGTTCCACAGCTTCCTTGTTAGTTCTGTATTCGATTCGATTCTGTTCGAAGTTAGGATCATCAAGATACTCTTGTAAAGCGCCAGCCAGAGAAACAGGTGCCTGATCAACGTTCAATCTCGGCACAATATTGTTTTTATCAAATAACTTACATGCTTCAGATTTGGAATCGGAACGTTAAGAAGGTTTTGCAGTTTTTTTGCGACTCCCAAATATTCCACAACGTGTTCTGTTTGCTTGCAGAAACGGCGGTATATCGTAAGCGCCTCCTCAGCATCGACATGCGACATCTCAAAGTAATGCTCTACAACCAATAGACGTCAACTATGGAATATTACCTAGAGAACTAGACTACTTACCAAGAACATTAATGACCCCTTCGTTTCCTGCTTGGAATAAAATCAAAAGATCCTTCACTAACATTCGCAGGGCAGTGATAGTTAATTCATCTTCAAGGTCATCCAAGTAAAACTAGATCATTGTGCAATTAACGATAAGTATTCAGAGATCAACGTTTAAAGAGTTAACTTAAACCCACCCGACATTCAACTAAGGTATCAACCATACTATGAACTGCTTTCGTCTCCCTCAAAAGCCCCTTTTCCACGGTCATCACTCGCAGCTTTCTACCCATGATAGTTTTGCTTCTTGTAGGCGCGGTCGATGTCGTCTTGTTCTTATTCCTTTGCTCTTTTCGATGAGGTATTTCCTCGTCAATTGCAACAGAGTTTCTCATGTCACGGTTTGTCTCGGACTGAACGCGGATAGCATCGTGTTTTAATTCGCGGTAAGCACGTATACGAGCGTCTAGATAAATGGCATAGTTTTGCAAATTCTGGGGAGCAGAATACCCTGGGTGGTCCAGAGTTAGTAAGGAGAGTATTGGAATATCTTAGACAGACACACCTTCCCAGTTTCCCGAAGAAACATTTTTCAGCTTTAAGACATCAGCCTGCGTTAAATAAGATAGCACATTGTCTGTTGCACCATTCCTGATCATGGTATGTAGTACTATCAGTGCTTTGAATACGACCTGTGAAAGTTGCAAATTGTGGGTGATGCCGATTGATACATAGGGACAAAACTTACAATGACATTTGGTTCACGAAATCGAGGGGCAAGCGCTTTGCAAACGTCATGAACAGCACCGTCGTCGGACCAGGTTGCAGCAATGATAGGATCTAGGTACTGGGGGGGTTGTTCGGAATTGGTGAAGAATGGCAGAGCATGAACGCACGACGAGACATACCTTAGCCTTAGGTGGTGCGGCCTTTGGCTTGCAAGCCAGCTTGACGACTTTGTCAAAGCTGGACATAATTGTTGGGTGAGCAGATATTGGGGTATGCTCGGGACTAAGGAGAGCGAGCGCCTGGCTAAGGGTAAGCACAGACTGCCCCGAATACTCTTACGTTGGTGAATTTCAAACTCAGCTTACAGTCATGTGGAACAACATCTGAATTTGTCCAAATACTTGATACTTATCCTCAGACCTCCTTGTATCCTCCATCTCTTTATGATCAACCAATGCTCTGTATCAGATATCAGTATATCGGTGGTCTGCCTCCAACCTTAATCCAACATATCGCACTTCCTGCTGTTCGGAATCATCATCGTTGAGACCACGGACTTATAAATAGAATACTTAGATGGCGTAGTTCGTGAGCTACCACGGAAACGATGGCGATGCATGAATATTATCCTCGCGCATTTCTATGAAAACATTGCTGGGATTTAGTAATACTGTATCTGTGGCATGTGCATTGTGCAATGTACAGGTTTGACGATTCTGGAGATTAACAGTAGCAATTGCACGTGCGACTCTGGTTATTATTGGCCGCAGTCACGCAACGTCTCGGCCATTTACTTACCTTCGATGTTCGCGCTCCAACAAGTCCGATATCTCGCAGCTGCGCATCGACCACCGCAACATCCCAGAGCTACTTAACGCTGTATATATATTTCGCTTGCCATCTTATCTACTCCTTGCTCAGAGATTTCAGCAATACCACCCCTTCAACCTGGCCAGCTCGTCACGAGTTTCGCAGTAGAAGCCTTGTCTCGACTGTGAAATGAATGGGGTAGAGATGTCTCTTAATAGAGTCTATGCTCGCGCCTTTGGTTTCCAGCGCTATAGAACACCATACAGGAATATAGCCCTCCTTGCTGTCCTTCTCTTGGCTGTATATGGCCTGTATTACTCCTGGAAATGGGACATGCCATCTCTCTTTCCAGAAGACCAGAATCAGACCATTAGAGTTCCATCTCATGAAAGGGCACGCCATGTTAAGCAAGCTTTTTTGCATGCATACCACGGCTATGAACGCTATGCCGCTCCTAGCGACGAGTTACTACCGCTCACGAATGATAAGATAAACAAGTAAGCATACTTCAGGCCCGAGATCAATGAAGCTTACCCTATCTCTAGCTTCAATGGCTGGGGATTGACAATATTCGATTCTCTAGACACCATGCTACTCATGGGTCTTCAAGAAGAGTTTGACCGTGCGCTACCATTTGTAGAACAGGCCAATTTCTCCATATCTGAGGTAACATTCCCGGTTACCTCCCAACTACGCTGTCTGAGCAATTCTAGAATGTATATGCACCTTACTTCGAAACCGTCATTAGATATCTTGGTGGTCTGTTGTCGGCTTACGCGCTGTCCAAAAATCCAATGCTACTCAGACGCGCGGACGAACTTGCTTTCAAGCTAGATCCAATATTTAACACGCCAATTGGAATGCCATTGTTTAGTGTCAATCCAACAACGTGTGTAACTTATTTCCTTCTAATGATGTTATCCGATGGCAAATACTCATGATGTTAGTGGGGAAACGCGAGGTCCAGAAATTGGTATATTGGCGGAAATTGCGAGCTTGCAAATGGAATATTCATATCTCGCCAAGTTGACTGGAAAGAAAGAATATTTCGAACGAGTTCGTGTTTTGAGATCGTTCCGCTAACACAATGATTTTGAACCTGGCTCTTTAGGCAGATGCTGTTATCAAAACGCTTGCCAATGCGCGCTTAGATGAAACAGGCGGGATGTTTCCTATCGGCTGGAATCTCACGTCCGGGCAACCGGCTGACTGTGAGTCTTTGTTCTTGCTGTCGCTTTGTGCACGATATAATTGCTAGAACCAACTATTCAGACCGTCTTTCGATGGGAGCGCAAGCGGACAGTGCACATGAATATCTCTTGAAACATCACCTTCTCACCGGGAAGACAGACAAGGCTAGCCTTGAAATGTGTAGGCAATTTATGATCGCCATCCTGAATGTGATTCCTGACAATGCGATGCAGATATCCGAATGACGACATTTATGATTACAAATCTGCTATATGTTTCTCCCAATCGACATTTACTATACGTTACCGATACCGGAAATGTTCCGATGCAAAAAGGAAAAGCGCGGCCGACACGTATATTCGAGCACTTATCATGTTTTCTTCCGGGGTTGCTTGCTCTGGGAGCTCACACATTACCTTTGGATAGACTTCAAGAGGAACTTAATATCCATTTATTAGCTCTCGGTAATACATCATCATTCGGTAAGGCAGGATACGGATATGAGGTACTTGCGAAATACGATCTTAAGCAGCTGCATCTGTGGGCAGCGGAAGGGCTTGCACAAACTTGCTGGCTAACATACGCTGATCAACCGACTGGTCTGGGACCCGACGAGATCGTATTTACTGCTGGGGAAAATCAAAAAATATGGGATGGGACAAGATGGAAGAATGAATTCGAAGTTTATCCCTGGATTGAATCTGTGGAGAAATGGAGACGTAGTGGCAGTAGAGGGCCAGCTCCTGGTGTCGCTGATAAGCCCCCCGTGGTGTATAGTCAGGAAGAACGACTATCAGGTAAGCCGAGAGGAAGGGATTATGCACTTTTCAAATCACAATATCTATTGCGTCCTGAGGTGGGTTCCGGATCGCATACGTGTTTCATTCATTAACTATGTTCAGACGGTCGAGTCACTCTACATACTGTGGCGTACTACCGGAAATAAGAAATGGAGAGATCGCGGGTGGTCCATATTTGAAGCTATTGAACGGCACACAAAAACAGCTTCGGGATATGCGAGCCTGCTCAGTGTGGACTCGTTAATGCCAAAGGCGCCAAAGGAAAATAGCATGCCAAGGTATGGACAGTTTTTACTTGGGCACGCTTGTCTGCTAAAATGGTTCCCTGTGACCAGTTACTTTCTTGCAGAAACGTAGGTCCATTGTAAGATGACGTATGTGGCTTGGCTGACGAGATGAATTCGGACAGTTTGAAATATTTGTATCTCTTGTTCTTGGACGAAGATCCTCTTCCTCTGGACAAGTGGGTATTCAACACCGAAGCCCACCCGTTTCCTATCTTTGAATGGACTGAAAAAGAGAGGGAGATGTTTCGAATAGATTATTAATAAGTGGAGGACAAATAGTTAGACGGAATATATTGTGTAATTCATTATCCGGTGCAATTTGCAAGGCGGGGACGACGGGCCGCTAAAAAGATTATGGAGATAAGTTACTACGCATGACCAGAGACTCAGGAGGACTCAGGACGGTGTTTGGTCAGAAACAGTTACGGACTCTCAGCTGGCATATTCATGTTTCCCGGAAGATGCTATAGCTGGCTGCGTCCGTATGGAGCCCTTCACGGCTTTTTAAAGCGGCCATCCCCCTTTTTTCCCCATTCTCCCCTTCTCCCCGCTTCCCCCATTTTCTATCGCAGCAAAGATTCATGACATCTCTCAGGCAAGGCGAGTTCGTTGGGTCCCTCGACTGCGGTACCACGTTCGTCCTCTTGCTCTTTTCTCTTGCTTTCTCATCTGACCTACTCCTAGTTCTGTCCGTTTCATTATATTCGACAAGCATGCGGACATCATAGCACAGCACCAGCTCGAGTTCCCCCAATACTATCCTAATCCTGGGTAAGCCGTCTACTGTACGCGTACGCGACATGTTACTGACTACTGACTGACTCGCTGGTTAGATGGCATGAACACGACGCAGACGAAATCCAGCAACACGCCGATCTCTGCGTGGAGGAAACGGTAAAGTCACTGGAGGCGTCCGGGTGGGCGAAGGAGAGTATCAAGGTCATCGGTACGCGCGCTTTGCTGGCACCTGACTTGGCTTCTGATAACGATGACAGGAATTACGAATCAGCGCGAGACCACGGTCGCGTGGAGTAGGAAAACGGGGCGTCCGCTTTGCAGGGCGATTGTGTGGACAGACTCTCGGACAAAGAACACAGTTGCTCATTACGAGGCAAAGCTTCGGGACGTTGGGATCCAGGTGGAAGAGGGAGTTTGGAAGAAAGGCAGCGATGGGGTGGAAGCGCTCCGGGAAATGTGGGTGTGAATTGGAATATCACGTTGATTGGTTAATTTACGTGCGGGCCGCTTGCAGAACAGGTCTTCCGCTTTCGACGTACTTCTCTGCAATCAAACTCCGATGGATGATAGATCATTATGCTGATGTTGGAAAGGCACATGAATCCGATGATCTGCTCTTTGGGACCGTCGAATCGTGGATAGCATATGTTTGTCTTCCCCCTCTCCTTTATTTTATCCCCATCCCTTGCTCACTCCTCTGCAGAATCTCCTTGGCGGTGTCCAAAAGGTGTCCACATCAGCGAAGTCACAAACGCCTCTCGCACACTGCTCTTGAACACCAAGACTCTTCAATGGGAGCCGTCGTTGCTCGAGTTCTTCGCACTCCGCCGTTCCGCTCTGCCCAAGCTTGTCTCCACATCCGAGGTTTACGGTAACATCGCATATGGTCCTCTGGCCGGCATTCCCATTGGCGGTCTTGTGGGTGATCAGCAGGCTGCTTTGATTGGGAACAAGTGCCTGAAGCAGGGCGAGGCAAAGTGCACTTACGGCACTGGCGCTTTCTTGCTCTTCTGTACTGGTTCTGACATCGTCAAAAGCAGCCATGGTCTGCTAAGCACGGTATGACCCCCTTTTACCTACTGCGATCATTCATTTTCTCATCTTCAACAGGTTGCTTATCAGCCTGGACCTGGTGCAAAGCCTGTGTACGCCCTTGAAGGAAGTAGTACGTATCCTCTTTGTAGCTGGCAAGTATTTGCGCTTACACTTCTTCACTATAGTTGCTGTTGCAGGAAGTGCAATTAAATG
Source organism: Cyathus striatus (assembly GCA_025738555.1). Lineage (NCBI taxonomy): Eukaryota > Fungi > Basidiomycota > Agaricomycetes > Agaricales > Nidulariaceae > Cyathus > Cyathus striatus. The sequence continues at coordinate 3,064,203 of JAOVFP010000013.1, read as the reverse complement.
GTTGCGTGACTCCATGAACTTGATTTCATCAGCTGCCGATGTCAATGACCTTGCTGCAAAGGAGAACACGACAGGAGGCGTTTATTTCGTCACCGCGTTCTCCGGACTATTGGCCCCGTACTGGGATTCTGGTGCAGCTGGCTTGCTTATTGGTTGGTCATTTCTCTCGATCATTAGTCTTGCCCTGAACTAATGCATTAAACTATAGGCATTTCTCAGTATACCAACCCATCGCATATCGCCCGAGCGACATTGGAAGCAAACGCGTTCCAAACTCGTGCCATCATTGAGAGCATGAAGCTGGACTCGGGGACGGATCTGAAGCACCTCAAAGTTGACGGTGGCATGACCAATGGTGATTTAGCCATGAGCATTCTTGCCGACTTGGGTGGATTCAGCGTCATTCGTCCCGAAATGCGAGAATCCACAGCTTTGGGGTCTGCTATTTGCGCAGCTGCCGCCCTCAAATTATTCGGATGGGACTTGTCCAATCCGGACTCATTGGCTGAAGTAAATACCAAAGGAAGTCGTGATTTCATACCCAGTTTAGCTGAAGAGAAAAGGCAAAAGAAGTGGGAAGGATGGCAACGGGCTATTGAACGGTCAAAAGGATGGGAGGAAGGTGTCGATGATGAATAATTTATAACTTAACTTGCAAATATTTATCTTTATCTTGTGGGTTACCATCTGTACCAACTCAATACATATAGGAACGCCTATCCGCCTGGATATATGATCCCGAAAGTGAATATGACAGTACAACTCTAACGACCAAATTTCTTTAACGGGTCCGATTTTTTCTTTCCTCCTCTGCCCCCCTTCCTCCTCTCGATCCTCCTCTGCCTCGCCCACGGCCACGGGTTGATGATTCCTTCTTGAACGGAACAAATGCTTTTACACTACGTTCTTCTGTATCTGGTTCGCTCTGACCTGCACCAGAAACTGTACCAATTCGCGGAAGTAAGTACTTCGGAACATGTTTCATATGAGGTTGTATGCGAGTGGGATGGAGAGGCCTGTCATGTCGAAGGAACTCCAAATCGAGAGGATTGTCTTCAAAGTGAGCCTAACCATCCCAGTGAGTCGTATGAGGTTAGACCTGTGATAATAGACAACGTACCTTGAGTTTATCTGAATTCAAAATCTCGGACTTCAATTCTTTTACGCGAGCCTCCTTAATCGCAGCTCGAGTTACACTCCGAAGCGCATCGTCCATACGGTACCTGAATGCCTCCACCTGCTTCATGTCAAAATTGTACTCTTTTATTTTGCTTCCCCGCGCAGCCTGCTCCTTCTCTATCCTGACAAACACCAACTCATCCTTTTGTGCAGAAGGTAGGCATCCGACAACTTTGTTCTTCCCCCATTGATCCTTTGGCACTACAAAAGATAGCGACATACCCGTACGTCCGGCACGGGCAGTGCGACCAACACGATGTGTATAAGATCTTGATGAAGCCGGAAGGTCAAAGTTCAGCACGCATGCCACATCTATGAAATCGACTCCGCGCGTAACACCATATTCTTTGTCGTGATTGGATTTGTGTTGTTTGCCTTTCTTTCGCGATTTCACAAGTTGCAGAAGGCGAGGCTTCCCGCTTTCGTTTTCTACTCTCCTTCAATGCAGACTTTTCAGGTTCGACAACCTCATCTTCATCTTCCGACTGCTCAGCATTTTCAGGGTCATCTCGCTGCGATGATGTGACTACAAGAAACACGACATTACTTTTCGGAGCGGCGAATAAAGGAAAGAGACTCACATTCCTCTTCGTCATTATCACCTCCTTCCTCTTCTATATCAAACTCAGTACTCGCCCCGCTCTCGTCCGTAGCTATTATGTAGTCATATACACCCTTGTTAAATTCTTGCACCGTGTGATATCTTCGTTTATTCAGAGTAAAGCAATAGCAGATAAAAGTACCAAAATACCTTGAATTCAAAGGAAGTTCTGAATTGAGGACACAGCTTTTTATGGAAAATTGCTCTAGGAATAACTTTAAACGATAGCATCGGTCTACGTCGTTTACGAAAATGATACATTTTCCTTTGATCAGCTTGAGCTTCAAGATTACGTATGTTAGCAGAAATTTGTCCACTTCAGAGCATCTACAGCATAAAGTCAACGCGATAAATCTGGATGGAAGAACGATGAATCGTACTTTACTGCGTATTGGCTAAGACGAGCGGCATCGTCTTCACCCTCCTCCAGTTTTAAGATGGCCTAGAACTGAACTAAGATAGGAAGGATGTATATAAATCTAATTCACATACGGCATTTCGTAATGTCAAGCCCTTCAGCATCTCGATGTCTTCTGTCATTGTAGCGCTCATAAGATATGATTGATGTACTTTCGGAAGATATGAGCCATTGAATATTTGTCGAATATCTTCATCATGACCGTACGAAAGTATGAGATCCGCTTCATCAATGACAAGAGAATCCAGCGACGAAAGGGATAGAGTCTAATGCAAGAGTTAGAGAGTCGTGTGTAGGTAGTGTAGAAAATATTCACCTTTGCCTGAAGTAAGCTGAGTGCCCGAGAGGGAGTAGCAATGACAATATCCGGATGGTCTGCTAGAAGGACACTAGAAGAAAGGTTAGACATTTTTTGAAAGTATGGGTGAGAATATTTATCATACCGTTGTAGATGACCAGATGTTCCAGACGCGACATTGGTGACAATAACCTCCTTATCACAGTAAACCAGCAAGGAGTTGAGATACCCCGTCACTTGTTCCGATAACTCTCTTGTAGGAACCAATACTAATGCTCTGGTTACCTGTCGTTTAGGATCTTCACTATCCAACCCCTAGTCCTGCTATCAGTTGAAGACGACGAAGAGTGATGCAAACTAAACGGACATTTTTCGCGCTCAAGATTTTTTGCACCACGGGGAGACAATAAGCGGCAGTTTTTCCACTTCCAGTTCGCGCACGAGCAAGAATGTCTCGACTTTCGAGTGCAAGCGGGATCGCTTTGGCTTGAACGAGTGTAGGACGGGCAAAGCCCATATCAGCGAGGGACCGGAGGAGTCGCGCATCGAGGAGATGCGAAAAGGAAGAGAAGGAAGATTTTGTATCGACGAGATGTGGTTCGGCCATGGCGAATAGGAATTTAAATTATATGATAGTCATATAATATTGTTTTGAGGAAGGTGGAAGGTACTTTAAAAAAAATGGGCGGAGTTAAAATGTCTGCTGCTTTCCTCAATCATCTCAGGCTAAAGTACCGCGCTTTACCTCTCTCTTAGAAATCCTGGAAAATGTTGAATGATATTCAGATATCATCAAAGTCTGAGGCTCCTCTTTCTCCAGATGTAACCTGTAGATTGTACGCATTCTCGTTGCGCTGCGCAGAAGCCATTGTAACCTGCGCTTACAGATGCCGTCGCCAGTTCGCCAAATATACATGCCCAACTTGCAATGTCCCCTATTGCTCTCTTACATGTTTCCGCTCTGAAGTGAGCTTTCACCTCCGCTAAGTACGTGTTCGTGTATTCACGACCATGTCCTAGTCTCACAACCAGTGCTCAGAGCCTTTTTACAAGAAGGAGGTCGAAGCTAATATTCATTCTGAACCTTCTCGATCGACAGAGGAAAGAGTAAAGATGCTCGATCTGCTGAAAAAGTTCGAGGAGGAGAGCGCAAATGTTGACGATGACGAAGGCTCCGACGAAGATGAGGGGGATGATCTTGCTAGGCGTCTGGGAGAAGTGGACCTTGGTATGTGCATCGTCTTACACTGCATTGGCTTCTTGCCCTCACACATGTCTAGATTCTGCATCCCCAGAGCTTCTCTGGTCCATTCTGTCTCCGGAAGAACGTAGAAAATTCACGCGAGCTCTCGAAGACCCCACGAGTGAACTTGCTCAACAACTTCTTACTAGCGAAGATCTAGAAAAGGAATATATCAACCATGGTGGGAGAGTCCCTCCATAGCCGACGATCGTGGATTGTTCTCAGAGAGGAAAATAAAGGAACGACCGAAGCAATATGGTGCAGAACCGCGGATGATGAAGGTACCGAGATCGATGGTAAAGCCTATTACAAGTGATCCCCCATTAATCTATAATATATGTGCTGTGTGGTAAGTCTGCATTTAGTTTCCTTGTCGATTGTTTCATTAAACTAGTGTCAGCATTGGCTATTCATACATCGTTCGGCATTTTGGGCTATCAACCTTATCTTCGCTTAACCCAGGCGACATGGACCACCATACAGCAAAGAAGTTGATATCTCAAATTATGCCATTTTTGACGGATAAAAAATCCACAACATTGTTCCCCATCCTTGACAGTGTTATTGTGGATATATGGTCTAGATTTGAACTAGTACGTTGAGACGCTCTCGGTTTGGTTTACCACTCACATGTACACCCATAGGGGAAGATGAACGACGAATTATTTGGTGTCCTTTTACACGATGCCTCTATTCTTCTAGAGCCACGACGTATCGTCAGTGCCTCAGTAGAGTCCTCGGCATCCCCGGAATTTGATCCTTCGGAGCACCCTCATAGCAAAACAATTCTTGTGCTATCAGATCTTAACATGCTGTTTGGTGACTCTAAAAAGGACAATTGGAAACGGCAACAAAAATATGTTACTCACAAATTAGTCTTCTACGCTGCGCACATTCTATCGACCCCCACACCTATTCTACGGAAGGTTGCAAACAGCATGACCTTCAAGTCTAGGACCTTTCAGAACCGCATAGAAGATCCATGAAATTTGTACATACGGACACATGGGCGAATATCTCGTTATTGCGAAGACGAGGTTAACTTGCTAAATACGTACGCCCAAAGCAAAACTCTTGTGCAAGCACCAAAGTCAACTATTTGTAGAACTCAGAGGTACTAACGGACACAGCAAGGAAACCGGAGTGTAATTATGTATATATATGTGCAACCATTGTCAGGAATGTGTAGCTCTTACATTTCACTACCAGTAGCCAAGGAGGATTAGGAACGACGACCGTATAGCTTTTTTGTGCCATTTCAGTTATTATGCTGGGCTCAGAAGACTTGTCACAGTGGACTGGGACGCATACCGAGCGAGGACGTTAAACTAAATTATAGTCCCTATGAGTTTGGCTTACGATGAACCGTGTATCCTGTTGGTATGCGACTTCCTTTACCTTCTCCGCAGCAGAAGACCGATATGGGAGTACGAGTATACTAGTAAGTGGTAGTTTGCCATACTATGGACGAATAACATGGTTTATTGTATAGAACTTCATACATGTGGTATGCGGACGAGATGCAAAGTTTGTGCAAAGTTCAGAGAGTCTAGATGAAAGTGTACGATGATGCAATACGGCTATGTAAGAGGAGACTGTGAAGGTACTCGGAGGCTGCACATGAGAGGAGCCAATAGGATTGCACGGTTTGCAGAGAAAAGATTGGAGCGTTCCGAGTGGTGGAAGGGTATCGATGTGAGTACCCTCCCAGTCCATCACCAATTGCAAAATATTCGTCCTCTTTTCATGCCTATCCCAACGACCAAATTTGCCTTCCTAAGTCTCACTCCGTTTCCGACCTCCCTTCTCCACCTACGTTCGTTACTCACCCTCACTCGTCCAAGCTTTTACCCCATTCTATCCGTAGCGAAACCTCTACCATTCCTTGGCATCTGCGCCGCTTCACTGGTACTCTTTTTTCCCGCTCAGTCTAGAATAAAACCAACTCGCCGTTTCTCCTATTTTCAAGGACAACACATCAACACCCTCTTGACATGCCTGCTACCCTCGCTGAGATCTCTTCCAGCGCCTTCACCGCCGTCTTACCTCCTGTCCTACAAATATTACAAGGCCGCGTGGACGATGACGACCATGACCATGGCGACCATTCCACTACATCTAGCACTAGCGGCACCCATGCCGGTCATTCGCATGGTGCCGTCCTCGACACGAATGGGGAACAGATTTGCGGAAGTGTCGACGGGCGAACAGATACACTTTTAGGTTTGCGCATCGCAGCCATCTTCATCATCCTCGTCGGCTCTACGTCGGGCGCTCTATTCCCTGTTCTTGCCAAACGAAGCAAATGGCTGCGTGTGCCGAACGGTGTTTTCGAGTACGAGGCCACTGGCTTGTTCTTGCATGTTCCATGCCACTGACTCGTGTCTTTCTTTTGCGCAGGTTTGCTAAATACTTCGGCTCTGGCGTTATTGTGAGCATAAAATTACTTCCCCGATGTAGTATTGCGCTAATTATGCATCTCAGATTGCAACCGCCTTCATACATTTATTAGCACATGGATTAGAGGCACTTGATTCGGAGTGCTTATCGGAGGGATGGCATGAGTACCCCTATGGCATGGCGTTGGTTATGCTGTCCATCTTCTTTATCTTCATCGTCGAACTGGTTGCTTTCCGATGGGGTACCGCCAAATTAAAGGCGATTAACGCTCACCATGGTACGACCAGCTGTCCGTTGATGTCCGTGTGTTGCTCACCCTTGTGTATTAGATGTGCACGGACACGGGCATGGATCACTCGCAGCACATGGACCTGAGGGCGAGCTTGTACAGCCGAAGAGTGAAGCCAGTTCTTCCAGTGACATAGAGTCTCCAAAAGTGGAGCATCAACATCGGATACTTGGTTTCGACGACAGTGCAATTACACAGATCGTTGGCATTGCCATATTAGAATTCGGTGTTGCATTGCATAGGTTGGTGTTTCTTGGCTACAGTGAACTTTATATGAATAATATAATTTTTAGTGTCCTTCTTGGACTTACGCTGGCTGTGGATGAATCATTTAAGGTTCTTTTTGCAGTGATTGTCTTCCATCGTACGTCGGCTCTGCTGCTTTTCAAGTGTGGTTGACTTAGATATAAAACAGAAGCATTCGAGGGCCTTGGTATAGGGTCGCGTCTGGCCTACATGAAGATGGCACCCAAATATAGCTGGGTGCCTATCGTAGGTGCTCTTATCTATGGGATTACGACCCCCATTGGAATTGCGGCAGGTCTTGGAGTGAGGAGGACCTACAACCCTGGCAGTACAACATCAAGCATTGTTTCGGGTGTTATGGACTGCCTAAGTGCAGGTATCCTTATATACACTGGTCTGGTTGAGGTAAGAAACGATAGTTTTTTGCTTCATTGAGTCGACAGTTACTTAATGTTGCTCAGCTGCTTGCACATGAATTTTTGTTCAACAAGGAGATGATGAACGGGTCGAATGGCAAGTTGGCATATGCGGTTGGATGCATGCTGCTTGGATGCGCAGTGATGGCACTTCTCGGGAAATGGGCATGATAGACAGGATCCGGAAGTGAGAAGGGTAATTTGTAGGAATATAAATTGTTATTTTAGCACGAGGAACGGACGTTCTGTTTTATTATATATTAATATCCCTGTAATTTAGATAAGTATATAGAGGATGTTGTACTTTGTAAGGCACGACTTGCCGACATATGACGCGGCCTTGTAAGCCGAGAGTTCGGGGTTACTAGTATTTATAGTAATACGGCACAAAGGACATCTCTATCTAAGTATGGCCATAGACACATCGAAACCTTCGTCCTCCTCGTCACAGACCCCTGCGGCCAAACCCCCCCTACCGCCGGGGATGGTCATGGGCCCAGATGGAAAGCCATGTAAAATATGCACTGCGTTCCGGAACTGGAAGCCTCCCACAAAGCAGAGCTCTGGCTCGGATTCATCTAGAAAGGGAAAGGGTCAGTTTGGGGGAATAGCGGCGACGATGGCTGCGTTGGCGGCAGGAACAACTGCTGCTGCTGCTGCCAGCACAACGAGCACAACAACGCGTCCCAACGAACCACCCCCCAACTGCCCGCCAGACGTCGAGCAACTGGGCCGTGCGACATGGACCTTCCTGCATACGACAGCTGCGTACTACCCTGAGAAGCCGACACCAAACCAACGAGCGAACATGCTGGCACTGTTGGGATCATTGCCAGTGTTATACCCATGCGGGTGGTGCGCAAAGGACTTTGGAGAGGACATTGCAAGGCATCCGCCAGATGTAAGTAGCCGGGTGGGGCTGAGCCAGTGGCTCTGCGAGAGACACAACGCGGTGAACGAGAAGTTGGGAAAGAGCACGTTTGAGTGTGGAAAGGTGGACGAGAGATGGAAGGATGGGCCTGCAGACGGTAGCTGTGATTGATAGTGACAAGTAATATTATTTGGAATAGATTCCGTGGACTCTCTCCCAGCTGCATGATTGCCGGTCTTAGTCCTCTCTCTTCCTCTCTCCCTTTCCCTGTTTCCCTACTTAAGTCGCTCTTTCTTCTCAATGCTTCCCCGCCACACGCCCAGGCGTCTTCCCAACCTCGCCATCAACATCTCCCCCCGCACTCCCTACAGGAAGCCCTCTCTCCTGCATGCTCTCATGTCCAAGTCCTTTCTGCGATGGATCCCCCTCCTCATAGCCATCGTCCTCGCCCTCTGGCTCTTCTCTCCTTTCCTCCTCCCCTACCGTCCCCGCCCCTCCAAGTCTACGGCCCCCACACCCACCCTCCAATTGAAGGCTCCTCCAATCACCCTCGCCCCTACCATCCATCCCGCCCCATCGGCCCTCACACTAAATGGTCCGAGCGAGCGGACGCCGTCAGGAACTCCTTTATCCATGCTTGGGAAAACTACCAAACCTATGCTGCTGGATATGACGAGGTCCTGCCTGTTTCCGGAGGCAAGGTTAATAAGTGAACTTGCTTTCTTTTTCCTCTTCTCTCCTCTTCCTCCTCCAGCCTCATTCTCACGTGTTTACAGCTTCAACGGATGGGGAGTTACACTATTCGATTCTATCGACACCATGTGGATCATGGGTCTTCATGACATCTTTCACGACTCGCTCGAGGTAGTCGCAAAGTCCACGTTTGCCTTGGATCAGGTACGAACGCCTCGACTCGCTAATTTCATCTTAGGCCATAAATATCCCTTAGGGAAGTTTCGCACCCTTCTTCGAGACTATCATTCGCTATCTCGGTGGCCTTCTCTCCGCCTATGCATTATCCGCAGAGCCGGTTCTCTTGTCCAGAGCAGATGACCTCGGGAAGATGCTGCTGCCTGCATTCAATACCACCTCGGGACTTCCATCATTTGCCGTCAATACTGTCAGGTGACCATCCATCCTCATATACCTTCACACTGACAGTTCATACTAAGTTATCAACCCCAGTGGAGAAACTAGACAAGGATGGAGCGGAAGTGTGCTGTGGGCAGAGGCACTGAGCAATCAGATGGAATAGTGAGCAGCTCATTGTCTTCCGTCACATCCCCTTATTATTCCCACTTAGTAAATATCTTGCTCATCTTACCGGGCGCACGGAGTATTACAACAAGGTATTTTCAGCTTTCCCCTTTGATTCGAAGACTCATTAACAATGTTGCAGTCCGAGCATATCGTGCAGATGATGTATGCGGCCGATCTGCCTGATGCCGGACAGTTCCCTACCATGTGGGATATCATAAACGGCGAGCCTAGCAACCGTGAGCGTCTCCTCTTAGAGCTACGACAACGTTGCCCATCCACTGTGATATAGACCAATTTTCCGTCGGAGCGTTTGCGGATAGTGCTCATGAATATTTACTTAAGCAGTGGCTGCTTACTGGTCAGTCTGAACCCAAGGCCCGGGAACTATGTACACATTTTATCAACTCACCCTACTAACCTGTGCTGAACCATCTATAACTTAGATCTGAAGGCAGTCGATGCTGTCCTCTCCAACTTGCTCTATATAACGCCAAACCGGCAGCTTCTATATGTCACTGATACAATCAAGAAGAACCCGACGCACCGGTTTGAGCACCTGTCTTGCTTCTTTTCTGGATTGCTGGCTTTGGGCATCCATACCATGCCTGAATTGTCATTGCGCGATATAGAGCTCCACTCGTGGGCTGCGCAAGGATTAGCGGAGACATGTTGGATAACCTACGCTGATACCAAAACAGGTCTTGGTCCGGATGTGATGCAGATGTCGCATTCTTATGGGCCGTCCAGTGATGATAGTAGCCCGCAAGCAACTGGAAAATGGCTAGATGCCATTACTGCCTGGGAGAATGGCGGTCGACAGGGTAATGCACCGGGGACAGCCGAGGTACAGAGAGAGCCAGATGCGGGTAAACGTGATTATTACGCATTAAAAGGATCTTACCTTCTGCGACCTGAGGTTCGGAATTATACTGTATCTGTGATCCTTTGACACTGAATTTTTTTCAGACTGTAGAAAGCTTTTACCTGCTGTGGCGAACGACAGGTGAGGAGCGGTGGAGAGAGCGAGGATGGTGAGCAAAGACTCTGTTCCTTCATTGTCGTGTCACTTTTAATAAAGATATCAGGGCTGTATTTGAGAGCATCGAGAAACATACCCGTACCAAATATGGATACGCCAGTCTCTCACTGGTTGATAAACTGCCTGCAGAGCAAAAGGATGAAATGCCAAGGCAAGTCCCCGGCCCCCCCATTACAGCCTTAGAACCATCCCTAATATCGACATCTATAGTTATTTTTTGGCAGAAACGCAAGTCTGGGTCCCTCCTCGTTATATTCGATTCTCACTTTTTTATAGCCTGAAATATTTATATCTTTTATTTACGGATGAAGAAATAATACCCCTCAAGGACTGGGTCTTCAATACTGAAGCACACCCCCTCCCTGTTTTTAATTGGACCCCATGGGAGAAGAAGGAGTATAATATATTTTTGTAATTTGGACTGTATGGATTTGCTACACGGGACGGATGGATTCTTGGTGATTGCTGTCAATTTCGGTTATATATAGTACATGGCCTGTATTTCATGCCTAAATTCACGGTAGAGTACACATTGCAGCTGTTTAAATAACTTTTTCGACTCCGGGCGGGAAAACGTATTCACCCTGTTTACGAACCTTTGAGAGTAACGAGTTCAAAGATCCTAGCAAGCAGGCGCAACAACGAAACAGCTCACCTCATCAAATATTTCCATCTCTAGCAAGCTCTTATCGTGTCCCCAAAGACTACTTTCATTCTTGCCATCTCGAATGCAACGAGCCACTTCATCTGCTTGGAAGTGCCATCCTTTTCCTATATACTGGAAGACTCGTTTCTCCTCACGGACCAAATTGCCGGTGTTTCCATAAAACTCCACAGTAAATTCCTGAGGACAATAAATGGGAGGTTTGACTTTGATAGTTCCTTTCTCAAAGCGTATAGTGACACCAGGTTCTGGGGTATTCAGGTTAATGCTGCAGCTGAGAATAGCTTGAGCGGAGAGTTTAGCTTTAGAGAAATTTAGCGTAAAAACGGTGTTGCGGTCCACGTTGGTAAGATGAGTCTTCAACATATTGCCTGTGATCGTTGTTGGGTTGGTTAGTTCGTTAAGAGGATTCTCGTAAAGCAGCATTATAGCCTATAAATGTGTTCATCTTCTGAAGGGGAGCAAACGCCACCACCTACCCAGACAAGAGGATAAGGCCCACTATAATAAGTTCGTAAATTTGTGTTTCTATCTCGTATGAATCTACTTACAGATCAAGTAACGCCCCACCTCCCAGCTCAGGATCCAAAATACGATGCGTCTTCGGTATTTCTGTAACTCAAAGTTAGCAATCTAGACGAGTATTGCAAATAATCGTTCATACTGTCCAATCCAAAGTTTCCTGACAAATCAGCTTGTAAAACCAAAGGAGCACCCAGAGTCCCTTCCTGAGCGATCTTTATTACCTCAAGACTGAGGGGCTGAAATCTTGTCCACAGAGCTTCCATAAAGAATACATTGTGCTCCTTAGCAGCAGCTATCAATGAACGAAGTTCTGCGCAATTGCAAGTAACGGGCTTCTCGCAAAGGACATGTTTCCTGGCCTTGATTGCATCCAGGGCATTGGTGTAATGATACGTATGGGGCGTGCCTGTATTAAATGTGTAAGGGTATTTTGAGAGAGAGCACCTGTGGGAAGCGCACCGATATAAATGGCTTCGACGTTCTTTGAGCTCATCAGCAGGACATTCTTGTGACTTCTGAAAGAAAGTACTCGCCTTATCGGTATACAGTTCCTCATATGTTCCATATGACTTAATGGACTTTTCCCCGCCCGCGACTTTGTCGATGAACTCCTGGGCTTTAGCAACGCTACGTGAGCCTACCGCTACTACCTTGTGAACAACATCGTGAACATCGCGGCTACAAATAAAATGATTAACTCGGGTAGCGAGACATCTTCTAGCTTTATGTACATACGTCTTTGGGTCAATTAGGAGGTCCTAATGAGCGAGTAGATAAAAAAAGTCAGAATATACATCTTGCTGCTACTTATGATATCACCTTCACGAAAGATTCAGCAATAAAACCAGTAGAAATGATTCCCCAATGAAGTTGTAGTGGAGCTTCAGTAGCCATAGATGCTTTCTAGCGTTATAGATAAAGCTGAGTTAGATAGAAGGTGAGGGTAACTCTTCAGCATCATCGTGGATCTGCAGTAGACAAGTGAGAGTGTTCGGTGAAATGTCGCGGGGAGATCGGCAGCGCGGACCGCAAATTTGATGATTGATCGATGGGAGTGATACAGCGCTAGTCTACCAAGCAGCAAGCTCAACTTGTGCCAACATGTCCCTCCCCGCACTCAACGATATCCAACATACAACTTCTGCAGATGCGCCCTACCTTGCTTCAGCTTTGTCAACCTTGTTTGAGCACTCTCCGATTCTTGCAATAAAATTAGAACCAGAGTTATCTCGGAAGTTGAAACCACTTCCCCCACTCTCCTCCTATGCACAGCTAATCGACATTGCGCTGGAAACCATTGATGGGTGGGACGTCGATGCACAGTCCGAATTTATTTCAGGGCATCCTCGTATAGGAGAAAGCAAAAACCTTTCCAACCTCAGTGCAAGGGAACAAGGCTCTAACCCAACACCTCCCGAAGTCCTAGCACGGTTGGAGCATTTGAATGCATGCTACGAGAAGACATACCCCGGGTTGCGTTACATCACCTTTGTCAACGGACGGAGTCGCGCTGCCATTGCCGAGGAGATGGAAGGCAAACTGGAACTGGAGCATTCACTTTCGCCAGATGAGCCAGTGATTGATGCACTGGTTCCGGTGGAAGTGAGTAGCGAAACATGGCGCTCCGAGCTGAAACGCGCAATTAAGGATGTAGGTCGCATTGCCAAGAGTAGACTTAGAGCTTTCGGTGTGGAATAAAACGACTTTCCGTTTGAACGAATGTATGTAAGGCAACACTTTTTGTGCTACAGATAACCAATAAGTACAACCAGATACATGTCCACCTGGGAAAGAAGAGAGAAACTATTCAATACTTATCTAAGTAGTCCATACCCTTGTGGGTTGTGGACGACGGTTATGCATTTCTGCCTGTTCTCTTTCAGCCTTCCGCTAATGCATGGAAATACCCTATGTTAGACGCATCACACTGTTTTGTTGGGGATTACGTACCCGAAGGATAGCTTTCATTCTTTCCTCGAGTTCTGGGGTAGCCGTGTACAGATCTTTTAGTATTTCTGTATACATCTTCGCTTCTGGAGATAGCAGGGGGTCAGGATCACTGAGATTATTCCCGGTTTTCTCAGGTAATTTTCCAGACTCAAGTTCTTTCCGTTGTCTCTGAAGTTCGTGTATTCGCTTTTCCTGTCTTTCTCGTCGTTGTTTTGCCCATGCTTCTCTATCTGCCATTCGTTGCACTGCGGCATCTGACATTGAGCCAGGATCGAACTTCACAGCTAGCCGAACATCATATGCCTTTAGTTGCAAGCAATTAGAATGTAGATATAACTTATATAGACGACAAGCATAACTGCGGTCTCACTTTACGATTGTGAATATCACCAAGAACCTCAAATGCCTTTTGAATCTGTCGAATGATTAGCTGGAGTGTGATGTCTAAACTTGGTGTATGCAGACCTTGTGGAAAGCATCTTCAGCGTATTGTTTCTCTTCATCCGTTACGAAAGGCCCAAGTCTGTCAGGATGAGTTTCTAGCGCCTTCCTCCGGTAGGCGCGACGAACTATTTGATGAAATTTAGTAAATACCGGAAGAATGGGCTGTAAGTTCAAGTTGTACCTTCATCGTCTGTAGCAGACTGGTCGACACCAAGGACATCATACCAGGTTGAAAAAGAAGGTGAATACATAATTGCGTGGATATTAGCAGGTATTAATACAGATTTTTACAGCCAGCATAAGGAAAATAATGGACGAGCTCGACGATGTAAGTATTGCAGAGTGAAGGACATTCGAATCCAGGATTCCAAGTTCAAGTTGAACTTGGGCGGTCTATGACTTAATCACGTGTGCATGCCGACGGCTCCTATAATTGGCATTGGCTGTCTACGCCGCGTGCACCGCGGGGGGTGCTGTCCTATTCAGAGATTGTTCTCTTATTACTTACCTTATTACTTAAACCCCAAAACACTTCAGTTCCAAGGATAATATGGATGTTGTAGAAAGGGCTAACGCTGATAGGCAAAGACGATGGTATGTAACTCTGTCCGTTACAACATAGAATCATAGTTATAGCATCCCAAAAGGACGAAAGAGAAGAAAGTTGGTGAAGGTACATATGCGGTTGTGTACCAAGGTTAGTAACTCACTTCCAATGTTGCCTCCAGCATCCCAATGTTAACGGAAACACAGGGAGGGAGGCTACGACTGGTCGCAAAGTCGCCATCAAAAAGATTAAAGTCGGGCAGTTCAAGGACGGCCTAGACATGTCTGCTATTCGTGAGGTGAAATACTTGAGGGAATTGAAGCATCAGAATGTGATAGAGGTTCGCTGGGGTAGTTCACTTTTCTGTACGCCTTCTAATATACTTTGAACAGTTGCTTGATGTTTTTTCTTCGAAAACAAACCTGAATCTCGTTCTGGAATTCCTTGACTCTGACTTAGAAATGATCATTAAGGATCGTTCTCTCGTGTTTCTTCCGGCTGATATCAAGAGTTGGATGGCAATGACGTTTCGCGGTCTTGAGTTTTGCCACCGCAATTGGATATTGCATCGAGTACGCGATAGCTTCTTTTGCCCTTTAATGTTGTTCATTTTACTCAGGATCTTAAACCCAACAACTTACTCGTTGCATCGAATGGTGAGCTGAAAATTGCCGATTTCGGTCTTGCCAGGGACTTTGCAGATCCTGGCTATAAAATGACGTCGCAAGTCATTACTCGGTAAGTACTATGCAGTAGACACATCACTTCTGCTGAGACATAGGGTTCAGTTGGTACCGGCCTCCAGAGCTTCTGTTTGGCAGTCGGTATTATAGTTCTGCTGTCGACATTTGGTCTGTCGGGTGTATATTTGCAGAACTCATGCTTCGGATACCCTATATGCCGGGAGAAAGTGACATGGATCAACTGAAAACAATATTTCGTGCCTTAGGTACACCTACGGAAGAGGAATGGCCTGTAAGCATTTGCCTTTTTCTATCGTTGAGTGAGTGCTAACTTTTTTTAAAGGGCCACACGAAACTTCCTGATTATATCCCTGTAGGACAGTTTCCTAAATCCCCATTACGAGACCTCTTTACTGCCGCAAGCGCGGATGCTCTTAATCTTCTCAGCAAATGTCTTACATACGAGCCGCGGAAACGTCTAACAGCAAAGGAAGCCCTTCACCACCCTTATTTCTTTGCTTTACCCTATCCGACTCATCCTTCCAAGCTTCCTAAGTGCAGTACTCAACTCAGCAGTCGCCCACTTGAAGAAATGGATGGCAATGTAGAAATGGACTCCACGGGCCCAGGCGTAAAGGCAAACAATAGACGCCTAAAACGCAAACTTACTTCGCCTGCAGAAGACTCGAAGATGAGATCAATAGCCCGCCGGTTGGACTTCGCAAAAATGGCACCGGGGTCTTAGTCTAAAATCTTCAAGTGTAAGACGCCGGAAAAGGTTGTAATTGAGCTTACTACATATGTAACTACTTAACTGTACAAGTGAATTATTGATAACAATAAGACGAGCACTGGATTAATATCCAAGTAAAGAGAGGGTTCATACCAGTGCAGCGTAAAGATTCGCTCTGATGAAGAAAAAATTGAAGGTAACAGCGGCGTTACATGATTAGCTTTGCTTTTCCACATCGTTTATTGTATTCGACAGACTCCAAAACAGGCTCTAATGCAACCTAAAGATCCAAGGTTACTTAGGAAAGAACAAGCTTTATTCTATTCCATTGCAACAAACTACTACAGCTGTATAAGTACAAGTATTGATAATGAGGAAAACGCCAGAAAGAAATGAATGCAAAATAACGTTCGAGTAATTAACAAAAGAACTAGGATCCCGTAAAAAAAATTAGCGGGAAGATTCACAAGCCACACAGATGTCTTTTGAAACAGAGTTACTGATCATGCAAACTGAACATGTCCATGAACCTGCAGCAGGTGCTGAAGGAGCTTTCATACCTGCAGCAGCCCAGTCGAAACTAGTTGTCGGCGTTGGGTTGGGTTTGGAAGGTCCAGGGGCTTCACAGGCTGTGCAGATCTCTTTCGAAATGGGATTTTTAATCATGCACACAGAACATGTCCAGGAGTCCGTAGCAGGTGCTGGAGGCTTCGCGCCTGCAGCAGCCCAGTTAAAACCTATTACAGGCACAGGAGTGGGCGAGTATATGGACGGTGAAGCGGAGGCGGAAGGACCGTTGGTTCGTACTACTGAAGCCTTCTTGAGTGCATCTGCACTGAAGTCAAACGACCGAAGAGAGGACTTGGGTATGTTCTGCGCTTGCTCACGGGCATTCGTGTGTTCTGGAGTGGAGGGAAACATCGAAATACCATTGTTGGTGAAAGTAAAGATAGGTAAGGATTTTATAGCAAGTCTGCGGGCCCGTTCTTTGGGATCAGATGGGACAGAGGGAGCTGAAGATACAGAAGTGCTAGAAGTGGTGAGAGTGAAAGCTTCTTTGGAACCAACTTTCAAGCCATCTTCCTGTGTATCCATATTTTCAACAGACGTGAGAGACGACGAAGCTTCGGTGTTGGCGAGAGCCGGGGCCACGGGAGAAGGCTGAGTAGGCCCGGGAGAGTTGCCATCCACAACAACACTAAAACGCAATTTACTTGGTTCCTTTGGAATCGAGTTCGCTTTATAATTGCCGAACAAGCCACGATTTCCAGGAGGACTGAGAGAAATGAAGGGGCTGGCACTAGTTGGCGGAGGAGTTTCTTTCCCTTTCCCTTTGTCCTCAGCGTTATTAGATTTTTGTTTCTCTGGGATTTCCATATCCACGTCATTTATTTCCTCGACGACAGTAGCGGATGCAGACTTTGTGAATAAGCTCGGAAGAGAGGGGCCATTTCCGTTCAGGAATGGCTTCGACTTCTTGCTTACACGATGATCTTCTTCCTCGTCCTCTTCCACGTCTTTAGCGAAAGACGGTTTTTCGGGAGACTTCTCGAAGTGAGTAGGCGGACGTGAACGCTTGCTTCCCTATCCATTCATGGTAAGTAGGAAGTAAATATATGCACAGTTAATGTCGCTTGCCTTGGGGAGAGTCGCCTCAATAATAGCCTGTGGTGTGATATGCTCAATTTCCTCCTTTTCTTTCTCCTTCTTCTCCCTTTCTATTGCTTCCTTCTGTTCTTTTCTTCCAGCAGCGCGTGTTCTCTTTGGTAATCTTCGAGTTGCAACTTTGGCTACAGGATTGGCAGTCTGATAAGGATTGCTAACATCAGGTTTCTTCGGTGGTGTTGCCTCTTTGATCAACTCTGTCATAAAGTTCGCTGCTTTTGAAGGCTTAGAAACTGGAGTATGTAAGCGATCGCTAGGTGAAGATCCTTCAGACCATGCCTGTCGTAAAGGAGAGGGAACGGCAGGTGCAGTGGGTTTCTGCAGAGCAGGCACACGGAGACGCGCTGTCGATGACAGAGGTACACCTGTCTTTGCAGCACCATGTGACGATGTAGTTGTGCTTGCTGCAGGCGACGAAGTGGTTGGAGAAGTGTTTCTCTCAACACCAGCAGGAGCAGAGAAGCTGCTTGAAGCATCTTCCCCTACTCGCCTTCGCTTTGAATCTGTCTTCGAAGATTCGGTAGTCCCGTTATCTTTCAGTACAACGTGTCCAGTGGCAGTTCGTGAAGGGCCGAACGCAGGAGAGGAAAATCGATTCTTGGTGCGCGATGCACGTGCGCTGCCTCCACCTTGCCATCGATACACACCGTTTGGATTTTTGGAAAGTGTTCTACGTGTCGTCACGGCTGGTGTTGTAATCACAGAAGGTTCAGGTGTTGAAAATTTGAAAGTAGGTGCAGGAACGAAAGGAGAAATGCCTCTTACGGGCGTCGCTGAAGGAGATCGACTCTCAAATCGAAAAGGTGTAGAGCCTTCTTCTACGAAGCGGGGCTGAATAAGATACGTTACAAAGTAAATATGTTTAGCCACTTACGTGGTGCGCTTCGTTGTAGCAGCGACAGGACGCCTTCCATTTCAATAGGTGTTATGGGCTGGCCGACTTTCGAGTTCAAGAAGGCGCTGACAGTTTCTAGGTTCTTTACAGGGGATTCTGACTCGTGGAAGAACGAGGGAGATGTAGGATGTATTTTTGTCGAAGTACGTGATAGAGGAGATACAGGAGGAGGGGGAACGGAAGGTGGTTCATCTCGGTGCGAAGTGATAGAGTGTCCGTTCAGACTGGCAGAAATCTGAAATGGATAAATCACCTGTCCAGATAAGAAATAGATTAGGACACACCTCATGTCCTCTGCTTGCCAAAGTATGTGCTGATTCTGGTAATTCTAGCGCGTCTTCGTCCTCAGAGGTGGGGGATTCGGGAGGGACAGTAGGGCTGGGGGAACGCTCTGGCGAAGGACGTGCTGCGAAAGGATTGAGATAACCAAGAAGCCCAGTGATGCTCCATGACTGGAAACATGGAGAGTCAGGATTGACAGCTGCGATGACAAGTGAAGACGCACAGATTTTTTCTGCTGGCGAGGACGTGCGTATGGAGACGCGAGAGCATTGCGAGACCGGGATCGATTTGCTTGGGATCGAATTACTCCGCTCATTGTAAGAGACTACGGGGAGAAGGGAAGAGGACGGGAGGCGGGTAGGGGTAGGTAAGGGTATGCAGCCGTTGTCCTTGTACTCGTTGCGTGCAGCTGCGAGTCGAGGACCAAGCTTGCATCCTAGACTAGTTAAGGGCAGGCCTGTGACCACACACGTGACCACATTCTCTATTGCTCTTCGCCGTCATCGTCCGCAACGACCACTCCCTCAATGCCCGCCAAACAGACTCCGTACCCCCTCATCGACGCCGACCCCCATGTCTCACGCGTCGTGAGGTACTTCAGATCCTCCGATTATGTTGCATGGGCGGGCACAACCGCTGCCTTCCCCACCGCTCTCTACTTATGGGGTGACCATCGCTTCTCTTCATTCACCTATGTGTCTCTAGTAACATTCTCTCCATAGAAATGGCCGATCCATCTCGCATGCGTCTCAGAACCACTCTTAAGCTCGGTGGTGTCCTTGGCTTTATTGGTGGATTCTTATTGGCGTACCAGAGGTCAAGCGGTTCGTATATTCTACTCACTGTTGGGAACGCGTCTCATAATCATTGTTACAGTACGTTTTTGGGGATGGGCTGAAAACAAGCGCGAAGAAGAAATGGATTTACAAGAGATGAAGCAACGTGCACAGGAGGGAAAGCCTCTCTACGGTGTCTCTCACCAACCAGCGTGGGTTCAGCACTCTGCATTCAGAAACTCCCAGTACTCTCAACTTAAATTCTGTGTGTAACTGCCCCCCTCTCTCCTCTTAACGGATGCTCACCCTCCTGACATTTTTCAGCTTCGTTCCCTATGTGAGTATTCCAGAATGCGTAACTTTTGAAGCTCTTTAAATGGCTGACGTTTCCAAGGATAAACATCGTCAACCATCCTCATCACGGAACCGATCCGGCGAAATACAAGGTAGAAGAGGAATTATAGACCGCTCTTTTACATTTTACCTGCTGAAGAATTTATATTTTTCAACCCACGAGTGTTTTGTTCATACGAGTTCCCAATTGTTATGACCCGAATGTCCAACTTGTGATCGCTAGACCTCTGAAAATGGGTTTTTTTCGGACATTCTAACACATATGTTTGGCTTTAGCAGCCAGCCGAGTAAGTGATCTTGAACCCATGAACTAGTCAACGTTATTGCGATCCAGGTATATAATTCGATATATAAGAACATTTGTGTTTTAAACGACGATACTCCACCCAATTGCTATTCTTAGCTCACGACTGGACTTTCAAATTGTGATGCTTCGGGAGATATGTGGGTTATCCCCGTGTCATGACAATACTTCCCAATTCACCGCATGATTACTCTCTATCATGCTAATGCATGGAACCGACGGTCAAACCGGTTTATGTGGTGCCTACCCATTAGGCAAGGTATTATCTCTTCGTTCATCATTTTCTGGGACAATGCATGGCACCTGGAGTTCCACTTCCTACAATGAAGTCATTAATCAAAATCAAGTCTACCGGATAAAACTTCCGCGAAAGTCAAAGACTGGCTATAGGAAGTACACCACGCAGCAGTGGATCCAGGTGGTTCACGAAAACAAACTCCGAGACAGGAGAAACTCTGGAAGTTCTCCCAAACGGTCAAAAATATCCGACGGATAAGATTATTCGGCTGTCCTCTTCAGGCTGGGAAGAGAAATATGTGCTCCGAAGTTGGTGCGCCCGAGAGGCATAAGAAGGAACAACGCCTGCTGTCTTTATTGTTCAAAAAATACCCAGATATGAAGTTTTCCGTTTCTTTTCTTGCTTTAATAGCAGGTCTCTCTAGCGTCAGTGCTAGTGCACTCGATAAGCGTGCTACCGGTGGATACATCCAAAATTCATCTGGTCAAGCATCCTTCACCTTCTACTCTGGTTGTGGATCTCCTGGTAAGAGAGTGCATTCTCAAAAAGTCGATCACCACAGCTAATATCGCGTTGCAGCATGCGGAAAGAGTGCAAGTGGATTCACGGCTGCGATAAATCAGCTTGCTTTCGGATCTTCTCCTGGTGCCGGAGCAGGTGATGCCTGCGGTCGCTGCTTCCGTATTTCAGGGACTGCAGACCCATTTTCTCCCTCGTATACTGGTCCTTTTAAATCCGTTGTCGTGAAGGTCACGGATCTCTGGTAAGCAGATGAAGATGATGCAGTCGACCTTGGGGCTGAACGCTTTTGATAGCCCTGTTCAAGGAAACGAGGTTTGTTGGCTTATCTGCAAGGCCTGTTTTAATCTAATGCAGAATTTAGGAATGGTGCGGTCAAAGCACAAGCAGCCCAAATAACCAGCACGGAAAACCATTCCAGTAAGCCGAGGTTAACATACAAAGGACGAATATTAACAAATACACAAGCTTTGATATTTGCCAGGATACTGGAGGATCTTCGGCATTCTTCCCGTCTGGCCACGGTGCATTGACGGGTACATTTACGGAGGTTTCGTGTAGTGAGTGGTCTGGGTCCGACGGCGGTTCTCTCTGGAATGGTGCCTGCCTCTCGGGAGAAACAGCAGGCAACTGGCCATCTGTTGGATGCGGAAACAAAGGTAACAGGAACAGTAGAATGTACGCCTTCAGATGTTTACTAACATCCTGCAGGAACTGCCCCATGAGCCGTGAAATGGCTCCTCGTTCCACGATATATAATATAAGTTTTATTCGTGAACTCCAAGGTCGAGAGTAACATTAAGTCAATGAGGTTAAGGATTGTACAGTGTTGATCATTTATAAGTACGAAGATTACTAGGATGGGAAAGAGAATACTTTTTATTGCAAAGATTGACCGGTCCGGAGGCCTGATTCCTAAAATAGCGATATTCCCAAGAAGCAAGTAACCTAAGTACAGTCGACTGTCGAACCTGTAATAACCCATAGGGATCGGTGGACATCAAAGCCTATGGGTTGTTCAGGGTAAGTATGGGTTGCTGAGGTAGTGCTGGGTGGGTTATGCGGATTCGGTTGCCGATTATGAGTTCATACAAGTATGTGCTAATACAGATTTGCCCTTATTGATGAAGTGTCGCTGTAGTACCGCCCTCCATCAATGTAGCACTTATGGCTTCTGTAATCTACTACGTTCTTTGCATAGCGCCGTTATATCAACTTGGATCATGCTCTCCTTTCCTGCTCAGAACTGGGAAGTTGCCCGCTCTGTGGTCAGGACAACTAGTAGAGGTTATGCATCGCACATAGCAAGCCTTATCCTACCGCGCCTCTACCTGTCCGACCTCTCTATTGCAACTAATGGTGAGGAGCTTGCCAGACTAGGCATCACACATGTTATCTCAGTCATTGAACATGTTCCCGATATCCCGGAGTGCATCACACCTTCAAATAGGTTGCACCTATCCCTTGCAGACCGAATACAGGTGGATATACTATCGCATCTCGACCAAACGACGCAGTTCGTTCGCCAAGCACTAGAAGAAAACACAACAAATAAAGTACTGGTATGTTTTAGTACTCCCACAACAAGCCTACTCTGTTGAGACTAAATACTTTTACGATAGGTACACTGCTTCCAAGGCATTAGCCGTAGTGCGACAGTCGTGTGCGCATACATTATCGCCACAGAGTATAAACATGCGTCTGAAGCAGTCGAGTTTGTTCAATCACGTCGTGGCATCGTTTGTCCCAACCTTGGATTCAGAACTCAGCTGGCCACATACGCTGAGAAATTTTCTGAGCAAAGACATGCATCGACACCAGCTTCACCCTTTGCAAGACTTTTTGGAATAACTAAGAAAGTCCGCAAGCAGGGAGCAGAAAGAACTGTTATGAAGGAATTTAGTGCAATACATCTTGTTAAGCCCTCCTAGGCTAGAACAACACGATGAACTTATGTGCATAATCATGGGTATAATAGTTGTAGGGTATCAATTGAAGTTGGGTTTTAATCTTTATAAGTCTGGGTTTAAGTCGAGATCCAGATCGAAAAACTGGGCTTGGGGTTGAGGAAGATGGCGTTCGTGTCTGTATGGATTTGCGCCAGGTGCCATATGCTGGTTTTCTTCGATCTTCGGAGAAACTGTCGGTGCTGTGACCCACGTTTAGACACTTTTTGCATATCTTAGATAGGCTAACAACTTACGCCGTCCAACAGAATGTGTTTCTCCCAGTAAACCAAGTGGAGCTTCAGCATTGAGACGTCCTCTACGCATCTTTTCCTCGTTTGGAAAGGGAGGGAAGAATAATGCTGGCGGCGGTTGCCCGGGAAGGCTAAGATCTGGCATATTAGGAGGCGCTGATGTAAATGCACTGAGACTTTGAGCATAAGCCAACAACTCAGGATATGGTATCGATGCTGCAATAAGCAGGTCAGTTAGATGCCCAATGGAAGTGGAAACAGAATAATACCATTTTTCGCTTCCTGTATGGCTCTCATTCTTTCTTCTCCCTCCTCAATTATCTCTTCTAACTCGCGTTTCCCATTAGACAGCTCGCTACATATCTCCCGCCATCGCGCTTCTAATTCGAGAATCTCTATCTCTAAAGCATCAATTTTACGTTGCTTTATTTGATGTTTCTGGGCCAAATTAACAGCCGAGGCGAGAGCCTTGTCGCATTTCAGAAATGAGGATACCTCGGGCTGAGGAGGAGGTTTCGTTTGACTTGGAGACAAAGAAAGAAATAGTGTATGTGCGAGCGCATGAAGTTCGTTTAATGGTTCAAGTAATGAAGACGTCATGGAGGGTAGTTTTCCAACTTCGGGTAGAATCTGGGCAGTAACTGTCGTATTGGCAGCCTGCAGCATTCCTATACATGGTAAAATCCAAGCTGGTCAAAACCAAAAACAATAGGCAAAACTGACTTGAGTAATGGGACACTAGTCCGGAGTGATGAGCAAGTAAGTATGATTAAGTATGCGTAAGTGAAGTTTCAGTCTAAGTACTTACATTGCACAAACATATTGCAACTTTCAAGACTGGTTCGAGCGCAGCCTTGTTTATCACTTCCTTTTACTCCAAACATCGCGCACGCCGCCCTATTAGCAATTAATTGGCAATAAATATTCGCAGTTACTTATTCTAAAATGCCAACACCGTATACCTCAGTAACAAGAACATCATCATCTCTACAGGCTGAAGAGTACGAATTATCTGAGGAAGGCCGTCTACGAGATCTTGCCAAGAAACAGGCCAAATATAAGGATGGTAGCTCAATTGACTGGCTGCATGAAGAAGCTGCTGAGCGAGAAAGACAACAGTCTCTCCGATCACAAGCAGGAATTCGTGGACTGCTGCTGCCGATACTGGAAGCAGCGCGCATGTGGTTTGTGGTTATTATGACAGGCATGGGTATTGGAATAGCGGGAGCATGGCTTGACGTGTTGGTTAGGTGGTGCGTGCATTATTACTTCTAGTGTACTTGGCACGTATTAAGAAACATGTATACAGGTTGAGTGACATTCGTGAAGGTCGCTGTTCATATGGCTTCTTCTATAACGAAGTGGCTTGCTGCAGTGGGCTTGACCGTACGACACCTTCACCGAATATCATATTGCCTTGATGCTAATCACATTGTCCTTAGCCGGGGAAGTCTGTAGGGAATGGCAGACATGGAGTGAATACTTTCATATACGGTCCATATTTGGAGGATCCTTATTACAGGCATTTATCTATGTTGCCCTGGCCGTAAGGAAACTTCTCTCTATGCTAGCCATTTGTGATGAACGTTACTTTAGGTATGCTTCGCAGGAAGTGCAGCGATTCTGGTTGTGAGTTACGCACCGTAGTAAGTCCCATGTATGCGTGATATTACGTTCGCGCCACTAAAATTACAATGAAGTGCATTCCATACCGGAAGTGAGTGTCATCTCCTGCTTTTACTTCGACAACTGACTATATTATCACGAACAAGTTCCGGAAATCAAAGCAGTATGTTTCCTATTCACAGCGAGCCCTGCTATACGTGTAACTTCTTAGCACCCAGATTCTTGGAGGATATGTCTTCGACGCGTTTCTGTCCCCTTGGACATTATTTATCAAAGCCCTTGGCTTGGCTCTTGCTGTCGCCTCGGGTTTATCTTTGGGGAAAGAAGTGTGTGGCGCCGCGATATTTTCTATTCTCTAATACTAACCTGCCGAAGGGGCCGCTCGTGCACGTGGCATGCTGTATGGCATATTTTCTTATGACTTACTTATTCAAAGGCTTTGCAAACAACGAGGGTAATCCCGGACAATTTTCTTGTTTGTTACATCTCTGATATTTCTATAGCCCAGAAACGTAAATTATTAGCTGCAGCTGCAGCTGCAGGTGTCTCTGTGGCCTTCGGCAGTCCCCTTGGAGGCGTTTTGTTTGGACTCGAGGGTCAGATATTCAAGGTTAATCTGAAGTATTGTCTAACAAATCTTCACAACAGAGTTGGATACTTTTTCGAATGAATCTGATGTCATGTGGAGAGGATTTGTAGCATCAGCTGTTGCTGCAGTATCCCTCCAATGGATCGATCCATTTGGCACCGCAAAGTTGGTATTGTTCCAGGTTACATTCGTCGATGACACTTGGCGAGCATTCGAATTGGTAATACAATCGCTCATTATTGCATGCAGCATTTCTGATGTGCAGTTTAGATACCATGGATAACACTAGGAGTGATTGGAGTAAATAATATTCTTGTCTGCGGTACTATATCAACTACTTACACAAAGCAGGGGGTGTTAGGATCGTTTTTGATCAAACTCAATGTCGAAATTGCATTATACCGTCGCAACAGCGTTTTGACGGGATGGCCAGTACTGGAGGTTGTTTCTTTCAGTGCGTTTACGGCGGCTATTAGTTATCTAGTAGGAGAAAGTTCACAATATCTTTTTCTCGTTCCTAACCTCGTTAATAGGTGGTCTTCACACGGTAATGTACTGCTTATCCAATGTTCATGTTCTGTGTCTCTGATTCTTGTTCAGCGTCCAGTCATCTGAATTGGTGGCTAATCTTTTTCAAGAATGTGATCCGAATAAAGGCGACTACCATGGACTATGCAAGTAGGTGATACTAGCTCGTAAAAGAAAACATGCGTACTGAATAGCTGAAGTCCAACCGCCCTAACTCAAAATGTTTTCCTTCTTATTTTGACCGCTGCTGTTAAATTCTTCCTCACTGCGTATACATTCGGGATGATGGCAAGGCCTCTTCTACCTTCATCATTTTTTTATTCTGAACTATAGATAGGTTCCTGCAGGTATCTTCCTTCCAACCATCACCATTGGTGCATGCCTTGGTCGTGCTGTAGGGCTTCTCACGTAAGTAAATCCTTTCTTTTTCTCTCTCTTTCCGCCGACTGTGACCAATACTAGTCAAGCATTGTATCGAGCGTATCCCACTGCATGGATATTTCTTTCATGTCCACCAGACCCATCCGTACGCTGTATATCCCCGGGATTCTATGCTGTCATAGGTGCATCAGCTATGCTTGGGGGTGTCACACGTATGACAAGTGAGACATTTATCTGCATGTTGTAGTACATTAACTAATCTGTGACTAGTCTCTTTGGTCGTTATTTTGTTTGAACTTACCGGCGCATTGTCTCATGTGTTGCCCATTATGATATGCGTTATGACATCTAAATGGGTTGGGGATGCTCTGGGCAAAGACGGGATATATTCTGTCTGGATTGCAATGCGAAATTATCCTTGGCTTCCTCCTGTCGATTATCATGACAAAGGAGAAACAGGTGCAAATCTGATGAGACCACGCTTACAGCTAGTTGTCATCGACGATGAAGTTACAACAATCAATGGCTTGGGTGAGTTCAGCTTACTCCACCCGTAAAGTCCAGTTGATTATGTATCAAATAGATAATATATTAAATGAATGCCATTATCATGGCTTCCCTGTCGTCCGTGGAAATCAGTTCGTAGGTTATGCGACCCGCGAGAAGTTGCAGTTAGAAATAGGTTATTCGCTGTCTCGTATTATGGCTACCATATTGACCATGATATAGAACACTTGTTGACGGAAGATGCACGGGCTGAGCGGCTTAAGAAGTGTTCATTCTCTCTGGAACAGTCGATGCTTCCTTGGGAAGAGAAGATAGACTTATCAAGAACGCTAGAAGATGCTGTTCTTCAGCTTAGAAAGGAGGTACCTCAAGAGCTAGTGGTGAATATGTTTCAAAAACTGGTGTGCTCCATCTCCCCTTTACTGCATACTTCATTAAATAAGCGGTAGAATCTTCGCCAAATCATATTCACTCGAGAGGGGGAATTGACTGGAATAGTGACCAAGAGCGACATCGTTGGACTTCTAACGCGCCATTTCCCCCATACCGGTGGGTTGAAAGAGGGACATTGAGATTGCCTTGAGAAGAACTTTTGACTATTAATCAGCTATTAATAGGCGTTCGACCCTTCTCGTTTATCAGCCGTATGTTTTGGATAAATCACGGACACTACGTATACGCGGCACAGCAATTGTGCAAACGTGAAAATTTATATTATTGTAATGCAACCATATTGTACAATGTAAAGAGAAGAAACCAAAAGGAAGCATGCAACTGCAGTACAACGAATGACTGTTTATACAACTTCATCTGCGTAACTTGTCCATGAGAAATAAAGAGAATCTGAGAAGAAATACAAATAATATCCATCATGCAATCCCAGTATTAGTGAGCATCTGATTCAGATTCAGACTCAGACTCGGTGGTGCCATAGTCGTAATCGTCTTCATCTTCCTCGGTTTCTCCCTCATCCATAGATTCCTTAAGCTGGAAACTCGCATTAATTTAACAGACATAATAATAAATAGCGAATAGGCTTACCATCTCCACCAGTTCATGGCATTCATTCAGATGTGCCATTATAATCCCTTGACCTTCCGGTACCGAACCGTCCACGCCAACGAACCTGCCATCCTTGCGCATCGAGTCGATCTGGAAAAGGGCAAGTTGATACTACAACAGATGTGAGTCGCAATGCTGAACTATAAACAGTATATGCTGACAGGATATAAATCCCTGGGATTAAATGGACCACCATATTTAAGAACCTCGTTCAAACATTTCTTGATTGTGGAAAGCTTATTTGCCTATAGAAGGACATTATTTTCCAAGCGCCTCGAGATTCTTACACCCTACTTACTATTGGCATAAGTTCTTCTGATACTGGTTCACTTGAGGATAATAACCTGTAGATGAGTCCGTAGCATCGCCGCAAAAGATAGAGCAACACCTTCACATGGTAAGTCAGTGCAGGATCTTCACACAGCTGCTCAGACATACATATTGTCCCGACGGCCTATTCCCTTCAGAGTCAACAAACTTTCCGTCAACCCGCATCCTGTCGATTTCCTGTAGACTAAGAGAATAATTCCAAAGATCCGTCTCACGGAGACTCCATCGATGGGTAAGGACCAGACTCTCCAACTCGGCACGAATTTCAGTTAGACGGTCATATATTGGTTTCAACGATGACGCAACATTCTTTGAATCTTCATGAGCCTTGATTTCCTGTGCTATCTCAAAGCATTCTTCAAGTAGGGACGAACAAATAGCTTGCGATGCAGGAACAACGCCTCCAGGTCCGAGAAATTTGCCGTCCACACGAGTGCTGCAATTCAAATAATGTCGATTGGGTTGTTACAGAGTCAAAAGCGGAGTAAGCATGTATATGTATAGATATCATTAAGTCAGTAGTTGTTATAAGAAAGAGAACCTGGGTAAACAATGGAAACAGACTTGGAATTGAACGGGAGATATACTCAACGAATCGATTTTTCGGAGTTCTTCGAGCAGAGGTTTTAATTCTGCCTTGTGAGAACCTTCTTTGGCGGCCAGTGCCACAAGCTGTCGCCGAATAGTAACCAGCCGTTGATGTATTGGAATGAGTTCGGGAGAGAGCACCGAAAGTGAATCTTGAAGTTGCTTGACAATTGCATCTGTGATATAATGTCACTTTCGGTATCTAACACACAGAGATAGTACGAACGGACCGCACTCATTGAGCTGTCGATCTAATAGCTTTACTAAAGCTTTGGGATGCCTTCCACTTTCCGCATCCTGTTGGATGATTTGCCGAAGTTCCGTTAATCGTTTATGAAAGGGGGCGAGATCTGTTTCGTTGTAGACAGCTGATTCATTCATGTGATTAAGGATTTGCTATACGTTTATTATAATGAGAATGATATTTGGATGATGTCTTAAGTGAAATTTTTGGAACGCGCGTACGGACTCACCCTCATGGAAGCGATCTGACAGTATGTCGCCGGGGTATCCTTGGTCTTTCCAATAGTGAGATAGAAAAGTGAAAGAAGGCTAAAAACATCAGCGAGAGTGGTGTCAAGCCTGTTGTTATAGGCCGTCTTGTCGTCTCGAATATCGTTAAGCTTCGTGACTTAATATCGGCATCGAAAATGAGTTCTGCAAACACCCAGGCAATAGTAACCCAGTAAGCGGACCTTGTTTGACAACGGCTTGATATAACTGGTTGACATCTGACGCCTTTATATATTCACCGCGGTCTTTCTTGAGGGCAGTAAGTCTATTTCTGATACTGAATGGGGAAGATGGAAGTGATAACGTTGAGAATACATGATCTCCGGTTCGGTGTGCGGGCCAATGAAACGCACTTTATCACAGCCTCGAGGATTGGAAGTTCTGGGAAGACAAGACAAGGGGAACTGTTAAGTGGCTTTAAGAATGATAGCAGAATATATAAACCTTCCTGTGGAACTGGAGCAGCCATGAAAGAGTCGGTATTAAGAGCTGAAGAAGAGTTGGACTGAAGAAGAGTTGGAATAGGTAACGAAAGAACAGTTGGTGGTCGACGAGAATAGTGGAGAGGAGAGAGACGCAGTGATTAAACGTTAAACGTTAAGTACTAAGTACTAAGTAGTAAATGCAATAAACAGGTGATCGTGATCCAAGCAGTATCGATTACTCGAATACTTATCTGCAAAAACGAAATCATTTATTTTCATCTATGTCCGTTCCCACGATCATTCCTTGATATATCGGGCTATGTTCCCCCATCTTCACGACTTGCCACCGTGACTTATGCCCTTCTCCAACTAAGTACAGGTCAGTCATCTTTCCGAATAACTACCATCATCATCTCCTACAGATATCTATCTGACGCGTACATTATACTTAATGAATCGTGCACAGCAGGCAGGCTTCCATTATTTCTGAACAGTATTGCATATCTGCCACAATGGTTCTACTTAGCTGGTAGCCTCTCTACGCGAGAAGCGCGACACATCTATCATCCGCGCACAAGAGGCGGAAAAGAAAATCGAGGAAAATAAACGACTGCTGAAGGAGAAAACCGATGAAGCCCTCAAGCTTCAACAACGACTAGAATACTCGCGCAGCTTCATGACTCTCGCGAAACAATGGGAAGCGACACAGAAAAGGTTGAAGGAAAGTCAAGCCAAGTATGCCTTCTAACGCTGGTGCACGTCACATATCACTGATGGTGATGTCAACCATGAATCAGACTCCGTGTCCTTGAAGAGAAAGCAGCACGGCTCGGTCCCAAGGTTGAACATCTCGAATATGAAACCGATCAGCTGCAAGAGAGATATAATGTTTGTTGCCTGGGATACCTTTACGATCCACTGACTGATTGTCCACCAGGAGTCGCGTAAACAAGAGAAGAAGCTCTTGGAAGATCTAGCTTCCCTCGAGATTTAGCGTTGGTGTCTGAACAAATTAATAAACAATTGGTTGGTTTACTCACTGGAATGTTTCTAAAATTTATATATCCCTATCAACACTCTCCGCTGTTTGATGCACTTGCTTGATATCTAGATAAATATTTACGCGGTTGAAATGTGCGTAAGTACCGCGTACTTGAAGTTAATTATGCGCTAAGCGCCGGCGAGTTGTTGTTATGTAATTCAATTAATTATGTAAATAAATGACAGTTACAAATGTTAGCACGTGCAATAATCGTGAAATCTCCGAAAGGGGCGAATGCAACACCTCATTTACTTACAACGACCTTGCAAACACATCTTCAATCATCTCATATCATCCATCCTTTTACCAACACCTTGAATACTTAGTTCATTATATCCTGTTCATATTCATAATGGCCGACAGAATCAGAGAAGTTCGTCATCTTTGGCTGCGTACAATATCTGGATCTCCTAACTATCCAAGTAGAAAATGAACCAGCTCCGCTTCGAAGCGGAGGCTGCAATTACGCGTGCAGAAGAAGCTGAGGCAAAGAACAAGAAGCTCGAACAATTAAATCTTGAGAAAGACCAAGAAATAATCTCTCTCCAACACCGTCTAGGGCTTGTAGAGGCGGACCTCGAGAAGGCTGAAAGCAAGATCAATGAAACCAAACAGGCAGCAATGGAAGGTGAAAGCTCTAAGATGAATTCTGAAGGACTGGTAAGGAAGGTTCAGCTTTTGGAGGAGGAGTTAGACGCTGCGGAAAAGAATGTTAAGGACACCGTCGAGAAGTGAGTCTTTGAAACACCTCTGTTTGTATCAGTTCACGGATTTTTTTTTAGATTGAGGCAGGTAGATGTTAAGGCAGAGCACTTCGAGCGTCAAGTTCAGCGACTCGAGCAAGAGCGCGATGCCTGGGAGAAGAAATACGAAGTTCGTTTTTCATCCTTTATTCTTACAATAACGTAACCATAGCTCAACTCTTTTAATCATAGGAAGCAGAAGCGAAACAACGCAAGGCTCAACAAGAGTTGGACGAATTGGAGAAGAGCATGGCAGACATCTAATAGCTTTCATTGAATCCGATGTAAACGGCATTCACTACCGCTCCAATTCCCCCCCTTTTACGCTATGTCATGTTTTGGATTTGCTCAATTTTATAATACCCTTACCCTAGATGCTGCTGAAGTCTGATTCAGCCGATTGCACTGGGTGGCGGATAATGAGAAGCTATACATCAATGATCATATCATAGACAGCCCTAAGACCGATATCTGATGAGTGATTACTTTCCTACAGTTTTCACCGCTTCCGGTTATTTTCCATGACCGTTCCATTCACTAAGTAGTCACATCGGTATCGAAAATCCGTGCAATTTTTTGATATTTACTCACTGATAACAGAAGACATGGAGCAATCGCAGTTTACTCTGGCTTGTCGTCCTTGAATGTCAGTGAAATTGAATTTACACAATGCCGTTCGTCGGCTACAGTATCACCATCAATAACGCGCTTAAATTATTCCTACATATGTAGGGAGTGAAACGTACTGGGGGTGTTAAAACCTTCGCCCTTGAATACGTGACCCAGATGACCGTTGCAGGCGGTACAAGTGATCTCTGTCCTAATCATGCCATGCGTCTTGTCTTCATGTCTGGTTACGGCACCAGGGATCGCTATAGAGTTAAGATGTGCAATAAGAATATTTCGTCGGTGAGGAAATGCTAAGTACGAACCGTCAAAGAAGGCTGGCCACCCACATCCACTCTGCGAAAACAATTTTAGCTTTAGACATGGGGACGTATCAGCCACTATACTAACATTAAACTTTGTAGTACTCTTATACAGAGGACTACCACAGCCGGCGCAGGTATACACGCCTTCTTGGAAATGTTTATCATATTTTCCAGTTCCGGCGGGTTCAGTACCCTTCTGACGCAAGATCTTAAACTGAAAGTAGGTGGTTTAGCCCACACGAAGGGACAAAAATGCACAATAAATTATTGAGAAGCGCAAACCTGTTCTGAAGAAAGAACGGCCCTCCACTCCTGGTCCGACTTGTTAATTGATGACATCGTTCTTGTCTGTCGATAGTAAGTACTTGTGGGCCAGATGGATTGGGAAAAGGCCTTATAAGAGAATGCGCGTGACAATGAAGCGCGTGAGATAATCATAAGTATAGCAATATCTCAGTTGGCTGTATTTATGACTACCCTGCTGACAGAAACTTGACCGCAGCGATGAGACAAGCGTCGGGTTTAACTCACTTTGGTCGGGATCACAAATCACCCACGTGACCTCGGGGAGACACTTAGATTATCTAGGTCTTGTTTCATAGTTGAGCAGTGAGCACGCTCCAAGAAGGCTTAATAAATTCTCGTCCAAGACAGTTGTGAACTACATATTAGTAGAGGACCTATTTACTACGCCACTTGACACCGCATGGCCTCCATCAGAGCGGTGTCAAGAGTGGGGTGTAACTAGCGACGAACGGTCAATTGCAGAATTGCGGAAGCTTGATTTGTCCTGCATCGAGTCTAGAGAATGGTTAGATTATGCAGAAATACACTACTGAACACAACAGACCATTATTGGACTTATATTCCATAATGGTGGACGGAGGCAAGTTGAGTACTTTTTTGAGTGTGTCCCTTGAAGAAGTCAAATGAAATGAGTAAACAATAGGCATGATGGAATTACAGCATACGTACCTGATCTTCTCTCTGAGCTTGGTATCACCATCGACCCTATTCCACAAGCTGATGATATCTTCGCTCTGCCTTACGCTGATAGTGCAGCCACAAATCTCTGGCCACGGCGTTGGCTCGCCCCCATCCTCGGAATTGGCGGCGTTGTCGCCATTGGCGCTGGCAGCACCGTTCTGTTTCTCAGAGGAAGGGAGGGTGGAGCGACAATCATCAAACTGGTCGCCAATGATAGCCAACACGAGATCTTCCCAGATACGGTCTGCTACGCCTTTCCTGAGGCGAATGATCCACTTACCGCCTGGGAGGTTGAGGGGATCCTCCCAGACGGGACGACGGACGCCAGAGTGGAAGAGAAGATAGTCGGTGGTGGGTAGGAGGGCCGAAGGGGGGGAGAGGTGAGTCCATAGAGACCAGAAAGATTCGACCTGATAAACGAGGGAGCAAGATAAGATGAAAACTGAATGGAGCAAGAGGATGGCTTACGGAGCTAAAGGCAGAAATCTTCTTTATGCCTTCTTCGTAGCTTATAATTTTGTTACCGGGAGTGCGTTGCTGACGGAACCAAAAGACCCATCTGAAGAGCAGCGGATGGGTCAGGAGACAAGGGATTCAAGCGCGCTGGACAAAGTACGAACATACGTGTTTCTGAGGGGATGGGAAATTGAGGAGGGGGCGGAGTTGGGAGAGACGGCGTCTTTTGAGCGGGAGCGCTCTGGGGAGGGTTGGTTGGTGAGGGAGGTGGAGAAGTGCTTGGAGGAGGGGAGACGTGAGCGAGCTGGGGACGAAGGGGGAGCAGAGGGGTTAGGGGAGGGTGCTGGTGCTGGGGGTTGGGGGAGGTGGGGAGAAAGCGAGAGGAGGAGTGGTTTGAGAAGTAGGCGGTGTGTGCCATGGGTATCGACAGAAAACAGAGAATAAAGATGAAATATGTTAAGTTATAAGGCCAACGACAAAGTACAACTAGAAATTTAAAGTAGAAACAAAGTAGAAACAGATTTCTCATTCTTGAATCATGAATTACGTAATCCATCCCTTTCAACCCTCCTCCCCTCTTCCTCAGAGTCTCAACCATCCACCATGAAGCTCACCCTCCGTCCCGAATGGCGTCTCTGGCCATTCTCCTCCTTCCTCGGCCTCCTCGATCTCAAGACAGGCGTCACCGTCGTCCTTCTCTTTACTGTCAGCATCTCTTTCTCCTTTTCTTTCTCCTTTCCTCTTAATTCTTTATATATTTAGTTGCTCAACAAAGTCGCCGGCGTGTATGGTCTCATTGCTGTCTTGACTGGCGCCGTCAATTCCTTTGCCCAGCTTAGTCTCTACATTTACTCAGTCATTGCCCTCGTCGCCCTCGCATGGGGTTTGCGCGCTGTGAAAGAGGTCCGAATCCAGTGTTCCTTCACCCGAGCTCTCTTACTGACTTGTACCCGTAGGAGGACCCTAAGCAAACACTCTACTTTGCCCACCTCTTTTTCGCCGATCACATCCTATCCACAACATGGACCGTCTTCTTTGCCCTCGTGTGGTGGCTCTGGACTCCTCATGATGGTCGCCGCATTGCCAACTCAGATGCCCAGAAAGCAGTCATGGACAGTGGAGTCGGTCATCTGAATCTCACTGATGCAGAACGTGAAGCCGCTGCCATGGCTATTTGGAATCACGAAAAAGGAACCGCTGCTTTTGTTCTTACAGTCGCTTGGCTTTCCAAGGTGCTTCCTTCCAACTCTGCACTGCTTACCTTTATCCCTAACTCGTTCCTCGCTTAGATTTACTTTGCTCTTCTCCTTTATTCGTATGCCTCACATCTTCGCAAAGGCTCTTATCGCTCGCTCCCTCTTTCTCGTCCTGTACCCGCTGTTTCTTCTTCCACACATAATGCATATGATACATCCTTGGGACTGCCAGATGAAGAGGAAGAAATCGAAGACTTCTATCGTGTTCCTTTACGCACTCCCACCTCTGCCACCGGTCATCGTAGAAGTCTGAGTCATACGCAAAACGGCTCAGTATCCAGTTTCGCTGACTTTGTCAGCGCACCTGGTCGCCAGCCCCCTCGAAAGTCAAAGCTCGGTATGACATCTACAGCGAAGGAGATCGAAGAAGAAGTCTTATTTGACGAGGATGACTTGACGGCGTATGCTCCCTCTACATCGTCTAGGAAACCTGGTACTGATACCAGTAGCACTGTGGTTAGTGACGAAGAACGCGCCATAGGCGGTTATGGGGATTCCACTGGAAAGGGAAAGAGTCACAGGGGTCTTTAAGTTAAATACCGTTACCATACTCGTAGGGAGCATTGCCGCAAGTGTTACTATATATCCTCTGCTCATTTCATTAAATACCTTGTGCTTATGACTTTGATATCCAGAAGCTGTATACAATAATACGTGGATTAATTCTCTTACTTAATTATAACTCCTTATCGCTAAAAGTCGGACGATCGTCGGTCATTTCAGTGTTGATCATCATATTATATGTGCGTATAATGCCTCTAGCTCGAGTCTTTTCTCGGGTATTTGTAAAGAAACAAATTTGAGGTTTAAGGTGATCTAATTAATCTTTCCTTCCTCAGCTTCCTGCCATCCGTGAACAACAACGGTCGAAGTTACTGATGGTGCACGTGTAATCTGATGCGGCGTGGGCGGGAAACTTGAAGCATCTGGCAAAAGAAGTTTATCGCCTGCTGCTCTTATCGTACTATCAAGCTTAGACAGTGAATTGGCAAATGTAGATGTTTCAAGTGTTGCCTGTACAGTTTCTTGTTCTCGTCTCTTGCGTGCGCGAGGGTTAAGAATGAGAGCCGCAATGATGATAACACCATCCAACACCTGTAAATGGAATAGTTTATATAGCGACTTGTATATTATATATGAGAAAGCACGCACAATGACCAAGGTATAGCAAATGAGAGCGATGACATCCAGCTCCTCCTTAAATATGAGGGATAGGTCGTTGAATACTCCACCAAGAAGGTCGACAGTGATAAACACAAGAGATAACCCGATCACCTCCTTATACTTGTAAATTTCGTAATACTGCGGAAACAGCGCGATGGATATAAGAACGGATGCTAGAATTCCGAAGACATTTGTTGCTGTTTTATTGCCGAGATCATGTGAAGGTCGAACAGCAAAGATTAACCCGGCTTCTAAGCCACCACAGACCGCGATGACAGAGATCGTCATTATAAACGTAACCATTAAGGATCTCTTGACACCGTAGTATTGACACTATATAACAATAAGGCGAGTACTGGCTACCAGACAAGAAAAAGTGTACCTGGCCCCATGATAACAAGGTCAAGAATCCGAAGAGTTGTGGCTGGACAATGAGGGGAATATTGATATTTTGGACAATCGCATACATGCCTTGGAACACAGACGCAATCCCCCACAACAAACTGATAGATAAAAATGTGAGATTGAAAGAGATACATTAAGCACGGGATAATGCGCACACGAGCCATTGAGACAAGCCATCTGTTGACTTTTCCCTCCAGCTCTTCCACACCTGCGGAAGCATCTGAGCAGTCCAGCAGATGGTGCCTTTTAAAGGAGCCCGTGATTAGTACATTATGATGAAGATATATGAACGTCGCCTACCTATAGTTCCAAAGACTTGTTCTGCAACATTGTTAGAAAACGGCATAACGCAACTAAAGAGGCTTGGAAGAAGATTGCAAAGAGGCAAGTATATAGGTAACGGAACTCCGCATCATGCGAACGTGCTTGAAAGTCAGATTTGAAATAATGGGACGAAGTGACCTCAGTCGAACCGGAAAGAAAATCGGGCGATCGGCATTAGAGTTTTGGTTCCATTTTGTGATCGGCGGGACACCAGAAACGAGTCTCGTTTACTCAGTTTAACCATAAACCACCTCTGTGCGGTAAAATGCTTGTATTCCATCCATTCTCCTCTTCATTGCAATACAAAAAAGGTCAGCGGGAAATGATGTGAATAGTTCAAAAGCTCATTTCTTAAGCGCCGGTCCGATAAATCCGCTATGGCACACGATGAGGACGCGGGTAGTGGTAGATATTGGTCAGCTGGAGATACTTAGCAAATACTTAGCTTCCGTTAGGAGCTGCTTCTCCACCTACGAATAGCCGGTAGAATCTGGATTGACGCGTGTATCCTTCTGTAGGAAAAAAAAATGCAACGAGCTAAAGCATCTAATGTGTAAAGAAGCGACTACAAGTTTTTCACATCGCAAAGGGATGTAACTTACTCATGCCCCCAGATTGATTCATAACCAAAGTCCAAATCCCTAGCGCTCGCGCAATGTGATTCATCAACCTCCATATAAGTAAGCTAGCAGCCAAGAATAAAAGTTGAAACGTTGAAGCTTGAATGAAACTTTGCATTCTCTGACTGATGCACATGCAAAATCGGTGTCATCTTCCGTTGAACATAGTTGCAACAGCTTGTAACAACCATCATTAAAAATGATCCAAATTTAGGAATAACTCGCGATAGTGGCACGTGCAAACAATCCGTGTGATACCAAGATACTTACAGTCGTAGTACAAAAGATACAAATTGAGGGAGGGTATAAGGTGAAACACTTAGTGTCCACGAATGTTGTATAGAGTTTTGGCATAATAGAAGCCAGCTCCTGCTGATGTAGTAGCCAAAACGGCGGGTACGGGTCCTTTTGTGACTCGTGGAATGGAGGAAAGGAGGAGAAGTGCAGAGGCACCTGGCGAGTAGATATGTAAAATTCAGCACCATCCCACTGAGACGTGATTAATATCAAAGGATCGCACCTAAAGCAGCCTCCAGCCCATTTGCGGTGCCCTTGCGAATGGAATCAGCACTCCAAAGGTATAGCAAACCAACGCTATGTAATATGAGTATTAGTAAAATAGGACATACAACCTCGCTTGAACTCACCCGACACCAGCAACCAACGAAGGCACAGAACGTGTTCTTGCAAAACCAGTAATTCCACCAACAACGCATAGAGTTCCCATGGTGTACGCAGGGATAGCAGACTAATAAGACGTGGTTGATAGTAAGATAAGGAGGATTAGAGACGGAGCAGAGGACTGACCATGATTCTAGACGAGGTGTTGAGAGAGAGTTGTTACTGGAAACTGGAAGAGTGGAATGGCAAGTAAGGGGATGGGAGGATGAGAGTATGAGAAGGGTTGCGGCGTTCATAAGGCCACGCAGACTTTCCCCGCATTTCCGAATATGGCAATTTATGTCTCGCTAAGTTGCAGCTTGCCGGTAGCACTGTGCCCGACCGGCATAAACAATCCATTTGAATCTCGACATGACCAGAGCGACCCACACTGTCTCACCGAAAGTCCAGTCCAAAAGGTACACTATACATGATTACATCCTTTGCAATAACTTATAATAGCTTTGCTCCCAACTGGCATATTTTATTCCAAATACATCCTAGACGAGCCACGGCGTTAACGCCTCTCCACCCATGAAGCTTATTTGTTATTCCATCCCGGCCAAATCACAAATTGTACATTACATATTTGTTGCTTGTGCGGGGACAAGCTTCTGGGCCGTCCCCGTCTTCCAAAGCTTTCTTCGGTGATCGGTATTCTTCGAAGCTGATGCATATAGAGAAATAGTTCACTATCGATCTACTTAGTTACATTTGTTCATAAGATGACTTCCATAGCAATTGTCCTCGTGCGATTTGACTTTAAGAAATAGTGCCGACTTGTGCAATTGATCCACCAATGGCATCTTCCCACACTGTTGGACCAGGTGGTTGATATCCTGCAGGATCTTGATCGATGTACAGGTTCCAGACAATTCCGGGTGTTGAATCGGTGTAAGTCCCTAAGAAAAGTCAGTAAAATTATCGCATAACATTTGTCACAGCATTTAGTTATTTACCAGGGAATTCAGCCACACCGGGCGGAGTGTCAGTCCCGTTCGAACTCACTGTAATTTGCACACAGCTCATGTAGAACTGAGCTCCACGAAGGTTGTTCTGGGAATATAGGACATCGGCTTCGTGTAATGCAATAATCTCAGCTGAGAAATATACTTTCAGTGCAAGATCATACTATAAGGAACCATATCTACCGCGGAATAGATAATCGCCAGCAGGAAGATCGGGGACAACGACGCTGTGTTGGCCATGAGACGTTATAAGACGATCTACAGCCCACGAGGTTGTGTAGGCATCTTCGAAAATCTTGACCCACACAGGGCCAGTACCGTTGGAAGACGCTGGGGCGATGTACACAGCAACTGCGTGTGCACAAAACCGACGTAAGAGGTATGTCTGTGGTACAAGTCAAGCAATACGTACTCGGTCCATGATGGGAAGATGCAATAATGTCATCATCTCGTCTTACATACTGTAGTCAACATTTGGGTAGGGAATGTCAGAATTGAGCGCATATACTCATCGTGGTACCATTCGAATGTCAGTTCGTCTCCAGCTTCGACCGGAATGCTCTGAGGAACAGCTACGCCCCATGTTGGGAAACCGGGATGTCTGCAGTACAACGAAAACGTACCTCGATTATTCACGTTGCAAGCCATCGCATCCGACGTAAGGTCCTTTACTGGGTTATTGTTCGGCGGCGATCTGATCTATTAGCTTCTCGTTATCTTATTCCAATGGATTGCAGACGGGTGGTAGTATACATACATAGAGATTGCGACCATCGCCTTGATCAACACCGTTAACCCACACACCCCAAATCGTGGTGTGAGCAAGTATAGAGGTAGCCAGTGATGCGACGAAAACAAAGGTTTTTAACGCCATCCTTGTTCAGGATGCTACAGTTAAAGGATCTGGTGGTTTATAAAGGCGCGTAGCATATGCGGAAGAAAATCATGCTCAGGGTATGTCATTGTTGCATACTCTGAATTGCGAAGATTCGGCGGAGGTTTTGTATTTACTATGTGAGATATTTCGCAAGAGCTTCACAAATCCGAGAATATACCTGTCTCTTCAAATGTTAATCATGGAGCGCTTTCGGGTGTTGAACACGCTGACGGCAGAATCTGTAACATTCCAACAACGGATAAAGGGTCGTTCTATCTGTGTCATCGAATACAGACCAACGAAAACTGAATGGAGTACAACCACATTTCATCCGACATACATCCTTTCTGGACGGACCTCGCATAAACTTTGCTCATAGTAGTTATCGAGTGACTGGATAACATCAAATTTTACTATTAGTGTTTGATTAGCAAAATGCAATTGAAAAAGCGGAAAGGAAGACGGACACACGTGTGCATCTGAATATGGAATTTTGTTCAGGTTCAGCAGTAGCAGGGATAGAAATGTAAACCCAGTGATAGTTACTAAGTTACACTGGATATTATCCTATTAGACACCAGATAGTATAACCAATTTGCTATTTGGAAACAGCACACAACACAAAACCGAGGACGATCACATACCACGTCCTCGTTTTCTTCTCCTTTGTCCATCTACCTCTTCTAAGCCGTTCTCTTCGTCTTTTCCGATCAACCGCTGAACAACGGTATCCCACATCTTATCGTTGACACCCTTAGCCTTGCTTAATTGAGTTCGGAGACTCTCCACTTCGGCTTCGAGTTCGCCCACCCGTGACGTTAAAGCAGCGGGATTGGGCCCTGATCCTGAAACAGGACCAGCAGTTGGGTCCATAAAGAATGCGTAGTCGCGTAAGAGTTCTTCCTCGGAATAACATGATGATTCGTCCCAGTGTGTCTGTTCCAGTAAGTACGGATCGACTGTGAAAGTTTGACACTACGCACCGCATTTACAGCTGGGAGAAGCATGGAAACCTCGTGCACACTACGTGCCTTTTCATCTCGTATTCTATGAAACGGTACTAAAGGCTTTACGGGAATCACGTCTTTTGCATCTGCTGCACTTCCAACTTTGAGATTAAGATCAATGTGTCCTATCAAGTCTGGTGGCTTGAGCATGGTGGCCAGATATGATATGAGAAATCCCTTGTATGCTGAGATCGTTCGCAATAATTGGTGGGTGGCAATATCGTATAAGTAGATTAATCCATCCGTGGTACCGATCAGCAGTAGGGATGAAGTCAAAGAGATTGTAATGGCAGAAATGGGTTGTCTGAGAAACTCATAAGCAAGCAATACACGGTCGATTATGAAGAAGACGCAACCCGACTGAAATAAACCTCTTTTTCTTTGCTTCAGTATTGTCATACTCCACGCGAATGATGTCTGTAACACCGGCTCCCCCAATGGCTTCCATGACGCGGTCACCAAACTTGGATTCACGCTCTCGGAACATATTCACCTGATGTACTGAGCCATTTGCGGAGGCTGCAAAGAACAGGCGTTCGGTAATGTCCCATGCTAGAAAAGATATTGGCTGCGGGAACTGGAAACTGGTAAGCAGTGTTCTTGAGGACAAGTCCCACACCTTGCATGGGGTAAGAACAAAACAGCCGAAAAAACTTTATTAGGTTCACCTTCACCGAGTGATCCACTGAGGATGTAAGAATCCGGCACTTGGGAAAGGGTCCCACACCGCATACTATGTCGGTAATTGGCAATGTGTGATCGGACAGCGTGCAGTAAGGTGCCGGTAATTCACTTTGAGAGGAGTCGTCAACCAGTCTTTATGAAATAAAGCATAAGCCACGCGAACGAAATGGAGAGGAAGGTCATATTGACCTCGCTACGGACCAGACGCTTACGCCAGAGTCATCACTTCCAGAAACCAATGCTGCCCCGTCCCTGGTGAATCTCAACACATTTACCTGACGATAGTGAGCATCCCATACACTGTACAGGATTCCGGAAGCTATCTATAAGAATTAAATGTTAACTTATATGAGAAATCGGAGACTGCGGTGAATGCAAGTACCTCCCAAAGATATATTCTCCCCTGGGCAGTTCCACCGGCACAATAGTCACCATTGTCATCTACAGCAGTGCATGTTAATTTTTCTGGAAGAACAATTTTTAAGTGTATTTGATCCTAGTTTTAGAGTCAGAACACTGCAAAAGCGTGTTGTGTCAAGAAACTGTAACCTTTTGGAAGGTATACACGTTGATAATGGATCTATCCCGTTGCGCAGCAAGAACAAAACCGCCTTGTGCGTCCCTCGTATTGTGAAACGCAGTGCAGTTCGATAGGGAATTTGTCTGTTTGAATGTTGCAAGGGAAGCACCTGTTCCTATGTCATGAATGGTGATGAAACCTGGACCAGGGTTTGTCGCAGACGGGGAGACGGTGCATAAAACAGTTTCTTGAATACGCATTTTAGATATGGGATGCGAATTTCATGTAGAAGTGGAACTTTTGGAAGGTAACATGAGTGCAACTTGGAAGTATAGATACGAAAATAGTGTTCGATAATAATATTCCCACGAGTATACCAATGTCTTTTGAAAACTATCTAAAATATATTAACCATGTATGTGCCACCGTGGATATAATGATTTTCCAGACTATGTACTTAGTACCTATCATTAGTATACAATGTATTCCAATTGGTAATGTTCTTGTGATAAATGTTCTTTTAACGCAATGCTAGGATTACGCATCCAAGGAGAAGATTCGTTTCACTACGGCATTGGTTTGCTTGTGAACCTCGT
This sequence comes from Cyathus striatus, assembly GCA_025738555.1. Classification (NCBI taxonomy): domain Eukaryota; kingdom Fungi; phylum Basidiomycota; class Agaricomycetes; order Agaricales; family Nidulariaceae; genus Cyathus; species Cyathus striatus. The sequence goes on along the minus strand of JAOVFP010000013.1, from coordinate 3,021,374 downwards.
CAATGGTGCCAGAGCTATCGATCTGTAGGGATTGTAAACACACTCGCCGATGATACAGTATAGCAAATTTAAACCTACCACTTCCACTTTATTGTAAGACTTATAGTGTTCGATAACCGGCATGGTATCATTCTGGTACGTTCCTACAAAAGAAGTTTAGTATCACACGGTACTTCTGTCAAATAAAAGTGCATACTAAACCGCTTCTTGATACTTTCTACGTTGTCATCTTCACGACCACTGGTTTTGCTGCGTTGGAGCAGGCGAGACAGCATGACATCTTCCGTCGTGCTAAAGAAAATGACCACCGACGAAAGGCAAACCTAACATATAATAAGCAAGGGGATACATGTATAGGAAGTAGTAAAAAGAGGGCATACGGCTTGATCAAACTTGAGAGCTTGATCCATCTTGCGAGGAAAGCCGTCAATTAAGAAACGGCCTTTACCATCCTTCCAACCATCGCCGGACCTGCCTTCCTTTAAGGCAGCAGTCATTGCATTCTCTAGAAGTTTTATGGTGACTTCCATAGGAACTATTGTGCCTCCTCGGATGCAGGTGCGGATGAGCTCTCCATACTGAGAACCTTCGCGGCTTTGTTCAGCGCGAAGAAGATCTCCAGCTGAATACGAAGTTAGGAGTTGGTTTATTGTGGCATTGAACGCGAGCAGTACCAGAGAGATGGCAAAACCGAAAGTCATCTACAAGTAGATCACATTGTGTTCCTTTGCCTAAAAAGAACCCAGTTGAACATATATGAGGAGTTGACAGGCGAGGGAGAAGTTCTTACCAGCACCGGGACCACCGAGAACGAAAATAACAGTCACCTTGCTGTTATCAAAGACAGGTGTGGTCTGAGAGTCGTTGTCAGAAACGGGTGGCATTGAAGGAAAGTAAAAGGAGATGAAAAGATGGGATGACCTGAATGGAAAGAACGAAAGATGGATTAGAGAGATAAAGTGACTTGGAGTAATTATATTTCACCTACACTGTCAATTCATTTCCGCTTTAGGCACCGAGTCGATTATATCATTATTTACCGGCTGTGGGGCGCATGTACAGAACTTTCCTTCCTACTACATTGTACTTAACCGCTGCTGTTAGCATCCACTTCAATCTTCTAGTCTCAACCATTCTCACTCGAGTTTGCACTGTTCGTCTGCTACAGTCATGGCCTCCGATCTCTATGAGGTGCTTGAATTATCCAAGGACGCTACCCCAGAACAGAGTATGCCTATTTTCGCTGTTTAATAGCATTACCCCACACCCTCTCATATCGCTTCTACAGTTCGCAAGGCATACAAGAAAAAGGCTCTCGCAACACATCCTGACAGGGTTCCAAATGCAACTCCTGCACAGAAATCAGCAGCCGAGGAACAGTTTCGGAAGGTGCGCAGCTCTGTCCCTCGATGCTCCGCATGTTCGTCTTACGCCTCTCCCTGTACTGCAGGTAAACAATGCCTACGAAATATTAAGTGATTCCTCAAAGAGAAAGGTAAGTCCTATCGATGGTCTTTTCTCCCAAACTCCTACTGACTAACACACTTAGGAATATGATATGCACGGAGTGTGGCCACCTCCGGAACCTAATCAGAACGATTACTACCCGCGCCCAGGTGGTAGTCGACCACAGGCACGGGATTATCCCCAGTACTATCGGCATGACCCATTCGATGATCCATTCTTGTCGCTCCCTCATCATCAATTTGCTTCATTTGCATTCACTGATCCATTTACCTTGTTCAACTCTGTCTTTCCTGAATTTTTCCCTCGTCCCTCTCGCTATACTCACCATCACCGTTCTGCACCATCCTTCTTCGAAAATGATCCATTTGTGCAGATGCATAATGTTATGCATGCTATGATGGCTGACAGTATGTTTCCCTCAATGCCTTCTTTTGATTCACACGCCTCTGGTTTCATAGAACCTGGTTCTATGGAAGGTTCACAAGGACACTGGTTGAATGAATCGTACATGACAAGTTCTGTGAATGGTGTGACGACGACCATTCACAAGAGACGCGATTTTGAGGTAAGCAACTCCGAGGATTGTTTTGTGCCCCATTTTATGCTTAATTTTAACATTCTTTCACTGTCAGGGAAATGAGCATGTTACGAGAACCTATGCGGACGGTCGGACAGTTCATACTATTAACGGTATTGAACAAGCTTCCGGTCCCCGTGGTTATCTTCCCCAATCTCCGGGCATTCGACATTCTTCTCAGCCTCAGCGCTCAGATCATCGACAGATGATCCAAGGTTCTCGAAATTATATATCTTCAGTTCCGCAACCCGCTACAACACAGTTACCCTATAATATTAATAATCAGAGGACAGACTACACTGTGCATCCACCCCCTTCATATCCGGATCTACCTTCTCCAGGTTATACCTTGTCTCGTAAGCTGTCTCGTCTGCGAGGCTCGGTTTGGTCAACATTAATGCGCACCTTTCATGCTATAGCCCCGAATCATTACGATCATCATCATCACCGCGTTCGTAGGTCTTCTGAAAAATGTACGTGATTTATCATTTTGTATTTCTCTCACGTTTCTAAATCGTGGGTTATTGTATCAGACCCTTATCCTGTTGATGCTTGTACGTATTCGATTCTTTTCATATCTGATAATGATAGTAGGAATAGAAGATTTACCTGTTGTTTTTCTTTATAGCTTCTGGCCTTGATCGACACAAGGACGGACATCACAAGAAGAGGTGGTGGCCTGGAAGAGTATGACCCACGTGTTTAGAACGAAGCTCTGTAACGGCGTCTTCAGCTGATCTGATTTGTATATCTTCCGCGTTGGAAAATTCTTTTTACGTGCATTATCTTTGTAAAATAAAAACATACCTTTATGAGGAGTTTTGCATCGTGACTTTCTTGTATAATAATTCTATATTGGATCTATAGACCGTAATTTGCTCATCTGAGGATGCTTGTTAAGTAAATATGTATTTTGCTTTTGCTGAAAAGCTCTGCTACTTGCAAGAATATGTCTCGATTATAAAATACTTTTCTACAATATACAAATTCCAGTACTGTATCCGAATAATAGTTCAAGGGCAAAGTTTGTTGGCCACCTCTTCCACCAGCTTTCTGATGTGTGCTTTATTGATACCATTTTCTCCGCGCCATCCATCTCCTTTAACAAGCTTCCCCCGAAGGATTTCTCTACTGCGAAGAACCTCAAGCAAAGTCTTAAGCTGAGTATCATAGAAAGGAGATAACCTGACCAAAAACGCCAGCGCAGCAGTTAACCGATGTACTAAGGCGAGTGGTTGAGTATAACTCCGAACAACAGTAATGTATAATTTTACTCACCAACTTCTTCATTATCCTTTTCCCTATCCAGTGCCTCAACTAACGCGCTGACCATCTCAACTTCCCAATCTTCTTCTACTAGTTCGTCCTCGGACTGAATTCCTCGCCCAGTTTTGACAGCTTCAATTCTGTCCTTCTGCAAAAGTGCGGCAGTATTAAAGGCTAAACTAGAAGCAGCAGTCTTAACTGCAACATCCTCGTGTAAAAGACAAGGAATCAAGACAGAAGTAAACTTTGTTCTTGCTGCGCCGGCAAGATTCGTTTAGCCAAATCTTCACCAGAGAATGCATTTGCTAACAAGCGCAAAGTAATGAGAATAAAGTTTCGCGATGCTTTCGAGCTAACTTGAACAGCATGATTTGCCTTTTCTATGAAAAGGCTTATAGGGTCAGTTGTGTGTTCTGTGAAGAATTTGTGAACCGCAGGATCAAGATAAGCTAGACGCCATATATCAACCAATGGAAAGAGGGCATCAACTGAAACAGTTCCAACTAATGTTGAAGTTACTAGCATCCAGCTAGACAGTATATTTGGTGTTGCCGAGGGAAGAGCTTTAACAGTAGTCCCATTTGTAGTTGCAGAAGCAAATCTTGCCTTCAAATACAGTGCAATAGTACCTGTGAGTGCCTGTTTAATCTGATCCTGAGTTTGAGGAGCACTTGTAGGCCACGATGTTACGTCGATAGACGACGATAGCTTCGTTACAACCATATCGATTGCTGGAACCTGAGTGAATAGTATAGGATTCGTGCTGAGCTTTTGTATAGTAGGAAAAGAGAGGGATGTATGTGGATGAGCTATAAGGAAGTTTAACTTTACGAAGTCGGAACGCGTGAAAAAAAAACATACGAGGGTAGACCTGAAATATAAGAAGATCAACCTGAGTCCTCAGTTCTTGTACATTTGCGCCTTTCATCTCACCAAGCTGTAATGACATTTAAATGAGCTCCTCTGCATAGAAAATATAAAAATTACACGCACCTTTTTGCCATCAATGAAAAAGATGAATGTTGGGGTAGCCCGGATACCCCATTCACTTGATAACGCACCACCCATACCAACATCAATGTCGATTTTAGCAAATGCAGCACCATTCTTTCCATCATGAGTTCCCTTCTCCTCAGCGAATCTTTCGAAAACTGGTTCAATCATTCGGCACGGTGGACACGTAGCGCTGGTAAAGAAAGCTACAGCGGCACGATGGGTCTGAATAAATGAATGAAATGACGACGGATTGGTGATAGCATGTACTGGAGCAGTAAGTGTTTCTGTCGCTTGAAGCCCCCCACGAGCAACGCTAGGCAGAACTCCACCACTTTGTGCCTGCGTAGCAATGGACTGGAGAATGGATGCAGCGAGTTGAGGATTGGATGGCACATCAGCAGTAGTTCTAGTTGATGCAATTGAAGCGGCCTCAGCAACTGGACGGCGGTACATAGCATCGATAGTGGGACGGAGAGCAGCTCCAAAAGGCGTTGACAAGAAATCAATGGGCAAATCTAACCGATATTTCAACTTCATTTTAATAGTAGCGCAGTATTACGGTCGGAAGAGTATACCTTTAATAAATGATGGAATTGATCCTCCGGTTAAAAATCCAACGCAATCATTGGTAAACGAATTGCAATTAAATTCTTCATGTCCATTAATACCTCATCTAGAAAAGGAGAATATATATCTAACCTAGTAGATGATACTATATATGATTTTAATTAGAGCTTCAGTCGTTGTATAGAAACATGGGATCGGACTTACTTTATCCGCTGTATAATGTTGTCGCATCTCATTCAAGTATTCATCTAACGTTTCCTCATCTAAAGCTGTCTCCCCCACGTCTATTATTTGCAATGGTCTTCCATGCTAAGCTCAAAGTTCAGACTCGCATTTAATAGCCGTAATATCGAATACTCACATGCGATTGACCGGGAGCAGTAATATTGATTCCCTGCCCGTAGAAGATCTCCTTTCCAAAAACAACAACGGATGTATGCCTGTTGTAAATTAGACAAATATATGTTTAATGGTACCTCCATACAAATTGAAAGAGTCTGAGAGCTCACCAGATACCGTCCATTTGTCTGCCTGTAAGCTGCATAGAAAGCTGTCGCGCTAGACCATTGCTGAGATCGTAGACATATAACTTCACTGGTGTGGTCATTTCTATTTCGAATAAGAAAGGTAGTAACGAGGAGTTATCTTAGAATTGTTCTTGACGTTCAGAAGTCAAGCACTGTTTAAGTGTAACGCGTAATGCGTAGATTATAGCGAATCACGTGAAGACATAAGTATACTTCTTTGAGGAAGGATGCCGAGTATGAACATACCCGGCACCCGGCGTCCAGCCGAGCAACCACGTCGCCTCTCTCCTATATCATCTACTAGTACCATCTCCTCAGACGCTCGCTCGAATAATCTCTGCTTTATTCTCGCTTTAATTGTTGCATTTTGTTTTTCATTTCTCACCCTCCCTGATCCCCAGTCTTGGTGATTGTTGTGGTATTCGTTGAAGCACTTCAGCTGATGCTTTATGTTAGCGAGAGTCAAGTGTATTGCATGATAGTGTAGCTTTGTACCGGTTTCTCCGGCTGCATTCATAGTTTATGGATAGGATTAATATAATCAAGTCAAGGATAGTGTATTAAATGGCTGTTTTATCTTACATGGATTCTGCGTGAACATGGGTGAAAATCGTGGAGCAATTCCTACCCGCCCAGCGGCTCGACTGCTCCGCGTCCGTTTGAGCTTGCTCAAACCTAACCCAACCTCATTTAGCCCGTGTTTGCGCAGAGACCGTCGACGAGGCTGGACGAGATTTCCAGAATGCGACGCGCGTCGTAGTCGGACTGCACATGAAGAGATTGCTAGCAAGAAAATTATGTAAATGTTCTTGAAGAAGTCAAGAATACAGTTTTGAGAACGGAGAAGTCGCTTACTAAAGGTAAATCGAAGCTTTGAAAATATCTTGGAAAAACTTGAATAAGTAAAGCACTTATTTACTGTATAATACTGGATAATTTCGACCAAGTGTTCAGACCCTTTTAGGTGTGACGGTCCAAACCTCTGTTCACAGCTCTATAGAATGTGTGACACTTGAAGTGAACTGTTCGCAGCCTAAGCCATTGGGTGAGCAAAATTTAAGCTAGAATAGATTTGAATGGCTTTCAACTGTAATTATTATACTCATTACACACTTCAGGAGGTATATATTGGTACCAAAACTGTTTTAAATATTACTACTCATTTAATTTAATTTTTGACGAATTTTCACAATTTTTTTTTTTTCCTTGTACCTGTGTTCATGAGTCTTTGTGACGCGTGACCAACAGCTAAATCTGTTCTGTTCATGGTCCTGTGTGACGCGTGACCCTCAGTAAAAAGCGAAATCGAACCAAGTCAAACGTTAGTCAAAAATGGGGACGGATTGTCGAACACAGTTAAACAGCAGTCATAACACCTTTGTGACTGCTGTTTGAGTGTGTTCGACAATCTGTCCCCATTTTTGACTAATGTTTGACTTAGTTCGATTTCGCTTTTTACTGAGCGTGACCGAACAGTTGGTCGAAATTATCCAGTAGTACTGATATACATTTATATGAGTCCCTATGTAAGTTAGTTGGAATTTGGTTGGAAGAAAATCCCGTGCGTAATTACGTAACCAACTTCAATGATAATGATTCAAGATATATATTACTTATACAAGTGTCACCTAGGGAGCAGACGAATATTTACGAGAAGATAGTTAGAACATAGATGGCTTTCAAGGAAATACTGTATACACGCATTTGCCACAAAGAAACAGCCACCAGAAGATGAATAGAGATAGAAACGGGGACAACAGTCTGTGTTTGACCTCTAGATGATGAAAAGAAAAGAAAGGAAATCGGAATAAACAAGCAAGAAAGGTTGTAGTCGTAAGGAGCGTGAGGGACGATCATCGATGCCATGAACAAAGTAAACGCACATCATAGAAAGTGTATACAATGAGCTTGAAGAAGGGTATTATACAGAGTCGTGGAAATCAGCCGTAAACAAAAACAAGAAAACACAGAAAAATAATGAACGAAATAGTGTCGTATTACGAGCCACGCGTTTGCACTGGTGGGAAGGCGGAAGACATCGGAGATACTTGGGATTGATTGGGATCGTCAAAATTTAATGCGTTTGATGAGGATGTAAGAGTACTTGTGTTTGGCGTTGGCGGTACGTGGTTAGAGCTTGACACCTTGCCAATGAACCATGACTATAGCAAGTGTGTTAGAAGAGGAAATGCATGTTAATGAATATGAGCCATACCGGTACCCAGCCGCGATCACCGCCATCCTCCTTAACCGCGTACGACCAATGATTATAACGCTTGAACACTCGCAAAGCATCGTCCTTAATTAAATCCAACTCTTCATCTCCTTTCTTCTTGTAGTCCATCAACGCAATACCTGGAAAACTCGTTGAGATGATACTGAGAGGTAGGATAGGCGTTTTCGATGCCGGCGTTGTTGGTGACCCTGAGCTGTTGAGGCCTCCTTTCGCAGCTGTAGCTTCGGCGATAGCAGACGCAACAGGGACATTCGTCTCCAGTAAACACCCAGCCGGAACCCAGCCTTGCTTGACGATATCGGTTTCGACTATCCCTGATCCTGTTGGGTCTCGCTGGACAACCCACCAGCCACGCGCTCTCGAAAGAATTACGAAGGTATCTCCTCTGTGTTGGTATTAAATATAGGACTATCAAAGGACTGCGCAAATACTACTCACACTACAACATCAAATTCGTCGTCCTGTTCGGCCATATAAGGGTAGATGGCCACGGCATATGAAACGCCGCTTGGGTTTACAGGGGGCATCTCCCTCGCGCTGCTGCTCCCGCTTGCAGATTGTTCACCAGAATCGACATTGACATTGATTTTGGGGTTTGAACCGCTATCGTGCCCATTGTGTGAACCAATTAAGGTTGTGCTAGTCATTGTGGTCGATGTACTCGAACGCCCCGGAGGAATGGTAGCTGACACAGGGGCAGTAGGCGTCTCTTCATTCACTCCCATTCCTACTGCCGGAGACAGTACCCCGGGCTCTGGCCAGCCAGGTTGAGGACTGAGTGACGTTGATAAGGGTGTCGATGCGGAAAGGTCTTGGACTTCAAGCTTAGGTGGACGATGAGTAATGCGGGGATTGGAGGTGGAAGGTGCTTTGTTGTGCCCATGAGTGGCAATAGTAGCCGTGGTATCATTGGAGATGACAGAGGAGGCTTTGCGAGCAGCATGTTTCTGTTGTGCGACAGCAATAGGAGAACGGATATCTTTGATGTGCTTTAGCATGAAAACAGGATTCTTTTTAGCGTCCTTCAGTTTCTGGAATAGGAGGAGAGGCTTTTCATCATAGCTTAAACATCGTTCTATCCGATTACCTGAGGGCGAAAAAAAAAAATTTAGATGATAGATATAGCCTCTAAGCGGAACATACCTGGAGACCCATAACAAATGAACATGGCATAATTCTGCCAGTTGTCGTTGTTGATACGGTACTTCTTGAGAGCTGCAGGAAGAACTTTGTATGTCGGATCCTCCAGGCTGACTTTGAAACTTTTAAGGTTGTCTGAGCTCTCCTGCCGCTGGGGCTTGGGTGGGTTAGACGCATTCGTATTGAGAGATTCAGTTGCAGGAGGTGGTTGACGGGACTTGTCTGACGATATAGCGGGGAATGTCGACGTGGATCCATTCCTGGGTATCTCGTGCTCGAGGCGATGTGGGGAAGGGTGAGGTGATTCGACAAGTTCTGCTTTGGTTGGAGATTTCTGTGGTTTGACGAAATTGTCCCATCCGAAGGATGGCTGTCTCCGTATGGGACTGGAAGCATCCTCCTGGATTTTGTAGGTAAATGAAATGATGCATAACAAGAATGGAAGGTGAGATAACGTACAGTTTTTGACATTGAGGATTTGAGAGTATTGAATTCCTCCATTAATGTGTGTATCGCGGTATTCAGACTTCGGTTATCTTCTTCCAAGGTATGCAACTTCTGGGCTATAAGACGAGTAAGACGCAAGAAGAAAAGTACGGATTGTTGAAAAGTACCTTGCTCCTTGACCAAGGAATGAAGTTTCTCTACTGATGTCGTTTCTGAGCGTTCGAAAGCCTCAGCTAATGAAAGAATCAGGATGATTGGAAGGATAAGCGAGGAAAGACGACGTGCATGGGGGTACATAGTGATCATCATCTATGGGAATATTATGAGTAAGTTTGAGAATGTATGCGGCTTTGAGGATAGCCAGCCTCTGGCCAATGGTGGTAACACCAATATCCCTAAGAGCTTCAGCATCGAGCATGCAGAGGGCTTCACCGTCGATGTTATGCTCTGTTAAGAAGATTAACAAGGCTTGAGAGGGATGGGAATAGCAGACGCACGGTGAAGCTGTGATTCGTATTGAGGATAACCAAGTGTTGAGAACCAGAGGTGAACATCAGACTCGTCCCAGTCGACGACATGTTTATTAGGGTCCATTTGAAATGAGAGGGGTAGAGGGATGGGGGATGGGAGAGAGAAAGAGTGAGGGTAACTGAGGCTGCCAATGAGCCGGGGGGAATGAAGAGAGGAAGAGACAAGTCGGGATAGATGAAAGGAGCGAAGAAGAGAGTAGCTGGTGAGTGGGATAGGGCTGGGACGCTGGCTAGCTAACGTCGTCGTCCGTGCAACGTTCGATTCGGATTCACCGACTGCATTCATTTCCATTTCAATTCAAAGTTCCCATTTAGCGTCACGTGCACCTTCAACTCTCTCATCTCACTCTCACTTACCATCTTAGTCTACCTCGTTCCCCCTCACACTCAGACTCGCCACCCACCAAATGCACCCATTTATTTCTAGTTAATGGACAATGGAAGACCCATGGGCAAATGCTTGGGGCGACCCAAACTCAAAATCCCCTTACACTACTCCTCCAGCTACCCATCAAGATCTCGAGGCAGACCTTTCCGCGCCGTCCTGGACAATAGACAGTGCAATTAAATGGGACGAACCGTCCGGTGCTGCAGGGTCCCTTTGGAAGCGCGAATCAATATCGATTTCCAACCCAAGCTGGGTTCCACCGTCGTCACCTTACGACTCAATACCCTTAGGAAATAGCCCCCCTCAATCTAATGTTCAGCCTTTTGACCCCACTCAACCCGTATCAGATCCCACTTTGTCCCCCGCCCCTCAGTTACCTTCTTTTTCTCAGGAGGCCCCATCACCCGTTCCTTTGGATTCAGAGCCACCTCTGGACGACTTTGTGGAATCTTCTCCAACCTCACCCAGCCAAACTACAAGCGAACCTTTTGAACCTGGCAGTCCTGATGCATTCGGTACTTTTGAGACCGCCATCCTATCAGACAGCGTTGATGTCGATCCTTGGACTCCTGCTCAACCGTCTTTCCCATCTCCTGAAGACACAAGAACGGATGCTTGGAGCGCACCCGCTTGGGATGCTCCCCAGTCTGCATCTACTGTTGAAGATGATGCTTATGTAGATGAATGGGAGGTAGCCAAGCAACAGAAGGAAAAACTGGATCGTCACGTTGTTAGTCGACGTTTCTTGTTTTTAAATCGTTCTCTCATTGCCATTTGATAGCCCCCTGAACTGCTCGCTTCAATTCTCCGACAACTTGATGAGCTGTCTGCTGACGTATGGCCCTCTACGGACGCGGAACCTTCTTCCAATCACATCTGGAAAGGTGATTCAGCTGAAACTCTTGGCCTGTAAGTCCTCTTTTATCTCTCTCGAATTGGACTTCCTTGCTAATTGCCATGTGTGTTAGTACTTCAGTGGTTAATAGACTTGTTCCGGATGATCTCACTCTCCCACCAATTGTCCAATTTCCACAAACATTTACGTGCAAGCGTGCAACAGAAACACTACGACTCACACGCAATCTACCAGTAACTCGTCTGAGCCCCATAAACTTTTATCTGACATCGAAAGGATCCACTTCTTGGGAAGCGTCCGTAAAATCTCGCCCGGATAAAACTGAGGACGACGCTGCACCCGTTGGATGGCGACTTTTGGAAAAGAGAGAGGACGAGGTGCCGACAGTTGATGATGGAAAAAAGAAACCTTCTGGTGGACTATTTTCGTTCTTTGGGAAAAAGAGTAGTGCAGGATCGGAGAACAGCACTGTAACAAGAGCAGCCTCGCCAAGTCGTGCATCGGTAAGTTCAACGCCCAGGCCTTCGGTGGCCGGAACGCCTAGAGTCAGCATGGATAGTATTAAATCAGGCAGTAAAACTACAAGTCAAGTTGCTGCGGGGGTAGCATCTTCTACTACATCATCATCTCTTAAGTCTCCCACGACATTGTCTTTTCATTCCCCCACTACTCAAAAGCAGCCAGACATATTCAGTTCACCCGGTAACACGCCATTACAGCCTGAAGAAGCTCGACCGGTAACACCCCCTGCCCCTTCAGCAGTTTCTCGCTTCTGGGGACGTTTCTCACGTAACAAATCGAACGCAAGCAATCCACATAACTCCGTTGCGCTGTCATCAGACGATATTGAATTTTTATCAGATATTGTCCCCAGTGCGTCAGATTTGGATAATGATGACGACGCTGCATTAGGTGCTCTTACAAACATGATCCAGTCTTCTCCTCTTCCCACCAAACTCCCACCACCGCTCTCTCCGCCACCCAAAGCTCCTCCACCCCTGAGTGCAGCAAGGACACCGTCATCTAATATAGATGCCTTTGCATCGTTCTTAGAAGCGCCTATCCGACCTGCGCCGTTGGCTACAATGATACCGTCTGTAGCCCCTGTCCATAGCCAGTCAGTCACATCTTTGCAGTCCGTACCTCCTCCGGAAAATGTTGCTTCCAGTTCTTCCGCAGCATCTGCTTCAGATAAGGACACCACTTGGTCGGCGTTTGATTTCGATGAGTCTCCGTCACATGTAGTACCTGCTGCTTTGGCACATACACCCCTAACACGACATACCCCTGCGCCGCAATATCCGCTTGTTTCTGGTGCACGGAGTCCTCCGGTTCCACTTAAGCGTACTTTCACTGCTGTTATGTCGAATGCATCAACCCGTAGTTCTTCGCCAGCAGAAATACCAAGGTTCAATTCTTCCAACCTTTCCACTAATCCCCCGCCGTTATCGCATGTCTCTGTACCACCAACGACACTTTCCATACCCTCCCTCCCTCCTCCGCCTTCGTCGCACGCACAGACTCCACAGATTTCTACTCTTATAATATCAGATACCCATTCACCACTTTCCAGGTCGCATTCGGCGGCTGTGGAAGGTTCAGCGGCATTCGATGATGATGAGTTCTCCGACTTCCTTTCTTCACCAGCGCAACCCACGCCATCTAACTCGTTTAGCTCTGGATTTTTGTCGACTTCTGTTAGCCAGCCTTTAACAGGGACATCTTTTCAAACTGGTTTCAATGATTTCGACGATTTCGTATCGCCCTCGCTTCCCACACCTTCTCCTCCAAAACCGCCCTCGAAATCTCCTCTCATATATAGCTCAGCGCTGCCTCCTGGCCCCGTTTTCAGCGCACCGACTCACCAAAAGCCAAAATCCCTCGCGCCTCGTAAAGCTTTTGGAGCTTCCGACCATCAACGAACCCTTAGTCTAATGGAATCGGCTGCAGCTCGTGGAAAGTGGCTCGCTCCCCCGTCCCCGCTCCCAATGGCTATACCTCCTCCCAATGCTAATAACCAACCGAAACCAGACGCAGACATTCTTAGTGGATCTCATAATATGCAGCAGCAGCAGGCTATAACATTGGCAACTCAGAATTCACATCAAAGAACTCTGAGTCTGCTGGAGTCTGCTGCAGCTCGTGGAAAGTGGCCCGCACCGCCATCCCCGCTACCAATGGCTATACCACCTCCTGATGTTCATAACCAATCTAAATCGGACGTTGATCTCCTCAGCGAAGATCATAGTATGCAGCAACAGCAGGCTATGGCATTGGCAGCTCTGAGCTCATCAGCATCTTCTGCTGATGTATTCAACGGGGAAATGTCAGAACAGACCTTCCCTCAACCTCGTATAGTGATGTCGAATTCGCGATCATCCTCGCCTTCTATTCATTTGCTTGCACCTACGCCCTCGAACTCAAGGATACAGCGGCAATCAGGAAGGAATGTTAATATTTCCAGCACCACTAAAACTGGAGGCCTCTCTGCGCAAGATCTTTCTTTCTTCGAGGGTTTATAAACCCGATTTAGAGTACATCTACAGTGGAAGTAATGCATTGCTATTATAATACGCTATTATATTTACATGAGGAAGCATGTAAGTAGACTAAGGATATACAACATCAAAAATTATACCCAACATATCGTACAAGCGAGTGAAAATGACCCGAAGAAATGCAACAATGCAAACATTCTTCGTTAAAATAGTTGCGGTAGGGACAAGGTATAGGGAGGGACCTAGATGTGTTTTCGACGTCTCTGCACTTGCATAAGTAGATTAAGCGCCCATCGTTGTAATTACGTAATAAGAGTTCAGAGCGAAGAACGTTCAAGCTCAAGCGCTCAAGCATTGAGTTTTATGTACGTAATAAAACGAGCTTTCCATCCACCAGCAAAGTGAAATAAGTTGGAAATAAGAATCATATTATTTGTGATTTCGAGATAGAAATTAACACTATCGACCACGCTTCTCAGTTTTCTTCGGAATAGGTACTACCTTAACTGAACCTCCTGCAGCCTCAGCCTCCGCTCCTCCGCCGTGTTCTATCTTCTGGTTCGCATCAAGGAAAAACATTAAGTCTCTTAATTGGTCCTCCAAATCATGCATTTTTTCGACATTTTTCACCTTTTCTTCCTCTGCCTCTTCTAATTTATTTTTCAAATTCCCGATGTTATTCAACAGCCCTTCGCTTACAGCCATCTCTTCGTTTAGCCTTTTTTCAATCATCTTCATCTCTTTTTCAAGATTCCTAGCTAATGCAGTCGCATTCTCCGCTCGATGTTCTACTTTCGCCTTTTCCTTTAAAAGCTCGTTTACCCGAGATTCTTCTTCCGCACGCCACTGAGCTTGCTCTTCCCGCAAACGGATACGCTCGTTGTCTAAGCTTTTTGAAAGATTTTCAACCAGGCCTCTCAATTCATTGACTTGTAATTTAAGCTCCTTTGTTTGATCTTCATAATAAGATCTTTGCGAGTCTAATTGCGAAGTCAACAAATATGAGTATTCAATACCAATAGCTTCAATCTTTTCAGCATTAAGGGCGTCTTCTTGGGTTGGGCCAAGGCCAGACTCTCGTGGGCTTGTACCCATTGACGAGGCTGCACTGGGTAGTTCGACTAGTTTACCATCTGCCTTGTTCTGAATTAATCGATGTACGTAGCCATCGCCCGCATAATCCCACACGCGCTGGGTTTCCAGTTCAAGGGCGTACAAATGGGTTGTTGTCTGATAATGTGCTTGAGCATGGGCTTGCCTGTATCGGCCACAACCAATGTTACCGCATATCAGACATATCCATAAATTAGTCGTGGAGGAACATGCTGAGCAACGTGAGCTCGGAGAAGCTGTTGGGTGCGCAAAAGGAACAGGACGAGGAGAGGCCGAGGAACTTGGGTGGGAGGATAAGAGGGTCTGAGAATATCGACACACTGGGCACCTTGACAAATTATCAGAAACAAACTTTGCAACAGTAGGGAATAACACACCTGCTATCACCCCATTTACTTAGACACATACAGTGGAATGTATGAGAGCAAGGCACAGTGATTAATCCGGTAACAGCGGAGTCCATCCGCTCCAGGCACACAGGACAAGTGGGCAATTCATACGCAGAATTTTCGCCGAACCGTGTGACTGCTTGGTTAGAGCTGTCTTCAGCATCGATATCAACACTTAGAACGTGAACGACATGGCATATTTCGGGCTGAAGTTTAAACCGATTTTCCATTAGCTCTCTGGAAGTATTTTTAAAAAATAGTAAACTGACCTCCAGGGAATTGAATGGTTTTCCATTGTATTCCTCTGCAAATTGTGATGCATCCGATGGATTTCGGAACTTAATAACCGCTATAGAACGATTAGGTGCAAAATCCCTGCCAGGTGCATTAACACGACAAATTCCAATATGCATCCAATATATCGCTAGGCATTTACCGAATGATTCGGAGGTGCTTGATACCCTCTGCTGCAGGAGCCACAAATGCCAGGAAATCGGATGGCGTCATCCATGAAGGTACAGCAAGGACACCAAGCATTAATTCATCCCTGTCAGTGGGCTCGATGGACGCGACCGAAGCATTGGCACTAAGCTCTTCCTGAGTGGGTTTGCCTGCTGAATCTCGAAATACGTGAACGACACCCTCTGGTAAGTTTGTAGATCCAATCTTGCTGTGGATTAATGGTACAAAGGTGGCCTCCGCTGGTCCTAAATAAAGATCACGCCTGAACAAATACATATTTGTATACAAATATGCAAGCGGTGCGGCATACCGTTTCGTTGTTGCTTGTTCACAATTTTACTGCCTTTTTCAGCTCCTAAATCACCAAAATCCATCCAGTCTACGCGGATAGGGCCAAATCGATAGTCTTTATTTCTGACACCAACAACGGTATTGCGACGTTTTGCAGTGGACTTGGGAGGGTGTGCTGGAAGGGAATGAAACAGAGAAGTTGGATAGAAAAAATCTGACGAGGATTCCTTGGTTTTACGGTTCAGAGAAATAAGTATATGATAACCACGCATGTCACTGTCAACGTCTTGAAAAGAGTGATGGATGCGGTACATCAGCAGTATTGTTTGCCATCGCCTTGCATAGTAAATATTTACATAATATGCATGCATAATATGAGAAATTAATTATGTAATTGGCAAGTACCCTCTCGTACCTCGGTTCCACATGATACACCTCCGATAACGAACTGTCAATCTGAATAAAAGGAAATAAAATATCGCATAAAAGCATCTGGCGATCGACCTACCCTGCCTTCGTCAATCACGCAATAGCTCATCACAATTACTCTGATGTCTTTCACAATGGTATTTAACAGTTGGAAGAATGAACTAAATCATCTTCAGTTGGATTTCTCTCAACAATTTGAGTCGGAATGACCACTGCATCCTCCTTTGTCACAGCAACAAATCCACGAAATGTGGATCCTCCTAAGTCGTTCTTGCGGGGGACGCTATTCCAAATGCTTGTTGTCGGAATGTATGTACAATACTTAGCTTGGGTCATTCATGGAGCTCCCTTGTAACATTTCCATGGATATAGTATTAGCTTCCTGGGACCTGGCTTATGGTATGAGGGATATCATTCTCTGAACTTTTTCCTCCGGCTAATCAGAAATTAGGAATGCCAATAACAGTCTCGGAGCCGGTGGGGCATTGGAACCCTATCTCGTAAAGTGAGCTACTCTCATTATACACTTGTAAGCAATCCGTGTAAAATTATTTAATAAAGTGCTGCAAATTCGTGTGTCTATTTACGGAATTTACTACCGTTCTTTATTCATCAGATTATAGAATTGTCTTTGCCCTCATGGGCTTCGGTTGCATATCCAGCGCCTTGTTGGTCAATGCTATCGGTGTCAAATACACTCTAATCCTTGGTACTCTTGGATGGGCTCCATATTCTGCTTCATTGTGTACGTTTTATGCTGTTCCTTGCTAATTCATAGAACTCATATGAAGTTAGATCAAAACAACAGATACGGAACAGTGAGTCAGTATATGCCTTTTCGACTAATGCGTCTAATCAATTGTTAGGAATGGTTTGTTATTCTGGGAGCTGTAATTTGTGGCGTTTCTGCTGGACTTTATTGGGCCGCAGAGGCAAATATTCAAAATATCGCCCTCGTATAGTAGTCTTATATTATCTATCAGGGCGCTGTTGTTCTAGCATATCCAGAACACAAGAAGCGAGGGAGGTATTTGGCAATTTGGCTTGCCTTCAAGAACAGCGGTCAAATTGTTGGCGGGTAATATAATCAGGTTTTTTATCATTTCTATTATGCTCAGATTCTATAGAGCCATCAATTTGGGCGTCAATGTCAACCGTGCAACTGGAGGGAAAATCTCATATACCACACTACTCGCATTTGTAGTTTTACAAGTACCTGCTTTCCCGATTTCCTTCTTACTTTCCAACCCCGAACTTGTCCAACGGGAGGATGGAACAAAGGTTAAGGTTGAAAAGAAAACATCCACGGCAGAACAAGTGAAGATTCTCGGTCACGCTATACTTTCCAAGAAATTGGGTCTCCTTTTGCCATTATTCTTCAGTACGTTGTTTTCATTGTTAGTAATTGATACCAATTACACCGTTTACCTGATTATTTCCAGGTAGCTGGTTTTACTGGGGCTACGCGTCTACATACCTCACTCTCTACTTTTCGGTTCTTTTTCTTCCTTTGTTTATTTTATCTGCGATTAATATGCCTATAGGTTCGTGCAAGAGCACTGGCTTCTTTCCTGAGTGCCATTACTGGTGTTATTGCGACTACAGCTCTTGGATTTTACTTGGATACACAACGCATCCCTCTCAATGTACTGTCTTAGAACTCTCTCTTTTTGTCCTAGTTAAACTGACGTTCATGCACAGAAACGTGCAAAGCATGCCGGAGTATTTGTACTGACACTATTTTCGGGAATGCTAATATGGGCTCTTATAATTCAAAATGCATACATCAAAAATAATCCCGGGAAGTTGGATTGGTTGAGTCCTGGCTTTGGTCGTGGCTTTGGTATGTACATCATGTTAAACACCGCCGGAAATCTAGTTCAAAACTATCTTGTGAGCAACCACCCTTGTCCTTCCTAGAGAATATGTAAAAATCATTCTATTTAACTTGTAGTACTGGGCAGTGGGGTCTCTTGGAGATGGAACTGGGGAACTTACTCGTGCCACGGGATTGCTTCGTGGCGTTGAGTCGTGGGGACAATGCGCGTCCTTTGGTATTAATTCATCGTAAGCCAGTCCCTCGAACATTTTGAACAGTTCTCACGAATATGAATACAGAAAGTTTAGCCCCCTGTATACGGTGGTCATTAACATTGTATTCTGGGTCATTTCGGTTCCTATCGCCTGGTTCTCCCTGTCAGACATTGGGAAGGTGTCGAACCATGTTACACGTACGGAAGATATAGAAGATAAAAAGTCGATCGAAAAAGTATGATAAGTAATGTCCAAAAAAAATCTTTAAACTCCACACTTCATAAATTGTCTGTACCACTACACCTGTAATACTGGAGACTTTCGACCACTTATTCACGGCCTCCAGAGAGTGATTCAAACACAAAAAATTGGTTTTGGTTTGAACAAGTGTTCAAGCCCTTAATTGATGCGTGACACATGGTAATTCTGTTCAAATTCTGTTCATGGTGTTCATGCATGGAAGCCATTTGTAAGCTACTTATTGGCTACTTACACTACTCGGTCTTTCTTGTACATGTTGTGAATACAATTACTCAACAATTACCAATGCCTAGTATAAGGTCAAACTTTTCGACATCTTGTAAGAAAAAAGAAAAAAAATTAGCCCATTAAGCGCCCTATATATGTCGCCGAACCTTTCATAACTCCCTGTGATTGCGTGATTGACCACTTGTTCGAAAGTCCTCGAAAGTCTCCTGCTACATAGCATAAGTAGTAATGACAATTTTAAAATGTAGACACGACTAGATTCCAAAACATGTTTGGTTCCAAGGTCAATAGAAAACAATGAAGCAGTCGGTTATATATATACATCATCACGATCCGGCGATTCGCCTGAGTGTAGAGCCCAACTTACAAGAATGTCTCCACGTCTACCCAAAGTACCACATTCATTTCACCCTTCGCATACGATATCCTTGACACAGCCATTTACCCCTAATTCTTTGGAATATATACGAGAAATTCTTGTTTCTAAAATGTCCAGCATTTCTTCAATATCAACAAGTACTGATATACCTGATACAGGTGACGCTGCTGTCTTGATACCTTTCTGCAATGTTGCGGGAAAACCCGGGATCTTATTCGAACTCAGGGCACGGACATTAAGGAGTCATTCTGGGGAGGTGAGGTGAGATATGTTAACTTTTGATATGTACCAATTCGCAGACATGGCAGTAGCTTTCCAGGAGGAAAGCGCGATGAGGTATGTGTACAAGCGCTGTTACTCAACGAGTGGTTAACGTAAACTCCGCTGATTAGAGCGATGCATCCTTATGTGACGCAGCACTGAGAGAAACGTTGGAAGAACTTGGAATTCAACCAAATCAAATTGAGATATTGGGACGTCTCGGTCCACCTGAACTGAATCTTCGCAGAAACCTGCGGGTTTGGCCTTTTGTGGTGTGTATACCTTAATGTCACAGCGTTTAACTACAATCACAGCGTTCTACAGGGCTTCGTGCATGAGGAAAATAGGCAAGATCATTCACAATCTCCAGATCAATCGTGGCCTTCTATAGATATTGAATCGATTCGAAGGAATGCATCGCCTGCGGAAGTTGAAACAGTTTTCCATTTGCCACTAACAGCTTTAGTTGCTTCGTCAAGAAAGAGGTCTGATTTGTTTCGAGGAGAGCGACAGTATTGGGCCATAAATGCGACCGATTTCATCAGTTCGGGGATCAAGACCAGTGCAGTTTCGGTGGATGAAAAATATATGCAAGTGGACGAGGTGGGTGTAGGAAGAGGTGGCAATGTAGAGGTGTGGGGTTTGACAGGATGGTATTTATCTTTGCTTATGAAGACATTGCGTGTGTACCAATAGAAACTATTATCTTCGGCGTTGACGAAGGTCTTCAGTTGTGGTTGAATTGGCAGAAGAGAACGCGTTAATGACGACTGGCTCCAAATGTAATTCGTCCTTGTCTTTCTTTTCCTTCTGGATGGGATGGGTGGATCGATTCGGCCGCCTTGACTGCCAGATGAGATAGAGACCACCTTCCGCAATTGCAACAATAATCGAAACAAATAATGCCAGAAGAACTTTCTGCAGCAGCTATTAATTCGAGTAGAAAAATTTAAGTATATTTTAAGTACTGACCCATTCGTTCCTCCACCCTGTTTTATCAGCTGCCCACCAAGTGGCAATTCCGGCCCCAGCGATGCTCAGAAGTGCATTCAAAAGTGCTGTTATTGCCTTTCTATCCCTTGTACGCTGAGCTTCGCCTTCTTGTGGGTCTTTTTCCGGGATCCATTTACCAAATTTCCGTTCAGGCGAAGTGAGTGTACCTGCGAGAAGGGAAACCATTGTATAATCTTGAGGATTCAAGGGAGGTAGATGGGAGTTTAGAATATTTTCTCCATCGGAAGTCCTCGACCACTGCGATATTTTATGAAGTAGAGAGTAAGGAATCACCAAAGACGCAGGTTTGGAGAGATGGGGTGCAAGCTGGTCCCTAATCCCAGGGGGTAAGAGCGATTGCAAAGGCGTGAGAGTCTCCACAAGGTGAGGCTCCAAAGAAATATTAAGGTCTGTACATGTTTCTGCGGTGCTCATGCTACAGGAAGTAATGGAAGGGTGTCACTGTTAGCAAGTTGAAGGAGTGCCAAAGGGATGCTGTGTCGCAACTAATAGATGCACGTTACCTGTATACTTATGAGGAATTGCATGCTACATACGACATGCAGTGTTCGAACTTCGCTGTCATGCCTGCGAACTAGAAACCTTACTCGAAACCGCAGCTGTGAGCATCACAATCTGATGAACAGAGGCGTCCAGCGCTCACATTTGGAATTCAGACATCTGCCATGTGGATAATGGCATACTTTTTGTATAAATTCATATAATTGAAGCTTACTTCCTGTGCATCGTTTATCAGCGACCAAAAGCCACTTGCATGTATACTTCAACTCATCTAACACCATCCAGCTCACCTCATTTCTCAGTCCCTTTACTATATTCTTTGTACTCAGAAAGGCAGCAGGAATGGAAAAATCAGTAGCGGATCAGTTTCGACAGGCCTGTTCCGTTTTCAACATCCAGAAGAAGGGCAGCATCGCTGCCATGGTTGCTTCCTTGGAATCTTCAGCGCATGAACTGGCACGTAGCCAGCAAGTAAGGTGCGTAAGAATCATATATTCTCCTACTCATATCTAACGGTTGTTTATCCAGACAGGTTTCAGGGTCGGACAATAATCTTGTCGCCGATCTGCGAAAACTGTGGAGGGAACTTGCCCGGGCCCAGTTGACCTTTTGGGATGGTGACGATTCTGAAACGGAAGAGGGATCACGTCATAAAAATCAGCAAGAAGACCTTCGTACCCTTTGTATTAGCCTTTCGAAATTTACGAGGAATTTGGTTGCTGGGATCCCCGAAAACCAGACGAAGGTATTGTATGTGTCTTTTGAGCCAGATCCCTAATAGTTTCTAACCAACATGTTTCTAGTGATAATGAGCCAGATATAAGACGTCTTCTTCACTACTATACTTCGTGGTCAGCAATGGAGGACGAAAAAGGTGCGAGTATTCACTGGATCGTAAGCTGATATTAATTCATCATTTCAACAGCTATCGTTGCAGCGCGCGTATTAACACAGGCTCTCTCGAACCTTGTTACATCTAACGACTATTTGATCGCGCAGCTTTGGGAGACATATTTGAGCCTTCCTGAGGATCAGGTTGTTCTAATGTGGGTATTTTGGTCACTTGTACTTGCACGTCAATTTAGCTCATTGGATGAAAGTCGTCTGTTAAGCTCCCCAGATGCTCGCACCCTTCTTACTACTCTAATATTTATCTCGAACTGCATACATGACAGCAAGAAAAGAACGTAGGTACCCGTTTCTCTGTTGGGTATCACACGGCTTCTAATAGTTCGTAGCAAAATGCTGACCAAAACAGACATTGGCACTCGTATATGCATTTCCTTGTTGGACGATATGCTACGACTTTATGATGCAGTAGAAGGCACAGAAGGTGCAGAAGCTTTTGATATTGGGTTTGCTATCTCCACTCTGAGAGGGATTGCCGAAATGCCAACAATGTTATTGCTAGATACGGTATATTCAGCAGGCTCATAGAGGAGAATTTGATTCCAGATCTCTACAAGAAATTTATGATGTAAGCTAATTTACCAAGATGCACTGTTGCAGATAATCCATATAGTTGATTAGGCAAGATGAAATTATAACTCCCCACCAAACTACGTTGCTAAAATTGGTTGATTCATACCTTCAGGCAAATCGACTTTCCGCCGGAAGTTTGAATAGGTCCGAGCTGATCAAACTTCAAAATTCTCTTGGCCCCTTTGTGGCAAAATGTTTCTTTGCATTATCTACATATGCTAAACAGTCAGTTCAACGGGCTTTAGGACAGCCAGCATCGCAACGAGATGCACAAGATAATGGAACTGGCACTCTTAACAATAGGCTTTCGAAAGCTGAATCACCCCTCGTGGAGTTAGATGTTATGCTGCCGAAGGCGTGCGAAGCACTTGTGTTGGTCACACAATGTGTAACATCTATCTGCCTTGATGCTGAAGACATCACAATGACAATGGGCTCCGAATCCAATCCAGAAGAAAATATGAAGGCGTATTTCAACGATGCACGAGCTTCAGGTTTGGGTTTAGTGGAGAGCTTGATTGGTTAGTGGTTATTTTGGCATAAAAAACCATCAACTTATGCTGTGCAGAGTTACTTCGTATTCTGGATATTTTTCTTCCCCGTATTAATTTTGGAAAGCCGGTAAAAACAGAAACGTCAGCGCCCAGTCCACTGGTACCCACATCTATACCGGATGGGGCAGGATTTTCCTACTTAAAACGCGACCTCGTGCGCTTACTGGGTGTTCTTTGTCATAAAGACAGGGCTGTTCAGGATCGAACGAGAGACGTTGGTGGTATTCCAGTTGTGATGAATTTATGCGTTGTAGATGAAAGAAATCCGTGTAAGTCTCGAGAACCTTGCATTTTATCTTAACTAATGATATTTCTACGCAGATCTGCGAGAGCATGCATTATTTACATTGCGCAATATTTTGGAAAACAATATCGAAAATCAAAAAGAAGTTAACTCTATAAAGCCGTCAGCAGAGTGGGATGAGACTGGTACTTTAAGAGAACGAGCAGGAGTGACCCGAAAATAGAGTCAAAAGTTAATTTTTAAATGTATAATAGTATTTAGATGTATTTATCATGTTTACTTATACGTACTTAGTCTTACGATAAAAAATTCAACGACTTGCTCACAAAGGGTACGTACGTATGCAATTATTCAGAGCAGTCTCACATAAAATGACAGTGCTAGGTTTAAAAATTTCACGGCTAACAAATATAACACAAGCTCCAAAGACAAGCACCACTGCAAGTTCTACAATCCTGTATAGCTAAACATGATAACAATGCATAAAATTACTCTTCCTCTTCGTCGTCAAAATTGACGGCTCGCTTCCGCGTCCCACCTCGACGAACCTTGAACTCTTCATCCTCCTCTTCACTCTCCACATCCATGCCATTTCCGTCATCGTCATTCTCTTCATTGTCACTTCCCTTTCCACCAGACACTCTCCTCCGCTTCTTGGCATCCTGCCGCTCAATTTTGGCATCCAATTTATCAAGTGGATCCTCTTCCATGTCACTCGCTTCACGCCCTTTCTTTTTGCCTCCGCCTTCTTCATCAGAGTCCGCAACGACAAAATCGTCTTCTTGGTAATCTTCAGGACCCTTTCTATCATCTTTTCTCTTCGACTTTCGTGAGCTTCCCCCTATTCCGTCTTCATCTTCGTCCTCAGATGCCCCAAACACAGCAGCCCCATCTTCTTCATCATCGCTCCAAACATCATGTTCAGCAGTCCTACGAGAGTATCGTCGCTTACGACCGCCGCTAAAGTCATCTTCTCGTTCAGTCTTCCTCTTTGACTTCTTTTGGCTTTGCTTCATGAGCTCCATCTTCTCCCGCTCAGGATCCATGGTTGGGTCGGGCGCCATCCGAAGTCGCGCAACTTTATTGTGTTTCTGGCCGACGGCACGAACGAGCATACGATGCGTCTCAGACTGCATATCTGTAGGTCGTAATGACATAGAGCCCGTAATAACCGCTTCTGATTGCAGAACTTGAGAACGTTTGTGTTGCGCAACAAGGTACGTCAATCCTTGAGACTTGCCAGCAGTTTGGGACTGCGAAGAGGAAGGTTGTGTTTGTGACTGAGACTGAGACTGTGAAGCACCAGCGCCAATAAGCTGCCGGGGAATACCTGCAGAAATATCGACTTGTTGAGTGATGTCAAATAGTTCTTTGCCTAATCGAAGGCTCAGTGACCCGTCTGACCATCGTATTATGCGACTATTGGACTGCCTGACCTATACGAATGCGAATAAGGTATCCAATACTATCTATGTCTTGCGACTTACGTCTTGCCCTGCCGCATTTTTAATCCATCTCCAACGCACGGTGTTTTCGACTTTGAGTTTAATTGTCATGCTTTTTTCTCTCAATGATTCTGCTTGCTGTCCCTCTTCATCTTCATGTTCCGGACCCATATAGGTGTCAGGATGAAATGGTTTGGAGTCAACTTTCATGAAGTTTAGCATCCGAATGACCCATAACTACAAATGTTATTCAATGATGATCACACATTTAGCGCAAAGAAACACTGACATTTCCATCTGAACTCTTTGGAACGGGTATATTTGGAAATGTGACGTTAGCCTCCTTAACCTCGACCGCAAGTTCGGGAGCAACGTCTTCCTCCTCGTATTCAAGAGCTTGTCGACGCTCTCTCTCGGGGGATGGTAATCTGTCTCTGTCGGAGTCTGGCGCAGAAGCAGTGGGGGAGGATGGGTCCCTATAAAATTCTCTCGTTATGTAAATATAGCACTGGAAAGAACTGTGCCAACCTAGCAGGCTTCATTTCTTCAACGTCCTCGTCGTTTCCAAAAAGGTCGGCCATCTCCTCGTCTTCCTCTTGGGGTTCGTCTTCGTCTTTCACGGACGCGTCATCTCCGGATTGGTCCATCTCAACATCTGAGACGGGGGCCGAGCCGCGAGGATGAGAGGGGATTTCGTCTAATGCACCAGCGAGACTCGACATATCTGCAAGATTAATGCTGTAAGTGTAAGTGTAACTTACAAGTCGCTGAACCGGTGGATCTTGTCACGTGACTCTGTCTAAAAGGGGAAGGTTGTTGATTCCCAAAGCTGTTGAGCTCCTTTTGCCGAGCTTCACACTGCCAACCACAGCCCTGCGCTTTACAGGTTCACCCACATTTCTTCTGGTTGCGTATATGCAACTGCTTCACAAAATAATGTATCGCTAACTAACTTACACATAACTTAAACAATTATATACTGTTCTGTTTGTTTTGATGTCAAGTGCAGCGCTGATCATCACCTATTTGATTCGTCCATCAAGGCTTCACCGAACTTCAAGGACTTCTATCTCCCTCACACTCGAGATGCGGCTGTGCTATTCTGTGCTCGTGTACCCATCTCTGCCTCCAGAACATATGTCATTCTAGAAATCCAGGTTCCTTGCTACATCCTTAATTGGGCATGTAGACGCCGCCACGCTATCCTGTGTTACCGCTTTTTGACGTCAACCCGCCCATCCACCTTCAGCGCCCTGAATATTCTTCCTGCTACTTATTGACGATTCCTGCTTTCGATATCGTTATTTCCGGCAAATCCTCGTGTCAACTTTCAATGTGCTGTGGACATCCCAAGAAAAGAATATTCTTTTTTCCTACTACCTGAGGCTGAGCATGTCTCCATCGCCCCCTCCATGCAGCGGCGACAAAGTTGGTACTCAACAGCACTCAATGCGATACAATTTCTCATCTGTAACGCTTCTATCCTACTTCGGGCTGCGGATAAAAATGCTGTGAATCCTATATAACAATCCGCATACCCCTCTCCTTGTTTTCCTAAACTGATACACTTCGAACATGGCAACAGCACCTCATTCGTGAGTCATTTCAGCTTTATATCTCAGCATTTTCTAATTGACTGATACGTTTGCCATAGTCACCCCCCCCTTTATCCGTACCAGCATTCCCATTCCCCACTCCTACTGGCCAGTTTTCCGGACTGGCCAAATAGCAACCTCCTTTTTTTCCCAACTGACACGCCTCTTCAAGTTGTACGTGGTGTTGCCTTGATCGTAATATTATTATGTCATCTCACCTAGACATGACTTCAGAATTCTACCAATCATATGGCACAACAAAATGGTCGACGTTCGGGTGTACCAACATCGCAGCTTACTGGCTATGAGATCGACGCCATGAGCGCCCAGGGCACATTCTCTGATGACCTCCAGTGGACTTCCAATGCCATTGTAAATCCGACGTCAACGATCAGACAGCATACTCAAACACAACGTGCATACAACGACAATTCCCATTCCTATGGTTGGACTTGCGAAGCCACGGCATATAATACACCCGTCGACAGCCCCCCAGGTCCTTATATTGGACATCACTCATCACCCAGCACAAGCTCACACACACAAAGCCCATATCCAAATGTTCGGTCAACAATGCCTCTTCCACTGGAGTCTCCCGCTACTTCTGCGGACATGGGCCTTTCCCCGCAATATACCTCATCTCGAATGTCGTCGCCAGGTACTCCAGCGAGATCACCAGACACAAACTCTCTTCAGTTGATTACTTCCGGAGTGGCAACAGATCGTCCGCAATTCAGTCATCGGCAACAGCTACAAATGTTTCGTGATGTCGTCGCAAATAATCCTACTGGTAGCTTTGGGCCGTTTATACCCCAGCAAATGTATAAACCCCATACCAACAGCGACTGGAAACGATATGTCGAGGAAGTAGATACAGATGCTCCTATTTTCTTCTGGACAGTGCAGCCGGACGAATGCGGTATTCTGCTGTCGGATGCACTTCATTCTCGGGTCAAGCGTCTAAGTGGTCGTGATCAAACTGTTTTCGAGGGCCGAGGACCGAGCGTATCGATTCGTCTGGAGGTCAGTAATGCATAATCAATGTAGTAGAAATATTACTGACAACCTACGTAGTGGCCAGGCTATCGACCTTGGAGTAGACAGATCCCCACGAAAGACTTCAAAAGCCCACCTGGGCCCATCACCCTGGCCAAGCTGGCAAAAAACGTTGCAAAATGTGTCCAGCGATTCATAGAAGTAAGGCATCTTTTTTACCACATAGTACACCAAATAATAATCTCTTCTAAAGGAACGGCGACATCAGTCTATGGATGAAGAGGCTGATCCAAGGTGGAGAATTGGGCAAGGACACATCACAATTGACGATATTGTGCTGGTCAGCATTCATCATGTATCACTGGGCAGTTGGCAGCCACAGTTAAGGCTACGCTACCCCTTCCCGAACCAGTGGAGTTAAAATAAGAATTGTACAATTACTTCTATTCATCGCACCACATTTTAGGTATTAATAAGTTATCAAGAGTACTGTTTTCTTCATACCCCAGAGATATAGATTACCTCTTCTTGTAGCCTTACATATAGTGATTCTGACCTGTGTAATATAGTATATAATAATTAGCCTATTGTTTGTGAGGAAATCAGTTTCGTTCGCCTAATGGTTAACCCATGGCTATTGCTAGAACTACCTCGTTCTCACTGTTATCTTGAAAATATCATTCTAGCTATAGAACGCTCAACTTTACTCACAAAGAACTTGTTTTCACTGCTTACCCTTGAACACACGCGGAAATATGGCATTCCTGGAGCCCTTAAGGTCGTCTACATAGATTGGACAAACGTATCAATCGCATGGCTTGGAACGAGTCTTAGAAAGAGGATTTACGCAAGTAACAATATGCTTTCCATCACTAATATCCAATCTTCCTCCATCTTCCCAAGATATGCAGCAATACGAAGAGAACATGACCTATGGTTGTTACTTATACTGCAATATATTAACCGAAGAGATTCTCGATCTCCAAGCCGACATTCGTGAGGAACTTCATTAGTGTTACAGAAATACAATAAGTCAAGGAACCAGTTTACAATAGTTATACACCCAAAACAAAAAACAGACAGGTATGACAATGTCATGCACGGAGTGTGGGTTTGAGTGATTCTATGGTTTGTACAGTCCATGTCTCGAAATCATCCATTGGAAGGTCTTGCCAGCGTCGATACGCCTGTAGGAGCTGCTGAGAGGTCCATGAGTTAAAAGAGAAAACAAGAAACTTACGGTGTCTAACTCTTGCAACACTTCTAATACAGCTTCATTCATTGCATCCGTCCCCTTCACGCTCTCCTCCAACTGAGCTTGCAGCCGTCTATTCTCCTCTTCCACCTGCAATGCTATTATTTTAGAGTAATTATTTTGACGTAGGAAGCTGACATGCCTCTGCTAAGGAATCTCGAAGCCTTTGTACCTCTACTTCCAAGACGGGAACAGTTCTCGCACAGACAGCTACTCTTGGTTCTAAATCTTCTTTCCAGATGTCCTTTCCTTGTTCTCCTCTTGCTTTGCGATCCTTGGCCTCATTTACAATTCTATGTAGAATATCTATGTTTTCCTGTACGTTATAGTCTTTGAATAGCTTGTCCAAGTCGCGCTGGGATAAACTATTTCAGGACGCGATAAGAAAGGGATTTTAGAAGTTAATTACAAAAATTTGAGCTTCAGTGTAATCTGAGATGCTATTAAATGTAGCAGAGGCTCCATTCTTGTCTTCCTCTACATAGAGGGGGAAGCATTCGGCGAAATCCTCAAATCTTTTCCGGAAGTCAAGACACAGAGGACTGAGACCCTAACATATAACGTACGACCATTTGTGTGCTGAGCGCTGGACGGCGAGTTGCAAGGCAGAGTGGAAGTGAGTCCATCTTCGGCTTCCGGATTGATTGAACATGGAGGGGGCGTATAGAGTGTGGGTGTCACGGTACGCGAGTCATAACGCGACCAGCACGTGTTACTGTCACAGCCCGTGATGGCCATGCTGGTCGCTGGCCTGACCCAAGCCTCAGCCTGACCGGTCCTGACCACTCTTGCGACGTGCGTCCACCTGTTAATAGTAATACCTCCGTAATCTTATGGAAACTCCTCGCACAGATGCAGAGGTGGGAGGTAACCGCCCCCAACGTCCACGTAGCTCTGTTCCTTCGTTCCTCTTCATCAGCTTCATGCTATTCATGCTTACCAGCCATAATGGAGACGAGTTTCTTGCAAGGCATCAATACCAAGATGCCCTGCATTCCTTAGAATATCAGCTTTCCAATTACACGACATGGGCTAATGGACATCCTTCCAATTTCACTGTGGTGTGTCATATTTCTTCGCCAAATTGCTATGTCCTTAAACTTCCTCCCCCCTAGCCGGACAGAGATCCCGTTATATCTCCCTTGTTGGATACTTTCCAAGTGAAAGAAGTTGCATTAAACCCAATGGAAGACTCTTACTACTCCAATGTCACTGGTTTTGTCCATGGAAATACAGATTTCTTTAACATAACTCCTCCTGCACTTGCAATGAACACTGGGCTGAGCTGGAGACATCTTGCCGAGACGTATATGGCGGATGTAAATGTTACTGAGGCCGTCGAGCGTATCGGTGATTGGAACTGGACGGCGTCGAATAAGGTTGCTCTTAGTGTTGTCGAGAAAAAACCCGTTGCATACGTCAATTATACCGTACCATCCAATATTGCGCTCGTGCATGTACGTTTCTCCTCCTGCTTGCGATTCTATCTAATGTTATTGTACTTAGGGACGTATTGAGCTCAGGGATGTCAACACTGCGGAGGAGTTTCGTTTGGACTTCGAAGGCGTTCACTTCTTGTCAAATGGGTCTATTTATGGGTTTGCTGAGCCACCAGGGTGGGTTATACCTTTAAATCTTCCTTGGAGCTTTCTCTTATGAGTTCCAGTCGACACATCGATATTCGTCTTCTACCATCTCTTGTTCCCGAAGGCATGAGAAACGAAACATCTAAAATCATTGCCCCCGAACTAGAATCTAGGATAAACCGGTTGAAGAACTTGATAGATGCAGGGATCATTGACCAGGAAGGGTCTAGCAGCGGTGTGTTATCTATCCAACATTTTTTAAATCAGACTCTCTAAACTATTGAAGACGAACCACCGCGGTCCACGTGCCCATTTACATTTTATGCGCAGATGCATCCTACTGGAGTTCCTGAACATCTTATGAATGACCTTGAGGATGAAATACAGGAACCTACTGGAATTTGGACGGTTGACCCTCCCAAGTTGTCCATGACAGGCATTCTTTTAAGCAAAGAATGTGGTTTGCTGTTCAAGGTGAAAGACACCGAAGGGTTGAGGTATGTTGCTAAATCCTTATCATGCTGATATTGACCACTACCTCCAGGTCTCGTACCTTTTTCCGAAAGGTCACTACATGTACGTGGTATCTGATACAGCTTGGTGCACTACAACCAACCCATATATTCTTCCAGATGCAGGAGTAACTGGTTTGGCATACTTGGTTCTCCTTGTACTCTTCTCGAGACAAGCAGAACGCAGCAGAACACCGTCCGGAGTTTTGAGGGTATCTCGCTGGACTTTTCTGGCCCAATCAACAATCGACTCAGTCTCGTTTGCCGGTCATATCACTTTTGCAATCCTTGCGGAAGGACGACCGTCGCTGTCTCTTATTGTCCCTGCATTTCTTGCTTGTATACTATTCATACAGGAAGCGGTGCGTTGGACGTTACTATCAATAGCGAATTACGAGTTGAAGTCCGTTTTCAGCAATTTGCAGGACTTATACATCAAATTCAAGCACCTGAAGATGCAGCCCCCATACCCGAACAGACTGCTGCCAACCCACAACCCGCCGCCGTTGTCGCCCCTTCACTCACCCCTTACCCTGCCAATGCAACAGCAGCTCCCGCTACACCGCCGACTAATCCCCCTGCTACTACCTCTCCTTCAGGTCCAACAGCTCCTATCCCAACAGCTCCCACGCCAACACCTACTACGACGCCTCCTTCGTTCTTCGCATTTTTCATTCAGCATATTCGGACCGATCCCCAAGCCCGACTCTGTATGATCACTATCTTGACCTCGTCGTATTTTCACTAAATTTATATTCCTGTACTAGGGGTTATGCTCTTTATTTTTTTGACACTGGTTGTCCGTGTGATCCTATCTCCTACTCTTTCAATGATTTTTGTTGCTGTGACGTATTCGTCTATTTGGCTACCCCAGATAGCTCGCTCAGCTCGGCGTGGAAGGAATAGCGGTTTATCAAGGGAATATATACTTGGAACGAGCTTATGTCGCCTTTACTGTGCGCTATGTAAGTGTTTTGTAGATCCCAGTGCGCTCCTTGCTGACCAGATATAGACTTTCTTGCATGTCCAAAGAATGTTCTGGAGATTGAGCCTCGATGTGAATTCCATGATCATTTAAGTTTTAGCAATCTTTACTGATGACATGAATAGCATGGTCGTATCTTTTGGCTGTGTTCGTTTCCTTCCAAGCTTTGGTTCTTATACTTCAAGATTACCTTGGCCCTTCATTCTTTCTTCCTCAACAAGTAAGAAGATACAGAGCTATTCTATTTTTTGTTGTGAAGTTATTAACAATATGCCCAGTATGTCACCGTAAAAACCTATGATTATCATCCTTCTATGTCGTTGCCGGATCCAGAATCCCCCGACCAATCCTTGGGTGACTGCGCCATTTGTATGGACGCTATATTCGTTGATCCTTCGCTTCGTCGCCGTTCCAAATCCATAGATGAAAAGGATGGGTGGGATACAAGACCCGAAGGATCTGCTGCTCCTAGGCGGAAAAGCATGGGTGCTGAGTCACTATTACACGCTATGCAAATGGGAGTGAATACGACCAATGCAAGAAAACCCTACAGCTTGGCTCCTTGTCATCATCTATTCGTATGTGAATTTTTAATCTACCGAACGACACATACTTACATGTAGTAGCATACCGAGTGCCTGGAAAGGTGGCTTGCCATTAAGGTACGTTCCATGCGCCATGATTTTGAGAGGATACTGCTGACATTCTGTTGTACAGAATATTTGTCCCCAATGTCGACGACCGCTTCCTCCATTGTGATACCTTAATGACATGAATGTAAAATACACCTATCTTTTAATACCAGCGGGGAGGAACCAAAATAAGTGTCCCGCACCACCTTAACCTTCGGTGTCTGTTGACATCATAGATGTAGATACTATTCGGAGACCGTGCTCTCTACACATATGTACACACATATAATTCAGCTGACTACACCACACTGCTGGTAATATATTTATACTCAGGAACATATATAACATGCCTGTATCTCCCCTCGACTCACCCACCCATCCGCCATGTCTTCCCTTCACGCGGTAAACATCGACAAGAATGTCGAGATTATCCACCCCAATAATCTCCCTGAGGCTACCCATGACGACATGGCCGCAGGATTGCAATCTGTGGTAGAGCAATCTTCGCAGGAGCCTGACGTTAGGCGTCATCTGCATGCCCCAATGCATATGACATCCAGGCTGCCTTGGCTGCAAAGGGTAATACCGGGAATTGAAAAACTCGCAGCAAGTTATCACGTTGGGAACTTTGTCGTGGTAAGAGGCCAGACAGAGCCATTCTTTGAGTCTATGCCACTATACGCAAGGTGAGGGCGGCCCCCAGTACGTGCATTCGTAGTTGATGACGTCACTCGCATTTATCAGGATTGGGATGCATTTGCTCTTTTATGGAAAGGAACAAGTAAAGGTTTTGGGCACCCAGAGAGTCGAAGAACTACTACATGCTCAGTCAGTTAAAGTGTGTCCTCTGTGAGACTCAAGTATAACATGTGCTTGAACGGCATCATGAAACTAGCAAGGGAAAATCTACGATAGTCCTGAATCTGCGGCATCCATTCCGTCATTTATGGAAATGTACTCGATACAAGCCGACGAGCTGCTCGAGCAAGATATTTCCAAATATAAATGCTTCAATGACTTTTTTTGTAGGTATGGTATGGCATATATGTACATGTTGCAAGGGCACAACTAAAGCGCTAGCTTAGAAAACTGAAGCCGAACGCACGACCAATCCAAAATGAAGATGACCGTCTCGGGGTATGCAGCGCAGCTGACTGCCGTCTCACTGTATATCCGTCGGTTGATCTCGCAAAGGAATTTTGGTAAGCTTTCTAACCTTCTGCGAAGCGCATAACATGTATGTTGGTCAGGATCAAGGGAATAAATTTCACTGTCCCTAATCTGCTAAACGTTTCGCCAACTTCGAGCAAAGCAAGGGTATTCGAAAATGCGAGCCTCGCGATCTTCCGTCTCGCGCCAGCGGATTATCACCGTTTTCATAGCCCCATAGATGGATCCGTCGGTGAAGTGGAGCACATACCCGGCCAATTCTATACAGGTAAGTACTCTTTCGCGAGACTTCGTACGAACGCGAGCTAATAACTGTCAGTTAACCCACAGGCGGTGAATGAACCCGGGTTTGATGTTTTCACTGTGAACCGTCGATCAGTGTTATACCTCAATCATGAGGCAACCGGACTTCCCGTGGCGCTTGTAGCCATTGGCGCGTTGCTTGTTGGGAGCATTGTATGGACAGGCGGGCAGGAAAAAGGGAAGGATATCAAACGCGGTGAAGAACTTGGGTAAGGCTGCGACGTCTTTTGGACTATTCGCAAAGTGCTTAACATCCTATTGGTTCGCAGATATTTTGCATATGGCGGAAGCACCGTTGTAGCCATCTTCCCGCAGGGCGTTATCGAGTAGCAATATTTATTTCGATGCACGTTTCACTTGCTAAAAAGGCCAATAGATTTGATCAAGACTTGAAGACGAATTCTCAAAAGCCGATAGAAACCCTGGTGAAGGTAATTTGATCACCTCGTCACCCATGTCATAGCTTATCTTCATCATAGGTCGGATATTCGATTGGAAAGACACCATACCCAAAGGTCGGGGGAGCCTAAACGGGAGTATTAGCAGAGACGCAGCAATCGCAGAGGTAGAACAAATTAACATAAATGAAGCAATAACTAAATGAGTTACACTGTTGTATTACTTACAAACCATCATATTTCCAGGAATCCATCCATTCAGAAATATATAATAAAGAACGATCTTAGTGCACCAGTAAATTATTTTTCTACGCCGTTCGCTGGTGGATGAGACCTTTTCCATTCCGCAATCATTTCGACGCTGATCATCTTTAGTCCCCATCGATCGGCAAAAGCCCTACAGTCGTCTCTGCGAGCCATAGTGCCTTGCTCGTCGTCATTAACGAGTTCGCAGAGGACACCGGCGGGCGATTGGCCTGTTAGAAGGCAGAGATCTACGCCGCTTTCAGTGTGACCTTTGCGTGTAAGGACGCCGCCTTCACGTGCTCGGAGGGGAACCATGTGTCCGGGACGCGAGAAATCCTCTGCAGTAGACGTGGGGGAAGCCAAGGCGCGAGCGGTAAGGCTTCGGTCGTGTGCTGATATTCCTGTTGTGGTCCCTTGAAAAAAAAGACAGCTGGTAAGAAATAGGAAGTTATAACGGGTAAAAAGTTCATGTACCATGCTTGTAATCAACAGTGACGGTATATGCGGTCCGATGTCTATCCTCATTCTCTGGAACCATCATAGGAATGGCGAGTTCCTGCAACCGGTCGCCTGGGAGTGCTATGCAGATGTATCCACTGGAGGACAATATCACAATGGTTAGTTAGGATGGATGACTACGGAGAAACAAACCGACCTAGTATGCTTTATCATCCAGGCCATTTTCTCTGTGGTGCATTGTGAGGCGGATATAATAAGATCGCCTTCGTTCTCTCTGTTTTCATCGTCCATGACAACGAGAAATTGACCAGCGGCAAAGGCGGCGAGGGCATCTTGTATGGGATCAAAGGCAAAAGAGGTGCGTTGAGGAGGGTCGCAGAGGGTGGGACGGTACGTGGTGAATGGTGCAGCAGGGGATGGATGAGCATGTTGCTTGAGAGAAGATGCGTGGGACATGATGGAAGACGGAGGCAATGCAACGGGAGCCATGGTAAGCGAGGATTATGGTAGGGCGAAGGTCGATCGGAGGGCAAAAAGAAAAAGATCAGGCGGGAGACAAGGAGAAGAATGTGGGATCTTTATAATCATAGGGAAATAATCAAGAGTGAGAGCAGAGACCGGACTTTGGTCATGGCGAGGGAATACAGACACTGATTAATATTATCAATATTATTATCGTAAGTAGCTGACAATGCATTCCTGCGTAAATGCGCATGACTCCCTCGTGTGAGCCAATTTGGCCTGGGGAATAACATAAATCGCTCAGAGCATAGTATACTAGTCACAAAGTAATGCCTGTCCATCGTGTATAATATATACTATAATGCCCTGACCAGAGTATCCTCAATGTACTGCCGCTTCCAACGGGCCGAGGGCATGCGCGATGGGATTGGCTCGGTAAAATGCGGGATAAGCCGGGATAGCAAACTTTTTTGTTACTTGTAGGCAATCCGCTTGCTGGCATTGCCTCTTCAGCTCTTCATCACCTTCCACCTTCTCCTCCTCGTCCCCCTTGCTCAGGACAGGCTCCATACAAAGAGCCTACTAGAATCCCCTAGACTTCCTCCCCACCCCTCTCCCTCTATTCTATCATGTCCTCTCCTGTCGGCAAGTGGGATGCCAGGTATCTTCAGTTCCAATTTCTGCTCTTTCATCTCGCTCAAGTCCCATTAGGTACCTCGGTCCTGTCCCTCACGACCTCTCCTACTACTCCAAGTGTATGCTTGGTGGTGTACTTGCATGCGGTATTACCCATGCAGGTATCACTCCTCTCGATGTTGCCAAGTGCAACATGCAGGTCTGTATTTCTCTACTTCCTCGTCTTTGTATCCGACGTCTCATTTGCCAAACCCCTCCAGGTCAACCCAGGAAAATACAACGGTCTTGGCCCTGCTCTCAAGACCCTCGTCGCCGAGGAGGGTGCCAACGGTATCTGGAAGGGTTTCGGCCCACCTTCGTCGGCTACTCTCTCCAGGGAATGTTCAAGTACGGTCTCTATGAAGTCTTCAAGGATTTCTACATGAACCTTGCTGGTGAGGAAGCCTCTAACAAGTACAAGCCTGCCATCTGGCTCGCTGGTTCCGCCTCCGCCGAGGTCTTCGCCGATCTCGCTCTCTGCCCCTTCGAAATGACCAAGGTTAAGATCCAAACCAGCCCTACCGGTACCTTCCCCATTGCTTTCGGTGCTGCCCTCAAGCAGATGAGTGCTACCAAGGTTGACACCCGCTACCCCTTCGGCTCCCTTGTCCCCCTCTGGTCTCGTCAAGTAAGCTGAACAATTTTTATTTGATTTTCGTTCTAACTTTTCCCCTTCAAGATCCCCTATACTATGGCCAAGTTCTTCTTCTTCGAAAAGATCGTTCAGCTCTTCTACACGCACGTCTTCCCCCAACCCAAGGAAACCTACGGCAAGGGTACTCAACTCGGTGTCACATTCGCCTCCGGTTACCTTGCTGGTGTTGTCTGCGCCATCGTCTCCCATCCCGCCGACTCTCTCGTTTCTCAGCTCGGAAAGGCAGAAAACAAGGGCAAGTCTATCGGCACCATCTCCAAGGAAGTCGGTCTCCTTTCTCTATGCACCAAGGGTCTTGGAACTCGTGTTATTATGATTGGTAGGTAAATTGTTGGTCGTGTCACTATTGTGTGCTGATCCATTGTCTTTTTTAGGTACCCTCACTGGCTTCCAATGGTGGATCTACGATTCATTCAAGTCTGCCATGGGTATGGGCACCACCGGTGGCAAGTAAATTGTTTCACCTTTTCCCAGGCAGTAGCCTTGAATGGCATAGAGTGTTGTATATGTTGGATTCCAGTATTAAAAAGGACACTAGAGTACTCACTACGGTTTACTTTGCTACAACTTTACATAGTAGAATGGAAAATTCTATTAATACCCAAGCTATCTCGTTTACGAGAACTGCGAAGAGATCGTAAGAGGGTTATCTTGCATTTCCAATGCTCAAGAGCAGATGGCATACGTCAAATGAGAAATGTATACATAATTTAATTGCCTTCCAGTCAATTTATAATCTAAAATATGAAGAAGTATCTATCATTAATGTTCCGTCATGACTCTTGGGCGAATGAGCCAAGTTATTTATTTAGGTTGCTTCGAAGTTCGCGCAGCTCTGTAATCTCAATCTCCGTGCCCGAAGGTTTCCATGATCGGCCTACTCAATGCCCGCGTTACGGAATAATATCCCGTAGATGTTGGAAGGATGCAAGAAGGTCATCCTTTCATCCCCAAATCATCAGTGGCCATTCGCTAGAGCACATGTAACAAGAACTTCCACCCTCCAAAACAAATCAGAAACAGAAAAATAATTTCTGGAGCTACAAATACATGGGGTATACCTATTCAAGAAGCAAACTGTTTTACAAATATCATAACACAAGAAAAAAGCAAGAGACAGGAACATCTGCATTTTATGTGTCATCAGCACAATGTAAGTTATAATCAGAAGTCAACGGTACGTACGAATACATTAAACGCGTACAAAGCGAGGAAGGCCGGTAAGCAGCAATGGGGATGCAGCTGGAATGACAGGTGAAACTCCGGAGAGAGACTTGCGAGTCGCATAATCTTCATAACTCTCGACTTTAACCTTTGTCTGAAGCCAGTTCAAGCGCCTCAAGGCCGTACCGTCCGGAACAACCAGCTTCTCAAGTGGTGACTCGGACCCCGCCCGTGCTTCAATTAAGCAACATAGGCTATCTTCGGATGCGGGTGTTCCCATCTTGATGCTACGCAAACCAGGCCATAAGGAAGCGTCCTCCATAGAGGAAGTGAAGTCGTCAATAAATGATTCCCCAACATTCTCGAGAACGAGCTCTTCTGCAGTTGGGAATATTCTGTGGACCGTGGCAAAAGAGTCACGGTCGAAATAAGAATTTTCGGCAAAGACGAGAGCGCGTAGCTTCGGGAAATTCGAGCTTATGCGTGGCTCCTCGGCCGGATTCGGAAGATCGTATACATCGGCGTCGCAGAGCGATAGGGTGTCGAGATTCTCCGCAAAAATTGACAGTAGTGGCGTAGTTAACGGCCATTGGCGTTCAGCGATTCTGAGAATACGTAATGATGGAATAGCAATCGCACTGTTTGGGTCATTGCTGGCGAACCATTCGTCAACTATACATCCCTCAATATCCAGTTGCTCGAGATTGGGCATGCCATGGATAATATCGCGGAAAGCTGAAAATGACATTGGCGTCATTGTGTTCAGAACTAACCGGGTAATCTCTGGCATAACCGATGGCAGTTGGTGCAATAACACTCCAGTTAAGTGAAGCTCCTTTAAAAGAGGCAATCCTCCTTGGAAAATTAGACCATCATTGAGCTTGCATTGATTGCTTGAAATGAGCTGGAGATCTTCGAGAATGGGGCCAGCAAGTGGGCCAAGCTGAGCCATAATGGTTGATATATCACGTTGCTCAAAATGGGTAACCAACCGTTGCCATCTTGAAGATGAAGCTGCCACGAGCTCCCACAGCTGGAGAGCACGCGTGCGGCTCTTTACATCATGCAAATGATAGCGGAGATTGCAATTCAAGTCAAGAGGAAGTCCTTCAGATCTCTGAAGATACAGAGCGACGATGTTAGGCGAGGACTGAGGAGACAATACCAAGTGTCTCCATAAAGCTGGTAGACTCGTAGAAATCTCGTGCCAGTGACGACATACATGCGTCAAAAGAATCTCGGGGTGTGTGGGATGCCCGGGAAAAGTCCTGTACGCCTCGCAGTATAGCTGAAATATTTCGACTGTAATTTCGACTGGAAGAGTCGATATCGGAGACGTTGTCAAAGGTCGCACGACCTTTGGCAGAGTGAGACCTTGAGAAGCCATCGTTCGACGTTGACTTTACCGGCGGCTTGTAATAGACTGCCTCAAAATGACAATTTGATCAATACCCCAGCCAGCTACCCAGAGTAACGAATGATATAGCGTACCTAAATCTGGGAAAGGTTGACAGTTATGAACGTCCTCGAAAGCAAGGGAATCGAAGGGAAGCAGAGAATATGGGATTGTGGCAGGTTTGAGCGTCGAAAGAGCAGAACGTAGCAGTTGGGGTGAAGGTGAATGTAAGGGACGACTTGCTTTATATCAGGTGTAAATAGACCCCAAGAGAGATATTTACGATTATCGCCTAACCGAGCTCAGCAAACGTGGAATCAAGTTCCATTCTGACTAAGTCCGAGCCGGCTACGAGATGTCCTTAGCTTCTGGCATATGCGGGGAAGGCGAACGACTCGCCATGGCCCATGGGTAGCAAATGACTGTGGAGAATCCTCTTCGTTGAATCAGCGTAGCGTCATATTTTGCGGCCCGCAGAGGACCGTATCGTTCATTTCCTCTTCTCAATACGTTCTCAATGCACTTTACCAGACTTTACCGCCTCGCTCCCCTTCCTATTCGTTTGTTGAAATGATACTTTCTTGGATGGCAATTTCAGGTCCTGAACACCA
Source organism: Cyathus striatus (assembly GCA_025738555.1). NCBI lineage: Eukaryota > Fungi > Basidiomycota > Agaricomycetes > Agaricales > Nidulariaceae > Cyathus > Cyathus striatus. Next base: position 2,981,692 of record JAOVFP010000013.1, on the reverse strand, counting down.
GGCATCAAGTCACTTGCCCCGGCAAACTGGAATTCTATTCTTCATAAAATATCGGCCGGTAGCAGTGAGAGAAACTTGTACAGGCATCAGTCTTCAGAACCACTGAAACATGATGGCCGTTGGAAAAGTGATGTCGCACGAGAGCACTTAGTATTTCTGAAGACAATAATGCATGTAAATTTCATAGCATGCATACAACCTTCGCCTTGAGAAGGACAGGAGGGGGCATCCCTGCAAACAAGTGTACTTCAATTATTTGCTTCCGAAAGCCTAGGTAAGGTATCAGTCGGATATCAGAGTGTTACCATAGGTATCATTGGTCGTCGGTCATGATCAGCTGAGCCCTGCTGAACCTGGTATTTTTGAAGCGGCTAGGCGAAGAGCAAAATGCGGGGAAGTAGCAAATGGAGGCAGGGCGACAGCGTTAAACAATAAAGATTGAATGAAGACGAACCGCATTCCGCGGAGTACGTAGACTACAGCAGTCGCTGGAGTACCTACTATTAACTTTTAAGTAGTCGATGTAAGATCTAAGGCCTAAGATCAAGACCTAATGCATCATTCCGCAAGAAGCATCAGTAAACAGTTCGCAACCAGAGTCGTTTACTGGGAGGCTATGCTACTGCCATGTCCCTTAGTATGACAATCTGCTGCGGTGAACTTTTACATGGGTGAGACCGCCTCGCCTGCTTCATTTCCATCCTTTGTTACGCTACCTTTCAGGAGTCCGACATCCATTTGTTGACTGCCAGCATGAGCTTGGACCAAAATCTTTTCACTTTGCATGTTACACCAAGTAAAGATGATCCCAATATTGTCGATTTGGTCGATCCTTCAGGTACTGTCCACTATCGCAAACGACGAATGTCCGGGGTGGAATATAAAGTTGAAGTAATCGGTACGTCTTTTCACAGGCCTCTTGGAAAGTTGTTTTACCAGCAGACGCAGATCCTCTGTCTGAATCGATACTGATCACTGCGAGCGCACCCTCCCCTACGAGTAAAGCCAAAGTTTTGGAACTGTGTAATCCGACAAGTGTGGTCGAGTTAAAGTACACTGGGACGATATCGTTTCGATGGGGATTCAAATGGGAAGAGTGAGTTCTCGTAATTTCATTCATTAGTGGTATACATTGGTGTCAACCATTCTGCAGACACGATTTCGAATGGAAGCGTGAAGAATGCTACATGATTCGCAAGCCAGATCCTCCAGTTCTTGTTGCAGTGACGAAAGAACCAACTGGTCGGCTGCGGACTACGTCGGTTCAAATTCTTGATTACAATTTAAATCGGTGAGTACCTATTGATGCGTACATTGCAAGGATGTATACTGATGATGAACTTGGCCATTGCATAGATTCGACATTGATGATCGTAAAGGGTTGGAAATCGTCATCCTGACAGCTCTGTTGACATTCCACGATTCAAACGACAGTTATCATACTAAGGAACGCAGCTCCTCGACCGTGCCCGCGGCGCCGACAGTACTTAGTTACAACAGAAGCGCGACGCTCCCTGGATCTTCCGACGATGATGGTAGACCCACGCCGCCACCCAGACCCGCCCCTAAGACTGGAATCGACAGGATAGCTGAGATGCAAGCTCAAAGGGGAGAGTACAATGAGGTTGTCGTCGAAGCCGAAGGCTCAATAGAAGATTATGCACAATATTGCTCTAACCTGCTTCAGGTGAGTTAGCTCGCGCCATATGTTCAGTTAACTATGTCATTAACCTATTATGACCTTCTAGGACGACGCCATGCTTTTTATCACTGTTAAATCGTCTGAGTTTAATGACGTTCCTAAAGTGCTTCAGGTTGTCGAGGAAACGAAACGAATTCGATATAAGGCTGGTATGTCCATTAGACTTGGGTTTCCAACTTATATATCTGCTTGACGGGACTACGTACAGGCTTGGATGACAGTGAAGAACTTCATCAGTATGTTCTCTATGATACGGAGCCGAAGAAAGGCCCAAAGCGGATTAATCTCAACGATGATGCCGACAAGAAGAGCAAGTATAAGCCACCACAAAGTTTATCGGTCCATTTGAGCAAGATATCTATGCCAGAACTTCAGCCGAAGCGGAATGCCAATGATAAGGTGCCTGGCAAGGATTCTCGAAAGGAAGAGAAGAAGGGTTGGTGGAAATGATTTCCTATTTTCTGCGAAGGAGGATTAACGACGCTGGGCATATTCTTCAGTCACAACTCAACATGCAACTCCTTCCACAGAACGACCTTCTATCAAGTTAAAGCATCCAGGAGTTTCTCCTTTCAATAAGTCATCATCTATGCCGACGCCTTCCCAACTTAGCAATGGACCTGCATTATTCCCCCCGCCTAGAAAGTCATCCAACAATAACCACACTTCTCACTCTGGCCACCCTCCTTCACCCCCTTTTCCAACACATTCAATTACACCTCCCAGTTCGTATTGGCCTCCATCGCCTTCGTTTCCGACACCTTCAGTCTCAGCTCCCAGTTCTCAGCGGCCTCCTTCGCATTCTCAGCCAAACTTCCAGTGGTCACCTGCATCTCCTCCAGTGCCACCTCCGCTGATCCTCGCTAACCCTCAAGCACAGTCCATCGTATCTTCCGGCAATCGGCTATCGATGGTCTCAGGGATTTTTGACAAGTTTCACCAGAGGCGATAAATAAATGGACCTCGTATGTATATTTAGTACAAATTGGGATGTAACTTTGAGCTAGCATCACATGGACATTACAACAATCACAATATATACTTGGATAAATATCAACACGCCGGCAGTTATACTTTGTGTTGAAACACTTGATTGGGTATCAGCGAGGAAATGCTGTTGAAACTTGAAAGTATGGAATTACGTTAATATTGTTCTTACAAGAATACTCGCGAAGCTGTATGTAAGTGCCTAAGTATAATTACCGTATCCACAAAAAGGCAAAAAGTATGTAACGTTGCGAGCGTATATTTAGTGCGAGTAGGCATAAGCAACACTTGAGTCCACGTTTTCAAGTTCCAACAACTCGAAACGAAACCTCGCAAAACTCCCATTGATTTTCTATACCACTATACCAGACAACCCATTAAGTACCACACAGGTTAACAGGGTCAGGCATCAAACAAAGATGTGTAGACAGTAAACACGACTTGACGACAATGACATTGGGCGCGGTTGAAGTCGAATAACGAATCAAACGAGGTATAGTGTACTGCGCGTTAGTATGTTTTCACATGTACTACGAACGATATTACAGATTGCCGAATATCCGTAAGAAGTAGGCTAATAAGGGTACAAAGAGCGGTGGGAGTTTGACTGTAGATGAAGAGTGTGTGTGTGACTAGATTGTACAAGTACGACGAAAAGGCATTGTTCAACAAGAACAAAAGACAACCGCGATCACGGATCACAATGTTGAAGGCGGGGCATAAAAGTCATTATATGGCAAGTCCATGTGTTGGGATCATCGAGAAAAAAAGAATGTGTAGTACAGTATAGATACGAGAGTTGAAAAAGAAATGATGAAGGGGATTTCTGTGATGAGCGAAAGGTGTAAATTATATAACATCATAAAATATAACCATAGATATTAGTTGAATATTATTTTACAGAAAGTGCGCTAGCTGATTCGGAGTCGCCGATAATCGTTAGGCTATCCAAGAAAGCTACCGCGAGAGGCAGGTCGCAAGGCACCCCAAAATTGCGCAGAATATACAACGCATAGATGGGAAATTTTCGTCGGGCAACGGACGGAAGCACAAAATATATGCAGGGAAGCTGAAAGGCAGAATGGAGTTATACGACGGTTGCGACTTCAATGAAACTTCTCCAGCTCCATCTCGATGGTTCATCGTCGTTTCGTAAATCAATGAAGCTCTTAAGAGGGTGCCAGTCTTTACTAGACTGAGAGGTGTTGTTCCGGCGGCGTCGGGAAGCCAGGGACGGGATGGAACTCTTGCGAGCGTGTGCATAGTCTTGAGAAGCCACAAGATCTGCGACAGATGGGAGAACAATGTCTTCAGGCTCGATGAGGGTAAAGCCCAGTTTGTCGTCCTCGTCAAAGAAGTCTAGAGAATTGTGATCGGATTCATCTTCATCTTCATCATCGCTCATGCTCATGAAGTTCCGCCGCTGAAGGGGTGGCTTGACAGACGGAGCATCAGCGGATTTGGAACGGCCTTCCAGGCGCGCGAGGGCATCTGAACGATTGATCTTCTTGACGCGTGTAGACACGGTTGAAGACGTTCCCTGGGAGAGGACGGAATGGCGCAGAGGAGCTGGGACGACACTGGACGAGGGAGAGGCGACAGGCAACAAAGATGGGTAGGCAGGCTTGAGAGGGAGCTCCAAGGAGGGAAGAGGGGGAAGCGAGGGGAGACGAGGGGGATTGGAGGATCGAGGGGAGTGTGCCTCGAGTGGGAGATCGGGGAGGGTCAGAGATGGAGCAGGTTTCGGAGACGGGAGGGTGCGAAGGGAATCACGGGAGTAACGAAGGCGAAGAGGAGATGGAGATGGAGAGGAAGTGAGCTGAGGAGGGACCTCAGGAATGGTGCTGTGACGCGTATTAGGACTAAAAATAAAAAAAAAAAGGAAGAGGGACTAACGGGTGCTTGGAAGAGTCTAAGCGAGAAGAACGCGATGTTCGCTTTGGCTTTGCGGACTCTTTACGCTTGAGACTGGCGGAGCGGAGTGACTGGGACTCTGCGAGGTCGAGGGAGAGGAAGGACCTGTACTGGATGGGGTCGCGTTTGGTCTGGAGGGTAAAGTAGAAGGCGGAGGAGTCGACGGTGGGTGGACGTGGGGGGGAGTCGGTTGGGAGACTGCCTCTGCGGGGACCGAGGGAGAAGTGTGAGGAGAGGGGGGAGATGGGAGAGGGACAATGGGGCTCAGAGAGGAGACCAGAGGTGAAGAAGGGGGAGTAGGGGGATGCGGTGGGGAACATGGTTGTGAAGACTGCAAAAGGGAAGTCCGGAGATGGACAGAACAAGGAGATCGAGTTATATACTTATTACAATGATACAATAAAATATGACCCTTCCAACTGTCCAAATGGAGATCTCATCGTCACTCGTCACACTCCGAGCCTGACATCGACACCTTGCATGCACCCGAACCAATCGCACCCCAACCCAACCCATCTCCCATTTCCTTCCTCTTTTGCTCTTCCATTTCCCGCTCTGCTCCAATCCTGTTGCTATGCCTCTGGTCTCTGCAATGCTCCCCATTGTGCGCAGTTGTGCGCCCGCGCTCGCGCTCATCCATCTCGTAACTTTGTCACACTCGTTCGGCTCTTTCAATGCGTGTTGTGTGTTATGGCACGTTTCTACCACGTTCTCATTTGCATTATCCATCGATTTCTTCACCCTCTAAAAAATACACGACTTTTCGTCCATACAGCACGCTTTCACCATCGATCATCCCTTCTCCCCTTCCACTTACTTGACGTGACGTGCCCGCTTACAACGTAATCTACATCCGACCTTATGAATTAAGTATAGGCGGGCCCGTCCAATCTCCATTTCACATTCCACTCCAATTAATCGCGCGACAATCTCATTATATCTCAGAGCTCCGAAATTCGGTTACCAACCAAACTCGAGGCACATGATGAACCCATGAAACCGTAGTAATTCATGAGCTCATCGATATCCCTTCGAGGTTTGAGCCCACATAGACCCCTAACTATGCGAGCCGCTAGGCCCACACATATCTATTTGTGGAGGATTATCGTATCGCACCACACCAGCACCGTATGCACCAATCCAGCCTCATTGAGATGGTTGCTGCCTGCAGGCAACCGGTTTCTTCATTCCAAATTCACCGGTTGCACTTTACCTTGTTACCCTCGTCACATCGATTAATCAGTTGAATCGCCAAGATCGAGGTAAGTATCCTTCTGCGCCAAGCGAGCACAGACGCCCCATTTGAACCTTCCGTAGCACAGCCTACAGGCGACAGTGTCCCTGAATTCTATATTTACATAACGCTTAGTCGCATCAATTTGATCCGCCCTCGAAGGAAATTGTGCTGGGTCCGTCGGGGCTCGGACTTGGTTGTCCAAAACTCGCGCCACACTCCTGCACTTGAACAAAAACAACTGTGCACAGTTGTATTGTCGGCGTACGAGAGCACTGCTTTCTCTAGTCTCGTTCCTGCACACTGATTGTGTGACCCGCCTGGACCCTTCGCGACTGTTTATTTCCTTCGCAAATTGCCCCCCCTCAATATTGGTTTCTGTTTGCAGGTGCCTGCTCCTGCTTGGCTCTGCTTCGTTCAAAATTTCTCGGTGGTGGCGTTACTTGAGTATGACATTGACAGAACTCTGGCTTTTGCGCCTAGATGTTCCGATTCTTTCATGGAATCCATGATTGTTGCATTTCAACATGACATCTGGTCACCGGTGACATTGGCATTCAAGGAACAACCGATGCGTCAGAACGACATACGTATCGTACTGTACACTTCTAACTGTGTAATGAGCGCTTTGCTGGCATGCTGCAGCCTGCTAGCTAATGCGCTCAGAAATAAAATGGTGAAACTACCTCTGCCATAATAACCAGTAGTAGGTGTTACGTAGTGTTTCAGATATTCCATCTCCAAGCCTATCTGTGCAGCTATTAAGAGCTTTTCCAAAAGAGGGTGTAAAGAGCTGTACCTACCGGACCCAATACCAATCCTCTTTCGGTGCCCTGGCCGCTCACCTTTTACTTCCGCGTTGAAGGTGGCTCTTGCTCTTTCATCACAAAACAATCAATCTGTGTCGTGCGGGGCACACGTACACGCCTATCCGCTACATAAATTTGTGCTTGCCAGCTCTCTGTAATAAAATTTGGGGTGTGTTTCTGCAATTCTGCAATGCAACAACATAGAGCAAGCTGTATCGCTGAAAAGAGGAATATCTTGGGAATATCTACGACCATCCAGCTCTGAGTCTCGCTGCCAATCAACTGCCAATATTCAACTTTACCGACCCTTTCGTCGGCTCACGTGCCATATAGCCTAGCGCTCAGGGTAATGCCATCCGGAACAGAGATTTAATTTTAGTTGGTCGCGTACTTACCTGTCAACACATAAAAGCGGTAATTGCCTCCTTTCAGCATCGGCCGATGTACACGGCTCATTGCATCCTCCGCTGGTCGTTACTGGTTCCTTATTTTCCTCGAAAAGAAATCATGTCGCGAAAAACGTTGGAAAATGACAACATGGCGGACAGCTGAAGACAACCATTGCAACTATGGTTACGCTTATGTATCTATTATTACTACTCGGATCTTCTGCATGGTAATTCATCGTTCTCTAACAGTGGTTCAATTTAGTCAACATATAGGATCAGTGACTACCCCACAGTCTACTCTGTCCATCCTAATCGCCGGAGGTCTTTTTTACATTCCTCTGTCTCCTGCTTTACGCGGGACCAGTCCTCAATGACTTGTTGATATCCGCCGCCAGTACTCATTAATGCCAAAAGTTGTTCGTATTCTTGCAATTGCTCGTTCAAGATGCGCTCCTCGGCTTTCATGTCAGTTTCTTGCTTTTGTAATGCCTTATATGCGGTGATTAGACACTGGGATACTGTCTTGTTGGGATGCGACTCTGACTTGTGGTCATATAGCTGTCTTTCTGCCCGAGCTCGCGCTAGGGTTAATTTAATCAAGGCCGTCTCAATACGAGCAGCAAGTAAGTCATGGGATAACGCCCGTTTCGCGTTTAGCTCCTTAGGGATGTGCAATAGCGTGTCTACTAAATCATGTCGTAGAATTTCTGTGTGCTGATAATTGTATAAAAGTCATGTCACGTTACCGTGTATAAGAATAAACTCACATACTTGGTTTACTTCTTCCATAATTTCAGCTACCTCTGCATATAGATTTGTGATTTCTAGCTCCAAAGATATTATCTCACTTTGCGCTGTCGTAATGCCGTTCAACAGGCGTTCCATCTTCTCTTCTGCATCCAGGACAACCAACTTCTCATGTTCATCTTATGCCCCAGATATATTATTAGATAGTAGTTCGCAATATTACAGTCACCTTAGAAAACAGACATACCATCAGCACATAAATGGTCCGATATTGCAGATAGTATAGAGTCCATCTTTTCTGCTACCTGCTGATGACTATGTCCATCAAGCTAGGGCGAAATTAGCGCATGCTAAACTTTGGCTGAACTTGATTTGAGAAGGTATCACTTACTTCAGCTCGACGCTTTAGAAAATCGAAGAACATCTTCCTGACTGATACCGGTGTGTTGAAGGTCAGGATCGTCACGTTCCCTTATTCTTGAAGAGAGAAAAGAGCTCAGTATCATGTTCTTCTTCAGATTCTAGATCAGTGCCATCACAGCACATGGTAAGTACATGATTAGGGTTATGGTAAGAGGACAAAAGAAATGGTAAGTATTTACAGACACGTAGTCAATTGTAGCATCATCCGTTAAAGTTGAAACAAAACTTGTCCATATCTTGTCAGAGGCCATGTTGTCTATAAGTCGGTTCAAATTGTTCAGAATACTAGTAAAGCATGGTTTACAATTGAATTAACGCGCGTGTCGCAATTCACGTGACCATACATCTCAGCAACACGTCACGTTAAGTTTCAGACTGAGAAACGACTTGACTATCCTACGCAAATCCTACGGAAGATTAAAACACAAAGAAAAATATAAGTTATACACATTCCAATGCCACTATTATTTTGAATACGATTACAAATGCTCGTACTCTACGGCCTAGACAGACGTTGGATTCCAGCATTCAAAACTCCTTTCAACGTTCCCCCCACGATCACAGCAGTTTGAGAGGCCGAAACAAGTGTCTCTATACCCTTCGCCGCAAGATTCCAACCATGTTCCGAACTCTTCCCCTTAGTAACGCCTCGAGCGCCGGCTGTCATCATAAGTGCAGCTTTGATGGAGTCCATTTCGTTGAGCACTTCCACTCCAACTGATCTAGCCCATACAATGGGAGCTAAATCTATCGAGTATAGCTTGTGTAATTTGTCACACGCCACCATTATGGTATGATTTGCTAGATAACGTTCCTGTGCATATGGAATGAGAGAAGTATGTGATCCTTAACGCATTTACATTAGTATAGGTTTAGGCAAAGATCGAACAGAACATTACCTATATCAGCCCCACGTGATAATGCGCGATCAATGTATCGCGAGAGGCACTCAACGTCAGAAAGTCCCATATTTAGGCCCTGCCCTGCTAGAGGATGCACGGTATGAGCCGCATCTCCGACAAGCACGGTACGAGACCCCGCTCCTTCGCCAATGTAGTACTCAGCATGGTTGAATCGTAGGGGGAAAGATGCGACAGTCCCAGATTGGAGGAAGTTATAACTGGAGGAACCATGTCGGAATCTGTTGGAGGAATTCCCGCGGAACTGATAGAACTTGCCAATGCAGATGCATAGGGTGAAGTGTTATCGATACCATGCGACTGTTCGCGCCAGAGAATTTCCTGCTGAAGTTCCGGAGAAGTGATTGTCTTCCCAGACCTATAAGCCTCCAGAATTCGATTATGTAGATATCGTATAGACAATTCAGGCAGCCTGAAAGCAGCATTAATCATCATTGCAAGGATATTTGGGTCAAATGACTGTAGTGCAACCGCTAGCTGAGGCTTCGTGGACCAAACCAGTGATGATGCATTGGGGGACAAGGGAAGAAATGCAATAGGGCCAGTAGGCAAAAAGCGTTGATATGCTGTTGTGTTTGGACGCTCAAAGGCACCCCGAGGAGGATGAGACATCGTAGCAACAATGGCCTGTGTGTCATACGCCCACCCATAGGTAGGAATTTTCGCGTATGTGCGAACAGGAGAGTTAAAGCCGTCAGCACCAACCTATCAACAGCATAAGCAAAGGGTGACAACATAACACGAATAAAAGTTACCAGCAATCTTGCTCGCAAGACCCTGCCGTTATCAATATGAACTATTGGCCAGCCACCATATTCATCTACATCTCGAATAATTGAGCTAACTTTAGCCTTCTGTAAAAGTTCAATTTGAGGATGTTCACTGAGATATCGTAAAAGACCGCGTTGAAGATTAAGATTTTCAGTCAATCTTGCCATCCCATTTTTGGGGTGGGAATCGGACGCAACAAAGCTAATACGGGCGTCAGAAACACCATCCCACACCTGAGAGACACCATGATTAAGACGAAGTTATAGGAAGAGTCCTTGAGCCACAAACCTCCATCTCTTCAATAGGCGAAGTTCGCGACTCCTCGACATACTTCCAAGCCCCGACATCTGAAGTGCGACATATGGTAAAGACTTAAAGTAGTGGAAGCAGGCATACCGTTCAAAAATGCTTGAGAGTCATTGGTTAACGAACTAACTCGATTCGAGAAAGCATCAGGAGCTAGAGACCATTTCTCGATTTTGTTAAGGTCTCCAGCTTCAATAAGGGCTACACGAAGTCCTTCTCGTGCGATTTTGGAAGAACCTAATAGTACAAGACACGAAATTGGTGTCAAGCTTTAGTGGATATAATATGTATAATATAAATGCGTACCAAGTGCACTAGCAAGGGCAAGACCAGCAGGACCTCCTCCTACAATGACAACGTCGTAATCTTCGTAGTGTATACGAGCAGTTGAAAGATTACGGTGGCGAGAACGCAGGGCATTTCTAGCTGAGCTGAACATAATGTGGTATGACCGCTTGCAAGGTGCGCGAATGAACATTGAGAAAGAAATCTAGCTACTTACAAAAATGAAGGAAGGTGCCTTCGACGGCGCGCGAGCATCCCGACCAGAGGAAACGATAGCCGGCGGCAAATTGCAACACTAGTTTGGAAACGACACGTGCTCTAACTACAGGTATTAACTACAATAATAAGGTGTTAACACCATTCCTCAAACGCCCCTACCAACTCGTCTTTCTTGAACTACCATTTAAACCTCCTCTACCTCAGAGCGGTTAATTTTAAATTTATCAGGAATCAGGATCCGTCCTCATTAATGACTGCTGCACCTATTTCTGCGGCACAAGCTATCGGCGAGTACCTGCAGTCGCCCGATGATCTTGTCAAGGTTTCTGCGTTCAGGAAAAAGCTGGAAAAAGAGAAGGCTTCCATAGATGCTAGACTGAAAAATGGCGTCAAGGAACAGCTACAAGCCACCCGTGCAGGCTTGAAGAGACTCTTGAGCACACGAGATTATGTTCAAGCGATTAAGGACGAGATGATAATTGTAGAGAAGGAATGTGAAGACCCTCAGATACGTGTGGCTACTTTCGACCAGATAAGCAGGGTGTGTCTATGTTGTTCAGAATCTCATACTTTAATACTTACACCGAGGCATGCAGGTCTCAATTGTTCACAGAAATTTTGAGTCTACCGAAGAGATGGTTAATAATTTGCTGGACATGGCCGCTAAACTTAGTGACCTTGAGCGAATGCTAGCTGCAGATAGTCAGGATATACTTGGGCCTGCTCCGAATCTTCTTGTGATACATTTCCAGCTCAACCAGCTAGAACGGTTCAGAAATCAGACCATGCATCAAGCTAAGAAAGCTTCCGAAAGTTCGCGGGCTACTCTGGCGAGATGGTTTGAACGCTTAAATAATGCTATCGCTGCATTTGATGAATATATCATCGAGCTCGCACGCAATATTCTGAACCTTGTTCGTGCAGGTCATCCTGAGGTCGTCGTTAGGCTGATAAAAATAGCTGAAGTAGAGGGAAGAGAAGACGAAAAGGTAATGTGGCATTTCCACTCCATGAATAAACTTTATTGCTAACGCGTATACAGGCAGTTGCGCTACGGTTTGTTAAAAAGGCCGCCAAACTTGATGCCGCTTTAAAGTTTAAATCCATGCAAGCAAACTCTCGTGTGCTAAAGCACTATCGATCCAAAGTTATCAAAGCTATTGCTGAATCAATAAAAGTGAAGTTCGAAGAAGCATATGCCAGAGATTTGGAACAACCTGTAGCCTTCCTAGCCAGTCTAACCTGGATATACCAGGACATTATCCGTATCGAGGAGGATGTCGTCCCATGTTTTCCTCCTGAATACGACATCTACTCTCATTATATCCGCGAGTATCACAAATCATTAAACAATGTCCTGAAGCAGATTTCCGCGTCAAAGCCAGAAGCAAGTGTGTTGTTAACTCTGTTTGACTGGATCAAAGAGTACAGGCAGAACATGAAGGAGCTAAGCGTTCCCTCGGAGTATCTTGAACCTCCATTATTGGAAGGAAAAGAACAAGCTTTGATTGACGATTACCTACATGTTATCATACAGAAGCTAGACGAGTGGTCTCAGAACCTCATGAAGACCGAGATTTCCGAATTTACTAAGCGAGAAGATCCCCCAGAGCTGGACAGCGAAGGAATGTATGGAACCCAGGGCGCCGTTATTCTTTTTCAGATGGTTAACCAGCAGGTGGACCTTGCGACGGAAAGTGGCCAAGGTGCTATTCTAGCGCGTGTCATCAGCGAAGTGAATCGTGTCATGCGAGGTATACAAGAACGGTGGGTCAAGGTAATCGAAGCGGAGTATAAGAAACAAATTGAAAAGCCCGAAGAAGTTTCAGGTGGATTAGTAGAGTATTGCATTGCCCTTGCAAATGACCAGATCAAGTCGGCCGATTATACGGAAGCTCTTCTTGCGCGAATAGAGCCCCTCGTTTCGGAGAAATATCGAGTTACAATCAACGAAAGACTTAATGATGCCATCGACGGATATCTTGACGTTGCAAAGAAATGCATGCAGACATTGATTGACATTATCTTCAATGATTTGAAGCCCGCAACCAAGGTGCTCTTCCAGCAACCTTGGTACGATGGTGTCATGACGCAGATAGTGGAAACCATGAGAGACTACATGGCTGACTATCAGAGCTATCTTAATCCTTCATTGCTTGAATTACTTGTTGACGATCTTCTCGACAATTTCTTGGTGACCTACCTCAATGCTTTGGCAAATTGTCCCAAACTTAGGATGCCTGCTGCCGCTGAACGCATGAAACAGGATATCAGTGAAGTCTTCCCGTTCTTCTCTACGCTGAAGCCTGCGAAGGAAATTCAACCGCAGTTCGAAGTGGTCGAGATGATCTTGTCGCTTCTTGAGGCATCGAAGGATATGGTCTTTCTTTCATATTGGTCATTTGCCAAAGTCCACGGTCCCAATATTGCATTTGTTGATGGTTTGATGAAGGCTCGCGGGGATTTCGATAGGTCTGCGGTAAGTGATGTAATGGATAGCGTCAAACGAAAGGCGAAAGATGAAGGATTGAAAGATCGTGCGTGCATTTTTTTCTAATTTTCTATTAATATCTCATTTACTTGAGTAGCACCGGAACCTACTCTGATGAAGAAAGTTGCTGTGCAAAACGCATTCTCCCGTTTCTTACGACATAGTTCTTTCTGGGATTAACGTCAGTAACGTTGCATGATTTTTTTAATTTATAGACAAGATTACACCATCTTGTTTACATCCTGTATTTACTATACACCTGTCCGCCTACCCTTATATTTGTTGTATTCCGTTTATTCCGTTTTCGCTTTGTCATTTATACCTGTTCTATCAGGTAGGGCTTTAGCAACTTCGTCAATCTTCTTGAATTGCCAGGGGAAACGGGAAGGATACAGGAACGGACGCAAGTCAAACCCTAGAATCTATGTAAGCAAAAACAACCTTAAAGAACCTATTAACTGACTGTTATCATCAGGACTGTAGGACTCCTATAATCCAAATTAGCAATCAATTTTCAGTGAAATTGATAATCGCAACGTACGGCGTGATATGCAGGTGTCAAGGTAGTCATCTTATGTCTATTTCGAGCATGCTCAAAGAAGAAAAGTTTCACTTTCTCGGCGATCTAGGAAAAGTGTAAGTCCTTTCAACCTTGCAATGTAAGATTTATCATACTTGGATTGGGGACAAGATATTGCCCCACTCATGAACCAGCTTGGTGAAAGTACTGTATGGGCCACATTTCTCAACTTTGCGTAAACGTCCAAATACGGACAATTCGTCGTAAGTCATGCCCATGTCAGCCTGACAAAGGAGTTATAAGTACGCCTCGCAATGCTGAATCAGTACGTACCTCGTCTGACTGAACGTAGATTTCAGTGATAGGTTCTAGCTCAGCTGTTGGTACGGCATCCAAGAAACTGTAAATAAGGACGTGAAAACTGTGTGTAACAACAAGCACTTCTTACTCACTCATTTAGAATGGGTAAGTTGAATGCAGTCTTTGCATGAGCAATAAACTTCTTTAGATCAGTTTTGCTGATTCCTCCTATAGGATTGATGTCCGCTTTGGCAAAGTCAGCCCAGATATTAGTACAGAAATCTACGATTCTTACCAGACGAACAATCATACTTGGTCAAATAACCGCGCAAGCTAGATGAACGATGGTAAGCACTGAGCAGAAAGACGAGAACAGATGATACATGCCTTTCATCGACGTTCGCGCTTCCTAGAACCAATAGGCCACCATTTCTGCCGCGAACCCATGGGAGAAGTTGCGCGAACAGATAAGCGATGACCATACGAAGCCTCGCCTAAAATCCGATGAGTTCGTGTCATAATCAAGCGTAATACAGCCGAACCTGAATATTTTGTAAAGCGAGATTCTCTGCGTTAGACCCTCCCTGTGTACGGAATCGAGGCCTGTGCCCTGTGGCAAGGGTGAAGAGATTTCGCACAGCTGTTACCACCGAGTCCATGTTCAAGTCAACATGATAACTGGGGGCTCACTCTATATGATGCGATTTGCAGAACATAAGGAAGGCACTCACCTGCCGATAGCTTCTGCGAGTTGCTTAGCCCTTTGGCGTGTTTCCGTGCTACTATTCTCCGTTCCCATGTAACATGTATGGAATATACGGCGTGAAAATTCCCTTGGATCTGAAGGAATATAACTGGAGTCATCTGGTTCCCCAGAAATTCTCCTTGCATCCGCTATCACCTGCTTATCTTTGGAAGTGTCAGAGGCAGTAACAAAGAAAACGGTGCTTGCGAACCTCCTCGACTAGCGGCTTCCGCCACCAAGCGACACATGGAAAATACAATGACGGCTGTTGCGCAGCTGTCGATTCCACCGCTCAGGGGAATGAAGTATCCTTGAGTGCGGGATCGCCTCAGGTAGTCCCACAGCCAGCAAGCTGGTCCCAAACTGAATCGCATTAGTAAACGGTCGGGAACTAGAGCAAAGTGAAGACAAACGCTATTTCTTCTTCCGGTGTATGATACTTGACTTCACGGCTCTTTGTGCTGATAATACCAACCATGTCTTCCTCTCTGACCTCTTCAAACTTCCCACTAGTCAATGCGAACGGAACTTCAATCCTGTGATACCTCTCGGCTACGGCAGCCTGCATGCTCCTACTACTCTTTGCACGATGAGCGCGTACATCCTCGATATCTACAGTTGCAGAGACAACCTCGACGTCGTTCAGTGAGAATTGGGATCCTTGCGCTACAACGCGCCCGTTTACAGCGATCAAGGCGCAACCATCATAATAAAGACGATCTCCATCACAACCTTGTTGATTTGCATACAGGTAAATACCACCAAGCTGCGAAATGATTACTTGGTCGCTAAGATGTAAAGGTGCAGAACATACCTTTAAAGTAGCCTCCTTTATGAGATCCACGCGTGTATGTAGTTTGCGGAGTTCGTGATGACTTCCACTAGAGTTTGTAAAGATTTCAACGCCGTCAAGGCCCATTAGAATGTGGGGACTAAGATGTATGTCAAACCATGAGATATATCGGTTAGACTATAGAGACAGACCTCGCAGGGGTGAATAGTTCTTCACATAGCTCAACACCAAAGCAAGTGTCGGAGGTGCTGATCACAGCATCACCAAATGGAACTTTTTTCTAAGAGACATGTTAGCTGGATCGCGCCGAATAGTAAAAGAAACATGCCTGATTAGTCACGGCTTGTATTATTCTTGGAAGATAATAATCTTCCCATTGCCTATGTTTTTGCCATGGAGTAAACCAGCGCATCTCGCGGTAGTTTCCATCGTTCGCTAGCCACATCTTTGGGCGGATGAGAAGGATCTTCTTGTCATGGACGATTACACGGCAATTGTACATAACGTTCTTGTGTGTGATGGGCCTGGCATCATCAGCGTCGTTAGCAGACCCAGACGATGGCACAGGTTTCGACACTAACATTCCGATGTCACAGACAATCCCGATAGTAGCACCGGACGCTAGGATATGCGCTAAAACTTCCCAGGAATGGAGAGCAGTATCACCTAGGGACAATGTCAAAACATGTAAAATCAAGCGGAGGCATACTCATGCCAACCTTCTAGGAAGTGGTCTTGGCACCCATACCCGCTAGACAATAAGGCTTCTAAGAGATTAGATGGGCAGAAAAGATGGGAAAATGTACGAAATTTCGAGCTCTGGTCCTACTCTCAGAGTTGCGCCACGAGATTTGGCGATAGCGATGCTCTTCATGATGCGCTCATAGTTTCCCTGGATAGCAGGTTAGTATAAGATAAAGAGGTATCTCAGAGACACACTTGGAAGTCCAAGGCCCATTGGTTGAGAGAGCTAAAAGCGTCATTAGACTTATTGGCTTTCGATTAGCATGCTTGGGTGCTTACCATCTACAAAGATAACAAGGGTTGTAAATGAAGTAGAGGCTCGGAGAAGAGAGAGAGTGCTTACGTTGCAAGTGTGATAAGATGCCCCATGTTCACGGAGGCTAGAGTATATGATGGAGAGAAAGAGAGGGATGAATTAGGCGGGAGTTATAAGCACTTACAATTGAGGTGATGAGTCGGAAAGAACCAGGATCACTGTATGTGATACGGCTCTATTTTTGGATGCAGTAATCTTATCTTATCATGATGAAGATCAACAAGCAATCACAGTGCAATCAGACTGTCGTCCAGACTCTACATACTTATTTTCAACTTGACCGGTACCGTTAAGTTTTAACATCCTTGTGAGTCTCAATTTTCGTTCACTTTCTCACTCTCTCACTTTCTCACCTTCTCACCTTCCACAGAATCGCGATGCTTCTCCTCCCAGGTAGTTCGTCCATCTCCCCCCCGAAGCGTGCTCTACTTCTCGCCTCTATCAAGCTCCTTGTTCCCAGCATCACATCTGTCGATGCCCTCTGGCTTCATTTGGTCAAGTGTCGCTCCCTGGAGGCAGATCGCGAGCTCGCTGATACCAACTCGTCCAAGAGGCACGTCTTGAGCAGACTTCTTCAGTATGGTGATGATGTCAGTCTTCATGCAACGAGGGAAGCCATCGAGCAAGCCCTCAAAGGAGAGAACATACGAGAATGCAAGGACTCATATACCACCATTATTTACATCCTCCCTCGCCCCGGATCTATTTCCCCTTGGTCATCCAAAGCCACTGATATCGCAGCCCTCTGTACCTTAGGAAGTGATATCGAACGCCTCGAACGTGGCACTGTATACGTCGTCACCTCGTCTACACTCCTTTCCTCTTATGACATCCAACGTTTCACCAACAACATTCACGACCGCATGACCCAATCTGTGTTTTTCGCACCTCCACCTGAAGACGAGATCTTCCGCCACGACAAGCGTAAACCTCTTCGCACCGTCGATCTCCTTGCACTTTCCTCCGACACATTTCTCTTAGACACTGCTGCCGCCTTTGAATCAGCCAAGACGAAGCTAGTAAGCGCAAACCAGACTTTGGGTCTCGCACTCGCCCCAGACGAAATCGACTATCTTGTCCAAGCTTACATTTCCTCTCCTACTGCAATGCACCGCAACCCTACTGATGCCGAACTCTTTATGTTCGCCCAAGTCAACAGCGAGCACTGCAGACACAAAATTTTCAATGCTTCTTGGACCATTGACGGCGAGCACAAGGAAAAGACTCTTTTTCAGATGATTAGGAACACCGAAAATGCAATCGGCGGAAAAGGTACCATTTCAGCATATAGCGATAATGCTGCTGTTTTAAAGGGATCCGATCAAGCCCTGAGGTTCTACGTGCATCAAGAGGAGACGGCTGCCAATGGCGGTATCAAGTACTTGTATTCGACCATGCCCGAGGCACATCCTATCCTCATCAAAGTGGAGACACATAACCATCCAACTGCCGTTTCACCATATCCAGGTGCAGCCACTGGTTCTGGTGGTGAGATCCGTGACGAAGGCGCTACTGGGCGTGGATCACGCCCCAAAGTTGGTCTTTCCGGATACACTGTGTCCAATCTCCGTGTTGAGGGATACATCCAGCCATGGGAGGAAGAAGATGTCGGGAGGCCAGGGCACATCGCCAGCTCTAAAGACATCGTGCTTGAGGCCCCTATTGGCGCCGCAGCTTTCAACAATGAGTTCGGACGACCAGCTATTGCGGGATATTGGAGGACTTTCCTGCTGAGAGATGAAGTTCAGAACGAGTTGAGGGGGTATCATAAACCAATCATGATTGCTGGTGGATATGGTAGTATTAGGCCTCAATTTGCGTTGAAGCCTGAGCGTGCTATCAAGCCTGGTAGCAAGCTCATTGTTTTGGGTGGACCGGGAATGCTCATTGGCTTAGGTGGAGGTGCCGCGTCATCGTTATCGTCTGGATCTTCGACTGCTGAACTTGACTTTGCATCCGTGCAGAGAGATAATGCAGAGATGCAACGAAGGTGTCAGCAGGTAATTGATGCTTGCACTGCTCTTGACGAGAAGAACCCCATTCTCAGCATTCACGATGTTGGCGCTGGCGGACTTTCCAATGCGCTTCCCGAGCTCGTACATGATTCCGACCTGGGAGCGTGCATTGAGATTCGGGATGTTCTTGTTGCAGACGGTGGTATGAGCCCCATGGAGATCTGGTGTAACGAAAGTCAGGAGAGATACGTTCTCGCTGTTTCTCCTGACACTTCGGGCGAAGATGTCTTTAGGGCAATCGCTGAGAGGGAGAGGGCTCCATTTTGTGTCGTCGGTGATGCAACTGAGCTTGAGGAGTTGGTGGTTACAGACAAGTTGGAAGGAAAGAATGTAATCAACTTGAAGATGAGCACATTATTTGGTAAGCCGCCAAGGATGCATAGGAAGGATGCGAAGAGGATCGCTGTAAGAAATGAAGTCGATGCATCGTTGGCTTCGTATCTCCCCAATGGATCCGGTTTGAGCGACGGGCAGAGGATCGACATATCCGTGGACCGTGTTCTTCGTCTCCCTAGTGTCGGCAGTAAATCATTCCTCATCACCATTGGAGATCGTACAATCACTGGCCTCGTCACCCGCGATCAAATGGTGGGACCATGGCAAGTTCCAGTTGCAGACGTTGCGGTTACGCGTACTACTTACGGTTTTCCCCCGAGGTCGTTGAAGGCGAGGCCATGGCTATGGGCGAACGCACTCCCGTTGCGCTCGTTTCTCCAGCTGCGTCTGCACGCATGGCTGTTGCTGAGTCATTAACAAACCTCATTGCCGCAGATATCGAGCTCGCAACAGTGAAGCTGAGTGCGAACTGGATGTGTGCCGCAGGGAAGGCGGGAGAGGGAGCTGCTCTGTATGAGGCCGTCCAAGCAGTTGGATTGGAGCTTTGTCCTGCTTTGGGTGTTGGCATCCCTGTGGGCAAAGATTCCATGTCGATGGCGATGAAATGGACTCAGGAGGACGGTGAGATGAAGGAGGTCAGCGCTCCTGTCAGTCTGATTGTTACGGCCTTTGCTCCCGTGAAGGACATCAGGAAGACTTGGACACCGCAAATCAGGACGGATGTGGATGATGAAACCCTGCTGGTGTTTGTGGACCTTGGTGCCGGGAAGACTCGCCTTGGTGGTTCAGCGCTAGCCCAAGTCTTTGGCAAAGTTGGTCGGGATGCGCCAGATGTTGAAAACCCCAAGGTGCTCAAAGCATTCTTGGAGGCCTGTCATGAAGTGAGGGAACGACATCCTGAATTGGTTTTGGCGTACCACGATCGCTCTGATGGAGGTTTACTTACAACCATTGCAGAGATGTCGTTTGCTGGCCGTGCTGGTGTCACCATCAACTTGGATGTCCTTGGGGCACAAGCACAGAATCCCGTAGCATCATTGTTCAATGAAGAGTTGGGAGCCGTGTTCCAGATCAGGAAGAAGGACATTGATGCCTTCACCAGCATCCTAGTCGAAATGGGGGTTCCTAAGAGAGATGTTTATAGACTTGGTAGTGTTGCATTGGAGAGAGACGAGAGGGTGGTAGTTACTTCTAGTGGGCAGACAATATGGGAGAGTAACAGAGCTGACTTACAGCTCAAATGGTCTGAGACATCGTACAGAATGCAACGTATCCGCGACAACCCGATTTCTGCAGAGGATGAATATGCTCTCATCAAAGATTCAGCGTATACAGGGATCAAATATGATCTCACCTTTTCATATATCCGGCCCAGCGATTCGTTCCATCGACCAAAGGTTGCTATACTTCGTGAACAAGGTGTTAACGGACAAGTGGAAATGGCTTGGGCATTTACTGCAGCTGGATTTGACGCGGTTGACGTACATATGTCTGACATTCTTAGCGGTACGGTCTCCTTAACGAGTTTCCGCGGGTTTGCTGCCTGTGGTGGGTTCTCGTACGGTGATGTGCTAGGTGCTGGAAAGGGTTGGGCGAACTCGGCCCTGTTAAATCCAACCGCTCAACACGAGTTTTCCAACTTCTTTGCCCGAGAAGATACTTTCGCGCTAGGTGTTTGCAATGGCTGCCAATTCCTTAGCCATATGAAGGAACTCATTGGCGAAGGTGCCAAGGACTGGCCAGAATTCAAGCCCAATCAAAGCGAACGATTCGAAGGACGTGTCTCTATGGTGGAGATAGTAGAATCTCCTGCTACGAAGGCATCTGTGTTCCTCAGCGATATGGTAGGGTCGAAGTTACCGGTTGCAGTAGCACACGGAGAAGGACGCGCATCATTTTCCAGCAAGCAGCATAGGAATGATTTGGAGTCAGCAGGGTTGGTAGGCTTTGCGATATGTTGACTCGCATGGAAAACCAACAGAAGTCTACCCTCTGAACCCCAACGGTAGCCCAGGAGGCATTACCGGCGTGCAGACACCAAATGGACGTGTCCTAGCTCTCATGCCGCATCCCGAACGTGTTACTACTCTTGAAACAAACAGCTGGTATCCTTCCGAGCTCCTTGACGCGTGGAAGGGAACTGGACCATGGTTCAGGCTATTCCAAAACGCAAGAAAATGGTGTTCCTGAGAAGATGCACACATCAGTGTCTTTAGTTTAGACGAGGGTCTTGGAAGGATTTATTCATAATTTATAATAGTAGTGATGTTATCGGGGGAGAACTCGCGCTGATGAATAGAATAGATTCGTGAGCAAAATGGTATCATAATGTCATTTATATACTACTTGGTATATAGTCACAAATGTCTAGAAAATCTACGGATATAATTCAGGATACTAGGAAAACAGATGCAATGTGTGACCGAAAGCTATGCAAAAGGAATACGGCACTATAGTACAATGTTAGCTGCAAGCGAAACTTAAACTGTGTTCGTGTAGGAAGGAGGTGCTGCAGTAAAGCATTAGCATCGAGTAACATCCACTAAACCAAGGTATACTACTTACCAGCTGAGCGAGAGGTGTTTTGCAATATTCCAACCAAAGAGGTGCGCTCTTCATCAGAGAGATTGTCTGCGAAACGAACGAAGCTATCCATGGTGGCTTTGCGGTCCTCCTTCGTAAGCTCGACCAAACGCCGCATCAAGCTGTCTGCTTTCAACTGGGCAATAGTCTGTGCGAGGTCCAGCTTCTCAAGCGCCTCCGACACCTGACGATATTCTGTTGTAGGTTCGATAGCAGCCAAGTTGTTGAGCAAGCGCGAACGGTATTCGAAAGTCGACCGGGACTAGCTTCCTCAAGTGAAGCAAGAGCTGCAGAACGGGCGATACGAGCTCGCACAGCCCAGTAAAAGTGTCGGCGCGCATTCTTCCAGACAGTAGCTTTAGCACAGCCCTTGGCCTCCATACGTCCAGTACGACTAGAATATAAAGATGAGCTATTGCTTATAATATCAACCAGAATCAACACTCACTCATGAAGATCGGCATAGAGCAGAGCAATCTGTTTGTACGTAGGCTGCAGGAAGGTCTCGCGCTTGGATAGCAATGCAGAAGCTGCGGCACGTTCTTCCTCTGACTTGTTGACGTCCTTGCTATCGCACTTAAGTGACGCATACTCGGAGTCGAGGCGCTCCATCAATCCCAGGATTTTGTCGCGGCGCATTTTAATTTCTACGACGCCCTCGGGTTCTAGAACACCAGCGCGAGCGTCGACATCGGCATACATTTCCATCTGCTCAGAGTTGATAGAAGGATCTAATACAACCCATGCACCACCACGCAGCTCTCCGTTGGGAACAATATAAACGAACACAGGCTGCTTGTAGCTGGAGAGTCCATCAACAATCTTTGAGCCTTGTTTCAAAACTCGTCATACATATCCTGCTGCCCTCCAGAGAATCCACGCCAGTTAGCGAAGATGATAAGAGGAAGACCTTCCCTGTTGAAATCGAAAATCGCCTGCGCAGTCTTGTAAGCCGAGTTAGGGTACCAGACCTGTCCAGCCTCCATGATACGCTGCTCAAACGAGGCGGGGTTCGCAGGATCTGCAGGAACAACACGTTCGATAGTGCGAGTTTCGACGGCGATGACACCCATAGGAATACCACCGAGACGGGCGCGACCAACAACAACAGTCTGCGCCCATCCACTGAGAGTCTCTTGGAAGGAGCCTTTATCGAAGAATCCGCTAAGCCACTCCGAGCTGTTCTCGTCAGTCTTCCCCTCAATGAACCAGCGCGGATCGTAAGCTCCCTTGGGCGGAACGTACGTGATATCACGGTCCCATCCATCGGTTGTTTCACGGACAGGAAGGGCACCACCTTTAACCTCAGGAACGTAGGACAACCATTCAAGAATCTGGGTAGCTCCTTGAAGGTCACTAGCAGCGGTTAAGTGCGACACACCATTCTTGAACATGATCTGGGTTCCACCAAGCTGCAAGTTGGAGGTATAAACCTCACGACCGAGCACCTTGTTAAGGGCAGGTGCACCAGTAAGGATGATAGGTTGGCCTTCAACTTGAATAGCACGCTCTCCCAAGCGCACGAGGTAAGCACCGATGCCGACCGACCGAGCAGTTACCAAGGTAATTGTGAAAATATCATCATATGCCCTTGAGGTTTCTCCAGCAATGAGACCAGAGCCCTTGAGAGATTCAACACCAAGCCCGTCTTGTAAACCAATAACGTCAGTGATCTTGAAGCGACGCTCGCCTTCATCCTCGATTTCGATGGTACGAACAGAATCAGCTCCCTTTTCTTGCAGCTTAATATAGTTCTCGGGGGTGAGATAAAGGTAGTTGACACCTTTTTCAGGATGGTCCTTCACATTCCAAGCCGCAGAGATAAGAGGCAGGGCCTCCTCAGCAAGACCAATGCGTGCACCGGAGTTAGCAGACAAGTAGATACGAGGCAAGCCACGTTTGCGAGCATACTGTGTTACAAGATAGAAGAATTGATCTTCGACGGGGCCGAAAGAGCCAATCTTATACGTGATATCGTTTGCAACAACAACGACCTGACGACCAAGAGGGAATTCAGGAGTTCTCAATGTGAATACCCATCCGACCATACCAAAGGTATTGTTTCCGGGTGCTCTGTCAACCTCCACGAGATGATCGTGCTCATCCAACACGAGTTCCTTGGATTCCAAGAAGGACTTTGGAAGAACCAAAGATGGATCACTGTTGCGAGCGCTGATCCAAACGTTGTGCAATGCTTTTGAGAACAGGTCTGGAAAGTCGTAAACGTAGGTGGTGCCGATAAGATGGGCCTGGTATCTCTTGGGCTGAAGTGATTCCTTGGTGGGATACGCCTGATGTACGGGCTGAAGGTGAAGTGGTCCTTTGTCGCCAATAGATTTCAAAATGGTGGTACCCTTGTCTGTGGTGATTTCTTGATAACCGTGGTAGTTCACGATAAAGCCGGAAACATTTTCGATAATGCATCGGATCGGAGTAACGTTTCCTTCGCTATCTTCAAGTGCAATTCTAATCTCAGACCCAGTTACATGAAGACGCCAGAGGCGTTTTCCGTGACGTTCAATAAATCCAGAGATAGCAGCCAAGACATCATCATAGGTAACGGCAAGATTGTAAACAAAGTTCATGAAGATGTGATTACAATCAGCATTCCTATGTTGCGCGCTAACGACTTCAAGGGCATCCAAGATACTAGTGACGAGGCGATCTGTTTCAGATATGAGATACTCTGCGGTACTCATGGACCCACGCAGACGACCAGGACGAACAAGAGCGCGAATGAAGAACCGGTTGTCAAGTTGATTCTCGCGAGCTATAGCATGGTATATGTGTATCTGCTTAGCCTCAACAAAGCAAGGCTTCAGGTTGTAGTTTGATAAACGACTCAGTTCAAGCTGGAACGCAAGGGCGGGTTCGATGTTACGAATGGATTGTTCTTCACCCCAGGTGCCTTCAAATTCTCGAAGAGTAAAATAGACAGGATATTGACCGGGACGGCAGATAAGGACCGAAACTCGGCGAACTCCTCGGTGGGTAAGGATTTCAGCATGCTCGTTGACGAAAGCGATAACTTCCTTGCTCCAGTTGTCTTCAGACATGTCGTCTTCCTCACTGAAGATGCGAAGGGCTATGTTAACGACGTTCGGCGGCTGACTGTTGGAGCCATAACGTTCATTGTATTCGGAGGGATCGAATACAGGAAGGGTTGAGACGATGGTTGTGAAGCCCTTCGCCATAGCTTTCATGTTCGGGAAGGAAGCAATCGCACCGGTGCGGACGGGTTGCGACTGGTGGCGATTTATCATATACGTTAAATCGCTGACTGAAGCCGAGCGACGATTCTCGCTGCTCGCAATATTAAAATAAGTAAAACCAATTGAACGAAGAAATACTTACCCGAACGAAATGCGGGGAGTTGCGGGGGGAGAATGAGATACTCCAAGGTTGAATCGCCACGTCAGGATGCTAGGTGCTTCACCGTCATCAAGCATGTCTCCTTCTTCGTAATCAACTGAGAGTAGGGTGTACGCCTTATATGCACGGCGGACATAAACTTCCAAAGAGGCTGGAAAAAGATATTAGAATGGTGGTAATGAAGAACGGAGATCCGCTAACCAAGGATGACCATAGGGTCCTTGTGATTGAAGAAGGCAGGAAGAACGTCATACACCGCATACCTCGAATCAGTGAGTTCCCTCAAGACGTCAGCAGAGGGTGTCCTGGAAAGTGGTATAAGTATTAGACCAGAAAGAAACGTAGCGAGTACTAACTTGGGTCCTTGTCCTTGTTCACCGTAGTAGTTGCTCAAAACAGAGTTTTTGAGCACAGACTCCATTTGGATGAGACGCTCCTCGTAAGATGGCATCTGACCTAAGATGAGAACTTCGCGAGCTTTCAAAGCTACAGAAGTTGAAGACCTAAAGAAGATAGTCATTTAGTAATGACCACCGAACAATGAACGATACATACTTGGCTTCGAGTGCGGCAAGATCTTGCAGAGCCTGGTAAAGCTTGCCCTCGGGGTTAGAAACATTGAGACCGCTGTTCTTGACGTATTCAAGAATGGCAAGAACGAGCTTAGCCTTACAGCGAACTCCAATATGGCTGAGAACAATGGAGGCAACTTTCTCAAGATCATCTTTATGCTGGTCGCGAAGAGCTAAAACACGGGTTTCAATACTACCGCCAAAGAGCTTTTCAGCTCCTTGATAGCGATAGAGAAGGCCGCTGATGATCTCTGTTTCATGTCCCTTCAAACCGCCGGTATAGCGCTCCAAAATGTCGAAAAGAGCCCCAAATTGAGTACGGAACATACCCCTGTCTTGAGGAAGGACATTATCCTGCATATAATGCTCCAAAGTCTTCTTCATACGAACTGCAGGGAACTCGTGGTCGGTTCCCTTCGCTTTGGAGATGTCCATGACAGCCCGGAAGCTATCTTCAAGCTTTGAAGGCAAACGTCCGGAAAGAGATGAAAGAATCGCGTTGATTCCTGAGTAGGGCAGCTCGGAGTCATGAAGAACCTCGATGAGCTCCTTTAAGGTGGATGTCACCACCGCTTGATTGTCGTATCCGTCCAGAATATCGTTCAAAACGCCAATGCAACGGTTCAGGCGTTGATGAGGTTTGTTACCCGTAACACCAGGAGAACCCAAGTCGGGAAGAAGTCCTTCAAATGGCTTCGCGTGCTTGACACGAGCAGGATCATCAAGAGTCAAGATGCCGAGGATGTCACCTGGCTCAAGGCTGACACCAGGCTGCTTAATGAGCTGGACGATACCATCTTCGGATGCTACTAAAGGCATGTACATTTTCATGACCTAAGGAAGAGATAGAAATCAGTTCAACAACTGGCAGCTCCATGAGCTGGATTGCATACCTCAATCTCAGCATATTGTTCTCCAGCGTTAATATGGTCACCGCTATCAACGAGATAGCGAACAAGTTTTCCTGGACTAGGACTCCTCAGCTGTGTGGGGTCATTCTCTTGCTCGATTAAGCATGTCTTGGAATCGATCATGACACGCAGAGCACCAACTTCCTCACGCCAGTACACGGAGTGACTCTTTCCATCCAAAAGTACAAGAAGACCACCATCCGCAAGAGGTCGAGCTCCTACCATAGTGCGACCTCCATTGAGGTAAAGCGTCCACACAGTAGCAGATGAACGGGAGCAAGTAAAAGAATAACGACAGTTTTCGTAGATGAAATCAATACCGAAAACGGTCTTCAGGACATCCTTAGCAGGAACCTGTCCCTTATCGAGGATACGTTTATACTCGGTCCAACATGCATCAGAAGCGAGATAAGCTTTAGTAACGGCACCGCAAACAACGGCAAGAGTAGCGTCAGGACGTTCTGCAGTAAGCTTGTTGCTAATAAGCGAATCAAGCCATCCGGTAGTGAACTTGTTATCCTTGAAAGTCTCAAGTTCAAGTAGCTTGATAAGGTATTCAACAGTCGTACGAAAGTCGCCACGAATGCTAAGCTCCTTGAGCGCGACAATCATATTCTTCCGTGATTCGCTACGATCTTCACCATAGGCGAAAATGTGACCGAACTGGGAGTCAGCGAACTCGTGAAGACCACCGGCGGTACCGACGGAGAAGTAGCCCCATACGTTCGTGCTGGAACGGAAGTTGAGCTCTTGCAGAGATCCTGAAGAAGGTTTGAATCCAGCATCGGGGTTTTCTGCCGTGATACGAACAGCAACGACGTGACCCTTAGGACGGGGCTTGCGTTGAAGTTGGGCAGAATCAGGATTGATCATGTCAAAGTCAATCTCCGATGAGCCATTAGGTGCCACACCATATAACTGACGTATATCACGAATGCGATGGAGAGGGATGCCCATGGCAATTTGGAGTTGGGCAGCTGGAAGGTTAACTCCGGAGACCATCTCAGTGGTGGGATGCTCGACTTGAAGACGAGGGTTGAGCTCCAAGAAGCAGAAGTAGTCTTCGGCATGGCTGTAAAGGTCTGAGTCCCAAACCATTAGAGACATGTAGATCAATAGAGTTGCACACATACATTCAACAGTACCAGCACTAACGTAGCCCACAAGTTTCGACAAACGGACAGCAGCGCGCTCCATCTTTTCAAAGGTCTTTTCCTCGGCGATGGTGACAGGTGCTTCTTCAATAATCTTCTGGTGGCGACGCTGAACGGAACAGTCACGGCCGAAGAGAGAGATGGCGTTGCCATACTGATCAGCAAGAAGCTGCACTTCCAAGTGCCGTGCTTGACCAGCGAGTTTCATAATGAAGATGGGAGAACCTAAAGGACGCGTCAATGGGGTGAAGAAACTTGCAGACAATCGAACTCACCTGGAATTTCACCAGCAACAGCATTGTACGCGTTCTTGAACGCGTCCGCCTGCTCCACCTTCCTAATACCTTTTCCTCCACCTCCTTCACTGGCTTTTATCATGACAGGCCAGCCAATTTGCTCTGCACGCTTCAGGCCCTCCTCAACAGAAGTAACACAGGCATCTGCATAGGCTTTGTCAGGGACTGTGACATAACCGGACTCGGAAAGAACGGTCTCGGTGATACCAGAGCCCGACCATGGCATGGTTGGAACATCGGCGCTCTGGGCTACAATGGTACTGGAAATCTTGTCACCCAAGCTCCTCATGGCGCTTCCGGGTGGGCCAATGAACACAATCTTGTTTTTGCTGGCAGCAAGGCTATCGGGGAGACGGGGGTTCTCAGAAGCGTGCCCCCAGCCAGCCCATACGGCATGGACACCTGCACGCTCGGCGACGTCGACAATGAGGTCGACGTTGGCGTAGTTGTTGTTGTTGGTTCCACCGGGAACTTCGATGTAGCGATCCGCCATGCGAATGTATTCGGCATTGACCTTGAGATCTTCCGGGGTAGCCATAACGGTGAACTCGACTGCACGTTCGTGTCCGAATGTTTCGTAACTCCATTGGCGAATGGATCGAATTTCTTTGACAGCAGCAATACCTGAACACTAATATGAGATGGGGGGTTCGATAGGCGCTCGAACGAAGAAAAAACAAACCGTTGTTGGCAATGAGGACCTAGATGAGGATAAATATGTTGGAGATTGACGATTTGGAAGATATACCAAGGGCAACGTACTTTTGTTATGACAGTATGGCCGCCATGAGCCTTGACAAAGTCGTGTACTTTGCTTGGAAGAGCCTTCTCCAATGCATTCCCTCCTGAGAAAAGATGAGGATGAGGGAATGGGGGAGAGCAAGGAGAAGAGGACATACCTATGAAGTTCTGTACTCTCGAATGGTCATAAGCCGACATGGCTAAGAAAGGGGGAGAGGTCCGGAGTTGGAGAAAGAGGGAGGAGGAGAAGGGGTATTATAAGTGAAGAGGCAAGTGTAAATTTATAAATTAAGGAGAAGAAAATGTTAAATTAGCTGCTCTGGGGTCAACGTAATGATCGACCCCAAAAATCTGTGATTCTGCTTACATCAGCATAGTTCGAGGAATTAACTGGACATGCAGGACCCTGGGATCCCCCAACAATCCTTGCTGAATATGAATATTGAATGAATCCTTGTCGACGTCCCCTAGCATCCCAGAGCATCCCCGCTATCAGCACATTGCAGGCTTGCAGCTCAAATTGCCATCGACGCCTCGACGCGTCCGATCCGTCTCTTGGATTTGATCGTTCTTAAGCGTGTCCGTTTTGGAAACCCATCTCGATTGTGCACAGATCCACTCTCTCCCATGTGCAATCTCCCACCTGTGTGATCCTGAAATCCCAGTCTGTCTGACTCTCTCCATCTTTCGGCCCTTTTCTCTATGTAGCTGCCCTATTTTAAGCCTGACTGCGCTTCGTCGTGCTTCAAATTTCCAGTACATTATTGCTGCAGTACTTATCCTAGTGTATAACTGATCCGACTATCACTAGATGGTCTTCCACAACTTTCTCACTCATAGTTTGATAGGGAACCTCCCATGCTGATAATCTTATCTTCTTTTCTCAGAGCTATCCTTTCACATCCCAAATTACTTACGTGCATGTGAAACGCCAGCACCCGCTCCATCTCCGTAGACCTCTTCTCATGCTGCAGCATTCTTCCTCACAATCTCCAGCTAGGGCCCACCCCCAATATGGATGCCAAGCTCCTACTCCACATCCATGCCCATGAAGATGAGACTCGCTCTACCACTTAGGTTGTCTCAATTTAGCACCCCATACTGTAGATACACTCATCATTATCCTGCGCTGCGCGGAGAATCCGTGTGGCGCTTTCATGTATATTATCTTGCAAAATGTCCCAACGTATGCGGCTTTCTGTGCTATTTATTTTATTTACCACAAGAATAATAAGCAGGTACTAGAAGGCAACTACATACTTTTATGTCCTGTATGTTTGCCATGAAGTTTATTTTGAAGGTTAATGAAAAACAGTCGTCGGTTTCCGCTTCCATCGGACACCGGAGTCAGTTACAGAAAAATCCCCAAAAAATTGCAACATTACATACACTAACACCGCCCATGTATTATATTGCATGATGTCACTACTCCTGTGATTCCGTTAATGTTCGCACTGTGCTGCGTCGCAGTCTCACAGAACGATTGATGAATCGTTACTTGAGCATCGGCTTACCTCGGATTCGTTCCTTGCTCAACAAAATCCCCTTCAATTTGAAGGATGGCAGCGGGTACAAAGCGTGTTATCATTGATGTCCATAGTATCGTGATTGTTGTACAATATTAAACCAAGAGCCCACGAAGGCCCTGCCTCCAATCACCGGCTGACCATGGTTCGTCCACTGTACATACTTGTTAATGATGTGGTTTTTAGAAAGTGAAGAAAACATACCTGACTGTTTTCCTTTCCCCAGTCGCGACCTCCGTCTTAGCTCTGTTTAGCACCTTCTGGAACTCTGCCACGCGATGCCGCATCCTAGAGTGCATATAGGCCTTTGAGCACTTGATATGGTAGTGCAAGTAGTCTCGGAACAGCTGGATGTGCGAAATCGTTGCCGACGCAACCGACGGGTTGGTGAAGTGACGAGGAAAGAGCACGAATGTAACATATCCAACATCGTCGCTATTTCTGAGCCCAGGGACGTGGCGAATTTCAAGGGGAGGGTCTCGGTTGGAGTACAGCACCTGAGGGGCATTCTGGATAGAGGGTTGACGACGAGCATCGACAAATTCCTATCATAAAGATTAGTATGACGGTGCAAAACATATCAAGTTGTATAAAAGTGCACTTGTAAGAAGACTTTGCCGAATATCCTATCTGTCTCTTCTTGGAAGATGGTAGAGAAAACGACGGTGATACGATCGGCGGAGGCTTGCACATAGATCGCTTCTTCGTCGCGATAATGAATTTGCATGAGCTCTCCTTGGCCCTCGGAAGATTCAAGCTCTTTCTGCGTCGTGAAACCGAGCTCGAACGGGGCGGCCAGTGCATTGCGCTTGAGCAGTGCAATGGACATGATAAACGCTTCACGAGCCTCTGTGCATCCCAAAAAGACGTAAATTGCCGTCCTTTTTAAAAAGAACCCATTACATTTGACATACCTGGCTCTGCAGGCACCTGCTCTAAGTCAATAAGCAAGCTAACGTTGTACTGATCCTCGGCTTGAGCTGCAAGGAGTGATCCATATTCACGTTGTAAAACTTTGAGTGCCCCATAGGTGACAAGCTCATCCCAGCAGCGAATATGCATCGAAAGGAGGACTTGTGTCTTCCTTTCGACAGTTGACATACGGAACCGTACTCCGTCATAGTCTACGAATTGTACATCGAGTGAAGAAGGCCTGGGGTAAAATCAGATAACAGAAAATAGAAACAGATGTCATTAAACGAGCGCACTTGGTAAGTCGATCGTTTAAAGTCGTCTGGATTATAACGTTATGGGACTACATGGATACTGTAAGGGGGGTAACGAAATGTGGGATTTTTGGATGGCGTACTTCGAGTAGAATCATGGCTTAAGGTAACGGATTAGGTGCTAGTGAGGATGAGATGCAGTCGAGCTTACTGATATGACCGACGCGAGTATTGTAAGACTTAAAAGTATCAATCGTCAGTCTGAGTTCAGTATTATACTGCGTCTTTCGATTTGGCAATGATCAAAGTAATCAGTCGCGCTGTCACGTGACTTTCTTGCGCCGACTTCTTGCACCCAATAATTAGGTGCAGCCAGTACATTTACAACGACAGGTAAATACATATGAGGAAACGCAAAAAGAAATGATGTTAATGTAGATATGCCGTAGGGTAGTCGAGTTCCTCCAAGCCTCGAGGCTTCAAGTCAACGATTAAATGTAAGGTCCGTCCATCACTCAAGGTGAAAAAAATAAAAGTAAGAGCATTGAAAGTGTTAGCAGGTAAATAGAAGGAATGATAATGTCCAAAGTTCCAAAGTATGGCGCGAAGGAAAAGTTGCTTGTAATAACAACGGAATTAGTAATGGCTTCGCTCCTCTTGCAGAACGATCTAGACGACGAATTACTAGTAGACGCTGGTCAGCGAATGCGCAGACATCGATAAAGGATAGCAAGATGGTGTAAGTTACAGAACTTTCACCCCTCATTTTCGTCGCTGTTGCTGCCACACTGCAAGTGGAACATCCTCCTCTTCACCTGGTGCCGTTTGATGACCCTCGCTTGTTCTCGGTCGTTGTCCATATCCGGGAGTAACGGCATGTGCACTTTTACCCTTTCGAATATTACCATTGACAGTAGGAGGATTGGGTGAGGCAACAGCGGTTGCGGATAGGGAACGCCCTGGTCTATTTCCTGTGCCACTAAGACTTTCTTGTGAAGCGTTAATGTACAAATTCATGGGATGACTTTGGCCATTGGGGGGAGATCTTGAAGGACGAGGTGCAGACGGTGATATCTGTCCACCAGGGCCAGGAGAACCTGGCTTGTGATGCACCGGTTGTCCAACTTGCTGTGACATCCACGATTGGTCCATCGGAGCCATGGCACCTGGAGGCAATCGCTGCTGTTGACTGTCAGGCTGGTAGTAATATTGACCAGATACTGATTGCTGCGGCTGGGGTTGCACCAGCTTGGAAGGGTTATTAGGATACTGAGGCATGAGCTGTTGTTGCTGTTGAGGATGCATACGATGGTATTGTTGACCGCTGGGACCATTTGGTGCGCCAACAGGAGACTGAAGAGGACGACCCATCCCAACACCTTGTTGACCATAATTGCCATATTCCTGCTCCATTACTCGGTGTTGCATTTCATATTGGGGACCTTTAACTGCCATCTCGGCTCGCCGACCACCGCCAGGCTGTCCTCCCGCTGGTGTCTTGGTCAATGACCCTCTCCTTCCCGTTTCCTTCTTTTTCATCTCTATCTCTCGCTCTTTTTGCTCCTTCTCCAGCCTCTCACACTCCAAACGCTCCTTCTCAGCCTTTTCCTTCTGCTCGTTCTCCTTTTGTTCTTGTTCTGCCTCTGCCATTTCGGCAGGCGACTGCGCCTTGTTGGATGCGATTCCGGTTGTGTTTTGGCCAGCTGGTGGTGATGTGCTTTGAGATTTATTTATAACTCCAAGGTACCAAAACATAAGATTGCTGATAAGCACTTGTTCATACAGCGGACGTCTAGGATTGGCAAGCTTAATATGGCTCAGACGATAGATAGCTCGCTCCACATGTATAGGATATCTTGCATAGGGATTGGGACCTGGCGCCAAACCGGGTGACGAGGGTGGAACGTAAGACTTCGAGGACTTGGATTGTCCAAGAAGGGCTTGGGCTGCCTCACGGCCAGCGTTCGGGCCATGAGCACCCAATGGAGGAGGATATTCTACATCCTGCTTCTTTTTACCTCCGAAAAGGGATCCAAAGAAACCAGAATCTTTTTCCTTCTCCACTCGCTCACGATTTTCACGATCCTTTTCTTTCGATGACTTCTTGGAAGATTTATCACTGCCCCACTTAAAGATGCCTTTCTTATCCTTATCCTTCTTTGCTGAATGTGATTGTAAAGTAGGAGGAATTGCATGGCTAACTGGGATTGCGTAGGAAGCGTCGGGTGCTTCGGAAGAAGAGGCGGGGGCGGTAATGGAAGGTAGAGTTGAGACAGGTGGTTGAATCGGTGAAGGTGGCTCCTGTGGTGACGGCGTGCGGGATGGATGTTGAAACTCGGTACTTGATTGTGGAGTAAGCAAACGCTGGGGCTGGGGCTGATGGATAACTGGGCCCAAGGCTTCTAGCAATGAAGGTTGTACCTCTGTAGATAATGATGGCAGCGGCTGCGGTTCAGAATGAATCTCTTCAATCGCTGGAGTAGTGATGACCATAGGCGGCATGTGTTCCTCTTCTTCATCTCGGGCATAAGCATCATAGATAGAGGTTTCCTCGCTATAAGAGTCTGGCCGCCCATTCCCAATGAAACCTTCATCAGAGAAAGTCTTTCGCCGGATATTTCCTGGGCTCATGTCCAGCTCTCCATGATCACTTGAAGACAATTCACCTGAGCTACGGTGGGTAGTAGTAGATGGTGCAGTATGCTGCTTGGCTGTTGTGCCCCGTCTTGTAGAGCCGAACCTATGCCCACCGCCATCCCCTGGCAAGCCTGGTTTGCGAATCTTTGTGCGCGCAGCTCGTCTAAGAATTTGTCCGGGAGGTGGAACAATTATAGGAGCATCAGCCTCATCGCCCATCTCTGGCATTTCGTCCATTTTGTCGATAGCTAGCTCATAGTAAATACCGTTATATGTGATATATTCCAAAAGAAACTAACCTAAAGGCGAAAGGTTAAGACTCAGGCTCCTCCTCAGAACATTTCTCAATTTAGACGGATCATCGCTTTCCGATGCCTCTTCCGCTAGTTCTTCCAACCGTTGAAGATCATTGATGGTTAGCTGAGGACCTCTATTCACATAGAGGCTGGTCCGATTTCTCTTCAAAGGGAGGATGTGCTCTTCCTCTACACCATCATTTTCAGATGGGCGGTATTGCCTGCTCAGCATGGATTTTTTTCGGGCTAAGCTAGAAGAGGAGGAAGGCGACCGTGATAAACCAGGGGCATCAGAGTCTTCTGTTGAAGGCGCTCGTGCATGTTCCTTGAGGAAGGCACGAAATTCAGCAGGAGCGATTTCAGGATGAAGGCTGGCAGGGACCCAGAATAAGTGGAAGGGGTCGTCAGTGGGATTGGACGTTCGGTGGCTACGATGAGACGAGGTGCTTCCATCCTCATGGGAGCTGCTGGAGGAGTCACTGTCCTTGGCAGAAGAGGCGGTGGGAGAATTGCCAGACCAGTAACCACTAGTAGGTGAAGAAGGGGGAGACTGATTGGGTAAATCGGGATCGATGGCGAGGGCCCCGGGAGTAGTAGACCGCCTCCTGATGTCTCTTAAAGCTTCGACCTCGCGTTGTATCTCGTATTCTGAGGGTTGGAGGGTGCGGGAAGCCATTTATGACGATATCGCAAACGAGTGATGGGAGAAGAAGAGCGTGTTGGCAGCAGGAGCGAGAGCGTCACCAGTTGGAGGGCGAGAAGAGGGGTAGGGGTAATAAAGAAGAGATAGGAAAGAATGCGACAGCGTGAGGGGGTATGAAGGGGGATGGGGCAAGGCCCAGGGACGGGCGGGCTGAAGATGGGCGGAGGAAGAGCAGAGGAAGAGCAGGGCAAAGGACTGCAAAGGAACGGTGGTCGTCGACTTCAAGTCAAACGTTGTATTCAATTTTGGCTCAGCTCCGCAATCCCGGCGGCTCAATCCAGGTGCGTCTTTGCAACACAACCACGAGCTGTCTCTCTCCAGCACCTTCAATTACATATCTGCTGCACACAGCCGAACAGCAAGCTATATACAGTACTGTAACTTATGTTCATGTTCTGACATACAGTTCCACGCGACTCCAAACCCACTGCTTCAGCTTCAATCAGTATTCCAACTACTGGATTCAACAAAACATCCTGAAAACCTGCAGAAACATGCCATACATCCTGCTTTCCTCTTTCCTTCGCTTCATCGTCCCATGGGCGACGTAGTGGCGGGCTGAGAAGCTAGCGAGGCATTCTCTCTTCGCAGTTCCTGTATTACGGCCTGCAGGAGTCATTGCGGGTTGGTCATACATTAGTGATGCTGATCAACACAAAGTGAATGATACAGACAGCGAGCGCTTCGGGATTCACACCACTTTCAATCATTCCAACACAGGTTGCAAGAGTTTGTTTGTCAAGGCCCGTGTTGAGAAGCTGAGAAAGTTCGTGCAGGACTGTCGGGAATCACACTTCAAAGACTGGTTCGAGCTTATGCCTAGCTGACCACTTACTATCAAGTGTCTGTTGAGCAGAAGCTACATGATCGGATTCCCTCGTCGACATCACTGTTACTGTCAGTAGCCCTTTAAATGTATAGTTAGTATTACAGTGTGTAGTAACGCAGAGCTACTTTTTGCTAGTGCTGCAGCGCTGGTTTCCCACGACTGCTGCTACTTTATTTATTATCACTTCCGCAAATCCTCCGCTCAACATGGCCCCTTCAAAATCCGGCAAAACTGCCAACTCTCAGGCTGCAACAACTAAAAAAGAGAAAATTCATCACCCCGCATCCCGCAAGGCAGGTCAGCTGGCACGACATGCTCTTCGCAAAGGAAAGATGGGTAATCTAGCCACTAAACGCATTCAAAAACACGATTCAATGGGTGAGCGCTACAGCCTAATTGTACCATTGCTTCATTAACATCCATGTTAGTGGATGTATACGGATTTTTCTATCATGCAATGCCTGAGGAAGGCGCTTTATCGTTAGAAGAACTACACCAACTTGTTCGAAACGTATGGCTAGCACGGTTTGATGATGAACTAGAGAGCGAAAAGGCGGCACGGAGAAAAGGGCGACCAAAGAGTCTGAAGGAGATGAAAATGGAGGAGATGAAGTTAAGGGAAGTGGAAGAGTATCGTACGGGGCTTGGTGCGTTTTTTACTTCATATTTTCCATGTAACAGTAATCAACCTTGTGTTGGTTCGTTTGTACAGAGGTGATAGACCTTACCCACCCAGTGAACACTACTCTCTTTCGACGATGGGATCAAAAGGAAGCTGCTTACATTCAACAATTGCGGTTCATCCGGATATTTAGCAGCGATCCGCAGACTGTTGTCGTTTCAAGGCCAGGGAAACATTCCCTTTTAATCAATGCTGCGAAGAACGCGGAAGAGTCTATGGATACTGAGGAAGACATTCCTCTCTTGATTCCAGCAATAGGAGTACCAGTATCCCAATTCTCAAGTACTATGATGACGATGGATGGACCTTTCATTTCATGAAGGGTCTTGTCTATACACCTTATGCTGCATGTACCCAGCTCATTGGCTATCTGCATTGGAAAATTAACGACATTACTTCATTGACATCCAAATCAGTCAAAAACAAGGGATTGTTGGCTATTATACATGTTGTAACATTATCACTGCGATGAATTCGGTTCTCAAGCCCATTTCCTAATGTCTTCTTCTGAAGGACCAGCTGGCTCATCAGAGGCAGCGAGATTGCATTGATGGAACGCGCGAACTTGATCGGGTTTGAATGCTCCGACGACCGTATGAAGCAAACCGCGGTTATGAAACAATACCAGATCCCTCTCGTGCCTGCATGAGATTGTACTTGTCTTTACTTTTAATCGTTATATAATAGTAAGCCAAACTTACCAATCATGTGGATACACAAGCTGTTGTTGGATGTCTTTGGTCAGTGTCGATAGACATAGAATCGTCGTCATCACTCACATTTGGGCTAATGGCAGGTCGCTGCATCCTGTATAAGATATCTCTGACTTCCTTTAGATCCGTTAGGTGGGCGCCATCAGGATACAAGGATTTTTCTCGACTACTAGCTCCTTCCGGAAGAGGATCTATGAGGAGCTCTGAAACGCCGCATGGATGAACTTGAAAAGACAGCTCTTTTGTGACCGGATTCTTCCAGAGCTTTAAAGAGGTTAGTAGGTTATCATTTATGTCCTGGGATAAATGTAACATACGACTGCGAAAGTCTTGCGTTTTGATTCCTCCCATGGAGGGAGATCTTTGAAATCCATTTCGAGTCCTTCCGTTTCGATCCCCAGGCCAGTTGATTTTGCTCTCGCTGGCGCCATCCAAACATAGGGGTGTGGTGCATATCTGACCTTAGCACGCACAGCAACGCTCTTTAGCTCGGGTGCAAGTATTTCAAACATGGTTCTTCCAGATACAAAGGCAGTTGTTCCGAGGGGGACGGGTAACTCATCTCCTGTGCCATCGTCGTAGCGACAGACTTGTGGTGGCCCCTGAGGTACTTTAACTGCGTAAAGAGTGGTCACTCGAGGTGGTGACAGATTATAAAGCGCAGCATCAATGTGCCATCGATAGAACCTTGTAATTCCTTTATCTTCATCCTCTTGACTAACTCGAGTTCGGTGGAAAGTTGTGTGGCTCGGATGCTTCAGTTTAGCTTCTGACAATCCTTCATGATCATATACATTGCCATTGCCGATAAGTTGAACTTGGGGTACACGAGGAATAGTCTTGAGATCAGGATGAAGGATGGATTTCTTGTCGCTTTCAGTTTGTTTATTTCCATGACCATAGTTCTCCGATTGAGGATCGAATGCCTACTGACTGTTAAATACTGATGAACTCCGATTACTTATAGCTGAGCTTCCACGGACTTTAGTTAAGGCATATTGCTGCTCTGGGGTGAAATCGACACCTCTGAAAAGTAAAGCATCGTACTGTTGCAGAAATGTCACAAACAATATCGATTTCAAAAGCAGATACTCACCTTATACAGGGCTTGCCGCAATTCCTCAAATTCTTCAGGAGTAAACTTTGACGGGTTAATACCTTTCACTTCCCTACCGAAATCCTTAAATTTCGAACTATCTGCAGTTGGAGGTAGCGGAATAGGAAGAAGTTCAATAGCCATGACTGTGCCTTTGCCGCTCAAGTTGTTCACTGAAAGTTGAACGATGACTAGCAACTGGGAGATGATTTCATTTATAGCTCTTAACACTGATGACATGCTGATAGAGCGGCGGCCATCATTCCAGTCATCTCCAGTCACTCGGCATGCTTAATGGCGAATACTTATTAGAGGCGCCTAAGTATCCCTATTAAACTTACTTATGTAGCAGTAACTTTCTGTTGACTCTATCTTATTACAGTGAAGAATATACCGACTCCGGTACCATCTGGTACCGTATAAGACCGTATGGCGGTAAGCAGAATGATTTATGTTATGCCATTAACTGCCATTAATCAACCCCGTAAAGCTATTTTTAGAAGTTGTTTGGTACTCTATTATTAGATCGTTTGCACAGTACCACCCGGACCATATATTTACATACAAATTCAAAAAGGTCCGGTCAAGTCCTAGGCTGTCCAGGTCCTAGGTCTAAGACCATAATAAATTACGTATCACACGCTTTCGGCGGCACTTTCAGGAGTCTGTTTTGTAAAAGAAAAATCTCTTACAACAAAAAGATAAGGCCATCCTCTTCATATGTTTCCATGGTCCATACTTCATTTTTCAGCCATACACCTGAATGCGGACACTTGACATCCTCGGCATTTTCAGACTTGTAGAGTGGAATATTTCATACACTACAACAATGGATGTATTTAATCGTCTGGGCACATAGGCGTAACAAATTACAAGAGAAAGGACATCACCGACTACCACGCCCATTAGCTCTGTACTCAGTTCCCTGTCCATCCTTTGGGCTGCAAGGAAATTAATACCACTTGTTAGAGATTAAATATCTTGACAGGAACTTACCTTAACCTCATCCCCGACCTTTCTTATATACACTGCGGGCTGAGGTGCATTCTTCAAACCCTGCTCGCCCTCGTCCCATGTGTAGCTCACACCAACGGCAAGCTTTGAGCCGTCGCAGGAGAAGGACAAAGACGAGACAGGGGCTGAGTATCGCGGATATTGGCGTAGACGCTTTTTCACCTTGTGGTCCCAGATGGAGACAGTGCCATCGGAGCCAGCGGACGCAAAAGTTGAGTAGCTAGAACAGGGAAAATCAGTTCGAATTAAAGCATAAGGATAGGGCAGCATGACAAAAGAAGCCAAACGCTAAGTAGCAGGGTGAAGCAAGAGAACAGCTACCTCGCTGCACACTCAACGCACACATACGCTTTCCCAACTGATAATGAAACAAGAAAGACTCACATAGGGTGGAATACCAAAGCGTTAACAGGCCACACGTGGTCTACGTCTTCAATTGTCTGTCTATGACATTTAAACGCGTATTTCTTATCTTGCGCGGCTGGAGATGGGTCGAAGTATTCCACGGCGATGCGACCTTCAACAGAGGCTGTTGCATAGCCTGCATCGGAAATGTGGTAAGTAAAGTATAAAAAGATGTATCTAAGAAGGGTCTGAGAGGAAAGAAAAACCGAATATATAAAGCGGAAGGCACAACAACACGTGAAAAACAAATGCAGAAAAAATGAAAACCTACCTTCTCCATCAGGCATACATGCCACGCTCCTCGTCATATATTTCAAGCTGCTCTCTCTCTGCTGCGCGGGAGCGTCCATCTTCCGGATGTCGTAAATGCTGAATATACGACTAGCCATAGCGACTACGAGTGTGTTGTTGACTAGATCCATGGCGTACACTCTTTCGGGGGTGGTGTAAGAAGGAACTGCGGATGAAGAGGAACGGGGGTCGAAGAAGCGCAGTGTACGGTCCCAGGAACCTGATATTAGCGCGTCTATGGTCGGGACGACAGGTCAGCAAGGCGCAGCAGAAAGAACAGAGGGGAATGCACGCACTCTTCTCCCGACTCCACACCATCCCACTAACACTTCCTTCATGGGTTCCGAGGACTCTCACACCCTCTGTCTCCAGATCTAGTTCGCGAACCACGGCATCCAAACCACCACTGTATGCTTTTTTGCCAGTATCATCAAAGGTACAGGACAAGACGGCTGCGCGGTGGTCAAATTTGGTTTTTTGTTCGAGTTGGGATGGGGAAGAAGGTGAGGTGGGTGCGTAGAAGCGGACAGTCTGAGGCGCGCTTGAGTATGAGTGAGAGGAAGATGAAGAGAGACGCACGGTATCCCATGACGAAACAATCAGCTGGTCAGGATGAGTAGGACTGTATTTCACGGAAGATATGCTATCAAATGGAGGGGAAGGAAGTTGGAACTGTTCATCTATGTGTGGTATGAATTGTAGTATATGATATATAAAACGAAGAGATTGGCTTACCGGCCATGTCTGTATCGTGTGTTGCGAGTGATGTTAATGTGAACCACCAGCGCTAACCAAGATACGGTAAATAATTTGGTCGTGTTGTGTTTCAAAGCTATTGCCGTGGTAAAGTCACGTGAAATTTATTACTGGTATTGCTCACCGCCATTGGTCACCTCGGTCCTCGGGTATGCTGCTGTAATACTTACAGCTACTCGAACAGATTTATCGAGTCCTCTGGATGTTGGATATCATTGGTAAAATTTTATGCAGGGTTCCCCCTTGCGGCTGACTTGTTTAAATAGATACTTGGTATAAAACGAGCCGGCGGGGTTGCTTGGCCGAATCGGATACTATTCGAAACAAAAGTAACAATTGGAGAATTGGCAGGTTGGTTGAAATGTGCGAGGTACATTAAAGAATGAATTTCACAGCGGTTTTAATGCACCCGGAAATATGGTTGACGCGTATCGGAATTGGAGTCTTCGATGCGCAAATTTTTCTTTTTCTGATGCAGCGTGAGAGCGACACATGTGAAAAGTGAGGAATTGTGAAGTGGACGGCGATGGTACTGTGGCTGAAGTAGTTAAAGCTACTGTGATGATTTGTGAATTGTAGACGCCTAAAGCGATGATCAGCGCTGCGGCCGAGGACGTTCCGACGAGCCGGGGACAAGGATGAGCCAACGCCTGCCAACACCATCGACCACTGACCAACAGCCACCTGCAGCCACGGTGCCCCAATATCCGGGCTCGGGGGGTCAGGGACAGGTAGCTATAAATATTTGATATTTCCTGGAGGAACTGGAGAAAAAGCGAAGATCAGGCGAGGGCGAGGGCGAGGGCGAGGGACAAAACGGATGGAATCCAGACCAGGCCCTTGTGCCGGCTATACCGAGAGGGTCCATCGCTGGTCCTGGTCCACGCAGCGTTGTCGAGTTTAGGCTCATCGCTCAATCAAGCCAATAACATGCACGGATCGACTACCGCACTACTATCTACTTCCCCCGATTTCTCCTCCTTACCTCATTCCCGCTTCAAAACATCCCCCTTCCGACTTTCGACTTCCCTTATCACTCCCCCACCATGCTCTCTCTCAGGCAGCATCTCCCCCATACTCCTTCTATGGATACCCTGAGACCCTCTCCCAGTCCAATCCTCATAGTGCGTTCCTCTTCCATCTTGCTCCCGCTCTCCAACTCTTACACCCAATCCAGGTCGGTGGTGGTCCTTCTGGCCTTGTTCTCGCAATCATTCTTCTCCAAAATGGCATTCCAGTCCGCATCATCGAGAAAAGTGCCGTCCCTAGGCTGGGTCAGCGTGGTGCAGGCATAATGGCAAGCTCTCACCTCTCTATTATGCCTCTGCATTAACCAGAAATGCCCTTCGTCTTCAGCCCCGTTCCTTGGAGCTCTTCATGTACATCGGGATCATCGATCAAGTCATGAAGCTCGCTATCCCTATGCCCCGCGTAAAGATGTATAAGCTCCCCGAGGGTATCCAATGTACACATGAATTTGAAATGGCTCCCCCAACCAATCCCACTCCCGCAAACCCCTTCGTACGCCCATTCATGTCCCTTGCACCGTGGCCCACGCTTACGACATATCCCCTATAGTTAAATCCAGTTATGCTCGGTCAGGATCGCCTCGAAAAAATCTACCACGCCAAACTTGCAGAATACGGCTGTTCCGTCGAACTGGGAACGGAGCTTCTTTCCTTCGAGAACAAGTCCGACGGCGTGGATGTCAAGCTCCTGGTACGCGGAATGGATCCGAACGCGGAAGGTGTCGTCGAAAACACAACCTATGAATGGATGGTGGGAACAGACGGCGCAAGAGGGGTGGTAAGAAAGCAATTAGGCCTTTCTTTCCTGGGAGAGACACGGGCAGTAGAAAACTTCGTCGTTGGAGATATTTGCGTTGATGGGCTATCACAAAATGTGCGCACGACCATCTCATATGTTACGTCTTTTGTTAACTTTTGCTCATGACAGCATTG
The DNA here is from genome assembly GCA_025738555.1 of Cyathus striatus. Classification (NCBI taxonomy): domain Eukaryota; kingdom Fungi; phylum Basidiomycota; class Agaricomycetes; order Agaricales; family Nidulariaceae; genus Cyathus; species Cyathus striatus. The sequence goes on along the minus strand of JAOVFP010000013.1, from coordinate 2,939,022 downwards.
GCACATGTGGGGCGACGCTGGCTCAACATTGCAAGTCACACACTTCCCTCTGTTCACAAGTCTATTTTATTCATCGTTTCACAGAATAAGTCTACGAGGAACGGAGACACCAAATCTTTTCAATTTCGTTGTTGCTGGGAAACACATTAACCATGCAGCTTTGTACACTGATCAAGATTCTCTGCGGAGATGTTTTTTGGAGAATACTGGTCGGCGGGATGACTTGAAATTCGGCACAATCCCCTGGGTATCACATTATACGCATGTCACAATTTTAGACGCACGCGTAATAATCTACTAACCTCAATCTCCTCGCAGCCCTAATATTCGTATGGTGAACAAGTTCGGCAAGGGCCGGGTGTATATTGCGGGAGATGCTGGTCATGTCCACAGTCCCACTGGCGGTCAGGTAGGTTCTGCTACTTTGGCTGATGAAGCCCGGCTCACAATGACCTCAGGGTATGAATACCGGTATTCAGGATTCATTCAACCTTGGCTGGAAACTTGCGCTTATAGTCAAGAAGCTTGCGCCTCCCTCATTAATTGAAACATATACCGAGGAGAGGATTCCCGTAATCGCAGAAATGCTAAATCAAACTACAAAAATATTAAATCGGACGTTCAAAGAGAAAGATGAAGGCCCATGGAAAACACCCGGAAGCCTTTTCCAGCTTGGCGTCAACTATAGATGGAGCTCTATTATTATCGACGAGCGGAGATCACTCGAAATCGAACGAGAAGCTGAAGAAGATGATTACCTCCGAGACTATGAGTTTGATGAGGAAGAGGAGAAGATTGACTCGTACGGTTTGGACGTTGACGGGCGATTGCGGGCTGGAGATAGGGCTCCAGATGCTCCAGGATTGATTGACCGCGGTCCGCGCAAACAATCGAAAAGATCCTGTCGACTCTTTCACATTGTGGGCACGTCGTATCATACTGTTCTCGTCTTTCCGGAACTCGCCAATTGCAAATCCGTTCTCAATGCAATATCATTATATCCCAAAGGTGTCATTCGATCCGTCGTCATTTCTCGTCGGGGCCGCCCTATTCCATCAGGCTGGGAAAGTGCGGACTACCTTTTTGAGGACCATGGCGGGCATGCACATGACATGTACGCATCAAGCGACGTATGTGGTGTTATCATTATCCGACCTGACGTGATGGTTGGGGCGATCGTTCGAGGTCCGGAGGGATTGCACCGATATTTCCGCGGTATATTCACAAGATAATAAATGTAATTATAGGAAGTTGCACTTATTTTACTTACCTTAAGTCATATATCTTAGCAAAGACACTAATTACTTATCATGCGTTGTCGCATGTACACTACAGGTAATAATCATCAATGCAGCTAGTGTTCAAGTGAACTAACCCGACTTGGCACTCATAGATTCGGATGCAGTACTTCTATCCCCATGCATGAATATTTGCATAGATACATACATAAAATGCACTGTTGATCAGCGCGGTCTTGCAACAGGGAGGACCTTGTTCTTCGTCGAAGTTCATTTGCAAAAACGACTGGCCAGGCCAAGCCTTTACAATATTGCGAGCAGAATTTCAAGAGATGTCATAGGGTATGTAGTTCCTCGCGCAAGACATATTTCCATGTGTGAACCAATCCTCGGCTTGCTACAGCCTGCTACCTTGGCCACATATGACAGATTCTAACGCTATACTTACATTCCTTGATAAGTATCAGGAAATCAAGAGAGTATTACAATATGGTACCCAGGAATCGGTGATATCGTACCTCACTACAATTTGAATCACCCATTTCCGATTGTGTTGACGCCTAGGTGAATATATATATATATTCTCGTCTATAAGGTAACTACGAGGCGAGGTCTTCATGTCAAAATTTCACGAATGGATTGCAGCAAAAGACGCCGCAGACAAACAGTTCGTTATCCCACCCCTGGGTAGCACCGCCAGCGTACGCCATGTAGTACCTTTGATATCAACTGCATTCCCCCTTATTTAAGAATGGTCATGAATCAATGTTCAACTTTATAGTGCAGCGCAGAGACAGTAAGCATGTCGAAATATTGTGTTCATCGAAGCTATTAACGAAGCACTGCCTAGTAGCTATATATGGCCCATTAACTAACAGAGGGTACAGGCCAAATCGAACGATAAGTTTTGGTGGAGGGGCGATTGCTAAACATTCCGTATAACGCGATATCAGAACTATGGTGTGTGGAAATTTCAAATGAAACAATATCAGAATATCAGAAGATTGGCTCTATACTGGAACTTGGTCTGTTAGCAGCAGACTTGTGGATGCAATTTCAGAAAGCCCCTGAAGTGTATTGAATATATAGTTGAGACACCGTGCACAGAAGGCATGAGAATAATCGTTCCGAGTCGAAATCTATCGATATCTGATAATAATACTATAGTACATATAAAACATGTATGTCCCAACGCAGGCAGGTTGGTTCAGTAAGAAACGTATAGACACTGCAATAAATTAAAATACAACAGAGCTAACAAACGACAGCATTAACATTGGTTTTCTTTCTATGCACGCTCATGTGTCGTGTCAGTTGATCCGGGCGAGCGAAGGCTTTTCCGCAGCCAGGCTCCGTACAGGAATACGGTCGAGCACCTGTGTGTGTTCGTAACTAAATAAATCAGAATTTAAAAGAAATATGAAGAAAGTGATGTATGGGTATTTACATGCTTTGAGAGGTTTGAGGATTCTGCAAATGCACTGGAATCGAATTAGAGCGAACGAGAGCGAACGCGATGCGGTACGTACCGATCGCAGTATGAGCACTTGAAAGGCTTATGTCCATTGTGAGTGCGTTTATGTATGGTTAAAGCACCTGTTATAGCAAAAGCTTTACCGCATCCTGGGTAATCGCAGACATACGGCTCTAAATTTATGAGTTATGAAGACCTCACGAGGAAAAAGGATATCTTACTTTCTTGCGTGTGTCTACGCATATGCTGCTGGAGAGTAGCTGCCTCCGAAAAGTTTTGTTGACAGATTGAACATTGGAAAGGTCGATGACCAGTGTGTGACTATAATAGCTTAGTCTACCGAATCAAATCGCACTATATAGTGAAGTAAACGTACTTGGATATGCCTACAGATTTTCTGCTTGCTAGTGAAGCCGTTGGCTCCATTGCGATTGCATGTTTCCCATAAGCATTCATACTGTGGTTTACCACTTCCTACATGCACAGTATTAATGTGGTTAGTAAGGTCATTGCACGTGTCGAATGACAATCCGCATCCACGCCACCGACATTCATGTTTGCCTTCTGAGCAAACATGCTGGGTGATTTGCGTAGAAAGGCTCTTTTCTGAGGGAGTGGTTGCGGGAGTGACCTGCTGATTTACGGGTTCTTTCACAATTTCTCGGTTGCCCCCTTAAGGTGATTATGAGGGGGATCTTGACTATGTGGATGGCTGCGCATATGTTGCTCGAATGGCGAAGTATTGTGTCGAGACTGAACGCCAAGATGGTCTTGTAGAAGATGATTGACTAGTGTGGCCATAATACTATTGCCGGATGTTTCTGCGTTGGATGGGCCAGGTATTGATTCAGGAGATGGATAGAGACTGCAGTCATCCCAGAGGCAGGACAATTTCGGTGTCACGACCTGCGAGGCCGAATCGACTACAATAGGTGCAGGTGCTTCTGTGGGTAGACGAAGGTGATCAAGATTTACATGACCAACAAGTTCAGTGAGACTAATAAATGAAGCATTGCAGTTGCCCCATTTGCAGTGAATCATGCGCGGCTGTTGAGATGTATAATTCGCGGGGCTTTGAGGGGTAGGATTTTTAAATTGGGTCGGCTGGGACGGGGTAAGGGGCATGCAGGTTGGGCTATTACTCCCTGTCGAGGGAAACGACACTGACTCTGGGGAAGAAAGGGAGTTTTCAGTTGTAACGGATGGGTGCTGCTTATTCTGAACAAGGTGATGTGCGTGTTCTGGCTGTGTGCAAGCACATAACATGTCATTGAAAGTGTGTTCCCACCCAGTAAAAGATGTGGAGTGGGGGACTTCGGAAGGTCGAGGCTCTGAAAAATACGAATGGTAATCCGTGCAACACTCCAGCTACTCCCGGGAGTTGAAGTAAATCAGCGAAGAGGGAAATGGGGAGGAAATATACATACAAATGCATCGAGACCATTACAGTCGCTACAATTTGTTGCGGAATCGCAGTCGAAACCGCACCGTGAGGGCTCAGCGCCACCACTGCAGCTCATACCACCGTGGTCGGGGTCACTGCATGCAATAACGACACATTGGTCTGTACACTGTGCAGTAAAGTCAGCTGTGGCAGAACATAAAGCCTCAGTGCACTCTGTGGCGCAGTCGGCGCACTGAGATTGAGAAAATGGAGGGGGTTGCGAGGGAGAAATTTTGTAGGCGCCCCAGTTAGGGTGGGCTTGAGATTGTGGCTGGGTGAGATAAGGAGTAGAAGACATGACTGGTGAGGTCGACGCAGATGTAGTCCTTAGATGGGATGATCGGTGGTAGGATGGGGGCACTGCGGAGGGACGGGCCGAGGAAGCTGGAGGAAGAGGAGGAGGGGAAGAAGAACGGATGTCGTCCATTTCGGTCACGTTCTGCAGGCAGCTCAGCGACGCCCAATCTCTTGACTGCGGTGGTCCTCACAACCTGACTGCGATGGTCGTCGCACTCGCTCTCACCAGCTCTCTGTCTCAAACCAGTGACGTAACAATTATGTACACACGATCACGTGTTAGTCGCGTTTCACGTGATTACGCGTAGCTAGTCGATCGTTGATTCTTGAATTGATGGCAACTAATAGTAATACATCCAATGAGCATAATTAATTACTTGCTAGTGTCCCTCTCCCCAGCACCATGACTTCCTTCTCCGCCTCGCCCTTCTCTTCCCCGTCTTCCTCTCCCCTCCTTTGTCCCGACTCCTCTCCTCCCTCTTCTCCTTCTTTTGATCCTCTTGCTCTTTCCGACTCCGAACCCAGTAGTCCACCCGTCGTTGCTCATCCCTTGGCTGCAGCTTTAAAGCTAACAGATCCCCTCCTCAGTACGAGAAGCACGGCAAACGACGCAGGTCCAACGTTTTAAATAGAGACCTGACTCCAAAGAAACCCAAATGGAGTGATCCTGCCGGATCCCCCCGCCTCTTCATGCCTCGTTCCGACTCATTCGCCGTGAACTCTCCGCCAGAAGACGCGGAGGATGCGATCTGGGACGCCGCCGTAGAAGAGGCAATGGAAACCGGAGTCAAAAAAATAGATCTAATGTGTGCTAGTTTCATCCTTTCCTCTACCTTTTCATGATTATCGCGTGATCAGGAATTGCCAATTGACCCGAATTCCCAAAAAGTTTGTCATCGACCTCGAAAAGATTGTCGTGTTGCCTGGCTCTGGCGAAATTACTGACTCGAATACCCGTTCCATAGTGAATGCTGCTACGAGCAGGTCTTTCGGACGCGTACACACCGTACCCGCGTCAGTGGATACATTCCGTATTCACACTGCTTCAGAGCGGGCGCGGAGCATTGGTTATCTTCCGTTAACTGGCTTATCTCCTAACAGCGTCCAGATTTTTCTCTCAGGCAATAGTATTTCGCAATTACCCGCAGAGTTATGGAGCCTAAAAACCTGACGGTCCTCTCGCTTAGTATGTATTGCTTGATTATATCAAGCTGTTGACATTAACAGATTAACTTAGGGGGAAATCTCTTGAGGTTTGTTCCTCCAGAAATAGCCAGATTGACGAGTTTACGAACTCTCAATCTCGCGAATAATAAACTGAGCTACCTTCCCGCGGAGATGCTGGATATGCAACTGCAGGAAATATGCATACATCCTAATCCATTCATGCAACCTGCATCTCCTTCGAGGTCTCTGGAAAAGCCAATCTCAGAAGCAACTGGTTTGCAACAAGGTTACGTTCCTTCATTAGGCGAGCTTTGTTTGCGTACTCTCCTCACCCAGCATCGAAGTTATCCTCCATCATCCGCTATTGTACAAGAGCCCCATGAAACAGTTCTAGCTGCTCTGTATGACCTTCCCTTCCCAGAGGATTTTCATACTATTATCCCTCCCCACCTCCGTTCCACGATTGAGGCCTGCCTTCCGGGCTCTATCAACACGCCAGACACTGCTCGTTATTCAGACTCTACAGTGGAGGACAGGCCGACGGGTATTGGGATTTGCCAAAATCCTAGACATCGCGCACAAAGAAAGGTTTTTATTTACGCTGCGGAATATCGGTTTTCATGGGAGTCGAAGGTTGCCGGTCAGCCGGCTGGTGGTTCTGTTCCTGTGCGTTGGAGGGGTTGTTTAAGGGGATGCCTTGATTTTCTCAGCTGCATCGATGGGGATATGAGTGAGAAGATGCCAATTGACAATGAAGACGACGAGGTTGTGAAGACGGTAAAACTCGCTTCCGGTTCAGAAGGGTTTGGAGATGAAGACTTTGACTGACATGATTTATTTGTATATTTTCGTTCTGCTGCTTTTTTCATCCTATGTATGGAGATGGACACCTATTTAGTTAAATACCTAATTTCAGAGAGGCATGTACCAAGAAAGCAGGAAGTAAATAGTTCATGTGTATAATATTGTTAAGCAACGTAACCGACTTCCTGGAAACGAGGAGTAATATATATGGCAGAGTTAGAACTGCTAAAGTGAATTATTCATATATCATAAAGTACCCTCTTTCTGTGGAGGATGCAAAAATTCAGGCGACGAGGGAATAGGGTGCATCAAATTCTTCACAGTAATCATCTTGCCTTTATTACGCATCTCCTTCATCTGCTGTGCGTACTCAGCAACCAAATCTTCTCGCTTCGCCCTCCTCTCGGCAACGAGGCGTAAGATTTGTGAACGTTTGGTAGTCATTGGTGAGTTGAATTTCCAATTGGTTCTTCCTTGGCCTTTGCTCATACGAAGGAGCTCCATTTTATGCATCTCGCGACCTCGCTCAATATTAAAGTTAGCTTCGATCCATTCTTCCCTCTCTTGTCTTTTCCTTGGCTCCATATCCTCTAGTCTATGAGGGTAGTAAAAGGGATCTACGAGACCGACAACAGCACGCTTATATGTCCTGTACGACCTGGTGTTCTTGTCACCAGGCCGCGCGCGAAACTCGGGAGAAAAGTAGTTATCGGTGCGGATATAGGTAGTCTTCACGTCGTAGACAGCGGCGAGATACGAGCGAATATCAGTTTTCGTGACGGAGTTTGGAACGCGGAAGGTAGCTTCGTATGGGTTATAGGGCTGGCCGTGAGGAGTGTGGTTTCGGACGAGACGGAAGATGATATTGGGAAGGTAGACCTTGCGACCGACGGGAATATTAAGGATAGTTCCATCTGGGTGCACTTCACGGCGGAAACCGCGAATGCGGGAGGCGCGCTTGTTCTGTTTGAGCGCATACTGAGTGCGGGAGAGAATGATTTTGCCGACAGAATTCCTATATTGGCCTTGGGATACGAGACGCTTGTAGCGGGCCTCTTGAGAAGGGTAAGGCCTTCTTTGGTAGCATCATTCTCTCCGGGATTGAGCTGTCCTAATTTTCTGGCTCTGCGACGACGAACTGCCATAGGTGTCGATGCAGACCTGGCGGCGAGAGCCAGGTCTGGAATAGTGAGACCATCGGTTACGGGGTTGGTAGTATATAGCCTACGCCATGGAAATGCGCGTGCAAGAGATTGGAGGCTGAAGGAAGAGGATGAGATGGGCATCTCTGCACGGCTGGACGGACGATAGCTGTCGTCGTCGGGTGGACTGTGTCGCTGTGTGAACGTCAAAAAAGCATGATCACGTGGAAATCCCATTAATGGCAATAAATTGACACGCATATTATTAGCAGCACTGGCACCTTCCATACACTCGCAGTTTGCTCGCAGTAACTAGTAATCTCTTTGAGTTTGTCCACGTCGTCTCCGTCTTCTACCATTGCCATGTTATCCACCCCTTCCTTCTAATCCAGAGCAATCCTTTATTCCTATCTTTACTACTTACAATGCCTGTTCCCAACTGCTTCCGCATCGCCAGGGCCCTGCGCTCCATGTGCGCACCCATAACCACCGTCATTGCATTCTCCTGCCTTCTTACCTGGGTATTCATCCTCTACCAACCCAACTCAGGCCCTGGCTTAACCCAGAGAGTCGGTTGGCAGTCATGGGAGGTCGTATCGGTGCCTCCTTCCTCCGCCTCTACCGACGGCTCTACCAACGTTCCCTCTACATCCAAACCTATCAGCGATTCTCCTGCTTCCGGTGATGGTGTAGACTGGTGGAACGTCACCTCTTCGGAAGAATCACTTGATAGTTCAAGCCTACCGCTCGACGTCTGGTCGCCCCTGCTACCTCATGATACCGGATGTCAGTACATTCGCCTTGGTATCAATGCTGCAGCTTACATCGTCTTGTTGCAGTATCTGAAATTACTGTTGTTAGATGTCTGCTTGATCCCGCAAAAACAGGTGATCTATGTCGGCCGGATTCCAATTCTGAGCAAGATGCAATTAAAGGGAAATGGGTCCGTGTCGAGAGGAACCTCAATATAGAGGCCGGATATATGTCTGGCTGGCTAGTACGTGCGATGTTATTCTCTATTTCTTATTGGTTCTAATATATAACTAGAATATCTATTATCGACGTACGCGGCGTCAAGATATAAACCTCATTACTGACATCCAACTTCTTCCTGATAAGGAACAGCCATCTCCTTCAGAGGGATGGCGCAAAGTCTCTACGTCTTTGAGAACGGGTGTTCTTAGAGCACCTCCTTTATTCATGTGGTATCGCGTCGGAAAAACTGCAGCCGATATGTCGACGGAAGAAAAGGCGCAGATCATCACGGAACTCGACCTATTGTACGGTGAAGACGTACCTTGGTACGGGTTTGACAAATTGGAGCCACCCACTATGATACCAAAGAGGAACACTCTGCCTACTTGGATAACTTTCCGTCGTGGAGTAAAATGCAAGTCCTTCTATAGTATTGTGTGACTGAGCTAATTACCTACTTTAGTACCTCCTCGTGCCCCTCCTCTTCATTTCTCGCGAGATGGCAAATTCAAGATTCTACAAGTAGCCGACTTGCATTACTCCGTTTCTCAAGGTCATTGTCGAGATACACTTCTTTCTCCATGTGATCACTCGGACAACATGACCACAACCCTCTTGGGTCGCGTACTTGATGCAGAGAAACCTGATATGGTCGTCTTTACCGGAGACCAACTTAATGGTCAAGGCACTTCTTGGGACCCCAAATCTGTCCTAGCAAAGTTTGCAAAAGCTGTGCATGCACGGAAGATACCATGGGCAGCTGTCTTCGGAAACCATGATGAAGAAGATAGTCTTGCAAAAGATACACAAGTCATGCTGATGAAAGGACTACCTTACAGCTTGGTCGATAGAGGACCAAAAGATATACATGGGACCGGAAATTATGTATTGAAGGTTATGAGTGCCGATCCGTACGTGACGATTCAGCTGTTCTTAACAGTCACTTACTGTGATATGGAAAATCAGCTCGAAAACACATCTCCTTACACTTTATTTCTTGGATTCTGGCTCTTACTCTAAAGGCTTCCTAGATTGGTTTGGATTCTTTACGCCAACGGAATATGATTGGATTCGGCAGGTGCGTAATGATAATCAGGTTGTTTTGAATATTACCGCTAATTTTCTTATACGTAGGATCAAATTGACTGGTTCCTTCAGGAGTCTGGGTCGATTAGTCAAATTGAACGTCCCTTCGTACCTGATACAGGCAAAGACATGGGTAAAATATGGGACAAGCGACAAGGCTCTGATCAAGTTGTTCCCCAGTCAAAGCGCCTAGCCAAGCCCAATGCTCTTATGTTCTTCCATATTCCATTGTAAATGCCATTTTACTTGTTACTTGTTCCTTCGTGACGATTTTTATAGAGCAGAATCTTACTCAAAAGCCGATACTGATCGAAGAACTGATAAACCCCTCGATGTTGGAATATCAGGCCAAGAACAGCGCGGGAACGCGAAGGGTAATGACGGCTTCTTTGAGAAGGGAATTCTAAAAGCCATGGAGAGCGATCACAGAGCGGCAGGTCAGGCTCATGAAGTGAAAGTTATAGGAAATGGACACTGTCATCGTAATTTTTCCTTGCTCACTTTTCAAATCCTGGTCTTATTTAAGTCTTGTTTAGTGACAGAGAATTGTCGAAGAGTTCAAGGCGTGTGGCATTGCTTTGGAGGCGGAGGGTGAGTCCCGAGCAATATTAGTACTTGAACACTCTGTTATTGACTGGTATTATGTCTTGTGATAAGATCATATTCTGGTTATGGAAAGATTGGGTATGTGAACTGCGACATGAATGATGTTAATCACTTGTTAACGTACTTTACGCCGTAGCTTCGACCGGCGCTTCCGTGTGTACGATATTTCCGACTATGGAGAAACAATCCGGACATATAAACGGACGGAGAAAGATGAGGTTGTGGACGAAATGATCTTAGCAGGCATTGGTGCAGCTCCCCTCTAGAAATACCAAGACGTGTTTTCTGTATGATTAGCTTTAAACCATAATTTATCTTGTTCAAGTTCGAAGTTGGTATCTTTGTACTTGCAATTCACGGACCGGGACGTGTCTCACGTTCCGTTTTAGGATTGAACGTTAATTCAGTGAGACCTCCCATAGGGTCTGGCACAAAACATATGCAAATAACATAGCCACCTGATGGCCGTGGCTCCGTTTTTCGTTCTGAGAATGAAATACAACCCTCATAGTGATAAACTATTCCCCTATCCCGACCCGTCCATACCCCGTTTTCGAGCCCCGCGCTGTCTATTATAATCGAAAATGTCTCCTAAGTTATTTAAATAGCAATAGCAGAACATAAAACGAGACTCATGCAGAATGAACCTGAATTCTCTCAGTAAGCAATAGGTTTTACGCACTAATCATAATGTTTTCATTTCTTGTGAGATGTTGGAGCGTGATTTTTGGAGGGGAATTAAGGGGATTACAATAAATCATGGTGTACACACTTTCAATCCTCTTCATTTATGTTCTAAGGTCAATAAATCATTAGTATGAACATAATTGCAGTGAAGCATTTGGAGCTCAGAAGTGATCGGCGTATGCGGCGGTCAGCTCGACCCTTATATTTGCATATGTTTTGTGCCAGACCCTATGGGAGGTCTCACTGAATTAACGTTCAATCCTAAAACGGAACATGAGACACATATCACGAGACTTAATCTATTCCCCTTTAACACTGCGTGCATGCCTCGATATTTCAATGTGAAATAGCTTTGAAATATCGTGGAAATATTCTTATTATTACATCATTATTTCGCTTTGTAATACTCATAAAATTCACATATAATATTTCTCACACATTTGAAAGTCACAATAACAAAGAAATATTGAAACCCGGATCCCCATTTTCTTTCAAATCCTTTATTCAATATTTCAAAGGTTTTTCATCTATGAAATAACAAAGAAATATTTATTTGTCACACTGGGTAGTCACAATGAGCTTTGTCTACCATTGTCTCATCTTTGTGACATACATATGTCACAAGGTTCTTATCTAAGAGATCTTAGCAAGATCTTAGTGGCATCGTGACATATGTCACAGTTGTCACACACGTCGCAGTTGTCAGTTGTTACATTTGTCACGCATTGTTACAGTTGTCGCAGTTGTCACAGTTGTCGCAGTTGTCACAGTTGTCGCAGTTGTCACAGTTGTCGCAGTCGTCACAGTCGTCACACATGTCGCAGTTGTCCCACAGTGTCACGACTCACAGTTGTCGCAGTTGTCACAGTCGTCACACATGTCGCAGTTGTCCCACAGTATGTATCGCAGTTGTCACAGTTGTCGCAGTCGTCACAGTCGTCACACATGTCGCAGTTGTCCCACAGTGTCACAGTCGTCACAGTCGTCACACATGTCGCAGTTGTCCCACAGTGTCACGACTCAAGTACTCACAGTTGTCGCAGTCGTCACACATGTCGCAGTTGTCCCACAGTGTCACACTTGTCACACTTGTCCCACAGTGTCGCAGTTGTGATGACTGTGACACTGTAGGACAACTGCGACATGTGTGACGACTGTGACAACTGCAACAACTGTGACAAGCTCTAGTAGAGAGACCTCCTATTGGGTCTGGGAAGGAGACTTGGTTATTTTTACCTGGCTTGGTGAGGGAATACGTTCCCACGGGCAAGATGCGCGTAACCCTGAAGCTGAGGTTTGACAATTAGCACTGGCCACTTAGTACATCGACTTCTTTTATACCGTTTGAGCGTCCTCGGACCACGACCACCTCACTCAAGGTCTCATTATTCATCTTTAGAAGGGCTATACCTCTTGTAGTCGTGTACAATGTCTTCAAGGCCCGCTGTATCTTCTACTGGTTCTTATGGCCATGCTTCCAGACGTGACAATCATTCTATTTCGTCAAATCATTCTTCATCGAGTAGAACTGAACGTGGTGAGCGTGAGCGGAATGCGAGGCAAGGAAACCATGTAAGTTCACTTTCTGAAGATACGTTAAGCAAACCTAATTGACCTTTCGATACCAGCCTGCTGTCGAGTCCACGGTCACCCGTCTTTTGGTTTCAATTAAGGTTCTTCTCGAGGCATTAACAAACTGGAGTGAACTCAAAGTCGACGAAAATCATGTCAGCGACGTTTATGTGCAGTTAGGCAATGACTTTAATGCAGCAGTGGCAGCCTTTACGGCGTTTAATATAGATATGTCGTATGTCTATTCTTTTGTTAATTTATGACATTCCTAAACATGTTTTACCTAGTGAACTTCTCGCCGTCCCAGAAGATCTACGAACAGTGTTGGAGCAATGTCTTTCGGAAGACGCGACGAAAGAGAACCTTGAAATATATCTCCCTGATGTTCGCCGTATAATAACTAATCTCTTACAAGGTCTACGTGGAAAACAGTCTATCTACCGGAAGATCGTCTCGGATCATCGTCATAAATCAGGAGAGAGTAACGAAAGGATGGATAGCCGTAATTCGAGAGGCTCAAGATCACATCGGTCCCAACTTTCGCGCAGTACAATCGCAGAAGACGATAGGGCAGAAGCTGGTTCGAGTGGGAGTGGAACTGTGAACGGGAGTATTGCGCGGAGGAGTGCCCAGATGTCTACTCGAAGAAGACATCCAGATTCGCAGTCTGGTGGCCCTGGCACCATCAATGAAGAGCCTTTCATAGGGGGCTTTGCTCCCAATATTACTCAGCAATCTACTCAACAACTTGTCCCGTCTCTTCCAGAACCACAGCTCCAACAGGAAACCCAGCATATCCGGCAGCGATCTCGTGCTGGATCTATGCGCCAAAGCCCGCCACTCCCCGCTCCCCCGACAGAGGTAGCAGAGCGAAAATCATCACCGTTACCTCCCGAGCCGCCATCTGAGCAACCTGCAACACCTCCAGCTTATCAGGCACCGGTTGTTCCTGCCAGCGTCAAACGATATTCATTGGTTGACAAACCAATAGCTCCTACTCCAGAAGTGCTCGTGGAACCTTCCAGCCCCAAAGCAAATGAAGATGGCCATGTCCGCCCAACTTCACCACCGTCTGACATTATTATTGAGTCGTCCCCAGTGGTTGCAAGTTCATTGGCTGCTCTTAAGAATAGTGATGTTCTCGAGCGACGTGCATCCAAGCGTTTTTCGACATACAATATATCGAAAATGACCGGTGCAACAACGCGCGAACGATCCCTTCGTGGCCACCCGAATCGGCGTTCCTTAGCGGCTTCCTCTGCACTCACTCCCGGAGAATTGGCTGTGCTGACAGAGGTAGACGACGAGGAAAACGTCAGCTCGTCCAAAGGACGCGACACCAATTTAAGTGCACGACAGCCAGGCTCTCGCCCTACTACTCCCCAAAAACGCCAGGACACCCCCCCCGTACCTCCAGTTCCTGTAACACCTTCAAGAACACCAGAGCCTCCGGTAATAAATGGGACCACTGAACAAGCGGTTTCCGAAATATCCGGGGAACTTTCCCGTTTCACTGTATTTTTGCAAGTAGGCCGGGAAGTCAAGAAGGTTACTGTTGAACCTGGCATATCGTTTGCGGCATTGAGGGTATTGTTCGTGGACAGGTTTGCGTATAATCCTGGACAAGAGAACTTTCCTGCCATATACATTCGTGATCCTTCAAGTGGTGTGCTATACGAACTTGAAGATACGGATGAAGTGAAAGATAAATGTCTATTGTCACTTAATATTGAGCGTAAGTGGATCTCTTGCATTATTTTGACGCCTCGTGTGTTTATGTCATAAATAACAGCTCTGGATCAAATTAAGCAGCATATCGATTCACAAATATCGTCGCTTTCACAAGATATAAAGGATTTAAAGACAACAATAGCTTCTAACAACGCTAATACCAATACCTTCCGACCACCCTCACATATACCTGACATTCCAGTGGCGGAGAGCACACCTGCCCCTACCAGGCCTAGTGATCGACAGTTTCAACATGTTGCTCGGCGACTGTCTCGCTTTATGGGAGATGCATCTCCAAGTATATTTGAACAACCATTTAGCATGTCAATTCAACCTCAGTTCACTGGCATGTCGTTGCAGCCACAGATGACAGGCGCTTCGGTATTGTCGGACTATACTAGTCGCGTTGTTACCGACTTGAAGACACAGTTTGATGAAGTCCAAACCTTCGTCGAGACCTGGGCGTTATGCGTCAGCTTTACACGGAGTTCATGAAACAAACTAAGGACTCATTGGGAAACCTGCGGACTCAAACACAGTCAGTCAAACAGCTGGCTACATCACATGTGGGTGGCGCACGGGCATACATTGATTCTGGAAAGAAGAAACTGGACGTTCGCAGTCAGAACGTGCTTACTGAGGTCGAGAAGCTTCAGGATGCGGTTGAAAACGTAAAGGATGATGTGATCAAGAGACAGATTACACCGAAAGGCCCTTATTTCAAGAATATTCGCAAGGATGTTGACTCTGTCGCCGCTGAACTGGAAAGCTTAAAAGAGCATATTCAGACGATTAAACCAATGTGGAAGAAGACATGGGAAGAAGAGCTTCAGAACATTGTTGAAGAGCAACAGTTCCTTACGCATCAAGAAGAATTCCTCAATGATCTGTTGGAAGACCACAAGTCAGTGGTAGAGATATACGAGCATATTGCAAAAGTTATCTCGCTTCGTGGATCTGCACCGCGGAAGAGCAATTTCCGACCACCTGTGCCTGATGAAGGTCACACTGGGCTTACCACGGTGATGATGGAAATCCGGGGCGCTGCTGTTGATCCCGAAAAGCGACTTAAAGCGATCGAAGCCAGCCAACGAACCCGGGAGAAAGAAAAGGCTGCAGCGCGAACGGGTGAGCTGCAGGCTGAGATTACGGACTTTGTTGGACAGAAGAAATTAAAGATGACGGGAGGAGCAGAGGAGGCAGAGCGTGTTCGACAGAAGCGGAACGAGCAAACGTTGAAGGCGATGTTTACTGGTGGGAGTGTGTCTCCGTCGATCGAATCTCACGATATCACCTTATCTTCTATGTAAGTGAGCGACGGGTGGAGCGTCTTTACCTTTGTTTTCTATGTTTCTTATTTTCGGACCTTGCATCGTACACTTTTCTGTGCAATTATTTATGATATCCCATCGGAATGTTCATGGGCGGCTGTGTCTATCACTTTCATTTGTATGTTTACCATTAGTAGTTGCTTAATGGCTTTGTTTCTAACGATTGTGAACTTGATGGATCAGAGGCTCAGTGCAACTTTATCAGTAACAATTTGAAGGAGAAAACGATAACAACGGAAAGTGCAGAGGGACATAAGGGAGTGTTCATTTATAAAAATACAGGCGAGTGCAAGAGGTTTGGCGGCACAGGTGGAATGCAAGATAAATGGGGAAAAGTGCAGAGCGATGGGTGAGCGTAAGCTTATTGGGATGATGTGAAAGAAGTGCTTCATCAGAGGATGGTGAAATGGCGGGTGGACGTGAGGATTTTCGTTTGAGGCTGCGGACTATGGCCGTCGACCATCTAAAAGATGAACGCGCTGTGCTGGATGTAATAGGGAAAGGGGAGATGAGGTGGGATAGGAAGCCATAGAGTTGTGTCAAACTGACGTAGACTTTTTTGGATTGGACTGAGGAACGATATCTGTTGGCAGACGTACCCTGCGAGGGGTAAGGATAATATAGGATAGATTGAAGGCCATAGCGGGGTATATGAGCAATGGAGGTGGAGGATGGAGGGCGTTGGACGGAGAAAACAGGTCGGAGAGAGAAAGAGAGTTAAAAGGATGGATCTGGCATGGGATTTAGCTTTATAGGTGCACGGAAGGTGGGGATCGGTGTGAGGAGAATCTCAGGCTATTGTTAATGATAAGAAAGTCAAAAGTAAAGATATGAATGAAATTCGAAAGGCTAGAGGGGATGACAATAAGACGAGATGACAATGAGACCTAAAGAGAGTAGATGAGATTGGGAGTGGAGATGGGGAGTATTTGTTGAGTATTTGTGTAGATTGCAAGTAGCTGGTAATCGCCCTGCCGTCATCATGAGGTCACGCTCACGGCCTACTTTTCGTACCGACCCCTTCAGCGCTCTGAGTCTTATATAGATAATAGCCAGCTGCCCCTTTTCCCTCCCTTCTCCATTCACAACTCACAATTGCAATGGCCCAGTCTCTCCAGTGCTCTCCAGCCCCCGCAGTCAGTATCTTCTCTCTATCCCCTGCACCCGCCTCTCACCCACACCTCCTCTAGCCCCCCGCCCTTCCTGAAGCCTACTCCCGTCCATCCACCTTCACCCGCACTCAACCACCCCCCTTTGCACATCAGATCCCGTCCTCCTCGCCTTCTACTTGCAGGCCTTCCCAGCGTATGTGTCGCCTTCATTTCCTCACTTCATCCTTCATCGACTTATAACCCCTTTCAGCCCACGACTCTCCCCCCAGTATTCCCAGGACATCATGCAGGACAGGAATACACTGTAAGATTACTTCGTGCCTTGTTCTCTCCCTTTGCTGACACATCCATCAGAGAGCGTATCGCAAAGCTTTTGCCGCCCGCTAGGCTACTTCCCATCATTATCATCATCATCATCATCATCATCCCCCATATTCATTACCGTCTTTCCACCTCAATCACCTCGCCTCGCTTTGCTATCCCGCTATGCCAGCATCTAAAATCGTGTACTACTAGGGAAGGAGTACCACAGAGGATTAACTCGGGTAACTTATTGTACAGTATCTAAAATTACAACACGACTGTAATATATCATGATCATATATAGGTTTCTTTATTTTGCAACCACACATGTCTTTATCCAAGAGGGGCTGCCTTTTGCCAATCCACTCCATTCATGCTGGGCAGATCTCCTAATCCACAACAACCACCACTACTTCTCGTCTTCCATGGAATGGATGTCTCCACCCACATCTCCATTTGTCCCTGTTCTTGGCTTTTAGCGGATTAGTCGACATCATTCCTCCGATGTGATCCATCACAAGCCGAGAGGTGATCACCAGCATTCCGTCGCGTTTAGGCGGGCAAATGGGATCGTTGCCCAGCAGACAGTCCTGCATCACAACGTCGGGCGGTCGCGGGGAAACGTGCGGAGGTATAGGCGACTTTACCAATGCGTGAGTAAGCAAAACATGGATCATGGCTGGCAAAAGGCTTTTGTGAATGATGAGTCCACTGCAACCACGGAGATCAGCAAAACCTCGTCGACCAGCTGGCTTCAGCTCACCTTCCACCTGTACCCACAAATGCACCTCGTCTCTCGGGGATTTCCTGTCCGGCCTTCCTTCCATTCTCCAGGATCCCCATTACTCGCGCTATATCGCTCCACGCTTTCTCACCACCAGCACACAAAGGAAAGTCATCTTCCACCAACATAAGCCACTCTGCCTGCTTCGCCTTTCCAGCTTCCCACTTGAATGCATCTGCCAGATGAAGGTAATGACCAGAGGTGTAGTCTGGGTGCGTTTCCCCATCTTCAAAGAAGGTAACATTCTGGTTCGCAAAAACTTGCTCGTTTTGTTTAAATGCCTGGTGCTCGGCGGAATGGGTATAAACAGACAACGTAATCTGCTCGTTCGTGAATGGAAGATAAGAATTAACGGTAGAAGATAGTACTTTTGCTGACATTTCGACATCCGGGCGAGGAAATGTTAAGATAAGAATATCGAGAAGAGGTGTGGGCGGAAATGGAGACAATGTCATCTGTGTAAGCGTCAACGAGCTCATCCAAGAAAGGACGTGGAATGGGAGGAATATAGCAGCTAGTGCAAGGGAAATCATAGTAAGCGTTGCACGGGAAGAAGGTTGGTATGCGCCTCTGTCCAGCATCATCGGATGCGGTAGTAAATCTCGCTTTGCAAACGTGAACACCAGGTTGTATAAAATCTGTGCGCCTCCTACAAAGATGCATGTTGTTCCGTATGTCCAAGGGGCAGTTTCGAGCCAACAGAAAACTATAGCTATGGTAGTTGGCATTATGTGAATGTAGCCTTTGCGCACGACATTGAGTTCGTTCACTAGTTCGTCTGTTCCTGCCACCAAAAAGTAGGCCAATAACATAGGTCCAAATCCAGCGGTGGGTTCATACACAGAATAGTGACGAAACAGAGGGGGAAGTGCCCATCCAACACATCGAGTGAAGACATAGCCGACTAACGTCCGTGCTAGAGCGATGTATATCCATAGTGGATACCACCAGGCGATGGACGACGATGGGAGGTGCCATAACATTCCTACTTGGAGACAGCGCGAAAGGTAGGTGAACAATGTGGTTGGTGGTGCCCAAGGGGCTAGTAGAAAGGGAAATAAGTCATGAGAGTCGATGATTTGCCGTGGTGCAAATGAGGGCAGGGACCAGGCAAGACCTAGGATAACTGGTACCAATATGTGTGCAACGGATGGGAGGTGCGTCCAGTTGATTCTTGAACGAAAATTCGACATATAACTTTGAAACACAAATATACGTAAGTTGTATTGTGTTGGGCAGAGAATGAGACGAAATCAGTTCGGATGGGGCCTATAAAGACCATACGTAGACATAGACGCTGGCACGTCGATGCAACGAGTTTGTACTATATAGATAATAGCCCCGGGCGCTCATAAGGTGATTGACCCGGTTGGGGTGCTTCTCAATTTGGGTCTTTGATGGATACGGAGAGCAACAATTCAAATGATCCAATCAGACATTTAACAAAAGAGTAAACCCTCACAGGCCTCAGAACTTACCTACGCTATTTGACGGTCGCAGTCGTGCTGAATGTCGGATTTGGAAAGTTGTTCGAAAGAGCTGTCTGTGTATGTTGTTTGTAAAAGCTAAATTAGGAAAGTCACTATCCATTTTCTGTCATTTAAAACTGATGCAATCAAGATACAGTCACGATACACACTTACACTTCAAGCTCATCAACTTTGCATCGAGTCAAGTTTCAACTCACTAATAGTTGTTAATAAAACAAATTACTTGTTTCTTGTCACCCGGTAACCCGTATATCAATCATAGTAAGTACTGAGCACAACGGCAGGCTATTTAGATTGCTGCTTTTCAATTTTCAGTGCTTCCTTGGTTTGATCTCTTGCTAAATAAAAATGTATTTGCGCAAGCGACTGAATCCTGCCACGATGCGAGATAGCTTCGGTAGTACTTGACGGAAATAAATTAATATGTATTGGCTATTGCGCTCAACAGCTGCTGTGTCACCGTTCCCTGTCATTTTAAATCTTATCTGTCGAGATCGTAAAATCGCAATATACGAATCACGCCTTATACAAACAACATATCATTCAATCTTACAGCCCAATTAGTCCTATCATCATCCTAAACCGAGTAAATGCAGTAGTATAAGTGAAAGAAGAAAGACAAATGGCGTAATCCGTGTAAAACGTGAGTGGGCATTATGGAAAGCTAGCATCATTTACAAACAGATAAAAAAAGCGATTAAAAATCTAAGCTCCAGGCAGGAACACAGAGAGACCCGCAGCCGTCACTTTACTCGGTTCTTCCTGGTTTACTGCTACGATCAACTGGATCAACTCTCCTCTAATATCATCTCCAGCTTGATCGGGACTGTTGGGATCCAAGACATGCGCGAAGACGGATAGGAGATTGTCTAAATAAGGCCTAAGAGCCGCTCCATTTGTTCTGAAAAGATGGAAAATTGCTCGGAATACCGGACGGTTTTCTAGATAGTCATTCTTCAACGGCAATGCGTTAATGAAAATAGGAAGAACTTGATCAAGTGGAATGGCTCCACTGTTGCGCGTGATGAGACGTGCCACTGCGCCAGTAGCATTATCTTTGGCATTCAACTTGGTTGGCGATGCATCTGCAGCGACGTCGAAGAGAGGGCGAAGAGCTTGAAGAAGGTGAAGGTACTGAGGGGAAAGGTCTACTTCAGAGTTTTCAACAAGAAGGCCAACAGCAAACGCAGCATTGCTAAGCACTTCATAGTCGGTATCACCAAGGGCACGATGGAAGAGCTCAAGAAGAGGCTGCGTCGATGGTGTAACAGCGCTCTTCATACCAGCAATGATTTCAGCTAGGCATCCGATCGACGACGAACGGTCGCTCAAAGATCGACTCTTTTTCTATAACACAACATTAGCAATTAGATATGTTTGCGCGTACAATAGCACTTACATAATATTTGGATATAAGGGGGAAAAACGTGTTAAATGCTGTAGCAAACTCGGTGCCAAAGGCATTAGCAAGAGCAGCTACAAGATCGCCCGCAGAGGAGATCAAAACCGAATCATATTCAGCCTGATCTTCAGGGGCCTCCTCTTCTTCATCTTGGTCAGGATCTTGTTGACACAGGGACTTTTGCTCAAGAACCTGAATAGCAATGTTGGAGATTTCCTCAGTGCCTAAACAATAGATCAGTAATTGAAATGGGTATACATCAGATAATACCTACGGCCTTCGATAAATGCAGGACCAATCTTGTTAATCGTCTCCGCCAGGCCGACGCAAAGAGAAGAGACAACGGACCTAAACTAGATTAGCTTTGAAGTTAGCGCTGCATGAACAAATACGTACTTGTTATCTTCGGAATCATACAACTGGAGCAAAGGAACAAGAACGTGGTCGATCAAGTCTCTGATATTGCTACTTAAAGCAGACTAAAAAGCGTTTAATCAAAGACCAGCTGATATAATTATGAAGACTTACAGTTGGGGTACCTGGCTGCCACAGGTTCGGCTCAGTCAGCTCGTAGAAGGTTCTAACAATCTCAAGGAGAGAATCCGTGGCGCTCTTCCGAATACCCTCGTAATAATGTTCAAGAAGGTTAACAAGCTCCAAAGTGCAAGACTCGACGTAAGGGAGGAAGTGACCCCGAGTTGAGGTGAATAAGGTTCCTATCGTATCAGCAGCGATCTCTTTCTCGACTGCGATCGCGCTGTTAACGTCCATCAACTTGTCGAGATCCAAATCTTCAATTTCGATATTGTCATCGAGATCATCAGAGATAGAGATAGCATTGGACGGTGAGGAACCAGACGCAAACGCAGAAGTTGCCTGAGCGACAGCAACTAGAAATATCGTAAGCGCCATATAAAAACCTATTTCTGAGTAACATACGTGTGGTAACTTCTTCGCCGCCAGTCTCGTCCTGTTTGCAGCTTGCAAGTAAAGGAGGAACGACGTTTGGAAGGTAAGGAGCAAACTCCTCTCCGAAAACTCGTGCCATGACACCAAAGAAAAGGAAGCTGCACTCGCGAAGACGGGCACTTCCCATCTCAATACCCTGGAATGCCTGTTGCATCATATCAGGATAGTACGGCCTGAATACTTCCTTTCCGACAGCCTCTGCGAAAGTTCCAACAGCATCCATGGTAATTCCGCGAAGCTCAATTTCTTCTCCTTCAGCTGTAAGTACTAGGAAGTGCTTGATATGCTCCATGGTAGGTTGGAAGTAGGGTAAGAATCGCTCTTTCGAAGCATGAGCAGCACTACCAATGGCACCAGTTACAACAGCCTTCACAGATAGAGGAGCCGTGGTGAGAAGGCCAGCAAGACGCTCCATAATGAGAGGAAGGTACTGATCAATGACATCGTGCAAAATCTCGAGAAGAGCATCAAGAGCTGTGCAAGCAGAACGTTGCGTAGCGGGATCGTTAATAAGGTTCATAATAGCCTAAAAAGACATAAGCGCGATAGAACACGATCTCACAGAAAGGTTTTAAACATACCGGAACAAGCACACTGTGCTTAGCGACACATTCATCTTCCAGCCATTCACAGAGGCAGCTAACAGCAACACAAGTAGCCTTCCTGACACTAGCATCACCATCCTGCAGACCAGCCTCAATAATCGGCCAAACTTGATCCATCAAAGGCGTCATGAATTCGCTGCAACCTTCGACAGAGACACCAAGAGCAAGCATAGCTCCTCTTCGGTGAGTCGCATCGACAGACGAGAAGTATTGCACAATGAGATTACGAAGCGCAGGGAAAACTTGGGTAGGTGGAAGATTGGTAGCAAGACCGTCAATAATACGGAGGGCAGACTTTCGTATAATCTTGTCAGTTATCAATTGCACCAAAACGTAAAATCCACATACACGTGAGGGTGCATCATCATCGATATCTTCAGGTTCGTCCTCTGTTGTGATGGGCATTAAGCCCTCGAGAATCGCAGGAGCAAGATTATGGCTCTGAACCTTGGATTTTTTGCTATTAACAAAGTTAAATCAATTCACCGAATTCATAAATAAGAACCCGTACTATTGCACTGTCCAGTTAAGAGCGTTAAGTGCGAGAACACGAAGTTCGCTTTCGTATGCGCGGTTCCCACCGCACTGTAAGAGGAACTGAGCAAGCTCAGGAATATGTTTTCCGAGGATTGGTACTTCCTAGATCACATATGAAGTAAGTTGGCGATATGATATGTAATCCGCATAGTAGACTAACCAGAATCAAAAGAGTCTCGAGAACGTCGAACAATTGTCTTGCACCAGTTTCGTTTCCGGTTTCGACGCATTGACCGATGACTTGTATCATAGCAGGAAGAAGAGCTTGGAATGATTTCTGAAATAATAGTCAGGTACGAAAGAACGAAAACTACAACAACATTCGTACGAGGTCATTCTTGTCTCCAGCGTCGATGTATTGAGCAATAACACCAAGCGATCTAAATGAAAATCAGAAAATACCTCAGCGAGTGCCCGAAAAATACAAACCTGACAGTGGTAATCCGAACTTCAATGCTCTCTGGATCGGCTAATAGCTGTTCAAATAACTTGAAGAGACTTTGGAGGTGCTCTTGAAAGCCTTCCACAATGTTCTCTAGCACCGTGTAAAGAATATATGAACCAACTTCACGGTGAATGGCTTGAGCAGATAAACAGGTCTGATGAAGAAAGGGTAGAAGTTCGGCCCAAGTTCCCGTAGGGATTTCAATACTTGCGATTGCTGCAATAACGCGAGCAGCAGAATGACGGACGAGATTACTGTAAGATCGCACATATCAATTTGATTATAAATCATAAAATATGATTGAAAGATATACTTTGTCTCAGAGAGTATCAGTTGGGGAAAATTTGTTTTGATCTGTTCGCGCTCGGATTGGGAAAGCAATGTCCAGAGGTTGCCACTGTTCTGAGAAACCCTCTTTCTCATTTCAACCGCAGCCAATTGGCGTACCTTAATGAACGAATCGGACCAGATGCCAATGAAAGAAGTACAAGGAACATACGGCTTGCTCAGGAGAGTTGGCAATGATGTGTGCGAAGGCTGAGATACATGCCGGATTTTTGTAGAATTCTTGGTTCAGTTGAGCAGTTGCCTATAGATAACGTTGATATGCTCAGATTATGGATGTATTAGTACTGAAGAGAATGCGCTAACGGCCTTGACTTGTGCAGTATCGTTGGATGTAGACTGCAAGAGAAGATTATGCAAGGTCTGCACCGCGTTTGCCTAGAAAGATGAGATCAGAAACAACATTCGACGGATGAACAGATCAACAAAGATCAGTACATACGTCCATTTCTGAAATATATGAAATGGAGGAAAAGAGGGAAAGAGGAAGAAGGAAAGAGGGTAGAGAAAGAGATGGAGAAGTATATCAGTCTTCAAGGCCACAAATTTTTTGTTGGTCGGAGTTGTCCGATTATCTCTTTCCCGATTTGGTAATATATTGCCGCGTGTTTGCTCAATGCTCATGGTCCAATAAATCTACGCGACCACCTGCTACTACCTGCCACCAGGGTCGCTCAGAGTCTTTGACATGGACATTGTTCTGACATTCCTCAAGTCTTGTCAAAGATAATGCTGCTCTACAGACTCACCTTTCTGCTCACCTGCAGTTCTCTCAAGCATGCCGCGATGTGCTCTGCCACTTGTCTCATCTGATTATTCATGGAACTCTGGGTTGTGGGCTTTCCGTTTGACCAATGGATCCGACCATTATCGCATGCGATCTTTATCAATGACTCGCGGATAGCCGTGGATTAGCCATTTATGAATGTCAATGGCTGAAATCTACTTATAAGGACAATGCGAACGATTCCTGCTTTCGTGCAGCACCATGGCTGGCGTTTTTTTTGTTTGGAAATAACTACAAACGCTTCGAACAATACACATCCTGCAACTGGCAATGGCTGATATCTCTCGTAGCCGCATTCTGAAGACTGTGCTTTGGCACCTTATTTATTACTTATAACTCCATGGCAGCTTCTCAACATAGTCAAACCTCGTCCTATACTTAAGATTACCTCCCTCAACCTCCAGTCCTACTGCTGGTATTTAACACTGCGAGCATATTATGTTTTGCCTTCCAATTACCTTCGGAACTTCCCAGTCAAGTCAACATCGAAGAAAGAGATCATCACTTCGTCGCACAGCGTCTCAGACGTAAGTCATTATTCCTTAATCCACTTCACGCTATTTAGTGACCAGTCCGATAGTCGAATGAGAGTATTGGCACGCCTAAACTCGTCGCGCATTGTTCAAGCTGAAAATCGACAATGCCCCAGGAAGGAGTCCAAGAAATCGTTTAAGCGCTGCCTTGTATTGAGATGGAAGCTGATCACTCGATGGATGTCGGGGAACCGCCATCCGAGGCGCTTTTCCTTCATGCTTCCTGGCTTTGAGCTCGTGGAGGGAACGGGCCCTATCGACATGGAGGAAGGTCACATGGCGCAGTATTGGAATTGATGCATTGATGACTTACGAATTGACGATGTTACTATGTCGCTGGCGATAACGACATCGACTTTCCGGCACTCTTTAAACCTTGTGCACGTTTTATGTACTATATAGACTCTCAATGTAAATAGGCGAAATTACTTACATGCTGGTCTGGTTGGATCTAGAAGAATCTTTGAGGATTTACAAGCCTCAAGGCCCAAAGTTGGGGTCGACGGCATCTAGAATTAACACGCCTCAACAACGACTCCGATCATTCCGAGTCCAATAGCACTACCTGAGCACTACTTAATAGCACCCACGCAAGTACCGTACTCGTACCGCAAGATTCAGAGTCCCGGACAAAGTATCTGCTGCAGCCTCCTTTTTCGACCCACCCTCACACGGAATGGCTTCTCTGCAGCAGGCTACTTCCCGTCTTCTGACACGCGCATCACCACGTTCTATCGTACACCCAACTTACACGCGCCACCTCTTCTCAAAATCTGTACCGCCCACGCGTTCTTCGCTACGTACCGGTGTTTATACGACCGTCTTCGCAGTATCTGCTGGTCTCTTTGCCGTATACTATTTCGATGCACGGTCTGCATTGCATCGTTACGTATTAACCCCAGTTGTGCGGTATGCATTTGACCCAGAGACAGGGCATAGGCTCGCTGTTAAGGTACTGCAAAGCGGACTTGCACCTAGGGACTCCGTGCCTGATGACCTTCGTTTGCGTATTAAGGTGATAGAAGCGTCACACTGTCTATCCGTGCCCCTCACATATACTGGTTTCTACAGATTTGGGATGGAGATGTCACTAATCCCGTTGGAGTAGCTGCAGGATTTGATAAGGATGGCGAGGGGATAGATGGTGAGTTGTAATGATCGCCCAAGTGTCTAGATGATTTCTGAAATATTTAGTTCAGGCTTATTTAATCTTGGTTTCGGTTGGGTTGAGATTGGAAGCGTGACACCAAAACCTCAGGTGCGTTAACAACGAATCTAACACTTATAGGTCGACCAAAGCTCTTCCCAGCCAGGTAATCCTCGCCCTCGTGTGTTCCATCTTCCCGAGGATGGAGGTTTGATCAACCGTTATGGATTCCCCTCTCAAGGACACGCTGCAATGCTTTCTCGTCTTCGTGCACGTATTCCTACGTTTAATGAGCCTGGTGTTAATCACGCCTCGCTTCGTGACGGTGCGCTCCTTGCGGTTAATCTCGGAAAGAACAAAGACTCCCCAGCAGACGCTGTTGATGACTACGTGTTAGGCGTAAAAACGCTCGGGCCATATGCCGATGTTCTTGTTGTGAACGTGTCGAGTCCCAACACTCCTGGATTACGGTGAGCTGATCAATCTATACTCCTTGCACTTGTCATTCTTAGCTGTCATTCAGGGGACTCCAGAATCGCGACCTCCTGGAGAAGTTACTGAAGGGTGTGACCCAAGCCCGTGATGAATTGCCAACCTCCGCACGAAAACCGAAGCTAGTCCTCAAGATTGCCCCTGACCTGGATGACAACCAAATAACTGATATTGCAGATGTGATTAAGAAGAGCAAGATTGATGGGGTTGTTGTAAGCAATACGACAGTACAGCGGCCTGCACATTTAATAAACCGTACGTTCTTGACTTCTTCTTCCGCTATTCCGTTGAGAAAGAAAATTGATGGTTAGATAACAAGCATGAACAAGGAGGTCTGTCGGGCAGACCTGTTAAGCCATATTCACTAAAGGCGCTTGGGGCACTCCGTCGCGAACTTCCTGCATCCATACTTCTCTTTGGATGCGGCGGAATTAATACAGGCGCTGATGCACTAGATTACGCAAAGGCGGGCGCATCTATGGTGCAGGTGTACACCGGGTTCGGATATGACGGAGTTGGGGCCTGCAGAAGGATCAAGGACGAATTAGTAGAGGAGCTTGCAAAGGAAGGGAAGACATGGTCAGAAGTTGTCCATGAATCAATTGAAAGGCTTAGTCTGAAGGAGATACCACCGGTGAAGAAGCCGAAGACTGGTGAGAGTACGGTAATTCAATTGATATCTGAGGCAAAGGAACTTCATGAGTTGCTGGACAAGCTGGGGAGAAAAATGGAGGAGGGCGAGGAAAAGAAAAAGAACGGATTGGATAGAAATTGAATAGAAATATTACTTCCGTTTCCTATTATGGGCATATATAATTGCAGACACATCCCTTATTGCAGCACCTACAAAAACTGCCCCACAAGGTCGAGGTTCTATTCAACACCTGTGCTCACTGCTGTACATAAGCTATCCTGTTCCTTATCTTCTGATACCCGCATGCTTTCGTTTTTTCCTTCTTTATCTTGCATATATAATATCATCTCTTCGAGTCCATCTCATCTAGGCCCCCATAAATGGATTCGGAACATTGTACATTACCTGCTTCAAGCAAAATCTCGCCTCCTTCCCCACCCGATACCGAGCCCTCTTCAACTCGAAGCATTTCATCGCAGCTCCCTATATCCTCATTTTGTATGATCAGTCCGCCAGAGACAAGGTTCACAGGGCTTTCTTACTCTACTCGCGACAATCAGGGCCTTCCGACAGTTTTCGATGTAGAATCTGGCAATCCACTCCAAAGGCACCCCGACCTTTGGTTTGAAGACGGCAGCGTTATATGTCGTGCGCAAGATACTCTCTTCCGCGTCCACAAATCTCAGCTTGCTCGCCATTCAGTCTTCTTCAGGGACATGTTTGCTTTCCCACAGCCTGATTCAGCTTTTTCACCACCAGCTGTGATACAATCTTCTTTACTTCACGGCCCAACATCCGGTACCTCTAGTACTCGAATACCTATAATTTTCCTTCATGACACTGCAGATGATGTTGGAAACCTATTAACAGCTTTGTATGATGGACCGTGAGTAATCGCTTTTCTTATGGGTGCACAGTACGTCGTAATCTCTAATATGTAGTAATTTTCGCAATAATGATCAAGATGATTTCCGAGTGGTGTCGGGAATCCTTAGACTTGCTACGAAATACATTGTCGACTCACTGCGCTCGAAGGCTCTGGCGCATTTGAACATTGTATGGCCTTCTAAACTCAAAGCATGGGATGCTAGAGAAGATTTAGCACGAGCCTACGAGCTGGAAACAGGCGGGTCGCGTTTATATCCACATCCATTTGTATGTTTTAAATATATGTGTGGTTTGGATTCTTGGCTTACTTTTTGACCCCGTAGCAAGTGATAAATCTTGCCAGAGAAGTTAATGCCCCGTCACTTCTTCCCGCCGCTTTTTATGACATATCTCGCTACCAATTTACCCAAATATTTGAGCCAGTTGAAGATGACGTTCTTTATCACTCATCCTTACCATCTCTTTCCGCTGCTGATATGCAAAGGATGTGCTTGGGTAAAGAAGCAGCACAGCATACCATAACGTCGTTAATACAGGCTATGGGGAGCGGCCAATATATCCGCCAGCCCCAACAACACCTAAGCCATTCTTCGCACGTGCGGAGATCTTCCTCTGGTGGGATATGTGTCTCTGCAGCAGCTTGTCGAAAGGATTTCTCTGAACTTGTAGATCTTGCAACGCAACACTACCTATTTGATCGCGAGCGAGGATGCTGTGACCCTCTGTATGTTGCGGAGGAGTTGGGGCAGTTGAAGAGCGCCGAGTTTTCGGAATGTAAGGCCTGTGCTAAATCATTAGAATCATGGGCTGCCAAGGAGAGAGAAAAGATGTGGAAACTCATACCCGCATGGTTTCGGCTAGATTCTGCAAGTGATGTATCTCCTCGAGTGGTTTCCTGATGATGTTGGGTGTCCAGCACCCACCGATGGGCATCGTTGCAACTCATCTATTACTACCACTGCATTCCGCTGCGAAAGCTCACCATTTTGGGATGAGGAACTTTCTCATCCCAAAATAGTGAGCTGGTTTTGAAAACTAGGTGCATAATTCAAGTAAACATTAAAAAATCGCCATAATTCATAGCCCCTGCACGGTCCTGGTTGAATGCTCCGTATGACAATGATTCATTATGAGTGGAAATCGCAGGATATATTTAGTTGGATTTTTAGTTGTTACAGCTGCTTGACGATCCCGAGGTGTTGCATTTTAAATTGTGGACATACTAGTGCTATTTAGTGGAGAGCATACGCAAATGTACTGCGAGAAATGACATGGAGTGCCTCAGGGCTGCGGATCCGGCATCGAATGGTTGCATTGCAACAAAAGGTTTGTTTGCAGCTGTTCCAAGCCAGTGCCACAATGGGTCATATCACATCCCAAAATAACTTTGGTGGATCTCCAACAGTTTGGCAACAACTTGTTAGATGTTAAATTCCTTGTTCGATGATTATTGTTGGCAGTTGCAGTAGGCCTGTCTATCTTTCACGAAGAATAAGGGCACAATAGGCATAATCTGCGATTGTAACTTGTCTCCTGGGGAACGTAGCATTCCAATCTCCAATCCACCTCGTCGGATGCTTGCTCGGAGTCTTGCCAGGCTTCCTTACATTCATCTAAAATTGTACTCCATCTGTTTACAAACAGGCATCCATTGTTCCACTCAAGTTGGTTCTGCTATAAATGCAACCTTTTCTTCTCATATGGCTCCCCATTCTTCCTTTCTTACACCTGTCCTCTCAGAGCCTCGCACTTTCCTTCTGCTTTGCACTCGTTTCTCTTCTTTCAGCCAGGTGCTCCTTACCAGCGTCCAGAACGTCCTATTTCACTACTAGCATTTATATCATTTTTTGCCAAGTATTTCCTACTACAGAATGATGTACCGTCCTTTCATTATCCTTGCCATCGTATCGGCTTCGGTGCTGGCTGCCCCCACTCCTCACTCAAAGCGTATTGCTCAAATCATCGATGATTCCACCGCCAACTGGGAGAAAGCATGTGTATGTTGTGGATCATGTCTCTACTACCTAACTTTCACTGATATTGGCATGTTTGCGACCGTAGCTGGCTGCTGGCGGCGCGCAGAAGTGTAATCCTGTTTCTATCACTGCATTCAGCACCCTTCTCGCTGCAGCAGGGTCTTGCGACCAGCAAGATTCAGCCGACGCTATGATTGACCTCGCGAAGAGTCTAAATAGTGATGCAGACATGATCAAGTTCGCGCAAATCTTTGCCCAACAGCCGCGCAACACTGTATGTGAACTCACTGTTAAACATCATTGCATATAATATTCACCTATGACCATATTCAGCCTACATCACAAAGTGTCCCGTACTGCCAAACAGCTCCTAAAAATGCTGAATTGAACGGGCTCTTCCAGTGCCAGTTTGCAGGTGCTGACCCAAAGACATTTGTCGGCGGTATCGCAGTCGGAGGGGTTGGAACAATACCGTT
Organism: Cyathus striatus; assembly: GCA_025738555.1. Lineage (NCBI taxonomy): Eukaryota > Fungi > Basidiomycota > Agaricomycetes > Agaricales > Nidulariaceae > Cyathus > Cyathus striatus. The sequence continues at coordinate 2,908,543 of JAOVFP010000013.1, read as the reverse complement.
TGGCCAGAGTAGCCCTCTCAGTCCCTCTGGTTCTTGTCCTGCAAATCCATCTGGCCCCATATCCGATGGAAGTCAGCTCGTTGACATTACCCAGAATCCTGGGGTTGGGGCTGTTAAGGGATCAGGCTCTCAAGCCGGAAACGACAGCTCTTCAGGTGGTGCAGCTGGATCTTCGGATTCTGGTATGTCATCTTTTTGGTAATTGACACTAAATTCAATGAATGATTTCAAAGATGATTCAACTGCCCCAGTGGATGTTAGCACTACTACAGTACCTACCAGTACATTGTCTCCGACATCTATGGCTACGGCAGTTAGCGGAGGAAGTGCTGTAGCCGGAGGGTCAAGTTTTGCCCTTCAGAACGGCAAGGATGCACAGGCATTGAATGCCAAATTTGCGAAGCTGACGGCTGACTCCTCTTGTGATGGTAAATTTCTTTCGGTTTCAGCGACTTTCTTATGCTAATTGAACGATGACAGATGGAGAGGATGCATGCGTCGGAACGTCATTTGCTCAATGTGTAGGAGGCAAGTTCATCCTTTCCTCCTGTGGCACAGATGTTGTGTGCGCTGCTCTTCCTTTGGTCAACTCCCCTGGAACATCTGTAACATGTGCGCGCCCTGCGGATGTGCTTTCCAGGATTCAGGACACTGGTGCTACTGGAGGAATTACCGGTGCTTAGTGCATTGCCTATTTTTTTTCGTGATGAGCGTCTCAACGGCAGGAGTCCCGGGAAGAGAATCATTATTACTATACACACATCCCCTAAGTTCTGAATATTGTTTGCCTTGATACCGAGTATCGATAAGATTATGCATGTACTAGTTATCTGTTGTAGTTATAACCCAAGTCAATGTTTATATATCTGAGTATGTAGTAATAATATTCATTGATTTTCGTGTAAAGCAAGTGACAACCTCAGGCTAAAAGTTTATCAGGCAGTTCACATTTTAGAAGTCCTAAATCTGAAGTTGACAACCCCTGTTCAATATCGAGAGGAAAACAACACCCAGATGTTCGCAAAGTTCTAAAGCCATAGCCGACACCAAGAAACAATGACAAATCGATGAGCAATATATATCGATCAAGGTAAAAGTAGTGTTATCGCCAATTTGCTATCCATCTTGGACTAGAGCTGCTTAGAATTGGGAAAGCGTAGCAGCGAGGTTTTTATGACTTCCAGATGAGGATAGCGAGAGACCCGACATAGAAGTAGATGAAATGCTTGGTTTCTATAATGGTTCGGTCAATATATAGATTCATTCCAGGAGAGTGAAAAACGGAGGATGCGTGTACGCAATGGAGGCGAGTGAAAATCCATCGCATTGGAGAGGACACGGGAAACAGGAACCTTGACACACGCATGCTCACCGTGGGTAACATAGCTCCCAAAATTCTTTCCAACGACGACATGCCATGTAGGACCGTGTCTTCGATCAAACTCCTTCTTAATCTGAGCAGCGATATCCTTCTCGATGTTATATTTTTCTAATGCTGCTGATGCGATATCCACGCTCTCCTGCTGCATCTCCTCGCTCATATCGACGTTCTTGATGATGGCCTTGGGGCCAGAGCCAGTAATTCCACCGTCCCTGGGGCCAGAGCCAGCGTCGGTGGAGGAGGTGGGCGCGTCGAGTTTCTCAGCCATGGAGATCGTTAAAGCAAAAGATGAGGATGATGGTCTGTGAATGGATTAGAGACCGAGGGTTAAATAGATATGCAGTAGAACATACCTTGTGAGGAAAGAACACTGCAAGTAGGAAAGAAGGAACGAGGAGATGCGAAGAGTATACGGTATGTAGTTGAAATTAAAGTAGAGGAAACGTAGGCACGTGGTGACTGATTGGTAGATTTTCGACTTGAACTTGCACTCTAACAACTGATCTGATACCTCCTGAACGTGAAGTCAATACTCTTCCTCGCTCACCCATACTTGAACCACACTTCTGAACGTGTTGCCGCATTTTCTACTCGCTGACTGCACATGGCACGTCTTACCACCTTATGGCGTGTCTACGATCACACAGCCAACCGTGCACAAATCTGTCTTGTGTTTCATTATTTTCGACGCCTCTTCGTGTTGCTCACGTTGGCTCTGTCCTATTCTGCTCTCGTCTTCTCCAGATACACATGTTCTTCATCCCTTCATCACACGCACTGCTGATCGCCTAACTTCTGCCGCCCAGATCATCTCCTGCCAAACTTCGTGTTTTCACTGAGAAGCTCGTACTTCGTTTCGTGCTTGTAGCGGCCTTCTCACAATGATCTTCCTGTGATGTCTTTACTCTTCGCCAGAGTATGCGTCCTGTTCCCGCCTAGTAATATATCCCAGCACAAGCATAATTCCAGGCTGTTTGCCTACTGAAAGTTCATCGTGCCCCGCTACATTCAATGAGCTGTTCATGGCTGAGATGCTGATTTCTATCATGCTTCCTTGATAACTGCCTAGAATAGCTTGACGTTCTTGCTCATATACTACTCATGCTTAGGTCCAGTCCTTCAGGCGGTGCTTAGAATCAATACAGGGGAATTGCCGGAGCATGCAGGGAAAATGCGTGTCGCTAGTTTTATTTAATCTGATCACGCAAACACGCTGCGCCATGGTTGCTTGGATTGAAGGATACATTTCAGGCTTCAGTAGATTTCATCCTACATAAGTACCTATGAATTTCGGCTTCGGTAAGAAACTGTTCTAAATTTATACATTTTCATGTTTCCCATGCACAATCAATTTAGTTTATTGTGGGATGACACTTTCTATGACTGGAAAGACGTTACTTGCAAAAGTTGCAATGTTGCTGCAATAAGTTGGCAATAAGTATAAGTATGTAATTCCATTTTACAGAGGGTGACATGTGACAGCCGGTACTTAACTGTTTGTTTGTTACGACTTCACCAAGACTTCCAAAATCAAAGCTTCACTCCGTTTCAATTGAATTCGACTACATACTACTTATTCAGTACTGTAATCTCAGCCATTCTTTATTGTGAACTACAATCCTATCATACGTATGCAGCCAACACCTGAACCCTCTGTATCTGGCTCTCAGAGCATTCAGCTTCAACCACTCGAAGAAACGTATCAGCCACCACCACAGAACGTTGGAAGTGCTCCTTTCGCTATCCTTGTAAAGCTATTTGAAAAGCTACAATTAGAAAGGAAGCAGGATAGGCGAAGGAAATGTCTTGAAGTATGGCTCAATGTATGTGAATGAATCCATTGGCAAGAGTTTCTAAAAGTTCAGACTTCACAACCAACAGCACTGGAGACAAGAGAAAGGATATGATTTATATCCTGTTCTGCGTTTAATATTACCTCAGGTATATAGTCTGAAGCTCAAGGAGGAGAAGCAGTATGTGACAGTTGTATCCAGAAAGACCGAGAGAGAGCTGTTTATGGTCTCAAAGAGAAGAACTTGGCAAAAACGTACATAAAGCTTATTCCCCTCGGAATGCGGGACCCCGACGCAATCCGTCTCCTAAACTGGAAAAAGCCGACCGAGAAAGATGTATATTGTGCTGCACACATTGCCTGTTCTAGTTCTGATATAATTTGCCTTCGAACAGAAAATATCAGGCGATTTCCCAACTGTTCTCTATGAAGTCGTCAGCAAACGCTCATCTGTTATCGAGGGTTCACTTTCAATCGATGACGTGAACGAAATATTGGACGAGTTAGCTGAGAACATGGGTAAACAGTATGTCATTCGAATCTTACTTGAACCACTGGGTAAACATAGCGTAGAGATACACAGTCCAAGATTCTTCAACGTGTATATAGCCATTCAACTGCCGAAGAGCAGAAATGGATCGCTCGTATAATTCTGAAAGGTTCTTACTTTACGTTTCACGGTATCCATTAATGAAGCTCACCGTAGAAAAGACATGATTATTTCTGTCAAAGAAACAACTGTTTTCACAGTATTCCACCCTGATGCTCAAGATTTGTACAACACATGCTCAGATCTGAAGCGGGTTGTCTGGAAACTCTGGGATCCAGCGCTTCGCCTAAATGCAGAGGTTGGAATGCTTAATGAAGATTCAATCTTTTGTACTAAAGTACCGATAGGAAAAAACAGTGCGGTTATTCCATGCGTTTGCACCTATGTTATGCAAGCGCCCTACAAGGAAGATTGAGGAAACGGTAAAGGAAATGCGTGGAGCCGAGTTCTTCGTTGAAGAGAAACTAGACGGTGAGCGGATGCAGCTGCACAAACGTGGCAACGAGTATTTTTATTGCTCGAGGAAAGAAGTTTATTTGCTATGTTTTATTTTCTCTAACTCGTATTAATATAGGAAGGGGAAAGATTATACCTATCTCTATGGTAGTCATGTAGGCACAGGAAGCCTCACACCTCACATCGATAATGCTTTCGACCCACAAATTGATAAGTAAGTTCTACAATGCATCCTATAAACGATTATTGTGAAAACAGACGTAGCATTATACTGGACGGCGAGATGCTCGTCTGGGATCCGGTCTCTGAGAGAAATCTCCCCTTCGGTACACTGAAGACTGCAGCTTTGGGTGAGTAGAGATGTGAAGGTCGCGCTTACTATACTTAAGCACTTTGTTTTAGATAAATCTAAGAAGGAGCATAACCCCCGTCCTTGCTGTAAGCTGTTAAATATAGTACTCTATAAGACATTTCACTCAACTTTTCGTCAGTCAAAGTTTTTGATTTATTGTTATTGAACGGACAACCGTTGATGGAGAAGTCAACGTCCTTCCGGAAAAGGAACCTCAGGCGATGCATGAAGGAAATACAGGGACGTATTGAGTTTGTAAAGGAATATCGAGGAAGAACTGCCAAGGAAATCAGGTCTAGGATGGATGATATAATGACCAACCGAGGGGAAGGTCTTGTAATCAAGCACCCTAACGCAAAATATATCTTAAATGGACGGAATATGGATTGGGTGAAGGTATGATGCTGTTGATGGTATGGGTTTCAACTAATCCTCGATCACAGGTCAAACCAGAATACATGGTGCGCGTTGTTTATTGTACCATTTATCTCTTCAATAAATGTCTTAATACAGGATAATATGGGAGAGACCGTTGATGTCCTCGTCGTTGGTACGTTTATGGCTGTATAATGACTACATTATTAATAAGGTCGTTTGGTAGCTGGAAATTACGGTACTGGAAAACGTGGTGGCGGAGTATCTACCCTCGTTTGTGCAGTCTTGGACGATCGACATTCTAATGATGATGATGGCGAACCAAAGTAAGTACAATCAAGTTTCTGAACATCGCTGCTGATTATAGATGGGATTTTAGATATAGCACATTTGTGAGAATTGGTTCCGGCTTGTCGTTTGCCGACTATGTGTGGATCCGGTCAAAACCATGGAAAGTCTGGGATCCTAAGCATCCTCCAGAATTCTTACAAACTGCAAAACGATCACACGATGACAAGGGTGATGTGTACTTGGAACCTGAGGAGTATATCACATGTTACGGATTAACTGATATCCAGCTCACCATGTTCTTAGTTCATTCATTCTCAAAGTGAAAGCTGCTGAAGTAACCCCGTCTGGTATGTACAATATTTGAGTTACTCTGACATATCCTCACCCCACATATAGATCAATATCATATAGGTTTCACTATGCGATTTCCACGTGCTCTATCTATTAGGGACGACCTGAGTATTGCGGACTGTATGCCAGCTTCTGGTACGGATACTTACTTTCGCTGCAATCTGACTTGGGTTTTATCGTCTTTTCAGCGGTCTTCGAAAGTATACGTTCTGAGAAAAAGCGAAAAATGGAAAGTGATATAGGGTATGCGTATTTAATACTGAAATGAAAACACCAGTGGTTTAGGTTCTACAACAGGGTATCTACGAAAAAGAAGAAGACTGTTGTCAAAAAGGTATTTCTGAATGATATTATATTCACGCGTCTAATTATATCATGCGTAGCCAACCATGTTGCCTGAATACAGCGGTGGTAGTTTGAAGAGCCTTCGTGTAGAGTCGAATCTCTTTTCAGGAATGACATTTGTTGTTGTGTCTGATCCCAAGTCACGAACTGGCGATCAAGACAAGAATACATGGATGGCTTTGTAAGTAACGCGTTTTTGTGTATTGCTTGTGAACTTACGTTTGACTTACGTATAAAAGAATACACAAGCATGGCGGCAAGTGTGCGCAAATTGTGAGAAACCAGGAAAATCTTTTTATAGTATACGACGGCACTGTTACACGTACGTGAAACTTCTTTGGTTTTCAATGTTTGTGAAATTGAACTATTTAGCGTATGACTTAAAACTTATCATCAATAAGGGGATCCATGATATAGTGAGACCATCTTGGGTTGAGGACTCTGTCGCGATTGGTAGGCTTGTACCTTTGCGCAAAAAGTCAGCTGTCCATTTTACATATATATATGGAGCGCTTATTCGATCTGCAGGTACTTTTTTCATGCTACTGAAGCACGTATGACAGAAGAACATTACGGCGAAGATGAAAAGGGCAAAGAAAAAATTACATGGACGAGGAATTATCTGAGGGAACACCCTTGGAAACCAATCACTTGACCTCAAAGATAGGAGAGCGTGCGGAAGAACTCGATCCAGATCTTTCAGAATGGTTCGAAGTAAATGGTAACAAGTACTCAGAAAATGAACAAAAGCAAGATGAGGACAGCGCAACTGAAAACGACTCGGACAATGCGGATGTTGCTGCAGAAGATCCTGATCTGGATGACTGGTTCAATGTCGATGATAACAAGTTAGTCACCAGAGAGAGTTCAACTTCGGACAGTTCATTCATGGTGATAGATTCACTTTATTGATGTCAATATTGTACTTACTGCACTAGGGTTCACCAAGAGATAGTGTAGAGATTCGGATGGGAGAGAGTGATACAGCTATGGATTACGATGCCGAGCTGATATTTAGGCATTTGTGAGTTGGTGATTTTTATTTTTGAGATGATTGTGACGAATGCCGTAGATGCTTCTACTTGGATACACCCGTGAACGCACGAAATAACGGTATGATAGTGAAATCGAAACATGAAGACGACATCAGCGCGAGGTGAGTGTAAAGAAATAAATATATTTGTTCTTTTCCAACAAAACCTCGTACAGCTTTGCGAAGATATCCGACCTTATCGTTCAAAATGGGGGTAAACTGTCGGGATTAGATGAACCAAAACTCACACATATTGTGATGGATAAACGGGATGAAAGTCGAAGATTGGATTTAATGAAGCGGACATCCAAGTAAGCTACGTATCGGTTATGCAAAGCAATTTGATTATAACAATATACAGACCCAAGAGGCGGCATATAGTGGTATCAGAATACATTACAGCATGTATACAGGAGGAAACATTGCTCGATGAAGATGGTAGGTCGTGTCCTTTGTTCTTTGTGATCTATTGTGCACACTTAACATAATGGTCACAGATTTTTCTCCGTAGAGACGAGCTGAATGCATATGTTGTTTCATTATTTGTGAATATATTTGATTTTGAATGAAATTATAATATGAATTGGATTTGAATGAGATCACAAGAATGAAAGCCGGGTGACGTGACATTAGCATTACATAATGTGATACAAGATGCTCTTGTGACAATGCAGTCAAACGACTTATCCTCCGGAGCACTCGCTGTACTCTTCTTCTCTTTCCTCCTTTTTCGCCTCCTTCTCTCACCATTGCCTTTCCCTTCATTGAATTTCTCATATTCCGCGAATTTCTGTGATTCAATTTGTTGCGATACAAATCAGCTTCTCTCTAGCTGTTACACAATTTTTCCAACCAGTTGTCTTGAGCTATCCTATCTATTTCTCGCAACTATATCGCCATTTCTTTTCCTCCTACTGCACATGGAGAATCCTCAGGTCTCTCCCATGTCACATCTTCTTAACCAACTCGGTATTACACGTGAAGAGTTGAACAAACACACTGGCGAAATGCGTCAGTTTCTTACAGCACAATCCGACGCGCTTAATTCACGCGTATCCGACCGCGATTCTGGTTATAGATCAAGGTCAAACTCTGATCTTCGCTCATTATCAAGGTCGACGACATCTAGTTCCTCATTTACGCGCTCTCTCTCTCGTGCACGTTCAGGTTCTTTACGAGACGCAAGCCCTCCTGCGACGCCCATAAAGTCAGAGTGCTACGACCTTCCAGGCACCAGTGTCCGACATTATGATAGCATGGAAGCTGTTATCGAGAGGCAGAGGCAGAGCAGAAGGGAGAAGAAGTTGCGACGCGTGAAAGAACGCGAGATGAACTCCAGACATATTCTTCATCCACCTTCTCCCTCGCCTAGCACCGCGTCTCAGTCCAGTCACAGCTTGGATTCATTTAGGCTGGCACGCGATAATCGAACATCTTCAAGCATGGGCAGCGAGGAACGATTTACTGATACACCCACACAGGTCAGATTGTTAGCTTTAACGCGTTATCACCTTCAGATGTTGATGATAGATAGGTCCAGGAAGTTTCTCCGGTCACTCCGCAAAAATACAAATATTACAGAGATCATGTTTTGTTAAGTGGTCCTCCTCACAAGGTTCGTGTTTATTCTACTATAGGAGTGGCACTTCTTATCTTCCCTCGCTACAGGAGGGTGCGTGTAAAATTGAAACCCCTACTCCCACGCGTCCACCACCACCACCACCACCGGTCACTCCTCAGATGATTCCTATTCCGCACTACTATGCTTATGGTCCATATATGACCTATCCACACTGTATGTCTGTGCCTGGCACAGATCCATCCGTTTTTCCTGTTACGCCACAGAACAAGCGTATACTACCGGCTTCAGAGAGGTTAACCCCTCAGCATGAAAACTCACCTCTTCCTCCTTCTTCACCTCCGCCACCATCTTCTCCTGTATCTTCTCCTATTCGTGCACTCGTAAATCTCGTTTCTTCACCCGGTCCCATGGAGCCTTTGCCTTCAGAGGACGAATATGATAGATTGCCATATAAGCTTCCTCCAGGCCCATATTCTCAGAATAAACCTGATATGTCATATGCTGCGCTTGTTGGACAAGCTATTTTGTCTTCTCCAGAACATCGCCTCACACTTCAGGAAATATATGATTGGATAACTATCGTGTATCCTTATTACAAGCGAGGCGAAACAACCTGGATGAATAGTATTCGCCATGTCTTGAGTACAACAATAGTTTTTCGCAAGGTTCCACGCGATCGCTCTGTTGGTAGAACTCTTTGGGCAGTCTGGGATGAAGACCTGGAGTGTTTTAAAGACGGCGGGTTTAAAAACATCTTTGTAAAGATATCATGAACGGCAACGGTGGCAAAGATAAAGGTGGAAATTCACGAGGCAAAGGCAGGGGCCGGAAGAGAATTGACGACGATGATGGTGATTCAAGAAAGGCAAAGAGGCTGAAGAAGGAACCACATCCCTCAGCGAAAACAGCTTATTCTGTATCAACGGCAGAGTTACTGTCTTCAGATACCCCCACCAGCTTTTCATCGCGACCTCTTTTTCCACCTACCCGACCGACCCCTCATCATCAACCATACTACGAGAGTTGCTTAACACAGTCACAAACTCATATTCCAGCGGAAATACTATTTCCACCTTTGCCGTCTGGAACTGCGTTTGGACGCTTAATGGAGTCGTCAAGTAAAACGCAAGAATCCAGAGATGAGACATCGCCACCAGATTCCCTAGCGCCTGTGTCCGAATTTTCTTCAGCGCTTTCTGTTCCTGAACTGACACCAAATCGTAGTTCAAGCCCGCCTTCTTCGTTGCCTTCGACTAGCGATATGGACGTTGATGATCATGCTAGTCATCGTATGGAATTATCTGCGCCTGTAACGATTACCGGATTGGACGATGAATTATCATCTGCTTCGGGAGAGACTGAGGACGGAGACGATGCAGTATTTAAGTCTTCGTTGCTCGGTCCCGTTAAATTTTGGGGAGAGTCTCCGAAGACATCAAGCAGCCTCCAACCTGGAATTGAGTTGTTGAATTTACCCGATAGTGATGATGAAGATGGCAGGAAAAACGTAGGCACGAGAATTATGAATGGCAAACAACGAGCGAAGTCCCGTACTCAGGTATTTCTTTATTCGTTCATATGATGCACTGATGCTAATGCCCTTTTAAGGGCCTTTCGTTTCCTCCCATGCCTGGCTCTCCTACGCCTTCTCGCCGAACCGTTCCGCCCAGATCTTTGCACGTAAAAGATGCTCGGGAGGAGCATCAGTCGATCACATCACCATTACAACCATCCTCTATCCCCCCATCCACTCCTCCCCGAAAATCAAGCGAGCTTCCTCTTTCATCCGTGCGCACACCGATATCTCATAAAGGTTTGCATATGAGCCCCTCTGCTAGCCTAGCGCATTATAAGTCACATCTCGATCCTCCCCCGACTGCTATCTTTAAGCCATCCGAATTTATGTCGGGTCTTGATAGCAAACAGGACAGCGATGATGTCGCTGATCCTTTGCGTACTCCAAGAAAACGGACAACAAGCGAAAATGGACCTCCACGTCCTCCTGTGACTCCGAAGAAGCTGGTATTCTCCGCCAACTCCAGTGAATCTCCATTCCGGACTCCCGGTAATAACAGCATGTCAGGTGGCTCGCCATTCCGCACTCCTCGCTCGCGGTCCGTATACGATCCTCACGATCCTAGAGATTTATTGAATGAAGAACTCAAGAGGATGGGAGAGAGGTATGACGATAGCCCTGGAGGGCTATTCGGTGATGCCAGAGGGTCTCTTCTCTATGACAGTCCAGGAATACATAGCCCGGGCAAACAGTGGCATAACTCATGGTGGTAATCAAGACCATTCCAACAGCTGCTGGCAGCGTCGCAGATAATCCTGATTCACCGATTGTGTCCTTCATGACTTTAACGACTCATTTCTGTACGATATATTTATCTTTTTTTTATATGTATTACTCGGTTCCTTTCTAGAAGTTGTCTTACTCTCTCCCACTTTGCGCTTGACAGAAATTATAGTGCAACTTATAGTCTTGTACCATCGGGCCTTTTTTATTTCTACCTCTATATCTTTCATTTGTCACCTTGTTCTCGATGTTGCTATCCGTACAGGTTTTCACCGCTGCTTATCTATTGATGTTGTATTAACTTACTGCTAAGCTGCTATTTGTGTGACCGAAATTTATCACTGCATACGTCAAACATCTGCATCATTGCTTAATATAAATGGTTACTCGTTACGCAGTAAATACTACAAAATTACAAAGTACGAACACCAACCTGAATAAAGTAGTCAGCAAACAGAAAAAAAAACAATTATAGGTATGTCTGAGAAATCAGTTGGCTGTTCTTAGTTTTTTTATAAAAGATTCCCCATCGCAAGATGCTCCGGAGTTGGTGATAAAACTTCTCATCATAAGTCCCATAAAGATTGATTTCTCACCTCTAAAGGTACAACAAGAATGACATTAGCTTGATCATGATCAACCCTACTAACAAAGATGTTAGTAAAAGAATTAGACTGTGAGAGACAAAAACCTGAAGAATCAGAGGTGCAACTGTTTGGCTGTGTGCTCTGCCAATCGTCAAAGCCATGAAAGACTACGACTGGGGCGGCAAGAAATCATCATTTAAAAGAAAAGAGAAGGTACTCACTGATATCTTTGGTGAGAGTAGAAGACGCAGTCTGACAGAAACAACAAAAAAAAAGGATCATTTTATAGCAAATCGTGGTGTGTGAATATGTGACATAGCGCTTGTCACGCTTGGTCATCCAGTGGTCCGGGTGCTGGACCTTGACAAGTTTCCACCATCTTGTTCACTATTAGTATTTCATTCTCGTTTGCATCCTCTTTCTATTATCCCTGTTCAAATATTTTCCACTTCTTCATTAGGTATAATGTCTCCGCCTGGCTCACCCAGATTGATAGACTCCTATACAGTGCCCAAGGAGGTCCTCCAAGAATTCCATGACCTTGCGGAGGAGGACAACGTCGACCCATTTGCCGAGACTGCCTCCAAACGTCAAATAGCAGCTCGACAATCTGACTACCATAACCGTCGATTTAGCCGTGTCGCAGTCGACAGCGCAGACGCATTCCAGTCGGCTGAGGATGGGAAGGATGTTGAAGGAGGTTACAAAGACGCCATGCGATTATCTCGCTTGGAGCAGGAGGAGCTTAGAGTAAAGAGGGCCATCGAAGATAAGGAGAGAAAACAACGTGAGGATGATAAGATGAAAATGGACCTCGATCGAACACCCCCTCGGGAGGAAATTGAGGCTGTCGAGCGTGAGCTTGCTGCCGCAAAGGAGTTGGCCTCAAAAGAGTCGTCTGGCACGAAACGCAAGCGCAGATGGGACGTTGAACCTACCGATGAAAACGTTGACCCCAATAAGAAGGATACGGCGAATGGTCCAAAGAGGCTTTAGAGGAGTCTGCTCCAAAGAAGCGTCGTTCTCGTTGGGACGCTACTCCAGCAGAACTTGGCGAGACGCCTAAGCGCTCGCGGTGGGACCAAGCGCCTGCACCTACTCCTGATGCACCTATGGCACCTATTATCATGAATGTGCCTGGATTCATGCATGAGGACAAACATAATCGTTACCTCACTGATGAAGAACTAGATGCCGTTCTTCCAACGTCGGGGTATGCCATCGTCACGCCTCCTCCTGGGTACGCACCCGCCATGGCTCCTCGCAAGCTTACAGCCACGCCTGTTACTGAAGTCGGTGGTTTCCAAATTCAAGAAAGCTCCGATGCTGCCGCTGTAGCTGCCGCAGCAGGTCTTGCCCCGGAATTACCCACCGAAATTCCAGGCGTTGGAAATCTTGCTTTCTTCAAACCTGAAGATGCGCAATACTTTGCTAAGATTCTGAAGGAGGAAGATGAAACAGAGCTTTCAGTAGACGAAATGAAGGAGCGTAAAATTATGCGACTACTCTTAAAAATCAAAAATGGTACACCTCCTGTCCGTAAGACGGCCCTACGTCAAATCACCGATAAGGCGCGTGAATTCGGTGCAGGTCCACTGTTTGACAAGATTCTTCCTCTTCTCATGGAGCGTACCTTGGAGGATCAAGAGCGCCATCTACTGGTCAAGGTCATCGACCGTGTGCTATACAAGCTTGATGATCTTGTTCGCCCATATGTCCACAAGATTCTCGTCGTCATTGAGCCTCTCCTTATTGACGAGGATTATTATGCGCGTGTGGAAGGTCGCGAGATTATTTCTAACCTTTCCAAAGCCGCTGGTTTAGCTCATATGATCTCCACAATGCGTCCAGATATTGATCATGCAGACGAGTATGTCCGAAATACCACTGCTCGTGCGTTCTCAGTTGTCGCTTCCGCTCTTGGTATTCCCTCTTTGCTGCCCTTTTTGAAAGCTGTATGTCGATCAAAAAAATCCTGGCAAGCTAGACACACAGGGATTCGTATTGTGCAACAGATCGCTATTATGATGGGATGTGCCGTCCTTCCGCATCTCCGCAATCTTGTAGATTGTATCGCTCATGGGCTAACAGATGAGCAACAGAAGGTTCGAACCATGACAGCTTTAGGTTTGGCTGCCCTGGCCGAAGCAGCTGCACCCTATGGTATTGAATCTTTTGACAGCGTTTTAAAACCTTTGTGGTTAGGCATTAGGCAACATCGCGGGAAGGGCCTCGCTGCTTTCTTGAAAGCCATTGGATTTATTATTCCTCTAATGGATCCTGAATATGCTTCTTATTACACCAAAGAAGTTACTGTTATCCTCATTCGTGAGTTCCAAACATCAGATGAAGAGATGAAGAAGATTGTGTTGAAGGTGGTCAAGCAGTGCGCTGCAACAGAGGGTGTTACGCCGCAATACATCAAACAGGATATACTTCCAGATTTCTTCAAGTCGTTTTGGGTTCGTCGAATGGCTCTCGACAGGAGGAATTATAGACAAGTAGTGGAAACCACAGTGGAATTGGCTCAAAAAGCTGGAGTATCAGAAATTGTTGGGCGGATTGTTAATGAGCTAAAGGATGAAGCTGAGCCTTACAGAAAGATGGTCATGGAGACAATCACCAAAGTTGTTGCAACTCTAGGAGCCTCCGACATTGATGAACGACTGGAGGTTCGCTTGGTTGATGGTATCATTTATTCCTTCCAGGAACAAACCACCGAAGATCAAGTTATGTTGGACGGTTTTGGGACGGTTGTTAATGCTCTAGGTATCCGTGTTAAGCCTTACCTCACCCAAATTGTTTCTACTATTCTCTGGCGATTGAACAACAAGAGTGCAAAGGTTCGACAGCAGGCAGCCGATTTGACAACCCGCTTGGCCGTTGTGATTAAGCAATGCGGGGAAGATCAACTCTTAAGCAAGCTTGGACTCGTTCTCTTTGAACAATTGGGAGAAGAGTATCCTGATACTTTGGGTAGCATCATTGCAGCAGAGGGCGCTATTGCAAATGTTGTTGGAATGACACAGATGAATCCTCCTGTAAAAGATCTTCGTAAGTCATTATTTGTTTAGTTAGACTTGAATGTTAATTCTTATTTGTTCTCAGTGCCACGTATGACACCCATTCTTCGTAATCGTCATGAGAAGGTACAAGAAGCTTCCATCAACTTAATTGGTCGCATTGGTGAGCACCAAGTTGTCCCGTCCGCGTACTAAATACTTACATCTCGTTATAGCTGATCGTGGAGCTGAATTTGTACCAGCTCGTGAATGGATGCGTATTTGTTTTGAGCTTCTAGATCTTCTTAAAGCGCACAAAAAGGGTATTCGTCGAGCTGCAGTCAATTCCTTCGGTTATATTGCCAAGAGTTTAGGACCACAGGATGTCCTTTCAGTGCTTTTGACCAATTTGCGTGTTCAAGAACGACAAAGCCGAGTGTGCAGTACAGTCGCCATTGCCATCGTTGCCGAAACGTGCGGTCCTTTCACATGCATCCCCGCAATCCTCAATGAATATCGAACGGCCGAACTAAATGTCCGGACTGGTTGTTTGAAAGCTCTTTCGTTCGTCTTTGAATACGTCGGACCACAATCAGCGTATTATGCTGACTCTGTCGTCACAATGCTTGAAGACGCACTTACCGACCGCGATCTTGTTCATCGTCAAACAGCTAGTACAATTGTTAAGCATCTTGCTTTGGGTGTTGCTGGCCTTGGATGCGAGGATTCTATGCTTCATCTCATGAATCTCGTTTGGCCTAACTGTTTTGAGACGTCGCCTCACGTTATCGGCGCAGTTATGGAGGCTATTGAAGCGATGCGTGTGACTTTAGGGCCTGGTGTGTTGCTCAGTTATGTGCTGCAAGGTCTATTTCATCCCGCCCGCAAGGTTAGGGAAGTGTATTGGCGTATCTATAACGCTTTATACCTCGGTGCAGAGGATGCGTTAGTGCCATTTTACCCTGACGTTGGAGAGCTCAGTGAAGGGCAAAATGTATACGACAGGCATCCGCTACAAGTTTTCATCTGAGTTCATTCTTATGCCTATGTTTACTTTATTACTTTCGTGTGCTTTCACTTTTATATTTGTACCAGTAGTCAGTTATTTTCAGAAAATCTCGGAATAAGATCAATTAGCGCTACATAGTCGTGTCGATGTTAGATGTATGTATATGTGTGATGACTATCCCCCAGTTAGACCTGGAGGAAAGCCAGAAAAGTCTACTTGATCTTGATGGCTTTGCCCGGCAACTGAATACGCTATGCGAAGTCTTAATCTGACATTGCTCTATAAGGAACGCATTAGTACGAGGAATAGATCGCATATCACAGCACATACTCCGACTGGAGCTACAATTCGCATTTGTTGTGTTTCTGTAGCTCCTGGAGTAATTGTGGAGTTGGACATTGGTAACATCTGTAGTTGCTGGGTCTAAAAATGTTTCGGTAAGCTTTTAACTAATAGCTATAATACGATTGCATAATGCTCGCCTTAGGAACAGCAGCCTGGAAGTTCACATTTGTGACAGGAATTCCACCAATTACCTGGAATCTTGCCAAAACCATAACGATACCTGGTTTCGCTGGTGATGTTTGAGGTGTAAGCGTAATCTTAAGGTCATTTTTCTCATATGCACTGTATGTAGGCAAACGAGAGGCGGCTTGAGGCTGAGGAGCGGTGGGGGGTGATTGAGATTCACGCGTGGACTGCGACGAAGAAACAGCAGGTGAAGAGAAGAGAGATGGATTCGCAGTTGAGATCTGCGCTGCTGAAGGCGATACGGCTGCAGTTGGTGTTGTATCGAATAATCCCAGAATGTCATTCACAGTTGCACGCTGTGAAGAAGGAGCAGTATCAGCTATTTTGCCGGATGTGGGTGTAGGTCCGGATCCAAATAACGTGGTTAAAAGATCCTGAGTAGATTCCGCTGGTGCACCTTGTCCATTTGCAGGTGTTGTAGAACCAACGAGGTCATCGCTTCCAAGAAGATCAGCCTACCAAATTTCAGTGAAACATAAAAGAAAGGGCACATCGTTTCACTCACTTCTTTGGCCCTGGTGGACCCCACAGGTTTGTTTTCGCTCACTGTGTCAACGCATATGTTATTCGAAAGAATCAATAAGAGGGGAAATGCTTACCGACGCCCATAACCGTTGCTTTTAGTTCAGGTGGTGGCATACGTTCTAAGACACCCTCCCGAAGGTTCCCTAAACTGAACAAGCTAGCAAACTCCACTGCCCGCTGTTGGAGCTCCAATTCGTGATTTGTCGTATACCTTGCTAGAATTTCAGCAATCCTATCTTGCTCTCCTGGGGAGGTTGTGGGCCGTGCTGAAATCTTGGTGATAGCAGCCAGAACGAATTGTCTTGTCAAGTAGTTAGCATATGGAGAATCGAGAATAGATATGAGAAGATCAATGAGCTCTTTGTCGGTAATCTGCTCAAAAATTCATATAAAGTGTTAGGCCAGAAGTCCAAGGCAAACTTACAGGTATGCTTCGTTCGTCGTCAACTATTCCACCTTCCAGTAAGATTTCGCTATATTCCCCTAACACCCACGTAGCAGCCAGTGTCAACGACTCCTGTGAAATATCGGCTTTCAATGCCATATATAGTTTGGAGGCCGTGTACGCTTGTAACTCTGGAGTATGCGCAACGAGACGGATAAAGGAGGACAGAATCTCTTCTCTCACAAAGTTGCCAGCCAACTTAAGAACGCGCAACACCGTGTCAATGTGCCATCGCTTATTGGGTGCAAAGCGTTCGGCAGCAAGACAAATTTGAGTGGTCATTCCAAGTTTGAATTCATCGTCTGCCACTTCGAGGAACGCCAGGAGCTCTCGTATGAGGATACGGACATTACGTTCGTCTATTAGGGCATAGGATAACTCCAATGCTCGTCTTCGAATTGATATGTCTCCGTCTCGTAAACAGTCGAGGATGGTGCTTTGATGTCTCTGCACAGCATTGGTATCCATTGAGACCACCTTGTTCAGAGTGTTAAGAGCAACATAGCTGATACGATCAACAGGCTGCAAGAGCGACAAAACACACAACATACCGAATATTATTGTCTCTGTTACTTAAGAACTTCCCAAGTATGTTAATCGCCATCACTCGTAATCCAGTGTCGGCTTCGATTTCCAAAACGGTGAGAACCGTTTCGTATAAAATTGAATTTCCAACATTCTTTGTAGAATCCGTATTCGTAGCGACCTGCGCGAGAATATCATTCATAGCCTCGCTTGCTTGCTCATCGCCCTTTCCGAGGAGTCGAAGAAGACGAAGGATCTTGACTTGGAGGAAAGGATCTGTGATTCCAGAAACATCGTGCTCAGGGCTGTAACCTGTCGTTACAAGCGATTTCAAGTTGCGGACAAGAAGTGGAACGGCCTGATGCAGTATGTTATAGTTTCCAAGAAAAAGGTAGTACATAATTACTGACGTTTCGGAATTCATTGAGTATTGCAGGATCGATCTGGCACATTTCAGATACGAGAGTGATCGCAGAAAGGAGAACACCATGATTTCTATCGGTGAGAAGGTTCTTCGATTTTGAAATAAAATGGTCTGTTATATCAGGAACTTTTTTGATCACGCGAAGAGCGCAAAGCGCAGCCTATAATAGAAGAGTTACAAAACGATAAATTGGAATGTAGATGAAGTGAAGTACCTTCTTACGTATATATGTGTTACTGGAACCTAACAGCTTCTCGATTTCATTGGCAAGATCACGCGACATCTCCTCAGACGCAATGTTTGCGAAAGTGCAGAGTGCAAGACCAACGACATACATGTTTGAATGATTCATGTCACTGGGAAACTGTTTAGAGCAAGGGCCGTAGAGTGATGAAGACCTACTTTTTCAATGAATTCGTAACTAGTGTAAGAACTTCCTGGTTTTCGTCGAGTAGAAGCATTATACCGAGGTACCCAAGACGCTTATCGGAAAAACGGGGACTTGCGACGAGCTTCAAGCATTCGATTTGGCCGAAATGAGCGGGAGATCCGAGCATGTGTATGTAAAGGAGCTTTGCAATGTTGTTATGGCGCTGGTAAGAATCCTCTTCGCGAAAGGAGGCACGGATGGCAGCAGATTCCTGCTGGATGAGGGCGCGCTCATCGGCGACGGTCTAATGGCGAATGAAGGATAGATCAGATATTGAGAGTGGGAGGAAGGGGAGCGGGAAAGACCTTGCATGCCCGGATGCCCTTGATAAGGGCTGGTATATGATATGAGGTTAATATAGGTGTATATGAAGGTGAAGGCGTACATGCCTTTGAGATTGCTGTAGACCATCTGGCCGAGAGGAGAGCGTGCAACGCGCCTGGGACACTAGGGGCTGGGGTTGTGCTAATGTTGAAATTAGCAGGGACAATATTAATTATGTTAATATTTGCAGAT
The DNA here is from genome assembly GCA_025738555.1 of Cyathus striatus. Taxonomy (NCBI): domain Eukaryota; kingdom Fungi; phylum Basidiomycota; class Agaricomycetes; order Agaricales; family Nidulariaceae; genus Cyathus; species Cyathus striatus. The sequence continues at coordinate 2,889,742 of JAOVFP010000013.1, read as the reverse complement.
GTATATACTTACCAGATTATTTGAAGAGAAAAGGGCAGGGAAACGAGCTCGTAGACCTGGATGACAGTAGGCCAGTAGTACTGAGTCTCCGACGTTGCCAAACCACACTAGCATAACAATTTCAAATTAGGAAAGTATAAAACACGATCATGTGACAGTGACAGAACAATGACACTGAGGCAATTGTTCCACTCAAGCCCCTCGCTGCTACATTTACATAAACCGCGGTGTCCTTATGCCGCCCTTCTTCTTCCCCTTCGCTACTTCAACTGACAAGCCGGCCTTCTCAGTTCTTCCTCTGTTGCCCACTGCTGCTTTCTTCTGCTCCCATTTAACCGCCCTGGTCTTACCCTCGCCTTGTTATCATGATTTCACGAACATTTAAGCACCTGCCTTCGGACAGCCTGCTTTCTAACCTTCTGTCTCGCCACGACGACCTTAATCGTCACGGTTTTATTACCAGACTCGATAGGTCCCCGCTGCTCACCAAGAGGTTTGCTTGTTTACACACATTAGCAAGCTCCTGCCTAACATAAAATCAGAGTATCGTTTCTCAAAGGACTGACTTTGAATATCCTAATCATTGCCTTCGTTGCCGCCCTTGCTTCTGTTATTGCCATAAATGATCTTCTGTCTATTAACCCACAGCCTTTGAAGCTTGCAATTTGCTTGTCCCAAGATCTTCTTATTATATGGGCAACTTATGTCCTTCTCCGCTCTACAACTGTGCCCTTCATCCTTGGAGAGTGTCGCGTCCGAATGCTCTACGGATTTCGCCCAACGGAGGTAGTCATTAGAAAGCCGCCTCCTACTGTGTCTCAGCCCTCGAAAGGTCTCTCCAATGATCAGATTTTAGAACGCCACTGGCGCATTGCCACACATGCCATCAATCCCTGCCGTCTCTACTCCAATCCTTCTGCTATTCTGTCTAGTGATTATTGGACTTTAGACTACCCCATCGTCCTAGACACGTATAAATATATCGACTGCGGGGAAATTCAGGAAGAACAGCTCGAGTTCTCCATCTGGAAACAGGATGATGATGTATGGTATGCGTGCGAACTTTGGAGGATGCATGAAATTATGTGTGACCAACAAGAAATTGTAATGTTTAAAGTGAGAATACTCTGAACTCGGGGGCTATTATGTTTCGCTGACGGGGTATCATAGGCACTCCTAACGAGAGAAGGGCGAGGAGATCTTGTGTCTGTTTGGCAAGATATGGTCCCCCGCTCAGATAGGAAAGCGGATGGACACATTCGATCTCCTTTCGAACAAAAGGCGTACCAGGAAATTGTTGACAGGTTCGCTTGTGAAGGTTTTGATTATGAGGCATTGTGGAGTCGAGCATCAGAGGAGCACTGAGTGCAAATCCTTCTTGTTGATCGTTAGTCCCGCCTCTTTATGATCTATATTTATGATGACATCTTATTTCCCCAGCTCCCCCTTGCAGCTTTCATATCTATACAGTATACATATAACAGGAACAATTCAATCTTAGAAATTGTCTAATCTCTTATGCCCTGGACCATTTTAGAATCTGAATCATCTGTCAGTTATGCACTATTTTCTGCTCGTCCGTGGTATATGCGTCGTATGCTGCTCAAGTTGCCGGTTATCGTATTTGCGGCACGCCTTTTTCTCGGATACAAGTCTGGCTAAACTCCGGCGTAATACGCTGCAATCCAATAATGTGACGCATCGATCGCTGTAGGATTATCTTAACGAGGAGAAATGTTACCCTATGCTACCCCATGAGATGCGCAGTGATATGGGTACTTCATATTTTGCGACCGGTCGCTTTTCGGCAATTGTCTAAGACGTCCGCTTACGGACTTAACGTCAATTTCAAGCGATGAAGCATTACCTACTATTACCTAGTATTACGCTTCCTTTGGTCTGTTTTGTTATCCCGTGATGGACCACAAATCAGACATCGCTAGTTTTTTTTTACCGCGTGCACTTTTGGCTCACTAGCTCTCCCTTCAGGTTTAGTTCCGAAGAGAATCCAATTCCTTAGAGGCCGCGTCTGTGTCAAGGGTGTGTGTGTGATTACTTTATGTATTTGTTTTCTTTGGGATGTAGGTAACCGGATATTTTCCGAAACAAAGTAGTATAAAATGCATTCCAGGACAAGCAAATTGCTCAACAATTCAACTCGGAACTTCAACAACTATCAGGCTATCCCATGTTCAACAAGGTCACACTTGTATCTTTCGCTTTCCTCGCCGTTGCCTGCGGTCAGCAGGTTGGCACTCAAACAGCAGAGACACATCCCAAGCTTCCATGGCAAAAGTGTACCACTAGCGGCGGCTGTCAGACTGTTGCCACAGGCAGTATCGTCCTTGATTCCAACTGGCGTTGGCTTCATACCACCAGTGGTTATACCAACTGCTATACCGGTAATACTTGGGATACTACTCTCTGCCCCGACGGCAAAACATGCGCAGCCAACTGCGCTCTTGATGGTGCTGACTATTCCGGGACATACGGTATCACCACCAGCGGAAACGCTCTCACTCTTAAATTCGTCACTCAGAGCGCGCAAAAGAACATTGGTTCCCGCGTATACCTTCTCGCCGATGACTCTAATTACGAGATGTTCAAGCTGCTGAACCAGGAGTTCACCTTCGATGTCGATGTTTCCAACCTCCCTTGCGGTCTTAACGGAGCTCTCTATTTCTCAGAGATGGACGCGGACGGTGGCTTGGCCAAATACTCCACTAACAAGGCAGGTGCCAAGTACGGCACGGGCTACTGCGACTCTCAATGTCCTAGGGATATCAAGTTTATTAATGGAGAGGTATTACTTGTTCTACTGGTATAATGCCTTCATTTACTTACTGTACGCGTGTTACAGGCTAATGTTGAAGGCTGGACGCCTTCTTCCAACGATGTCAATGCAGGAACCGGTAACTACGGTTCCTGCTGTAATGAGATGGATATCTGGGAAGCCAACTCCGCTTCTGCTGCTATACCCCTCATCCTTGCACTGTCGATGGTCAGACACGCTGCACTGGCGATGATTGCGCTATCAACAGCAGATACAGTGGTCTCTGTGATCCCGATGGATGCGACTTTAACTCTTTCCGTATGGGGGACAAATCCTTCTACGGCAAAGGATTGACCGTTGACACCAGCTCCAAGTTCACCGTCGTCACCCAATTCCTCACCAAGGACAATACCACCACCGGGCAGCTCTCTGAAATTCGCCGACTTTACGTTCAGAATGGAAAGGTCATTGTCAATTCCAAGGTTAACTTCTCGGGCATCTCCGCCTACGACTCGGTCACCGACCAGTTTTGCACTGACCAGAAGACACTTTTCGGCGATACCAACAGCTTTGCTACTAAGGGCGGTCTTACCAACATGGGCAAGTCTTTCACGAATGGCGTTGTCCTCGTCATGAGCGTGTGGGACGACCACGCCGCCAACATGCTGTGGCTCGATAGCAACTACCCCACTACTGCTGATGCTACCAAACCTGGCATTGCCCGCGGGACCTGTGCCACAACCTCTGGTCAGCCCACAGACGTCGAAAGCTCGGCAGCGAATGCATCTGTCACCTTCTCCAACATCAGATTCGGTGACATTGGCTCGACTTACACTGGTTCCTCGAATAACCCAGGCAGTAGCAGTAGCAGCGGTTCCAGTAGCACTGTCTCTCCCACGAGCAGCACAACTGCTTCTGCGCCTTCTGCTACCCAGACCAAGTACGGCCAATGGTAAGTCTTGTTTTTTGTTTTTTGGACATTGCCTGATCAATGCTTTCTAGCGGTGGTATCAACTACTCTGGGCCCACTGCATGTGCATCTGGCTCCACTTGCACCAAGCTCAACGACTACTATAGCCAGTGTCTCTGATTTTCTAGTCCGTGAAATCTGAGTAGCAGAATTTTCATAAACGTTCAACTCTTCAAAATAACGTAAATAAACTCTTGTACAAAATAGCGGGCTTTCCCGTGTATAGATATGTGCCTTTTAGCAGTTGTTAGACAAGTGTGCGCCATTAACTTGTTTCAAAATTTCAAATTCGAGTGGTAAATTTACCTTAAGACTGTCTGACGTCGAACAAGTCATGGTAATAGTAAGCGAAGTGCCCGCGCGGCTGTGCCAAGACTTCAAGTATGCTTTGTGCGCTGTTGCAACGCGGACTGGTTCATCCCTCTATAATTGTCAATTTTTAATAAAGGACTTTCTTTGTGTTCATTAAAAACATAAAGCCTTATTAATAGGTGCCTCACCAAAACTCGTTTCCCAACGCTTTCTCGTCTCCACTGATTTTCGCTTTCTAAGTTTTCCACTACAACTTCAACCGTGTGCAATCCTCTTCATTAGAACGTCGCATTCCTTATTTGCAGTTTTGGACCAGCTTTTCTTGTTTTCTTCCCATCTATTTTCATCATCCTGCATCCGATAGAGAGAGGTTGAGCACAACGCGCCCCAATTGCATCATTGTACGCGACATCAATGGTATGTATTCGTGCCACGCGTCAAAGACATCTACCTATCTCATATATTTGTTTGCCAACCAGTCTGGCCGGAAAGCTGCGACGATTAATACACGAGGGAAGAAACCGTGTGCATACTTCCGGAAAGGAATATGCGCATTTGGCGACAAGTGTCAGCAAGATCACAGTACATCTACACCTAGACGACCTCGCAAAGACTTTCAATACATCGTTGGTGCCGAGATACAAACCGATGCTGCCTCAGATGGCACCATTGAGTCTATAAAGTCCGATATTGAAGCCGCAAATGACCACCCGTTTAACGCTGTAGACTCGGAATTACCTGAAGTCACCAGTCCTCCAGCTGCATCTGATAGACTAGCAACCTGCGTGTTTTTCAGACGTGGTAATTGTAAAACTGAGGGATGTACGTTTGCACATGTCGCTCAAGAGGCTAAAGGTGCTAGTGTGAACAGTGTTGTTTCTGTTGCAATTATCTACTGACTATACACAATTAGCATCAGATGAAGTTCCAAATGAACCTCCCTCCTCCAGCCCTGACGGATATGAAGTGAATACGAATCGAAAAGTAGTGTGTAGATACTACTCCACAGGAACATGCAAAAACGGCACTAATTGTCGTTTCTTCCATGAAAATATGTTAGAAAACACGTCTCTCGTAATGTCAAGTCCCTTTCCATCTGTCTCCGCGAGTGAAGATCCCGCAACCTTCGATGAATCTACTTCTAAAAATGCTTATGGATAGTCGAGATTTCCACTCAACAAATTCAGAGCGACAAGACGGGGAAGATGTATCGACCGAAGCCTCTGCTCCAGTAAACGAAGGATTAAACGATGGTTTCTCTCCCCTCCGTTCGAAAGGCGACTTCGGAAAGTTCACTGTGGAGAGAAATGGTGTTTCTTCATACAGGCGTGCATCCATCGTACCACCTTTAACCCACGAAGAACCTGAAGAGAAGACATCTGCGCATGTTTCCTACCCTTATGTAGGAAGTGTTATCCCCCACTGGAGCCAGTATGCCGATCCCTACGCTGATGACACGGTACCCTTCTGCAAGCTTCATGCTCAGGGAATATGCAATGCTAGTGAAAAATGTCATTTTCGACACACATTAACTCCCAAAGAATATACCAGCCTTTTCCATGATCTGCAACCCAATTTATGGACCTTGCATCCTAGGAATCCTAGAAGTCCTCAATCAACCAAATCTTACCAAACTCATGCACCTACGCAAAATGGGGAACAAGCACACCCACCAAAGGGACTTGGTCCTTGTAAATTTTTCCCTTCTGGAATGTGTCGTAATGGTGTTGATTGTCCATATGAACATGTTGAACCCACATCCATCCTTCACTTGGAGCATACCACGATCACCAGTAGGTACCAAGAACAACAGGAATCTCAGACAGCTCCAATCTGTAAATTATTCAGACGGGGATGGTGTGTTCATGGAGAGAACTGCCCCTTTCGTCATGAATCTCCTGAAGATCAGCAACAGGAAGAAAGTCATTATTATCGAAACACATCAAAAGGCAATTGGAATAGATGGGAGGAAGATGGGAAACAAAGCAACGGTTCTTACAACAATGGGACCCGCATGTGTAGATACTTTCTTCAAGGGAACTGTAACAGAGGTCCTCAGTGTCTGTACAGTCATGATGACGCCGATCATGCACTTCAAAGTGAGCGTCGTACCGATGACAAGAAGCTGGAGCCGCTCTCATCCGAAGGCGATGACCAAGGCTGGGGTCAATCTGCGGGTGATTGGGGGGCATGGAAAACTCCCGAAAGTGACACTGACACAAAATTACAGAAGTCAGGCCATCAGACAAACGATAAAGCCGTCGCTCTGAACGATCGAGACATCAAAGACGATGCAGTTCAAGACTATGTAGATAACAGCGATAGTTGGTCTAAACCTTGGTCTACTGAGTCCTTCGAACCCTCCCAACCGAGGCGAAGTCAAGAGCCGTGCAAGTATTATGGGCAGGGATACTGTGCTAAACATGATTGCATGTACATGCATATTGATCCATCGGGCACGATAGTGAATGCTGTCAGTTAGTTCTTACTACTACTGTCCAGCATGAGTATATGCTAAATATATTAACTTCACAACTTTAAGAGCTCTTTTCAGGATGATAGCGTGATCGGTATACCGTCTTGGCGTGGCGCCGACGACGAAGAAACAAATGAGGAACTTATGCTTGCCTCACCCAATGAAGTACTTGACGTTCCAAAGGCACGTATTCACAGAAGAGTAATTAATTACCTGTACTTACCCACCAGTAGCCTATCGTAGAAGTGGTGACGCAGAGGACGATTTTCGGTTGTAAAGTTTGTTTTAAACACGACACTTCCATGGAAAATGTCGTGACAGTGACAGATTCACAAATCATCCTTTTATCAAATTTGCCTCTGGACGTTACTCCATCTGACATAGAAACACTCGTGATGCCATCTGGACAATGCCAGAATATCATGAGTGTTGAAGAAGACTTGAATTCTTGTACTATTCAAGTAGAATTCCCACGCGAGGACCAAGCCGCAAATGCTGTTCTCCTCCTGAACGAACAGCTTTATGATTCACGTCTAATATCAGCTCGCCTCAGCACCTATCCATCGATCGAAAAAATGTCACCATTAGAAAATCGTTTTATCAAACTATCGTGGCTTACACCTTCAATTACTATGTGGGTACTTTACGATACGATTACAAAAGCCAAAGCCGAAGCAACAAGGTTGGACGGCCTAATTTTCTCCGAATCCATGATACATGCGACTTTTATAAAGCCAGAGCGTAAGCAAAACCATTCCTACTCCGTAAAGCTCGAAGGTCTACCGTTTCATGTGGAAAAACAGTCAATAAAAGAGCTGTGCTCTGAAGCTACGTCAGTTGTAATGGATGGGCCGACCTATAAAGAGCCTGTTTCTCCACTCATTCGAGACTTCCTTGCACAGTTTGGGCTTCTTCAATTCGATGAAATCCCTTTATCGAAGGATGTATGTTCCACGAACCCTCGCAGGAAAATTGCATTTGCAGCATTTGATAGGCTGGACGCGGCTACGAGTGCTTTAGAGCAATTAAGCGAAACCAAGCATCCCTTCTTGGGCAACCAGATCATTGTATGCGAATCAGTTTACTACCTCAAGTATTCTATTCCTTCCCATATTTTCAGTGTCCTCCGATCGAGAGTTGAGGAGCTACGAGAAACTTTAAATGCCAATAAGCAAGTCAGGTTGCGTTATCACCCAGATACAGCAGGTTCCATGCAGGTTTTTGTATACTGCGCTATCAAGTATCGAAACTCCTTGATACAAATTATAAAAACCGTTCATCCTCTATTGCGAGGATCCATTTTACGGGTTGAAAATACACCTCTTTGGGACGATTATTTAGATACCCTTAGCAGCGAAAAAGCTCTGGAGAAGATAAACGGTGATGCGCAAGGATCCTTTTTTATTAATTGTGATCGGCGTATCCCTGCGGTCCGCATCTACGGTGATTTACAGAATGCGGAAGAAACACTACTTCGTATGCTCAAGAAGGTCCATTCCTTACAGCATGTCATTCACATTCGACCAGAATCCTTGCATCAACTTCTACATGGCCAATATCGGAAAATGCAAGACGAGCTAGGTAGAAACAAGGTATTTCTGGACGTCTTGACTTCGCGACTGGTTGCGAGAGGCGACGAAACGATCGTTAGAAAAGCCCGTGCTTGCATAGATGAGTTTGAAGTAGACTCGGAGCGGTGCGCGCTGACAGATAGCGACAGTGTCTGCCCTATCTGCTTGCGCGAGGCAAATATGCCGATCAAGTTGTCTTGCAAACATGCATACTGTAAGGCATGTTTGCAATACCTCTTGTGTACCGTAGGACACCCGATGTATCCATATCCGACATGCATCGCTCGGGATTCAAATGAAGAGGGATTCGAAACACCTCGTTGTGATACTTACATCCCGTACAGCGTAATCCATGATGTCCTTCCATCAGATGATGAACAGTCTGTCCTCCGTGCTCTGTTTATCTCGAACGTACGGACGATTTTCCGGGACATACTTTTCTTCTGTCCGACAAGCGGTTGCGAGACGGTTCATAGGGTTCATGAACCTGGATTTGTTCTGACTTGTATATCATGTGGTCTCCACATTTGTTGCTCATGTCGGAATAACTCTCATAGTGGCATCACCTGCGATGAAAACCTGGGAATAACAAGTGTTTCATGAAGAGAATGATCAGCTACAGTCATGACAAGCAGAAACTGTCTTTCATGCTTAAGTACCTTAATATGACTCCTTTTGCATCAGAGTATCGTATCCTCTTAGAACGAGCCAATATAAGTACCTCCATAAGCTAGTTTGCAATCAATCCTTAGGAATCTCTTTGATGCTCAGACTATCCAGCCTACCCACTGTCAAGGCATTACACTGACAGTAAGCTTCAGGTATTTGGTGAAACTGAATTTGCCGATCTTGCTTACGTCACGTAATCATGGAATACACCATCACCCAAGGCTTAGATTGCACTCACCACTAAATGGTACGTTCATTATCACCATTCTCAATTTTTTCAATAACTCAAGAATGCGTCTTCACGTATATAGGCAGCTCAACACTCACAAGGTATCCAGACACTTCTAGAGGCTGAGAAAGAGGCAGCAAAGATTGTTCAGCAGGCCCGGCAATGTTCGTCGTCTCCTTCGCATACCTTCGTATTCCAAAGCTGAATGTGACTATCGTTAGATCGTGTTCAGAAGCTCAAAGATGCACGCGCAGAAGCTTCTAAGGAAATAGAGGAGTACAAGAAAGCTAAAGAACAGGAGTTCAAAGCTTTTGAGGCATCTGTATGTCCTCCATTCGTAGCCACACTTCCTGTAAACTGATGCTATTGTCCTCGACCAGCATGCCAATACCACGTCTAATGCTCAGACAGCCGTTGACCGTGAAACTGAAACGAAGCTCCAGGAAATCACAGATTCCTACAACAAAAATAAAGATGCCGTCGTCAAGAAGCTTCTGGATAGGGTTGTTTTGGTCAAGCCCGAGTTACATCGCAATTTGAACAAAGTAGAGGCTTAATGGAAGATGTTTTTGATCATACATACCCTTACTACCAACATAAAAAGTTCATCACGAAGCCTGAACTTTTACAACAGCTATGATATATATAACAGCAGCACCGAACTGTAACAGAACTGCCCACCAGTAACCACATAATTAAGATACGAGACCTAAAGAAATTGCCAGCCCCTACGTGTCCCCATTGAGTTTTCTACATAAATGCGATTGATGATATATAACTACTTCATGCAAGCGGAACAAACTTCTTCAAGACTACAAAAATAAGGTGATATTACATGTACAAGATATAGAATGTTAAGATGCCAACGGAAGCGGAAACGGGGACACTGAGCTGAAATCAGCACTATCGAGACTCATTGGCCAGCCAGGGAAGACCAACCGGCGCACCCAATGTGGTCGCCGGTCGACCATCTATATCATGGCCAGCAAGCGAAGACGAGGGTACTGGAGGTGATTTTCTCGGCGGCGAGCGCTGCGGAGCGCCATTTCCATGTGTCCAAGAATCCAACAGCCCGCTTGCTTTCAAGGAAGGAAGCGACTGAGGCCCGTCAATTCCCCTAGAGCTAACAGCTAGACCGCTGGCTGCAGACGAGTTTGCTGCTCCATTTACTACGGCCACCCCGTTACCCATTGTTCCAGTTACCCCGTTCTACACAATTAATGTGAATGAGAAAATGGGATCTGGAGCGGATTTTACCTACCTCCTTCTCATTGTATGTGTTGTGCTTCTGCAGACCCTCGCTCCCACCATGCGTACTCGCCAGTCCGCTTGACACGGTGGACCCTGTGCGGGCATCCCTGGTAGGAACGTCAGGATGTGTTCGGCCGTTATTCGCATTCCCGCTGTTGTGTAAGCGCAGTTCATCCAGTGATCTACCGAGCGGATAGGAGCCTGGGGACGAGCTTGGGGACCGACGGGTATTATAGGATGTGTCACTGCCGTGGTGGTGACCCGAAGGACGAGAACCTGAAGAGGGAAGAGGTGCGATCACTGGGCCTCGGACATCTGGGAGCCGGCGGTGTGCCGGCTGCAGTTCATGGGACTGTTGCGATGGCTGAAGGGTCGCAGAAGATGCTGTTGGATGAAGATAAGGATGCTGCTGGGGAGGGGAAGGCTGCGGTCGCCATTCTTGCACTATGTCAAAGATTTGGGTTCCACTGGCTTCTTCATAGTCTGTGCTCCATGCTCGAACCTGCGGGTCGTCCCTTTTACAGTATTTGATAAGTGACTAAAGGAATGGCGTTAGTCATTCAGCCATCAGATGCGAGAAGGGTCGGACTAACCCAAAGGGCAACGCCCACTGAACGGGAAGGAATTCAAGAGAATGTTAGAAACTTGTGCAATGAACAACAAACGACAGGGAAAACCCACTCAAGATACTATTTTTGGCACGATCTCCCAAGAGGCCGAGAATGGAATCAAGAGTGGACAATGCCCACGGGGGGCCAGGCAGGGAATTGCTATGTCTGGCCTGAGGAGATCACGGACGGCATCAGATTACAAGGGTTGCGGGATTACAGCTGGGATACACGAAAAAAGGACTGACCATATTGAGGGCCAAAGCACAGGACGCATGGTAAACATGCATACAGCACCAACACCAGGCGCCAGTGTTGGAGCTGGTCTCAAACATGGACTGCTGAACGAGTAGGCTTTGCTCCGAGAAGCGCAGATGTTCCGGCAGGGAGTTTGCCCAGATCTGACGATTGCCGCCGGCGATGAGCACGAAACCGCCACAAACACGGAAACATACCCACCTCCATTTCTTTTTCTGCTTCCATCAACGTCGCCGTAGGCTTGCTATGTGGATCCATTTCTAAAAACGGGAGGGTGAGTTGCCATGGCGGTGGATGAACAGCGTCACAAAACGGTACCTGACGTCGAGCGGCCGTTGAGCTCATCGAGGGCGAGCTCCACCTTGGCGTAGACAGTGAGGATGCGGATGAGGTGGCCAAACTCTGATGCCCATTGTATCCGTACCGCCGGAAGATAGAGATACTCTATGTTTAGAATGTTGTTAGCATCACGGCTCTGGGGACAGGGGCCGCAAGGTGGGAAAGTGCGCAGCGCGAATGGGGGTGCACGGGGGATGCTATCACGCGAAAAGAAGCGCGAGAAGCAGATCGGGAGATGAACTTAGGGTGGCCACTTACCCGGCAACGTCGAGTGAACACCTAGCTCAAAGCTCGTTTCGTCCACTGGCAGCCTCAGCCGCAGGTCCTGGTCAGAGAACGTGATGGGCTTCTTGAAATAGATGGATGCCATAACGTCCAGGAGGTGGATGAGCCAAAAAATGCGTCGCACTGCCTCACGTTCAAGCGAAGCTTGAATGAATTCGGGTGATGGGACGGGCGTCAGCGTAGGATGTTCTGGGCTATGTACACCCAACTTCTCCACAATAGCCAATGCGAGATCTGTGGTGCTAATTATGAGATCCTGCGGAAAAGAGGGACATGTCAAAGGATTAGGTTACCATGATATCGGTCGCTCCAGGGGGTGTTTTTCTCCTTTGTGATGATATCGTTCATCTGGAGAAGGCATAGCGCCTGGGCAGTAGCCAAGTTTTGTTCACAAATCAGACGACCGGCGCCATCAAACATGATAGATAGGGCCTCTTGTGCGAATACTTTTCCGGCATACCGGGGAGGATTGGTTCGAAAGCGGGGTTGCTTGGAGAGGGGCGCAGCAAGGGCGCAAATAGCGTGGAGGAGGTAGGAGGGAACGCGATTGTGACTAAGGTCTGCTGTAAAAGTGGGCTTGTGAATAATGGAGCGGGCAGGATGACAGTGGGTGAAGAACACTAAATGATGAAAAAAAGATGATAATGAGAAAAAAAGAAGAGAGGAAAGGGCGAACAAGGACGTACGATTTGTGAGCTCGCGGGTAAGAGCGGGATCAAGACCTACGGGGGCTGGACGATCGACATTCATGCCCATGATGGGGCCGTCGATCCTGAGATCGTCTGGATGGTCTTCTCGGGTATTCTTGGGGCGTTTTCTTGGGGGGTAGCGTTCGTCGTCGGTGTAATCTGGAGGGATGGTGGGGGAAGAGGATGAGGCGGTGGAGGATACGGGAGGATAGGTGCGGGGCTGGGAGGTGGAGCTGTAGGGAGACTGTCGTGGATCGTTCGGAGGCTGAGGATCGGCTTTGTCTGGCTTGCCGGACCTGGGGGCTGGAACGGGACGACCAGAGGCATCGGTGTAGGTGCAAGTCTTTGCAGCATAGTAGCTGTGGAGGGGTGAGTGTGGGGGAGGCTGGGAGGAAGTGAAAGGACAGACCAGTTGCTGCAGGGCGCTGTAGGAAGAGTTGGGTTAGCAGAAGGTGACACGGTTTGGAGAGAAAAAAACGGACCAGTGCCGTCGCAACGTCGCTTGCTTTTATGGCAGGCGTCACAGGCCTAGAAAAAAGTAAGGACTAGGGGAGAAGGGGAAGAGAGGGGCAGGACCTTTGCGAGCCTCTTTCGCTTGGGGGCCTTCATGAAGGAGGAGTCGTGGAGGTCGTCGGTGGAGGGGGCGTCGTGTATGAAGGCGACGGTGGGCTGGTGGGGGTACTGGTTGGAGGGGAGAAAGGAAGAGGCGTAGGGGTTGAGTGGTTGGATATTTCTGGAAGGGTCAAAAGGGTCCATTTGGAGGGGAGAGGGAGAGTGGGAGAGGAGAGAGGTAGTGAGGGGGGATGGAAGAGGGGAGTAGGTGAGGGAGGGGAGTAAGAGTAAGGGAGTAAGGGAGTAAGGGAATAGGAAGCAGGAGTAGGGAGTAGGAACTAGGGAGTAGGAACTAGGGAGTAAGCTAGTAGGAGGAGGGAAGGAGAACAAGGGAAGTGAACAGGGAACAGACACAGAGCGGGAATCCTCAGTTGCAAGCTAGAGTCAAAAAGCGGCAAGTACCAGAGTAAGCTCGTTCCTCATCTAATCCCGGCATGGGATCCCTGCACCCCCCGCAATCCCAGCCCCTTTCCACCCGTCATCCCCGCCCTTTCTTTCACCCGGCCATGCCGCCGCCTTCTCTCGCCGTTTCTCTCCGCCGGCATCCTTTTCTGCCAAGGCCATCTTTTCCAGCCCTTCACTCCTTCCCACACACCCATCCCACTCCTTCGAAACCTCTCCATTCCCCTCCAAAATACCCACCCCATCCACACCCTCGACTCCCTTCTCCTCGGACTTTCGGTCCACTCTCCCTATCCCCACGTGCTTCCCTCCACCTGCACTGCCACCCTTGCCGCCGGCACTTCATTTAACCATTCCCACTTGCGCCATCCCCTCGGATCCCTCGTCCCTACCTTTCTTAAAGCCTTTCCGACCAATGGCAGATCCATCTCACTCCAGCACGTGCACAAATGTATATAGCATTAACCATGTCTCCCCTACACAAAAGTACACTATTTTGTATCGTATCGTATCGTGAGCACGCCAACACTTTAATCGAACAGACCGAAGCCCATGTCGTCGTCCGACTCTTCCTGCAACGAGACATCAGCCAACTGCACAACAGCAAATCAATCGCACAAACCTTCTCCTCGACCTTCTCCTCCTTCTTCTCCTCGGCAGCAGGAGCACTGCCAGCGGCACCTCCACCAGAGGGGGCAGCAGAGACGGCGGCACCCCGGAAGGAACCTGCAAAATGCCAACGCATTAAAAATAGCCTTCAATATCATGCCCCACCCAGTACTTACAGAGGAAAGCTTGGACGATCCCTCAGCGATCAACTACATCATATTAGTCCACGTTCAAAAATAAAATACAACATATATATCTCACGTCGTTGATGTTCTTGCCCGAGAGCTCAGAGATGAGCTTGTCAAGGCGCTCATCATCAACCTCAATGCCTACGGCGCTGAGGACCTTCTTGATATCACCGGCAGAAGGAGAGGCGTTTCCGCCAACCTGAAGGAGGAGGTATGCAGCAATATAACGCATCTATATCCCGTGTAAGCTTTTCCAATCTCTCGCGAATCATCCCAGCCACGCACTGTTAGAGTTGGTTTGAAAGTTAGACAAGTTTAGAGCCGGTAGCCACAAATCACTGTTGGAATCCTCTGCTGAGCATCCTCCACAACGTCCCGCATCGACAGCGAACGCACCTTTAATCCGCACGGGAAGACCTGTGGATTCTATCCGAGTGTTTTTTGGATTGAGATAACTGAACGTCCGCCATACTTGACGGTCCACATGCTGCCCTGATAAACTGTACAGCACCACGTGACGCCGTTTCAGCCACAATTTCCATTTTCATTCTCCGACTGCAACAAGTCCCCACACTGCCAGCCTTCGTCAAGTCCCTCGACGCCGACACTCCGCCCCTCAACGCACACCATGGTATGTGGTCTGATCTAATCTTGTCCAGCAGGAGAAGGGCCGACTAATGTCTCTACCATCAGGCTGATTCCAACGTTACCGACCCCCAAGTGGCCGCCGACCTCAAGAAGAAGAGAACCTTTCGCACGTTCTCCTACCGCGGAGTTGAGCTTGACAAGCTCCTTGATATGAGCAATGAAGACGTGCGTAATCGTCTCCAATTAAGAGCTTTTGAAACTCATTACTTTGGCTGAAATTACAGTTTGTTGAAGTATGATTGCATATCTCGTTTAAATCAGTCCCAATATCTCATCTACCGTCTGCAATAGCTCGTCCACGCCCGTGCTCGTCGCCGGTTTCAGCGCGGTCTTAAGCGCCGCCCCATGGGTCTCATCAAAAAGCTTCGCAAAGCCAAGAAGGAGGCCCTCCCCAATGAGAAGCCCGCTGTTGTCAAGACCCACTTGCGTGACATGATTATCGTCCCGGAGATGATTGGAAGCGTCGTCGGAATTTACAACGGAAAGGTGGGTTTGGCGTGAATGCTGGAGTGGGATCTTGTCTTATGGTGATATCTTTAGGTCTTCAACTCTGTTGAGATCAAGCCCGAGATGACTGGTCACTACCTCGGAGAGTTCTCATGCTCATACCGACCTGTCAAGCACGGTCGTCCTGGTGTATGTATCTTTCTTCTTTCTAAATGCTTCGTACGATACTCATTATATTACCCAGATTGGTGCTACACACTGTACGTCTTTCAAGCTAACATTGGTTTTCCTTTTTACTCAATTAATGATCCCTTCAACTTTTCAGCCTCTCGTTTGTGCGTTTGTTCAGGATCTCTGTACATTTTGCGTGTTGCTAACTCTGTTCTAGCATTCCCCTCAAGTAAACAAATATGCTCATTGTTCCTTTATGTTTTGCTATTTTTGTTCACTTGTTTTTATGACCACTCAAAATATTATGCGAATGTGCATATGGGCAACATGAATATTGGACTGAAACGAAGTATCGTAAGATATGGATGAGCATTACAGAGGATTCGTTCACTGTTTATTTGAGCACAGACAACTGGTAGATAGTTTATGAACATAGAATTCTGACTGATAGTGAATGGTATCAGGTTTGAATTTGAATCCTAGTGACACAGTCAGTCCATGTAAAGCAGCCAGCTTCTTTCCCACGATGACTTGTTCAATTGCACAGCTGCAGTCGCTCTTCCCCACTTACATATTCCACAAGTTCATCGAGCTGCATACTCATACAGGCTGTGATGGCGTCCAACAAATCCAACAAGCTGGCTTTCCTTTCTATGCCCGCACCAGCTTCCTATGTAGCTGGTCTTGGTCGCGGGTATGTTTCCTCCTCGCTCTCAGTGTCTTTACTAATTTGCATTCTCCAGTGCATCAGGCTTCACCACTCGTTCTGATATTGGTCCAGCCCGCGAAGGCCCTCTGCGGAAGTAATAGCGTATGTACACATTCTTGGTGGGCTAGCTCAAATGCTTATTAGAGTCCACTAGTGAGGCACAAGCTCGACGAGGAGAAGACGTCGAAGTTGATCCAGAACAGTTTCAGGACCCAGATAACGAATATGGTCTTTTTGCTGGTACGACGTACGAGCAAGATGACGAAGAAGCTGACAAGATTTATGAAATGGTCGATCACGCAATGGATTCACGTCGTCGGGCACGCAGGTGTGTGCTTTTCGGTTAGTCTTACTGCATCCCTACTTGTCCAATTAATGTTATCCTCTTTGCCTTATCCAGAGAGGCTCAAGAGAAAATTGAGCTAGAAAAACATCGCGCTGAGCGACCCAAGATTCAACAGCAATTTGCTGATTTGAAGCGGGGTCTTGCTGCTGTTACAGATGCGGAATGGGAGAACATTCCAGATGGCGGAAATTTAACGAGGAGGAAACGGCGGAGAGAAGAGCGTTCATACGTCGTTCCGGATAGTGTTCTAGTTGGTGACAGGTCCAAGACTGAGTATGAAAGTTCATTGGATGCGCGGCAGCAACAGGTGCGAGTTCAGCCTTTTTCTTAATTTATATCTACCTAACGTTTCGTAATAGATGGGCGGCTTTGAAACACCTGCAGAAAGTGGTACACTAACCAATTTTGTAGAAATCGGTCAAGCCCGCGACAAAATTCTGTCGCTCAAACTGGACCAAATTTCTGGCAGTGCGAGTTCTGGAACTGCCACATCGGTGGACCCTAAAGGCTACCTGACATCTCTAGACAGTGTTATACTGAAGTCGGATGCCGAAATTGGAGACATCAAACGAGCACGCATGCTATTTGAGAGTCTCGTGAAGAGTAATCCTAAACATGCACCAGGTTGGATTGCTGCGGCTTGTTTGGAAGAGCATGCTGGGCGTATGGTTGCGGCTAGGAAGATTATTAAACAAGGATGTGAACAATGTCCGAAGAGTGAAGATGTATGGCTAGAAGCGGCTCGTCTACACGTATGAATCCACCATCTATGTTGTATTCGCTCAGCGGACTGACTGATTTATATCTATTACAGAACAATGATGATGCTAAAGTGATATTGGCAAATGCTGTTCAGCACGTCGGACAGAGCGTTAAAGTCTGGTTAGCCGCTGCTGACCTTGAGCACGATGCGAAGTCTAAGAAAAGGGTCTTACGGAAAGGTATGAGGATTCAAATATCGTTACAGTCTAGTTTTCTAATCATTTCTGTAGCACTCGAACATATTCCTAACTCGGTTCGCCTGTGGAAAGAAACCGTCAACCTGGAATCTTCAGCAGCAGATGCTCGAATTTTACTTGCTCGCGCAGTAGAAGTAATTCCTCTTTCTGTGGAGCTTTGGCTAGCACTTGCCCGCCTGGAAACTCCTGACCGTGCGAAGGCGGTCCTTAACAAGGCTCGTAAAGCAGTGCCTACTTCTCATGAAATATGGATAGCGGCCGGTCGCTTGTTGGAACAGGAAGCTACCTCACATCCAGAGAGACCTCAAGAGCAGGTACAGAAAGAGCTTGATGCTGTGGATAAAGCCATCGAGGCGGGAGTGAGGGAATTGAGACGTCATCAAGTTTCGCTTACCCGTGAACAATGGCTCAAGGAAGCGGAAAAGTGCGAGACAGATGGAAGTCCAAGGACATGTGAAGCTATTGTGAAGGCCACAGTGGCGATGGAGCTTGAGGAAGAGGATAGACTAGACACATGGGTTGCCGATGCAGAATCTGCGGAGAGTAGAGGACGTGTTGGGACTGCGAGGGCGGTTTTAGCCTATGCACTCAAGGTTCATCCGGATCGGAGAAGTCTATGGAAACGTGCTGCAGATCTGGAGAAAATTCACGGTACAAGGCATGTGTGCTTCACTCATTCAAGTGAAAAATATGTATTGACTACTACTTAGGGAGAGCCTCCACGCCATTCTCAGTCAGGCAGTGCAGCATTGTCCCCAAGCAGAGGTGCTTTGGCTTATGGCTGCTAAGGAAAAATGGCTTGCTAAGGACGTTCCTGCAGCCCGCGAAGTGCTTGAACGCGCTTTCGTTGCTAATCCTGAGAGTGAACAAATTTGGCTGGCTGCCGTAAAGCTTGAAGCCGAAAATGGGGAACTTGGTGTAGCAAAGGAATTACTCATTCGTGCTAGGAATGTTGCGGGCACCGAACGGGCAAGTGATCAGTTTCCTTGGTAATGGACCATGAACTCATTCTTGTTTTTGTTCAGATCTGGATGAAATCTGCTGTTTTTGAGCGGCAGCAAGGCCAACTCGATGCGGCCTTGCAAACACTTGCGACTGCCGTTCAAAAATTCCCCAAATTTGCGAAGCTATATATGATTCAAGGTCAGATATACCAATCACAGAAAAATCATTCTGCCGCGCGTGGTTCGTTTGCTGCAGGAATTAAAGCATGCCCCAAGAAGTCACATTGTGGATTCTTGCAAGCAGATTGGAGGAAGCAGATGGAAAGAGTATTAAGGCTCGAGCTCTACTTGAGAAAGCCCGCCTTGTCAACCCAGCGAATGACATTCTCTGGGCAGAAGCTGTTGGAGTCGAGGAACGCTCGGGCGGTGCAGCGCAAGCGAAAGCCATGCTTGCTCGCGGTTTACAGGAGTGTCCAACGTCGGGGATTCTGTGGTCGATGTCTATCTGGACAGAACCACGGCCTACACGTAAAGCTCGGTCAGTGGATGCGCTGAAGAAGAGTGCAGACAACCCTATAATAATATGTACCGTTGCGCGGCTGTTCTGGGCTGAGCGGAAGATTGAGAAGGCACGCCAATGGTTTGGGAGAGCTGTCGCAACGGAGCCTGATTTGGGTGATTCATGGGGATGGTGGCTAAAATTTGAACGCCAACATGGCACGGAGGTTAGCAAACAGTTGGTTATACGGTGCGAATGACAATAGCTGACAATGTTTTAACGCAGGAATACCGAGAAGAAGTTAGGACGAAATGCGTAGCTGCCGAGCCGCATCACTCTCAGTATGGCAATCCATTGCAAAAGATATCAAGAACACGGGGAAGTCTACGCGAGAGATACTGGAAATGGTAGCAGATGCACTACAATAATATAGTTACTTATGATTTGTGTGTATGACTATGAACTATGTATATGAACCATAATGCATGATACTTTTAAGCTTTGACATGCTTGTATTGTCGTGGGAATAAAATGATTACATAATATACTGGAGCATTAAGGGACAGACGGTTTTTGGAGGTTTGTGGAGTGGTTTGAAGGCGTCGCGCACGTCGGTTGCAGGGTTTCAAATGGCGAGCAACTCAGTAGACCCTCTTCAAACTCTTCAAGCAGCTTTATCTGTTCCCGCAAATTCCAAGGAACAGGCTGATTTACTCTCTGTCTTGCGTGAATCTTTGGAAGCTCGCCCAGCTCCAATCCCACTCCTCGTCACTCCCCTCATTGGCATTGTCGTAAATTCTACCGACTCCTTATTGAAAAGATGGGTCTTAGATCTTCTACATTTTGCCATATGTCGGTCTTCGCTCTCAATAGAGCAGCGTACAACAAGTTAGTTCCAGCTTATAGTCGTCACAAGACTCGTCATATTTATTCGTTTGTCCCTAGTGGCCTCGCAGGCGCTAGACACCCTTGCACAACTCCTCGATGACCAAAAGCCTGCTATCATCAAGGTGGTTATACAGTGTCTTACCACAGTCTATCCATTGCTATTTCGTCAGATGTGAGCCGCTTATATTGCAGTCAGGTTTGTTTTGCTCATGTCTATTCTAGGTGCACGAACCGGAGCAACCCATCCGCTTGGAATACATTGGCAGCGTGTAAAAGCCGGATAATCGAACTCGTTTGGTCACCAGTTGTTAATACAGGTGTAAGATTGTCAGCAATGAAGTTTGTGCAGCGAGTTATACTGGTCCAGACGCGCGGGATCTCGGATCCTCGAGTATGTATCTACTATCCTGAGTTGAATAAAATTGTCGTTCTTAAACGTTTCCTCAGTTACAAAACAAGAATGATCCCAATATTGCATCTTGCCCAGTTGATCATCCATTCATATCTGTATCAAAGCTTGAAGCGGAGGGTCAGAAGCTATTGGAGGGGTTAATTGCGATTTTATATTCGAGCCAGTGTGTCTCTAATTTCCTTCCGGTTTCTAAAGGCTCTAACGCACGGAAGGGATGTGGACTTACTATCAGCCATGCTTAACAGTTGGGCCAACCTCATTAAACAACGGCCCACGATGGTCTCGGTCATTGTTACTACACTGAAGCAATGGACACCAGCGGCACTTGTCGGTCTTCCCGCTTCTAGTATGAAAAGTGCGGAGAAAGTTGTTAGAATTCTATTAGTTCATATCTCTCGGTGTGTATCGATACACTTGATTCATATGTTGATTTTGACTATTCCAAATAGCACTCCGGGTAATGGACAGTACATTTCACAAATCAACGAAGCTCTTGCTCAGCAAGGAGTGCGTATGGACAAGGCTGCCGCGGAAGAAAAGAAAAGAAAAGCGAGCCTCCTTACAGCGACCGCTGACAGCAGAAAGCGACCGTCTTCAGTTCCTAATGAGCAACCTACGGACACGAAACGTCCTAAGTTGGAATCTGATAGTCCTAGTGCAACAGCATCTTTTCTTGCTGCTTTTGATTTTACGTCCCTTCCTGCACCCCTTATTACTGAGTTAATTGTTGCGAACTTGGAAGCTTTTACAGAATCAACGCTGGTATCTTTGGTACAAACATATCGTCAAAGCCGTAACCTAAGCTTGACACCATCTGCTCCTGCATCTACACATATCCCCACTCCCGCCTCAGCTCCTGCTCTTGGTCCTGCTCCAGTCAGCACACCCTCCTCTTCTATTCCAACAGGCCCCAGGAAATCGATGCCAATATCCGTTGATGATACAGTTACACCGCCCCCCCAGCCAGCACCAGCAGTGAAAGAGGAACAACCTGTTGACCCTCTCCAAATGGATATCATTGATCAGGATGAACTGGAATACGAACCTGAACGATTGAATGAAGCTGTGAGTTAATCAAGTCATGTCCGTACGATTCTCATCTCAGTTCTTCACAGTTATCCGGTAGTAGGACAGATGTAGTAGAGGATGAAGCGGTGGCTATAGAATTGGATCCCGAATCAAATCTACAGATAATTGACTTCAGACTTCCTCCCCCAAAGAACCTTGTAGAAGATGATCGCCTTGAACTAGTCACGAACTCTGTTACACGCATATGGGATGGTGCAGATGATTTAAGGTCATTTGGGGAGGTGATACCGTCGGATTCCCCTCAGGCGGGGGGAAATTCAGCCATAGAGATGTGGATGTTGCTGTTGGTTAGGATGATTACAAGAGTAGCTGAACCACCTCAGGAAGAAGATGATGCTATGGATGGCTCAGCGAAGCGCGATGAAAATGAGCTAGCTGTACAAGATTTCTATTCACGACAGGATCGCTTGAGGCAGACGCTATGTGATCACATCATGTCCGACTTCCCATCGAGGTACGAATATTTAATTACGGATTGGTAAATTTCTCATACTCATACAGGATACGCTTGGCAACCACCTGGATGAATGAAGAGTGGTACAACGATCAACTACGACTGGCGAAAGACAGGAATTGGGTAAGCATTTTTTCTGACATATCTTTGCTTACCAGCAAGTAACGCCAGCATTTGAAGCGTCCAAATTATGATATATGGCTCAACCAAATCGTTGCCTCGTACCAGACATTGCTTGATGCTAAAGACAAGATGTTTGCTCGGTTTTTACTTGATCTCCCCTCCATTCCTCCGGACGTCCTAGGATTATTGCGAGAGCTCTGTATCGAGTATTCCAGGTACCTCCGTTCTATTCTTGTAGAATCCTTTCTAACCTTGTGGTAGCCCCGAGAGAATGCAAGTCGGGTTTACTACGTTACGTGGCTTGGTGATACAACGCCCTTCGATGCGAACAGAAGCGTTGAATATCCTGCTTGAATTGACCACTCATCCAGGTTAGTGGGCAATTACTCGACATTCTTAAAATAATATTGACTTGCTCAGAGCGAAAAACTCGCGGTGCAGCGATAAACACAGTCAAGTTATGGGTACCTAATACACAACCAATGGATTCTATGATCCGTGAATTTGCCCTACAAATGCTTCGCAAGCTTCAGTTACGACCATCTTCTACATCGACGAAAGAGAATGAAGATGTACACATGGAGGATGTTACCGCGGACAGTAGTGCTATAGACATTACCTCCGCCGTTCCCGAGCCTGCAATAGTGAGACAAGAGCCACCGGTCGCCAATGGACTAGATGAGCAAGAGCAAGACGAAAACATGGAAGATGGTCAACTCCCCGCTGAGGATCTTGTTCACTCACCATACCTCCCCGAGCGGATTGAACTCCCAGCTGAGAAGTCGCAAGTCTTACAGCATGTAGAATTGCTATTTGCTTTATGTGTAAAGGTCCCAGAATTTCTAGATGAGTGCGTATATCATTATTGAATTTGAAAATATTAGTAATTTGCTGTCCCAGGATATTTACTGCATACAGTAATATGGACATCACTGTTCAAGAGGCAGTACAAGAGCTTATAACAGCATTGATCAGATCCTTGGGTCCCAGTCACGGAAAACTACTGACGTTAATGCGTACCTGTCCCATCGGATCGGAGTCGTTGGCGTTGCGGGTACTAACTATTTTCACCGAACATGGAAGGCCAAGCGCTCAGCTTGTTGTCCTGGTAAAAGCTCTTGTTAGTGAAAGGAATCTTGATGCTCGCTTTCTTATCCCCATTATTGCAGAGATGGATAAGGTGTGTCAAGATGTCACGATCGAGTTGAATTTTAGATCTCATTGGGGATTGCATAGCCGGATATCATGCGTCATCTCCCTCGGATCGTTTCCCTCCTCGATGGACAGCCTGACACAAAAAACTTGGTTCGCTCTGTGTTTAGCTCGATTGTCACGATGCCCCCGCAGACGTTCGGAAGTGTTACCTCGAATCAGCCACGGGAACGCCAGTCACAGCTTTTAACACCGGCTGACTTAATGGTCCTTCTCCATGAATCCGAGCAGGAACCAGGAGTAGGACGTAAGAAGGCTAAAGAAGGTGAGTCCAGCCTATTTAGTACGACTTTGTTGTAACTGGAATCACATAGCTATTGGGATATGTTTCTCCATGACCGACGTATTTCGGTCAGAAGTTCTCGCCGTGGTCATGCAGCAAATCGTGGATAAGCCGGTGCTTCCTGTCTTATTTCTTCGCACTGTAGGTATCAGTCACTGTCCGTGCATTTTAGTTATAATGTAACTTTTACAGGTTATTCAAGCCGTAACAACTTACAAGTCTCTTGTTGGATTTGTATCGACCACCCTGCTTTCTCGTCTGATAACGAAGAAAATATGGACCAATACGTTGTTGTGGGAAGGATTTATCCATTGCGCCAAGGTTATTGCTCCAGCCAGCTTTGGCGCTTTATTACAACTTCCAAAAGACCAACTCCGTGAGCTTGTGGATAAGCAACCGAGTCTTAAATCTGGTTTGCGGGATTACGTTAATAAGAAAGCACCCAACAAGGCCCGAGTGGCTGGATTTTTGGATATCTTTGGGGAAGCCGATGACGGTGGCAACAGCAATCCTCCCTCAAGTCCGGCCACACCACAACCAGACTCCACTGCATCGCCTGGCCCTTGATATTGTACTGCGTCGATTCGTACTTTATTATTTTATTTGTAGCATTACCATGAAGTCATGTAATTTGGGATACCATACATATCGCCTTGCCACTTATATGGATACTTATAAAAGGGAAGCATGAAGTTTTATTGAATTACACTGGATGTGTACCATACATAAGAATTTATATAAAATACTATGTCTTCCATCAGATCTGCATTTAGTTGAAGTTACTTATCGGAGATTCAGGATCGCCAATCGTTTGGAAAGCTGTTCACCCGTTGTTGAAGCCTCACGTCATTCTTGTTCTCATTACTATCGTCTTATGCTTCTTGCCACCTAGTATCCTATAACTCCTGTCTGAACTGTTCGTCGCGTCTTGGTTCAAGTTTTCCATCCTAGCTATCCCTTATAGCAAGGCCGAAGTCAAAGCTAAATCCACATTCTTGTATACTTATAAGCATTCGGCAGAATGTCCCATCCCCGAGACGCAGAGAGGAGGTCATCTAGAGGACCTCATCGTCGAACAAGTTGCGAAAATGTGAAAGAGGGAAATGAAAATAACAGAACCACCTCTCCTTTGCCTTCTCCGGGATCTTGGAATGTGGATCGAGGAAGATCAAGAGTCAGGCGACCATCGAATTCTTTCTCGGAAGACAGTCTGCGCAGACGGTTTGTTAAAGCTGTGATAAACTCTGAAGATTATTTACATTGAAAATGGGACAGGGGTTATCATTCTCTTCTTTCATCCTTTGGTAAAGTATTTCATGTCGAAAAGCGATGGAAACTTGTGCGAGAAATGGGTTCTGGGGCGTACGGAGTCGTTATGTCAGTTTATCGCCGATTTTTTTTTCGTTCATTCATCTCACACTCTACTCAGTTCAGCTGCAGATGAAATATCTGGTGAGACAGTTGCTATTAAACTCGTTACACGGGTATTCGAGAAAATACAACTTGCAAAACGCGCTTTGCGTGAGATCACACTTCTACGACATTTCTCTGGACATGAAAATATAACCGGGTTAATTGATGTCGACGCAATATCGCCTGATTTCAATGAGATGTATGTTCACGAGCGATGGGCAACTGAGTCTATCTGAATAATTCCCCTCAGATATATATTCATGGAGGTGCGACCGATTATTATGTCATACAGCTACTTTGTGCTGAATGCACTCATTATAGCCCATGGAAGGTATGACACATCTTTTGTTGCCGTATCATTGATAACTTCAGTCATTAGCTGATTTGCATCAAATCATAAAATCTGGTCAAACACTGACCAACGAGCACGTTCAATATTTCCTATACCAAATTCTTCGAGGTCGGTAGGCTACAACCTTTATTTCCAGTTTCTTATCCAACATTTAGGAATGAAATATGTTCATTCGGCTTCCGTCATTCACAGAGATCTTAAACCTGGAAATTTACTTGTGAACGCTGACTGTGAACTGAAAATTTGCGATTTTGGCCTCAGTCGCGGATTTGACTCCAAACCTGACGAATATGCAGGACATCTCACAGAATACGTAGCTACTAGATGGTATAGAGCTCCTGAAATCATGCTTGCATTTCGGTAAGCTTGTCACTCAAGTTGATTTGTGGCAATACAACATGATTTCTCGTTAACCATCCTTAATAGGCGTTACAACACTGCCAGTAAGCTACTTATAAGTTATTTTCTGCTGGTTCACCCTTGGTCGCTGATTGTAACTGTCATAGTTGATGTGTGGTCAGTAGGCTGCATTCTTGCAGAACTAATATTAGGAAAGCCACTGTTTAAAGGAAAAGAGTGGGTACTCACCGTTACACGTTGATACAATCCTTAACCTCTACTTGTTAGTTATGGTTTGTGCATTACCAGTTCTAATCTATGTAGTCCCATGATACCTACATTCTTTCAGTTGACCAACTCAACAAGGTGTTGGATGTATTAGGTAAACTCAAATTTTAGGGTGTTGTTTGAAATTAACTTCGCCCAGGGACACCGGAGGACGCCATAATAATAAAAATAGGAAGCGATAAGGTTTGTTCTGTCATATTCAATGCTAAATGCATTTATGCTTAACTTATAAAAGGCCCAAGCATACGTCCGATCTCTACCTTTCAAAACAAAAGTGCCGTTCCATAAAGTATTACCAGCAGCAGATGCTCAATGTTAGTTGTCAGTTTTTATTTCAGGAGCTTGTCTCTCATTAGCATTTTAGCACTTGATCTCCTGGCCAAGATGCTTACATTTGATCCAACTGAAAGGATAACAGTTCCCCAGGCACTTGAGCATCCATGGTTATCAGCGTACCATGACGAAAGTGATGAGCCGTCATGTCCTCATAAATTTGAAAGGTGGAGAGAAATAGAAAAGCTGGAGACTTTGGAAGAATTCAGAGATGCTCTGTGGACGGAGGTTGAAGATTATCGACGAGAAGTTAGAGGTCTAGATTTGGATCAACCCACATCGACCAATCAGCATCGGGTATCTGACAGCGAGGTCGAGCAAAAATCTGAAGTTGACACAGCTCCTGAAGAGGCGAATCCTGAAGACTCGTGCTCACCAGAAGCATCAATAAACTCATATATCCCTCCAGAACAGAGAGTAGAGAACCCCCTAGGGGAACCTAGAGCCACAGCAAGCTCATGGTTTACTTCCACGAGCCCTGACCAACAAAGATGGCCTGCAATTACTCCGACTGATCCTGTGGTAACATATGCCCGCCGTTCAAGTATAATACAATCGTCACGACAGGGCTCTAATTTCAACTCACCAGTACCGTCCTCGCAGTACTTGCCCTCATTCATAGAAGGTGCATTGACTGCTGAGCCAGGCTCTTTAGGCCCTGGATCAGTGGCGTTCCCATCACAGGGCTACGTAGTGCCGGCGCGTTCGCGCACGGGGTCTATCGCTGGTGGAGAAGTGGTCACTAGAAAACTTCTGCGTACCTTATCTACAGTTTCTATTCATGAAAGTGTCGAAGGGCTTCCGGGAGGGTTGGCAGGTATTGGTCCTATTGGAAAATACATCGTCGATAAGAACGTCACAGAGGCAGATGCCCCGCCTTCAGAGATACCTCGGGATTTCGGAATTCAGGAAGCATCGGAGATAGACGAAGAGGACACGGAGGAAGAAAAGCCTCTAGGAAAGTTTAGTGTTTGAGTCTCTGCGCGGGTGGTGTTTATTTTGATGAAGTTAGTTAGATATATGTATCCGCAATGATTTTACATTTTTAGCTTTAAGCACATTTCTGAATACATGGCCCAGTAAGCACGAAATTCACTCCTCCAACTAAGTATATCTACAATGCGAATGTGGTATCAGCACAAATTAGTCATTTTCCCCTTAAATTTTACTCTTCTAAGATATTCTTGATTCCTGATGGGATAAAGTACAGTGAGACACAATAATGACGATGTGAATAACTCTTACTTTCTATTATTTCCAAATAGGCAGTTGAAGCGGGACTATCAGGATATTCATCAAGAAAACTGACGCCATAATCGGCGCTCTTTCCAATTCTAGGATCCAAGGGAACCGAGCCTAGCAATTCGACTCCCGTTTCTTCTGCAAGTTTCTTAGCTCCTCCGGTAGTGGGTTTAAATATTTGAGATTTGTTCTTGCAGTTTGGACAAACAAATCCAGCCATGTTTTCAACGAGCCCGATGATTCTAACACCAACTTTGCGGCAGAAATCTATCTCTCTTCGAACATCCTGTAAAGCAACCTCTTGAGGAGTTGTGATTAAAATGGCACCATCTATTCCGCTTTCTTTCAGAAACTGCACAACGCTAAGGTGTTCATCTGATGTTCCTGGGGGAGTATCAACCACAAGGTAATCAAGATCACCCCAGTCTACATCCTTTAGGAACTGGGATATGAGACCATTTTTCTTAGGCCCTCTCCACATGACCGCGTCTTTAGAAGATGGAAGCATAAATCCCACAGACATCACGCCCAAGTTATCTTGAACATAAACTGGAGACCACCCAGAAGACGAGGCATGAACCTGCTCAGATGCAATACCCAATATTGTAGGGATCGAGGGACCACATATGTCAACATCCATAATGCCAGTCTATGTATAATGCTTAGTATGATCAATTGGAGAAATGGTTATGGCATACCTGGGTATCCTCATCTGCAGCAAACGCCCAAGCAAGTTGTGAAGTAAATGTAGACTTGCCTACGCCACCTTTACCCGACAATACCAATATCTTGTGTTTAACAGTAGACATCCGTTGTTTAATAAACGGGAGTGCTGGATCAGGCAGCTTGGGTGCACCTGAAGCACATATCTCTTGATTGGCACAACCAGCGCATGCATCTGACTTCCCCGCGAAATCAGATTCGGTTCCCTGAAGATAAAGTTAATAGTACTAAAGTTAGTGTAGAAATAAAACGTACAGGGCAATGCTCTGGAGCATTCGACGGAATAGACGGAATTCCTGGCGCAGATTGTACAGCAATCATGATGTCGATTTATAGCCCTGGCTGAATTATAATGCGTATTTAGATGAAGAGACCTTCGACGTTCGGGGACGGTTCAAATTCAAATAAGGACTACATATTAGTAAACATCAAGCTAAGTACGTTCGGCGATGGGACCGATGATCTCCCGTTGTTGATTACCAAATGTATACTATAGGCTTTAAGTAATAATAAGGTCAAATATTGGGTAAATAATCAGGCCAATGACACATAAATGATATTTCACATTGAAATATTAGATCACGTGGATGCAGTGTTACTAACCTGTAAATAACAAGTAATTAATGCAAAATTAATGTCACAAAGATTTTATTTTCAGTCACAGAAAAGTCCCGGCAAGGGTATCTCGTAGGTACCGCGTTTAGTCCATGATAATAATATATAGAGAGCGTATGTGTTAGACTACAGATCATGAAAAGGCCAAAAAAGAGCTAATGCAAAGGAGTGAGAGGCTATCTGAGAGCACTATCCGATGATAACAAATGCGAACTATACGTCCAGACTATGTTCGCTGCCCAACCGCAGAAGGATAGCCGTTCATGCCTGGACCATAGGGCGCCTGATCCCCGCTCGGCCTCGGTTGTCCAGCGTACGATGAAGGCCGTGATGATTGACTGGTCCCGGAATTCGTTGGCCGTGGCAAGGGCTGATTTAGCCAATCCTCAGGAGGTTGCCCGCGTTGCATTGTCTGAACCATTCCCTGCGGTATGGAAGGAGATCCGGACGGAGCAGGGAGATAACCGTCGTGCATTTGTGCAGGTGGTACTCTTATGCGATCCGAAGAAAGAAGTGTACCCAATGGTGGTCGTTCTGTTATGGGGGAGTTCAAAGGTGGATAGCGAGCTGCATTGCCGTTATTTGGACCAATGAAGGGTGATCCAGGATGCGGCCGACCATTCAAGCCTCCTTTAGAGCGCATATAGCTGTCACACTTTTTTAAGAACTCTTTCGACGGCAAATCAAGAGAGCCAGTGAAGTAATCCTGATCATGAAGAATAGGGAGTAATTCCGCAGGTACTGTGAAGAATTCATCCTGGTTTTCAAGAAGGGATGTCACAACACGAAGAGCTCCAAACGTGTCATCTCGCATGGCATCTCGACCGCGTGCATACAGAATGCTAGGACATATAACTGTTGCAAGGTTTCCCAAGTCCATCTTACTTCCGGTTTCTGCATCCATGTGTGCAAAAGAAGCTACCCATTTCAGGAAGACAAATAGCACCTCCATAGTGTCGCGATGACTCTTTGGCATTATTAGAGAAAGGAGATGAAGATAGCGCTTGCGGTCTTCATCTGGTGAGAGATCTGAATAATTCATTAAACAATAGCCTGTAAATGTAGTGCAGCAACATACTTTGGGCAGCGATGAATAAGCGATGCAGCTTGAAAGTCATCAAGGGATCAGGAAGATCACGGAGAAACTTCTTTAAAAGAGCTGCCAATTGCACTGGGTTATCTTGAGTCAAATCCACTGATGACGGATCACGATCAATGGCATCAGTTAAGTCTTTTAGACGACGAATGTTTCCGTTTTTGCGAAATATGCCTTCTACAGACATATCTGGAATGAAGTAATTTAGCTTTTTTTTTTTAAAAAAAAAAAAAGCATGATAAACAATTTACTAACCCATCGTTTTCATAGCAGAAATAACATCGTCAATGAAGCTGGGTATTCTCATGGTGGCGGCTGTTGTCCCCAGAAGAGAATCGGCGCCTTCTCTTTCTACTAGAAGTTCTAGGGGTACACCAAATACGCCTTCAATCTCAACGATGAGTGATCGCCTTCCGTATTAGAAAATAAACACGACTAACCTTTCTTTTTAACATTTTTCTTGTCACCTTTGAACAACTTGTTCCAAAATCCACTCTTCTTAGTCTCTACCATCTCAAGGATCTCATCCAAATCGAACTGGTCTTTAAGCGGAGACCGTGACAAAAGAAGTACTGCAGCATGCCTCACAATGGCCAGTTCTAATGCGCTAAGCTCCGCAATATAGGGTGTGGAGTTATCACGAGGCAAAGAACTCTGTTCTTCGTGAGCCTTTGCAGCAGCCATCATATGAGGAATATCCGACAACGTGAATCTTTGTTCTGCTCCAGGTATCGGAGATTCATTTTCTTTGGCTGGCGAGTTGGGTGCGCTGTCGTCCACAATCCTGACCTCGGTATTGTTTCGCCCAATAGATGGTCGCAGATTCTGATTGGATGAATCGAATCCTGTGGGAAGTTTGCCTAGATTGGGCCGGGCATGTTGTGATGGTGGGGATGGTTGGAAGGAATTTTGGCCGGGTTGCACAGTCTGACCTTGATGATGATGATGGTGGTGCGTATGCACATGCACTTGCTGACCTTGTTGGCTCTGTGCGCTGGTCATATGTGATTGATGCGGCTGAGGTGTCGACATCTCTTGCTGTCGCTGTGGATGTAACACCTCCGAAGGATGTACACTTCTTCCAGCGGGGCTCTCAACGATGGTGGATCGCTTTGGTAAGTGTGCCGTAGCCGATAACTTGCGGTCAAGGTGCACCGACTTCATCTTCATCATATCGCCCGAACCACGGTATAGATCCGAGGAGGATTGTGAATCCCCGTGAAGAGAAGCAACTGGAAGGTATGAATATAGAAAATAATACTAGAAGATCCATGAAGCTCACCAGGGGATAATGGCACCACGCCTTGCTTCTTCAACAACAAATACAGTCGTCGTAGGGCAACATTGAGCAAGAATGCATATTGTTCCAACCGTTGAACAGGCTGGAAACCTCCCCGGCAACCAGGATGTGCATGGTCAGTACAGAGAATAACAGTGGGAACTTCGCCAAACGAATTTGTTTCTTTTATCGACTCCGGGTCAAATACAAAGAAGTTGACATTCGCAGGTGGCCTCCTGGCGGTCGATAGTTTGGGAGGCTGTTGAACCTCTTTCCCTTCCTTTTCATCGCTACTCTTGGCGGGTTGTTCCTTTACAGGAATATGGGCAGCTGCAACCTTGCCGCACTTCACACACTGCACGCAGTGTGAGTGCCAACGTTGATATGTTCCCAAGCGCACGCAGTCCTCTTCTACTGTTTGATTACATTTGACACATAAGTCGGACGGGGGATTTGAAGAAGAAAGCTTGCCGCCGTCACGGAATGGTGACTCGCCGGCGTTTTCCGGAGAAAGACTTCGGAAGCCATACGTGACGCCTTGGGTGCCGTAGTTGCTATTTGGATTTGGCGCGATGGACTCTCCATTTGAGCCCTTGATCATCCGTCTTGCGGTAGGATTTCCGCCCTGCACAGCCAAGAGGTGGAGCTTATCTAAGAATGAAGACATTGCATCGCGGACACTCTGGTCCCTCTCCAACTTGAGAGCGCCTGTGAGAGCGATGCGAATGAGGATCTTGAGATAATGTGCAAGACCTGTGACAAGCGCGAGCAACTCTTGCGTCATACCCATCCTACGGGCGCCTGTTTCTTGCGTATGCGAGAGCAATGTAAATAGTTCGACGGTCTTCCGGCAGAGCATCCGGGCCTCGCGGACATGGGACATCCCTGAAGACAATAATATCGGTCAGCAGCAAAATTAAAAGTAAAATGAAAAGGGACGGGACCTTTCATGTTGAGTCGTGAAAAATGGAATTCGAGGTCATCAATGGTTCCGAAAAGGACTTCGACGTGAAGAATGAATTTCTCTGCCATTCGAATAGCATCGAGATATTGCCCATTGCTGACTTGACGAAGCATGTCAGAGATACATGCAGCACTGGATTCTTCGAAGGCAGAGAGCACGCTACGTGCCGTTGTCAATTGAGATCGAAGCATTTGAAGATTACGACTCACGTCCAAATGCGATACACCTGTTGTTCCATTCGAGTCTGCTTGTCCTTTAACGACGCAGGAGTTTCCCTCTGTTCTTCTTCCACATATGCAGGGTCCTGATTTTCGCCTTCAGTTGAGGCAGCGCTTGTGGGTCTTCGCGAAACTACTTTGACATTCCAGAACTAAGAGAGAGTTGGTGGTAAGGTAGTGCAGTACATTTTAGTCTCCAAGACAGCATACCTTGTTGATCATGTAACACTCTGGGTGCCAACACTCATCGCGCATATTGCGGTTGATCTCAACAAATTGCTTGAG
This sequence comes from Cyathus striatus, assembly GCA_025738555.1. Taxonomy (NCBI): domain Eukaryota; kingdom Fungi; phylum Basidiomycota; class Agaricomycetes; order Agaricales; family Nidulariaceae; genus Cyathus; species Cyathus striatus. The sequence goes on along the minus strand of JAOVFP010000013.1, from coordinate 2,857,170 downwards.
GATGGCACTACCGCAACCAGCGCACTTTGTAGCGAAACGGGTTGAATAGTGAAAATGGCAGAAAACGTCCCCATCATGCTCGTAGTACGAATCCTGAGGCCCGAAGAGAGTGGGACAAAGGGAGCAGGTAAAGTGTTCGACATGGTATTTCTTATCTATGAAATAGTGTTGGCAGGGGTTGGATAGTGGAGGATAGATGCTGAGGGAACGTACTGCATGCCGTGATGTAGCTGCCTCGCAGTGCCATACCACACTTTGCGCAGATCAGATTTAAGCGTCGGAAGTAATCACGCTCGCAGAGAGGTTGTTGCTTCCCGTCTGTGCCCTCGATCGGAAAGAACTTTGAGGCAACGACATCGCCGCAATCCTGGAGGAGAAGTATATATAGGTGAGAAGGGGGGACGGGGGAGACAGAGCCGCACAGGAGAAGGGCGTATCATACCATGCACTTGAAACAGTTGAGGTGGAATACGGTGCCAAGAGCACGAACGAAGGGGCCCTGCATAGGCTTTCCGCAGGCGGAACATGTTCTGAAGGAGGATGGAAGATAAGATGAGGAAGAAGGCGGGGTACAGGGAGACTTACGCAGAGACGAGAGTGGTGGAGGTGGAGGTGGAAGCGGAAGCGGAAGAGGTGGCTGTGGGAGGGGGTCTTGGCTGGGCAGACTGAGTAGAAGAGCTTGAGTGGCTAGAAGAGACAGAGAGGACACTGTTTCGTTTAGTAGAGGCATCTGAATGAGCAGCAGAGGAGGATGAGGAGGAGGAGGAAGGCCAAGCTTGCTGGCGAGAGGGGGCGATGAGGGGCGGGAGGAGAAAGAGTCTGGATGGGAGTTGGAGGGAGAAGATGAAGGAAGAAAGATATTGTTGGGGTGGGGGGAAGAGGAGAGGAAGGTCGGGGGGGAAGCGGAGAGAGACGAGTGGTTGAGATCGTCGCTGCGGGAGTGAGCAGGAGGGGGGTTGGGTGAGAGGGTACGATCAGCATCAGGTACGGTGGAGGATCTGGTGGGGAGCTGTGTGCGGTCGGGGAGTCGGGCAGCGTCGGCGGGAGGGGCGGAGTGGGGGTTTCTAGGGTCTGAGGGTGGAAGGCGGGAGGTGGAAAGGGTATGGAGCTGGGAGCGAGACCATGGCAGCTGGGGATCGTGGTCTGCGGCGACGAGATCCTTGGACATTGAGAGTGGCCCAGCGGGGAGAGAGCAGACGACGCCGGGGATGTCCTCGAGACTAACTATTACGCTGTCGTGGTTGGGAAGATGAACAAGATGGTTGTGACAGGAATAGATGATACAACACTAAATGAACTAATCATTAGGACATTACTTACTTGCTAGTATAATACTAGTACATTTTATAATACCATCTATATTACTAGTCAACTACATTACATTACTAGTACTAAGTATGCCACATTTACTATATTACTAGTATTATGAACTACATTGCTACATCACTACATCACTCCATTACCGTTACACTACACTGCACTCCTTTTACTACTTGCATACTACACTACTACACTACCACCACCACCACTCACTACATCACCCTCTGCCACCCGCCACGTAAAATTGCCCACCGTCGCTCTCCCCAACATTCCATATGACCGTATCACGCGACCCATCCTTGACACTTTTCACAGGCTCTCCCCTTTTCCCCTTCTGCCTCTCTCCAGGCCCCCTCCCAACCCAGTCAATCACACCAACACTATTTATAAGCCTGCTTTCTTTCTCCGTGCGTCCGTCAGCCGATTTTCAGTAGGGGCAGGAGACCATTCAAGTATTCCCGCCGTCACGCGTAACGCGTCACACACGCGTCCCGTGATTACTGTAACGCGCCCCTTTACTTTGCCGGCCGTATTAGTATCATATCCACTCCGTCCTCGACACTGCCGGTCTTATTCGTATTCTGACCCCCCACCTTTCCATAAATACAATGCCCTCCCACTATCCCAACCCATCTCCGTCGTTTCTCTCTCCTTCACCTCTCACCCACCTACTATGTATCCTTACCACCACTTCCATCATGCTGCTGCTGGATTTCGCGGCCCTCGCCGCCTCATTTGGTTCTTGATTGGTGCTGGAACTGCCGCTTGGTTCCTCAAGTACAAGGACGCAAACGAACGCCAGTTCGGCCACTGCAGACGTCCTCAGGTCCAACAGCCACAGGCACCGGAATCGCAAGATATCTGGCATTCTGCTGAGCCCCACCATCATCGTAGCTTTCCTCCTTTGGCTCACAGAAATTACTGGTCGGGCAACTGGGAGGCGGGTCCTACACCTGAGGAGAAGGAGAAAATTGCTGTATTCTCCAGTCACGCAGCCGATAGTGTAAGTCCTTCTCTATTTTCCCCTTCTATTCCTTTTTTAACCATTTTACAGATGACAGAACTTACTGAAGCCACCCTCGACTCTGTCCTCAATACTGCCCAAGCTTTGAAGCGGGTGAGTTTCGCTTTGATTATGTTAATAGACTTGTGTTAATCCCTCTTTCCAAGAAACTGGCAAAATATCGTCTTCAACGAGAGAGGGAGCAGAAAGAACGTCAAAGACAACTTGAAGAACAACAGAAGAATCCTCCACGGCTCGTGTAAAGACGACTTGACATTTCTATATCACCCCCAACTGTACATGATGCATTACTTCGTATTTATTCGACTAAATATGTTTATCTCTCCACACGCTGTAAGTTGCTAGGGAAGTACATACCAATCCAAAGCTTACACACTCGTTACACGGACATCACTTTGCTCATCTCTGCTTGTTACAAAATATTGTAAATACTAAATAGTATATCGCATTCCATTCATGATGACGATCCCAACCCTCATCGTCATGGACGGATATCCTCGGTACCCTGTTCTGCGTCGTAAACCAGTCGTTCTTCTCTTTTTGTAACATAGGAGGGAGCCTGTGGATTAAGAATTCCTTGTTCCTCCGCTAAAACATGTATCATCAGTATTCGATAACCACTCCACTGGCCACGAAGAGAGAAGGTCACGTACGCGCAGCATGCCAAAAGTATGTGATGAGTCCAGCAAGGATCACCACGAAGGATATAAAGTACAGCCAATAGGGATTGTAATGCTTTTCAAACGATTCAGTATAAAACTACAAGCAACAAAAGGAAGATACGTACATAGAGGAAAAGCCCTGAAGTAGTGTGTCAGGTCCACGTCTGTAGTGATGTCTAACAGAACTTACCAAAAAGAAGACCATAAAAGTCACTGGAAAGAAGGCTAAGGTTAAAGTAAGCAGATGAAGCTAGTCGATATAGCATTGGTGCAACAGTATATAATATCAGCATCGCTGCTGTATAAGCAAAGAGAAGTCCAACTACAAGAGGAATTAGACGCAGTAAAAGTAATGCAGTATTGAATGTATGCTCACTAGTTGCACCATCCCATGTAGCATCTCTCATTCCCTTCCATTCAAGCGCTGATGACTGAACGCCATTGATAAGGAATCCCCACATTCCAAGTTGGCCAACAACTTCATATAGAGGACGCTTGCGTACAAGGAACTCTTCACTGGCATTGGCTAAGCGGGGTCATCATTAGGACTACAGCACTTTAACCCGGTCGAAGATACACTCACTAATTCCATAGAGGGTTGCACCAGCAATCATGAAAGCATCGCCTTTTCCTCGGTTTAGGGCTTCCCAGCTCTTCTGGGTAATCTCATCGGACGCGACAAGCATTCCAAGTCCACCGATACATATAAAGACCCCCTGCAGAAACTAATCAGCATTATAGCGAAGAACATTGCGGGGAGCGACCTACCAGCAGTTGGGTCCAGTGATATTTGGTCCTCATATAGATCCAGGAAACGAACATGCAGACAGGAATTGCCCATCTAATAAATGTTTAATATGCTCTGGAAAGATAGGAACAATATGTACTCACGCATCGAGAAGCATGCACGACAACAAGTCAGTGTATTGGTAGGCCTTGTCACAGTAAGTTCCCCGTAAAATTTCCCCAAGAACATTTCTTACCTTAACAACCAAGAAGTTGCCCTCAACGTCACAAGCGGCCAAAAGAAAGTCTACAAAGATACGTCAGTCGAAATACACGATAGTGAGTAGCGACTTACATCGCCAGCCATCTCTTAATATCATGGTTCCCCAGCCCTTAAACCCATCTAATACAATTGAGTCAGGAAAAATAACGAGAGCCCTAACGATCAGCCCGTACATTGATAGATCGTGTACGGCGTATAGACCAAGAACAAGGTGAAGTACCTAACAAGTAGTAAATGTAAGTTTCAGGAGTAATAATCAGGCACGGATAATAACTCACAAGAAGAATCCTTGCGTAGTAGATAGTGTCCAGTTCCTGTTTACTAATTCTGTCGTAGTGACATTCGTGCAAGTGATACATAATGACACTAGCTGCCCAGCAAGGAGAGAAATGATAAAGCGCCTAGTCCAGACACTCTTCCATCGTTCAACGACACTCGTTGCAAAGGCCTTGGGCGAGCTGTATACAATGACAGGACGCTTGAGTGGACCACCTTCGACCTTGGTTTCCGGAGCAATTTCCCCATCATGCCCCTCACTACTGGAATATTTGAAGTCCCTTTCGACCGGTGTCTGTGACGCCATAACTGTTGTATAGTATACTTTATGGGGAGTAGATAGCCTCTGGAACGATAACGACCAGTTGAGCCTTGAGATGAGGCCGAAAACAGGGCGAAGGTGATGGTAGCTCAGAAGACGCTGAAAAGTATCGTATGGGTTTTATTATAGGCTACTTCCTGGTTCCCACCAAGTCAAGGAAGAGCATGTTGGACGGTCTTGGGCAAGTCTCCGCGCCAACATACAAATATTCAGACAGATCTGTATTCAAATTTTCAGATCTCCGTCCCAGTTACTTAGATTACGAATTACAAATACAATCAAAGCCATACACACTTCCTTCCGTATCTCTCTTTCTTATGGCATCGTCTGGTCTCGATATGTCTCTCTTAGCATGTCCACTGTAGTTATCGATTCTATCGATGAAACAATCATTTAAATTCCTGCAAATGTCAACTTTTGCAACTGCCTGTCAGTTGTACTAGGTTGTACTTGGTGGCGACTTTGCTCCACCAGGCACCACAGGTACAGATGTTGAACTTTGCGGAACACTTGCCTTTGCGAAAAGTGTTAGGGTTATGAGTGTACTTGCTATCAGACGCTATCGTTTGGATACACTAGCGCATTTGGGAAGACTTGAGTGGCCAACCTCCTCAAACCGGGGTAGTGCAATTTTTACACACCCAGAAGTAGACCGGTGGTATTTTATAGTGGCGTGAACTTACCGTACCGACAAGAAGCTTACACTGTAATAAAAATAACGTGGGAAATTGTATGCTCTGAGAACTTCAAGCTTGTCTGTCTCACCCAAGGCGCCTTTGTAATCACGTTGGCTAAACGTTGCCATCCTGCGTACTCAATCTGTATTTGGACTATAGTCAACGGGCATTGTGGATGCCAAATGGCACAGGAAAATAAACCAACCAGCCACCCATTGGACCACAAGGAACAGTCTGCCGTATGCTAGCATCTAGACTTCCGCTTTTATTTTCCGACTTACTAGTGCACACAACTTTAGGGACGTCGCGTTCCATCCAAATTTATTGAGTACGTAGACTAGTGGTCCTACCATACACTCTCTGCTCAACTACATAGCCCTTGTGCGGAAGCCTCGAAAGCTTCCATGGATTGTTTAAATCGTAACAATTATGACAGAGATGCCTGTCTCGATTTTTTTCAAGCTTACAGAGATTGCAAAAACGCATGGGTGAGTAAAACCCCTACTCAATTTTTGTGTTGTAATGCATGTTGTCTACAGATTCAACGACGTAATGAGGATCGACGCGCAGGCCGCCCAACTGTATAAGGTATTGGTGTGATATGTCCCGTGTACTTCAGACATGTATATTCTAAAAAGCGTAAACAAGACATCTTAGGATTTCAACCCTCTTGATTTCATGTAGTTGTCCCAAGCTCCAGGTCCAAAGTCCCGTTCACCCAATGCCTCGTCCATAACGCTCATCATTGCAAGCACTTTCTCTTCCTCCCATTTCTTTCCTACTATCTGAATGTTGACCGGCATGCCTTGCATGTCGACCGGATCATAAAGAGGCTTCTTGCCATAATAAATTCCCCCTTCCAATATGCGAGATCCATGCCCACCGGCTTTTGTCCAATCTTCTGTTATTGCATCTTTCTTTGCATCTACGCGGGTAATAGGAAGACAGCCAACTGGCATATCCAGTACGTTGTACAGAATAGTAGCTATTGCAAGTGCCGAAAAATTGTCGCAACCACTGCAAAGCCCTTTCAATATCTGGATGTAGCTTAAATTTTGTTTTACTTACCCATGGGGCAGCTGCGGCAAAGCTTGTACAGGACCGATTATACCATCAAAGTTGAATTTGTCCCATACCTATTGCTGTGTTAATAATAAGTCGGTTGGAATTGGCACAGAAGTTTACCTCTTCATAAAAAAGTCTGGTCAATTTGTTTCGTCGGTCAACAAGCTTGAGATATTCATCTACAGGCTTCACGCCGGTCACGCGAATTACACTGGAGAAAACCTTGTCATGGACAAAACTTTCTAGTACCCACGCTGCAATTGAACGAATAAAATCTATCAAAAACGCATTAGCGCAAGTCAATTCCTAGTAATGGAAGACGGACCGGGTAATTTAGGCCCAAGTGTAACAAGAAAGAGCGCGTTTTCCTGAGTGTGGTTATTTTTCGATGCAAATAGAAATAAAGATGAATGCTAACATACCTTCGGGTCAGGACCCAAATGACTGAGCATCGTTTTGTATCCATCAGCTGATGCAAGACCAACAAAGATATTTCCGGCCTCGAGGGCTATGTAAATTATTAAATCTTGTTTTACACATATCGTTAGTATATATACTTACAACCGGGTAGATCGAATTCAATGCATTCATGTCCTTGCTTCCTTAAAGCATCCACAGACTCTAAAACAGCTCTTCGGCATGCGGGGGATGCCTTAATAACACCATCTAATTGGCAGCAATTAAAGCATATACCAGGATAAGTAAATTCAACAGATATACCGGTAGTATAATATCCAAATCGTAATTTAGGTTGAAGTGTTACCTCTTGAAAAGGGACTGGGGGTATATCATGATCTCTACCCTGCACACCGAAAGTAATCCGCGAGAAAAGCGATAGATCCTTAACAGAACTGCGCCCAGTAGATCTGTTAGGGACATGCGAGGTGAAAGCTATGGTCAACCTACCGTGCCATGGGTCCAGCTACTGTCTTGATGCCTTCAAATCCAGCGACTGGTCCTATACAATTTCATTTTATTTGAGTTTATAGCTAATATTAGACGAAGAATAGACTTGCCATGGGCCCCAGCGTAAGAAAGTCGACTGTGAGCAGGTTTTAGAGAGTACACGCCGCAATATGCAGTTGGAATCCGAAGACTTCCTCCGATATCACTGCCCAAACCAAGGGCTGAGCCGTCCATCGCCAGGAGAGCTCCCTCTCCCCCTGAACTTCCTCCACAGGTATAACCATCATGATAGGGGTTTGATGTACGGCCCCACACAGGGTTTCCGCATTCAAAAGCAAACATAGTCTGAGGAACATTAGTTTTCACGAAGAGAATCGCCCCAGCTTCGAGCAGTGCTTGGACAGGCTACATTAATGAATTTATAAGCAAGAATAACTTAACTGCCTTATACTGCTCACATCAGCGTTCGTGGTGGCCGGTTTATTGGTCCACTGCGAAAAACCAATAGAACTATCGTAACCAATAACATCATCTAAAAGCGTTATAAGTAAAAAAAATATTAAAGAAGGCGAGAGACTCACATTGATCCTTAATACTGACCTAAAGAAAGAGGCAAAGGAATTAGAAGCCATCACCCCTCAAAATGAATCACGTACAGGTACCCCGTGCAAAGGTCCGCATATCAGACCACTGGAAGCAAATTCTTCATCCAGTTCTTTCGCCCGCTGTCTAGCCCAGTCAAACATTACTGAATATATGCGTAAAGTGTAAAACACTGGAGATAATGCTGGCTCTTACCTTCCGTTATACAGTTTGTCTTTAACTGTGCCAGTTTTGCGCGCTCGATAAAAGCTTCCAAAACTTGAGAGGCAGTCCATTCACCCTTCTGGATACGTTCCACAATTTCAGAAGCTAAGAAGGCATGACAGTAACAATAAGGAAGTGATCGGATAATGTATACATGCGAAGTTGACGCACCCGTTGCTCTAAGAAAGAGACTCTGCTCAGCGGAGACATCCACACCTTGAGTGTTCCCGAGAGCTCGTTTGCGCTGCTCCTGCTTCACGTTGGAAACCGCTTGCCACGAGGAACTCGAGAAGGGCCACATTGCGGGATATTAATAACGACGGAAGGGTTTGCGAATTTTAAGAACGGAGGTATATATGAGAACAACGGCACTTAGAATCACCGCGACCGTAGCGGAAGTATAACGAAAATATTCAGCGTGCAGGAAAGAAAAGCAGTGACAACGAGCGGTTATCGCGTTTAGCAGGAGTCTTTCATAGCAAATATACTACCAGGCAGTACTGGGAAAGCTTGGGACAATCAACAAGCTACTGACTGAACCCGGAAACAAAACGGAAATCAAATGCCAAATGCATCTAACCATAGTTCTCATCTACTGCCGGTCCGCGGTCAAGCATTGCTAGAAATAGACGATAGACTCGCGCTGCTCTTCCTCGTTCAGAACACTGCCCGAGACTAGATTACTCATATGAGGATTTTTCAATCTCGAGAATTTCACACTTCAGCCACAGATAATAAATAGTTCAAGAGGGGTTCATGCGCCTGGACAACAACAAGCAAAGAATCACTATCTGCCTATAAACTAGAACTAGTGTGTTACATACAAGAAAAAATAGCCACGCAAGAGACATAGTTCCAAAATAATCAAATTTTCCCTAAGAAGTGCTTCAGAGGTTTATGAACTAGGCAATGGTGGAGGGGCTTCTGGCTGAGGAGCAAATATAAGGTTAAGAGGGGGTGTTGTCTGGCTATCATCGCTGAGCAGAGTTGCGATAATGGAGCGACCAGCAAACGATCTTCCAGCCAAGGCATTCAATGCGGCAGAAGCACTCTTTGAATCCTTATATTTGACATACACCCGTCCAACACCCGCCGCCTCATCTGCTCGCATAGCATCCTGAGCACTCATGCCTCCCTCTCCAGGTCCCCACTTGGATTTATCCCGCTTCACAGGACGGGGTACACGAAGGTCTTCTAGTTCGCCATAGCTCGAGCACTCTTCCTTCACATCTTCATAGAGATCCGCATACTCAGAATCGTCCATGAGATCATCAGATGTCACCATGTTCAACATGAGCAAGATGCGAGCATCCGAAGAAGCAGGATCTTTCCCAGCAGGCATGATGGGACGTGGAATCTCAGGGAATTGATCATAAGGTAGATTGGGAATCATGCCAGGCGTTCCAGGCTTTGCGCCAACAGATGCGCGCTGAACGACAAGGAAGCGGTCACCCAGCTCCATTCCATTCAGACTCTGAATGGCAACATCTGTTACGCTGGAATCAACATATTCGAAAAATGCGAAGCCCTGGAATGAAGGCGATAAAAAAAATCCGTATAAAGTTAAGGTGAACTTACTTTAGAAGGCCCGTTCCCATTTTCACGAACCAAGTTGAAGGCTTTGAGTTCACCGAAGCTCTTGAGAAGTTCCATAACCTGCTCTTCATTGAGATAGGTAGGAAGACCTCCGACGAAGACTTTGTTGATAGAGTCAGGTACATTGGTTGACACCACACCAGGAACGTGAACACCGGGGAAGACATATCCACACCACCATAATCCTTTGGACGACGAATTTTGAGGGGGCCGTTGATAAAAATAATGCCATCGAAGGCCATAGCAGCCGTTGCATCCTCTGCACTACGAAACTATCATAAAAGAATAAGGATTTCATTGAACACACAAAAAAGAAACATTTAACACACTTCGACGAAAGCATAGTTCTTTTCGTAATTGCATTGAACTGCAAGCACGGGATTACCAGGGGCACCAGTGCCAATATTCATTTCATTCATCTTGCTGTTAAAGAAGTCAGCAAGATTCTGTTCGTTGACTTCTGGAGTAATGCTGCCTATGTAAAGGCGGCGTGATTGACGAGACAAATTGGGATTGCTGCCAATTCCCATCCCAAAAGTAGGGACTGGCATTGGGGGAGGAAGACCAGCAATACCAAGGATAGGAGGTATCTGTGTGCGGTTAGCGCCAGGAAGGTTGAACAGTCCTACAGAATCGTCTCAGTAAGGCATGCAAGGCAATGAAGAGTGAGTCATACCGGTTTGTTTTGCTTGCATCGCAGTATATTGCTCGTAGCCCGGAGCATGAACATCCCAGCCGGAAGCTTTGCGTTTACGTTGAGACAGCGGCACAATGCCTTCTGGGGTCGGGGACCTCCTCTCTGGGGATTCACGAGCCCTTCCACGGCCACGACGATCACCTTTCTCTTCTTTACCTCCTCGACCGCCACGTAATTCATCATGGTCGCGGCGACGGTCGTCATCGTAGCGAGACCGCCTTGGATGTTCCTCATATTCCCTATACCTGTCACGGTCGCGCCTGTCATCACCTCCTCTGCGACGTTCCCTGTCGGCATAACGTTCACGATCCCTATCTCCCCTATGATCTCTTTCGCGATGCCTGTCGGCATCTTCGTGTCTTGAAGGACGGTAACGCTCCTCGCGGGGATGGCCTCGGTCTATAAGAAGAAAAAAGAAAAAGCCGGAGCACGTAAGTAAGCAACCTTTGATTTGGGGGACGCTAGGTATTGGGCATTTCGGAAGGCCAGAGCGCGAGAGGGGTAAGCTTTCAAGATATGAAGAAGCTAGCTAGCTATAAACATGCATGGTGCAGGCAAAGAACGGAATGCACCATGAGCTCATCATCTTTCACGAGGAAGGGAGAAAAGATGGGAAACGAAAAAAGAGACATCGAGAACGAGCCTCCCTATGTATTAGGCAGACCAGAAAGGAGGTGGATGGCTGTACATGAAATAGGAATGAACGAATTTGAAGCAATGCTCACCGTAGTCGTCTCCCATATTTTGTACAGCACACAGGTCGAATTAGAATATAATTTTTTTTTGCTCCTTTCAGTCAGAGAGAATTAATATGATAGCAAAAGAATTCGAGACTCAGGAAGTATTTGAAGCTGCAAGAATAAAAAGAAAAACAAGGGAGGAGGAGCACGGAAGTAGGAGTTGAACGTTGAGGGGAAGCCGACAAACGCAGACCCAACTTTGATGACTTGCCAAACAGGGCCAAATGCTGCAACACTGCTTCTGCCACTTCCACCCGCATTAGCATCTACTCCGGAGTTGTACTCTAACACTATCACTCTACTGCCAGTACCGATTTCCTTACTTCACCTCCGTTTTGTATAATATATAAATGCCCACAGAATTACCCTATGCTGCCGATGCAGAGGTCTCTCTTGCCTTCGATGAGCTCGCCGTACGTCACTTTTCACACTCGACCCCTGCTCGTGACTGAGATTACAAACCGTAGGTCCTCCGCAGGCAATACGAGAAAGAGGTCAACCAATCTCATGTAACTGTGCAGACCAAATTCAATTATGCATGGGGTCTTGTCAAGAGTCCAATTAGAGATCATCAAGTAGAGGGCGTTCGTTTGCTTCAGGGTCCGTTATCCTAGAAAAAGCAGCTTTTCCTTCGGGTCGCTCACATTTCTTGCAGAGATATACCGGGCAGAACCGACAAGAAGAAGAGAATGCCTTTACTATCTCTCGTTGGGTTATTATAAGATGGGTAACTTCGAGGAGGCAAGGAAGTTCAATGGTTCGTGTTCTTCTCTTGACTCAGCTCTAGTTGTATTGACTATGCTTCACAGCTCTTCTGCTCGACAAGGAACCTACAAATATGCAGGCTCAATCATTAGCGGAACTTATCGACAAAGCTGTAGCAAAGGGTAAGCTTGCCTCATTAGCCGCTCAGTCATATCATAGCTGACACTGCATTGTTATTAGAGGGCTACATCGGCATGGCTATAGCGGGCGGCGTTGCAGCTCTTGGTACCCTCCTCGTGGCGGGTCTTGTACGGCGAGCCCGAAAATAAGTTCTTCGTCTTCGCATTTCACTAATTTCTCACCTTACCTTTCCACGATCCACGCAAACACGACGGTCATGCACAATACACATTTCTGCCACCTTTATATATCATTGTCTACCCAACGACGATCCTACACCCTTATATATTTATATGTTAACAGTCAATAACAGGACACTTATCGCTATTACTTCATGTAATCCTATTGTTCGCAATATTTTTGGCCGGAGGAACCCTGGCGATACAGATATAGTAAATAAATCCAGCGCGTTACGATAGCAATAATGTTTCGTGGGACTGCATAGCAGAAAAACTACCTAATATGACCATTCCATTGGGAGTTGCTGTTATACAGGATATGCATTGTTACACAGGAAATTGTCCGATATAAATTAAATCCAGAAGATATTGATAGATCGCATTGAACATTTGGCTCTTGACTTTGATTCATGATAGCGAAAAAAATCAGGTTGGAAGAAACAGCGCTGCGTAATCATGCATTAATGCAACTAAGGTCAAACATACTGTAAATCTTGACGCACCTGCTTGTGCATCCATCTCCTCTTCCGAAAGCTACGAAGTGAAAAAAAAAAAAAACATCAAAATCCTCAGATTCAACCACTAGATCCGGCGTCGTCCGGTACCTTGAACACATAAATGCCTAGCAGCGCAAATCCCGCCAACATTCCCAATTGGAATATTATCCAGAACGTGGCCCATACTGTACATAAAGTCAGTGCAATTGATCAAAGGCGGTGAAGAAGCTTACAATGAGCCCCTATTCGTGGATATAATATCGAAAATTGTGTCGCGTCTGAATCATTGGTTTTATGAAAAAATCGATCATCTGCGACATCCCCTAAGAGAACTATCATATATGGAGAATGACTAGAATAAAACAGACACGTACATATGACGAAAAGTATGCTACCCAGCTGATCAGTAAATCGAACTGAGACAGGCCTAAGATAGTACATACTTCATAACTCCGATGAAGAGGCAATACCAACGAAGTGCCTGTCTAAAAGGTTGCTAAGATATGTTGCACCAGTAAGTTAGAAAGTATGTTCACTAACCCATGGTCTACAAACCAAAATCCAATCATCAAGCCTTCGTAGCAAAACGTAAGAAGGATCGTTCTACGAAAGATCTGACATTCCAGCGGAGATAGATATAGTGACAGAGAAGACTTACAGTTTGTCTCTGACTAGCACTAACGGCATAATAAGACCAACACCCAATACAAAACTCAGGATTTTGGCGACAAGAGTATCCCAGCCTGCGAGAATAAATGCTCCGCCAAGAAGGGTTGATCCGATATAACCAGCAGACAAGATAAACGTTGGACGACCCCCTTCTACGATAGTCGCGCCACCAACATGGGGATCTATCGTAATTTTTAGTATTCTGCCTCCAGACAGGATAGCCTAAGGAAAAGTTAGGGTCAATTCTCTTCGGTGGACTACAGAAATTGTTTACCGCAGTAATATGACATAGCTCGTGCCAGCCGATAGTGAAGAGCTTGAGAGGATTTATGCAGTTACGGACAACAGGAACATTCCAAAATCCGAATATAACAACTGCCATGGCAATGATCTAAAAATTGAGATATGCAACATGGTAAACAGAAGGATAACTGGGAAACGTACAACGTAAAGGACTACAACCTGTTAGGTCGTGCCTATGAGCACGGAAGGAATTAACACATGTTTTTATGAAATGTAAACTAACCTGATCCCCTGAAGGTTGCAAAGGACTTGTAGGAACAGAGGTCACGGATGACATTGGGGGAGCAATTGGCGGCCTAGTGATGGTAGCCATAGCTTAAGAACATTCAGATCGAGAAGGTCGGACAGGTAGTGCGTGTGTATGGCAGGGATTAGGCCCGAGAACTAATATCGCGTGTATATCTCTTTGATAAAGGATAAACGAGCAGTGCTGTGTAGACGTCGAACAAATGAACGGTGGTCGTGAACCTGCGTGTGGATAGTAATGTATAAGAGGACAGCCTCGTGGTGCCTTATGGAAGAGGAGCGTACAATGAAGTTAAGCACAATACTTACGACGTGGTGAAGGCGTTCTCCGACAGAACGAAAAACGGCAGGGGAGAGTTATCTCCTTATGAGGTCTGTGATTTTAGCGAATATATAAATATATGCGATGTGTTTAGAGTGTTGTATAGGAGGTCAATGAATTCGGCTAGAATTTGTTTAGCTTCTGTGCACCGTGTAAGTAGTCCTAGGTAGTCCGACACTGTTCCACAGCGGGTTTGAAGAAGCCAAATAATAATATTAAAAATGCGGACGACGCGTGTTACAACATACACGTGATACGTGATTCAAGACGCGTTTCTCACGTGGCTGGTTTTATTTAAACAAAGCGCGAACGTGATCAAACGTATGTAATCAATCTGCTCTTCAAGTTCACTGTTCAGACCCCCAGTCCGAACTCACCTTCCTCCTCCAACTACGCCGCAGAAGCTTTTGCCATGGTATGTCTGTATTCACTGCCTCTACTTTAATTTTAATTATGTCTTTCCAGTCTGGAAAAGGAAAATCGTAAGTAATATTAGTGTGTTTACTTCTATCGTGCTGATTTCGGCGCGTCTCTAGAGGAAAGGCTTCCAAGGTCGATGCGAGCGACAGTAAACGACAATCCAAGTCATCCAAAGCAGGTCTTCAATTTCCTGTTGCTCGCATTCAGCGTCTGCTGAGGAAGGAACACCCTGGTAGAAGACTTGGTGGAGCTACAGGCGGTGAGGAGTTGCCTTTTCAATGTTAAATCCTGCTTTATACTTATGAATATATAAACAGTCTACTTGGCGGCAGTTTTAGAGTATCTTTGTGCAGAAGTTTTGGAGCTTGCTGGAAATGCGGCCCGCGACAACAAGAAAAGGCGAATTGGCCCTCGCCACCTCCAGTTAGCTATTCGAAATGACGAAGAGTAAGCAGAGTAGTTCTACGTCGTACCGAAAAGCAATGCTGAAGTACATTGAACTAGATTGAATAAGCTATTAGGTCACGTTATTATCTCACAAGGAGGAGTTGGTATGTCTATTATAAATTGTACTGAATATAACCTCCTAATCACCACTTGCTTTCAGTTCCTCATATCCTCCCTGAACTCCTTCCACAAAGATCGAAAGCCAAGTCAGATGCATCCCAAGAAGTTTAAATGTTACCTGTATTATTGCACGCTATCTCTGGTGGTTGTCATATACCCGCTTTCTTGTACTGTATGCTGCACCACTAGTCACGTACTATATATTATATTTTCTTCTGCACTTTTCGCGATGGTAAAAAGATAGTCTATTTGAGCAGTTCACAACCTATTTATTCTATTTTCTAAACATTTATAAACAGTCACGTTGGGCCTATCTTCTCTGCAATCAACTCCAGGGCTATTGCAATACGAGATAAGTTTACATCGATGGAAACTAGTCGATTGTTAAGTTCTTCAGGCATGGTAAAATGAACTCCTGCTGTAGAGGATATAGTTGATGGGTTGACTTTGGGAACGTAGTCGTCTCTCGTATCGTCAGTCGCGAATGATTCAACAAGGTAAGGCTGAAGATCAGGTAGCTTCGCTTTCTCAACGGCATATTGTACAGTACGAAGATGGTCGACTACCCTCCCATATTCTGGACAAAGCACGTATCCCATGCAGCCAAATTGTTTCTTACTTACATTCTTTCCGTCCTGTAGGATAACTTTGAATGCATAAACTCGGCGACATGACAGGTCAATTAACGCATAAGCTTCCCATTCCCATTCTCCAACGTCTTTTTCTTGACCGATGCCTAAGTTAACTTCGGTAATTTTTGTCTTGAGCGCATTATAGACCAGTTTAGTCAAGGTTTTCTCGCTGACCTCTTGACAATCAAATTTGATGAAACCACTACCGCTTGTAACTCTTTCGACAGAGATATGAGCCCGTGTCGCTGTGTTGGGGTTGTCAAAGAAAAAGAATCCCAAGTCGTCTTCGCTTCTGCTAGGCAGCTTGAACGGTCTGTATATGTATTCCATGACAAGCGAACACTGTTCTTCGTAGATGCTTTCCAGTACTAATTTTATACGAACAGGTCGATTGCGAGCAATGAAAGCACGATTCCACCAACGTCTCTCTAGTGCCGCATCTTCTTTAGATCGTGGAACTGTAATGGAAAATTTTAAACGACAAGACTTGCGCGCTTCAATGCTAACCGGAACTTGTGGTTCCTCAATTTTACAGGAGGAAGCAGGTAAATATTCTTCATCACCTACCAGTCGATAAAAGGCCGATGCTGAAACAATGGTAACAATATCTTGTGATCCATTGGATTGATCATTGAATGCTGTTACTACACCGTCGAAGAAATCTTCCTTATCATTTGCCCATTGCGCATTAGCGGAAAGAGGAGGATTGGATGAACATTTTAACAAGACCGGAAAGTGTACCGATGAACGTGACCTGAAGTCAGTACGAACTGCACGAACAGGCTCGTTCAATTCCGGACCGAAACGAACCATGGAAGGCAAAATGTACGGCGAATTTGGTTTATAAGCGCGAAGGCCACCTTCACTGATGATTATAACCCCTCCTGTTAATGAACAAGTAGCAATATCGAAATGACACGCGTGAATACAAGGAGTGGACGAGGTAGCCGTTTTGACGGTGAGTCTAATCCCGATAATATCGCCAGAAGATGAGAGTATCCACTCTGCCATTGCATATTCCGAATCGCTAGTAGACGTCCGAAAAATCAACGTATCGCCTGTTAGCGACAATGCTGCTGCTACGGATTGTAATTCCTTTGCAGTAAACGTATCAAAAAAATAAGGGTATCGATACCACACACTACCAACGGTAATGAGGATGGTAGTTTCATTCAGCACGATCCCGCGTGATTTCCATCTAAGCAACTTCCCTACAGAGGCCTTTTGTATCGTATCTGTTTCGAGGTTGGTATCTTCAATGGATGACCACTGGTCAACAGTGTCGACATAATTTAAGATACCCCTTGAATATTCAAAGAAGTTTCCGTATGGATAATCGCAATGATGTTTTTCTCTGTGAGACTGGAATTCACAGGGATTTGCTGTCCCGCAACATGGGTAGCTCTTGCCCCATGAATCATAGTCTCCGCGGTGAAACGAGCATGCTTTAGAACCATTTGTAGACTGTCGAAACTCTTTATTGCATTGGACGCAGTTAAAACGCTGCTCCGCTTCCAATGCATTCATCTCGGCTGCAAGCCCCTTTAATCCGTACACAATGGCGGCATCTAAGTTTGAAGACAATACTTCTTCAAGTCGTACTTGATTCCTTTGAATAGTGTCGTTAAGCCCTGTTCTAAGTTGCTCCATAACTGCGTCGTCCACGGCTAAATGTTGCTGCTTGGCAAATTCCTCCACTAATTCCTTGCTGTGTGTCACTTTCTCAATACTGCCGTGGCTAGCAACAAATGTGCGTGCTTCTTCATCCTGTCTGTCAACGGGCATTTCGCGAGCAAGGATGTTTAGCTTGTCTGTTTGATAAATCTGCAAGCTTATCATAAGGTCTTTGCAGCACATGTTGAGTGACTCTGCACAGATTGTGAATTTTTCTCTGTTGCTGATGTTAAGACGACGAGCAACAAATCCTTGTTTTCGATATGCGGTAATTAGAGCGGCTGCATCTTTCAACGCGTCGTTCATGCGTTTAATGACCTGGCGAGTTGCGGAGTTTACTTCGATACGCTTTAAAACAGGTAAGTGGCTCAGCATAAAGGTAATGCGTTCAAGGACGTCGTTACACTTGCCATCGACGTCTTGGGCCTTCTTCTCTACGTCAATTATAATCTTGAGGAGCATGAAGGCTGGAGCTACGAAAGGAACTACCCGACCAATGTCAGAAAGCTGATCAAGAATTTGCATGGCATTCTGAAGGACAGGATTGCCCACAACAGGATCCACAACCATTCCGACACCATTTACTAAGACATGAGAATTGGAGCGTACAGGGTGCTCAAGGGGAAGAATGACGTCCTCCATTGCGCTGTGGTCATGGGATATGCTCCTAGACGCAAACAAATTGATCGTATGGACATCAGCTAGTGTTGGGCAAAGAAGAAATGTAACCACCATACATTTTGGGAGAAACAATTCTGGAAAACGGTCGCCGACAATCCTTAGGCTTCTCGTCGGCGTTGATACCAGTGCGTCAGTTTGGCGTCAGTAATAAGTAGTTTTTTAAAAGTGGTGTGCTGTGACCAGGCAACTTAAGCAGTGTCATTTATTGCTATATGATGTACAAATCCGACCAGTACACACGGCTTTCACTGGGAATGACCAAGATAAAGAACAGTCACTGGTCAAAGGCAAAATTCATTCGAAAAAATAGTATATAGACTTGATATAGACGTGCAGTAGAGACACAGACGCGATAAAATTACCTTATATCTCCAAGAAATAGTCATGCGTAGATTAAATGAAAAACTACTTATTGTCGCGAAAGCCCAAAAAGCCCCAGTCTGAATCCAATCAGAGTAGTAGGTCATTTATTTTCTGTCTACAAGATCATCTTCCGCATCACTTGCCATTGTTCTCCTTGAAAACGCCGACGATCGCCCAACAACACTTGAAGGCCTTCGCACAGGGCTCCCTGACAGTCTGTTTACTCGGTTTCCACCAGAACTGCCAGGAGGGGGGGATGTTCCTGAAATACTATTCCTATTCAAATTTTGAACTAAGCTTTGAACACTCCCCCCTTGCGTTCTAGGACCTCTAGTGAGTCGAGGGCCACGGGCTGCAGAAGTTTGCGACTGTCCGGATCCGGAGCGGGAGATGCTTGCTCGGCCTGTACCCAAAACAACGTCTGGGTTGTCACCTGGTGGAGAAGGGCTCCGAGAACCAATCTTCGTTGGCGATGGTGTGTTTTTCCCTCTATTTGAGGTGACACTAAACCGCTTTTGGGGTATAGGAGGAATCACAGCAGTAGCCGGAGGCGAGGGAACATCGGGGGGTGAAGAAGCCTCTGACTCCGCTGGTGGATCAGCAAAAATGGGCATGGGGGGAGGCGAAATGTCCTCAACCTCCGGTGGCGGTTCTTTGAACATAGGACGGGGAGGAAGATCATTCTCAAGAGGAGGTTCCTTAAAGGTGGGGCGAGGGGGGATATTCTCGACAGCTTCCAAAGTAGGCGGGGGAGGCGGGGGAATAAACGACGCGGCTGGGGGAGGCAGTGCAGCAGCAGGAGGTAGGGGAGAGAGCTTCTCTGCAACAGGAGGAACAGGAGATGGTGGTGGAGGCGTGATATGCTGGGACTGAGGAGCAGCAATTGGCGGGGGAGGCGGGAGTTCTGATGACTTGTTGCCCTTCACAAGCGAAGGGTTCTGAGCTATTTGTTGAGCAGCAAGTAATTGCTTCGTATCCGCACCAAGAGAGATCCTGCTCCGGCTCAGTCGCATATCAATAGGGGCAGTGCGTTTGCGAATTGGAACTTTCCGCTCTGACTCACGCTTCTTGCGAGCAATAGTCGGTGGCAGAAGAGCATCATAATTCTGCAGAAGGTCGATGAACAACACTGAAGGTTGATAAGTTTCGATTCATCTAGCTGGAGCATTATACGTACAGGTAGGGTGACGATCTTGAATCGAAATCTCTGATTCAAACTTAGGTCTAGCAATAGCTTCAGGCCAGATGAGTATTATTTAGCGCAAAACGGGCATTTGATCAAGTACTCACTGCGACCAATGGAGAGTGCTAACTTCGCAATGTAGACCTCATCAGGCTCGTCCACCTTAGTAGACTGGATCAAGCTTTAATTATGGTCTTAGCCAATATATGACACATCAGAAAAGAGCGGGTGCTTACTTCTTAAGATGCTTCACTACTGCATCTAGAACATGTAGGTGTACCCTAGGCAACCTTTGTAAAACTGTTCCTAAATTCTGGAGGCGAATTTCCTCTGAAGGCTCTCCATCTGTTTTATTCGCGCTAGACCCGACACTAGGATACAGTCGCCTGAAGTCATCCCACCCCTCGTACAAGGCTAGCGGAGGATCAAGTTCAAGTGCCCAGAGTTTGATGGTGCTGGCAATGACTGGAGCGTCGTATCGGGAGAATATTTCCAGTGGAATAGCTTGGTCTGGCGATATGGCATTCAATGCTTCACGAAGGTGGTGCACTGGGGGTAAAGGAACTTCATAAATCCATGCTTTGCGTTTCTCTCTATCATCAGGAAGTTTACTGTAAGCTTCACTAATCCCGGTTAGGAGCGCTGTAAGAATAGGAGGAATTGTTTCTTTTTTCTCCTCGCCAGACGTAAGAGCGTACCAGCCACCCTCAGCCCACTTGCGAAGGTCAATTCCAAATACCACATCTGACTCGTCATGTGCGACAGACTCGTATACCTGTGGATTAGGGCGGAATGGTCCTGTACGGTAGCGCTCTATGAGAGCGGTGAGATCTGACTCGGGTTGGTACGCAGCAACCAACGTTGCGGAACGCTCGAGAGATGGTTCGTATGCTTTTGGAATATTCGAAAGCGTCCCGTGGTATTGCAATAAAACTAACAAAAAAAGATAAGCCGAGCTTGAAGGAAAAAAAAAAAAAGAATATACACTAACCAGTCTTAACAGCCCGGAGACGCTCAGTTTCCCATCTTTGCAAAGTTTTGAGGGTTTCCTCAACCGTCTCTTCGAGCCCCAGTCTCTGTCTGTCCAACTTCCTAACAGCAACGCGGTATGTCTTATCAGCCTCCTCTGCGTCATGTCTGGCCTTAACAAACGCTGGCTCAGCATTGCCAGTGTTATTGAGAGCCTTGCTCACGACACTGAGGAAAGTACCAGTACGCTTGATCAGTCTTTCAGGTTGAAGGTTCTTGATCGGCGAAGTACCAGTATGTTGCTCGAGGTTCTTGCCTTCGATATCGAATGCTCTTGGACGGAATTGATAGAAAGCATCATCGGAGTGCTCGAATTGGTTGCCGAGTTCACCTAGACGTCGAAGAAGATTCTCTCTCTCAGTTAAGTCGCGTGCGGCATCCTCTGCGCGATCTAGGCTTCCACCGAGACCATCAACGTTGGCGTTAAGCCAGGCTACGAATTCCTCGCCAGTGAACGCATCTTGGTATTCACCAAGGAGGGGAAAGCGTACAGGTCGTAGGGGGAGCTCAGCTGCTGCACGGGCCAGGAGTTGAGAAACGGCAGCAGGCGGCAGGGCAAGGCCGGCAAGCAGAATGGGGGGAGGAGCCATAGGTGGCATTGGGGACGTTGACATTGGAATTTCAACCTTGGGCGGCAATGCAGGTGAAAGGGGCACGGGGGAAGCTACCTCGGGGATCTCCCGAGAGCGCGACCTTTACCCTTGTCGACCTTGGGAAATGGTTTTTCTGAGTCGCTGTCAGGAGAGACATTGGGGTCATCAGTGGAAGTGGCTGCTGCAATGGCGTCGGCACTTTTCTTTTGAATTTCCTTGAAACGTGCCGCGATGCGCTCAGAAACACTGGAAGTACGTTCAGGAATGGAACGCCCGTCGACGGGTCGGAGACGAGGGGAGCTGGTAAACTTGTCTGCAGCAGCAGGATTGGCGCCAGGAGCAAATTTGGCACTGTGAGGAGGGATATTACTATGTGAAGGGACAATAATGGATTTGGTATGCAACATACTCGTCCTCGGCCTCGTCGGCACGCCTAGTCTTTGCTAGGTATTGATGTTTCAATTTTGCGACATCACCCTGAGCATGCTCGTATGCACGCAGCCAATTGTCAACGATATTTGCCTTGTGTTGTTTGATGCGCTCCTATGGGCAAAAAAAAAATAGGATGAGAATCGTGCGAGAAAGGAAAGAAGGACGACGAACCTTGTATCCGCTGGCCCAGTCGTCAAAGGGGTCTGCAACGAGATTGGAGAGCTCCTTTGCGATTGTTTTGTGGGCTTGACCTTGAGCGACGGATTCAGCCTGAAGACCGCGGAAGGTGACAAGAAGAGAGGCGCCATCATCAGCGCTGAAACCAGTTCCTGCAGAAATGGGTGAGCTGGCAGAGGCGGATGGGATGGAGAAAGATGGCAACCTTGCTTCCCTGTCAACGACGGATTTGAGAGGCTGTCGGCGATACGGCCTTCAGCAGCAGCACGGGCCTGTAGGATGACGAAATGAGGAGATGAAGAGACAGCGGAAGTTATTCGGAAGAGAACACACGCGAATAAACGCGACTATTTCGTCGTTCTCTGCGATTCCCTGGGGGAGTGGATGGGAGGGTTAGTGGGAGAATGGGGAGTGGATGGACAGGACGTGTACCTGGTCGAGCTTGTCGAACAAGACTTCAAGACCCCTCCTGTAGTCCTGAGACCAGAAGGAGTTGGTGAAGGAGAGGGGCAGAGAGAGGACTGCCATGGGTGGGGGTGACGGGTGGCGGTTGAGGTGTAGGAGGAGGAGGGCAGGACCAAGGCAGGAAATATATCGCAGGAAGAGGGGACTCAACACAGAGCAGGCTGTGGACCTGGTTCTCGGTATGGCAACTCCGCAATACCCTGCCGGACACGTGCAGCAGCGCTACATATTTGGAAACCGCCCCGGCGACCGATCCCCGTCAGATGCCCACGGCTGGTGTCTGTGCGGCGACGGTGCGTCGTGTGCATGGCCAGCACGAGCAGGACTGCGTGGGCAGTGGTCCAGTATGTGCAGGCAGAGACGTATGAGACGCGTGGGAGTGAGTCCGCCTGGCATGGGGGGACAATCGTCCGTCGCAGTGAGGGTCGTTGGAGTGTCGCGTCCCGGATGTTGCCGAACCGCGCCAAAAAAAATATAGTCCAGTTGGTCTCTGTGCCAGCTGCTATTTCCTTCCCCTCGCCATTGCCCTCGTCCTCGTCCTCCCCCTCCCCCCACCCCACGCCGTTCCTTCTTCTGCCTGGCTAGCAGCTGCGCCATTCCATTCAAATGCAGGTCGGCCATGTCCACAAGCGCTTCGTGTCGTCTGTCGCAAAGGTAGCCTCCGTCTCTACCGTCCACCTCCCTTCCTTCCCCCCAAAAGAGGCCAGTTATGTTCGCAGAGAATTTCCCAAGTCCCCTCTCGAGCCAGATGTGTGGGCCTCACTTCAGCCCCCGCCCCCCTCCGCCTTCTCTGCCTTCATCCACAGAATAGGCCTCGGTTCCGTCATATCAGACACAGACCTCATTCAGCAAGCATGCACCCATCCTTCTTTCCTTTCTCTATGGCAGCGTCATAATTCTAATGCATCCTTACCTCTCTCTAATGCCCATCTCGCCCCCTCGGTAATGCTCTCATGGGTCTCTTTGCCTCTGAATACATCCATGCAAAATATCCCTATCTCCCTACACGAGTTCTCAAGGCCGCCGTCACCGCTCATGTTGGCCCTCTTACATGTTCAAGCGTTGCCCAAGAAATGGGTGCCGTCCCTTTACTGCGGTGGCATCGCGCCGTAAGCATTCTCTTCGTCTTCCCTGCAGTCCGTTCCCTACCTTACTCCCTCTTTTTCTCCTGCAGCCTCCATCTACCTCACGACCTAGCGTTCTCTACTCGGACGCTCTCGCCTCCATTCCACGATCCATAACAGCGCTTGTATACCAGAAACGCTCCCTTCTTTCCGCTCGCCAGTTCGTTCATGCCTACTTCATGTCAAGGCAAGTCGACCTTCGAGCCATGCTCAAGTTTAATGATCCAAAGAAAGCTCTTTTGGAGATGGTAAAGAAATTTGGTCGCGAGTGGCCCAAGTCCAGGTCTGCCTTTCTCTTATCATCATTTCCCCACCGTACGGTCTAGTAATGCATGCATAGACTGCTCAAAGAAACTGGTCGTTTTACCAACTCTCCCGTCTTCGTCGTAGGCATTTACTCTGGCGCCGATGAATTAGGCCAGGGCTTTGGCTCTTCCCTCAAGATGGCAGAGTACCGTGCAGCAGAAGATGCGCTCCAACGCGTCTTTCTTACACGAACTCCTGACCATGGGCTTAACCTCCCTACATCGACATTCGCACCTGGTCTGGGCGATATCTTTTCCGCAAAGGAGGACAGCGGTAGTTACACTGCCCCTGAGCTTGTGATGAGCGAACTTATGTCAGAGAGCTCTGGCAAGAGCCATATTCCCGTACTCGCGAGTGCTGCCATTAGAAACGGCACTCGACGCACACATGAGATAAAGGAGAGGGAAGAGGAGATGGAGGAGACGGTTGTTGTGGAGGCGGAGCATGTAAAGTACAGTTAAATATCGACCTAATTTTATGAGATTGGACAGCGGCGTGATCATAGAAACGAAGTTGAGAGTCCTTATCCTTTCTCAAGATTCGTAAAAGCACACAGCTTTCAGCAATATTCAATATTTATACAAACATAGCAAGCTCCTAACCTTTACATTATCCACTGTGAAGCACATCTATGCCTACTAATTTACATCGTCGAAGAGAAACCATCTAATGTAGAAATGCCCAGAAGTGAAAGGAAGTGCAAGTTTATGGATACACGGAAACTTATCTGGCACTCTTCAGACCTTCTCTGACAGTGCTCCTCTCACCTAACAAAGCCATAATCTGCCACCTCTGATCACGCACCTCCCGATCTTTGAGAACAGCGAGTTCTTCCGTATCATCTTCCTGTATCGAATGTTTAACATTTGCCGCATATGCACAGGATGGTCCTCATACCTCAGGCGAAGATCCTGAAAGAGAGAGATGCATTGCTGCTGCAGATTTGTTGGGTAACTCAGCAGGTGAGAGAGTGAATAAGTTTTGAAAGGATGCAGGGGTAAGAACTGGGGGTCGACTGGGTTGATGATGGATTGCGATGGATGAATGGATATTTGTGGACGTTGAAGACGGAGTAATGGATGTGATAGCATGGGATGTAGATGTAAAAGTGAGGGCTCGGGTGATGAGCTGTTTCAGTTTGGCCTGTAGAGGGGGAGATGTCAGAGTATGAGTATAACAAGCATAATAATAGTGACCTCGCAAGCTAGACTCATGAGTGAGGGAACTGTTCGCGAGGGCGGCCCTAGATTATTTTGAGCACAAATGAGATTTATTCGATCGGCAATATGTTGCATCGTTGGTGCACGCGTGACGGAATGTAGGTTGACGGGCAATCGACTTCCAGGAGGATCTGCACCACGTAAAAGGCTTAACATAAATGCACCGTGCCAGAAATGATCACCTACTTCCTTTCTCCGGTAGGAGAACGACACCTCTTTCACTAGAAATTTCGTCCATCGGATTACGTACGTCACTGGCAGCAGGCGAGGCTTGAAAACTATGCATACGTTCGCGCTCGCGCCTCCCTACAGATAGTGCCCATCTCTTTAGTCTCGATGAACGAAGAGTACGGGCATCCTCCGGGGTCTGAGGACCTTGATATGGCAGGAGTGTGCGCCTACGCTTGCGGGGAGGTGGCTTGGGCAATGTGGGAGGTGGAGGAGTTGGCGGGCGTTTTAGTACAGCAGTAGCATCGAAAAGGGATATGATCAAAGCATTGTGCAGCTGGACTAACACAAGAACATCAGCAAGGAGAATAGCATGAATAGAAACGGACGTACTAAGAGTGGTGGTGGTGAGTAGCTCCTTGGCGGAGTCTTCAAATTCTGCGCGAGATGTCTTTCCCGTGACAAAACTATTTAATGCTTGAAAATATGAGGAAGCCTTTGGACCGAGAGCGGTGGTCAGCTGTTGCTTAATGGTGGATGTGGAGGAAAGAGACATGGTGTCAAGAGAGTTGTGATGGCAAATTAATGTGACCCCAGTTCACCCAAGCGCGAGGTTTGGTATTATCTCGAGTACAATGAGTCTGTATTAGACAGAAAGGACGCCAGAGCGGGATATCGGAGAGTGCTAGCGAGCACTGAGTTACTGAGATCTGAGAACTCGGAAAAGACTTGCAATGTCAATTAATTGCTAATATTGAAATTGCATCCGACGCAAGATCACGTGATCTGTTAAGTATACTTAACGATGTGTGCCACTGTTTCGGTCTTTAACTTATCACCATACCACCGTCGACTCGCAGCAGCGGCAGGCTCTTCATAATGTTAACCTCTACTTCCCGTCCACCTACTTCCAAGCCAAGGGGAGTTTGCCGCTACTATACCCATCCTAGGGGGTGTTTCGCGGGAGACAAGTGTAAATTTCTTCACGGCGAATCCTCGCAAGCTACCCCAGAGCAACCCCTTCTCACTCCGTATGACAAGTCTAAGACGTGCAGGTATTATCAAAATGGTATGCAATCACTATGTTTATATTACTTCGTCTTCCTATCTTGACGTACTCGCAGGATTCTGCCGGAGGGGTGACAAGTGCTGGTTTCTCCACGTCGTAGGCAACAATGTTCAGGGCGAGGGATCTGTCGTACTTGAAGAACCATCCGATGATGATCTCTGCTCTGTTTGCTTCGAGAAACCTGTTACCTTTGGTCTGCTAACTGGGTGCAGTCATGTCTTCTGCATAACGGTGTGTTTCATGTATATATCCAATGACTTTCTGATCTTAGATCATTACAGTGTATTCGCCAATGGCGTGATCCCAGTGGAAAAGGTGGGGATATGGTCGATTCTGGTAACACGAAGAAATGTCCTATGTGCCGTACACCTTCAAGATTCATTACTCCTTCGTCACGCTTCTTCAAACAGGAAGATCCGGAGAAAGATAAGATTGTGCAGACTTATAAGGAGAGCATGGCCAAGGTTCCTTGCAGGTAAATGTCACGGTTGTTTCAGTTTTACATTCTCTCAAATGACATGTTGCTGGCACATTTAGATACTTCCGACAGTCGAAACAGAAAGACAAGAATAATCCGTTGTGTCCATTTGGAAAGGATTGTTTTTATCAGCATTTAAATGATGATGGAACGCCGTATATTTTCAAGGATGGAGTGGATGTCTGTATGGGGGTACGTTTACAGCTAAACTCCGTTGGTATTTGCATCCATTGACCCGTGATGAAGCAACATCGTTCACGGAATAACCGCAGCGTTCATTCGGAAGCTTTTCTACCTTTCCAGCTGAGCTTCAATGGCGCTTTTGATGTTCTCCTCAGCTCCAATGAGATGGATTTTTCTGTTCCTTGGAGAAGAAACGAAAATAGTAATTCATTAAACAACTCAGCAGATATACGAATGCTTGAAGCCTTTAACAATGTCATTTCTGACAATGGTAGTGCTGGAGCCTTAAGTGCCGCCATAGAAGTCTTTAGGAGAGGTCTTTCTAGTGGCAACGATAACAGTAGTGCTTACAGAAGACGGCATACCACTCAACTCGACGACGGCTGGGGCCCTGTAGATGATTATGATGACGGACGAGGATACAGAAGAAAATGTAGTGATGGAGAGGCTTGAGCTTCTGGTATGTTTAAACACAATTGCTTGTTTTGGCGACCTGGAGGTCAGTTACACTAATCAAACATCCGAAGGCTGACGAGATGTTGGTATCCTTGAATAATTTTCCAATTGGTACAGACCCTGAATCGTCTGACGAATCTGAAAATTTGCCCCCGCTTGAACCGTTCATATCTGTGGTTACACAGAATCAAAGTAATACCGATAATGCTAGTAACCAGAATACAGCGACACCGGCAAGATGGGCTTTCGGGGATGATGATGAAGACGGTGACGATCTACCTTCATTACGGAGTGTCTCTAACAGTAGTAGTGGCGGAGATGAATATGATGATTCTGAGACGGACGATGATAATATTGGTAACGAGGTGACAGATGACGACGAGAGTGTGGGCCATCCTAGGGCATTTGATCTAGCGTATAACGCGGTTAATGCAGCCCGGGACGAAAGGATGCGAGAGAGACTGGAAAGACTGGGTCAGACGTGGCCACTGCACCGGTTCATGAATGTCTCAAACACTTCAACTGGGCAAGTATCTCATGAAGAACATACAAGCTTATTTTCTAGGAATAATGGGTCAAGCTCAGGCCTTGATGATGATAACCTTCATCTTCCCCATAATAATTCCCATGAGGAGGTTCTGGAACAGGCTGATCACTCGTCTCCTCTGGACACTTGCTATAGCTCAGGAGCCCTATTTATCTAACACTCTTGTGTCAGAACCACCATTCGTAACTGATGGACGTGGAAGGGTAGTAGGTGCCAGTCCTGGGTCAACAAATTCAGTTTACAGAGACACCATGTCTACATCAACTGTAACTTCGTCCCGACTGTCCCAGCGGCGAAAACCAAGCATTCCCACATCCGAGTCTCTGGAGACTAATGGAGAATTCACTACAGATGGTCGAGGAAGTGTTGTAGGTGTTGGTAATGCTGGGAGTAGTAGAGGTTCTTCAGAAATTACTGGTGCAGAGCAATCCTCTTCCTCCGCATCAGGTACCGACTCGCAACGTTCATTTATTGGACGGATGTTAGACGCATTATTTTAGAAACAAAGAAGTATGAGGGAAAAAATCGAGAATGTATATTATAGTGGAATTATTATGGATATGTTGGTTCTGGATTGTCTCGAGTGACGTATAGATGCATTAAGAAAACAGTATCGTTACGCAGTTTAAGATGGCTCTTTCACTAACTACAGACATCACAGGTGCTAGCGAAACATATTTCCAATTGCAACAAATGTTCCAGCTTCACCATTCACTTATCTTCACACACGTACTTAAACTTGTCCGGAAGGAGGAAGAGGATGTCCACCAGGGTTGTTGCTAGTAGAAGCTATTTCAACAGGCTTCATGGCGGGGAACAACAACACTTCCTTGATATCTAGTAGCACAATGTTAATTTAATGAATGATAGAATGCACTTCATAAGACTTACTTATAGAGTCGGTGAGGAACATTACAAGACGATCGATACCAATCCCCCATCCACCAGTTGGGGGAAGGCCATGCTCAAGACTGGTTGACAAACAAAAGCGATCAACGATCAGGAAGGTCTGTAAGGATATCCAGTCGATACACTTACGCATCAATAAAAGTTTCGTCAATGCCTTGCGCCTCATCATCACCTTGCTCCTTCTGTCTGACCTGTTCCTCGAAGCGTAGACGTTGTTCGAAGGGATCATTTAACTCCGTATACGCGTTGCAGAATTCTTTGCCGCACATAAAACCCTCGAAACGTTCGCAAAGACCAGGACGTGAACGATGCCACTTGGCAAGTGGAGACATCACTTGAGGATGGCCAACTTACAGAAAAATCAGTAATGCGCATCATTTAGTGCTAGAGAAGTTTAGCCACCAATAAAGGAAGGGGAAACACATAGGGGTTCGATGAATTCTCCAACAAGCTTGTCGAGCATACGAGCGTTGGTACGGGGTTCACTGCATTCAACATTGTGCTGTAGCATAATCAGTGGTATGCTGCATCGTTTCCTGGGCCCGAATACATACCTTAGTGCAGAGTTCTCGAAGCCAATTGTTAGTTTCGTCTGTGTGAAGTTCTTCGCCAGGAGGGAATTTGACATCGAGCTTCTCTTCAAGCGTAGTAATCATGTCATACCGCTTCCAAGGTCTCTTGAACTCGAGCTCGAGCTGCCTTGCACCCTCCTGACCCTTGTTGCCATCAGGATGGTAAATAAGCTTGGTATTTCCATTGGTGATATACTTGACCATTCCCTCAAGCATGGCCTCTGTGATATCCATCAGATCTTCCATGTCAGCGTAAGCCATATAGAATTCACAAATAGTGAATTCAGGATTGTGCGTGAGATCGATACCCTCGTTTCTAAAGACGCGGCCAATTTCGTAGACACGGTCAAGTCCACCGACAATAAGCTCCTTGAGGTAGAGCTCGGGAGCGATGCGAAGGTAGAGATCGAGGTTAAGGTCGTTATGATGGGTAACGAAGGGCTTAGCGGTGGCACCTCCAGCAAGAAGAGAAGTCATGGGTGTCTCAACTTCCATGAAACCAAGATTGTCGAGAAAACGACGGACATAGTTGATGATACGGCTACGGGTGATAAAGATATTACGAGTGTTTTCATTTAGAATGAGGTCGAGGTAGCGCTTGCGGTAACGAGTTTCCTGATCTTTCAAGCCAAAGTGGGAAGAAGGAAGTTGGTGAAGGTTGGGAGCAAGGAGGATCATGGAAGAAGGGGAAATGCTAAGTTCACCCTTCTTGGTGCGGGATGGAGTACCAGTAACGCCCACGATGTCACCGCGACGGAATATCTCATGGACGGCGACAAATTCATCAGGGTTTTCAGAATCCCTGAAGGGGGGAGACAATGAACACATATTATTCAAACAGTTAGCAAAATAAGAGCATACTGTTGAGTGGCCATAATTTGAACCTTCTTTCCCTCACCGTGAAGGTCATAAAAACGAAGCTTGGAACCATTCGTGCGAATATTGTGGATGCGGCCTGCAAGACTCTCGCAGATACCATCAAGTTTGGTGCCGGCAGGAATCTCTCCTTCAGGACCGTAGGCGCCAATGTAGTCAGAGATAGAGCGAGTGACATGGAACTTATGAGGGTATGGGTTGGGCTTCTGAGTGGATTTGAACGCAGTGATTTGCCGAGAGCGCAGCTCGTAGTATTGCTGGTAATATATGGATGAGTGTGATGGCAGATGAAGCAAATAAACGAGCATACGTTAGGGGTTGAGGTCATCGAGATTGGTCTGCACAGCTGGCACATTTTGTTGTGGAGGGGCAGCGTTAGCAAATTTGGAAGCCCTGGAGGCCTCCTTTACACGCTGCTTTTCGCGACGTTTGAGCTCCCTGACAATGCGTTATCGATTAGCACGGGGTCGGAAGTGACGAAAAATAGAAGACGGACTGCTTGGAGATCATCTCGCCGGTGACGGGATCCTTGTGGGTTCCGGTTGGCTCTGCGGACATTTTTCGTGAAGAGAATGAAATGCGAGGTAAAGGGAATGCTCTATGTCGCGGGGAAGAAACGAGAAGAAGGGAGGACGGAGAACGGGCAAGCCTCAACATCCACTTTTTTGATATAGAGATCGATATGCTCAGTCCGAGTCAAGATCACGCGTCCTTGCCCGTTGTCCATATCCGGTTATCAGCTCTCACACGCATTCAATGTTACCATGTACTTAGTTGGACCTTGCTACTAAGTACACTATAATACTCTGTTGCATGTAGTACATGGATGATTAGCACTATAAGTACTATTTAGTGATCTACACTGGTTTTCCCTCGAATGCTTATGCTATAGTACTTATACTTATTTAATCTTGGGCCCGGGTTTAACTTGGCACAATTCTCCGGGTAACAAGGAGTGGAAGGAACAAAGCGCAGGGTATTATACAATGCAACACAGCTGAGGTACTTGGACTCTGAAATGGACGAATAGGCGCGAGTTACCCAAGTTGCACTGAAGATTTAAGTGTCGGATGATCGATGAATGCCGGAAATGGAAGGGGTGTTTCCTGATATAGATGACGGGTGGTTGAGGTTGTGCGTGACATCATCACTCGTCAACATCACTCGTCCTCATCCCTGGACCACTCCCGTCCCTAACTTGCTCGACTATAAATCCTCGCTTCTTCACTCCTATCCTTTCCTTCCTTCTTTCCTCCTCCCATGACAAAACCTACCTCTCTCCCTGCCCCAGGCCGCCCAAAGCCCTCCAAGGGTATCGATACATCTTTCGCTCTCAAATCTGACTCAAGAGATGGACCTCTCACTCCCAAAACCCCCGCTGACGAAGGAATAGACTTCTTTCAGTCTCCTGTAGCAGATGGCGAGAAGCCTCTTCACGCCTATGAGTTGCGTCTCGATCCTGATGGAGGCCCGCACAAGGATCGCCAGGTCTGCCTTCTCAACCACCTACTGACTTGCATTAAACCCTTACTATTTTTTTTTTTGCCGAAAGTACATTCGCTTGCCTCCCGCATATACCCCCTACATTCTTCGCGTCTCAATCGACGCTGGTACTCCTGCCGCAAGAAATGGCGTTTTTAAGACAAACTTCCCCCTGGATGGAGGTGTGTTTGGCAGAGATCTCTTTTCCGAGAGAAAGTACGCGCTTTCGTCTTTCTTCTCTTTTCCATTACCTTCCCTCTCTGAACGCACTTATTGCAGGCTTCCCACCGACTTTTCAAAGCCCATCCACGTCAATCTACCTATTTCCCATGCTGGCGCTTTTCTCTTCTGGTTAGAGTATGAAAATGACCAAGGAGAACGTGTACGAGGAAGGAAAGGCTACTTTAACATTGATCCCATACTAAAGATCAAAGCTAGAACGCCCATTCTGGATGACGACCTTCGCGTGCTGCCTCCTGATCAAGGCGCTGTAATTGGGGACGATTACGTTAATTTGCCCTTGGACGGCTTATCCATATTGACTTTAGTGTCAAAGTGGATGGGTCCTACGAGCGAATGGAAAAAGTTCTTTGCGGAGGCTAAGGATAGGGGATACACCATGATTCACTATACCCCGCTTCAGGAAAGAGGGGAGAGCAACAGCCCATATTCGATTCGAAGCCAGCTCCGATATGACCCAACTCTATTTGAACGACCTCTAAGCGTCGAGGAAGGAAATGCAAGGATCGAGAAAGTGCTCAAAGGCGCTAAGGAAGAACATGGTTTATTAAGCTTGACAGATGTAGTGCTGAACCATACTGCGAATGATAGTCCCTGGCTTCTTGAGCACCCCGAAGCTGGTATGTGCCCATATTACTATCTGAATAAAAACTCACTGGTCAATTATATCCCAGGTTACAGTCCCAACAATACCCCTCATCTCACCCCAGCTCTCGAATTAGATACCGCCATCATTGAGTACTCCGGGAGCCTAACCTCGAGGGGACTTCCTACTGTAGTCAATTCTCTGCAAGATGTTGACGATCTCATATCTGGCTTGAACACTGTCATTAAAGATCTCAAGTTATGGCAGTACTATGTTCTTGATGTTAACCGCGAAAAAGAATCGGTTCTTACACTATTGCGTTCGGAAAGGGAAGCACCATGGGCTGGGAAGGACATTGCACGGAAGACTATCGCAGAACTAGCGGAAATTGTGAGGGCAAATGCAAAGGTTGAAGGCTTGGGTCAGCTTGCATCCAGGTTCGGCGCGAAAGTTAATAGCACATATGCTGCTTCTCTGGTAAAGGCAGCGTTTGTTGAACTCACCGATCCAGTCGCATTGGCCGATGCATGGGTTAGAGTCGTAGATGTTTTGAATGTGCCCTTGTACAGAGAATGGGAGGAAGATACTAGCGTTGCACTCGAAAATGTCAAGAATCGTCTCAAATACGCCCGACTGGATGAACATGGCCCTAAGCTCGGAGATATAACAAGAAGGTTCGTATCTCATCTTCATTACAGATTACTCGGACGCTGAAATTCTGCGTAAAATAGCAACCCTCTGGTGGAGACCTACTTTACCCGCCTGTGTCCTACACTAGATGCAGATCCTTCTTTGTATTCCCTGGCAAATAATGGCTGGATCTGGAATGCTGATCCACTCCAAAATTTTGCTCTTCTTCCTTCTAAAGCGTATTTACGGCGTGAAGTGATCGTCTGGGGCGACTGTGTCAAGTTGCGTTATGGATCTTCGCCTGCAGCTAATCCATGGCTCTGGTCGTATATGAAACAATATGTTACTACCCTGGCTGCGACGTTTGATGGCTTTCGCATCGATAACTGTCACTCAACGCCATTGAAGTAGGTACCTATATGCTCGATGCAGCTCGTGTTGTCCGCCCGGATCTATATATCTGCGCGGAGCTGTTTACCGGAAGCGAGGAAATGGACCTTGTTTTTGTGCGCGAGTTGGGAATCAACAGCTTGATTAGGGAAAGCGGAAATGGCTGGGACCCCAAGGAGTACTCGAGATTACTCTATAGACATGGGTTAGGAAAGCCCATAGGGTCTATGGACGGGGCTTGTATGACAAGTATGGAAGATATACCTAGTCCTACCGGAAAGGGGCCTGTGCGTAGAGCAATCGTTAGTCCGTTGAATGGGTCGATGCCTCATGCACTTCTATATGATTTGACTCACGACAACGAATCACCACTAGACAAGAGATCGGCAGAGGACGCACTATCAACTGGTGCATTGGTTACATTTGGATATTGCGCCATTGGCAGTGTAAAAGGGTTTGATGATCTTTATCCGAAATTGTTAAATCTTGTGCAAGAGAAGAGGAAATACGAACTCAGTGGCCTCAGTGCCAAAAGTGGAATTTCTCGTATCAAAAGGGTTCTCAATGAATTACATCTTGAGATGGTGCTAGGTGGCTTTGAAGAAGGACATGTTCACCAGGAAAATGATGTGCGTATTATATACTTTCTCTTCGGCCGTGATTTTGACATATCGTTCGAAAGTATATCGTCCTTCATCGCGTGCAACCCTCTACGCAAAAGGGATACCTTCTCGTGGCTCATACAGCATTTTCCAAGGGGTCAAAGGACCGCGGATACAGTACGTTGCATTACTATAACGTTACTTGTTACTGAACTCATAAATTCTACCTAGTTAATCCAATCAAACTTCGTCGCACAAGAGCTAGGTTTGTTTTAGGTGCAAACATCAATATACCATCGTACGATGTTGCTAATGACCCCACTATTTTGCGTGGGCTCCCAGCGAATCTCGTAGACATGCCATCTATCGTGGTCCCCCAGGGTCTAGATAATGAAGGTCCTTACGCCGAAATTGTTGTTCCAGAATACTTCCCTCCTGGTAGTGTTATGGTTTTCGAAACGCAAATGCAAGAGTATGATCCTTCTTTGGACAAATTCTGCGCTACGGGCGCTCAAGACGCATTCGGAGATTTATCCCTTGTAGAATTAAATGTTGTTCTCTACCGAGCAGATGGCGAAGAGAGGGATGCCACTGGAGGGGCCTTTGGTGTATACGATGTTCCAGGGATGGATCGGTTGGTGTATTGTGGCTTTGAAGGTTGGATGCATCCTCTACGGCACATAATGAGATACAATGACTTGGGACATCCATTATGCGGGCATTTGAGAGACGGAACTTGGGCACTAGATTATGTCCATCAACGGCTAACAAGGCACGAGTTTTGTCCTTTTATGACTTAGCAATAATTAATTTTTTCATTTCCAGCCAAGTAGATGTATTCCCAAATCTAAACAAACCTGCACGGTGGTTGCAAGAAAGATTCGAAGAAATCAAGAAAAGCGTTCCGAACTTCATGCGGCCTAAATACTTTGCGTTAGTTGTATCGGAGGCATACAAAGCAGCTCGTAGAGCAGTCGTTGAACAGTGTTCGGACTTCATTGTGTCGGGGCATGACTTCACACAAGATTTAGCAATGTGCTCCGTTCAGATGTATGGACAAGTGAAATCTGCCTCGTTGGATCCCGCAGTATCCACTCCTTCACTAGCAGCGGGACTACCGCATTTTACGACAGGATGGGCTCGATGCTGGGGTCGAGATGTATTTATATCTCTTCGCGGGCTCTTTTTAACGACAGGCAATTTTGAAGGTGCAAGAAAGCATATATTAGCATTTGCATCAACTTTGAAGCACGGTTTAATTCCGAATCTTTTGGACTCGGTTCGTACTCCGAGGTAAAATTGTGTATATACATTCTTCAAGGAGCAGTGATCAATTTTACTATAGGTACAACTCCCGGGACTCGCCGTGGTGGATGCTTCAGAACATCCAGGATTACGTGAAGATGTCCCCGGATGGGTTGTCGATTCTTGCAGAGCATGTGAAACGTCGATTCCCCCAAGATGATACATGGGTGTCTTGGGATGATCCCAGAGCTTATGCTTATTCAAGCACTATTGCAGAAATTATTCAAGAAATCTTCCAACGTCATGCAAGTGGTATCCATTTCCGAGAATATAATGCCGGTCCCAACTTGGATATGCAGATGAAGGAGGAGGGTTTTAATATTGATATTGATGTAGACTGGACCACAGGATTGATATTTGGTGGTAACAAATACAACTGCGGAACTTGGATGGACAAGATGGGTGAGTCGATTAAGGCAGGTACAAAGGGAATTCCCGGTACTCCTAGGGATGGCGCACCTGTCGAGATAACCGGTTTGCTCAAAAGCACATTGACATGGTTGGACGGACTATCTAGCCGTGGACAATTTCCATTCACTGGCGTGGAGACTGAAAGTATGTATTAATTTCAGACCATTTCTAGAAAAGTCTTATCCTATTCCAACAGTCAACGGCAAGAAACGGCATGTTACCTACAAGGAATGGTCTGATCTTATCCAAGAATCATTTGAGAAGTGCTACTATGTTCCGCTTGGTAAGAGCAATATATTATTCACGTGCGGGCCTACTGCTAACGGTTTTATGTGATAGAGCACTATGAAGATCAGCAGTATAAAACCAACACGTTGCTTGTGAACCGCAGAGGCATATACAAAGATGTGTATGGGTCGGGAGCAGGGCGGGAATGGTCTGACTACCAGCTAAGGCCCAATTTTCCTATTGCAATGACGGTTGCCCCAGAACTATTTAATGAAACACACGCCCTGCAAGCATTACGACTTGCAGATGAAGTACTTCGAGGACCATTAGGGATGAAAACTCTAGATCCAGCTGACCTGCAATACCGGCCCGTGTACGATAATTCCAACGACTCTGCAGACGCATCAATAGCGAAAGGATTAAATTATCATAACGTAAGTAGATTTTCATGTGGTTGAATAGCAATTTCAACTAATGCAACGAAAATAAAGGGTCCAGAATGGGGGTGGCCGTTAGGATACTTTTTGCAGGCGTACCTGTACTTCGATATTCGCACAGGAGCAGGAAAAGAGGTGCGCGTGGATATACTTCACTGTGCATCACTAACAATGCGTCAAGCAGAACCCCATGCATACTCTTCATCATTTGCATAAAATTTTGCTGCAACCGCGTCATTATATTCAAAGGGATTCTTGGGCTGGGCTTCCGGAACTGACAAATGAGAACGGAGGATACTGTCGTGATTCGTGCAATACGCAGGCGTGGAGCGCGAGTACTTTACTTGACTTCCTCGAGAGCGTACAGAGGCTTGGAGATGGAAATGTAGAGTAGATAAGAGGTGTAAATAGAATTGTAAAATAAGCTTGAACAAAGCCTCCTGCAGTTTTACGGCTTGCCAACTGATAAGTATAACCTACTTGTTGCACGTGACAAATGATAGTTGGATGTGACTAGTACTAAGTGGTACTTAAGTTAGTATACTAAGACTTACTTCGCCAGACCCGGTGCCCTTGTTCTCAGAGTCTTGCCGTATTTTACTCAATCTACTTACTCACACCAGCCTTCTGCTGCTTACCACTTATTCTAAATTTCTCCTTTTCTTTTTCTAATATTTCCTTACTTCCATCCAAAACGATCTAGACGCGATATCAAAATTTCTCTTCGTGCAACATGCACGAGTCTGAAGACCTCGCTGTCTATACTTGGGGCGAGGAAAGTTACGACGGACTCGGAGACGCTCTTCAGGAAGGCGGCGACGAGCTTAATGATGAAACTTTCGGCATAGGCGATGTTGGTGAGGGACTTCCTTCGATTCCTACTCACCCGCTCACTCATCATTTCTACCTGCTCCTTTCTATCGGTTTGAACTATTTCAGGGAAGGATTTCGATTTTTCAAACCCTGTTTTACCAGATGATAATCATCCGCCAACTGCACCTTCATTTCAAGCTTATACACTACTGGAGCAGGCTCCCAGACACGAAGAACAGCAGCGCCAGCAGCCTGGCTCCACCAAGCCTAGTCAACACCGTGCGATAAGCTCTAGAGTGTCCATGCTAATCTTCCACTAACGCATTCGCTATAATCTTTAGCTCGTGCTACGACAACACAATCTCTTGAATCGATTTGGGACGACAAGTCTCCGTTCTCCGTTCTCCCTCGATATAGTACTGCATCGCGTGCTTCAGATCATCATCGTGCATCCCCGACCCCGGCTCCTGCCCCCGTCTCTGCATTCTCTCCTTTTGCCGCTGACGCTTCTCCTGTGACTGGCCGTCAGTCTGCCAGTCAGCTCGGTAATCAGAATGGGCAAAGAGGGCGGACCCTTCAAGAGATTGAAGCCGAGATGTTAGCCGCTGCACAGCAATCCAGAGCAACTAGTCAAAGGCAGCAGCAACAGGAATTGTTATTGCAGCAACAACAAATGCAACTGCATTTACAGCAACGGAGGCGCGAAGAAGAAGAAGAATTGCAGCTTGGAATGCTGCAAGAGCCAGAGCTGCAACGCCGCTCTCTCTATGAGCAGCAACAGCAACTTCAGCTACATAGGATGCTTTATCAACAGCGTGAACAACACCAGCACCAACGTAGCCCACCTCCTAGAATGCTTCCAGTATCTCAGTCTCCTCGTTTCCTCGAGCACCAACGGCAGATTCTTCTCATGCAACAACAGCAAGAGCAGCAACAGCAACAACGCTTGCAAGAGCTGCAAGAGCAATTGAGATTAGAAGAGGTTGAGAGACAATTGGCGCAGATGCGAATGCAAGGCGATCAGGGCATAAATTCATACGTGTCTCGACGACAACAAATTGCTGGTTTAACCCCAGTTGAAATACAACTCCTCCAACAAGAACAACAAAGGAGGCAGCGCTCTCAGTCGCCTTCTGTCCGGCCACCCTTTCCAGCACCTACACAAGACGATGTTTCATTCTTACCGCAAAACATTCATCTTCAGCAGAGGTTATTATCAGAAATGGCTCAAGCAGAGTTTATAAGGGAAATGCAAGGTGTATCTCATGCAGATCAAGAAGCTTTACGGGCAGAGGCAATGCGCAAAATTGTTGAGGCAGAAATGATGGAGGAGAAACGGCGCAGGAAAGCAGCCAAGATTGCACATATGGTATACCTTCCTTATCAGCCTCAGTATCACGCTGCTTATTTATGGCATGGTAGTCCCGTTATAATGATCTTATGACCCAATCGGACAAGGACTTCATCACTAGGATTCAGGTGTCGCAACTTGTTACCCAGGACCCCTACGCCGATGACTTCTACGCACAAGTATACGGCGCAATATTACGCTCCAGAATGGGTTTGCAGTCTGGAGACGAACGTGTACTGAAGTTTGGATCTGGAGGAGGAATTGGCCTAGGATTTACTCAGAAAGGCGGTAATCGACGACCTAACGCCATGCAGCGGATGGAACAACAGGTGGAACGGATTGTCAATAATGCTAGGAAACGTGAAGAAGAGAAAGGTATTCATTGTGAGATTTTTTTAGTTGCGTATTAGAGAGTATAATTGATATCGCGTGTAGCTCTTCATAGTCTTCAAGGTGCACTCGGTAAAACGTCTGGAAGAAGCTATAAAGCTGCTCCTCGTCAACTCCTACAGGTTGATTCTGCAAGCTCCCCTGCATCGCCTGCACACGCACATATCTCGAAGTCGTCTGTTCACGTTGAAGGTGCTAAGGAAGCAGCTAAGCTTGGCCGCGAAGCTCTTGGGACTGCTGGCGATGTATGAAATTATCTATCTTGTCGTGAGCTGCACTGACCTCGACGCTTGTAAATAGACCGAAAATCTCGTGCGGAAAGAGCCCCTTTCTCACAGGGAAGTGCTTACCATTTTGGAGAAATTGTACGATACTGTCCTCCACGTTGAGCAACTCAGGAGAGACCAACCTCTTTCTGAAGATGAGGAAGCTTGTCAAATATGGTCAGTGCCATGATTATCACTATGTCTTAAGGTTGACACTGTTATATGTAGGCAGAGCGAGTACGATGATCTTGTTAATCAGATATGGGAAGAGCTTCGAGTTATGATCCCCCTTGAGACAAGGTTGGCAGTCAGGTTTTCTTGTATGTTTGGTTTTTTTTTAAAAAATATCTAGCGATCCCCATCCGTTTGTGTCGCTCTTGGGTCCGAGCAAGGGCAAGAGGATCCTACCACGTTTAACTCGCCATCTCTCTAGTCAAAGGATGCTCACTCTTTTAACCCTCCTTGTTGCTTGTTTCAATCAGTTGGACGTGGTCAAGCAGGCTCCCATACTTGACACAATCGAAGAAACAAGAGAACGAAACGACGTCGAGCGCCAAACACAGGCTTTTCTCGGCAGTGTTATGCAAAGTATTTTGCCAGTGGTATCTGTAGCTAGCCTTCGTCTTGTAACTGGCTTGCTTGGTTTGCTATTGGATCGAAGCAATATTGTTGCCGTTGCACAAACTAGGGTAAGAAGGTTAATTAACGCAATTTTGATGACTCGGTCTAATAATTTTCGGTAGCCTGGGCTTGCTCTGTTGACCTTGTTCCTTAGCCGTGTTGAAGTCATAAAGCAAACAATGACAACGGGTACGGACGTTGCCGAAATGCCAACCGCTGAAGAGGCACAGCAGTGGTGAGTACACATACATTATGTGCAACTAATATTCATGAGTATTTGCTTCAGGCAACTTATGTTTGATCACTTGTTCCAATTACTTGCCCCTCATCTCGTTTTCTTGTTCCCTTCCAGTCGAATAGCTGCTGCGAACCCCTCAGCACACCCGAATACGATCGACATGGTGGATCAGCCGGTATGGCAATTCCTGGCCGCATTGGCGTTACATGCCGTCATAGAGCAGCATCAAGTGTTGGTGACTGCACTGCGTGAGAAGGTATTAAGCAACATTATGAGTGTGAATAAGGGATGGGTCGCGAGTGAGGATGAGCGACAGACGAAGCTGGCAAATGTAAACCT
Source organism: Cyathus striatus (assembly GCA_025738555.1). Lineage (NCBI taxonomy): Eukaryota > Fungi > Basidiomycota > Agaricomycetes > Agaricales > Nidulariaceae > Cyathus > Cyathus striatus. The sequence goes on along the minus strand of JAOVFP010000013.1, from coordinate 2,816,515 downwards.
TTTCTTACACGCGCTTGGTCTAGATAGTTCTCAAATTGCTCTGTAATGCTATCGGGTTTTGGATATGACACATGCGTATATATATTTTTCATTTGAATATGTTACTGTCGGACGTTTCGAGCTAAAATTAGGAGTAGCTGCGCGGTGGGATTGTGAATTTGATGTGTGATGTTACTATTCTTAAATTTCTTCCTCCCACCGGGCCATTTCTTCATTTCACCCTTATTATAAACATCCACCTTCGTTTTGCCTCCATTCGCTACGTACCTACCACTCTATTACTATACCCGTCGTCCTCATGTCTCGTTACTTGTCGCTCCTTTCATTCGTGCTTTTGTCAGTTGCCAGCACCGCGCTGGCAAGTAGCTCCTGTGTGGCTTTCGACATCAGCTGGAACCTTCTTGCTTTCGGATTTAATGGCAAGGACTATAATGCTGGCACTCAGGATACTTGGGGATCTGGTGCCTACTCCCTTTTTTCTTCCAATTCCTTTGCTGACCTTGTCATTTATTAGGCACTCCCACCGACATCACTGCACAGGGTCGCCCGTGAGTATCGGTATATTGCCTGTTGGGCATTCTGCTGTGGAAGACTGAGCACCATTTTCGTAGTCCTTTCAACGGCGCGAATACAACATGCTACTTGTCACAGGTAACTATTCCCACTGTGTCGTAATGTAATCAAAATCTAATTATTTAGTTTACCAACGCTATTTATATACGGGGTGCCGATTCCACCAATCCTTCGGATATCCACATTTACGACGCAGCCGCCAATTCCTGGTCCACTCAAAAAGTTACGGTGCCAAATAATCTCAATCTTAATAGTCTTGACGCGATTCTGGATCACGACACCAATGTCTTCTGTTAGTTCAATAATATCTTACTACCATATATTATCGGACTTAACTTTTCTCAACAGATGGGTATGCGGATGGTGAATTATTCTCGTTGGATATGAAGCTTCTAAAGGCCGCAGATTCAAGTGCTTTGTCTTGGAATGACGTTCAAGATGCTGGACTTAATGCACCATCATACCAGCCAGTTATGGCTTTAGCTCAAAACCACGTTCATTTCCTTGGTGTTCCTGGCCTTCCTGATGGCAGTGCAAAGATTTTCGTAATTCACTGTAAGTTACTTGCCAATTCGCAAAAGAGTCTTATGTGATGAGATATGTCTTGTGTACGTTCTAGTCTCGTTCATGCAACCTGATCCCCAGTCATATGGAAATTTCCCGAACACTCATGGGCAGGCTACTTCATTCTTTCTGGACAGTGGTGTATGTAGCAACTGTACTTGCCTCTTGTTCATATTTAAGTATGCTAATAATATATTATCATAGGTGCAACAAGAGTTTGCTTTCATTCCTGATGATGGATCTGCTACCTATGTCATTAACGTTGAGGTGCTGTACCCTAGATTATAGGCAATGATTATATAGCTGACATATACTTTAGACAAACACCACACAGACGCTGAAGGGGCCGACTACCCAAGATTCTGGGGCAACATACTTTGCGTCTACGAGTGCGCTTGTTCAATTAACATCGTCCGGCGAGGTATCATTCCTTCCCTACAATGCTGCCTCTACCAGTACCAATTCTGCTGCCACATGGAGCACTGTTAGCAAGCTTCCTAAAGCCCTGGCGGCGTCCTCGTCTTCATCTGCACAACCTTCTGGTTCGAGTGCGACCGGAAGTACTACCAGAAGTATTACTGGAAGTGCCACTGGCACTACCTCGGGCACTGCACAAGGATCAGCTGCCACTGGAGGGACGGATTCAAATGGAGCTGTTTCGTTGAAGACAGCGAGTTTGGCTCTGACAGGGGCTCTGGCACTGACAATGAGCGCTCTGGCATTGTTTTAGGGGTGATTCTTTGCTTCGGACATTTGCATTTCCCTAACGAACTAGTATTGTTTTTTTTTTGTCTTGTGATTTAAATTTCAAACCCTTGCTTTGCCGTAGTTTTATTCCTGTCGACAGCGCATGCTTATATGATATTATTGAAATTTGGATACAACACATCCGTAATTCCTTTTACTGCTTGGACTATGCGTAAAATAAAAAGAAGTTTATTAAACTCAAGAGAAGCAGGTCAAAACCGGAAACATGCGAAGATTTCTAACGGCAATCCTGGGTATCGGGTGAACTGTGACTCCCCACATCTTAAGGCATCTTTAATTTATTTTAAAAAACTAAATTGTTCCCCGTGGATCTTTGTAGAAAGGAAAATAGGTGCGATGTGTATAAACATTCCTCTAAGCATAAACAAAAGAGGATCCCCCCGAAGTTGCGTGTACAATGAATGATCCAACACCAAATAGAATAGAAGATATCCAATCAGTCGTCTAGCGGCGGAAGGGTATCACTGGGGATTGATAATCCTTGAGCTATCAGTTTAAAGAGATCGTAGGCACGGTCGAGATCGTCATTGACGATAACAAGGTCGTGAACATTAGGTTGCTTAGCATACTCTATTTCTGAAAGAGCGGTTGCGAGACGCTTTTGAACGGATGCTTCTGACTCGGTTCCTCTCTGCTGGAGTCGCGATCGAAGAGCTGTCATAGATGGAGGAGATATGAAGAGGTAGACAGGGTTTAGATTGGTTTGTTTGATTTGGCGTACGCCCTGGATGATAGAATGGTGAAGGGGAAAAGAGGGAGAGGGTATGGAAAGAAAATACCTGTGCCTCTATGTCCAGAATACATCTACGACCTTGATCTTGGACGGTGCAGACAGCCTGTCTGCTTGTGCCGTAGAAGTTGCCGGAGAATTCGGCGTGTTCGATGAAAGCGCCCTCCTGGACGAGATCTAAGAACTGCTGACGCGAAACGAAATGATACTGTTTCCCATCGAGCTCTCCAGGACGAGGGCTGCGGGTGGTATCTTGAGAAGGGTGGGTGAGAAGAGAAGGATAGGAAAGAACGAAGGGCGGTACGAGATACGCTGAAACCAAATTTGTCGGGGAAGTCTGCGAAAAGGCGCTGGAGGAGGGTGCTCTTCCCGACGCCAGATGGACCTGAGAGAACGAGAGGGCGCAGGAAGTCAGAACGAGGGGACATAATGAATGAATTAATCAAGGAGAATCCAAGCAATTTTAATTTTTGCAGGATATTTTACTTGGATCAACATAAAACGCAGCGGATCTAAATTTAAATGTAGTAACTAAGTAAATTGTCACGCTGCATCACTGCTATCACAGGGCGTGACAGTTTCTTTCCGCCTGGTCGTTGAGCTCTTCCAGTTCCTCCCCGTTTTCCCCTTCCCCTTCCCCTTCCCCTTCTCCTTCTCCCTCCTGTCCACACACTCGTCCGTTTATCTCCCCACTTCCTCGCCTTCCCTGCCACCCACCGCTTCAGCCCTCCCTTTTCATTCTGCGTCCTCCAGCCCAGCTCTGGCTCGTCTCCTTTGTTCCCCGCCTCCACACAGAACCCTCCTTTCTTTATCTAATCCCGCCCCAATAACCCTCGCTGCCTCTGTTTCCTCGCTCTTTCTTCTCCTCTCGTTCTTTATACGACCTTGACGAATTCTAATGGGTGCCGTCTGCTGTCGACCTCAGGTTCGTGTCCCCTCTCTGTTCCATCCGTCCTCCCCGTCCTTACTGTGCCTGTCTTCTTTCAAGCCCATCGACTTCGATGGCGAGGTTAATCTCTTCCATTTCGTTCTCCTTAGATGCGTAGGCAAGGGTGCTTTCGGAAAGGTCTCTTTCCTTCTGCTTCCCCTTCTCCCTTGTTGTTCTCATCTTCTCTTCGTACCCAGGTTCGCGTCGTGCAGCACAAACAAACTAGGGACCTCTATGCTCTCAAGTACATCAATAAAGCAAAATGTGTAAAAATGAAGGCCGTTCCAAATGTCATACAGGAGCGTCGTCTGTTGGAAGAGGTCCGTCCAGCTTATCTACCAACCTTCTTCGTCTCTCTGTCTCTCTTTCTCACCCCTGTTATTCTTAGATTGACCATCCTTTCATTGTTAATCTGCGTTACGCATTCCAGGATGATGAGAACTGTTTCTTTGTCCTTGACCTCATGCTTGGAGGAGACTTGCGGTGTGCGTGCTACTGCTCTCTTCATTTCCTTCCCACGTCTATGTTATTTACCACCATCCGTTTCGCAGTCCACCTTGAGCGCTTAGGCTCCATGCCCGAAGAGACGGTCAGATTCTATGTCGCTCAACTCTCCTCTGCCCTGTCATACCTTCATGATATGGGTATTATGCACCGGTTAGTTTCCTTGCATTTTCTATTCATCCATTTACATACTCCTCCTTATACTTCGGATCCGCTACTGACGTATTCCGTTTCAGCGACATCAAACCTGATAACATTCTCCTTGACGAACGTGGAAACGCTCATCTGACTGACTTTAATATTGCTGTTCATTTTGGGGAGCGTAAACTGACAGGCGTCGCCGGCTCCATGGCTTATATGGCTCCCGAGTATGTATCCCAACTCTAGAATAAATTCTGCCGACCTATTTTCTTTCTAGGATTCTGACTAAACGCGGCTACACATGCCACATTGATTGGTGGTCATTGGGTGTTTGCGCTTATGAACTCATTTTTGGTCGCAGACCTTTCAGAGGTCGTTCAAACAGTGATCTGACTTACAGTATTTCCAAAGATCCTCTCAAGTGGCCGGAAGATGCAGAGAAGAAGTGCAGTAGGAATGGGATGCAGGTTGTTCGTGGTGTGGGTGTCTATTTTTCTTTGCGACTTCTTTCACTACTCTGCTCCTGCTTATCTTTGCTCTTAGCTTCTTGAACGAGATACATCTAAACGTTTCGGATGTAAACCAAATGGAGAAGGGTATCAAGAATTACGACGGCATCCTTGGTTTAATAATGCTATCGACTGGGATACTTTGGAAAACAAGGAAGTGACACCTCCTTTTATACCCGATGCAAGTACAATTTAGTCGTTATTTTATTGTCCTAACTTTCCCTTAGGCAAAGAAAGCTAATTTTGATGCATCTCATGAACTGGAAGAACTATTACTGGAGGATAACCCTCTTAAAGCAAAAGCACGTAAAGCGAACCAGGATAACCTGAGCGCGGAAATGAGACAAATGGAGGAGCAGTGAGTTTCTACTCCTATACATGATTATCGTGAAGTTCAAGCGGGTCACTATTTCCAAGATTCACCTCATACGACTTCAAAAAGATGCAACGCCGTTCATACTACCCACACAATCAACATCTTATATCCACTGCCACGGCGACGTCATCTGGGTTGGCGTCTTCACGACCAGGTACACCCGCCAATGATCTGCGCACAGACGGCGGTGTCACAATTAACGGCAACTCTCTCGACCTCAACGGCGGCGAGGAAGCGATGCGGGAGAAAGAGATTCAGCGGGTAGACAAGGTGCCAATGGAAGAGTATTCATAGTCTTATTGTGAGTGCTCATATTGCTTCAAAATTTCTGTTTTTTAACTGGTGTGATCTAGGAATGCCCTCCCTTTATTCCCCTGTGCATCGATTCATACTTTGTGTATATTTTGTTCCCTCATTACTGTTTTTCCACTGCCGCACATTTACTGCATGTCATCTCGCATATGTCCCCCCACTCTTTTCCTTTTCCTTTCTTCGCTCTTCGTCGCGCATTTTAATTACTCGCCATTTCCCTTTTTTTGTTTACACATTTTTATGGTTGTTGTTCTACCACGGTTTTTGTTTTTCGTGCCTAGTCTTTATGTGCTTTCGTGAGTGGGCACTGGTTGGTTTGCTAGTACTACTAAGATTATATCGTAATTTGGCCGCAGGGCTTGTATGGAGAATACCCAACCTAGCATCATTGATGAAAATTAAGCGCCTGACTCCCACCCGAAGTCATGAGATCGTCGCGTCGCGTCAGATCGTGCACTAAGCCCTCAGTCTCTGACTCAAACGAGACTCAGTTGCTTCCCCAGGTCTCCTGCGAGTCATGCGCTTCTCTCACTGTGTACTATTTAACTTTAACTGAAAACAACCGATACAGCACTGACATTCATGTCCGTCGCTCAGGGAGGTGTTACCTTCACATAGTACGTATGTTTGCGAGCGAATTGTACAGTATATACTGACCGAGTGTCAGTTTCTGTTCGCTATTGCGCGAGATAGCTAAGATTCATCCGAGAAAGTGGAGTGACCGACATACACTCGATACCCATCCTGCACTGGACATATTCAAACGTTGGCTAGATAGTCTACGCATCCATTTCTCTCCCCTTCCCACTCATACTGTAGCAATATGTCTTCGATTGCTCTTTCCAGAAGAAGACGTCAGAAGGAAATATGAAATTCAAGAAGCTCGTCTTTTAAAGCACTTGAAAGATAGTTTGGGTTTGAATAAAGATGCCTTGAAAGGATGGTCTGACGAGGGATCTGTGGGTTGTTTGGGAGAAGAAGTCAAGAAAGCACTGGAACGCACTTGTCCTGTACGTATCAACCTATCTATGTCATCGCCACGTTATATTGAGCTGAACTTTGCAGCATCCTGACGGTTTCATATCCTCTGTTACTATCGCGCAGATTGACAAGCTCTTGGATGAATTGGCGTCTATTTCCAAGTTTTCTCATACCTCAATACAAGAAAGCCATTCTGGCGGAGTGCGAAGGCAAAGGGCTGAGATCATTTCTTCTTTGTTTCGAAAACTATCCCCAATGGATGCCGGATTTCTCACTCAAATCATTCTCAAAGATTTACGGCCTATTTTATACCCAATTTCAGAGTTGCATTATTCTACTGCACTGAAGGATTTCAAAAGCAACGCCATAAATATGCTGACCAAGGAAGATGTTATGCGTGCTTGGGATCCTACTGGATGGATGCTGAGGTATTATCGCGTTAGATGTGATGTGGTAGATGCTGCCGATGCCTTTGAACTACCTGATCATCAACGGCCTAACATTTCGCCTGTATTTGGAAAGCAAGTTGAGGTATATACGTGTTCCTCCTTTAATTCCATTTCTGAAGGCGTGTCTAGCTTCCAAAAGCCAAAAAAGGTCACAACAGCATACATGCATTACATTTCCTTCGCGATTCCAGAACAGTCTGGGCGGAGACTAAGTACGACGGAGAGCGAGCCCAGATACATGTCGAGGTGGTTTGCAATGGCCCACCAAAGATTACTATCTTCAGCAAGAGCAAGCGGGATTCCACCTGGGAACGGCGCGCTGTGCATTCTATCATATTGGAGGCATTGGGATTTCCACTGGACAATCCCCAGCTACAGGCTCGAAGTTCAAAAGCAGTCATCCAAAATATCATTCTAGATGCTGAAATGGTTGCATTCAAAGGCGTTAAAGTTGATGGCATGTGCTCTTTCATTCACATGTTGTACATCTTCGTTAATAAGAGTATTAGAGTTTTGGAGGATTCGTCCGTTAATTGGAAGAGCTGCTTATAGCGTCCAAGATAGTAAGCAACTCACTAGTAGGCGGCTTCCAGGAACTGAACTGTAAGCTATCCTAATTTCTGTATTCCGTTTCTTATGATTATCTTCTAGCTGTAGCGATGTTCCTGAGAGTCGTCGACTAGGGCTCGTGTTCTTCGACATATTAATGCTAGATTCTGTTTCGTTACTGCAAACACCCTACTTGCATCGTCGAGAGATGTTAGAGTCTTTAATTAAACAAGTGGTCGGAAAGGCGATTCTATCAGCGCGATACCCAATCAATATGAAGGGGTTTCAACCCAGCAACGAATTGAGAAGAATTTTCGCTCAGCATATTGCGGATCATGAAGAAGGATTAGTTTTAAAGGCCGAAGAGTCACAATACAACGACTACAATTTCCCTTGGGTCAAGTTTAAGAAAGACTATATTGAAGGCTACGGTGATTGTGTTGACTTAGTTGTTATTGGAGCTGGCTGGGACAAGGAGAGAGGAAGAGAATTACGTGGTAGGTCCATTATGTCTGCTTACATTGATAAACTGTCTAATAGGTCCTCCAGTACCACCCAGCACGTACACAACCTTCTACATCGGCGCACTGGCCAACTCTGGACAGCGAATACAAAATGTTCGTAGTGATACAGCCTGTTGATACGAAATAAAGGATTGACTCGAAGTAGCCGATCATTCTTCCTCATTTCTTTGTATATTTTACAGTATCCTATGGCCTAACTCGTGATCAGCTAGAAGAAGTCAACTTTTTGATAAAAAGCTCAGACCCTGTCTTGTATGATCCCTCTATGGTATACATCCAGTTGTTATCGCATATGGAGTCTAATTAGCATTTCAGATGAACAATCAAATGCCCTATACCTTCACAGTCTTTAGCGGAATTAGCCTCCCTCCACGCGTAGTTCTCCGCGTTCCTCTTCTCGCAGAACTGTTTGGAGCAGGGTTCACCAAATCTGCCAATTGCATGGTACGTTATCAGTGATCAGTCTCTGGATATTATGAAGTAAACGTATCGCAGCACTACGAGCTTCGTTTCCCTCGGATTACAAAAATCCATCGCAGACAAGAACGGACTTGGGAAGATGCAATATGCCTCGACGAACTGAATAGTATTGCAATGGAATCTACAGGTGTGAAGAAACCTGAAAATGATATTGACGAATGGGCAGGGGATCTATTTGGAAAATCAAGTGTCCCTGGAATGAGTACACCTCGAAAGCGAGAAGCCGCTAAGGATTATTGGAGCGAGAGGCTCTTTAGCTTGGATCACGCGGCTGCGGGAAAAAGAGGTATTATTTTGTTACATGCACAAGACAAGGAAGGACCAGTTGCATCCGAAAATGCAGTCTCGGCATTTGAAACATTTTCTAGTTCAAATTCACAATCTTCGGCACCAGGAGCTAACAATGTAATTGGCGGTCTCTGTCTGGGGACTACGTCTGCAGCGCTCACTTCTGCAGGATCATCACATAATGCGAGAACCATATTCAAACCATCGGAACCAGACACTGTGATGCTAGAGGACGTCTCCAAGTTTACTCATATGACTGTTGTTGCTCCTAGGCCTTCCAGAAGTGTTATTAAAAGCATGTCTTCGAGGAAGGTGGCTTTTTTGAAAGGCAAGCTTATATCGTTTGTAGGATACTCTGGGAGATGCTTGCATTGTAAAGAGCTCAAGAGAAGTGTATCGGTGACAAGAAGAGTTCATTGTGTTGCTTCGTTACTGAGTGGGTGCGATTGGGTTGCTGAGAAGAACGGTACGAATAGTTGGATCGGCGGGGGAATCATAGTCGTAGGGGACCACGATAAGGCTGGAGAGGACACAAAAGCATATATGCTAGAAAAAATGCAAGGTACGTGGAAGAATGTAAGGGACAAGACCACTGGGAGACCAATATGGGTTGTTGGCTGCCGAGGGGAGGAGTATTCTCGTGTAGATGTGTAGAGTAGATGTCGACATCACGTGGGTATATAAAGAGTCTTCCTGATGACATCACCTGCCATTCTGAATCTTATGTTCTTTCCACCACGAGCGAATATTCTCCGTTGTCTTTTTTCTGTCTCTAGACAATCCAAAATTCGGCATGCCGCCTCTGTTTCACTCCTTGGATACAGAAATTTCTCGGTCACGCCTAGCTGGGCAGACAGAGCAATAATTTACTCGGAAAACGGCGATCCTTCCCAAGTTTTGAGTGTGCTCACCTATCCGTCTATTTCCCCACCCCCTCCCAACTCAGCCAACATCAAGTTCCTCCTTTCACCAATCAATCCTGCAGACATCAATGTCATAGAAGGTGTATACCCTTCAAAACCTACTAAAACAGACGCTCTGGCTGTCTCAGGCAAAGGAAGTGAAGGTCATCCTGTTTACATAGCTGGGAACGAGGGCCTTGCCCAAGTCACAGCGGTGGGAGCCGGAGTCAATGACCTCGTAGCCGGTGACTGGGTTATCATGACCAAGCAGCAATGTGGGACATGGTCTACAAACAAGAACGTTGCTATCACAGACATTATAAAACTTCCAGACGCGAGCAAGCTAACTAAAGCTCAGGGAGCTACTATCACAGTATGTGCATAACATTCCATAATGAAACACACCATTTTACCCTGGCGAACTTGAATGATGAAGGTTAACCCACCTACCGCTTACAATATGCTTATGGACTTTGTACAACTTAAAGAAGGTGACTGGGTCATTCAAAATGGCGCGAATAGTGCTGTAAGTCGTTCCAGTGCATCGTTGATGTCGTTGGTGGTTAATCGACTTCCGCCAAATATAAGGTCGGACAGGCAGTCATACAAATAGCTGCGGCGCGCGGTCTCAACACCATAAATTTAGTGCGCAACCGGGATAATCTTGATGAGCTCAAGCAAAAGTTACATGCCATAGGTGCCACGCACATCCTTACCTACGATGACCTTGCCGAGAAGTCGCTCAAAGACAAAATTAAATTGTGGACCAATGGGAAAGTACGTGCCCAATAAGATGCATGATAAACTCGTCTAAGTGTCGGTTTCACAGGATATCCGTCTAGGACTGAACTGCGTTGGTGAGATAATATTATCCCGTGAATCCTGTTCTACATGAACAAGTTTTTATGCAGGCGGGAAGGAAACGACATTAATGACTCGTTATTTGGGAAAGGATGCTCATCTAGTTTCATATGGAGCAATGTCCAAGCAGCCGCTCTCATTACCGACATCATTGTTCATATTCAAGAACCTCACATGTCGTGGGTTCTGGCAGAGTCGATGGTACACTGAGAAATCGCCAAGTGAGCGAGAAAGCGTGATGAGAACACTGACAGAGCTCATCGTTCATGGCAAGGTACGTCATTTGACTTCCATCCTTTTTCAAGTCTCCATTATCTTTTTTTCTTTCAAATTCAGTTGTCAACACCGGAACACGAAATTGTAACAATTACAGCAGGAGAGACGGACGAGGAAGCAAGCCAGAGAATCAGAGAAGTGATGACAAAGTTATCAAGCGGTCGATATGGAAAAAAAGTTCTCCTGAAGATCGAGGACAAGGACTCTGATTAGACTCTTGCGAAGTGCTAGAAGCTGTAACAAACTAAGGCACGGGAACTTTCGGAATATAGGTTTCAAACGTTTTTTCACGTAGAAACAGACTACATACGCTCTTAAATACTACCGCATCTTTCTATCCTCGAAAAAGCGCTGTGAATACGCACGACAATGAGCACCATACCTAAAAAGCACAAGTATACTCACCTTGAGGTGCCGCAGTTGCCATACGCAGGTTGCCAACAATATGACAATTTGTCCAATGCTATACCATACAGCACGCGAATTTGTGGCTTCACTCAAATCTCTGTAGTCCGCCTCCCGTTCACGTTGATATTGCTGCTCTCTCCTGACATCTTCCAGTTTTTGATTGAGATCGCGAACTTTAGAAGCAAGTTCGAGACATGTGAACGATCATGTTCGACATCTGCTTTAGTTGTTCCGACGACAATGTCGAGGTACATCCGTATATGTGTGTGGCTGAACCAAGAAGTATGATTTGTAGAAAGGCAAATGGAATGGTCGCCCGCTTCATGAGAGGTAAATGTAAATCGGCCATCACCAGGGCCCGTCGTTTTTACAACAACATGACCAGAGGGCTCTTCCTGCGGAAATCGTTACCAACAAGATGGGTGAGGGGTATACTGCATCATTATACCTGCACTTCTACGACTATTCCAAGTTCTGGGTCTTCAACATATGTTTGCTGCTGCTCTGACCATTCTAGGGCACGATAGTGTCCTGTAGGAGAGGTTAATAAAACGCAAAGAAAGTGGGAGACCAGAGACGTACCTTCGACAACAGTATCCGTAGGTAGTTCCTCAATGAAGCATCGTTTCTGGTTTGCGTCGAGATAGAAGTGAAGTGCGTGAACATAGGCAGCAAAATAGACAAGTGCGAAGAAAGAGCATAAGGCAAGCCGCATATCTGAAAGAATAGTAAATGCTTTAAAGTAAGGAATTTAGTTGCTACACGGTGGTATCGAAGTCGCTGTAGCCGCACGCGGACGTGGCGGTTTATTTGTACCCGTTGCTCTTGTACAACACTTTTAGTTGATGCTGATCTACTTACTTCATATAAATAAGTACTTTGCTTGTACTGGAACAATTCTTATGCATGGTATGATGATGATGATGATGATGGTCTTATATATGTGCTTTCTACCCGTACAAATACAGTGATGAAATAAATAGTACAGTGTTCAACCACCGCCACAGTCCTAGGCAAGTCTGACTCCGCCCATCCCAACGTTATGCCCCAAACTGGCACTGCGGTTAACCATCCCTAAAGCTCCGATAGCGCCTGGAACGCCAGTTCCGGTCCCGCTTCCCAGTGCACCAAGGAGCAAATCCCGACAGCATCGTGCGCGTTCACGTCTCTGTACAAACCAACTGCTGGCATCACAAGGGACAGCAAGTGGAACCCCTATAATTCCCTTATCTTCAGCGGTCCTAACAACCCGCACGAGTTCATCTAGTTCTGCCTCTGAATCCAGATCGTCTAAACCTTCTGAAATATCCCCGACCAACTCCTCAGCCAAACGAACGGCAGCGGCAGCAGCGGCGGCGGCCTTCTTGCCTACTTTCTTCGTAGTACCTGAGATCGCGGATTTCTTCATATTCAAATTCGTAGGATCGGCTGCAAGGGCTGCGGCTGCTTCACTTGCCAATCTTTTCTTTTCGAGTTTTTCTCTTTCTCGTTTCTCCTTCTTCTCTGCCTTTGTTTCCCTTTTAACTGGTTCCACGAAATTTGGGTTGTTCGCTCTTTGCCAGTCTAAAAGGAGCTCATCATAGTTTCGGGACCGCCCTTGAACGGCGCGCTTAGCACCCATGGAATGAGACTTGCATGTAAGAGAACGGGAACACGGCAAGCCTTTGTCGTTGATGACTCCACACTGTCGATCGTAGTCAATAGGGCCCTTGAGACGACCTTTAGTAACCTTTGTGGCAGGCTTTGCTTTCTTTTTTGGTGGAAGCGAAGGGTCATCAGGAGAGGGAGATGCCTTGCGTTTCTTGCCTGAAATAAGGACATAGATAACCAGGATATAGATGAAGTGTAGGAGCTACCAACCATCAGTATCGAGCTTCTTGGCACCCTTCTTGGCACCTGCGCGTATAACAGCGCATATGTCTATAAGCAATAGTGGTTACAAAGAATGGAGGCAGCGGGGATGTCCAAGACGCACCGGAATGCTCAGCAATGAAACTACGAAGCAAGGGCTTTCCGCAATGTTTGCATTTGACCATGCCGATGTCGGAAGTAGAAGTCATTGGCTGGGCACCAAAAAGCTTCATATCTCTGGCGGAAAGCCATGAGGTAGGGGGAGATGGCAAAGAGGTGGCATCCTGGGGGGGAGGAGAGGGAGAAAGTGCATTCCATGAGAAAGGAGATGCGGGATTGGATTGTGGTTTGAGCTTCAGGGTCATGTTGGGAAGTGGTTAGAAGTAGGTTGTAAACTTGTAATGTAGCAACTTGCAGTTACAGTAGCTGGTTAGTACTTTAGTAATTACTAGTGGTTACTGTGTCATAAGTACTACTAACTACAATTACGTAATGCCATATAGCCACGTGAGTTGACTATTCGGGCCCGCACCGGAAGTATCAAGGGCGATTGCCAAGCTGCCACAAACAACCATGCTGTTATCCCACGGCCCACCGCTCCTCCGCAACCATACAACTCACCATTTTAATACTGGATGTCTTCCCACACTCTGTCCCCGTGTCACACCTCGTTTACATCCTCAACCCCATTGGTCTGTTCCCCATTCCAACCCATCGCCGCGTCTGCTGCATTCTTTTCACTTGTCCCCAGCATGCGTTCAGAACATTTGCAATCACCTGAAGCCACTCGACTCTCACTGCACGCACTGACGTTATATTTACATACTTATTCCATTTGATCCCCATGCATTCTGAATCTATCGGAGCATCGATTTCGATGTCCCGTTTCTATCTGTGCTTCTTTCACCCAGACAGCTAAATTCTCATCCATCTTATTCGGCTTATTCCCCTGAATGAAGAAAGAGAGGGCGCAGATCTCGGGCATCACTCTCTCCCTGTCATAGCGGGCGTGAGCCTAGTGAGCAATTGGTCGCTAATTCCCTACCTTGAGACTTGCGAGAGCCTTCTTTCCTCACGCTTCCTGCATTGCCGACCTCCCATAACTTCTATCCACTCAACTTTTTTTTTTCTAAGGCGAGAAATCTTCTTTTACTCGCATCGATTTTCTATCAGCATGTCCAGCATCAGGAACCAGGAAGACCTCAGCCGGTTCCACCAATATCGCACTGCTGCAACTGTAGGTGTCTTTATTTGTGTCCCTTGAGTAGCAGTTCACGTGTGGTTCTTGTCACCACCTTCCTGTTTTTCGCTTCTAACCATCACCCCCCTCCCATCTTTATTGTAGGACGCTGCCGGTGCTCTCGCTCTTTCCGATAGCTCCAGCCCCGAACCTCAAACCTCTGATTATCGTCGGCCACCCACGAGTCGATCCCGTCCTGCTAATCATCTTGTTCGTTCTCAGCATTCCAGAGCTTCCCACATCAACGGAACAGTAGTAAGATCAATAAACGGAAGGTCAAGAAGCATGAGCGTGGGCAGTAGAAAAGCACCGTTATGCATTGATATTATAATTGTTGGCGGCGGTAAGGACCTTATGGCCTATAATAGTAATAAAACTCCCATGGCCAACCTGTTTTTTTTTTTTTTTTTTTTTTAAAAAAAAAGGTATAGCAGGTTTAGCATCTGCCTTTGCTCTCGCACGGAGTGGACACCGAGTCCATGTCTTAGAGAAAGGAAGTGGTCTGGAACGGGTAAGCATCTGACTTTGTATATTACAGTAAATATAATTCTTAAGCTTTTCAGCGCGCAGCAGGTGTCCGGGTTCCTCCCAACATGACCAAAATCCTACATCAGTGGGGACTTGGAGAAAAGATATCTAACTCTCAAAAATGTCGCAAGAGCACTTTCCATTCTAGTAAGGGAGATCTATTATATTGAAGGAAATGTTGATTGTTCTGCTAGTTGAAACTAACCAGCTGGTGGGCCAACTTGAGTGGCAAGAAGATGTCATCAAGGAAACTGGCGGAGACTTCCTCTTAATGCATGTATGTGGTCTTATACCTACTTCATCGTCTCCGCCTCATTTTCTCCCACAGTACAACGACCTTCATTTTATGCTGTACGACCTAGCTCTATCGGTTGGGGCTAAAGTCTCTTTCAATAAGACGGTAGCATCTGTGTGCAATGACGAACGGACGCCTAAAGTATCACTGCATAGTGGCGAAGTTTTGATGGCCGACGTCGTAGTTGGTGCTGATGGACATCAAAGCTTGGTGAGGGAACTGGTGACCGGAGAACTAGATGACGCCGTTCCGAGTGGTATGGAATTCTTTACGTATGTCAAACGTCTTGCGATATCATCACTGTTCTTGAACATTATGATACGATAGAATTATGGTTCCGGGAGAAGCATTAAAGAATGACCCAGATTGGGCAAAGTGGATTGGTGCATCAGAGGTATTGTATGTTTTATATACCGTAGCATACAATGCTAACCGAGGAACTTTCAGTGGCCCATGTGGATGGGCGAATCACGCACAATTCTAGGTAAATATGCTCTTACAAATCAGGCAGTATTTCCAGCTAATCTCCTTTTTCTATTCAGGATACCCGGTTGTATGTTACTTTCCCTATTGTCACTACCTTGGTTTCATTTTCACGTACTACTCAGCGCAATGGTGAACAATTTTGTGTACACGCTTTCTGGCCAGAATCAGACTCGTTATCTCGCAACGAGAAGGAAGGGTGGGATATCAATGCACCGACAAGTGCAATTCAGTTCGGAAACAGTCATGCAAGGTGTGTTTTTTGTAATACACCCTTTAATCCTACGAGTTTGATACATACATAGGCCTACTAGTTTACGTCGCCTATTTGAAAGAGTTCCGGATGCGATGAGGACGCGTTACATGTTACGCGACATCCCTGACGACTGGGTCGATGAATCCGGAAAGGTTGTTGTTATTGGAGAGGCAGCACATCCAATGATGGCAAGTATTATGGCAATGTTGATGACTTATCCTGATATATGTTCAAATTTTCAGCCTTGTACTATTCATAACAACAGTTTGGCAATTGAGGATGCCGCCGTTCTTGGGGGATTGATGTCTCGACTGCATTCAACAGAGCAAATACCACAACTACTAGACGCTTTTCAGGATTTGCGCCGCGAAAGATGCGTTGAAGTTCGCAAATCAGAATTGCGAAATGCAGAGCTTGTAACACTTCCTCCAGGAGAGGCACGTGATTCAAGAGACGCTGGGATGCAATTATCATTGACTGAACATGATTGGAGCGATGAACAACTACGTGAACAGTGGGAAAATATAGGTGAAGTTTTCGGATATGATGCTCAAGAGGAAGCTGAAGATTGGTGGATTAAATGGGGTTCGTTGGGTGACTGCCGTCCCTTCCACGAACCCTTTAACTTGGTTTTCGAGGTCACCCAAGTGGCAATGTAGGACGAAGGCTTTGCATAACTGCAATTATTACATAGTAAGTTGATTCGGGACCTCCTACTGAATAGCTTGGTGCTCCGTGCTTGCGCGGATATGCCATGATATCTATATCTGTATTACACATTAAAATACTTACTATATGACAATCGTACATGCAAGTTATCTACTTAGAAGAATTTGCGGGGCTATAATCCTGTACATAAAGGAAAGGTAAGACGAAAGTGATTGGAGACAGTCCACACACTCCAAGTTACATGTAGTACTCTGGTTTGCGAGCATTTATACCATATTCTGCTAGTGCAGCACTAAGGTCATCCATTGTAAGAGTAGTTCGAGTTTTATCCTATTATATAAAAGGTAAATATGTCATAACAGCAATGCATGAACGGGGATTGCGTTACCTTAGCGGAACCTGGTCCGGATAATGGTTGATTGACACGCGTCCGGCCACCAGCAGCGTTTGTTCGTATACGGGCGTGTTGATAAGCATCCGCTGCTATGTCTGAAACGAATTTCTGTGCAGCAAGAGAAAGTAACCGTTTCCTAGAGAAATGAACAAACCAAGTTTAACTTTAATAGAGTAAACTTACAGTCGAACGTCTTCACAATCGAAACCTACTCGTTGCAGGTAGTAGTCTGTTACTTCATTGGGAATCTGAGTGGCAAGTTCAGAAGGTAGGAATAGACAAGAAGGGAAGATATACCAAAGGTTCATATTCATCAAGCATCAGCATAAACTCTGCTAAAGTACGATCCTTTCGAGCTTCCTCAGCTGCCTGACGAGATTGAGGTTGTGATGGCTGAGTAGACGACGATGCTGACGCTGGTGGTGCAGTAGAGGACGATGGTTGTGAAGCAGCATCTGGATTAACAAAGTGTGAAACAGTGGGGTATGCAAAATTCATGGCTTGCTGTTGTTGCGCGTTCGACATGGAGGCGGATACAGTATGCAGGGAAGACGGTTGAAACGCTGACGAATCGATAAAGCGTTGAAGAGCGCAATTGAAGTCAAGTGGGCCAGCCGCCAAGTAACTGGGTCGGCCGGCGTTATCGGAGTTAGCAAATCTGTGTGTATAAAAGGACGCGAGCTATGTAAGAAAATTTCGCATTCTTTCAGTCTCCTCCTGGCTCTTCCAGCGTTAGCCATTCGAATGAAGGTGAGTTACAGTTCTTTTTTTTCTTTATAGTTGCTGTACTCGACTATGTGTATGATGTTTGAGGCATTTGGCTTTACGCAGGAGCGCACCCTGCACTGCAGAAAACTATCTCAGCTACCTTCGGGGGCGCCACTTTGGTGGTTGCTACCCGCTATTTCTGATCATATTCCTTTACTCTGTTTTTTAATGCAAGCTCGTTAACTGACGCCTTCCTTCAGGACTCTGTATGTTTAAGTGTTTTATAGCTAGGGCTAGGATTGGATACATGTATAAATGTTGTTCGTGTAGTAAATATGCAATGAATATTTTCATTATCATCCATGCGCCCGCATAATATCCCTATTATCGATGCTGAGGAAAACATCCTAGCAAATTGTCGTATTCAATGGCATGGATTGAGGTGAAGGGTCTGGATATCGACTGTATTTCCGCACTTGCATTTTATCGTTTTATCGTTGGTTTGAAGACGGCATTCATCCTTAGCCTTATACTCACCCTTATATATTCCTCATAGTTGCGGTGATGGATACCCTCGAGCAGGTTTGGGAACCATGCAGGAAATCATGTTCCTGAGAAAGGTGCCGAGTTGGGTGGTATGCTTGTAAGTAATGCTACGCATTTGTACGCTTCGGGCATGGGCGATTTGATTCCACGTAGTAAATACTAAACACAGCACAATCCTCCTCCAAATCAGATCACCTACAGCGCTCAGGGTCATTGAATATTATACATTTCTGGTTTCTCGCTGGGCATAATTGTTGGGCAGCCTAAGGAACGCACTAGCCTAAGCGCTCACCCCTTCTTCCAACGACCTCGGGCTTTGTGGCATCCTCCTCTATTATCTTTCTCTGTCAGCTGTGCTGTGCTTGCCTTCACCCTCTTGTTTATCATTCTGTGCTCTCTCTGGTCATTCTGTTTCCCGGCTCTTCATGAGTTCTGAAGGCAAAAATAACAACTCTGATGGTTCCGGTTCGCGGAAAGTTGGCCTTTCGTGTGCGGAGTGCCGCCGGTAAGCCATTCGGTTGCTACTGCTGATCTCTGCGCTCACTTACGCTTTATGTGAAGCTCGAAGCTGAAGTGCGATAGGTAAGAGGTATTCAGTGTGTCCTGAACATTCCCTGAAGTATTTCGTAGGGTATTTCCATGTCAATCATGTATAAGGTATGCATTCTTCAGGTTTCGCCCCTCCCCCAGCTCATGCAGTCGTCCTTAGACGAGGTTGCGCAGGCATATGCCCCGATGGTAGATTCGTCACTTTTTCACTTCAGTATGAATTGCATTCATCCCCGGCTCTATCTATCAGGTACTTTGGCAGCAACGAAAGGAAACAAGTAGCTCGATATTCATAGATACCTCAGTACCGTTACTAATGTATAAACAGGGTTCTTATGGCGCATGCACAGAAGTTATCAGAACAAGTCAAGACACTCACGACCCGCGTACATGAACTAGAGGC
Source organism: Cyathus striatus (assembly GCA_025738555.1). Classification (NCBI taxonomy): domain Eukaryota; kingdom Fungi; phylum Basidiomycota; class Agaricomycetes; order Agaricales; family Nidulariaceae; genus Cyathus; species Cyathus striatus. The sequence continues at coordinate 2,797,470 of JAOVFP010000013.1, read as the reverse complement.
CGCGTTGGCCCAAACACAATCGAAGGCTGAAGACCCCCATCCCCTACTTCAGAGCACTGTCTCTCCTACGCAAAACGACGACTACGAGGATCTAAAAGATGTATCTGAAGCTATCGGGTCGCTTTCGATTGGGACTGATGGACAGGCTAAGTATCATGGAGAATCGGCGGGATCGGAGGTTCGTCATGTTGTTTCCTTGGACCGATTTCTAGCTTAAACAAGGAAACCATATTTCAGTACTTTCAAGATTTACTCCCGGTAAGTGACTTCGAGTGCATGTATTCCGTGCTAATAACACATTCTTTCAGCCTTCTCAGGAAGAAACGTTTATGAGTCGTCCTCAACACTTGGAACTTCCTCCAGAAGTCGTCGACCTCATGAACGCATTTCCTTTTGGTTTGAAAGATTGCCCTTACACCAAGCTAGTTTTTATGCAATACTTGCCAACCAGGGAAAGGGCATTGGAGATAGCCGCTCTTTATTACACCAATGTTGCTTGGCAGTATGTAATTATCTCGGTTCTGACCTTAAAACCTCCTGAACGCCGAGCATAGGTATGATCCCGTTACTCACCAGGACTTTATGACAGCCATCATGGAACCAATATACGGAAACTCAGGATATGCCAACGTGGATTCTGTACACTCTCACCGGTTGGCCGTCTTTTTCATCTTACTAGCTAATGGTGTTTTATATGACCGTGACCATTCTGCTCATGATCTGGCAAAGCAATATCATGCTTTGTCCAGAGCAGCTCTATCTCTTGATTCTGTGCTTGTTGAGGCAACCTGTGCTACAGTTCAGGCATTATTCCTTATGTTTCGATTTATATATAACTCGGATCGCTCCAGCAACGAAGAGCGCTGGCTTTTAACTGGATTAAGTGCACGTCTAGCCCAAACTGTGCGTTTTTAATCGACCTGTAGAAGTGTCTTGTGCTTATCGTTTTTAGATCGGTCTTCGTGAGTGCCACTGCACATTGTATTTGATGTGTAACGATAACCAAATTCTTCAAGAGAGAGATAGTGCTGGATGGAATCTTCCGGCAGATGAGATTCAACGTCGTAGAAGAGTTCGTCTTATTCAAGGATTCTATGTATGTGATAATGTTAATAATCGGGCATAGGTATTTTGGGAGCTATTCACATGGGATTCGTGGACAGTGAGTATATCTAATTTCTACGAAACATGGCTCTTAATTATATATGTCAAGAGCGTTGTAAACGGGAGACCTGCAGCGTTGATGCTACAACATACCGATTGCCAATTTCCGGACGATTTGGAGCCGGTGATTAAACCAACGGGAGAAGTGGATTTAAGCTGTAAGTCTTTTAATAAATACGTTGCGGACGCATAGATCCTAACTGGTGTGGTCAGGGCAAGCTTGGAAATTTAGATATTCGGCAACCTGTCTCACTGCCTCAGCTCAACATGTGTTTAGCACAAAAGCTCCTCCTTACTTGGCATTGCTGGACTTGGACAAGAAAATACGGAAATTCCCAATGCCTAGTCACTTGCGCTCACCTGTGCGCGTCTCGGAAGCCGGAAGAGCTTGGTCTAGCAATCCTTCGAAGGCCATGCAACAGTACTGTGCATTATGCCTTAGAGAATCGAGTACACATTTTCATTCTTCTTTCGTTCATAACCTAATACTGTTATTAGACCTTCTTTACATCCATCGTAGTTACTTTGCGCAAGCCATCAGACAAGATTCGGAGAACCCATTGAGACATAAGTTTGCACCTTCAGTACTGGCAACTTACCGGAGTGCCTGTAGATTAATATCAAGCCTGAGAGGTCTTTATCCCATTCATCCCGACATTTCCAGTCATGTTTGGTATTTTTGGTCTGGGGTATTTTCTTCATGTGTTAGTATCAGCTTTATCTAGACCGTTGTCTAAATCTAATATTTCCCCAGATTGTATTAGGCGCCCTCGTCGTAGAGAGCCCCGGATGCACTCTTGCTCGCGATGCTCTTCGTGAATTGGAGGCAACTGTTCCTTTTTACGAAGAAGGATCTAGACCATGCCGCGCCCCAGGAACTGTGGTATGAATATATTCCATAGCGTCTTGCTTCACAAATAATTTTTGTACTAGGGAATCCTACAAAAACTGTGCCAGCGAGCTTCAGTTGCTTATGCTGCCTTTAAAGCTGGGGTTGAAGATGGAACTAGGAAGTCAGCTACAGATCCGGATAGACCAGATGAGCTGGAAGTGTTAGGAGGAAGAAAAACGATCATTACGACCAAATCTAATGCCAATTCCCCATCTAATGCCAGCGCAACCTCGCCTATTCCTTTAAAGCATGATGAAGAAGGGAATAGTCCTGCAAGTCAAGCTGGAGCTGCTGAGATGCTAATGGAATACTATCAAGAACTAGGCAACGCTGGATATGAAATACACCACACGAGACAAGATTATGAGATGAAGTCTGCAGAACAGTATGGACAAGAGATGGCATATGCCCCTCCTATAAGACCTCAGCAACAGCCTATTCCAGCGGATGATACCTCGACGCCTTACATACCTCATTATATTCCTTCCCAAGGGGGTTCAAATGTACATATCGATAACCAGGAATACCTCAGGCGGAGCACTTGCCAGCTAAGCATCCTCATATGTGGCATGCATCCTATCATCCATCTCACCATTCCCAACCGCAACCCATGTCATATGGATCTATTGGGCACATGGATGCACATACACATCAGTCCTATCGGTTTAACCAGCATCCACAACCCAATCAAGATGAAATATGGAGGAACTTTGTACTTGACTTTGGAGGATCAGCTTAAATTAGTTGTATAGGATTCGTTTTCTATTATGAAAGTATTATCTGTATGTAGATTAGTGTACATGTTCATTCGACAGAAACTATCTCACTGGTCAAATCAAATGACATCCATTTTTATGAGGCCATCTTCTCCTTCAATTTTGGAGGGGATCTTACGCTCTCCCTCTAGAGCTTCGAGTAGTTCTTTGACATTGGGAGAAACAACAAACTGCTTATCAACTTCGCCAAGGACAACGAGTCGCTTTGAAGTTTGATCTAGATGTACTGCATGTTGAAGGAAAGAAGGTTGAGTGGCGGCGTTTACCTGTAGGAAGGTTAGCGGTTAGCAGCAGAAAACCTAGCAAATGAGGCGTACGTACATCAAGTAGAATGTTGTTTGCTAAACGCATTTTAACTGTACCATTACGATACACTTCAAGAGCACCAATACAACCATCAACCACTTCAGGAGGATCTATTTTAGCGTCTGCTGGAAGATTCGATGATATCGAAGAGTCGTTATCATCGAAGGCAAAGGACACTTTCTTTCCATCAGCCAGAGGAGTCGAAGTAGATGTTTGGTTAGATGTAAACGTAGGGAAAGGCTCAGGAAATTGAAATAGATAAAGTCGCTCTTGCTCCATGTCTCCGTTTTCCTATATATAAAATCAGATAAAAGTAGTCTAAAAGAGGGAGAGGTAAATACTTCGATGTTTGCTCGCGAAGAAAATTCGTCGATTATGTCTTCGAGTTCCTCTTCCTCTTCACCATCGCTTTCACTAAGATCAAGGGCGTTGGCAATATCAATATCTCCTGTAGCTGCATGTACAAGGTGAATCATTGCAAGAAGACAAGCATATTTTAAACCTGCCTATGGCCTCCGCAGACTCTTTCTTTATCTTTTTAACCTGGTGCTCCTTCTGTATAATCTCAGGAGCCATAAAATCCATCGTATAAACGTGCTGCATATCAATAATTTCAACGCCTTCATCTGGCTCTGAATACACTTCCTCTTCGTCCTCGGTCCTCTCCGCCTTTCCTTTTCCTTTATCTGCGCCAAACTCCTTCTTCAACGAAGGAGCGGCGGTTTGCGAGAGGCCTGCACCTAAAGCAGAGCTTGAGGAAGCACCCGAAGGGACACTCGGAACAAAGGCAGATTTTGGAGGAACGCGTCTTGAGCTGGACCCGGCCAATGCGGGACCCATAGCAAATGGACCACTTGCAGTCATTTCAAGAGTAGGTGGGGCAGCTCCACGCCCGCGACCTCTTCCACGGCCATCACCACGACCACGGCCTCTTGCAGGCCTCTCCGAAGAAGACGAGGGCGGAATTTCAGCCGGTGTAGGTTCCTAACGGGAAGAGCTGAGGGAGGATGAAGCGATGGGCATGAACAAACGAACCGACTTGACTTCACTACAAGAGGAAAGTTTAGCAACAGAATAAGAGTGAGAGGCACAGACTGACTCTTTTTTCCTTCTATTTGGGAGCGTAGGAATGAACTTTAGCTTGTGAGCACCTTGACGAGTGACATCGCTCTGCTTTTTGGCAAGACTGCCAATTGCCTTCTGGGAGGTGGGTGGGTTATCTGAGCAGGGGCAAGAAAATGATCAGAGAATAGAATGAGTGAAGACGAAAGAATTACCCGGCTGGTGGGAAGACATGCTGGTTAATGCTGCAGCTCAGGAGAGTTCAGGCTGGGAATTTGGGATTGGCTGGGAGAACGAGTAGATAGACGTGATCGATCAGACACGTGACCTCGGATCAGAAAAGCGATAAACTATCTGAGATAAGATCTCCGTACTCCCATTCAAATTGTTTTCACTTTTGTTGCATTCTTTTGCGTTCTCCGATACCCTTTCCTTCCCATCTTATTATACAATTGAAATGGCTGAGCAAGTAAATCACTGGCACGTCACCTACAACGACATCCACAACCTCATTCACTCCGTCACCCCCAACATTGCTGCTCAGTTCAATCCAGATCTCCTCATTGCTATCGGTAATACCTCGTCCCACTAAACGTCCTTTCCAATCTCATCTGAATGTCTCTTCCAGGTGGAGGGTTAGTACGCAATTTGCTATCTCCCGTTTTTTCCGACCGTCTTCTTTTTCCAGTGGCTTCTTCCCCGCTCGTGTCATGGTGAGCTGCATTTTATGTACTAGGCTACTCGATTGTTTGTATTCATATCGTAACTAACTTTTTCCAGCGCACATTCCTTAGAGAGCAAACAGAGAAAAAGGCTCTTCAGATCCAAGCAATAGGGCTCTCGCTTTATGAACCAGTGGATGGAGCCAGTGAGGAACAGATAGGGAACGAGGTAATTCGCACACAATGGCTGTGAGTTTCTACTGGTTTCTGCCGTATACATTTTTTCATCGAGATCTACAGCGGACCCGATGCTGGAAAGATGCTGGTCGGAAAGAGGAACTTGATTGTGGTGCGCTTGTCTCCTATGTTCTGTCTGCAATATGAAACGGATGGTTTTCATCCTTAGGACGAAGTCGACGATACACGAAAAACCTTGAGGCAAGTGCATTTCCTGATACAACTTGCGGCGTCTACTTATTTTACTTCAGCTACGCACTATCGGAACTCAAAAAAGATATGGAGCAGGAACTTCTTTCATACCGAGAGTCGGAACGCGATGCCCTTCGTGCTGCCACAAAGTTCGGCATCTTTGTCGTACACAACAAGCTGAAGGCCAAGTTGGCTGAGCTGCCAGAGGGTACGCCGTAAGTAGCTCATTGCCAAATTTCGTTGTTTCGGTGTGCCCATTTGAACTTGGTTAGGTATTTTGCTGGGGAAGAGGTCGGCGACCTTTGGTAAGTTCCGGATTTGGCGCTGGGATGCTGAATTTGACTAAGTATGATTTGGACAGGCTTGACTACCCTTGGGAATCTACGTAGGCAGCGGATGAATCTGTATTGCGTTATATTGCTAACATGGGCATGCAGCAACATCGAGGAACACGATCGCCTGGCGGCAGTGGACAAGACAGCGCAATAGGACGAATTGAGAGATGGTAGGTTATTTATGCTCAAGTGGTTAAAATTACGGTCGAGATTGAGTTGATCTGAATATAGACTCTAGAGAGAAGCATCAATTCTGTGACGATATGTAAAAGAAGGAGCACTGTATTTCATTTTTAATCGGTATACAATGTACATAGGTGTGAGTGAGTGAGGGATGTTTGTTCGCACGTTAGGATGCGGGTGAGTCGGTTATCGGGAATGGGAAACCGGGAGAGAAGGAGGGAGGGGGTGAGAGGAGAGGGAGAGTACATGGGAAGGGGGGCGTGGGATGTGGGATGTGGGATGTGTGAGATAACGACAAGACGCGTACATAATAATATTTTTTAGACGAGATTTTAATTAATCCTGCTGGGCCTCTTGCTCTTGCCCTTCACCAGTCCCCGCTCCCAGCCCTCCCAGCCCCTCCGCAGCCCTTCCCTCCCACTCCCCAGCGCTTTCTCCCCAGCGCCTCCCCGCTCCTTGCTGCGCCTCAGCCCCCATAACCCAGGTCACGCCCTCGCCCTCCCCGTCCAGCGCGGTCTAGGCTCCCGTCTCGACCCCCTTCTCTCGACTCTCTTCCCTTCCTATCTAATTCATTTATTTCGCATGGCCGACGAAATAGATTACGAGTCTCTTCCCCCAAATGCTGGCCTAGCCGTCAGTCTCCCTCTCCCTCTCTCCCAACAACTAACCACCATGTCTTCTAGGTCAATATGCTGGCGGGTGCCCTGGTGCGTCTTCCCTTCTCCCCATCCTCCCGTTTCGCCATTCATCTCTCTCCACCTAGGCTGGCATCTCTGAACATGCCGTCATGTTCCCAGTTGACAGTATCAAAGTCAGCTTGCCCTCTTCCATGCCCTCCCCTGCTGGCCCTTACTGTTTCTTCAGACACGCATGCAAGTCTTCGCTACCTCCCCCGTGGCTGTCTACACTGGCGTTGGAAACGCGTTTACTCGCATATCTTCAACAGAGGGGATGAGGGCTCTATGGCGCGGCGTGTCGTCCGTTGTCCTTGGTGCAGGGCCTGCTCATGCAGTTCATTTCGGCACTCTTGAGGCTGTCAAGGAACTCGCTGGAGGAAATGAAGCTGGTAACCAGTGGCTCGCACATTGTATGTTGCTGTCGAATGGTTTTAACTTTACGCTCGCTTATCTTCCCATCCGTAGCATTGGCTGGAGCATCCGCCACCATTGCTAGTGACGCACTCATGAATCCATTCGACGGTAATGACGCTGTATTTGACTCTCGTCTCCTGGTTTTCACTGACAGTTTTATTCAGTCATCAAGCAAAGGATGCAGGTTCATAAATCTGAATTCCACTCTGTCGTGACCTGCGCTCGAGTCGTCTATCGAAACGAGGGTATGGCGGCATTTTATGTCTCCTACCCGACTACACTGGCCATTTCAATACCGTTCAATGCAATTCAATACACTGTATACGAACAGGTAAAACGTTTTATGAATCCCAGAGGAGAATATTCTCCCACTTCACACATCACGGCCGGTGCAGTTGCCGGTGCAGTGGCGGCTGCCGTTACAACGCCTTTAGACGTGGCGAAGACTATACTTCAAACCAGAGGCACTTCTACGGAACATGACATTCGTAACGTCCGCGGCATGATGGATGCCTTCCACGTCATATGGAAACGTGATGGCCTCAGAGGCTTTGGTCGAGGATTAACACCGCGAGTGATGACAATAATGCCTAGCACCGCTTTATGTTGGTTATCTTACGAGTTCTTCAGTACGTGCTCACCTTTCGTTGTTGGAAATCCCGTTTGCTCAATAACACATTAAATACATCACAGAGGCTGCTATTCGCACAGATTAGATTGGATACTGGGAGAACGGGGGGAATTATATTGTGTAGCTGACTTGTACACTTCACTTAATCGTTTGACTTTCCACATCCCCAGTTGCAATATTTACAACATGCACAACTTACAAAAGCCAGATCTCATTTGGATTTTCTTAACCAAACTTGCCAGTTGATGATTTATGCTGTTTGTGATTATCATGGTACACTGCACTACAAGGCACGGTACGGAGAAAAATGTCGTAAAAATTCGTACGAGTCGTAAGAGTCGTCTTGAGCCCGCCGACATAGTCAGTAAGCTTTATATCACAAGTTGCAAAGCAGGACTCACCAAATAAATAATGCCCAAGGAAATATAAAAATGAATGCATCGCATACGACAGAAGAATACAAAGGAAAATTCATGAACTCTTTGCAAAACCAACAGAACTAGGAGGCCTCGAATTCGCACTTTCACTTTGTCCGCGAGGACGTCCTTCAATGGGAGAACGCTTAACAGCAATGAGAAGGTCATCTTGCGACCGCGAAAAAAAATCGTCCTCTCCTTCGTAAGGCGAAGAAGACGCGTTTATCTAGTGGAACACACTGCTTGAGTCTTTGTAATAAAGAGGAGAGTGCATACGCCTCACCCATTGCCCCAGCACATCACCTAGTCTTGCAGCCTCTTCTGCCGTGAATTGGCAATGCGTTCCCTTTTCCGCATGTAACTTTAAAAGTTCGCTCAGCGACCTCTTCCCCTTTTCACTCATTCTCGCTCTGTTTTGGATGGGTTGCTCAATTGAGCGACCTGGAGTGGTGGATTCATCCGCAGGGAACACAACCGAATTGCGGGTGTCATATTTCCACGAGGGCTGGTTTGTTTCTTCACGGGTCGCGTCTGTTGAGAGTGACATGGATCGGTCCCAGTCTTCTGACTGTGGGTCGGCCAAGTTTAATGAAAGCGAGGACATGGAAAATTTGATCTTATCTGCCGTATATTACACGACAGGATGGAGCCACGGAAGGAAAAGAGGGCGAAAGAAATATATATATGAGAAGACGGGGGGAGAAGGAAGGAAGGGGAGGCGGAGGCGGAAGGGAGGCGGGGTTGAGAGGAGACGGGGCTCGTAGAGTTAGTTGAGCGCGTCGGAGAGTAAACAACTGTGTGACAGTCTGCGTGACAGACGCGTTTGAACACTGTCCTGATGACTAAGTGTCGCTTTCTCTCAGCCTTCAGGAACTTGACGCGATCTCATACCCGTAGGCCTTAGGACTTGATCGTTCTGAACGATGATTGTCTGTCGCGACCCCCAAGGATGGGGTCCCGTTTCTCCAACAACGGAGTTCGATGTCACTCCATGCTTTCAAGAAGGCATTCTTCTGTCCACTGTTCTCACCGCGCTTTTGATTTTGGCGGCTTTTCAGTCCATTGCGCTGTCATACCAAAACTTGTTGACAAGATCAAGCAAAAGCCGTAGGACGTTGGTGGTCAAACTCGTATGCCTTATTAACTTCACTTTTGTTTCCTTTCATCTGAAGCTACGCGTTTTCCTTGTTAGACTCTTCTCAGTCTTAGCTTCTGCAGTAGCGTTGTAACGTTGATAGTCGTCCTTCGTCTTCACAAACGTATTGCAGTCTTGCAGTACTACATCTTGGAGCCTGTGGCCATATCCTCAACGATTTGGTTGACGTATTTTAATCATACCCATGCTCGCACTTCCTCATCCATCCTCCTGGTGTTCTGGCCATTGTATTCTTTGGCGTTAGCCGTCTGGGCTAGGACGACCGTCACTTCAGACTTTGACGACTTGCATGAGGTACTCTTAACGAAGGTTGTGACTGGTGCTTTAGGAATCCTTTCGTTTTGCTTCGAGTGCCTCGGACCAGAATATGATATTGTGGATCAACGGAATGATGATGGCATCTTGGAAAATCCGATTGCTACAGCCAACATCTTTAGTATTTGGGTAAGATAATTTGCTTTAGAGCTGTTATCCTGGATAATTTACGTTTTCTTATCCTCAGTCGTTCGGATGGATGACTTCCCTCATGAAAAAAGGAGCATCCCGATTTATTACAGAAGACGACTTACCAGCACTGGCAACGAAAGACAAGTCACATAACCTTGGGGATGCATTGCAAAGGGAATTGAAGAAGCAGTAAGGTTCAAGTCGTTTTCTCTGTATTAGTATGTTCACAATAATACTCAGCGTGCTATGGAAGGCTCTCTTTGTTGCTTATGGCGGCCCATATGCGGTGGCAGCTGGACTTAAAGTTATCCAGGATATGTTGGCCTTTCTCCAACCCCAGCTCCTTCGATGGCTTCTTGCATATATTGCTCAGTATCAAAATTCGAGGTTTGGCCCGTCCAGTGCTGAGAGGCCCAGCAAGTTTGAGGGATTTGCCATAGCAGCGTTGATGTTTGTTGCTTCAGTGATTCAGACAGTCACGTTGAACCAAGTCAGTTTCTGCTGTTCTTTCTGCGATGGATAGATCGAATTGATTAAATTTGCTTAGTATTTCCAACGGACATTTGAAACGGGGTTAGTAGTGCTTTTGCCATAGATTAAACCATCATTTTCTGACTTTCCTTTTTAGCATGCGTGTCCGCGCAGGTCTTGTCACCGCCATTTATAGAAAGGCGCTTGTCCTATCCAACGATGAACGCACTCGGTCGTCCGGTGATATCGTTAACCTAATGTCTGTGGATGCCACTCGCCTACAGGATCTATGCACCTACGGTCTGATATCCATTTCTGGTCCTTTACAAGTCTGTTTATTCTGTGCAAATGATGTTCGTATACCGACTAACATCGTTTTATAGATAACTTTGGCCTTTGTTTCTCTTTATAATCTTCTCGGTTGGTCTGCTTTTGTTGGGGTCGCTATTATGATCATATCTGTTCCTCTGAATACATGTACGCAAGATCTCTCCTTGTCGTTACTTTAACTCATGCATGGTTACAGTGATCGCTCGCATACTTAAAAAAATGCAAGAGCAGCAGATGAAGAACCGTGACAAAAGGACAAGGCTAATGAGTGAACTCTTAGCAAATATTAAAAGGTTTGGTGATATACAGCGTTTTATACCAAACCACATATTAACATACTATAGCATTAAATTGTATGCATGGGAGTACAGCTTCATTCGAAAAATACTTGAAACAAGAAACAATCAAGAGCTCAAAATGCTAAAGAAGATCGGCATCGTAACAGTATGTTCTGTTCTGTAGAAACTCACAAAAAATCATGCTTTTGACGTTGTTAGGCTTCCAATATGGCGCTGTGGAGTGGAATTCCACTCCTCGTTGCTTTCAGCTCGTTCGCAACTGCTGCAGTAACAACAGCGACTCCGCTTACTTCAGATATAATCTTCCCTGCAATCTCTCTCTTCATGTTGCTGCAATTTCCATTGGCAATGGTTTGTTCTTTTTCATATATCTATCGATTGTTCCTATTTCAGGCTCACCTGGCTCTTAGTTTGGTCAAGTGACATCTAACATCATTGAAGCCATTGTATCTGTGCAAAGACTATCATCATTTTTGGGTGCTGACGAATTGCAAGCTGATGCAAGAACGTTGGAGCACAAGTCTCTGAAGACCGGAGATACGGTAGTTATGCATATCTTGAGTTGTTGATTTTTGAGCTGAATCATTGAAGGCACTATTGATACAAGATGGCGATTTTTCGTGGTCGAAGAACGCAACACAACCGATTCTGGAGAGTATCAATTTGAATGTTCGAAAGGGTGAACTAGTGGGCGTACTTGGTCGTGTAGGAGCTGGAAAGGTTATACTCGTATATTATATGATGCACTAAAGTCACTGACCAATAAGCTTAGAGTAGTCTCCTGTCAGCTGTCATTGGAGAAATGACGCGTCAAGAGGGGAATGTTTCTGTCTGTGGCAGTATTGCCTACGCACCGCAAGATCCATGGTACGTGTAGCTCACTATGTGCAAAACAACATCACTATATACCTTCAGGATTCTTTCTGCCACTGTCCGCGAAAATATTTTGTTCTTCCATGAATATGAAGAATCATTTTATAACATTGTGATCGAGGGTAAGGAAATTTTTGTTATAGTTTTAGGTTTCAACATACTAAAAGCGGCGAAGCTTGCGCTCTTCGGCAAGACTTGTTATTGCTTCCTCAGGGTGATTTAACCGAGGTCGGTGAAAAAGGTAGGTGATTATTTTATCTTTTAGGACTATCCAGTATTTATTAATAATTGAATAGGCATTACTGTTAGTTCATATAAAAGTAACATTCACATATTAGACAATATGCTTATTGGTATTGATTATAGCTTAGTGGCGGTCAGCGGGCACGAGTTGCACTAGCTCGTGCGGTATACTCCAGGGCAGATCTGTGAGGCAATAATTCAATTACTAAATGTTCTGTTACTAATGGGGTTTATTGAGGGTTTTGTTGGATGATTGTCTTTCTGCAGTGGATAGCCATGTTGCTAGACATGTCTTTGGTATGCCTTGCTACCTTCGTTAATATGAGTTCAACTAAACATTGACAAGATAATGTTATCGGGCCAAATGGGTTACTCGCAACAAAAGCTCGGATCCTTGTCACCAACAGCATTGCATTTATGAAGCAGTTTGACCAGCTCCTGTACTTACGACGTGGCATTATTCTTGAAAGTGGCTCATTTTCCTCCTTGATGTCGAATACAAATAGCGAGCTGTGGAAACTAGTGTGCGTACTTGCATACCATTTTTGCCATCCATAAATTATTTCTCAAATACGTTTCTGCAGTAAGGGTCATGGCTCAACAAGTGGCTCGTCATCTGGAGCATCAACACCCTACATAGTATACAGTGGCTCCCATACTCCACATAGTGGTGAGGACGGAGAGTCAGACAAAGCAACACTGCTTGAACAAGCCAGTGTGTTAACTGAGAAGCTTCGTCATCGTGACAGCTTCAAGAAACCCAAATTATGCATCCCTCAGTCTGGGCGCCCCATATCATCAGTTGGGTTATCGAAAGAACATCAAGAACAAGGTCACGTCAAGATCGAAGTTTATCAGCAGTATATTAATGCTGCATCCAAGCTTGGCTTCTTTTTATTTTTACTTACGACAATTTCCCAACAAGCTGCATCAGTCTTGGCGACTTTGACACTGCGATACTGGGGTGAACATAATCGTGCAACCGGTGATAATTCCGGCATGTTTCGATATCTTCTTGCCTACGGTCTGTTCTCTCTATCTTCATCCATACTTGGTGGAGTTTCTGCAATCATTATGTGGGTCTATTGTGCGCTCCGTAGCGCGAAGCGACTTCACGATAATGTATGTGCATTATCTTTTAATTGCACTTAGCAATATTAATGCTTTACAGATGCTGGATTCATTAATGAAGGCACCCTTAAGTTTCTTTGAGTTAACACCAATGGGACGGTTAGTATCAGTTCCTGTACTATTCATTATAATTGTACGCCATTTAAATTCTCATTCTAGCATCTTAAATCTCTTTTCAAGAGATGTATATGTTGTTGATCAGATTCTTGCACGGGTAATTCAGCAGCTTTGTCGAACGCTAGCTGTCTGCCTGTCAATTGTTGTTGTCATTGGAGCGAGTTTTCCTCCATTTTTGATTGCAGTAATTCCGTTAGGTTGGTTTTACCTTCGTGTAATGAAGTAAGTGCGGAATGCTTGTCTCTCTTTGTGACTGAAATTCTGCGTAGGTATTATCTTGCTACTTCGCGTGAATTAAAGCGACTGGATGCTGTATCTCGGTCTCCAATCTTTGCATGGTTCTCGGAGTCTTTGAGTGGTCTAACAACTATCAGAGCTTTCAATCAACAGTCTACCTTCATGAAAACCAATTATTTACGCATTGACCGAAATCAAATGTGCTATTTGCCAAGCATTTCGGTCAATCGATGGTTAGCAGTTCGACTGGAATTTGTAGGAGCTATGATCATCTTGATTGTAGCTGTACTAGCCATGAGCGCCCTTCTTACAACTGGAGTTGATGCTGGGTTAGTTGGATTGGTGTTATCCTATGCTTTAAATACTACATCTTCCTTGGTATGCATGTTTGTTTATTATCCACCAACCGATAGCAGCTCTAATGCTGTTGATAGAACTGGGTCGTACGTTCAGCAAGTGAGGTCGAGCAAAATATTGTTAGCGTTGAGCGCATCCTTCATCAAACTTCGGTGGAACCTGAGGCTCCTCAAGAAATCCCAGAAACAAAGCCATCCGGTATCTGGCCTTCTGGTGGGGAGATTCAATTCAGGTATGCGTGGAAATACAATTTTTAGCAGTAATTCTTATATCACTAGCAACTACTCCATGAAATATAGATCAGAACTTGATCTTGTTCTACGGAACATTTCATTGACTATTGTAAGAGCTATTCTATTAACAGACTATCTTACCCTGATAATTTCATATTAGAATTCAAGTGAAAAGATAGGCATATGTGGAAGAACTGGTGCTGGAAAGTCATCTGTAATTCTATTCATTTATGAGAATTGTCCATGACTCTAACCTTTATTTGTGCAGCTGTTGCTTGCTCTTTTTCGTATTATAGAGCCGGAGCAAGGAACAATATATATCGATTCAGTTGATATAACCAAGATCGGTTTACATGACTGTAAGTGTTTCACTCCTGATAACATTCTTAGAAGTTAAGTTTTACTAGTACGATCTTCAATTTCAATTGTTCCCCAGACACCTGATTTATTTGAAGGGACTCTGCGAGAGAACATTGATCCTGTAGGATGTTATTCAGATAGTGAATTATGGGTTGCTTTGGAGCAGGTTTGTTTTGCCACTCGTATATAAATCAAAGTTAATCACAGTTTTGTTTAGGCTCATTTAAAAGAATATATTCGAGCACTTCCTGAACAATTGGATACAAATGTTCGAGAAGGCGGTTCCTCTTTATCATCGGGCCAGCGTCAACTGCTTTGCTTTGCCCGTGCCTTACTGAGAAAGGTATTCTTCATGAAAAATATGAGAATTATTGGATTTTACTCATGATACTCTTATTAGTCTAAGATTTTGGTGTTGGATGAAGGTTCGAGAATGAATTATTAAACTGTTGATATTTAACTTATTTAATTCCCCTTAGCTACCTCTGCAGTTGATCTTGATACAGATAAAGCAATTCAAGAAATTATTCGAGGGCCTGCCTTTTCAAGTGTTACAATTTTAACTATTGCGTAAGCTGTTAACATATAAAAATTCACAATTATAACTAACAAAAAATTTAGTCATCGGCTGAATACTATTATAGAATGTGATCGCATCATAGTTATGGAGGCAGGAAAGGTACTTCAGTGTAACTGTTTCTCTGAGTGATGTGTAATCAAGTCTGTTTTAGGTTGCTGAATTTGATACTCCTCAGAATTTAATTGCCAATCAACACTCTTCATTTTATTCTCTTGTCAAAGAAGCTGGATTAATAGGAGATACTGTATAGATTTACACTTAGTATTTAGCTAATCAACTCAGAAATGTTGACAGAAACCTTGCTTGCATTTATATTGAAAATATTGTGTGTGAATACTACCAGTAGGCATTGTCACTCAAGGGTGCCCATGGATTGGAAAAAAAGATCTAGGTCTATTTTTTTTTTGAAATCACCACTTTGCCTGGACTGACTAGCTATAAGCACTTACTAAGCAATTAAAATTACCATATATAAAAGGTATATTGTTTGTCAGCATAGGTTCTTCACAAGCCTTACACCTGTGTTCTGCTATGGGAATGGGTAGGCAATGTCATGGGTAACCCATGAGTATATGAGCAGCTACCCATAACCATACCCACCAAAACCCATACCCTTGGTCACAGGTAGTGTTGTTGGCACAACCTTGCCACCTTGCCTTGCCAGGTGGCGATACTTCCTCAGATTTAGATACTGGTGAGACCTGGCGAGACCACTTTATTATGTAAATAGAAAAATAAGTAAATGACCTGATTCTGCTGGAACTGCCCTCTGTTCTGCTAGATATCTGAGTACCCCTCGCTGCCTACAATACGTACTATGCTGAAATGAGTGGAGCCAAAGGTGGACCACCGGAAGACACATTTGTTTCCAAGAATTTTATTAAGAAAGAGAAGAATGCAAAGACAAGACACTGGACAGTAGAATGCAAGTACTGTTCAGCATTACTCATTCATCGTGATGGCTGTTGTCCAAAGCATTTTGTGCCTCCTAATGAATGTTGTAATGTGCCAAAAGATGTATGAAAAGATGCAAACGATATTCTTATGGACTGGGGTGAAGGTGTGAATATAGTAGTGTCGGACTCAGAGGGTGATGTTGATGTATCTGTGGCGGCTCATCCCAAGAAGAAGCAGAAAGTTTCACCTGGAAATGTGATCATTACAACTGGAATGGGAAGCTTTGTGGATAGGGCACTTATGAAGGGGGAGCAAGATAGTGCTAATACATGGCTTCTAAAGTGAGTCAATTACTGGTGAGGGGAGTAACATGGGACTAACCACGAGAACAGGTGGTTTATACATGGAAACATCCCATTTAATCAGGCTGATAGTCACTTCTTTCGGAAGTGGGTGGGAAACATTCATCCTTCTTATTCCCCAGCTTCACATTTTGTTCTCATGTCAACATATCTGCCAGCTGAAGAAGCACATGCATACAATGAAGATGTTGAAAGGCTTGCAACTAGGGGGGATTTGACCTACTTGATGGATGAGTGGGAAGACAGCATGAAGTGGAGTGTCTATGGGTGTCTTGTATCAGAAGTTGGAGAATATCCTATTATTCTAGCACTGAAAGAACTCACCGGCATGCATGCAACTGCAGACAACCTTGTTGTCATTGCTAATGAAGCATTGACTGAGAAGCAAGTTAATTCTTGCACTATCACTGCTGTCTGTATGGACAACCCAACAACCATGCAAGCTTTTCATCGCAAATGGACAAATAACTACCCTTGGATTCTGGTGAGTATTAATACTATGAAATGAGTGATACCAAGCTGACCCATGTAAATAATAGCAACTACCATGCTTTATTCATGGCATGAACACTATCATGGGGAAAGTGGTGAGCTTTCCAAGTGTTAAGGACCTAATTATGAAGAATACCAAAATTGTAACATTCTTCAATGCATCGCACTATTGGGGTGGCCAGCTGGATCAACATGCAAAAGAGAATAGGGTTACACATGGATTGAAAAAGAACACAGAGTCTCAGTTTTATGCTGTTATACTTCAGGCTCTCAGTATCTAAGAGCATAAGCAGATCCTATATCTTTTATGCAGCCATGATGAAGCTCAGCATGCAATAAATGGACTCTCACCTATCTGACGTAATATCATTGCCAGTGTTTTAGAACTTGGCCAATGGCAGCTAAATGAAGAGTTCATTCAGATCTGCAAGCCACTTCTAGATTTAATGCATGATACAACTTATCTGGGCACAGCGAGAGATCTGTAAATTGTCAGAATCAGATTTTGAAGATAAAGGATTTCTTCAGCATGCGAAAGAGACTGTTACACACTATTTTCATTCCATGAATACTGAACTTCACTGGCTTGCATTGTTTCTCCACCCTCTCTGTTGCAAACTGGCTATAATTTCATCTGTCCACTCATGAACTATTAAAGATGCTTTTCATATTGCCTTGGGCATTGCAGAGAAATGGGGTTAGTCATGAAAACATGCTGAGCACTTGTTGAAAGATATACAAGCATATGCAAATGAGGAACCACTGTTTAAAGGAGGGAAAGCTGATGCAATTGGAATCTGGATGGTGGAAGTCCATCATTGGATTTCATCCAATACAAACATTTGCTATCAAGATGATGTCAATCATTCCACATGCAGCTGAAGTGGAGTGCTTCTTCTCCAATTTGGGCAGAGTTCAGAGTGTCAAAAGATCACGCCTGACTATTGCTCATCTGGAATCACTGGGAACATTATGGAACCACTACAACCATCAATTATATGAGGCTGCTGTTACTGCAGGAAAGGACCCACATTGCCATCATGCACATATACATATTACTTCAAAAGGTATTAATTCAGAATGTGCTGATATCTTGACAGATTCTTTTTCAATTCCTACTCCTCTGGCAACTGGCTTTGAGGGTGCAGACATTGAGAGTACAGAAAGTTTTGCATTGAATGAACTAGAAAGTGAATATGCAGCATTAGAGCAGTCTGGATTTACTACTGAGACTGGCAATGGTCTCAGTGCATTAATTCCAGTGGGAGAAGTATACAATACTTCTATTATTGATACCATCCATTGAGGACAGCTCCCTTCTATTGAAAATTCACTCCCTCAAGGACCACAGGAAGAGGCTGATGAGCCTTGGGATGCTAACTCGTTACTTAATTCAATGGGAATATGATAACAGTAGATATTTTGTATGCATAGTAGACAAATGTCTATTTATCCTGTTGCCAGTCTTGCCAGGGCTCGCCACTTTCCCATGCCAGGGCCTCACCATGCCAGGCGATTGGCAAATGCTTTGGGAGGTTGTGCCCCCTACACTAGTCACAGGTACAGGTTCCCATGGGTATGGTGGGTAGTGGGTAAACCCATGGTTTTTTGTTAAGTTGAAAGATAAATAAAATAAAAATGTATATTAGATTGGTGTGATATATAGTAGTAGTATATATACATGACACACAGTTTTAATCACAAATGTGCATACATTCATATGAGAAAGAGTTTAGACTTGAAAGTAGTACTAGATCAATAGTAGGGGGGTAGATAGGAAAGAATAAATCATAGCATTAGAATGAGAAGTCCAAATTGTACATTTAATAGGTCATTATAAATGTTGAAGCAAGGGCAAATCTTATACAAAGTTATGAAATGAATGGGCCAGAACTGGTGGTGAAATAATAATAAATTATTAGTGTAGGAAAGAATGATAGAAAAATACATAGCATTATAACATGTGCACCAAATTTTATGTTCAATTGGTTGTTTTTTTACATTCAATATAGTACTAACAATGTATTGATTTATGAAATGAATGGACCACACATGATGGTGAAATGGTAATAATTGTTAGTTTGGGGAAGAAATGATAGAAGATGCAATAGTATTAAAATGAAAGTACCAAAATGTACAGTTAATATGCTGTTCTGGATGTTAACAGAAGTACAATCAGTACACCAATTTATGAAATGAAAGGACAACAAATGGTGGAGATATATGATAATTTGTTTGTAGGGGAAGGAAAGATAGATAAACTATAGAATTAGGACAAGAGGGTTAAATTATACAGTTAATACACCATCCTTGACATTGAATATAGATTCTCAATTTAACTATATCAACATGAACTATTACTGGTTAAATTATCATAAAAATATGGAGTGTGTTTGTCTGGAAACTATAGTTTAAGTAAAATACATGAGTATGGTGCCAAAGTTCTAGGGATGTGCATGGGTAGGCTCAACCCACAGGGGTCATGGGTAAGGGTGTGTGCAGGTATAGGTGCAGGTCAGCTTTGTTGTACCTGTAACCCGTACATACCCATGAATAGTATAAGTTAAAAATTAAGCATATATTAATACTTACCTGTGTGATATGTAAACAAGAATAACAACAAGCCCACTTCAGCTAACATTGTAAGTATATAATACCACAATGATAACCCAGTTCCACATTTTGTTGAGGCTGCAGGGATCAGCAACATGCAATTATTCAAAGACTTATTCAAGTAGCAACATTGTAATACTCAATTTCTGTGGGTGTTCTGGGGGGCCATATGTTTATAGTAAATCTAGGAACAACTTGAACAATGTTAATATATTATTTCTTTATATGCATAACATTTAAATGATGTCAGTGTTGTATAAACAGTGTGAGTGTTGTAAAAATGCCAATCTTAGCATTATTTTGTTTCTGATTTGTTCTGAAGCTCTCTGGTTTGTTCTTTATTATTCTTGTGAGCTATTGAGTATGTAAGTACTCAGGTTCTCGCAAGGATAGCAAAGTTCTATATATTACCTATTGAGTATGTAAGTACTAGAGTAGATAATGTAAGTATATGATACATCTAGTAATATGTGGGCACAGCTCACCTCAGGTTCTCACAAGGATAGTGAAGTTCTAAGGAGAGCTGTCTCACTTTCTAATTGACTTAAATAGACAGAAAATTTGTAAGTATGGAAGTAAATGAAAGCCTTGAATCATTGTGATGGCATCACACTGGCCGATGACTTGGTGCATCAATAGCACACTGATTGCCTTTAGCAATCTCATGCTCCAACACTCCCCCTCAATCTGTGTGCACCCTAAGTCCCAACTTGTGTGTGAAATGTTTTACCTTGGTACTTGGCAATGCCTTCGTCAACGTATCTGCCATCATGTCCTCAGTAGGACAGTATTCAAGCTTCACCTTCCCCTCCTCTATGATCCAACAGATAAAATGAAATTGGATGTTGATATGCTTTGTGTGCACATGGTATTACTGGTCCTTAGTGAGTGTGATTGCTGACTGGTTATTGCTGAATAATGTGATAGGTCCCTTGATATTCCCAAAGACCTGGCTTATTAGAGAGCAAAGCCACAAGGCTTCTTTGGTAGCATGGGTAGCAGCAATGTACTCAGCTTTGGTAGTTGAGAGAGCTATGAGGTCCTGCTTCTTGCTACTCTATGAGACTGCCCCTCTGTCTATGAAGAAAGTGTAGCCAGAAATTGCCCTCTGATGCTCCAAGTTCATTCCATCTGCATCACCATAGCCCTACAAGTCCAAAGACTTGTGTTTGAAAGTCAACTCATAATCCCGAGTCCCAACAAGATACACGTACACCCATTCCAGAGCTTTCCAATGAGCAATTCCTGGGTTTTCATTGTAGAAAGCTAGTTGTCTGACTGCAAATGTGATGTCTGGTCAGGTCCCTAGAGACAAGTACTGCAGTGAGCCCACTGCCTCGTGATAAGGCTTGTGTTAGGATTTCACACTTTATCTTATCTAATCTGTATATCTTATCTTATCATAGTCACCTGACATATATCACCTGACACACAATGCAGACACCATGCATATTGACATGCATTATTCATCAAGACTATGAGCACAGTCCACAGTTCAGCCATGCTTGTTACATACATAGTACATGAGTTTGCACAGTAGAAGCACAGTAAACATGCATTATAGTGTAGGCTAGATTACATGTGATTCCCTCATGGACTTTCATTATAAATACAGTCATTTTAGTTAAACATTCTCTATTCTTGTGCTAGTTTATTCCAGACTTGCAATAAGATTCACTTTGCTTCTATCTTTTCGAGTGTTTGAGTTTGACTTCGAGTTTTTGCTTGTCTGTCACTAACAAAAGCACAAGAATCTACCTCGTTTCTCGACCTCAAACTCTCTTCTGCCGAACCCTGGCACACTTTTCTCTTTACCTCGTTCTCCATTCTTCAGACCTTCAGATCCCTAGATGTACACCCTGTTTGATAGACTTGTTCATTGTGCTTGGACGCACGAGAGGATAGAGTAATGTTGAGCCCAACTCTTCCGAATTACTGAACATCTTAGGCCCTCTGCCTTGAGTTTGGCACAGTGCCAGTGACTGGGGAGGCTACCATGTGTTGCCCCAGCTGGTTCTATCTGCAAATTGGTGTGCGTGAGACTTAGGACGTCTCGCTAGTCTCCGAGCCCCTTCAAGAGCATCTGTTACCTAGTCTTTCATTCTGGCCCCTATTACCCATTCTCAAACCCTTTGTACCCTTTGTACCCGATCCTATCACATCCCTTCATCCTCTGCACCAATCTATACTCCTTGATCTCGCATCACACCCTACACCTGTCCACAAACTCCAAGAGCCATGTCAGTGGACTCTGACGACTCAGATTTTGATCCCAATACATATCTTTCTCTTCACCAAATCCCTGACTACATTCCACCACCTCGTCTTCCCACTCCTCCTACACACCCCATTCTTCGAACCCTCACCATCATCACTGAACCTGGACACGACAATAGTCTGAGATTTAGTACCCCTACATGATACATATCTCCTTTTGAACAAGACTTTTATTCTCCAATTGGATATGAGACCCTTTTGAATACTGTACATAACGACAGTAGAGAACTTCCCACACCCACCTACCCCGACTTCGATCTATAATGGAACCCGAACACCTTGCACCACCAACCTGACCAATAGCCCCATCACCATTACAACCCTTTGGGATAATTGATCCTGAAGGAAACCTGCAATTTCCCCCATTACAACCCCCATCACCACCACCTAACCCTCTGAATCCATCAGGACAAGGAGGTTGGGCACATTTTATTGCAGATGCAATTTGATTTGTAGGAAGAGGAATTTTTGAATTACATGCACCCATAATGGAAACTGCCGAAGCCACTTCTATAATGGCTAGGAGACAAAGGGACGCAGTAACAGATAGGGCTCTTAAGATCGAGAAGCCTGAGAAATTCATAGGAGATTGTAAACATGCTAGAGCTTGGATGAGATCATTAGAATCATATTTCACTGGATCTCAAGTTAATCCCCTCGAACATGAAATGAAGATAAGGTTCATGTTAAGCCTTATAGATGGATCTAAGAACCAGACAGCATCGGCCTGGGTTGATCATATAATGATCATTATGGAACAATCAAGCAGAAAAACTTTCGAAAATATTAAGAATGATTTTTTACACTACTTCAGAGTATATTCAGAAATGCAGGACGCTCAGGACAAACTTGACAACTGTTATCAAGGACAATGGACAGTTGAAGAATTCACAATTAAATTCGCAGCTATCGCCGGATGAACAGGATATAACGACGCTGCCATCATCAGAAAGTATAAGGATAAACTAGATCCTAGAATACTTGAAATGATTGTCATGCACGGAACCCTGGACAATCTACGACTATGGTATGAAACGGCACAAGAGATCGATAGAGAATGTAGGAATATTTACAGGAACAAAAACCCCTGACAAGGACAACAATTTAACCCAGGACAAAATCAGAACTTCGGACAACGGCAAGGCATGCAGAATACCCAACAGAGCAGACCATGACCAAACCAATTCCAACCCCAGAATTAAAGACCTTGTTTTCCCCAGAACCCTGCACCACCCCCTAACCAAGCCAACCTCACGGTATCACAAGGAGGAGACCGCATGGACATCAACACATTAAAACAAGAAGGACAATGTTTCTACTGTAAGGACAAAGGACACATGGCCAATGCATGCCCTAAAAAGCAAAATCAAGGCCCTTATGTACAACATAACATAAACATGGACACTCAGTATGTAAATAACACTATACTGGTAGCATCTACTAGTAATATTGTAGAATTACCTGATGTAATGAAATTATCCGAGGAGCAACGTGTCTTACTAATGGCTCAATTGGGTTTTCCCCAGGGCCAGCAGTGAGCGCAAACTTGCCGGCTCTATCTATGTAGCTTCTTCTGTAACTATACCTACTTTAGATCTGGAATCTGAATTCGTATCGTTCAAGAAAAAGATATCACAGCGCACCTTCCCTGATCAGGAAGTAAAACCTGGAAACATGTATTGGGTTGCACGGAGATTAAAAGACCAAACCCTGGAACTTGCCTTGGCTTCTCTTAGTATTTGGACACACTCAAAACAGAAACTTGAAGTAATTCCAAAAACGGTTAAAGAACTGAATGATCTTTCAGATCAAGATGTGATTAAAGCATTAGAAGAACTTAAAGGACCCAAAAAGTTCATTCGAGGATCTAAAGGAAATCAGATGGATCTTGATCTAATGATTACTACTTTGGACACTCAACAAACTTATGGGCTTAAAGCATTACTTGATAGTGGAAGCACCGGAACATGTATTGATCGAAAGTTTGTAGAAAACAATTGTATCATGACAAAGAAACTACCACGACTGACTCCTGTTTATAATGCCGATGGAACTCTCAACAGTGATGGAGCTATCACCGATTATGTTGAACTAAAAGTCTGACTCAGAAGACATGTAGAAATCATTCAGTTCGCTGTCTCTAATCTTAGAAAAGCTTCTATGTTTATTGGACATGATTGGTTTAAAATTCATAATCCGGAAATAGATTGGAAGGAAAATACAATCAAATTCACATGCTGTCCAATAGAATGTACTCCACTGATTAATACAATGAATCCAGAGGAGGACGAATCAGATCTAGATGAACCAATTAATCTAGAAATGGATGATCGAATTATCGCAGTAAACTTGTTCAAACAAATTGAAATAAGAGCATTCCAAACAACCGCTTCTAAAATAGCTGAAGCCCAAAATCAGCAAAAACTGAAGAGGCACTGGAAGGAAACAATTCCAATGTATTATCATGAGTTTGAAAAAGTATTTGTGAAAGAATCATTTGATAAACTTCCACCATGACGACCATGGGATCATGCCATCAAACTTTTACCTGGATCTACATCATTCAATTGTAAAATTTATCCATTAAACCTAGATGAACAGAAACAACTTGATGAATTTCTAGATGAAAACCTTAATTCTGGATGCATCCAACCTTCGAAATCACCTTGGACATCTCCATTCTTCTTTATTAAAAAGAAAGATGGTTCACTTCGACCAATCCAAGATTATTGAAAGTTAAATGAAATGATGGTTAAAAATAGATACCCTTTACTGTTAATTCAAGAACTAGTAGATAAATTAAAAAAGGCACAATACTTTACAAAATTGGATATTCAATGGGGATACAACAATGTCTGAATCAAAGAAGGAGACGAACAATACACAGCATTCCGAACCAATAGAGGATTGTTTGAACCCTTAGTCATGTTTTTTGGTCTTACCAATTCTCCGGCTACTTTCCAAACCATGATGAATGACATTTTCAGAATGGAAATTAATGAAGGAATGGTAATTGTTTATATGGATGATATCCTTATCTTTACGGAAACCTTGGAGGAACATTGAAAGATAGTAAAATGTATTCTTAGAAAACTAGAAGAACATGAATTATATCTTAAACCAGAAAAATGTTTCTTTGAAAAGGCTGAAGTTGAATACCTTGGACTTATCATTTCGAAAAATTCTGTATGAATGGATTCTGAAAAGGTTAAAGCAATATTTGATTGGCCAGTTCCAATTAATAAAAGAGAACTCCAACAATTCCTAGGATTCATCAATTTTTATTGACAATTTATTGAAGGATTTGCTAAGATTGCCAAACCACTTCATGAACTCACGGTGTGGAAGATTGAGTTAAGGCACGCTTAGTGAGCGTAGTCCCACTTCGTTGGCCACAGAACTAGAAACAGAAAACAATGTTAGTTTATAATGTTGACGAAAACTTAGCTTATAATGGAATAATTCTTGAATAACTTGAGGTGTTGACGCTCTTCGTTGGACTTAAAACTCGAGATGTTTAGTTGCGCGGTAAGAAAATAAGCCGTAAAGAGGTGAATTCTTGGTATGGTAGTACCAGCATAATATACAATGGCAGAATACTACTGGACCAATCCGTCGCATGCGTGCTCTCACACCAACGGAGCCCATTCGAGACATAAAGGAAAATGGAAGTCACAAGGTACATAGAATGACCGTGATTACAGAGTGAAACACAAGAACATAAGTAAAAATGGAGACTCAACACTCGAATACTCTTGAGACCAACCAGATGATGTTCACAACTAGTCTCTTGAGGAGCTTCCATGGTACTGGCACGATGACTTGTTCTACCCCTCCCCAAGGGTAGTTGCAGTTGCCCAAGCTGCTGGTGTAGCACGGCAACATGGAGCATTGAAGAGTTGGATTGTCACCTGTTTAATCCCTCGAGCTCCGAAGTGTCGGTAGAGAACGTGAATCAAGCACTATAGTGTGCCACGGTATGGTACAATAAAAGAACTAGAATAGGAAGTAATAAAAGGAGTTAGCTATACGAGATAGGAAGAACAAGAGTACGACACCCGATTCCTCAACCTGAGACCCCTATCCTTCCAACGCGAGATAACAACATTTGAGGAACGACAATGGTAAAACACATTCGCCGTACTTGATTCCCCTCTTGAGGTAACACTTGAGGCTTGAGGAGAAACTTGAGGAGAGAGGCGGGAGTTAAGAAGTAGGGAGAGTAAACGAAATTACTCGACGCGTGTTGAACACGCAATGGCTGACGTGTCTGTCAGCTGACTTTGTTTGGCGGAGACTTGTTTGGCTACGGTATTAGACTCGCCGCGTCGCAAGTCCTATAATGAAAGCTTAAAGAGGAGCATATGTCAGTGTAGATATAACAAACGATAAAATGGAAAATTGAATAAGAAAGACAATTAGGAAAGCATAGGTTAGATTTCCATAATAACAAAATAAAGGTAACGATGAGAAATGTAAGCAATAAACTTATAATTGATACAACATCCCAAATCCACCTGTGGTCCAACCATCCCCTCCACAACGGGAAAGAATGAATGGAAATGGGAATTATCACAAGCCCTTGCATTCTCTCAACTTAAAGATCAGATCATATCGGCACCAATATTAGCCATGCCAAACAATAATGGAAAATACTGAGTAGAAGCTGATTCATCAGATTTTGCAAATGGAGCTATCTTATCTCAGGAACAACCCAACGGAAAATGGAAACCAATTGCTTTCTTATCCCATGCATTAAGTCCAACGGAACAAAATTATGAAATCTATGATAAAGAAATACTCACTATAATGAGAGCTCTAGACACATGGAGACAATATCTTTTAGGAGCTAAACAGATTTTTGAAATTTGGACTGATCATAAAAATCTTCAATACTTTAGGATACCGCAAAAGTTAAATAGATGCCAGGCATGATGGAACACTGAATTACAAGAATTCCATTACACATTACATCATAAACCAGGAAATCAAATGACTAAGGCAGACCTATTATCACGAAGAGCTGGACATAATCAAGGAGATCAAGACAACAAAGATCTTATATTACTTAAACCGGAACATTTCAGACAAACATACAAAGTCCATGGAGAAGATGAAGAAATTATGGAACAGATTTGTAAATCTAGAAAAAACTGAGACAAAGAAGTAATTAAAATGCTCAATCTTGAATCTAGGGACTGGATTGAATCAAAAGAAGGCATTATCACATGGAAAGATCACATTTATGTCCCTAAAAATGCCAAACTAAGAGAATGTATAATCAGACTCTGTCATGATTCAGAAATATCTGGACACCAAGGAGAATACAAAACAATGGAACTCATCACAAGAGACTATTGATGGCCAAGACTCATGGCAGATATAAAGAAATATGTATCTGGATGTGAAGCATGTCAAAGAATGAACATTCATAGATCAGCTCCAACTGGAAAACTTATTCCAAACAGTATACCTGAACATCCTTGGCATACCATATCCATAGACTTTGTAGGACCACTCCCATTATCTGAAGGTTATGATTTTCTTATGGTAGTCATTGATTGATTCACAAAAATGGCAGCATTCATACCATGCAACAAGGAAATTAATAGTGCAGGAGTTGCAGAAAAATATCTTCAAAACATATTTAAACATTATGGAATCCCAAAAAGAGTTATTAGTGATCGAGGATCTCAATTCGCTTCATTTTTTACTAAGGAATTGACAAAACAACTCAGAGTTCACATGAATCTATCAACAGCTTACCGACCTCAAACCAATGGGCAAATGGAAAGGGTAAACCAAGAAATAGAACAATACATGCAAATTTACATAAATTATAATCAAGATGATTGGGCTCGAAAAACAGATGTTTGTCAATTTAATTATAACAATACCATTCATAGGACAACCAGATACACTCCATTTTATTTAATGTACAGATATCATCCTTATACAGGTATTAAACCATCCAGAAAAACGAGAGCCATAGGGGTTGAAGAATTTGTCAAAACAATAGAAAAGGCAAGAGAAAATGCAAAAGCAGCCTTATCCTTGGCAAACGAAACAATGGGACGCTATTACGATAAATATCAAAAAGAAGCACCTGAATATCAAATTGGCGATAAGGTTTACCTAGAAGGAATTAACATTAAATCCGATCGACCGGTTTCAAAATTGGATGATAAACATTACGGACCCTTTAAAATTATCAAAAAGGTGGCACCATCTGTCTATAAACTTGAGTTACCAAAATTATGGAATAGAAAGAATCCTACCTTTAATGTAGAATTATTATCTAAATTCATACCAGCTAAATATCCATCGCAACAAAAACCTAAACCTCCACCCACTGTTCTGGTTGATGATCAGGAACAATATGAAGTAGAATCTATTTTAGCATGGAAAAGAACTGAAAATGTATTCTATATAAAATTAAATGGAAGGGTTACTCAATGGAAGATTGTACTTGGGAACTGATCAACGCACTAGCAGGAGCCAAGAGTTTCCTTAATAAATTCCATCAGAAACATCCTGGAGCTCTAAATATATAAATATACAACATTCCTTTACCAAATTCATTATTCCAAACTACTATCATGTTTTCCGATGAAGTAATTCTCGTTCTTTACTGCCCTGCCATCCCCTCCCCCTGCCTTGCCATTTTATTTATCAGCAAATACCTCCCGATCTTCCTTCTTTTCATTTGTGACTATTACTACCCCCAATGATCATAGAAATGTCATGAGGACACGACCTTTAAAGGGGGGGTAATGTTAGGATTTCACACTTTATCTTATCTAATCTGTATATCTTATCTTATCATAGTCACCTGACATATATCACCTGACACACAATGCAGACACCATGCATATTGACATGCATTATTCATCAAGACTATGAGCACAGTCCACAGTTCAGCCATGCTTGTTACATACATAGTACATGAGTTTGCACAGTAGAAGCACAGTAAACATGCATTATAGTGTAGGCTAGATTACATGTGATTCCCTCATGGACTTTCATTATAAATACAGTCATTTTAGTTAAACATTCTCTATTCTTGTGCTAGTTTATTCCAGACTTGCAATAAGATTCACTTTGCTTCTATCTTTTCGAGTGTTTGAGTTCGACTTTGAGTGTTTGCTCGTCTGTTGCTAACAGCTTGTCACACATAGTAGCAAACTCTTCCACAGTTTGGGGTTCCTGGGACTTAGATAGCTTCGTTGCTGAGCTCATGGGCATCACACATGGTTTCAAGTTCTTGAAACTATACCATTCAAGAATAGACTTGACATACACTTTCTGTGATAGTGAGAGGGTATGTTCCTCATGATTCCTATGGACCACAAAACCTAAAATCCAGTGGATCTCATCCATGTCTGAGATCTCCACATCCTTCCTCAGTATATCTTTTACCT
Source organism: Cyathus striatus (assembly GCA_025738555.1). NCBI lineage: Eukaryota > Fungi > Basidiomycota > Agaricomycetes > Agaricales > Nidulariaceae > Cyathus > Cyathus striatus. The sequence continues at coordinate 2,768,627 of JAOVFP010000013.1, read as the reverse complement.
CTTCCACCAATGTCAACAAGATGTCACAATAGTTAAATCATCAACATGTGCAGTGATAACGACCATCCCTTTCTTGTTGATGCAGAAAAGACTGTTTGGTCAACATTGCATTGTTTCATGGCCAAGTTCTTCTTCAAGATATGTAGGAGCTTGTGATACCAATGTCTTTCACTTTGTTGGAGGTCATAGATGGGGCATAGGAGGCATAGTGCTTTCTTTGGATCCAAGGTAAGGTGTAGTCCTGGTGGTTGTTTCATGTAGATGACTTCATTCATAAGTGTCAGCTAAAGAAAGTCATATAATGGCAGGGCTATATGATTGTCTTTTTTGTATGTGTACTAGTAATACTACTTACTTCAGACAATCATAAACAATCATTACTTTGTTTTATTTTAATTGCATTACTGTGATAATATTATAGGCAATCATAAAAAATCATTTATTTGTTCTATTTGAATAGTACTACTAAGAATACTATAAGCAATCATAAACAATCATTGATTGATTCTATTTGAATGGTACTACTAGGAATACTATAGGCAATCATAAACAATCATTGATTGTTACTAATTGAATATTAGTATGGATGGTTAGCCATTATTGTATGAATTTGTCACATTTTCCGGGTGTGTCACAATTGTCACAGATTTCCCACGCATCACAATTGTCACATTCTTCTTGTGTGTCACAGTTATCATACATATTCTCGCGCTTCTTACATTCCCACGCTTTATATAGTTCCCACACTTCACATATTTCCTGTGCATTACATTTGTCACATTCTTCTCGCGCATCACAGCTGTCACACATATTCTCACACTTCATATATTTCCTATGCTTCATATATTTCCCATACTTCATATATTTCCTATGCTTCACATATTTCCTGCACTTCTTACATTTCTTGTGCTTCATATAGTTCCCACACATCACATTTGTCACATTCTTTCTACACATCACATTTTTGATGTGTATTCCCACACATTATATTTGTCAGTATTTCTCATGTATCACATCTCATGCATCACATCTGTCACATTATTCCCACATGTCATATTTTGTCACATATATACATGCACTTCACAATTGTCACACTTTCTTGCACTCATATTTGTCATGCATATATCTGCACATCATGTTTATCACATACATTCCCATGCCTATTGTATTTCTCATGCATCACATTTGTCACACATGTTCTTGCACTTCACATTTGTCACGCTTTTCCCACACTTCACATTTGTCACACTTGCATGCATCATGCCTTTCATGAGTTCTCAGTCCTCATGTTTTACAAGCATGTCACTTGTTATGCTCTACCAACCCATTACAGTTTTCATGTTTATTATATCTTTGATACATGTCACATGTCAAGTTTACACACACAGCAACCCATACCCATGGTAACCCATGGGTTTTACTGTGACTCCCCCAATTATATATTTTGATCAATTCACACTGATGGTCCTTATCATACAAAACCTGATATGAATGTGGATTGACTTGAAAGAGCTAGAAGAGTTTTAATCAAAATTATTAATATATTCAAACAAAATGAAAAGGTTCAATTACATATTCAAGCCAATCCAAGCAGTTGATTTAAATGTTCATAGACTTGTTACAATCATGTCATAGAGAGAGGGCCTGTACCATACAAAAAGTGATACAAATACAGACTGATTTGAAAGAGTTACATCAGTTTAGAAAGATATTATTAATTGGATTCAAATGTTCAATAATATATTCAGACCAATACAAGCATTACAAATTAAATGAAAGTTGTATTAAGTCCAATATACAGCAGTATGGAACATACCCATAGCACATGTAACCAGTATTTACTAGTGCAATCTGTCTATTCAAATAGGAAATGAGTGATTTTGATTTAGAGTAGAAATCTTATTATCTGTGTACAAGGAAAGAGGCAAACAATATCATTTATAGAAATAGAATGAAGTGGCCTAAAAATACATATGTAGGTTCATTATGACTATGAAGCATAAGGCTACTTAGATATTTCATGTTGATAATATACTAAATAAATTGGAGTAGCAATGTTAGTTTTAATGAATTGCATAATTTTATATCACCTAAGCTCAGCCTTGCAAGCTGAACAAAATGAAAAACTGAGTTTTGCTGTAGTCACAAACACTTAGTACAGTAATGTATACTATACACTTAATAAAAGGTACTATGCTCACAGCAACTTTGTTCCTGACATTTTTATTCAATACACTATCTATGGGTGCCAGCAGATTATGGATCTTGAAGACCTGACCCAAACCTGTACCAACTGGTATTCTTACCTGTGACCTGTGCAGGTATAGCATACATATGCTACTGCCTAATGCTTACTATATATTGTTGGAGCATGCGATTGCTAAAGGCAATCAGTGCGCTTTTGATGTGCCAAGAAGTCAGCCAGCAGGATGCCACTACTATGATTCATATCCTTCATTTGCTTCCATTTTGTGGGTGAAACTTGATTAGTTATAAACACACACATATGGCTATATGGCCTGATGTTCAGAATCCACATCATCTGAATCTTTCTGAATACACTACCAAATAATTCTCATGAGGCACTACTTCTCAAGAAACAAATATATGGAAACACAAGTCAATACCCAACATCTTGGTGACCAATAATCAATACCATTAAAAATAGGACACCATTGTTCTTCACACCCATTGTTCAAGAACAATGCCTATGCATTTGATTACCAAGGACATGTCATTGTTTCTAATAATAGAACTCCATTGTTCCTCACACCCATTGTTCAGAACAATGCCTATGCATTTGCTTACCAAGGATATACTATTGTTTCTAATAATAGGACTCCATTGTTCTTTTGCACCCATTGTGCAGAACAATGTCCTCCTATTCACCCATTGTCTTCATGCCCATTGTTTATTGGGATCTATAAATAGAATTTCATTGTTCATCACCAGAACAATGTAATACTATTTCTGTCACCATTGTTCAAGACCTGACTCATCTCCTCAAACACCATTGTTCTGCACAGCCTCCACCTCAAAACAATGGATCTACCATTACCAAATTTAAAGGACAATGTAGGATTGGTTTTGGATAGGATTAGTCAGCAGTAGGAGGAAAAGAGCATAAAAGGAGAGAGGAATTGAACCTTGGATAGTAGTTTTATCTATTACCAAATAGCCCGTCACTAGCTAGGATCTTACTCACCTGTTCATCTCAAGTAGTTATTCTTACACATTAGATACAGAATCTATTGTGCTTTTCTTCAGTTCTATTAGTAACGTAAATGACACAGCTCAACTCACCATATAAATATATTCATAGTAATCTCAATGTAACTCAACTCAACTCAATGTAATGCAGCTCAACTCAATGTATCAAATCTCAATGTCACTTTTATCATATCTATTTAGTAGCAGCAAATATTAGTTTATGCACTGCAGCCACCAAGCTACAGTCAGAAACAACCAAGGCCCTCAACTTCGTTTTGACCTTCACCACAGTACCAATCTTTATATATAGCTTTTGCTGTACATACAAGCTTTCTTAGTGTTTCTAGCAGTTGTTACCCTATACAGCTTTAGCTGTATACTCTAGAAACTCCCACAGTTCATCTCTTATTTACAGCCTTTGCTGTACCACGCCAGTCATGGGCCAAGTTCTAAGCAAACCTAGCAAAGCTCTACAGTTCATTGCCCATTTACAGTCTTTACTGTACATTCCATATCATAGGAGTTTGCAGGAATACATACAATCAGTATCCCTCAACCCCCAGGTGCTAGGTATGAATAAAGTCACTTCCTGCCAAACACCTAAGGTATCTATTACCTTGAATGACACCGTCTTTGTAAATTTTCCTTTATATAAGTAGATTAGAAAGCATGACAGCTCTCCTCAGACTTGCTACTCATGTGAGACCTGAGGTGAGCTGTATGTGTTGATATCTTTCTTTCATTATGCTTACATTACCTATTGTAGTACTTATATCATTCAATAGGTAATACATAGACTTGCTACTCATGCGAGACCTGAGTACTTATATCATTCAATAGAATCTTGCTACTCTTACATATATGACTACATGACAGTTTGCTTTATTGATACAGAGAAGTAATGAAAACTATCTCCACCCTTATTGATATTATATCACAATCAGTTTAACTTTTACACTGCCATATGCATTCATATCTCTGATATATGTCATTTATACATAGACATACATAGCTTAATATTTGAGACAAGCATATGACTACTGATAGAATCAACCAGGTAACTACTCAGAGAGCATCAGGAAGTGGTTCATGCACATACTATTGTTGAGTATCCTTCTTTTAATATAGTTTCAAATTTAAATATGTTGTCAATATCAAAGGCTGAATTACATTACTAAACTGTGAAAATTGTGACAAATGTAACATGCACAAAGAGCATGATGATTGATGCACATTGCAGCCATGACATGTGACAAGCATAAGTGCAGAGGAGGATGATGAGCCAGAGATTGGGTCCCAGATGCAAGGGACCTAATAATTAGTTTTAATATATTTTTTGTACTTGTCATCTTGCAGAAATAAAGTGAGATTGGAATGGGAAATGCAGAAGTGCAGAAATGTGGAAGTGAAAAATAAGAGTAGTTAGAGGTGTGAGACTAAAAGGGATGAAGTAGTTGTCAGAAGTAACAAGAATAAAGGAGGGTGATTGAGAGAATAGAGTGTGATAAAGAAGCAAAGAGGGTGATAGTGGAGCAAAGACTCAGACACAAACACAGACACAGACACAAGATGGGGAGGAAACTTATTTACTACTACCAAGTTACAGAGTGTTTATATATACTGAGGGTGTCTACCAAAGTCCCAACCAAGGTCCATGTAACTAAGGTAACTGATAGCTGTCAATCTGTCAATCACAGAACTGTCAATCAAGGATCTGTCAATCACAGAACGGGTGTGATAATGAAGCAAAGAGAGAGTGGTAAAGGTGCAAGAGCTCAGACACAAACACTGACACAAACACAAAATGGGGAGGAAACTTGTTATCAACTACCAAGTTACAGAGTGTATATATACTAAAGCTGTCTACCAAAGTCCCAACCAAGGTCCATGTAACTAAGGTAACAGACAGCTGTCAATCTGTCAATCACATATCTGTCAATCACAGAACTGTCAAGTATGACAGATGACAAGTGACAGCTGTCAAAGAAGCTGTGCAACTCAGAATATCTAACAGAAACTCTTCAACAAACTCAGCCACATTATCAAGCTCGGATGTGGGTAGCCAAGAGAACTTCTCGTTAGTGTCTTGATAGCCATTCCACTGTATGAAGTACTTGAGTTTGCACTTGAGATGTTTGTTGATTTTTGAGTCCAGAATTTTGGTGATTTTGTATTCGATTTCACCATCTTTGAATTTGACAGGTGGAGGGGGTGAAATGACACAACCAGGTATAGTGTTCTTGGTGGATGTTTTGAGCATGGAGATGTGGAAGACAGGATGTATGGAATGGTAGGTATCGGGGAGTTGGAGAGTGTGGGAGTGAGTACTGGGAGAGGCAATAATTTTGAACAGACCTAGGTATTTCTTGGTGAACTTTCATGTAGGTCTAGTAGTGCAGAAGTGCTCAGATTTGATGAAGGCTTTGGAACCAATTGGAAACTCAGGAGAGGGGAGTCTCTTCTTATCCACAAGTCCTTGATAGTGCTTCTGAGCAGCTGCTATTTCAGACTTGAGCATCTGGTGAAGTTCATCAAGATTGACAGCAAATTTGTGGGCATGGGCAGCAGTAATGTCATGTTTGGGGTACACAGCAAGGTTCAGATTATAGCCTTTGTTAGCAAAGAATGGGGAAACACCTGTGGTAGCACTAGAAGCATTATTGTATGTGAACTCAGCGAGGGGAAGGAGTAGAGTCCAATTGTCTTGCTGGTAGTTGCAATAAATGTGGATGTACTGTTCCAGTGTCTGATTAGTGTGTTCAGTCTGACTGTTGCCTTCTGAATGATAACCAGAGGTGAAATGAAGATTTATATTGAGAATGGTACCTAAAGAGCAGGAAGAAATGGGAGATGAACTCCTTTCCTTGATCTGACATAACATGAGATGGAATACCATGTTTAGAGAAAATATGGAGAATGAAAAGCTTGGCAAGCTTTTCTGAGGTAAGCTTGTTTGTGGTGGGGATGAATATAGCTTGCTTTGTAAGATGGTCAACAATGACAAGTACTGCATTGAACTCTTTGTCATAAGCAGATAAGGTCAGTAGAGTACTAATAAAATCCATTGATATTGAGTTCCATGGCTGTTCAGGAATTGGCAATTGCTTCAAGGTTCTGTATGGCTGGTATCACTGTGGTTTGTTATGCATACAAGTAGTGCAAGACTTACAATAGTCTTTTATGAGGGTATGAAGACCAGGCCAGGTGTACTCATGGCAGATCAAGTTTAACATCTTGTTCTGACTATAGTGGCCAGAAAGGATGTGATCATGTTTGTACAAAAGAATGCAGAGTTGTAGGTTGGGAAAGTCAGGAGAGGTAGGAACCCAAATACAGTTGTCTAGATGAAGAAAACCTTTGTCATCAATAGACTACCAGTTAACTGGGTTAGCAAGGTGAATGCGTGCAATGGGATCAGAAGGTAACACAGCAAGGATGTCATTATGGAGTTGTTCAACATCTATGATTACACTGGCATGTAAGGTCAGAAAAATGAGTGTGGTAGCTTGAAGTGAAGCTTGGAGCTGGAAATGAGTGAACACAGGATGGAAGTTATGTGGATTAACCTTTGCATAGTCATTATCCCCCCTTTAGAGTAGATGTCCCAGCATCTAGTTAATGAGTCTGACTTTGTACCAAGCTTGCCAGGACAGAAATGAATGATTAGGTGAAATTGAGAGAGGTACTTTGACCAACAAGGCTTGTCAATGGGTGAGGATTTTTGTTGTGAAAAAATATTCCAGGTTTTTATGGTCTGTAATAACATTGATTGGAGAGCCCACACCTTTGAGATAATGGCACCAGATGCAGAAGGCCTCGAAGATAGCTAGAAGTTCCCCATCATGAGTATTATAATTAAGTTTGGGGGAGATAAAAGTATGGGAGTGGAATGCAATAGGGTGGATTTCGCCATTCTCAGTAATAATAGAGAGGATGGCTGCCAATGCATAGTCAGAGGTGTCAGTTTCAACAATGAGTTGTGCATCAGGAATCCAATGGGTGAGGATTGGCAGTGGTGAAAGCTGTTTTGAGTGAATCAAAAGCTGTGCAGCAAGCAGGAGAGAAATCCCACTTGAGGCCTTTCTGAGTTAGTCATATAAGTGGCACAACTATATCAGAATAATTAAAGATGAAACAGCAATAGAAGTTTGCAAACCCCAAGAAGAACTGAACATCTTTAACTTTCTTGGGTTCAGGCCAGTTCTGGATGGTCTTTACTTTCTCTTGAGACATAGTGAGTCTGCTTGGAGAAAGAATGTAACCCAAATACTCAATAGACTTGGAATGGAATTCACATTTGTTTGCACATGTGTAAAGGCCATATTGGCATAAACATTTGAGGACTTCACAAACATGCTTCTGATAGTTGGCAAGGTTATTTGAGTATATGAGAATGTCATTGAGGTAGACAGTTACACAAATGTCAAGTAAATCCTTGAATACATTGTTCATGAAATGCTGGAAGGCAGCAGGAGCATTAGTGAGTCCAAACAGCATTACTAACTATTTGAAGGACCCATAATGAGTGTGGAAAGCCATCTTTCATTCATCTCCCTCAGCAACATGGACCAGGTGGTAGGCATGGTGAAGGTTGATTTTGGTATAAATGCAGGCCTTGTGTGGAGAGTTGAGAAGGTCAGAAATAAGTGGAAGGGCATATCAATCTTTCTTTGATATGGCATTACTGGATACTTTTGACCAATTGTTCATGGATCTTCAGTGTGACACTAATGTTTCAATATTGTTCTGTTCATTGCCCTGTCTGATGTGTGACTGACATAAAATTTGTTCATGTCTCCTATTGACCAAAGCATCATTCAGGGCATGTACCCATCTTGGAATTTTTTAAACAAAGCTTATTTACCCAAGTACAATAAATAATGAATTGTGTACAATAGTGTCCCATTTATAAGAGAGCACTTATGTTGTTTATCAAAAATTTTGTAGATTTTCTAAAAATTCATTCTTTTATGTTCACTGAACCTTTGTTCATGGCTGTTCATGATGCATGACAAGAGGTCTAAATTGTTCTGTTCAGAGGTCCTGCATGATGCATGACTGAACAATCAGTTGAAAGTATTCAGTAAGTTCTCTGAAATCAATGCAGAGCCATAGTGAGCTATCCTTTTTGCAAACAAAAAGAACAAGTGCACCATGTAGTGAGTGAGAAGGATGGATAAAACCAATATGAAGATGCTCATCAATAAATTCACATAGAGCCCCAAGCTCACTCTGAGAGAGCGAGTAGATCATTCCTACAGGAGGGGATTCTCCTTCTTCAAGATTGATTTGAAGGTCATAGGGGCAATGCGGGGCAAGGGAGTTAGCATGACTTTTGCTGAAGACATCAGTGAATTCATGATACTCAGTGGGCACTTTTGCGAGGTCTGCTGGGTCCTCATCGAGTGTGGACATGGCAGCAGCAGAAATGACGGCTCCAAGTTGTATTCTAAACATTTGAGCACCTTTGAACTTACTAGCACGAAGGAATGTGACAGTGTTGATTAAGGATATTTGGATCAGAGTTGTTGGTTACAGAGGTTGGTTTGCATCTGGTGAAGCAGAGGTCAGAAGTGCAGAAGCTTCCTCAGAGGTTGTTGACAAAGATGGAAATGATGGGCATGAGGCTGTGGTTTGGAATCCTAAGATACATCTCTTAGTCCAATCAATCAATGGATTGTATAGGGAGAGCCAGTTGAAACCTAGAACCACAGAGCACAACAAGTCAAGCAGAGTGACATAAAAGTCCATAGTTATGCATTCACCAGATGGAAATGTTACAGGGATAGTAGCAACTTGAGTAAGTATAGAGTTCGAGGACCTGTCAAAGAGCTTTAAAGGAATAGAGGTGCATGGAGTGGTTGGAAGGTTGTGCAACTGAGTAAAATGCGAGTCTACAAAGCAGTGGGTTGAATCAGAATCTACTAGTGTGGAAAAGGAAAAAGAAAGTGTGGAATCGGATGCAGAAGTAGATAATAAATAAATGTGTAATGCTTGGGGGTCATAAAGAGTGGATGCATTGAGGCAGATCTCCCTGGGTGTATAGGAGAGATCAATGTGGCCCTCAGTCTGTATGGGAACCTGAGGGCTGCACTCTATTTTTTCAAGCTCTCTTCAGAGTTCAAAATAGAGTCCTCGACAGTGGGTGTGGAGATGGTTGCAGTGTGAGCTTTAGCTGCTGAGGAGGATGCCTTATGGCAGTCCTTAGCACAATGACCAGGTTTCCCACAGAAGAGACATAGGTTGCCATCCATGTGGCACACTTGTGTTCCTCAGGAGTTAGCTTACCATCTTTCCTGATTTAATATGTGAAGCATGGGAAATATATGAAGTACAGGAAATATATGAAGCATGGGAAATATACAAAGCATGAGAATATGTGTGACAGCTGTGATGCACGAGAAGAATGTGACAAATGTAATGCACAGGAAATATGTGAAGCATGGGAACTATATGAAGCATCTCATACTCCGTATTTGACATGAACAATGGAATGAAAGTATGACTGTGAATTTGGTCAGGACTTCAGATATCATTTCTGCATGTGGAATGATAATTCTTTCCCCCAGCCCAGCACACAAGAAGAATGTGACAATTGTGATGCATGGTAAATTTGTGACAATTAAGACACACCCATGAATGTGACAAATTCATACAATGTGAACACATACTAATATTCAATTAGTAACAATCAATGATTGTTTATGATTGCCTTGTGATAATATTATCACAGTAGTGCAATTAAAATAAAAAAATGAATGGCTGTTTATAATTGTCTGAAGTAAGTAGTATTACTGTCATATCCCGTATCGCCTACCTCCGGACTCCTATGCTTTATATTCAATTAGCTAGTACAACTGATTATTGTTTATGATTACTCTTGTTTCCTATACTGAGCTATCCCCTCAGTAATGTAGTATACATCTCATAGTGAGTCACTTATCATTCTTAAGTGCGCCACTATCTGTTTTACTTTACACCGCCATACGCGCTCACTTCTCCGACGCGTTTTATTATGTTTAATTAGTTATAGTCTTCATTCTACGTACGCCTACCCTGACCGTACTTCTCCGCTGGCCTTGGCCAGCGGCCTTTACTTACTCCGAGTCTCCAGTATTTAAGTAGTACTCGATTTGTACTTTAGTCTTCAGTTTCGTATTGAACTACGTCCTCACCCTTTTGTCTGACTTGAGTTACATCTCTCGTCTTCCGTCTCTCGTCTTCTCCGAAGGGCTTGCCCTTACTCCAAAATCCAGGACTGGGAATCCCAGGGGCGCAGCACATAAGCTGAAGCCGAAGTCCTACCCCCTGAGTTATCGTTCTCCGCTTTTGTCTTACACTCACCCCTCGCTTCTCCGCAGTCACTCTCTCGTACTCCGCCGCCAAGTCAGGCTAGGGGCACGGTCGTGACAGTATACGAAACTACCACCTTGGATTCCTCTTCTCATAACGCTTTTCTATCCCTCATGGCCACCCGCACGCAGACTCAGACTGCACATGCTAGGAGCCATGAACAGCAGCAAAATGATGTGTGCCGTAGCAATCGTCTAGCTGCTCAGCAAGCCCGTGAACATAACAATGCCAGCACACCTCGTCGTGTTGACTCTGCTCCGCCTCTCTCTCGGTGGAATGCCCCACCCTCAGCTAGTGCTCTCGTTTCTGGAGGAATTACCTCCACTCATCGTGCAGCTCGTGAACTTCAGCCAGTTCACAGCAATCAAGTGCACGCATCACGCCCAATTCCATTGAGCGTTCCTTACGACCCCACCCTTACCCCCACTGCGTCCATAGAACCAGTGGATACTCAACTACCTCCGGAAGGTGTAGCTGCACGCCAGCAGCAAACACCCACAGCCCATTCACCACCTGCCCAACAGCCTGTAGCTTCAGGCAGTGGAGGACTTCCTCCGCTACCACCTTCCTCCGCTGGCAATTCTGCTGGAGTTGGAAATGGCGGACCTCCAGACGATGCTGGAGATGATGGTGATGGCTCCGGAGATGATGGTAACGGTTCAGGAGATGATGATAACGAGCCAGGGGATGATGATGAGCAGGCAGGTGCTGGTGGCAATGGTCCTGGCAGACCAAATGGCCCCGGAGGTCCTCCCTCTGATCCCTCTGAGCCTCCTTCAAGGCCTCCCTCCAGGGGCCCCTACCGCGACCCTCGTCGCCCAACTGCAAGACCCCACTACGATTTCACCCGGGATGAAATCCTGGAAATGGTGGCCTCTGTGGTGGGTTATTTTGCCCCGCCACCACCACCTCCACCACCTCCTCCTCCCGTTCGGGAGAAGAAGGTTAACCAGCCGGACAACTTCGACGGCTCCAACACGCTTAAGCTGGAGCCCTTCATTACGCAAGTCCGCTTGGTGTTCCGGAACAACCCCCAGTTGTACCCGGATGACGCCTCTAAAGTCAACTACGTGTTGACTTTCCTCCGTGGCTCTGCCAGCAATTTGTTTGCCACTCATCTTGATGATGATGCATACGAGCCGTGGATGGATTCATGGGGCTACTTCATTCAGCTCCTCCGGACTCACTTCGGCCATACCAACCCTGTTGGTGAGGCTGAAATTCGCATTTTCTCCCTCCACATGGAGGATAATCAGCAGCTCACGACCTACGAAATAAAGTTCAACAAGTATGCCGCACTCTTGCCTTGGGACGATGCTGCCCTCAACTCGGCATACTACCGTGGCCTTTGTCCTCGTCTGAAGGACGCTCTCTCTCATCGAGAGCAAGGCCGGCCTACCACCCTTGCCGGGACTAAGAAGGTAGCCCAGGGCTACGATCAGAGGCATTGGGAGTGCAACACCGAGTGCAACATTGAGGAGAAGCACAGCAAATCTGCTGCCAAGTCTTCGGAGAAGCCCAAGGGCAATCAGAATTCGAAGTCAACTTCGAATTCTTCCTCCTCCTCCAAGACTCCATCCTCCTCTACCTCCTCCTCCGCCTCTTCTACCTCCGCTTTGTCCTCGGGGAAACCCAAGAACAAGCAAAAGCAGAACCAGTCCAAGGCGCCAGACTTGACTGGGAAGCTTGGTTCTGACGGGAAACTCACCCCGGAGGAACGTAAACGTCGCCTGGACCAGAAGCTTTGCCTATTCTGTGGCAACGCCGGTCATCAGGCCAAGGACTGTCGAAAGGCAGCCTCTGCCGCCAAAGCCCGTGCGGCCACTGCCACCTCTACCGAGGCAACTCCCTCGGCGAACTCGGCTGAGAGTTCGAAAAAATAGAGAGCGGCCCCAGTGACTCCGCACAGGCTGAGGGCCGCGTTAATCTCTCCTGTGCACCTAAGGAGATAAGACTAAACGCATCCGCTCTTTTTGACCCCCAAGCTGTAAATATTCCATTGACTTCGTTTTCTCCAGCTGCGCCGGATATGCCTCTTTCCTTCCTTTCGCTCATTGATTCTGGTTCAACCCATTGTTTTGCTGACTCGTCGTTTGTGAGGGAGCACAACCTCCCCACAACTCCGGTCCCTCCCATTGCACTGAAACTATTTGACGGTACCTCTAACTCCATACTTACAGAGAGTATATTATTATCTGTAACGTTTCCTACTGGTGAATGCATGGATATTTCATTCTATGTAACTCCGCTCGATTCTTCCTGCTCCGTGGTATTAGGATTTAACTGGCTCTCCCAACACAATCCGTTGATTGACTGGACTGAGAGACGTATACTTGGCTTCCAAACCCCGGTCCTAGGAGAATCTTCTCCGTCTTTGTCGACACCTGCACTGAAGGCATCTGCCTCCTTGCAAAACCCTCCATCACCAGCTTTGTCTTCTGTTCCTCCGTCGGACAATAGTCCTCCTAGTATCTCGCTCATTAACGCTGCAGCTTTTCTCCGGGCTAGTAAGCTTGCAGGCTCGCAGATGTTTAGGATACAAGTCGGTGCCGTAGTTTCAGCTTCTGCCGCTGCCATGGCCGCAGAAGCCGTGGACCTTTCTAGTATTCCTCCGGAATACCACGAGTTCGCTGACGTCTTCAGCAAAACACGAGCAGACACTCTTGCTCCGCATCGCCCTTACAATCTCCGGATCAACTTGGAGGAAGGTACGTCTCCTCCAGTCAGTACTGTATATTCACTCTCGCAGTCCGAGTTGGCCTCTCTACGAGAGTTCATCGATGAACATCTCCGGATTGGCTTCATCCGTCCTTCTCATTCTCCACACGGAGCACCAGTGCTCTTTGTCCAGAAGAAAGATGGATCCCTTCGACTTTGTGTCGATTTCCGTGGGCTTAATGCAATCTCCAAAAAGGATCGATATCCCCTTCCCTTTATTTCCGACCTCCTTGACTCTCCTCGCAAGGCTAGAATCTACACCAAGATTGATCTCCGCCACGCTTACCACTTAGTCCGCATCACTGATGGAGATGAATGGAAGACCGCTTTTCGCACTCGCTATGGCTCGTTTGAATGGCTAGTTATGCCGTTTGGACTTACCAATGCACCTGTGGCTTTCCAACGTTTCATGAATGACATCTTCAAGGACATGCTCAATGTGTGCGTTACAGTCTACCTCGACGATATACTAATCTACTCCGATAGTCTCGAGGAGCACAAATGGCATGTTAAAGAAGTTCTAAAGCGTTTACGCCAACATGGGCTCTATGCCCGGGCGGACAAGTGTGAATTTCACACTGAATCTGTTGAGTACTTAGGTTACGTCCTTTCTCCGGGCGGCCTCACTATGTCCCAGGATAAAGTCCAAACCATTAGGGATTGGCCCGAGCCTAAGAAGGTTAAAGACGTTCAGTCTTTCCTTGGGTTCGCCAACTTCTATAGGCGCTTTATCCAGCACTACTCCGACATTGTAGTGCCACTCACTCGTCTTACCCGCAAGGGTTTGAAGTGGGACTTTTCTCCGGCTTGCCGTTCGGCGTTCGAGAAACTTAAGGACGCCTTCACTACAGCCCCTGTACTCACTCATTGGGTCCCTGACGCCCAGATCATTGTAGAGACTGACGCCTCCGACTATGCTCTCAGAGCAATCCTCTCTATTGTCGCTGACGATGGCGATATTCACCCTATTGCGTTCCATTCCCGTACCTTCACTGCTCCTGAACTGAATTACGACACCCACGACAAGGAACTCCTGGCTATTTTTGAAGCTTTTCGTGTCTGGCGACACTACTTGGAAGGTTCTGGTACTCCGGTTGATGTGGTTACTGACCATAAAAACTTAGAGTATTTCTCCACCACCAAGATTCTCACTCGCCGTCAGGCTCGTTGGTCAGAGTACCTGTCTCAGTTCAATCTAGTTATTCGTTTCCGCCCAGGGAAACTTGGTGCGAAACCTGACGCTTTAACTAGACGATGGGACGTCTACCCTAAAGGGGGGAATAACGACTATGCCAAAGTCAATCCGCACAATTTTCGCCCTGTTTTTACCCAAGAACAGCTCATCGCCTCTATCCATGCCACCACACTCCTTCATCCTGTTCTCCGTGCCAGCATCATTATGGATGTTGAGCAACTCCACCGCGACATCCTCACTGCCCAACCCCTAGACAGTGTCGCATCCATCCACCTTCACAATCCTACTAATCGTTGGTCTGTCGGTTCAGATGGCTTACTCCGCCTTGACAACCGGATTTATGTCCCAGATGACGATTCTCTCCGCCTTCGCGTTGTCCAGTACAAACACGATCATTTACTGGCCGGACACCCTGGTCAGAACAAGACCTTGGATAATATTCGACGGGAATATACTTGGCCTGGACTCCGTACTTATGTCAAGGACTATTGTAAGTCTTGCACCATCTGCTTACGGTCTAAACCACAGCGTCACCGTCCCTACGGTACCTTGAAGCAACTCCCTATTCCGGAGTGCCCATGGAACTCTATCTCTATGGACTTCATTGAAACGCTTCCCATCTCTGGATTTGATAAGTACAATTCAATCCTAGTTATTGTTGACCGTCTTAGCAAGCAAGCTATCTTCATCCCTTGTCATAACACCATTACCTCCGCCCAGCTAGCTAAGCTCTTTGTCATGCACGTATTCTCTAAGCATGGTGTTCCCAGCCACATTACCTCCGATTGTGGTTCGGAGTTCGTCTCCCACTTCTTCCGGTCTCTTGGTAAGGTTCTCGACATTAACCTACACTTTACCTCCGGATACCATCCAGAAGGTGACGGACAAACTGAACGCATTAACCAAGTCTTAGAGCAGTACCTCTGCATCTACTGCAATTACCAGCAGGACAACTGGGCTGATCTCCTTCCCATCGCTGAGTTCGCGTATAACAATACACCGAGCTCGACCACTAATATGACTCCTTTCTTCGCCAATAAGGGTTATCATCCACAGATTACAGTCTACCCTGAACGCGACGTTACCTCCGTTCATGCTAGGGACTACGCCGTGGACCTCCAGGAACTTCATGAAAACCTCAAGGCCGAAATAGTACTTGCTCAGAAGCGCTATCAGGTCGGAGCAGACAACCGTCGCTTGCCTGCCCCGGAGTTCAAAGTTGGAACTAAAGCCTTTGTCCGTGCTAAGTTCTTCAACACCACTCACCCTTCCAAGAAATTGGCTGAAAAGTATTACGGTCCCTTCGAGATCATTGCCGAAACTGGTACCCACTCCCGCACCCTTAGACTCCCTTCCAATTTCCAAGCTGTACACCCTGTATTCCATGTCTCTATGCTCGAGCCCGCAGTTGAAAACACCATCCCTGGTCGAGAGATACCTCCGCCTCCCCCTGTGGAAATCGACAGAGATATCGAGTTCGAGATCAGTGAGATCTGCGACTCCAAGCTAGATCGCCGGTTCAAGAAATGCCCTCTTCGCTACTTAGTCCGATGGACTGGTTATGAAGGAACCGACGAAGAACTCACTTGGTTGGCTGCCACCGAAGTAGAACATGCTACAGAGCTCATAGAGGAATTTCACGCTCGTTATCCCGATAAGCCTAATCCTTCTACTCCTGTTACATAGACTTCTCCGCTTACATTTTCGTTTCTCCGCTATAGTTTCTTGTATATCCATATCCGTCTTCTTGACCAAAGGTTGAAGATTGACGCTTCTCCGGACACCGCTTGCATGATGACCACTACATTTAATAAGCATAGCTGACTCGTCACTTTGCATACTTAATGAGGTGGGCTGAGGGTGGAAGTACGGAGTTGTATTGGTTTTCTCCTAAGGTGTTTCTCTTTACTCCGTTTTATCGTTTACTCTTACTTTTCGTTCTCCTCGCGTCAAAAAATCATTAAAGTCAACGAAAAACAAGTATATACAATTTTTCTCCGTCTACTGTACACTACTCTTCGTCTTCTTCTTGTTCCTCCTCCTCGTTACTCCCGGACTCATTAGTCTCCGCCGGAGTACCCTCCTCTGCCGCCTGCATGGTTGTCATCAACCTGTTCAACGTTCCCATTAACTCCGTGTGCATGTTGACGTTCTTCCCCAAGGCCTCCATCAACATGTCTGATAAGGGACTCCCGGAGTTGAGCTGCATCGCCAGCTTGTCGTGCTCATTCTCCGCCAGATACAGCTGGTCCCTCAGAATCTTGCACTCAGCGTCGAACATCTTCCCCTTGGTCCACAATTCATCCGCCCGTTTCTCCGCGACCTCTAACTCCGACCTTGCTACCGCCAGTTGCGTCTGCAACTCCTCCACCAGTTTCTCCTGCCCCACACTACCGGTCTGCATCTTCTCCAGACCTCTTCTCCGCTCCTCTGCGTTCCCCGGGACTACAGTCCCCCACATTATTCCCTCGTTTTCGCATCTCCCCTTCTTCGTCCAACACACCTCGCACGCCTTGTGGTTCATCTTCTTTCCTCTAGGAGCAAGTCAGAACAACTCTGAAAAGAGAAACGGACAACTTACTCGAGATCCAATAGGCACTCCCTGTTTAACTTACTGCATACATTGCAGGGGACCTTGGGCAAGACATATGCCTCTTTCTCCTTTTTCTCCGCGGCCGTCTTGGCTTTCTCCACACCCTTACCCTTCTTCTCTGCCAATGCCCTTACTTCTCCCATCTCGACATCGGACTTGTCCCCAGCCTGACTCTCTGTGCCGGTATGACTCTTGCTTCCAGACTGGCTAGCCTTGCTGCTAGCGTTGTCTTCCACCACCTCGTCGTCGATCAGAGCCTTGCTCTTTATTCCCTTGCATTGGGAAGTCCGGGTCGTAGTCTTCTTTTTAGGCAGTTTTGGCGTCGCCTGTCATGTCCTCCGGATTCGTGTCGGTGCGCCTTCTCTTGGAGCCACCCTCGTTCTCCGTCCGCTGGACGTTCTTCCCCACCTCTTCCTCCAGAGCTATGGTGTGGCCTTCGGCCTCTAGCTACTGAACAGTGCGTTCACGGTCAGCAATCTGCTCCACGTTCATGTAAGTACCTACCTGTGGGTTGGTTGTTACCTCCGGCTCTACCACAGTAGTTGGAACTCCTACATTTGTAGGACCTACCTCTGCCAATGCTTCCTCTACCACTTTTTCCACCGGAGTCGACTCGTCCACTGGCATCACCAAACTATCGGCATTCCTATGGGTTCATAAGGACATCTCCACCGATTCTCGACTAAACAAGATTACTCCCAACCTTGCAACTGCTGTCTCGTACTCCACGTGTATTGGCGGAGTAGTGCCTTGCGCTGTCGATTCCTCCGCTGGGCGACCAGTTAGTCGTGCCATCGTTTGAGCGACCCTCGCTTTTGTCTCTTCCTGCTTACGTTTCTTTTCCCTTACCGCCTCCAATCGTCGGTCTCCCTCGTCCACCTCCATTGCGTCCTCTTTCTCCGCCCCAGCCTGCTCCGTCTCCTTCACTGCCTCGACCTCGATCGACTCTGCCCCAACGCCTAGCTCCGCCCTGAAGGCCTTCAATTGCGCCTCCATCTCCTCGAGCCTCTTGAGTTTCTCCACGTCGATGGCCTTGGGCATGGGCTGAGAGCTCGAAGACATGTTTATAGTAGTCACGTGTTAAGGAGTTGTTGTAATGGGGTAAAAGATGGGTTTGATTTTCTCCACCACAGCTGACCTTTATATATCCGGACCTGATGTCAAAACGCCGATCAAATTTTCAAAAGCTTATAGTTGATCACGTGCTCAGGCCTCGAGGGCTCGGCCTTAAGGGGGGAATACTGTCATATCCCATATCGCCTACCTCCGGACTCCTATGCTTTACTCCGCCTTTTCCTTTGCTTACTCCGAACCTTGCTTACGCTCTTAGTATTACATACTGATTACTGTACATAGATTACTCTTGTTTCCTTTCTTCCGTTCTACTGAGCTATCCCCTCAGTAATGTAGTATACATCTCATAGTGAGTCACTTATCATTCTTAAGTGCGCCACTATCTGTTTTACTTTACACCGCCATACGCGCTCACTTCTCCGACGCGTTTTATTATGTTTAATTAGTTATAGTCTTCATTCTACGTACGCCTACCCTGACCGTACTTCTCCGCTGGCCTTGGCCAGCGGCCTTTACTTACTCCGAGTCTCCAGTATTTAAGTAGTACTCGATTTGTACTTTAGTCTTCAGTTTCGTATTGAACTACGTCCTCACCCTTTTGTCTGACTTGAGTTACATCTCTCGTCTTCCGTCTCTCGTCTTCTCCGAAGGGCTTGCCCTTACTCCAAAATCCAGGACTGGGAATCCCAGGGGCGCAGCACATAAGCTGAAGCCGAAGTCCTACCCCCTGAGTTATCGTTCTCCGCTTTTGTCTTACACTCACCCCTCGCTTCTCCGCAGTCACTCTCTCGTACTATTACTAGTACACATACAAAAAAAGACAATCATATAACACCTGGCTTATATGATTGTACAATCATATAGCCCTGCCATTATATGATCAAATAGCTGACATGCCTCCTTCATTTTCTTCAAATTCCCCATTTAGATATGCACTCTTCACATCAACTTGGTGTATTTTGAAGTCAAGACATGGTGCAAAGGCCAGAATAGTCCAGATGGAGGCCATTTTGGCTACAGGTGCATACATGTCAAAGAAATCAACACCAGGAATTTGGGAAAAACCTTGTGCCACCACATGAGCACAGTAGCATTTAATAGTGCCATTGCCATTTGTTTTACAGCATATACCCAGCGACTTCCAACTGTGTTCGTCCCCTTTGGCAGCTCCTCAAGTACCCATGTACCATGTGCTTCAAGAGCATTCTTCTCCTCCAGTATTGCTTCCTCCCACATAGGCCAATTGGGACTGCATTTAGCTTCAGCATAGGACTGGGGTTCAAGTCTATAGCATCAGCCATAGCTGCAGCCATTGCGACACTGTTAATTTCTTCCTCCAACTGGAGCTCCTTCTCAACTACCTCTTCATTGTCAAGTTGTTGATTCTCCACTGCTGCATCATCTCTGAATACACCAGGAACTCACATGCCTTTAGGAAATAAGGATGTACAAGACGTGCTCTGAATTGTCATTGTACCTATACCAGCCTGGATGTCACAAACATACTGGGAGGGCTTCTTGCTGCACATTGGGCAAGTATTGGTTGAAGTGGTGTTGGCTGGGGTAGAGAGTGATGAGTTAGCAGGTGTTTCAGAGCTGGTCTGTTGTTCTTCTTCCTCAGTGTTATCTCCCCCAGTTACCCTTTGTGCCATAGACTCCCCCTCAATGTTGGGCTCATCTCTGGCTCCAGAATCCTCCCCCACAAGCACAACTTGCTTGTTATCCTTTGGAACATCTGCTTCTGCAAAGAAAACTGTGCACTTGACACCAATGGACTGCTTATCAGGCTTATCAGTATATGTGGTGGCCTTTGCTGTGCAAGTTGAAACCTACCCAACAACCAGGATGTGCTTTTGTGTGAATCTTTCCTCCATCTGCATTGTGAACCCATACCCAACATCCCCACAGTGGGAGATTGGCAAGGTTAGGTGCCTCACCATTCAGGACTTGATATGGAGTTTGTCTGTTCAAGGCCTTGGTTGGTGTTCTGTTCTTCAGAAATACTGCATGGAGTAATGCCTCACCCCACAAGAAAGTAGGAAGTTCTGCAGTGAGTAGCATGACATGTACCTTTTCAAGTAGGGTTCTGTTCAGGCATTCTGATACACCATTTTTCTCAGGTGTATCATGTATAGTAAGTTTCTGTTGAATGTCATATTGCTCTAAATAATCATGGAACTCATGGTCCATGTATTCACCACCTCTGTCAACCTCAAGCATGCGATATTGGTCTTTAGGTGAACACCAACCCAGGCATGGAAGCTTTTGAAGGATGTGAAGGCCTCATCTTTAGTTCAAAGTAAGTACACTGTGGTCCAGCATGTAAAGTCATCAGTAATACTCATGAAGTATTGCCAACAGCCTAAAGTTTTGACATCAGCTGAGCCCCAAAGGTTGGAGTGCACTTCTTCACCAAATGCAGAGGCACAAGGTCCCTCACAAGTCTTTGGTACCAGCTTCTGTGAAGCCTTAGCACAAATACAAGCTTTACATTGAATTGGTTCATCCCCATCCACAAGTTCTATTCCTGTAACCAGGCCCTTGGATATTAGTTCACGAACAACATGAGGGGCAATATGCCCCATTCGACAATGTAACTCCATCACTGTCATCTTCGACACTTTCTCTCCTGCTGCTGCTGCTACCTGTCCTGTCCAGGGAACAAAGTACAGCCCTTGCAACTTTGTAACACATGCAAATGGATCCTCATCCTTGGCTCATCAAAATTCAACTTTCCCTCCCCCAAAAAGGGTATAATACCCTGTATCATCAATCCATCCCACAGAAATGAGGTTAAATCCTAAGGCCAGAGTATACATGTTGATGTTGGTAAGTCAAATCTTAACCTTCTTTGAGCCATTGGGTATTGATATGATAATGTCTCCAACTCCTTCTGCCTTGAAGAATACTTGATTAGCTGCAGTGATATTCCTGGCTGCAGTGGCTGTGAATGTAACAAAGTCTTCTCAAAAAGGAGACATGTGATGTGAAGCACCTGAATCATAAAGGTCACAAGCTTCTATCCCTCATTCAGCTGCAGCTGCAGCTGCTACAAGCTCCGACACAGCTGGAGACATGGTGACATTCTCGAGTTCATAGATCCTGTCCTCCACAGCAAGTACTGATCCCATGGAGTCAATATCATTATTGTCGTCAGAGTGGTTTCTTAAAGGTACATCCTCCTTGGTATTACAAAGTCCACTTGCAAAACTGTATGGTTTCTATCTCAATCTTTTCACAGGTGCTATATCCTTGTCATCTGACAACTCTATGAGTGGGAGTAATTCATCATCCTCAAAGATGGAGAAACCAGTATCATTACCATTAGATTCCGGTTCTGGTTCCACTGAGATTCTCTTTCTCATAGCCCTTTCCCACTCGTCATCCTCGAAGGTGTCATCAATGCAGAAAACAGTCCAAGCACCTGCCACCTCATCAAGAGCTGCAGCTGACACTGTTCCTTTCCCTGTCAGTCTATTGAAGCTTCCATTTGCTCATTGGTCTGACCCTTTTACATCTGAGTTTGAGGAGTCTTGGTTCTGCTTCAGGCTTGGGCATTGGTCCTTCCTGTGTCTGTGCCCTCCACAGTTCCAACACTCCCCTTTCCACCTCTCTGTTGGCTCTTCTCTTTGTGGTGACCTCCTCCAGTTCTTGATTCTGGCTTTTCACTCAAAACAGTAGCTGCTGCTATATTAATGGATTGGCTCTGGTTCAATTTCCTGGTAGTCCATGGCTTCTCTTCATTTAAACAGTTCTATTCAGTCAAAACAAGGCACATCATGGACTCTGGTTTCATGATGCTCAGAGATCCTGTTTTGGCTTTCGTGGTTGGACTGCCAGTACTCTCAGTTGTAGTGGCAGTGGACCTGTATGAGTCACTCCCACACATGTCTCAACTGACTATCAACTAACTCTCACCTGTGTCAGAAGTAACAAGAATAGAGGGGTGTGAGATGTACAACCAGGGCAATGACCTGCAGGACTGAGAGAGACACAATAGGGTCTGAAGTCCAATGTACAGTGAGCAAGTGTTAGATTGAAATAGTATGTGTACAGCTTACCTGAAGTCCAATGTACAGTGAGCAAGTGGGGATTGCCACTGTAGGACCTCAGGATTATATACTACTAGCTTATCTACCAAAGTCCGAGGGTCTAAAGGTCTAAGGGTCCAAGGGTCCAACCAAGGTCTAAGGGTCCAACCAAGGTCCCAACCCAGGTCCAGTACCTAAGTTTACCTAAGTCTACCTAAGGTTCATTAGTCAGCAGAGAAGTGTCAGATCACTTCTAACAAGGGGGTGGATGGAGAGAGAATAGAGGATAATAGAGAGTGAGGAAGGTGATAAGAGAGCAAATAACTCAGACACAAATACTAACACAGACACAAGATGGGGAGGAAACTTGTTAACTACTATCAAGTTACAGAGTGTATATATATAGAGGCTGTCTACCAAAGTCCCAACCAAGGTCCATGTAACTAAGGTAACTGACAGCTGTCAATCTGTCAATCACAGAACTGTCAAGTATGACAGGTGACAAGTGACAGCTGTCAAAGAAGCTGTGCAACCCTGAATATCTAACAACCTGACTCTCATATAAGTCTCAATAGTCTCACCTGACTCTCATCTGACTCTCAACTAAGTCTCAGAAGTCAGGTTAGACTCTCATCTGACTCTCAACTGAGTCTCAAGAGTCAGGTGAGAGTCAGTTGAGACTTCTGGAATTGGTATTGGGCTTAGCTTGGATTCTTACCTGACTCACACCTGACTCTCACCTGATGTGTGACATATTGGAAAAAGTGTGACATGTTGGAAAGAGTGTGACATATTGAAAAAGTGTGACATATTGGAAAAAGTGTGATATGTCTTATCACACTTTTCACAGTATCATAGCCATCACAATTGTCACACATATTCCAACATTTTCTGAAATGTTGAAAAAAGTGACATTTGTGACAAGCATGGGAAAAATTGTGACATGTTGGGAAAGTGTCACATATCATAGCCATCACATTTGCCACACTTTTCCAACATGTCACACTTTTTCCCACACTTGTCACAAATGTCACACTTTTTCCAACATTTTCCAACATGTCACGCTTTTTCCAAACATGTCACACTTTTCCCACACATGTCACACATGTCACACTTTCTTCCATCATTTTCCGACATGTCACGCTTTTTCCATCATTTTCCAACATGTCACACATGTCACACTTTTTCCAACATTTTCCAACATGTCACGCTTTTCCCAACATTTTTCAGCATGTCACACATGTCACCTCTTTCCAACAGTTTTCAGCATGTCACACTTTTTCCCTTGTCACATTGATCACCAATAATGTATTGACAACTTGCTTATTCAACAAACAACTATCACTGATAGTCTAATGAGAGTCCTATCAATCTAGTCTCAGATTACTATTGAGACCTGAGTGAGAGAGGTTTGAGTTTTGTGAAAATTTATCATCTAACTCTCACCTGACTCTCACCTAACTCTCATCTGACTGTCATTTCAGGCCAAAAATCTCAACCTACTCTCAACTGACTATCAACTGACTCTCTGATAGTCAGTTGAAACATGTGGCTAAGTGTCACGACCTCCAGTGGACGCAGTTTTGGCTGGGATAAGCTTTGAGTCCTGGAGGGCAGATAGAGTTGCTTGAAGGTTAGCAGATATCTGTGAGATGAAAGTGGCCAACTCAGGGATAGGTTTCAAGAAGTTAATAATTGTGCTGCAGTAATTCTCATCTGAGATAATAATAGCAAGTTTCTTCAACTTCTCATACTGAAGTCAAAGAAGGTTGAATTCTTCATGTAAGTTGGCTCTGTCCCTATAGTGCATAGCCAAGATATCAGAAGTAACAAGAATAGAAGAGGGTGATTGAGAGAATAGAGAGTGATAAAGGAGCAAGAACTCAAACACAGACACAGATACAGACACAAATGGGGAGGAAACTTGTTAATAACTACCAAGTTACAGAGTGTATATATACTGAGGCTGTCTACCAAAGTCCCAACCAAGGTCCATGTAACTAAGGTAACAGACAGCTGTCAATCTGTCAATTACAGATCTGTCAAGTATGACAAGTGACAAGTGACAGCTGTCAAAGAAGCTGTGCAACCCTGAATATCTAACACAAGAACTTGGTGCGGAGATTCAAGTGCATGAGCATGAACTTGCTGGTGAACTCCTGAGAAATCCCTTCCCACTGCTCAGCTACCATCTCCAATGTCATTGTCACAACTGTGCCCCTAGCCTGACTTGGTGGCAGAGTATGAGAGAGTGACTGCAGAGAAGTGAGCATCAGGAAAAATTGAGATGTATAATTTACTCTTCTTAGGCATACTTCACCATAATTACCAGTATATTGTGCATCATTACACCTCTTTATAATAAAAACATTTAATTAACATCAATTATAAGAATTACAATAAGTAGACAAATCTTGCATAATTAGGACTTGGACCTAAATTCAGCAGATATAATTATCTTAAGTGTATATAATTAGCAGTAATTAGTCCTAATTATATTGTGGTACAGGAACATCAAAATAAAATTCACATGAATTATGTCTTAAGTAGGAGTAATTATATCCTAATTCATGCTAATTGAGTCCTAATTCAAGCTAATTATATCCTAATCATACAGCAATATAAAGTATTCTATGTGTAATTTGTACCAATTATGACCTAATTATATGGAACCAGATGATTAGTATGAACTATTACTTAATTTGCATAGAATGTATACCATACTCCTCCATGAAATCAGGAAGTCCAGGGACTTTTCAAAATCTCATAAATTATTACTATATTACTAATGTATGGTATATCTATACTATTACAAAATCTATATATACTCATACAATAAACTACCTATACTAATACAACACACTACATACAATACACAAGAAACTAACCAACAAGATGAAATAGTGACAAATAATAACACTGTTAGGGCAAGAGTGAAAGCAAGAGAGGGAGAGGGAGAGGGGTGAGTGGAAAAGGCGCTCACCCTCAGCCCTTATCATGTGCAGACAAGGGTGGGGAGGAGAGAGGGACATGGGGGGAGGGGGGGCAAGAGGAGAGGGCGATGGCGAGAGCAAGAGGGGGTGAGGGGAGAAGAAGCTCACCATCATCACTTGCAAGATGAGGGCAAGGGAAGGACCAAGAGGAAGATGAGGGAGGGAGGAGAGACAAGGGAGAGGAGAGGGGAACAAGGGATGGAGGGCAAGATGAGGAGAGAGGGACAAGGGACAGGGATAGAAGTGAGTGCTGAGGGTGAAAGGAAGAGGGCATTGGGAGGAAATGCATACCCTCATCACTTGTGAGACAAGGGCGTGAGTGTGAGTGGGTGTGGGTGAGAGAGGGCGGGCGGGCGAGCAGCACAGGGTGAAAACATGGGCAAGGGGGAAGGGAAGAAGCATGTCCCCTCATCACTTGCGAATTGGGGGACAAAGATGCAGCTGAAGGAGGGGAGTGGGGAGAAGACACTCATTCTCGTCACTTGCGAGACGAAGGAGAGAGCGAGAGGGCATGGGTGTGGGCAAGGGGAGAAGGAGAGGGTGAGGGAGAGGATGTAGGCAAGGAGGGAAGACACTCACTATTGTAACTTGTGAGATGAGGGAGGGGGTGGGGGAGAGACACCTCATCACTTGCAGATGGGGTGAGAGGGAGATGGCAAGGGCCAGGGGGCGAGGGGGAAAGACATCTGTCCTCATCACTTGCAGACGAGGGTGAGGGAGATGGTGAGGGAGGGGAGGAAGCATGTGCCCTCATCATTTGCAAGATGAGAGCAGAAAGGGTGTGGGGAGAAGATGCTCACCCTCGTCACTTGCAGATGAGGGTGAGGGAGAGGGAGAGAGGGAGAGAGGGGGAGAGGCCATATACACCTCATCACTTGTGAGACAAGGGCATAGAGGCGCGTGGCCGTGGGTGAGACAGGACACTCACCCTTGTCACTTGCAGACAAGGGCGAGGGAGTGGTGAGGGGAGTGGCAAGGGCAAAGAAGACGGGGAGGAAGAGGGAAGGAAACAAGTGCCCTCGTTACTTGCGAGATGAGGGTGAGGGAAATGGTGAGGGAATGGAGGAAATATGTGCCCTCATCACTTGCGAGACGAGGGCGAGAGAAATGGTGAGGTAGTGGAGGAAATAAGCACCCTCATCACTTGTGAGACGAGGGCAGAGAGGGGGTGTGAGACCATGGGCAAGGGAGATGGCGAAGGAGAGGAGGAAGCTGGCATGTGGAGAAGCCAGCAGCCAGTGAAGATGCTCGCCCCCGTTGCTTGCAGATGAGGGTGGGGGAGAGGGAGAGGGGATTAGTTGCTTGTACTCATCACTTGTGAGATGAGCAAAGGCGTGTGGCGTTATGCATGAGAGAGGGAGGGGAGGGGGACAAGAAGATGTTAGCCACATTACGTCACTGGCAAGACAGAGGCTGCTTGACGCCATGCTTGTCAATTGCTAGACGAGGGGAAGAGACAGGAGGGAGGGGACGAGATGAGGAATGAGGGGGGAGGGAAGAAGGAAGAAGGAGGAAGGGAGAAGGAGGGGAGTGGAGAACAGAGGAAGGAAGAGGGAGGAGCCATCATCGTCGCAAATGATGACGAAATGTGCAGCGCTGGCAGTTTGATGGGGATCACCAATCAGGCATGTCACACTCCTGTCATGCAGTCACACACCCTCCAGCATTGACCCAGTAGAATAACTTTTGATACACACTATCTACATCTTTCAAATAAATTGCATATTGAACACTTATATATGTTATTTTATGATATGTAATTGAATTATTTTTTACTCTACTTTGTTTTCCATAAATTGGCATATAGCACCAACTCCCTGCCAAAATAGGCATCAAAACAGTATTTTTACATCTTTAATTCAGATTTAAACTATCTGGTACTGCATCATTGGTATCATATGTTCAAAATAGCAATTGTAACAAATGTATTGACTCGGAATTTTGAAAACAAAATCAGAAGTATGTAATCTTGCAGTGAACAGTGCCATATCTCACCTTAAAAGTGTGAAATCAAAAATTCCGGCTCAAACATTTTGTGCCCACATACAAACTGAGTATTTTGTATCACTGTAGCGAAGTGAGAAAATGTCATAATGAGAAACAGATACAGCTACAAGTTTCGCCTGCCAATAGAGTGGGGGAAAATGTATTTAACCTTGCGGTGCAAGTTGGATGCAGTGCACACATGGCCTCAAAGTGTGTATTTAATGGCATTTCATTGATTAAATCATCTTACCACTCATTTATCATCTCTAAAATCGATTTTAAAGACATAAATCTACTAACAAGAGTGTTTTATCACATATAATCAGCAAAATCCCTAGAAATATGCAAGTATTCACTGTATTTCACTGAATTTATCACTTATTTCATATCACTACAAGCTACAGAACACTATCAAATGCCCAAATTATCAAATAAAACACAGGAATGGCTACATAGGATTAAATCTGGCAAAATAGCCCATGCACTGCAAGAGCTTAACTCTAATTTGGACAGTGGAATAGCATAATTATTTTGATATAGGATTTACAATATCATCTGACTCAACTGGATACAATAATATCAATTATAATGGAAGACATTTGAATCATAGAGTTGAAGATTAAACATATTACAAGAAAGGCATAGAACTGCTGAAGAAATGAATTGTACAACATGAAGAAAGAACTAAATAAATAAATAAATGAAGCTAATGAAGCTTAAAGAGTTGCTTCTATTAAAATTATACTAAATAGGAGTAAACTATAGAACCTGAAAAGAGGTGAATTAAGAGATCAAGTAAGAAAGTACAAAGCTTTAAATGGTAAACATGCTGTTATGTACTGATTCCCTTCCTACCAGGAAACAAATGCAAAGACACCTGGAAGGCATGGGAGAACTATAATGAGAATCTGAAGTGAGTACAGGTGTGGAAACATAGAGTGGGAGTGTGGAAAGAACTGTGGCTTCAGCTTATGTGCTGCGCTGCCTGGATATTCCCAGGGAATGGTTCGTATTTCAAGGAAGATGATATATGACAAAGGGAAACATTCCAGAGTATTGTTATGTACTGATTCCCTTCCTACTGGGAAACGAATGCAAAGATGCCCAGAAGGCATGGGAGAACTATAACAAGAACCTGAAGTGAGTACAGGTGCAGAACATAGAGCAGGAGTGCAGAAAAGAACCGTGGCTTCAGTGTATATGCTGTGCTGCCTGGATATTCCCAGGGAATGGTTTGTATTTTGAGAAAGATGATATTCAACAAAGGAAGATGTTCAGAGTATAAGAGAAGGCTTCACCACTACACTAGGCAGCAGGAGAGAAACCTGAAGGAAAACCCAGAGCAGGTTTCGGAACTTAGAAGTAAGAAGAAGTGTATGAGGTTTATATGAATACTGAGGACTACCTATTACATCTGGAAGACTACTTATACTAAGTAGGAACCTGTAGGTATGAATGTAGAAGTATAATACTAAGAGTAAGTCAAAGGGATAGGTAGGATATAAAAGCTGGGCAAAGCGGAGTAGGGGTGCAAATGATGCACTCAGAATGAAGAATAAGGAACTAATCTACAAAGGTCATAATGAAATGTATAAGTAGGAATAGAAGAGAGGAGTAATATAATGATGATGCAATGAGGCTGTCATAAGAGAAACTATGTATCTGGGATACCTGATAGAAAACCTGACAGGTTCTGGGTACATTCCTGGGTGGGAATGTTGGGAAGTGTAAACCCGTAGCAGGTACATTCTGGAAATGGACCAGGTATGTTCAACAGTCATGTGGGAACCTTCGGTAACGTCAGCAAGGTATATCCAGATATGGATATAACAAGTATAAGACAAGGCTTCACCACTACACTAGGTAGTGGGAGAGAAACCTGAAGGAAAACCTGGAGCGGGTTTCAGAACTTAGAAGTAGGAAGAAGTGTATGAAGTTTATACAAATACTGAAGACTACTTATACTAAGTAGTAACCTGTAGGTATGAATGTAGAAGTATAATACTAAGTAGAAGTCAAAGGAGTAAGTAGGAAATGAAGTCTGGGCAAAGCGGAGTAGGGGCACAAATGATGTGCTCAGAATGAAGAATAAGGAACTAATCTACAAAGGCCATAATGAAACATATAAGTAGGAATGGAAGAGAGGAGTAATATAATGATGACACAGTGAGGCCATTATAAGAGAAACTACATATCTGGGATACCCGATAGAAAACTCAACAGGTTCTGGGTATGTTGGGAAGTGTAAACCTGTAGCAGGTACATTCTGGGAATGGACTGGGTGTGTTGGAAGGTCACGTGAGAACATTCAGTAATGTCAGCATGATGTATTCAGACACAGATATAACACATGCCAACAAGAATAATTTAAGTCTTGCAATGACCAAGCTTCTGAAAACTCTTGAAGCAGATATTAGTAAATACATCTCAGGGAAATGGATAATACCAGTAGAAGAGATCAACAACAGCTCAAATGAAGAAGGGGAGTTTGATGGATTATATACAGTCATCAACCGGGACACGTGACACCGAAAACAAAAACTCGATCTCCATTGTCAGATATACATGAAATGAATATAAAAATTGCACAAATGATTGAAGATATGCCACATATATAACATAGTAAATTTTTGAGAATTTTGAGGGGGGGGAAGCGGGTGAAATTCTTAAAAAGGTTGAGGAGGCCAGAAATCAGCCATCACCGCGTGGCGTGACAGCGAACCCTGAGCTTGATCGTTCTCACCTTTGAGGCATCGCCTTGTCCCCGCTATGATACAGAAGGTCTATATTTGCTCTCGCAATAACACTGTGAAGACTGAATTTAATATATTTACCAGCTGACTGTAAGAATGTCTGCTCAAAGTCCCCAGCAATTGTGCATGCACCCTTCCCATTTGGCTTCCTTCAAGATAAGCAGCAACTCTATGATGTCCACTCTTTTACAAATATCTTCTCCTTTCCTACCTTAAATAATATGTAGATTTATTCTGGCTCGCATTTGTAAAGGTGAAAAAAAACAGTGAAAAAATGGTTGGTGTGAAGTAGAACTGTTGCATGATGATGTATTAGTCATGTGACAGGTAGAGTCCCTGAGTATTCCATATATGCCTACCCAGTAATACACAGAGGCTCTTGGCAGGAATAACACACTTGGTCCTTGGGTATATATAATACAACCCAACTTTCACTTGTACAAGACCATATAGCTCAGTTGGTTAGAGCACTCTGAAACTATCAGATAGGTCCCAGGTTCAAACCCTGGTGTGGTCACTTTGCTACATCTAATAAGAACAGTTGTTGTGTATTATCCATTCTAATAGCATGGAATCCATACTGCACCCTGATCCCTTTTACTGAGTATCAGCACATTGATTCTCATAAATATCATGTGTAATGAGTCTGACTGGAAAAGTGATGCTTTAAACAACTACTTCTATGTGAAATAGTTTTGTCTATACATAGTTCTATGTCATTTAATTTTTGAAAGTCTCAAATTCTGACAAACCTATCAAGTTTTGCGAGTGTTATTTATATCAGTTTACAATGCTGTGCAAGATTATGATATTCCTAAATTTTAACTACATGCACAGCTGTAATTTACAAAAAATTCTATGGAAATTGGTGTTGATTTGGAAGCGGGAGAGCGTAGATAAACCAGAAGTGTCACGTGACATGGTGATGCCTCGTTAGGTGGTTGATGACTGTATTAGTGATTGGGAGGATAAGGAAGAATAAGCGCACATATTTCTTATGTAATTTAGTTAATTTAGCTTAAATAAGTGGTGTACTACATTTTAGAGATGTAATATAGTATTTTACTGCAAAAAGAATGAAGAAAAATGATCAAGATTCAAGCTTTCTGAGGCAGTTTGTACTTGGGTGAAGATTTTGGGCACATGATGTCACACTGTGTGATGTCACGCTTCCCACCATATAGGGATTGGTGATCTCCCCAGTTTGTGGCAGTGTGCACAGCATGTGACATTTCACCCTGAGGTTGGGTAAAAGGAGTCACATGTTATTATTAACAACAACTACATGGCCTAGCAGTTAGTGATGTATTAGTTAGTGCTTGTTAAGCACCAGCTGTGCTCAATGTCAATGGTAACATCTGCTAATTTAATTTTTTTCCTATATTATAAGTAAGAAACCCTGTTATAATTGTCTGGTACAAAGTACAGCAAAAATCAGGTGAACTACAGGTAAAGTCCAGTATTCTACCTGAAGTCCAGTGGCTGAAATCAGTGATTTCCAGGTGATTTTCAGTAGTCCACCTGAAGTCCAGGACTGTACCTGGACTGTACCTGAACTGTACCTGGACTGACCTGAACTCAATCTGAACTGTACACAGGATGGCAGTGTTCTCGTAGTTCAGGTGGACTTTACTAGACTTCAGGTGGACTCCACCTAATTTTGTGGAGGAGTGCAATGATCTCATTTAATGGTGAATATTAAAGTGAAATGTGAGTACACCATGCCCCTTGTCTTTTGTAGTCCTGATCCCATGTTCCCAAGACAAACAAAGATAACAGCATGCATAGATGCCAGAAATTACACTAACATTCTGAAATCAGCTGTGTTCCATAATGCATTTAAAATAGACAAATGCTGAAACAACATTATTACTTGTTATGATACATATTACATGTGATTTACTGAACATATGAACTACCAATTTCAAAGCAATTTCAAATTATCAAGCATTGTGAGTCATATTCCTCAGTGTTTATGTTGTAGCTATGCAGAAGTGTAAATGAAAAATGTACACTACACATGGATACTTGCACCAATAAGTGTGGGAATTGAATTTCATCATGTTCACTAGACACAGATCAAGATATTTCAACAGCACTAGTATTCTGCTGCTTCCTTGTTTGTGTGAGATGTACAACCAGGGCAGTGACCTGCAGGACTGAGAGAGACACAATAGGGTCTGAAGTCCAATGTACAGTGAGCAAGTGTTAGATTGAAGTAGTATGTGTACAGCTTACCTGAAGTCCAATGTACAGTGAGCAAGTGGGGATTGCCACTGTAGGACCTCAGGATTATATACTACTAGCTTATCTACCAAAGTCCGAGGGTCTAAGGGTCCAAGGGTCCAAGGGTCCAACCAAGGTCTAAGGGTCCAACCAAGGTCCCAACCCAGGTCCAGTACCTAAGTTTACCTAAGTCTACCTAAGGTTCATTAGTCAGCAGAGAAGTGTCAGATCACTTCTAACACCCCCCCATGATCTGAACAGTCTCTAGGTATGTAGTTAAGTAAAGGAAGTGAAAGTGAAAGAATGTGAAAGAAAGTAAATGAATGAATCTAAAGTAAAAGTCCCATGTTCTCTCTACAGAATTCAACCTTTGGAATGGTAAGTGGCTTGGTGAGAATGTCGGCTATTTGCTTTTCAGTTGGAACATGATGCAAGCTGATAGAGCCTCTTTCAACAGTTTCTCTAAGCCAGAAATAACAAAGATCAAGTTGCTTCATGCGCCCATGGTGTTCTGGATTCTTGGTGACAGAGATGGCAGACTGGCTGTCAATGTGAAGAGGACTAGAAGTGGGAATGGGGAAGCCAAATTCCTTCATGATATTCTGCATCCAAAGTATCTCTTTGCCAGCTTCAACAGCAGCAATGTACTCTGCTTCAGTTGTGGATAAAGTTACTATAGTCTGTAACTTGCTAGACCAGCCAATGGCACCTCCACCAATCAGAGTTACATAACCACCAGTAGAATGACCTGTGTCTTTGCAATCACCATGGGAAGCATCACAATATGTGACGAAGAGTTCATCTCCTTTGGCAGCACTGTAGGTCAACTTGTAGTCAAGAGTTCCCTTCAAGTATCTGAAGAGATGTTTGACAGCTAACCAGTGTTGCATGCCAGGGTTGGAGTTGAATCAACCTAAGTACCCAACAGCAAAAGCAATGTCTGGTCTTGTAGTGATAGCAAGATATTGTAGAGATCCTACAGCACTTAGATAAGGGATGGAGGCCATTTCAGAACGTTCCTCAGCTGTCTGAGGACCCATAGACTTGGTCAGAATGAGACCATGATTCATAGGAGTTCCACAAGGTTTGCAATCACTCATGCCATATCTCTCAAGCATATCCAGCACATACTGGCGCTGTGAGAGAGTAATAGAGTGATTGGGACGATCCCTGTCTATCTTAACACCCAGAAGGAAAGAAGTGGGGCCCAAATCTCGAAGTTTGAAGTGGGCAGAAAGCTGCTTGACTGTATCATCAGCAGCAGAAGGAGAAGTTGATGCAATGGTAATGTCATCAATGTAAACAAACAGGCATGATGATCTTAGTATCACCCTTTGAGTAAATATAGACAGAGTGGTCTGAATGAGTTCTGGTGAAGCCCATAGTAGTTAGAACATCCTGAAGCTTCTTTCTCCATTGTCTAGCAGCTTGCTTAAGTCCATAAAGTGATTTCTTAAGTCTGCATACATGATTGGGACCACCTTGATGGAATCCTTCTGGTTGGAGCATGTATATCTCCTCCTCCAAGTCACCATATGTAAAGGCAGATGAGATGTCAACAGAGTGCATAGTCATGTCTTTGATAGCAGACAGAGCAGCTACAAGCCTGAGAGAGGCAGGGCGAAATGTTGGTGCAAATATCTCTGTGTAATCATATCCAGGGCGTTGTGAGTACCCCTTTGCAACAACTCTAGACTTGTATCGCTCAACAGCCCCAGTAGGAGTTGGCTTGATCTTGAATACCCATCTAGAGCCTATAGCCTTCTTTCCTGGGGGCAATTCCACAATATCCCAAGTTCCATTTCGCATCAATAACATGATCTCATCATTGCAAGCTTCCTGCCATTGTTGTGCATCAGGGGCTTTCATGGCAAGCTTGTAGTTCCTGGGATCAACTCCTGTTGATGCAGCTCCAGCAAATTGAACCTCCAGATACCCCCCCAGATCATCTTCACTGCTATTATCCTCAAATGGATTAGGCTCTTGAATATCCTCATCTGAGTCATCAGGTAGAGGAGCAGGTGAAGAAGGCACTCTTCCTTTTCCCATTACTTTCCACCACTCACCAGGAGGTCTAACTTCCCTTCTGGGACGTCTCTGAGCTAGTGGAGGAGTAACAGGTAGAGCAGGAGGAGCAGGAGGTGGTGGTGAAGGGGTGGGAGTTGAGGTTGGTGTGGCAGTAGGAGATGATATTGGAGTTGTAGGTGGACTAGTTGGAGGGCTAGAATGATTTGGAGGTGATATGGAAACATCAGGAAAGGGAATGGATGAGTCTGTAGATTCATAGACAGCAGGCTCTGGAGAAGAGATAATGTGAGGTGGAATTGGAGATGTTGGCTTGGATAGACCAGGAAAGAGCCTTTCATCAAATTCAGCTCTTTCTGAGATAATAGTCTTCTTGGTGGTTGGATTGTAAAACTTCCAAGCCTTGTACCCAGCTGGGTAACCAATGAAGACGCATTTCTGCATATGTGGCTGAAGGGACTTTCTCTGCTCTTTGTGCACAAAGACATAAGCAGTACAGCCCCAGACTCGCAGATTGCTAAGGTTAGGTTTCTGGCCATGCCATGCCTCATAGGGTGTCTTGTCAGGCAGAGAAGAAGTGGGAAGATGATTCCACACATAAACCATGGAAGATAGGCATTCACCCCAAAATGTTGGAGGGAGATGAGACTCATTGAGCATAGCTGTAACATCATCAGCCATAGTGCGATTTGCACGCTCTGCAACTCCATTTTGCTGAGGTCTGGCAGGAGCAGTATATCTCCTTACAATCCCACATCTATCTGTGAACTTGATGAATGCATTAGACATGTATTCACCTCCCTTGTCATCCTGTAAAGCTTTAATCTTTCTCCCAAGTTGGTTCTCAACCAATGACTTGTAACTCCTGAAAGCATCAAATGCACCACTCTTCTTCTTTAAGAAGGCAACACAACGATATCTGGTGTAATCATCAATGAATGTGATCCAGTATCTATAGCCAGATGGAGTCTGAGTAGGCAAAGGGCCATGGAGGTCAGAATGAATGAGCTCTAAGGGGGCAGAAGTGCGAGATTCAGATGAAGGGAATGGATTAGAATGCATCTTGCCAGCTAAACAAGGTTCACAGATAGGGTCAGGCTTCTCATTGGACTTGATGACAATCCCTGTAGCCATATCTTCATATATAAGTTTCTGAATGTCTGCATAATTATGGTGTGCAAGACGACGATGCCATAGCTGTAAATCCATGGGACAAGTTGAAGAAATGTTGGCTACTTCAGAAACAGCAGAAAGGGCTTCTGTCTCTCCATCCAAGTATGCATTGTTGTTGGCAGTGATGGAAGCAGAGAATATAAGACTTCCATTCTTGCTGAAATCAACATACTGTGATCCAGCAGTTATAATGATGCCCTTGCAACGAGTTAAGTAGAGACAGGAGAGTAAATTGTTTCTGAGCTGGGGTACATGCAGGACTCTGGTGAATTCTATAGATCTGGATACCTTTCCTCTAATCACTGGGTGGAAGACCACAGTGCCCACTCCTTGGGAATAAATGATTTTCCCATCAGCTAACTTGATTGGAACCTTCTTGGGTGCATAATTGCGAACCCAATGGCGATGGGGTGTCATATGACAAGATGCCCCTGTATCTGTGTTCCAATCAAAGTCTGCATCAAGTTGGAGTGGGTAGGAAGGATCTGAGGGATCTAGAGAACGAGTACTTGCATTTCCAGCAAATTCAGTAGCATCTCCATTGAATTCTGAATCAAATTTGACATCAGCAGAGGCAGTAGTAACTTCTGAAGTGGGGGATTGTGCTCTGGAAGCAGTGGAAGAGAGAGAAGGCTGTGGAGAACCAGTGGAAGATGGCAGACTAGATGAAGATATGCCAGGAGAGGTTCTTTTAAATGAAGTGGAACCTGGAATGGGAGACCTAGTGGTAGCCTGCTTATGAGCCTGTGATCTTGCTCTTTTGAATCTGTAGCAGTTGGATAGAGAGTGACCAACTCGAGTGCAGAATTCACAAGTAATAGGCATGGTGTCACCAATGTCTGGTTGTGAGGAGAAAAAGCAGGTGGTTGTCAGAAGTAACAAAGAATAAGGAGTGTTGGTAGAGGGAGAATAGAGGATAATGAAGAGCAAAGAGGGTGATAGTGGAGCAAAGACTCAGACACAAACACAGACACAGACACAAGATGGGGAGGAAACTTGTTTACTACTACCAAGTTACAGAGTGTTTATATACTAAGGCTGTCTACCAAAGTCCCAACCAAGGTCCATGTAACTAAGGAACTGACAGCTGTCAATCTGTCAATCACATATCTGTCAATCACAGAACTGTCAAGTATGACAGGTGACAAGTGACAGCTGTCAAAGAAGCTGTGCAACCCTGAATATCTAACAGTGGTTGATCTAGGATAACTAGAAAGACCAAAGGAATGTGGTTGGGAAGTGCACTGTTGGTAAAATCCCAGACAGCACACTGAAGGAATGTGGATGGGTGGGAAGAAGGAAGGTGATAAGTTGTAGTGGATATCCCAGAACAACAGTAGTCCAAAGATGCAAAGTAGAGGTTGATCTGACAAGCAAGCAAGCTGTTAAAGCTCGGGGCCCATAACCTGTGAGATGTGCAACCAGGACAGTGACCTGCAGGACTGAGAGAGACAATAGAGTCTGAAGTCCAATGTACAGTGAGCAAGTGTTAGATTGAAGTAGTATGTGTACAGCTTACCTGAAGTCCAATGTACAGTGAGCAAGTGGGGATTGCCACTGTAGGACCTCAGGATTATATACTACTAGCTTATCTACCAAAGTCCGAGGGTCTAAGGGTCTAAGGGTCCAAGGGTCCAACCAAGGTCTAAGGGTCCAACCAAGGTCCCAACCCAGGTCCAGTACCTAAGTTTACCTAAGTCTACCTAAGGTTCATTAGTCAGCAGAGAAGTGTCAGATCACTTCTAACATTACCCGATGTAACTAAGCTATCAGAAGAGCAACGCACTCTCCTCATCGCTCAATTGGATTTTCCCCAAGGCCAGCAGTGAGCATGAACTTGCCAGCCTCATTTTATGTATCTTCAAATGTAACTGTACCTACTGTAGATCTGGAATTGAAATATGTATTGTTACAAAAAGAAAGAACTAAGCACACCTTCCCTAATCAGGAAGTAAAACCCAGAAGTGTGTATTGGGTTGCATGGAGATTAAAAGACCAAACATCAGAACTTGCCCTTGCCACACTTAGTATCTGGACACATGTTAAACGGAGACCTGAAGTAATTCAGAAAATGATTATGGAATTAAATAATCTTTCGGATCAAGATGTAATTCCTGTGTTAGAAGAATTAAAAAGACCCAAGAGATTTATCCAAGGAACAAATGGAAATCAAATGGATCTTAATTTAATGGTCACTACTCTAGACACTCAAAGAACATACGGACTAAAGGCATTACTCAATAGTGGAAGTACCGGAACCTGTATTAGTCGGAGATTCATAGAAGAAAATCAAATCACAACCAAGAAATATCTGAGACCCACACCAGTCTACAATGCAGATGGAACCCTTAACGGCGATGGATCTATCACAGACTATGTTGAATTAAGAGTATGACTTGGACAACATGTAGAAATACTACAACTTGCTATTATTAACTTAGGAAAAGCTTCTATATTCATTGGACATGATTGGCTTCAAACTCACAATCCAGAAATAGATTGGAAGAAAGAAACCATTAAATTCACACAATGCCCGATAGAATGTACTCTGATAATTAATACCATGGATCCCAAGGAAGACAAATCTGATCTAGATGAATCAATTAATCTTGAAACAGATGATCATATCATAGTGGTGAACTTATTTGAACAAATCAAATTAAGAGCATTCCAAACCACTGCTTCTAAGATTGCTGAAGCCCAGAATCAGCAAAGACCTAAGAAACATTGGAAAGAAACTGTTCCTATGTATTATCATGAATTCGAGAAAGTGTTCACGAAGGAATTATTTGATAAACTTCCACCATGACAACCATGAGATCATGCTATAGAACTATTACCAGGAGCAACGTCATTCGATTGCAAAATTTATCCATTAAATCTGGATGAACAGAAACAATTAGATGAATTTTTTGACAAAAACCTCAATTCAGGACACATTCGACCTTCAAAGTCACCTTGGGCATCACCCTTCTTTTTTATTAAAAAGAAAGATGGTTCACTAATATTTGAATTAAGGAAGGTGACGAATAATACGCAGCCTTCAGAACAAACAGAGGATTGTTTGAACTACTTGTTATATTCTTTGGCCTTACCAATTTACCAGCA
Source organism: Cyathus striatus (assembly GCA_025738555.1). NCBI lineage: Eukaryota > Fungi > Basidiomycota > Agaricomycetes > Agaricales > Nidulariaceae > Cyathus > Cyathus striatus. Next base: position 2,730,189 of record JAOVFP010000013.1, on the reverse strand, counting down.
ACTTTCCAAACTATGATGAATGTGTTGGATTGGCAAGGTTGACAGCCTTGACTGGGTTATGGGGGTGTATAATATTGGAGCACTCCTGCCATGGTGATGAGCCTGGTAGCCCACTCAACTGGTTAAGTACCTGTTCTTGCTTGTGTATAGGCAAGGGCTGGTAGCTCAGTTGGAAGAGCACCTAGTCATGAGTACGGGTGGTCACAGGTTCAATCCCTGTCCAGTCCAATAGTTTTAACAGAATGATATCTTTAGAATGGAGATTAATGAAGGAACTGTAATTGTTTACATGGATGATATTCTCATATTTACAGAAACATTAGAAGAACATAGGAAAATGGTAAAACGAGTTCTTAGAAAACTAGAAGAACACGAATTATACCTTAAACCGGAAAAATGTTTCTTCAAAAAGGCAGAAGTTGAATACCTTGGTCTTATTATTTCAAAGAATTCTGTATGAATGGATTCTGGAAAAGTAAAAGCAGTAGTTGACTGGCTAGTCCCAAACAATAAATAAGAACTACAACAATTTCTAGGTTTCAAAAATTTCTATTGATGATTCATTCAAGGATTTGCAAAAATAGCAAAACCTCTATATGAATTAACTGGGAAAAATGAATGGAAATGGGAACTCAGTCAAGCATTAGCATTCTCCAAATTAAAAGATAAAATCGTATCAGCACCTATTCTAGCAATGCCAAATGATAATAGCAAATATTGTATTGAAGCTAATTCTTCGGACTTTGCTAATGGAGCTATATTATCCCAAGAACAAGATGATGGGAAATGGAAACTGATAGCATTCCTATCACATGCTTTAAGTCCAACAGAAAGGAATTATGAAATCTATGACAAAGAAATGCTTGCCATAATGAGAGCATTAGATATGCGGAGACAGTATCTTTTAGGAGCAAAGAAAATATTTGAAATTTGGACAGATCATAAAAATTTACAATATTTTCGAAAACCTCAAAAGCTAAATCAATGACAAGCACAATGGTCTACTGAATTATCAGAATTCCATTATACTTTGCATCATAAACCAGGAAGTCAAATGACTAAAGCAGATTTATTATCTCGAAGAGCAGGACATGAACAAGGCAAACATGATAATGAAGATATTATTCTTCTTAAACCAGAACATTTCAGACAAACATATGAAGTTCATGGTGAAGATGAAGATATCATGGAACAAGTTCGAAAGCCCAGAAAGAATCGAGACAAGGAAGTTATAAAAATGCTTAACCTTAAGGACAAAGATTGGTCAGAATCACCCAAAGGAATTATTACCTGGAAAGATCAAGTTTATATCCCTAAAAATGCTAAACTAAGAGAATGTATAATTAAATTGTGTCATGACTCAGCAATATCAGGACATCACAGAGAATATAAAACTCAGGAATTAATCATGAGAAATTATTGGTGGCCTAGAATAAGATCTGATATAATTAAATATGTATCAGGATGTGATGCTTGTCAAAGGACAAATATTCATCAATCAAAACCAGTAGGATTATTAAATCCAAACAGTATTCCTGAAGGACCTTGGCATACCATATCGATTGACTTCATTGAACCACTTCCATATTCCCAAGGATTTGATTTCTTAATGGTAGTAGTCAATCGATTTACTAAAATGGCAGCCTTCATTCCCTGTAATAAGGAAATTGATAGTCCAGGAGTTGCAGAACTTTATCTGGAAAAAGTATTTAAAAACTTTGAAATGCCGCAATGTGTCATTAGTGATAGAGGATCGCAATTTGCATCTCATTTCATGAAGGAATTCACAAGATGATTAGGTGTTAAAATGTGTGAGAAGTAACAAGAATAGAGAAGAGTGAATGAGAGAATAGAGTGAGATAATGGAGCAAAGAGAGAGTGATAAAGGTGCAAGAACTCAGACACAAACACTGACACAGACACAAGATGGGAAGGAAACTTGTTAACAACTATCAAGTTACAGAGTGTTTATATACTGAGTGTGTCTACCAAAGTCCCAACCAAGGTCCATGTAACTAAGGTAACAGACAGCTGTCAATCTGTCAATCACATATCTGTCAATCACATATTTGTCAATCAAGGATCTGTCAATCACAGAACTGTCAAGTATGACAGATGACAAGTGACAGCTGTCAAAGAAGCTGTGCAACCCAGAATATCTAACAAAATGAACCTATCAACTGCATATAGACCTCAGACAAATGGACAAGTAGAATGTGTAAATCAAGAGATAGAACAGTATCTCAGGATTTATGTAAACTATGATCAGGACAATTGGGCTGATAAGATAGCAGTAACAGAATTCAATTACAACGACACAATACATAGAGCAACAGGATACTCTCCTTTCTATTTAATGTACAGACATCATCCTTACAGAGGAATTAGACCAAACAGAATATCTAGAATAATAGGAGTTGAAGAATTCATTACTACAATAACAAAAGCCAGAGAAAACACAAATGCAGCTCTTACATTGTCAAATGAAGCAATGAAAAGAGGATACAATAGAAATTGTAATGAATCACCCAAATACAAATCTGGTGATTTAGTTTATGTAGAAGGAATTAATATCAAATCTGATAGACCTGTTGCCAAATTAGATGACAAATGATATGGACCTTTTAAAGTAATAAAAAAGGTTGGCCTAGCTTCATATGAAATTCAATTACCTAAAACTTAGAACTGAAAATATCTGGTATTCAACACACAATTATGTTAGATATTCAGGGTTGCACAGCTTCTTTGACAGCTGTCACTTGTCACCTGTCATACTTGACAGTTCTGTGATTGACAGATCCTTGATTGACAGTTCTGTGATTGACAGATATGTGATTGACAGATTGACAGCTGTCAGTTACCTTAGTTACATGGACCTTGGTTGGGACTTTGGTAGACACCCTCAGTATATATAAACACTCTGTAACTTGGTAGTAGTTAACAAGTTTCCTCCCCATCTTGTGTCTGTGTCAGTGTTTGTGTCTGAGTTATTCACTTCCTTATTACCTTCCTTGCTCTCTGTTATTCTCTATTCTCTCTCCATCCACCCCCTCTATTCTTGTTACTTCTGACAGGTTATGGGCCCCGCCTTTTAATTTTTGCCACAACATATTACCACTGCTATTCACCCACTTCACAACACTTTCCCTATTGACTGTTTTGGTATTTCCATTTCAGTTCAACCACTTGTTCTCCAATTTCTTTCAGCAATCTTACCACATCACCATCACTTCATTCACCACTCAACATGTCTCTCAACAATGCTGCTGGACTTATGGCCAATATTCCCATCCTCACCTCCAACAACTGGCACTTATGGGTTAAAAAGATGAACATGTTCTTTTTAGGTGCAGGCATTGAAGGAGTCTCCTCTGACTCTCCTCCTGAAGATCCCACTGAATTGAAAAAGTGGAAGGCTCTAGACAAACAGCTGGTGGCCTATATTTATGGCAAAGTCCATGATGACTACCAGTATCTTATTGAGGATCTCACATCTGGAAAGGCAGCTTGGGACACACTCAAAGGCCATTTTGAGAAGTCAACTGTTGGTACCAGGATGCAGTACAGGAAGGAGTTTTACAGTGTTCACCATGACACTGCCAAGCCTATTGACTTCTACATTCAGTCTGTTATTGCAGCTTCCAAGAAGCTCTCTGCATTAGGCTGCACCATTGACAACAACACTGAAGTTGTTGATGTTATTCTCATGAATCTGGATGAGTCCTTTCATTCTATTAGGACTGCCATTCTTGCCAGAAAGGATGATGTCACCTTGGAGGATTTGAAGGTTTTACTTAAGTCTGCCACTTCTGCAGATATGGACCCCACTTCCACTTCCATCTCTTCCATCTCTGGTCTTGCTGCTTCTACTCAGAGAAGACAGGCATTTAGTGGTGTTACAGGTTCAGGTCATGATCACTCTGGTTCTGGTCATCAAGGTGTTAGGTTTCAAGGACATGCAGGATCATCAGGATTAGGTGGGAGTCATGCAGGACCATCAGGATTAGGTGGGAGTCCTTCTCTAGTGGACTCCAAGGGTTTTAGATGGTGCAATCCCACTAATGAAGGGGCCTGCCATAGGTGTGGAAGAACTGGTCATGTTGCTGCTAGGTGCATGTATGACATGCCTCAAGAGGTCAAGGATTGGATCATGTCCAACTCTTCTCACAACAGATCTATGCAGCAGGCCAATGCTGCTTATCATTTCTTGTCTTCACCCATTCACTCTCCCAGCAACTCCCCTCCTTCATCCCCTCATCTCAATGCATCTATGGCTAGACAGTATTTCTCTGGAGAGGCTAATGAAGGTTGGCCCCACCCTATTGTTCTTTGATGGACTTTGGATTGTATGGACTTGTGTTGGATTGGACTATAGATTATATGGACTTGTGTTGGATTAGGTGGGAGTTTGGTTGTACTAGCTGTGCAAGGTGGGAGTGTTAGATATTCAGGGTTGCACAGCTTCTTTGACAGCTGTCACTTGTCACCTGTCATACTTGACAGTTCTGTGATTGACAGATCCTTGATTGACAGTTCTGTGATTGACAGATATGTGATTGACAGATTGACAGCTGTCAGTTACCTTAGTTACATGGACCTTGGTTGGGACTTTGGTAGACACCCTCAGTATATATAAACACTCTGTAACTTGGTAGTAGTTAACAAGTTTCCTCCCCATCTTGTGTCTGTGTCAGTGTTTGTGTCTGAGTTATTCACTTCCTTATTACCTTCCTTGCTCTCTGTTATTCTCTATTCTCTCTCCATCCACCCCCTCTATTCTTGTTACTTCTGACAAATTATTGACTAAATATGTACCTGCACAATACAAATCACAACAGAAGCCGAAACCACCACCAGCTATTCTTGTTGATGATCAGGAACAATACAAAGTAGAAGTAGTTTTAGCATGGAAAATAAATCAGAAGAAAGTTCTATATAAAATTAAATGGAAGGGCTATTCTTATGATCATTGTACATGGGAACCAATTATGTCATTAAACAGATCTAAAAGTTTATTAAATAAATTTCATCAGGAAAATCCAGAATGCCCAAATATATAAATATGATGAAACTTTTCATCATCTGTAATTATTAAAACATGCTCTCTAACAATATCACTCTCCTCATCTATGTTATTGTAATCTTCATCCTCTGCATGGCCATATTTATACTTGGTCATTATATTCCTCAAATTATTCTTCAAATTCATGAATGACCCCAAAGACAAGAAGAATCAATTGAAATGTCGTGAGGACACGACCTTTAAAGGAGGGGTAATGTTAGGATTTCGATACTTATCTAATCTTTTATCTAATTATTATCTTATCTATGTCATGTGATTAGTCACATGACCTACAATGCAGACACCATGCATATCAACATACGTTACTCATCAAGACTACAGGCACAGTTGCACAGTTTGGCCATATGTATTACATGTGTTCTTAATGTAGAAGCACAGTAAATATGCATTGTAGTGTAGGTAATAGTATATGCGATCTTCTATAAATATCTCTGGTGCTATCAAGACAATCAACACCTTGAGCAAAGTTCAGTCCAATGTTGTTATTGGTTGACATAGCATGCTATTGTAAACTTGTAATATTCTTCTTAGTGTAATAATCAGCAGGGGCTGGGGCTCATAACCTGTGAGCTATCAGTATGTAAGTACTCAGGTTCTCGCAAGGATAGCAAGTTCTATATATTACCTATTGAGTATGTAAGTACTAGTAAGTACTAGAGTAGGTTCTCACAAGGATAATGTAAGTATATGATACATCTAGTAATATGTGGGCACAGCTCACCTCAGGTTCTTGCAAGGATAGCAAAGTTCTGAGGAGAGCTGTCTCGCTTTCTAATCAACTTAAATAGACAGAAAATTTGAAAGTAAATGGCTGTAAACGTTATGAAGTTGTCACGGAAAGGGGACATATGGTGCGACGCACCAGAGTCATAGAGGTCGCAAGGGTCCAGTTTTGCTCCAGCAGCGGTGGCAGTGGCTATGTTTTCAACAGCCTTCGACATCCTAACCTGCAATAGGTTCATAACCTCTTTGTTATCAAGTACCGTGGTGCCCTCTTCATCATCATGGTAGGGAAAAACTTCATCGACCTCAGTCCAACAGGCTCCCATTGCAAACGTGTGATTTGGGAAAGGCTCAGCAAGGATACTATTAACCCCATCTCCTTCAAGTGGTGTATTATCTGGATAGAAAACCGTCCATGCACCAGCTATCTCATCGAGGCTAGCTGCTGTGGACGCGGACCCACTGTTCTTCCCGAATGGTGGTTTGGGCTTGACGTTGGATGAGCCTTGCCCATCCTTGCTATTGTCCTTCTTCGGGGAGGGACATTGGTCTTGTTTGTGTCCATGGCCACCACAGTTCCAACATTCACCCATGGCACGCTGGTTTCGACGATTTTAACCCTGTTTGCAATGTCCTCCACCTGCCCTCGAGCCAGGCTTTTCGCTTGCCATGGTGCTTGCAGCTGCGACTCCAGATGACTTGGAGTCCTTCGCCTTGCCAATCCCCCTAGTTTTCTTGTCGCCATACACCTGATCCCACTCTTCCAGAACAAGATGAATCATATACTCTGGTTTGAGTTGGGCCTGTAGGTGTTTGGTAGCAGGCTTGGTGTCGAGCGCGGTCGATGTAGCAGCTATAGCATCTGTGGTTTCATCGGATGAAGTCACAGCAGGGGTAGCAGCCAGTTCACTCTTTGAGTCTTCTAGGGTCTTAACGATGGCACATACGTTTGCGACGATCTGGGGAGATATAGGTCAATAGGTCGGGCAGTGGTTCTAAGAAGTTTATAACAAGACTGCAGTACTCATCGTCATTAATCAAAATACCCATTGACTTTAACTTCTTGTACTCCAAGTGTCAGAAGTAACAAGAATAAAGGAGGGTGGTTGAGAGGATAGAGAGTAATAAAGGAGCAAGAAGGGTGATGAGAGAGCAAATAACTCAGACACAAACACTGACACAGACACAAGATGGGGAGGAAACTTGTTAACTACTACCAAGTTACAGAGTGTTTATATATACTGAGAGTGTCTACCAAAGTCCCAACCAAGGTCCATGTAACTAAGGTAACTGACAGCTGTCAATCTGTCAATCACATATCTGTCAATCACAGAACTGTCAATCAAGGATCTGTCAATCACAGAACTGTCAAGTATGCCAAATCCTCCTTTTCTTGCCATGCTTCAAGTCCAGTTGGTCCAGTCGAGCCTTCCGCAGGTTTCTTGGCTTCTCCTGTGAAATGCTTCCAGACCTTCTGTGCTTTCATGGTGTTAGATATTCAGGGTTGCACAGCTTCTTTGACAGCTTGTCAGAAGTAACAAGAATAAAAGAGGGTAGTTGAGAGGATAGAGAGTAATAAGGGAGCAAAGAGTGTGATAAAGAGCAAATAACTCAGACACAAACACTGACACTGACACAAGATGGGGAGGAAACTTGTTAACTACTACTAAGTTACAGAGTGTTTATATATACTGAGAGTGTCTACCAAAGTCCCAACCAAGGTCCATGTAACTAAGGTAACTGACAGCTGTCAATCTGTCAATCACATATCTGTCAATCACAGAACTGTCAAGTATGACAGGTGACATGTGACAGCTGTCAAAGAAGCTGTGCAACCCAGAATATCTAACACAGCTGTCACTTGTCACCTGTCATACTTGACAGTTCTGTGATTGATAGATTGACAGCTGTCAGTTACCTTAGTTACATGGACCTTGGTTGGGACTTTGGTAGACACCCTCAGTATATATATACACTCTGTAACTTGGTAGTAGTTAACAAGTTTCCTCCCCATCTTGTGTCTGTGTTAGTGTTTGTGTCTGAGTTATTTGCTCTTTATCACACTCTTTGCTCCTTATTACTCTCTATCCTCTCAACCACCCTCTTTTATTCTTGTTACTTCTGACAAGCTGTCAAAGAAGCTGTGCAACCCTGAATATCTAACAAATTTTATACAAGGTCTAATATATAGCACATATATTTAAGTCTAAGTACACAGTCTTTGGAATGAACAAATTCGATATTTCCACTAATGTGGCTAGGTTCCTGAGCTAATACAGTAAATTTAGATGAGTGCCCCAGATGAGCTAAAAATATCCAAATACCCATGGGAAATTATTTGGATCCATCCAAACTTGGCTAAATTCGGATAATATCTGTGGGTATTCAGATACTAGCCATCCATGTGCAGCCTTAATGTGGGGTGATGATGACCATGATGTTTACCTGCTTCTGAATGAAGCAGTTTGGACAGTTACTTCCTGGAATGCTCATGGTTGGTATTTAGAATGTGGTTATGAAATATAGTAGAATAATATTTAAATATATATATATGAGTGGGGTGTAATAAAATGCTAACTATTATTTACTATTGGTAACATGATTGCTTTGTGTCTTTAGCATGTTTGTGTTGCATGATGATGTATTAGTCATGTGACAGGTAGAGTCCCTGAGTATTCCATATATGCCTACCCAGTAATACACAGAGGCTCTTGACAGGAATAACACACTTGGTCCTTGGATATATATAATACAACCCAACTTTCACTTGAACAAGACCATATAGCTCAGTTGGTTAGAGCACTCTGAAACTATCAGATAGGTCCCAGGTTCAAACCCTGGTGTGGTCACTTTGCTATTCTAATAGTTTGACCTCCTTCCAAATTGATTTCATTTCATTCCTTACAGATCTAAGCAATTTTCCTGCTGTTCCAGGAGCCATACTCAGGCTGAGGCCTTCACTAATGATTCAGCTGTAAAATCACTATCAGCAACATCACTGATATGGAAGTATTTCAAATCAACAAAAAATTGCATAAATAATGCAAAGTTGTGTCCATCTCCACCTGGGTTATTATTCAGTAGCACAAGCCAAGCACCAATGTGTGGGAATAAGGTATCATCCTCTAAATCTTCTGGGGGATCAGAGCTTGGTATGAGATCAGCTCTATAGTGAACTTGAGGGGGAAAGAAGGGAGAGGGTGATGAAGGAGATGGTCCCCATGGACCAAATCCAGGGAAATAGAAAGGGGAGGGAACTGGCATGAATGGCATTGATGGATACCCTATGTTTTGTGGAATATAACCATGCACAGGTTTAGGTGAATGCTTCTCTGGTTTCATTGCACTTGAAGGTTTCGGCAGTGTTTCATAATCTCCTATTTTTAGCTTGTCAGGAGGCTTAGTCAGTGATTCATATCCCCTAGCCTATCATAACAATATTATTAGTGAGGTGCACAGAACCAGTGACAGTGAGATAAAACCTACACAAAACAAAGCCCATGATTCTGCATTCTGTTTAGTTAGATGATAGCAACCACCTGAGGCTTTTGGAAGACAGGAATAACCATGATGCTTTGAATATAAGTTGACCTCTAGTATCTTGGTTGTCTATTGCATTGGGCTCAATTTCTTCAGTTTTTGAGAATCTTCATTACCCAACAGCTCACTGTCATCAGTATTAACAGCTTGAGCCTTCAAAGCTTAATCAGTAGTGGTACTGATAAATTCAAATAAAACAATACAGTATACCTTCTTGCACTTCTGTCATATCCCATATCACCTACCTCCAGACCTCCAGCCCATTACTCTGCCATTTCCCTTTGTTACTCTGGACTTTGCTTATGCTCTTAATATTACTTATTGATTACTATACATAGATTACTCTTGTTTCCTTTTCTCCGTTCTACTGAGCTATCCCCTCAGTTATTGTAGTATACATTCATAGTGAGTCACTGATCATTCTTAAGTATGCCACTATCAGTTTCACCTTACACTGCCACATGTGCTCACTTCTCTGACACATTTTAATATATTTAATTAGTTATAGTCTTTATTCTACATATGCCTACCCTGACCATACTTCTCCACTGGCCTTGGCCAGCAGCCTTTACTTATTCCAAGTCTCTAGTATTTAAGCAGCACTTGATTTGTACTTAGTCTTTAGTTTTGTATTGAACTATGTCCTCACCCTTTTGTCTGACTTGAGTTACACCTCTTGTCTTCTTGTCTCTTGTCTTCTCCGAAGGGCTTGCCCTTACTCCAAAATCTAGGACCAGGAATCCCAGGGGTGCAGTACATAAGCTGAAGCCAAAGTCCTACCCCATGAATTATTGTTCTCTGCCTTCGTCTAATACTCACCCCTCGTTTCTCTGCAGTCACCCTCTCGTACTCTGCTGCCAAGTCAGGCTAGGGGCATGGTCATAACAGCTTCTTTCCATCCTCCTTTGAGTTCTTTGCTGCCTTTCTACCTTTCTTCCCACCACTTATATCCTTCAGGTCAACATAAAACTCTTTCTTGGACCTAGACTTCCCATATTCTAGTATAGCTTTCATAACCTGTGTAACAAGCTCATTATAATGAAGCTCAGATGAGAAGTGGGTATAAGCATCTGTACAATAGGCCACCTGAACATTCTTGGGGGCAAGAGATATCATATTTTCAATTTTATGCAGAAGCTCAGTCCAGGTAGTAGTTGATGAAACTACCAACATAGAGCTAGCCCCATCAAACAGTACTCTGAATGAAATGTTGTGTAGTTGGTGTCAGAAGTAACAAGAATAAAGGAGGGTGGTTGAGAGGATAGAGAGTAATAAAGGAGCAAGGAGGGTGATGAGAGAACAAATAACTCAGACACAAACACTGACACAGACACAAGATGGGGAGGAAACTCGTTAACATCTACCAAAGTACAAGGGGTTTATATATACAAGAAAGCACAGCCTGTTAGATATTCAGGGTTGCACAGCTTCTTTGACAGCTGTCACTTGTCACCTGTCATACTTGACAGTTCTGTGATTGACAGATATGTGATTGACAGATTGACAGCTGTCAGTTACCTTAGTTACATGGACCTTGGTTGGGACTTTGGTAGACAGCCTCAGTATACAAACACTCTGTATCTTGGTAGTAGCAAACAAGTTTCCTCCCCATCTTGTGTCTGTGTCAGTGTTTGTGTCTGAGTTATTTGCTCTCTTATCACCCTCCTTGCTCTTTATTATCCTCTATCCTCTCAACAACCCCTCTTTATTCTTGTTACTTCTGACAATTACTTTGTATTACTCCTCTATTTCAACTCCTATCTGTTTCACTATATTGTATGTAGCCTTTCCTGTTAGATATTCAGGATTGCACAGCTTCTTTGACAGCTGTCACTTGTCACTTGTCATACTTGACAGTTCTGTGATTGACAGATTGACAGCTGTCAGTTACCTTAGTTACATGGACCTTGGTTGGGACTTTGGTAGACAGCCTTAGTATATAAACACTATTTAACTTGGTAGTAGTAAAACAAATTTCCTCCCCATCTTGTGTCTGTGTCAGTGTTTGTGTCTGAGTTATTTGCTCCCTTATCACCTTCCTTGCTCTCTATTATTCTCTATTCTCTCTCCATCCACCCCCTCTATTCTTGTTACTTCTGACATTTCCTTCCATTCTTCAGCCACTACTCCTCTATGGTAGCTGACTCCACATTTACCTATCCCTGACTTATACCCTTATACTTCGCTCAAAGTAAACTACTCCATAGTTTACTTAGTATTTAAGATCTATTTTTTGTAAAGTAACTTCAGTTTTTGTATCGACTATGATTACGAATATACCACTATACTCCATCCTTAGTTCTGGGTCCCTATTCCGACCTTCCTCTGTTCTGACCTTTCTGTGTTTCACACTCAACCTTGCTCCTACCTTGAGCTTGTTCCTACCTTGACCTTGAAATATGAACCACCAAGAATCACAAGGGGCACAGCACATAAAGCTGAAGCCAAGGTTTACCTCTGCACTTTTTGAGTTCTCTGCTTTTGACCTTGAGCTTATGTAATACTATGACTAGATCCCTCTGTGCTAAACCCAGTGCCTTCCTATTATCCCTCCAAGTGGTATAGTATGTAACATTGCTGCAAGTCCAAGGGATCTGAATCCAAATGGAGAGAGCATGAAATTCCTAGCATGGCATTGACATTGGCATGAACATCAAGTGTTGAATGATTTAGAGAAGGTGCCAGTGTTGTGATCTCAATGGAGTCATGGCCACCCCAAGTTTCTGAAGGACCCTGAGAATTTTTTGGAGGCAGAAGTGTTAACTTTACACAAGGGACTGAAGCTGATGATGCTGCCATGCCCACAGTAGTACCAATGAATTTAGTTGCAGTTGGCTTTGTCCTGGCCTATGGATCTTGTTTTTTGGGACCCTTTTGCCCCATTAGACTGGTGAATGGATGGATACCTGTTAAAATGGAGAAGGAGCAGCAGTGAAGAATAGGTGCAGGAGTGGGGTCAGTGTCAGAAGTAACAAAGAATAAGGAGGGTGATTGAGAGAGAATAGAGGATAATGAAGAGCAAAGAGGGTGATAGTGGAGCAAAGACTCAAACACAAACACTGACACAGACACAGATGAGGAGGAAACTTGTTAACAACTACCAAGTTACAGAGTGTTTATATACTGAGTAAGTCTACCAAAGTCCTAACCAAAGTCCTGTAACTAAGGTAACTGACAGCTGTCAATCTGTCAATCACAAATCTGTCAATCAAGTATCTGTCAATCACAGATCTGTCAAATATGACAGGTGACAAGTAACAGCTGTCAAGGAAGCTGTGCAACCCAGAATATCTAACAGTCAGATGATGTGGCAAGGTAGTCACTGATTACAGGATGTCAGCAAGTTGTCACTAAAGGATAAAGTGACATCTACAATATTTGTATAATTTTTGATATATTCTGAAATCCCTACATGTGTACATTACAGCTATATAATTTTTATGGTGATACACTAAGATTTGTGGGAGATATGAGGCTCGCAATGTTTTGCACCAACTTCATCAAATCTGTGTGCAGATTTTGGAGCTCTTTACACTGAGCCATGTGTTCCGTACAGATCCATGCGGATTCTGAAGATTCTATACAGAATCCATGCAAATTCTGTAATTAGTAAATGTCAGAAGTAACAAGAATAGAGGGGGTGGATGGAGAGAGAATAGAGGATAATAAAGAGCAAGAAAGGTGATAAGGGAGCAAATAACTCAGACACAAATACTGACACAGACACAAGATGGGGAGGAAACTTGTTTACTACTACCAAGTTACAGAGTGTTTATATACTAAGGCTGTCTACCAAAGTCCCAACCAAGGTCCATGTAACTAAGGTAACTGACAGCTGTCAATCTGTCAATCACAGAACTGTCAAGTATGACAGGTGACAAGTGACAGCTGTCAAAGAAGCTGTGCAACCCTGAATATCTAACAGTAAATTAGCTGGGACTTCACTTTAAATTAGTAATTATTCCACATGGATTCCTTACGGAATCTGTATGGACTGGTAAATTCTGTACGGAATACGCAGAACTCCATAACTTACATGAAATCCATATGGACCTCTTATGTAATCTGTAATTATAATATGTACCTAGTAAAATAACATACCATAGTGTGAATTGAACCCTTAGCTTCCCATTGCTTTGTCAGCAAACATATGGCGTGCTAAACTAGCTGAGCCAACATGGCCTTTAGACATAACCACTGGCTATGTCACATGTCATCGCTGTCACCAGCCATTGGTGACCAGTAACTGGTGCCGGTGACACATCACCACTGTGCTTCCCACTGTTGATACAGCCCTTCTCACCATCATCACTCTCCACCCTCACTGTTGTCGCCCTCCATTCCCACTACTTGGGCCCCCTCTTCTGCTCTTCACCTTCGCTCATCACTCCAATCACGCACAGGTCCCACTGCCATCAATGCAGCTGCTCATCAACATTTGCCGTCGTCTTGCTCGCTGGGTCTTGGGGTACTGCCACATCGGATCTGGCTGGGGTTAGTTATAACGGGTACGTTCTATATTCATTATTTCTCTATGTTTAATTGCTTTTTGTTAGATATTCAGGGTTGCACAGCTTCTTTGACAGCTGTCACATGTCACCTGTCATACCTGACAGTTCTGTGATTGACAGATCCTTGATTGACAGATATGTGATTGACAGATTGACAGCTGTCAGTTACCTTAGTTACATGGACCTTGGTTGGGACTTTGGTAGACACCCTCAGTATATATAAACACTCTGTAACTTGGTAGTAGTTAACAAGTTTCCTCCCCATCTTGTGTCTGTGTTAGTGTTTGTGTCTGAGTTATTTGCTCTCTTATCACCTTCCTTGCTCTTATTATCCTCTATTCTCTCTCCATCCACCCCCTCTATTCTTGTTACTTCTGACACTTTTCTCTTACTAACTTGCCAATGCCATCCCCTGCGCCTTCCCCCTCCACCTCATCTCACAAGTGACAAGGTGTTACGTCTCCTCCCCATTCTTGCACCTCATCTGGCAAGCAACGAGGTGCCATTCTGCGCCTTGCCCCTCCACCTTGTCTCGCAAGTGACGAGGTGTTATGTCTCCTCCCCACCCCTACACCTCATCTTGTAAACGATGAGGTGCCATTCCACGCCTGCCCCCTGCACCTCATCTGGCAAGTGACGAGGTGCGTCTCCTCTCCTCCCCTGCACCTCGTCAGGCAAACGACGAGGTGCCGTTCTGCCTTCCCCCTCCACCTTGTCTGGCAAGTGACGAGGTGCATCTCTCTACCTCCACCCTGCACCTCGTCTCGCAAACAACGAGGTGCCGTTCCGCCTTCCCCCTCCATCTCGTCTGGCAAGTGACGAGGTGCGTCTCTCTACCTCTACCCTGCACCTCGTCTCACAAACGACGAGGTGCCATTCCACCTTCCCCCTGCACCTCGTCTGCAAATGACGAGGTGCATCTCTTCACCTCCGCCCCACACCTTGTCTCGCAAGTGATGAGGTGCATCTTCTCCTCTACCCACACCTTGTCCTGCAAGTGATGAGGTGCATCCCTCTCCTCTGCCCTGCACCTTGTCTTTTGCAAGACGAGGTTCTGTTCTTTCTCCCGCCCTGCACCTCGTCTCGCAAGTGGCGAGGTGCCTGTTAGAAGTGATCTGACACTTCTCTGATGACTAATGAACCTTAGGTAGACTTAGGTAAACTTAGGTACTGGACCTGGGTTGGGACCTTGGTTGGACCCTTGGACCCTTAGACCCTCAGACTTTGGTAGATAAGCTAGTAGTATATAATCCTGAGGTCCTACAGTGGCAATCCCCACTTGCTCACTGTACATTGGACTTCAGACTCTATTGTCTCTCTCAGTCCTGCAGGTCACTGCCCTGGTTGTACATCTCACAAGTCTTCTGGTATTTCGATCTTTTCCTTTGGTTCCAGTTGATCCTCTTTAATTCCTTCTCTGATCTCTTGAATAACTCCTTGAGTCATTGCAGAGATACTATTTGTGATAGTTTGCTTATCACCGGCTGACATATTCTGCCACCGGGTTACAATTTCATCTTTCATAAAGATCATTACCAAGGCTGTAATGAAGCTGAGAATAATTTCTGAGGAGATCATTATAGATCAAAATTGGGGTACATGGGTGTGGGAAGATCTTGTCTATCATTATGTACAGTGTTAAGAAGGGTTTCATATCCTAATAGGGAATAGAAATCTCTTTCTACAGGGGATTGGTATTCGGTAGGGGTACTGATTCTACCAGTATTGTCATGACCTTCTTCAGTGATGATGGTGAGAATGTGAGGGATAGGAATAATAGGACAGGGTTGTAGTAGAGGGTGAAGTTGAATATGTGCAAGGGAAAGGTAGGTGTTAGGATCAAAGTCTGAGTTGTCAGAGTCCACTGACATGGCTCTCAGAATTTGGGAACGAGTGTAAGGGGTGGGGCGAGATCAAGGAGTATAGATGGATATGGATGTGGATGGAATGTGATAGGAATGGGATTGAAGGGATCGAAGAGTTTGGGAACAAGTAACAGGTGCCACCATGATAAATTCAAGTAACAGAAGCTCTTGATGAGACTCGGAGACTAGTGAGACATCCTAAGTCTCATGCACACCTATTTGCAGATAGTACCAGCTGGGGCAACACATGGTAGCCTCCCCAGTCACTGGCGCTGTGCCAAACTCAAGGCAGAGGGCTAAGATGCTCAGTAATTTGGAAGTGTCAGGCTCAACATTACACTATTCTCTCATACTTCCAAGTACAATGAGCAAGACTATCAAACGGGGTGTACATCTAGTCCAAGAGGTCCAAGACAGGGAAAAAGGTGTAAAAAAGAAGTTTTGTCAGGGGTTGGCGAGAGAAAAGAAGTTCAGGGTTGAGGAATGAGGTAGATTCTTGTGCTTTTGTTAGTGACAGACGAGCAAAATACTCGAAGCTGAACTTAAACACTCAAATTAAGAATAGAAGTGAGTCTTATTACTAGTCTGGAATAAACTAGCACAAGAATAACAAACTACTAACTAGAAAGACCATATTTATAGAAAGAATCCATGAGGAGATTGCATGTACTACTACCTACACTACAACACATGTTTACTGTGCTTCTACATTAAGAACTCATGTAATATGTATGGCCAAACTGTGCAACTGTGCCCATAGTCTTGATGAGTAACATATGTTGATATGCATGGTGTCCGCATTGTAGGTCATGTGACTAATCACATGACATAGATAAGATAATGATTAGATAAAAGATTAGATAAGTATCGAAATCCTAACACTGTCATATCTCATATCGCCTACCTCCAGACACTTAGTCCCTTACTCTGCCATTTCCCTTTGTTACTCCAGACTTTGCTTATGCTCTTAATATTACTTATTGATTACTGTACATAGATTACTTTTGTTTTCTTTCTTCTGTTCTACTGAGCTATCCCCTCAGTATTGTAGTATACATCTCGTAGTGAGTCACTTATCATTCTTAAGTGCACCACTATCAGTTTCACTTTACACTGTCATATGTACTCACTTCTCCAACACATTTTATTATGTTTAACTAGCTATAGTCTTCATTCTATGTATGCCTACCCTGACCATACTTCTCCGCTGGCCTTGGCAAGTGGCCTTTACTTACTCCAAGTCTCTAGTATTACTCAATTTGTACTTAGACTTTAGTTTCATATTGAACTACATTCTTGCCCTTTCATCTGACTTGAGTTACACCTCTCATCTTCTGTCTCTTGTCTTCTCTGAAGGGCTTGCCCTTACTCTGAAATTTAGGACCAGGAATTCCAGGGGTGCAGCACATAAGCTGAAGCCAAAGTCCTACCCCCTGAGTTCTCGTTCTCCACTTTCATCTCATACTCACCCCTCAGATCAGGAAAAACTGAGATTCATAATTTATGCTAGTTAGTCCCAATTATTATAATTCATATAAGCATACCTAATTGTGTTTAATTAGCACTAATTCACAATAACTTAGTCACAATTATTGATTCTTGTAAAGAGATACTATTGCCTTAGTATAAAAAATGTATAAATTGTTTTAATGAGGCATAGTTAATGTAGTTATATTCTGGGTATTTGCATTATCATGAATTATCTCATAATTATATATATTTAACTTAATTCCACATTGGGCTTTGGTGTTACATTCACTTATGGTGAATTATTTAGTAATTATATATATTTGACTTAATTCAACTTTGGGCTTTGGTGTTACATCTAATTATGTATAATTACAACTGATTATCAAAGCCATTGAAGATGGGTTTTATCTTAAGTTGTAACTAGCTGCAACTATAAAATAATTATTCTCATCTTAAAAGATATTTATATAGGATTTACACAAAAATGTGGTACAGATGTTTGTTAGTAAAGCTATTATTAATATAAAGAATGAATCACATAGATCAAGTGAGGTCCTCCAAAACAATGAAGAGTAAGTTGAATTTACTTCTAGCATTCCATTGAGTGTCTGATTGTCATATCTCTCTAAAGTTTACAAGGATAGAATTGGATTCCTTGCAGGAACAAAGGACAAGCCTCATCTTAATGTCTACCATAAATTACTTCAGGTCCAGTATCAGTTTCTACATGTTATTTACTGTATATATACAGTATATAAATAGTTGTATCACATGAACCATACAATAGCTTAATCACTGTGCTTTCTTTTCATCACTGTAGGCAAATTGACTTCTAAAAGACCACATCAAATCCATACCTTCACAAGAAGTGCTTTTCTCACAGTCTCTGCTTTCAGCAAGCTTTGAAGGTCAGAGCAAATGTAGTGGAACTTGGAGAAAACACATTCAACCAAAACATCAGTGGCAGGAATTGCAAGAAAGCCACTGCATGCCATTCTGTTACATCTGTGTCTGGAAACCACCATTCTGCACTATTCTGACCTTTCTGACCTTTGGGTTGGCCACATTCTGACTGATCATCAGATACATCATCATGATTTATTGATTACCCACTCATGTTCATCTGCTATGTCATTATTTTGAATTACTCCTCTATTTCAACTCCTATTTTTTCACCATATTGCATGTAGCCTTTCCTTCCATTCTTCAGCCACTACTCCTCTATGATAGCTGATTCCACATTTACCTATTCCTAGCTATACCCTTATACTTCACTCAAAGTAGACTACTCCATACTTTACTTAGTATTTAAGACTTAGTTTTTGTACATTAACTTCAGTTTTCACACCAACCACGATTATTAATATACCACTCTACTCTATCTACTTGTCTGTAAAGGTTCCAACCTTTTTCTGTTCCAACCTTCCACTTGTTCCCCTATCTCAACTTGAAATATGAACCACCAAGAATCACAAGGGTTGCAGCATACAAGCTGAAGCCAATGTTCACTCTGCACTTCCAACTTCTCTACTTCTGAGCCCAAGCTTACCTAATACTATTAGTAGCTTTCTCTGCATTATACTCAGCATCTTCCCTATATCCCTCTGAGAGGTACAGCATATAACACATTCTTGCAGTAGTTAATGCTTCTGTTATTGTCTTTCAATTCTATTGATCATTGTAAGTTTGCACAGTATTACTCACCTCCCTCTATGCTAATGGATCAAAATTATTATAATGTGTATCTATGTTGCTATGATTTTTTATTCATTGTTCTTTGCTGCTCTTTCATTTGTTGTGATTGTTCTTTGGTGCATGTACTTGCATCCAAAATTTGCAACCTATCATTTTTCTCCAACAAATCTGAATCATGGGCTTGTAGGAAATTTGATTTGTCAAAGTTTTGTAGAAGTCTGATTGCTTCCTGGCCTGCACTTTTGAATAATGGGATGTAAAGGTGGAAAAGACTAAGTTGATTTTCCTGTGAGCAGTGTGGCTATGTTCACTAATCAGTAGTCTACAAATATTATGAATGGTATTGGTAATATGAACTATATGATAAACCTTTGCTTATATATAAGTGTAATTACATATGAAGTTCTGAGTATAGAATAATTCATGTTATAACTTTGAGGCATTATTATTCCAAAAGTTTGTGTATTTTTTAGTTCTTTTCCCATTTATAGGTACTATGGTATATAAGTATTCATGTATATGTTTTTAAACAAACATATGCCATACTATTATTATTTTATAGCCCATTTTATGTCAGTTTTTCTTTTGTCTTCCCTTTCAGAAAGACTTCCCACACTTACAGGAGGTGAGTGAATAATGGGTACATTCATAGCTGTACCCCAGCCAGTCTTTGCAATACTCACAATAGTACTTTTATAATTGTAAAACACTTTATCTAACTTCAAAAATAATGCTTGTATACCATGGAATATTAGCACAACAAACTGTTAGAAGTGATCTGACACTTCTCTGCTGACTAATGAACCTTAGGTAGACTTAGGTAAACTTAGGTACTGGACCTGGGTTGGGACCTTGGTTGGACCCTTAGACCTTGGTTGGACCCTTGGACCCTTGGACCCTTAGACCCTCGGACTTTGGTAGATAAGCTAGTAGTATATAATCCTGAGGTCCTACAGTGGCAATCCCCACTTGCTCACTGTACATTGGACTTCAGACCCTATTGTGTCTCTCTCAGTCCTGCAGGTCACTGCCCTGGTTGTACATCTCACAGGTTATGGGCCCCGAGCTTTAACTGCTTGCTTGCTTGTCAGATCAACCTCTACTTTGCATCTTTGGACTACTGTTGTTCTGGGATATCCACTACAACTTATCACCTTCCTTCTCCCCACCCATCCACATTCCTTCAGTGTGCTGTCTGGGATTTTACCAACAGTGCACTTCCCAACCACATTCCTTTGGTCTTTCTAGTTATCCTAGATCAACCACCTGCTTTTTCTCCTCACAACCAGACATTGGTGACACCATGCCTATTACTTGTGAATTCTGCACTCGAGTTGGTCACTCTCTATCCAACTGCTACAGATTCAAAAGAGCAAGATCACAGGCTCATAAGCAGGCTACCACTAGGTCTCCCATTCCAGGTTCCACTTCATTCAAAAGAACCTGTCCTGGCATATCTTCATCTAGTCTGCCATCTTCCACTGGTTCTCCACAGCCTTCTCTCTCTTCCACTGATTCCAGAGCACAATCCCCCACTTCAGAAGTTACTACTGCCTCTGCTGATGTCAAATTTGATTCAGAATTCAATGGAGATGCTACTGAATTTGCTGGAAATGCAAGTACTCGTTCTCTGGATCCCTCAGATCCTTCCTACCCACTCCAACTTGATGCAGACTTTGATTGGAACACAGATACAGGGGCATCTTGTCATATGACACCCCATCGCCATTGGGTTCGCAATTATGCACCCAAGAAGGTTCCAATCAAGTTAGCTGATGGGAAAATCATTTATTCCCAAGGAGTGGGCACTGTGGTCTTCCACCCAGTGATTAGAGGAAAGGTATCCAGATCTATAGAATTCACCAGAGTCCTGCATGTACCCCAGCTCAGAAACAATTTACTCTCCTGTCTCTACTTAACTCGTTGCAAGGGCATCATTATGACTGCTGGATCACAGTATGTTGATTTCAGCAAGAATGGAAGTCTTATATTCTCTGCTTCCATCACTGCCAACAATAATGCATACTTGGATGGAGAGACAGAAGCCCTTTCTGCTGTTTCTGAAGTAGCCAACATTTCTTCAACTTGTCCCATGGATTTACAGCTATGGCATCGTCGTCTTGCACACCATAATTATGCAGACATTCAGAAACTTATATATGAAGATATGGCTACAGGGATTGTCATCAAGTCCAATGAGAAGCCTGACCCTATCTGTGAACCTTGTTTAGCTGGCAAGATGCATTCTAATCCATTCCCTTCATCTGAATCTCGCACTTCTGCCCCCTTAGAGCTCATTCATTCTGACCTCCATGGCCCTTTGCCTACTCAGACTCCATCTGGCTATAGATACTGGATCACATTCATTGATGATTACACCAGATATCGTTGTGTTGCCTTCTTAAAGAAGAAGAGTGGTGCATTTGATGCTTTCAGGAGTTACAAGTCATTGGTTGAGAACCAACTTGGGAGAAAGATTAAAGCTTTACAGGATGACAAGGAGGTGAATACATGTCAATGCATTCATCAAGTTCACAGATAGATGTGGGATTGTAAGGAGATATACTGCTCCTGCCAGACCTCAGCAAAATGGAGTTGCAGAGCGTGCAAATCGCACTATGGCTGATGATGTTACAGCTATGCTCAATGAGTCTCATCTCCTCCAACATTTTGGGGTGAATGCCTATCTTCCATGGTTTATGTGTGGAATCATCTTCCCACTTCTTCTCTGCCTGACAAGACACCCTATGAGGCATGGCATGGCCAGAAACCTAACCTTAGCAATCTGCGAGTCTGGGGCTGTACTGCTTATGTCTTTGTGCACAAAGAGCAGAGAAAGTCCCTTCAGCCACATATGCAGAAATGCGTCTTCATTGGTTACCCAGCTGGGTACAAGGCTTGGAAGTTTTACAATCCAACCACCAAGAAGACTATTATCTCAGAAAGAGCTGAATTTGATGAAAGGCTCTTTCCTGGTCTATCCAAGCCAACATCTCCAATTCCACCTCACATTATCTCTTCTCCAGAGCCTGCTGTCTATGAATCTACAGACTCATCCATTCCCTTTCCTGATGTTTCCATATCACCTCCAAATCATTCTAGCCCTCCAACTAGTCCACCTACAACTCCAATATCATCTCCTACTGCCACACCAACCTCAACTCCCACCCCTTCACCACCACCTCCTGCTCCTCCTGCTCTGCCTGCTACTCCTCCACTGGCTCAGAGGCGTCCCAGAAGGGATGTTAGGCCTCCTGGTGAGTGGTGGAAAGTAAGAGTACCATCATCACCTTGTGAGATGTACAACCAGGGCAGTGACCTGCAGGACTGAGAGAGACACAATAGGGTCTGAAGTCCAATGTACAGTGAGCAAGTATTAGATTGAAGTAGTATGTGTACAGCTTACATGAAGTCCAATGTACAGTGAGCAAGTGGGGATTGCCACTGTAGGACCTCAGGATTATATACTACTAGCTTATCTACCAAAGTCCAAGGGTCTAAGGGTCTAGGGTCCAAGGGTCCAACCAAGGTCTAAGGGTCCAACCAAGGTCAGTACCTAAGTTTACCTAAGTCTACCTAAGGTTCATTAGTCAGCAGAGAAGTGTCAGATCACTTCTAACACTCTTATTATCCTCTATTCTCTCTCCATCCACCCCTTCTATTCTTGTTACTTCTGACAATAAGTTTCTGAATGTCTGCATAATTATGGTGTGCAAGACGACGATGCCATAGCTGTAAATCCATGGGACAAGTTGAAGAAATGTTGGCTACTTCAGAAACAGCAGAAAGGGCTTCTGTCTCTCCATCCAAGTATGCATTATTGTTGGCAGTGATGGAAGCAGAGAATATAAATAAGACTTCCATTCTTGCTGAAATCAACATACTGTGATCCAGCAGTCATAATGATGCCCTTGCAACGAGTTAAGTAGAGACAGGAGAGTAGATTGTTTCTGAGCTGGGGTACATGCAGGACTCTGGTGAATTCTATAGATCTGGATACCTTTCCTCTAATCACTGGGTGAAAGACCACAGTGCCCACTCCTTGGGAATAAATAATTTTCCCATCAGCTAACTTGATTGGAACCTTCTTGGGTGCATAATTGCGAACCCAATGGTGATGGGGTGTCATATGACAAGATGCCCCTGTATCTGTGTTCCAATCAAAGTCTGCATCAAGTTGGAGTGGGTAGGAAGGATCTGAGGGATCCAGAGAATGAGTACTTGCATTTCCAGCAAATTCAGTAGCATCTCCATTGAATTCTGAATCAAAATTGACATCAGCAGAGGCAGTAGTAACTTCTGAAGTGGAGGATTGTGATCTGGAAGCAGTGGAAGAGGGAGAAGGCTGTGGAGAACCAGTGGAAGATGGCAGACTAGATGAAGATATCCCAGGAGAGGTGCTTTTGGATGAAGTGGAACCTGGAATGGAAGACCTAGTGGTAGCCTGCTTATGAGCCTGTGATCTTGCTCTTTTGAATCTGTAGCAGTTGGATAGAGAGTGACCAACTCGAGTGCAAAATTCACAAGTAATAGGCATGGTGTCACCAATGTCTGGTTGTGAGGAGAGAAAGCAGGTGGTTGATCTAGGATAACTAGAAAGACCAAAGGAATGTGGTTGGGAAGTGCACTGTTGGTAAAATCCCAGACAGCACACTGAGGGAATGTAGATGGGTGGGAAGAAGGAAGGTGATAAGTTGTAGTGGATATCCCAGAACAACAGTAGTCCAAAGATGCAAAGTAGAGGTTGATCTGACAAGCAAGCAAGCAGTTAAAGCTTGGGGCCCATAACCTGTGAGATGTACAACCAGGGCAGTGACCTGCAGGACTGAGAGAGACACAATAGGGTCTGAAGTCCAATGTACAGTGAGCAAGTGTTAGATTGAAGTAGTATGTGTACAGCTTACCTGAAGTCCAATGTACAGTGAGCAAGTGGGGATTGCCACTGTAGGACCTCAGGATTATATACTACTAGCTTATCTACCAAAGTCCGAGGGTCTAAGGGTCCAAGGGTCCAAGGGTCCAACCAAGGTCTAAGGGTCCACCAAGGTCCCAACCCAGGTCCAGTACCTAAGTTTACCTAAGTCTACCTAAGGTTCATTAGTCAGCAGAGAAGTGTCAGATCACTTCTAACACACCTGCTCCTCTACCTGATGACCCAGATGAGGATATTCAGGAGCCTGATGCATTAGAGGATAATAGCAGTGAAGATGATCTGGGGGGATATCAGGAGGTTCAATTTGCTAGAGCTGCATCAACAGGAGTTGATCCCAAGAACTACAAGCTTGCCATGAAAGCCCCTGATGCACAACAATGGCAGGAAGCTTGCAATGATGAAATCATGTCATTGATGCGAAATGGAACTTGGGATATTGTGGAGTTGCCTCCAGGAAAGAAGGCTATAGGCTCTAGATGGGTATTCAAGATCAAGCCCACTCCTACTGGAGCTGTTGAGTGATACAAGTCTAGAGTTGTTGCAAAGGGGTACTCACAACGTCCTGGGCATGATTACACAGAGATATTTGCACCAACATTTCATCCTGCCTCTCTCAGGCTTGTAGCTGTGAGATGTACAACCAGGGCAGTGACCTGCAGGACTGAGAGAGACACAAGAGTCTGAAGTCCAATGTACAGTGAGCAAGTGTTAGATTGAAGTAGTATGTGTACAGCTTACCTGAAGTCCAATGTACAGTGAGCAAGTGGGGATTGCCACTGTAGGACCTCAGGATTATATACTACTAGCTTATCTACCAAAGTCCGAGGGTCTAAGGGTCCAAGGGTCCAACCAAGGGTCCAACCAAAGTCCCAACCCAGGTCCAGTACCTAAGTTTACCTAAGTCTACCTAAGGTTCATTAGTCAGCAGAGAAGTGTCAGATCACTTCTAACAGTAGCTGCTCTGTCTGCTATCAAAGATATGACTATACGCTCTGTTGACATCTCATCTGCCTTTACATATGGTGACTTGGAAGAGGAGATATACATGCTCCAACCAGAAGGATTCCATCAAGGTGGTCTTAAGCAAGCTGCTAGACAATGGAGAAAGAAGCTTCAGGATGTTCTAACTACTATGGGCTTCACCAGAACTCATTCAGACCACTCTGTCTATATTTACTCAAAGGGTGATACTAAGATCATCATGCCTGTTTACATTGATGACATTACCATTGCATCAACTTCTTCTTCTGCTGCTGATGATACAGTCAAGCAGCTTTCTGCCCACTTCAAACTTCGAGATTTGGGCCCTACTTCTTTCCTTCTGGGTGTTAAGATAGACAGGGATCGTCCCAATTGCTCTATTACTCTCTCACAGCGCCAGTATGTGCTGGATATGCTTGAGAGATATGGCATGAGTGATTGCAAACCTTGTGGAACTCCTATGAATCATGGTCTCATTCTGACCAAGTCTTGTTAGATATTCAGGGTTGCACAGCTTCTTTGACAGCTGTCACTTGTCACCTGTCATACTTGACAGTTCTGTGATTGACAGATATGTGATTGACAGATTGACAGCTGTCAGTTACCTTAGTTACATGGACCTTGGTTGGGACTTTGGTAGACACCCTCAGTATATAAACACTCTGTATCTTGGTAGTAGTTAACAAGTTTCCTCCCCATCTTGTGTCTGTGTCTGTGTTTGTGTCCGAGTCTTTGCTCCACTATCACCCTCTTTGCTTCTTTATCACACTCTATCCTCTCAATCACCCTCCTTTATTCTTGTTACTTCTGACAAGTCTATGGGTCCTCAGACAGCTGAGGAACGTTCTGAGATGGCCTCCATCCCTTATCTGAGTGCTGTAGGATCTCTACAATATCTTGCTATCACTACAAGACCAGACATTACTTTTGCTGTTGGGTATTTAGGTCGATTCAACTCCAATCCTGGCATGCCACACTGGTTAGCTGTCAAACATCTCTTCAGATACTTGAAGGGAACTCTTGACTACAAGTTGACCTACAGTGCTGCTAAAGGAGATGAACTCTTCCTCACTTATTGTGATGCTTCTCATGGTGATTGCAAAGACACAGGTCATTCCACTGGTGGTTATGTAACTCTGATTAGTGGAGGTGCAATTAGTTGGTCTAGCAAGTTACAGACTATAGTAACTTTATCCACTACTGAAGCAGAGTACATTGCTGCTGTTGAAGCTGGCAAAGAGATACTTTGGATGCAGAATATCATGAAGGAATTTGGCTATTCCATTCCCACTTCTAGTCCTCTTCACATTGACAACCAGTCTGCCATCTCTGTCACCAAGAATCCAGAACACCATGGTCGCATGAAGCAACTTGATCTTTGTTATTTCTGGCTTAGAGAAACTGTTGAAAGAGGTTCTATCAGCTTGCATTATGTCCCAACTGAAGAGCAAATAGCTGACATTCTCACCAAGCCACTTACCATTCCAATGGTTGAATTCTGTAGAGAGAACATGGGACTCTTACCTTAGATTCATTCATTTACTTTCTTTCACATTCTTTCATTTTTACTTCCTTTACTTAACTACACACTTAGAGACTGTTCAGATCATGGGGGGGTGTTAGAAGTGATCTGACACTTCTCTGATGACTAATGAACCTTAGGTAGACTTAGGTAAACTTAGGTACTGGACCTGGGTTGGGACCTTGGTTGGACCCTTGGAACCTTAGACCCTCGGACTTTGGTAGATAAGCTAGTAGTATATAATCCTGAGGTCCTACAGTGGCAATCCCCACTTGCTCACTGTACATTGGACTTCAGGTAAGCTGTACACATACTACTTCAATCTAACACTTGCTCACTGTACATTGGACTTCAGACCCTATTGTGTCTCTCTCAGTCCTGCAGGTCACTGCCCTGGTTGCACATCTCACAATAGCGTGGGGAGTGGACAGCAAGGGAAAGGAAGAGCAAGGGAAGGGGAGAGCAAGGGGAGGGAAGAGCAATAGGAGAGGATGGGAGAGGAAGAGAGAGTGGGGAGAGGACAGCGAGGAGAGATGACACGACAGTGTCACCATTTCACACCGCATCGTGATCTCGCCGCCGTCCGTGTACCCCGTTGTCGCCCCCTCCCCCCCCCCCCTTCGATGCCCTCTCCCCTTATTGTGTGCTGCCGCCTGCATACACACATCGTTGCCCCCCCTTCAGCACTCCCTTTACCTATCATTGCCTGTAATTATTATACAGTAGACTACATTACTAATTAGAGTAGAAATCATGTACTGTAAATACTAGAACAATGCATAAATTTATAATAATCAGTGAGATGTGTGTGCTACAGTGAGAATGACAGAAACTACTTAAATAAATCGATCTCATGCACATTACAGCATGTTTGTTATTGCATATGCTGTCATGTATGAATAGATTACCAGAAGGCGATCTCACATTCAAATGTATTTCAAGATTTGATCTCACATTCAAATGTATTTCGTGATCGCACACAGTAAACTTTCCCTTATATGCAACAACCTTAGTTACATGGACCTTAGTTGGGACTTTGGTAGACAGCCTCAGTATATATACACTCTGTAACTTGGTAGTAGATAACAAGTTTCCTCCCCATCTGTGTCTGTGTCTGTGTTTGTGTTTGAGTCTTTGCTCCTTCACTATCATCTATTCTCTCATATCATTACTTCTGACAAGACAGTCTGCAACCTTATTATATTCACCCTTGATATAAGTGATATCAAATTAAAATTGGGACATATAATGTTAGAAGTGATCTGACACTTCTCTGATGATTAATGAACCTTAGGTAGACTTAGGTAAACTTAGGTACTGGACCTGGGTTGAGACCTTGGTTGGACCTTTGGACTTTGGTAGATAAGCTAGTAGTATATAATCCTGAGGTCCTACAGTGACAATCCCCACTTGCTCACTGTACATTGGACTTCAGGTAAGCTGTACACACACTACTTCAATCTAACACTTGCTCACTGTACATTGGACTTCAGACCCTATTGTGTCTCTCTCAGTCCTGCAGGTCACTGCACTGGTTGTATATCTCACACAAGTTTCCTCCCCATCTGTGTCTGTGTCTGTGTTTGTGTTTGAGTCTTTGCTCCACTATTATCCTTTATTCTCTCCATCTACCCCTCTCTATTCTTGTTACTTCTGACAAGATCTGTACAGACCTTTTGGGGGAGTGTAAATTACTGAAAATAACAGATTCCAATAATCACACAAGTATGAGAATTAGTTGAATTCCTAAAAGTGAATCAACTAACACCAAAATTGGAAACACTCAGAATCAATCAATATGAAATGGCAGATGAAGGATTACCTCCACTTCCTAAAAGCAAACCATCCACACCTTCAGAAATTTCAGATCACAAATCAGACATCAGTATGGCTGACCAGAACACTGTTACACCACTAAACACCAACAACAAAGAATTGAGGTTAAACCTTTCAACTTCTTTCAAAGGAGACAGGAAGAAGTTGAAGATATCAAATGTAACAAGAATAGAAGGGGTAATTGAGAGAATAGAGTGTGATAATGAAGCAAAGACTCAAACACAAACACAAACACAGATACAGGTACAAGAGGTTTATATATACAGGAAAGCATAGCCATGTAACTAAGGTAACTGACAGCTGTCAATCTATCTATCACATATCTGTTAATCATATATCTGTCAATCACAGAACTGTCAAGTATGACAGGTGACAAGTGACAGCTGTCAAAGAAGCTGTGCAACCCTGAATATCTATGGTGCGAGTCACTTAGTCACCACAACTTTTGTACAAGGAAAAGTCACTTGATATTTATCATGCAAAATAACCCCATTTTCTTATTCCTCTTGTAAAAATGCTTGTTTTGATGAACTGAATAATTCTACTAAACAGTTTGTCAAAATTCCCAAAACTGAGTGAGTTATATTTTTCACACATTCCAGATTTTGCTGAATTACCATATTGGGAAGGCAATTACTATAAATAGACATGATTAGTCATCAGTCTTATGCTTCAAATTTGTGAAGGAAGCTATGAAAGCACTACATTTCACCTTACAATCTACTCTTTTGATAAAGTATCAATATCATACAGATATAATATACTCTTAAACCTTCAAAAAGATGAACAAAATCGGCCCAAAAATTTCAAAAAATTTCGTGGCCCAATTTTGCCACTGTACAAAGCTAGTGGTGACTAAGCAACCCACACCATAATACTTGGGGCCCATAATCTATTAGATGTACAACCAGTGAAGTGACTGCAGGACTTAGAACTGAAGTCCAAAGTACAGTGAGCAAGTGATGATTAAAGTAATGTGAGTACAAACATACCTGAAGTCTAAAGTACAGTGAGCAAGTGGGGATTGCCACTGTAGGACCTCAGGATTATGTACTACTAGCTTATCTACCAAGGTCTAAAGTCTTTACCAAGATCTCAACCCAGATCCAGTATTCAAGTTTACCAAAGTCTACCTAAGGTTTATTAGTCATCAGAGAAGTGTCAGATCACTTCTAACAAGAAGTGATCTGACACTTCTCTGATGACTACAGCTGTCAGTTACCTTAGTTACATGACTGTGCTTTCCTGTATATATAAACTCCTTGTACCTGTATCTGTGTCTGTGTTTGTGTTTGAGTCTTTGCTCCATTATCACATTCTATTCTCTCTATTACCCCTCTTTATTCTTGTTACTTCTGACACCAAGCACTATACTGTGTGTGTGGGAATCTGCTTATTCAGCAAAGTGTCTGATGATCACATGATCCAAAGTCACAAGACCTGTCACATCAGGGGAGAGTGTTGCATGATGATGTATTAGTCATGTGACAGATTAGAGTCCGTAAGTATTCCATATATGCCTACCCAGTAATACACAGAGGCTTTTGGCAGAAATAACACACTTAGTCCTTGGGTATATATAATACAACCCAATTTTCAATTGAACAAGATCATATAGCTCAGTTGGTTAGAGAGCACTCTGAAACTATCAGATAGGTTCCAGGTTCAAACCCTGGTGTAGTCAC
Source organism: Cyathus striatus (assembly GCA_025738555.1). NCBI lineage: Eukaryota > Fungi > Basidiomycota > Agaricomycetes > Agaricales > Nidulariaceae > Cyathus > Cyathus striatus. The sequence goes on along the minus strand of JAOVFP010000013.1, from coordinate 2,700,345 downwards.
TTTGCTATTTTAATACTTCTAACACCCCTCTATGATCTGAACAGTCACTGAATATGAAGTTAAATAAAGGAAGTGAAAATGGAAAGGAAATGAATGAATCTAAGGTAAAAGTTCCATATTCTGTCTATAAAATTCAACCCCTGGAATAGTAAGTGGTTTAGTGAGGATATCAGCAATTTGCTCATTAGTTGGAACAAAGTGCAAGCTGACAGACTGTTTTTCAACAACCTCTCTTAGCCAGAAATAACAAAAGTCAAGTTGTTTCATGTCCATGGTGTTCTGGATTTTTGGTCACAGAGATAGCAGACTGGTTATCAATGTGTAGAGGACTGGCAGTGGGAATGGGAAAGCCAAATTCCTTCAAGATATTTCGCATCCAGAGCATCTCTCTGCCAGCTTCAACTGCAGCAATGTACTCTGCTTCAGTTGTTAACAAAGTCACAAAAGGCTGTAACTTGCTAGCCCAACCAATGGCACCTCCACTAATCAGAGTTACATAATTAGATAGCCACCTGTAGAATGACTTGTATCCTTGCAATCACCATGGGAAGTCCCAACCCAGGTCCAGTACCTAAGTTTACCTAAGTCTACCTAAGGTTCATTAGTCATCAGAGTGTCAGATCACTTCTAACACCAAGTCACATTTCACATCAATGACATGATTTTATTATTGCAAGCTTCCTGCCATAGTTGTGCATAAAAAAAGGGTACCAAAGTCCTACCAAGGTCTGACCATAGGCTGTGCAAACCAGAATATCTAACACTTCAGTAATATGAATATCTAGATCTTAGTGGCATTGTCACAGTATTGCAGTCATCACATTGATCTTTGTCTGCCATTGTCTCACCTTTGTGACAATTGTGACAATGTCACAGGGTAACTTATTTGAGAGATTTTGTCTAAATCTTAGCAGCATTATTACAATGTCACACATTGTCACATTACCTACAATAAGTGTGACAAGTGTAATGACTGTGATACTATATAACATTGTAATAATATCAGAAGTAACAAGAATAAAGTGGGGTAGATGAGAGAATAGAGGATAATAAAAGAGCAAAGACTCAAACACAAACACTGATACAGACACAATATGGGGAAGAAACTTGTTAACAACTACCAAGATACAGAGTGTATATATATACTGAGGGTGTCTACCAAAGTTCAACCAAGGTCCTGTAACTAAGGTAACTGACAGCTGTCAATCTGTCAATCACATATCTGTCAATCAAGTATCTGTCAATTACAGAACTGTCAAGTATGACAGGTGACAAGTGACAGATGTCAAAGAAGCTGTGCAACCCAGAATATCTAACACTACTTAGGGCTGCCAACTGTAACTGTATAGTATAGGTATACAGCAATGGGTTACAATGACAGGTACCATACCATCAAGCAACTCAAGAAGTTGCTTGATAGTATGGTCATGGTATAGGCCTTCACTCTTTATGGCTATGTATTTATAGCTATATTGCTATCATCATATAGATACAGATAATTGATCACATGATTTGTGTTTGGTCTGATTATTGATGTGTCCATGCACTGAAATTACTTATCTTGAGCTCTTTACACTTAGCCATGTGTTCTGTACAGATCCATGTGGAATCCATATGGAATTTTCAGAATCTGTGTGGAATCTGCACAGATTTTTTTTTGGATCTGTGCAGATTCTGCACAGATTCTGACAATTCCATATGGATTACACAGAATTCTGCAGAATTCTGCATTACAGACCTGAAAATTCTGTACAGATTCTTATTATACTTATTTCCTTGCACATGACACTGCATTAAGTGTGACACTATGCATTAAGCTGTTAGAAGTGATCTGACACTTCTCTGATGACTAATGAACCTTAGGTAGACTTAGGTAAACTTAGGTACTGGACCTTGGTTGAGACCTTGGACCTGGGTTGGGACCTTGGTAAAGACTTTAGATCTTGGTAAATAAGCTAGTAGTATATAATCCTGAGGTTCTATAGTGACAATCCCCACTTGCTCACTGTACTTTGGACTTTCAACCCTTTGTGTCTCTTTCTGTCCTACAATTCACTCTGTGTGTACATCTAACATAATCATGACACTATGCATTAAGCGGGACACTATACACTAAGCATGACACTAAGTGTTGAGTGTGACACTACATTAAGCATGACACTATGTATTGAGTGTGATACTATACATTAAGTATGACACTATGCATTGAGCATGATACTATATATTGAGTGTATCACAGATTTCATGTAGTGTTACACTTTCCACCTAGGGTTACACTTGACACCTGTAACAAGGCAGTAATAGAGACAAGATGGTGGTAGGAATGAGATGAGATTATAAATTAACAGTTTTAATAGTATTCATTGTGATTTGAAACAGGAAAATTAAGGTATTAAATAGATCTTACAGATTCTGTATAAATCCACACAGAATCCATGCAGAATATGTATGGAATCTGTATAGAATAATCACCTCTAATAATAATAATACCCACTATATAAATTCTGTATGGTATCTATACAGGTCTGTATGGGCTGTACAGATCCGTACAGACCTCTTGGGGGAGTGTAAATTACTGCTTATCTTGTACATGTTTCTTACACATTCCTGTATAATCCTCAATAATCTGAGCCATTATTTCAAAATTTTCTGCTCTGCTGACTCCAATAAAGATGGTTGGTTGGTGAGTTCAGTTCCAAGACATTAGAGAGCACTATCTGGCCTTTAGTGTTCTTGCAATCTCTGCTTGGTATCAACTTGGTATTGGCAGTTATTCTTTCAAGATACTGACTTACAAATGTTTCAAGTTCTTCTGACTCACACTGGGCTTATCTGCACTCTGGCTGTGCTCTAACAACTTGATTTTATTTAAATCCCAATGTAGACCATATGTTGCAAGCTGTGCAAAAACTTGTCATTGGTTAATACCTTTCTTTGTCTTTATCATGACACTCTCATATGACTTTGTTAGATATTCCGGGTTGCACAGCTTCTTTGTCACCTGTCATACTTGACAGTTCTGTGATTGACAGATTGACAGCTGTCAGTTACCTTAGTTACATGGCTGTGCTTTCCTGTATATATAAACCCCTTGTACTTTGGTAGTTGATAACAAGTTTCCTCCCCATCTGTGTCTGTGTCAGTGTTTGTGTTTGAGTCTTTGCTTCATTATTATCTTCTATTCTCTCAATTACTCCCTTCTGTGAGATGTGCAACCAGGATAGTGACCTGCAGGACTGAGAGAGACAATAGAGTCTGAAGTCCAATGTACAGTGAGCAAGTGGGGATTGCCACTGTAGGACCTCAGGATTATATACTACTGGCTTATCTACTAAAGTCCGAGGGTCTAAGGGTCCAAGGGTCCAAGGGTCCAACCTAAGTCCAAGGGTCCAACCCAGGTCCCAACCCAGGTCCAGTACCTAAATTTACCTAAGTCTACCTAAGGTTCATTAGTCATCAGAGAAGTGTCAGATCACTTCTAACACCTTCTACTCTTGTTACATCTGAGACATTACCTGGGGTTCACCTGAACTCTACCTGGACTCTACCTGGACTCTATCTGGACTCTACCCGTACTAAGTAGCTTAGACATTACCTGGAGTTCACCTGGACTTCAGCTGGACTCTACCTGGACTCTACCTGTTCTAAGTAGCTTAGACATTACCTGGACTTCACATTGGATGCATAGTGTTACATTAAATATATAGTATCACACTGTATGTATCACAGTAGTCATATAGTGTGAAACTCAACACACAATACACAGTGTCACACTTAATACACTCAATATATAGTTGAGATTTGGCTGACAAAGCAGCTGAATCTATTGCCAAACAAGCTAATCACATTGGCTAGAACAGAATTGTAATTGTATAATTGATCAGAATGAATTAGATATAATCAGAATACAGTATGATATTCAATAGTATAATACACTTCTACTCTATTGTACTGTATCATGACTCAGTGTATATTCAATCTTTCTGGTATATATACCTGGGTAGACCCCCAAATAGTATATGATCTCTCTCCCTCTGTTGAGTCACGCAATAAGTTTAAGAAATTCTTATGTACTTAGAATAGAAACTCCAAATACAATAATAATATTCAAATCCCAAGGTGTAAGTTCAGTTAGTTTGAGGGGCACAATCGATTCTATTCCAAATTTAGAACAAGTGTAAAAATAGACTAGTTAAACTCAGGCTATTCTTATTCACACGTCAAGGTTTTCAAAGTCATGATATTTCAATTCAGATTCAATTCAACACTATCAATTTGGTACGTAAAATCTCTGTGTCAAATGTCTTGTAACAATTCTGATTCTATTCTATATCTTGTCTGAACTGCCCTATCTGTGGGAGGGAAGAATGCCTGGCAGTTCCTGCCTTATTTCTTCCCTCTTCCCCTACTATATACAGTTTTCTATGTACTTAATTACAAATTGTGCAGTAATAAAATATGATATATTTTCTGGACATTTCACTAGTCTGTGTATAAGCAACTGCTGCGTCAGCGCCCAGACGGTGGTCAGCCAATTGTGTGCATAACCCAATGCACTCCCATTCTGCAATGCACACTCATTTGAGTGTCCCATCAGTTACCTTCCTAATCGGGTAATCAGCCAATGCGGCAGCGGCAGCTGCTTGCATCAATTTCATTTACATCAGCCTAACAGATCGGTTCCCCACTTCTGCATGAACTCCTGACCATTGGGGTATGTGTTCTCGTTCTGTTCTTTCTTCCTTTCCCCACTTCTTGTGCTCTCCCTCTTTGTCTTACTGTCTCATTGTCATTGTTCAAACTTGCTAAGTCTTGTGTCTCAAGGTCTGGGCTTTTAGAGTTAGTTCTGTAAGTCATCATTTGGTTTGTTTCCACACTGTGTATCATGTTGACTTCATCATTATCAGTTTTCTTAGTTCTGAATGTTAGATATTCTGGGTTGCACAGCTTCTTTGACAGCTGTCACTTGTCATCTGTCATACTTGACAGTTTTGTGATTGACAGATTGACAGCTGTCTGTTACTTTAGTTACATGGACCTTGGTTGGGACTTTGGTAGACAGCCTCAGTATATATACACTCTGTAACTTGGTAGTTGAAAATGTGAGATGTGCAACCAGGACAGTGACCTGCAGGACTGAGAGAGACAATAGTCTGAAGTCCAATGTACAGTGAGCAAGTGGGTATTGCCACTGTAGGACTTCAGGATTATATACTACTAGCTTATCTACCAAAGTCCGAGGGTCTAAGGGTCTAAGGGTCCAAGGGTCCAACCTAAGTCCAAGGGTCCAACCAAGGTCCCAACCCAGGTCCAGTACCTAAGTTTACCTAAGTCTACCTCAGGTTCATTAGTCATCAGAGAAGTGTCAGATCACTTCTAACACCCCCCCATGATCTGAACAGTCTCTAAGTGTGTAGTTAAGTAAAGGAAGTAAAAGTGAAAGAAAGTGAAAGAAAGTAAATGAATGAATAAGCAATATCTGGTCTTGTAGTAATAGCCAGATATTGTAGAGATCCTACAGCACTCAGATAAGGGATGGAGGCCATCTCAGAATGTTCCTCAGCTGTCTGAGGACCCATAGACTTGGTCAGAATGAGACCATGATTCATAGGAGTTCCACAAGGTTTGCAATCACTCATGCCATATCTCTCAAGCATATCCAGCACATACTGGCGCTGTGAGAGAGTAATAGAGCAATTGGGACGATCCCTGTCTATCTTAACACCCAGAAGGAAAGAAGTAGGGCCCAAATCTCAAAGTTTGAAGTGGGCAGAAAGCTGCTTGACTGTTTCATCAGCAGCAGAAGGAGAAGTTGATGCAATGGTAATGTCATCAATATAAACAGGCATGATGATCTTTGTCAGAAGTAACAAGAATAAAGGAGGGTGATTGAGAGAATAGAGTGTGATAAAGAAGCAAAGAGGGTGATAGTGGAGCAAAGACTCAGACACAAACACAGACACAGACACAAGATGGGGAGGAAACTTGTTAACTACTACCAAGTTACAGAGTGTATATATATAGAGGCTGTCTACCAAAGTCCCAACCAAGGTCCATGTAACTAAGGTAACTGACAGCTGTCAATCTGTCAATCACATATCTGTCAATCACAGAACTGTCAATCAAGGATCTGTCAATCACAGAACTGTCAAGTATGACAGGTGACAAGTGACAGCTGTCAAAGAAGCTGTGCAACCCTGAATATCTAACAAATTCTTCCCCCATATGCAGTGTATCAACATGTAGAGTCTGGAATAATAACAGAGTTTCTATTAACACTGGAGGTGTTTCAAACAACATCTGCTGTCATTTCTGGCATTCTTCACAAGTCTTCACATACCACTCTACATCTATGTCCAATTGTGGCCACCAAAATCTTGTTGACATCAGTTTGGTTGTAGCATAAGTGCCACAATGCCTAAAAGCATTATGTGCTGAGTGAAGGATGTACATTTGGTATGGTTTTTCAACATAGAGTTTATGTTTGCCATTCTCTCCTTTCAGATATAATTTCTCATCATCCAGGAAGTAGTTCTTTGCAAATTGTCTAAATGTTTTAAACTGTGTCAGAGTGTATAACCAGCTGGTGTAACACTTGTATCTTTGAGCCAATCTTTCAGTAGTTGCATTTTTTCATCTCTGATATGGCTTGCTTCCAGACAGTGCTCTTCTGGGTAAGGTTCAATGTACTCTGGTTCTGGGAGTACTTGTTTAACTGTTGTGAACTGACAGAGGTATTGCTTAACTTGTTCAGAATTGTTAACTATGTTGTGCTTTACTTCCAGTTCAGCTTGATGTTAGATATTCTGGGTTGCACAGCTCCTTTGACAGCTGTCACTTGTCACCTGTCATACTTGACAGTTCTGTGATTGACAGATTGACAGCTGTCAGTTACCTTAGTTACATGGACTTTGGTTGGGACTTTGGTAGACAGCCTCAGTATATATATACACTCTGTAACTTGATAGTAGTAAACAAGTTTCCTCCCCATCTTGTGTCTGTGTTAGTGTTTGTGTCTGAGTCATTTGCTCCCTTACCACCTTCCTTGCTCTTTATTACCCTCTATTCCCTCTCAATCACCCTCTCTATTCTTTGTTACTTCTCACACTTGATACTGTTTTCTAGCTTTCTTAAGTTCATTATTTATATCTAATAGAGACTCTGCAATTAGGAAGCCAGTTCAGGTATCAATCTCTTCATAAAATTCCTCTAATGGAAGAGGATCAGAATCATTTGTGAATTTTTTTTCAAGTATATATAGTTGCTCATCATCCTCTGATTCATCCATAAACTTCCAATTGTCTGATCACCAGTAGCAAATGTCTTTCTGTTAGAAGTGATCTGACACTTCTCTGCTGACTAATGAACCTTAGGTAGACTTAGGTAAACTTAGGTACTGGACCTGGGTTGGGACCTTGGTTGGACCCTTAGACCCTTGGACCCTTAGACCCTCGGACTTTGGTAGATAAGCTAGTAGTATATAATCCTGAGGTCCTACAGTGGCAATCCCCACTTGCTCACTGTACATTGGACTTCAGGTAAGCTGTACACATACTACTTCAATCTAATACTTGCTCACTGTACATTGGACTTCAGACCCTATTGTGTCTCTCTCAGTCCTGCAGGTCACTGCTCTGGTTGTACATCTCACACTTTCCAGCTTTATACACAAGCTTAAAGAAGAAATTTGTTTGGATAAAGTCAACCCAATAGTTTGTAGTTGCATTTGGCATATTCCCAGGATTGTTCAACATGTCAAACATGTTAGATATTCTGGGTTGCACAGCTTCTTTGACAGCTGTCACTTGTCACCTGTCATACTTGACAGTTCTGTGATTGACAGATCCTTGATTGACAGATTGACAGCTGTCAGTTACCTTAGTTACAGGACTTTGGTTGGACTTTGGTAGACTTACTCAGTATATAAACACTCTGTAACTTGGTAGTTGTTAATAAGTTTCCTCCCCATCTGTGTCTGTGTCAGTGTTCGTGTCTGAGTTATTTGCTCTCTCATCACCCTCCTTGCTCCTTTATTACTCTCTATCCTCTCAACCACCCTCCTTCATTCTTGTTACTTCTGACATTGACAGCTGTCACTTGTCACCTGTCATACTTGACAGTTCTGTGATTGACAGATTGACAGCTGTCAGTTACCTTAGTTACATGGACCTTGGTTGGGACTTTGGTAGACACCCTCAGTATATATAAACACTCTGTAACTTGGTAGTAGTTAACAAGTTTCCTCCCCATCTTGTGTCTGTATCAGTGTTTGTGTCTGAGTTATTTGCTCCCTTATCACCTTCCTTGCTCTCTATTATTCTCTATTCTCTCTCCATCCACCCCCTCTATTCTTGTTACTTCTGACACATATACATTCTGTCCATCTTTAATTCATTTTGTTCATATAACATTATTAGCACTGCCTCTCCTTGATCAGGGATCAAATCATTGATTAATGAAAATTTTGACTGTCTTCAGTGACAATCTTCATCTTCCCTCTTTCATGTGTAAGAGTACATATTTTCTCAAATGTATTCAGATCTGTAACAGTTACATATTGACCTCCATCTAGTTCATTCTGAATACTGCTTGCCATTAAGCAGTCAAATGGGCATCCTAACAATAATTTGTAAGGTGAGTTTTCTAAAACATGTATTTGGAGGTACATGGTCACTCCAGCTATTTTGAAAGGTACATTTTGTGCAAGTCCCAATGTTATTTCATATTCTCTATTAGCACTCTGCATTTTGATTTTCACAGAGGGATCAAATGAGGTGGCACAAGTTTCTACAACCTTTTTACTCATAGTGATGATCTGAGATCCACTATCCAAAAGTGCCTCCTGTTCTATCTGTCCATTTACAAGTGGTGTCAGCCAAAATTATCATTAAACCTCTGGCTTATATGAGTGCAGCATTTATTATATACATGACTGTAGTGCTATTATGAGCACTTATATGTACTTATTATCTGATTTTTCATTATAATTATTGTATTGCTATTATGAACACTCATATGTACTCATTACTTGATCTTTCTCACTATTATTGTAGTGCTATTATGAGCACTCATATGTACTTATTACTTGATATTTCTCACTATTATTGTAATGCTATTATGAATACTCATATGTACTCATTACTTGATGTTTCTCACTATTATTGTAATGCTATTATGAAGACTCATATGTACTCATTACTTGATGTTTCTCACTATTATTGTAATGCTATTATGAAGACTCATATGTACTCATTACTTGATTTTTCTCACTATTATTGTAGTGCCATGATACTCATTACTCATTGACTCTTACTATTATTGTAATGCTACTATTAGTTCTCTTATGTACCCATTACTTGATTTTTCTCATTATCATTATTGTTGTGCTATTATGAGAGCTCTTTACACTTAGCCAGGTGTTCTGTACAGATCTGTACAGAATCTGCACAGATTTGGCAGAGGTTTTTTCAGATTTATGCAACCTGAAAATTCTGTACAGAATCTGATGAAATGGGGTGATGTAATAATGAAATGGGATGATGTAATAATGAAATGGGGGGGATGTAATGAAGAAATGGGGGGTGAAATGAGGGGATGTAATGATGAAATGTGATATTTTAATGATGAAACAAAGTGATGTAATAATGAAATGGGATGATGTAATGATGAAATGGAGTGATGTAATAATGAAATGGGGTGGTGTAATAGTGAAACAGGGTGATGTAGTGATGAAACAGGGTGATGTAGTGATGAAACAGGGTGATGTAATGATGAAACAGGGTGATGTAATGTTTAATGATGAAATGAGGTGATGTAATAATAAAATGGGATGATGTAATAATGAAACAGAATGATGTAACAAGGGAATAGGATGTTGTGACAAGGGAACAGAAATAGTGAAACACCTGATGGGTGTACACTACCTTTAGTCATAGATTTTAGCTTTTCTAAGCATGTAATTAGTACTCATCAAACAGTAAATACAGTAATGAAATGGGGGGATGTATTGATGAAACAGGATCTCAAGTGTGACATATTGGAAAGGGTGTCACACATTGGAAAAGTGTAGTGTGACATGTTGGAAACAGTGTCACACATGTGTCACACATTGAAAAGGGTGTGACATATTGGAAAGGGTGTCACATATCTTGTTACACTTTCTCCAACATTAGAATTATGCATTCTGTTATCACTTATATTTCTCCACTATTCTTCTTTCCATTCCAAGTATGCAACAACTCTTTGCATTTCCTCACTTAAAATTAATACCTCTTCATTCCACCTGTCTCTCCTTGCATGTGATTTAGCCCATTCAATTTTGAGGCTCTCATTAATCCCATCATCATTATTTTCTGATGAATTATTAGGAACCATTCATATCCAAGACATTTCACTTCATATCATCCATGACTTGATGGATCATCTGGATCTTGCCCAGGCCCTCAGATATCCTCTGGTTTAAGCTCAAGTAAGTATTCTTGCCAGCTTCCATCTGGATTAAGAACAGTGAGTGCTATACAATCAACTCTATACTGATCAGCACTGCAAAGAGATTTACTATAAAATTGCTTATACAAAGAATTCATATAGGTGTTGTGCTTATTTCCTGTTCCAGATGTATTTAACTTTTTAAACTGCCATACTGTTGATATTATTCTTCTCTGGCATTGAACATCTGCTAATGCATCATTAGCCTGTGCAATTCACAATCTTAATTCTGAATCTGCCACTTTCTTTATTCCAGGAATAGTAAGTAGCTCAGTAGAAAGTGCTGAAGGAAGATGTAGTGGAAGACTCTCAATTTGAATAGTATTAGATGGTTCAATATCATTTAGTGCTTTCAATGCAGATACTATTAAAGTGGCTGCTTCTGGCATGTAAGATAATTGCACTTCTTGCCATTTTTGAATTTTTAGTACTAGAGCATTTTGCTTATCTTGAAAGTCAGCTAGGTGTTTTGACAATAACTTCTTTCTCAATTTTGAAAACTCAAACTTCAGAGCTCTTTATACTTAGCCATGTGTTCTGTATGGATCCATGTGGAATTTTCAGAATCTGTGCAGAATCTGTACAGATTTTTTTCATTTTGGCAGAGGTTTTTTTGGGTCTGTGCAGATTCTGCACAGATTCCAAAAATTCCATATGGATTACATATTACAGACCTGAAAATTCTGTACAGAATTTTATTATACTTATAAATTCTGTATGGTATCTATACAGGTCTGTACAGACCTCTTGGGGGAGTGTAAATTACTGAAACTTCATTAAATGTCTAAGCAGTTTAGTTAAAAATATATTATATATATATATAACTTACTGCTGTTCTTTAAGCTCCAATGCAAGCATCAAAAATTTTGTTAATATTATTTTATGCTTTGAAACTATTCCTTTTTTAGAAGCAGCATTCTCCTCTTGTGTTAGTTCAAGCTGAACATCTTGCAATGTAGTAGCTAGCAGAATATTCTGTATATATAAACCCCTTGTACTTTGGTAGTTGTTAACAAGTTTTCTCCCCATCTTGTGTGTTAGAAGTCTGACACTTCTCTGCTGACTAATGAACCTTAGATAGACCTAGGTAAACTTAGGTACTGGACCTGGGTTGGGATCTAGGTTGGACCCTTAGACCCTTGGACTTTAGTAGATAAGCCAGTAGTATATAATCCTGAGGTCCTACAGGAGCAATCCCCACTTGCTCACTGTACATTGGACTTCAGACTCTATTGTCTCTCTCAGTCCTGCAGGTCACTGCCCTGGTTGCACATCTCACATTGTGTCTGTATTAGTGTTTGTGTCTGAGTTATTTGCTCTCTTATCACCCTCTTTGCTTTTTTATTACTCTCTATCCTCTCAATCACCCTCCTTTATTCTTGTTACTTCTGACAGGCTACTCAATGTGGTACAATAAAGAACTAGAGAGGAAAGGGAAGGGTAAGTATGGATAATGAATAGGAACAAACAATACTAGAGATAACTCTGGCCTCAACCAATGATCCTACTCCTCCTTCTGTTAGATATTCAGGGTTGCACAGCTTCTTTGACAGCTGTCACTTGTCACCTGTCATACTTGACAGTTCTGTGATTGACAGATATGTGATTGACAGATTGACAGCTGTCAGTTACCTTAGTTACATGGACCTTGGTTGGGACTTTGGTAGACACCCTTAGTATATAAACACTCTGTATCTTGGTAGTTGTTAACAAGTTTCCTCCCCATCTTGTGTCTGTGTCAGTGTTTGTGTCTGAGTTATTTGCTCCCTTATCACCTTCCTTGCTCTCTATTATTCTCTATTCTCTCTCCATCCACCCCCTCTATTCTTGTTACTTCTGACACCTTCAAGCTGGAACTAATGTGACATCAAGAGGAATCCTCATTGACGCACACATGGATATCTTGATGAATCCTGAGGTGAATGGAACAGTGGTGGAGACAAGAGGATAGAGGGAGTGGAAGGAATGGGAACAGAACAGAACTGCATGTAACCATGTGATGTTTGGCTATGGCTTGTTGAAATAAACAACGTGCCACAATTACTAATTCTAATGCACAAGGCTTGTAGCATAACTGTTAATATTGGTACAAATATAAGAGAAATAGAAGGCATATAGTTAGATATGTGAGATGTACAACCAGGGCAGTGACCTGCAGGACTGAGAGAGACACAATAGGGTCTGAAGTCCAATGTACAGTGAGCAAGTGTTGGATTGAAGTAGTATGTGTACAGCTTACCTGAAGTCCAATGTACAGTGAGCAAGTGGGGATTGCCACTGTAGGACCTCAGGATTATATACTACTAGCTTATCTACCAAAGTCCGAGGGTCTAAGGGTCCAAGGGTCCAAGGGTCCAACCTAGGCCTAAGGGTCCAACCAAGGTCCCAACCCAGGTCCAGTACCTAAGTTTACCTAAGTCTACCTAAGGTTCATTAGTCAGCAGAGAAGTGTCAGATCACTTCTAACAAGATAATAATACAACAGTAAAAACCATAGAATGAGAATATAAGATAAAATAAGGAATAAAACAAATAAATTCAAAAAGATTGAATATATCTTTTTTCATGAGTAATCCAGTTAACTCCTCCACAACATGTTATTTATGGTGTGTCCTTTGCACAAAAGCCCATAACATGTTGCATCACAATGCATGGTGTGGCATGTTCAGTTTTTGATGCAACATGTGATGGGTTTTTGTGCAAAGGACATGCCATAGTTATTTGACATAGGCTTCCCAATATTTGGTTATGCCATGCTGTGTCTGTAAGCAGTACCAGAAACAGAGAAAACCAAGTGCCTTGTTTGCACAACACATTATAAGAGAAAGCTAAAGTGATATAAATGAAGAGATATAATGTTATAGTAAATATAAACAGTTAATTAGATATAGAACTGAGAATAAATGAAATAAGTTGGATTATATGTATTTTACTGGGTTATACCAGTATACCATCTACTTCCTCCAGAGGGCAAGTGGTTTGTGACTGGTGATTTTCTTTTGTGGTTGGCATATTTATTTAAACAGATGTAGAATGATAATGAAGTGCATAGAATGATGTGTAACACTTGAAAATTAGCAACTTCAACAACAGCAGCTTCAGGTTGTGCATACACTCAGCATCCTAATGTCTCACACAGAAGATTGTAATGTCGATAGATATAAGCACTCAACAATACAGTAATGTACAACCTCAACTTCTATGAATCTTGTTCAAAGATACTAGTGTTTTTCCTTTGTATTTTCTGCCTCCCTTCTTTTTATTCCAGTTTTTTTTTGCTACTACATCAGATGGGTGAGAACATTGCATGCAGTGCTGTTGGCTGATATCTGATTCAGATAATCACTATTCAATGATACCTATTGAGCACTTTTCATCTGCTCAGAAGCCCCAAGAATGAGTACTCCAGAACAAACTACATGAGATAGTGCTTCCCAAAAACCTCAGTCATGTCCAGCTGATCTGATTTCATTACCCTGGCAGTGCATTGTGTATGTGCATGCTTAGTTACATAAATCCACAATGGCTTGTCTGGTGGTACATACACTGCATGTAGTGGACCAGACATTTACACTTCTGACTCTGACTCACCATGTCGATTTCATAACATTATTGCATACAGAACTGTCAAAATCAAGGATCTATAGTCCAGATATGTGTCAGAAGTAACAAAGAATAAGGAGTGTGGTAGAGAGAGAATAGAGGATAATGAAGAGCAAAGAAGGTGATAGTGAAGCAAAGACTCAGACACAAACACAGACACAAACACAAAATGGGGAGGAAACTTGTTAATAACTACCAAGTTACAGAGTGTTTATATACTGAGTAAGTCTACCAAAGTCCAACCAAAGTCCTGTAACTAAGGTAACTGACAGCTGTCAATCTGTCAATCACAAATCTGTCAATTAAGTATCTGTCAATCACAGATCTGTCAAGTATGACAGGTGACAAGTGACAGCTGTCAAGGAAGCTGTGCAACCCAGAATATCTAACAATATGAGGGATTCCTATCCTTGTGAAAAGGAAGATGATTAACTGTCTATTGATTTGAGCCTTAATTCAGATTGACTGTTGCAGTTGTACTGGTCATTTTGGATGCATGAAGTTCTTGTGATTCAGTTACTGGCAATCCACCTCTGTTCAGTTATTCTTCCCTGATACTTTTCTCTTCTCACATTATTAAAAATGTCAGAAGTAACAAGAATAGAGGGGGTGGATGGAGAGAGAATAGAGGATAATAAGAGCAAGGAAGGTGATAAGGGAGCAGATAACTCAGACACAAACACTAACACAGACACAAGATGGGGAGGAAACTTGTTGTCTACTACCAAGTTACAGAGTGTATATATATACTGAGGGTGTCTACCAAAGTCCCAACCAAGGTCCATGTAACTAAGGTAACTGACAGCTATCAATCTGTCAATCACAGAACTGTCAAGTATGACAGGTGACAAGTGACAGCTGTCAAAGAAGCTGTGCAACCCAGAATATCTAACAAAAAATGTATAATCTATGAATTTTTGGACACCCTCTTGAGTTATTCACTTCACTTATGCACTATCACACTGATTTTAGACTGGAACAAACCATACTGTGTCTTGTTTAGGGCTGCTAACTGTAATTGTACAAAATGGCTATGGGATGGTTTGCACCCATCTGTACCCATACCATATAGACTTTGTGTCATGCTACTTAGGTCACTATTGAAGTCAATAGCTTGCCATATTATTGTTTTAATGATAGTGTACATACATTTTAAATGAATATTACTGTAATAAATTCTTTTAACAATGAAGACATTACTGAGAGATTTAATTTAAGTACAAAACCCAAATAAAATGATCAACATTTTTTCCAGATGAATTTATTTACCCATACCCCATACTGTACTATAGAGGGCATAAAATATCCTCTTATGGGATGGCTGCAGCTGAAATCTGTACTGTAAATGGTTTTCCAAATATGGCCTTATTCCATTTCTCTTGAAGGACTAGAAAACTTAGTGGTATCCTGATTCAATTCTATTGCACATGAGCTGCATATTCAATACCACTCTATTACTATTACCATTCCAATCTCATACTTCCATGTTGTCAAACCCCTTGGATTAAAGCTAAGTACCTTGTTTCATGCCAATATCATACTGCCACTATTAGATGTAGCAAAGTGACCACACCAGGGTTTGAACCTGGGACCTATCTGATAGTTTCAGAGTGCTCTAACCAACTGAGCTATATGGTCTTGTTCAAGTGAAAGTTGGGTTGTATTATATATACCCAAGGACCAAGTGTGTTATTCCTGCCAAGAGCCTCTGTGTATTACTGGGTAGGCATGTATGGAATACTCAGGGACTCTACCTGTCACATGACTAATACATCATCATGCAACAGCCACATCTTAAACTCTTCCTTTTTCAGTCTAAGTACTTGGACCTCAGTGTTGACAGTGCCTGCAAACCATTACTATTGCCATGTAATATCTTGATTGCTTCGCTAACTCTTCGGGACTATTGAGCATGAATAGAGCATGGAATTCAGTATTGTGCATATCCAGTTACTAGGTATATAACACACTACCTAATATTACAGTATGGTATGTAATATATTTATTATATATAAGGCGAACATTCCAACATAATTGAATTTCAGAGCTGTAAATATATTATTTCCTGCAAGGAAGTGGTATTGGGAAAGACATTTGGCACAGAACTGTGATCTGAACAATAATTCAAAAACCTTTACACTTGCGGCACACTCAAGCTCCAAAATTTTAACCTTGTCTGCCACATATACAGTGTGGAGGGAGTAGTTGGTACACTGGTATAACCCAGTATGATAATTATAATTCAACTTACTTTGTTTCTTTTATCCTTCTTTCTTAAATACTTTTAACTACTCTAAACTCCAATCTATTCAATTCTATCTTTTTACTTTTTCTCTAAGACGTGCTTGTGTGAGCAGTACATTTGGTTTTTCTGTGCTTTCATTATGTTGTGTGGACTTAGAGGCATGGTGCGGCTTCACCAAATATTGGGAAGCTGATGCCAAAAACACATGATGTGTGTATGCACTGTCATGTCTTGCCTATGCTACAATGTGTTCTGTTTGCTTACTGCTTTCTATTTCACTCACTGCTTCTTCTATTTCTTTTTGTATTCAGGCCTCAAACCTTTGCCTTCAAGACTGTGCAAAATAATGTTCAGACCTTCTTGGCTCAATGCACTTGCTGGACAGCTCCATGTGCTAGGGTTTAGGGTTGCATACCAAGACCCCTTCTTATGCTGCAAGCCTCTCTTTTTGCCCTCAAGGCTAGTGTTCCACACCCTGAGATACAATAACCAGGTGTTTACCATCAGCGTAAGACTTGTTGCTTGGTGGGAGGAGCAGGGACCTGGGTCGAGGCTGTTAGATATTCAGGGTTGCACAGCTTCTTTGACAGCTGTCACTTGTCACCTGTCATACTTGACAGTTCTGTGATTGACAGATCCTTGATTGACAGTTCTGTGATTGACAGATATGTGATTGACAGATTGACAGCTGTCAGTTACCTTAGTTACATGGACCTTGGTTGGGACTTTGGTAGACAGCCTTAGTATATATACACTTTGTAACTTGGTAGTAGTAAAACAAGTTTCCTCCCCATCTTGTGTTTGTGTTAGTGTTTGTGTCTGAGTTATTTGCTCTCTTATTACCTTCCTTGCTCTTATTATCCTCTATTCTCTCTCCATCCACCCCCTCTATTCTTGTTACTTCTGACAGAGGCATCAGAACAATTATTATCTGTTCATTTTATTTCAATTTTCTACTTGATCATTTTTTTTTTTTTTTGCAATTCATTATCATCACCCTTGTTTTCTCTATGATACACTATGTCTAGGCATCTCCTTCAACCCCCCAATCTTGATTCCTCAACAGCCAATGGGCAACAACTGAGTACCTCACCATCATTCCTATGCTGTTGAGCTGCAGCCTGACCAACTGCATTGTTACTTTGGGGAGAGTAACATTTATGTTTTGCTCCTGCACTGGAATCTGTCAGAAGTAACAAGAATAGAGGGGGTGGATGAAGAGAGAATAGAGGACAATAAAGAGCAAGGAGGGTGATAAGAGAGCAAATAACTCAGACACAAACACTAACACAGACACAAGATGGTGAGGAAACTTGTTAACTACTACCAAGTTACAGAGTGTATATATATACTGAGGCTGTCTACCAAAGTCCCAACCAAGGTCCATGTAACTAAGGTAACTGACAGCTGTCAATCTTGTTAGATGTAGAACCAGGACAGTGACCTGCAGGACTGAGAGAGACAATAGAGTCTGAAGTCCAATGTACAGTGAGCAAGTATTAGATTGAAGTAGTATGTGTACAGCTTACCTGAAGTCCAATGTACAGTGAGCAAGTGGGGATTGCCACTGTAGGACCTCAGGATTATATACTACTAGCTTATCTACCAAAGTCCGAGGGTCTAAGGGTCCAAGGGTCCAAGGGTCCAACCAAGGTCTAAGGGTCCAACCAAGGTCCCAACCCAGGTCCAGTACCTAAGTTTACCTAAGTCTACCTAAGGTTCATTAGTCAGCAGAGAAGTGTCAGATCACTTCTAACAAATCTGTCAATCACATATCTGTCAACCACAGAACCGTCAATCAAGGATCTGTCAATCACAGAACTGTCAAGTATGACAGGTGACAAGTGACAGCTGTCAAAGAAGCTGTGCAACCCAGAATATCTAACAGAATCTGCAGTTGTACAAAGAGCGAGTAGCCATCATTATCTAGGAGCTTGAAGGGTATTCAAGATACTGGGTTCTTTACCATTCAAACACAGTCTCTTTCATATGACATGATCATTATTCTTTCTTGGACTCTTATTTAGTTGGTTACCCCTGCTACGATACTTTCTAATTCCAATTCCTTCGCTTATGTTCCATTTTTCTGGGCACTGGTGACATGAGAGCACACTGTCATGAGTGAAACTTGATTAGTCATAAATGTACACATATGGTTATATGGCCTGATATCTGGAATCCACATCATTCGGATCTTTCTGAATACACTACCAAATAATTCTCATGAGGCACTGCTTCTCAAGAAACAAACATATGGAAACACAAGCCAATACCCAACATCTTGGTGACCAATAATCAATACCATTAAAAATAGGACACCATTGTTCCTCACACCCATTGTTCAGAACAATGCCTATGCATTTGCTGTTAGATATTCAGGGTTGCACAGCTTCTTTGACAGCTGTCACATGTCACCTGTCATACTTGACAGTTCTGTGATTGACAGATCCTTGATTGACAGTTCTGTGATTGACAGATTGACAGCTGTCAGTTACTTTAGTTACATGGACCTTGGTTGGGACTTTGGTAGACAGCCTTAGTATATAAACACTCTGTAACTTGGTAGTAGTAAAACAAGTTTCCTCCCCATCTTGTGTCTGTGTCAGTGTTTGTGTCTGAGTTATTTGCTCCCTTATCACCTTCCTTGCTCTTTATTATCCTCTATTCTCTCTCCATCCACCCCCTCTATTCTTGTTACTTCTGACATTTGCTTACCAAGGATATGCTATTGTTTCTAATAATAGGACTCCATTGTTCTTTTGCACCCATTGTGCAGAACAATGTCCTCCTATTCACCCATTGTCTTCATGCCCATTGTTTATTGAGATCTATAAATAGAATTCCATTGTTCATCTGTTAGATATTCTGGGTTGCACAGCTTCCTTGACAGCTGTCACTTGTCATCTGTCATACTTGACAGATCTGTGATTGACAGATACTTGATTGACAGATTTGTGATTGACAGATTGACAGCTGTCAGTTACCTTAGTTACAGGACTTTGGTTGGACTTTGGTAGACTTACTCAGTATATAAACACTCTGTAACTTGGTAGTTGTAAACAAGTTTCCTCCCCATCTGTGTCTGTGTCTGTGTTTGTGTTAGATATTCAGGGTTGCACAGCTTCTTGTTAGATATTCAGGGTTGCACAGCTTCTTTGACAGCTGTCACTTGTCACCTGTCATACTTGACAGTTCTGTGATTGACAGATCCTTGATTGACAGTTCTGTGATTGACAGATTGACAGCTGTCAGTTACCTTAGTTACATGGACCTTGGTTGGGACTTTGGTAGACACCCTCAGTATATAAACACTCTGTATCTTGGTAGTTGATAACAAGTTTCCTCCCCATCTTGTGTCTGTGTCTGTGTTTGTGTCTGAGTCTTTGCTCCACTATCACCCTCTTTGCTTCTTTATCACACTCTATTCTCTCAATCACCCTCCTTTATTCTTGTTACTTCTGACAGTTTGTGTTTGAGTTCTTGCTCTCTTATCCTCTTTGCTCCCTTATTACTCTCTATCCTCTCAACTACTCTCTTTATCCTTTGTTACTTCTCACACATCACCAGAACAATGTAATACTATTTCTGTCACCATTGTTCAAGACCTGACTCATCTCCTCAAACACCATTGTTCTGCACAGCCTCCACCTCAAAACAATGGATCTACCATTACCAAATTTGAAGGACAATGTAGGATTGGTTTTGGATAGGATTAGTCAGCAGTAGGAGGAAAAGAGCATAAAAGGAGAGAGGAATTGAGCCTTGGACAGCAGTTTTATTCATTACCAAATAACCTGCCACTAGCTAGGATCTTACCCACCTGTTCATCCCAAGTAGTTATTCTTACATATTAGATACAGAATCTATTGTGCTTTTCTTCTGTTGCATGATGATGTATTAGTCATGTGACAGGTAGAGTCCCTGAGTATTCCATACATGCCTACCCAGTAATACACAGAGGCTCTTGGCAGGAATAACACACTTGGTCCTTGGGTATATATAATACAACCCAACTTTCACTTGAACAAGACCATATAGCTCAGTTGGTTAGAGCACTCTGAAACTATCAGATAGGTCCCAGGTTCAAACCCTGGTGTGGTCACTTTGCTACATCTAATATCTTCAGTTCTATTAGTAATGTAAACAACACAGCTCAACTCACTGTATAAATATATTCACAGTAATCTCAATGTAACTCAACTCAACTCAATTCAATGTAATGCAGCTCAACTCAATGTAACACAGCTCAACTCAACATATTGAATCTCAATGTCACTTTTATCATATCTATTCAGTAGCAGCACATATTAGTTTATGTGCTGCAGCCACCAAGCTACAGTCAGAAACAACCAAGGCCCTCAACTTCATTTCAACTTTCACTACAGTACCAATCTTTATATACAGCCTTCACTGTACATACAAGCCTTCTTAGTGTTTCTAGTAGTTGTTGTTATCCTATACAGCTTTAGCCATATACTTTAGAAACTCCCACAGTTCATCTCTTATTTAAAGCCTTTGCTGTACCACACCAGTCATGGGCTAAGTTCTAAGCAAACCTAGCAAAGCCCCACAGTTCATCACCCATTTACAGTCTTTACTGTACATTCTATATCATAGGAGTTTGCAGGAATACATATGATCAGTATCTCTCGACCCCCAGGTGCTAGGTATGAATAAAGTCACTTCCTGCCAAACACCTAAGGTATCTATTACCTTGAATGACAACATGTGCACAATTCCCTTTCGATTTCTGTTTGTGTATATACCTTGAGTTAGGACTTGGGAAGAATTCATCTACCTTTCTGACTTTAACTTTGTGCATGCATACTGAGTCTTGAGTCCGAAGTCAATTGGAAGTATCACTTACAAAACCTCAATTCAAACTAGCTAAAGTTTTCATTATTGTTTAACTTACTAACTACTCTATTCTAGGATTGTTGTAGTTATTGCTAATAGTCAGGTGTGACACTCACCATATGTCGTCAACTTATCTTCTCCACAACAGTTACCTGCCCATCCTGGAATGCTAAACACACCTCTACTGGTATTTTATTATCAACATATCTCTACTTTAACATTCTCCCACCTTGAAATTCCCCCTTGACATTCTCCCACCTCAACACACTCCTATTTCAACACTCTTCCACCTCAACACTCCCCCCTCAACAAGCAACTAGAAAGCAGTGGTACTGGTAGAGGGTATGTTACTATAAATACCTCAATTTAGATCTCATAGCTAATTTTACTTCATCATTTCATTAGTGATATGTCAACCAGTTCCAATGATACTGATGGAACTGTGGTTTCTTCTGTTACAAGTGGTAATAAAGAGTATGTTCATCTTTTTGTTTCACTGTGTAGTGCTGATTGGTTCTTATGTCTCAGAGGTGACAATGTGCTCTCACCATCAGCCATCACAGAAGATGATGTTAGTTTGTTATCAGACTATGCATGCCAGTACATGCAATATCTTTGGAACATATCATTGGACCCATGCTGGCAAGCTCTCATGACAGAATGGAAGAGCTTTGAATTGAAGAAATCAGATATATTGGTATATTTTTTATTCATCTTGTAGGGCATACTTATATTGAAATATAACAGGTGTTTCTCACTCTAAAGCATCCCAGCAAAGTTAGTTGGTGGATTCAGCATCATCAAAGTGCAACAGCTGTCCCACCCCTGATAGCATCAAATTTTGGACAGGTGTGGATAGCATGGTAGGTAGTGCTATTATAAGCACTAATATGTACTCATTACTTGAATTTTCTCACTATTATTGTAATGTCAGAAGTAACAAGAATAGAGAGGGGTAGCTGAGAGAATAGAAGGTGATAAGGAGCAAAGACTCAGACACAAACACAGACACAGACACTGATGGGGAGGAAACTTATTGACAACTACCAAGTTGCAGAGTGTTTATATACTGAGTGTCTACCAAAGTCCAACCAAAGTCCTGTAACTAAGGTAACAGACAGCTATCAATCTGTCAATCACATATCTGTCAATCAAGTATCTGTCAATCACAGAACTGTCAAGTATGACAGGTGACAAGTGACAGCTGTCAAAGAAGCTGTGCAACCCAGAATATCTAACAGAAACACCCAAGTCATGTTATTAACTGCATCCCAAACTTTACTTCCTTGTGTGTAACTCTCTGCATTAAGTGTGATACTATGCATTGAGTGTGACACTAGGTGTTAAATGTGACACTATACGTTAAATGTGACACTATGCATTAAGTGTGACACTATGCATTGATTGTATTACTGATTTTCATGTAGTGTCACACTTTTCACAAAGTATTACACTTGGCACCTGTGACAAGACAGCAATGGAGACAAGATGGTGGTAGGGATGAGATGAGATTATGAATTAACAGTTTTAATAGTATTCATTGTGATTTGAAACAGGAAAATTAATGTATTAAATAGATTTTACAGATTGAGTCATCTGGTTCTCCAGATATGTGATTGACAGATTGACAGCTGTTTGTTACCTTAGTTGTTAGAAGTGATCTGACACTTCTCTGCTGATTAATGAACCTTAGGTAGACTTAGGTAAACTTAGGTACTGGACCTGGGTTGGGACCTTGGTTGGACCCTTAGGCCTTGGTTGGACTCTTGGACCCTTAGACCCTTAGACCCTTGGACTTTGGTAGATAAGCTAGTAGTATATAATCCTGAGGTCCTACAGTGGCAATCCCCACTTGCTCACTGTACATTGGACTTCAGGTAAGCTGTACACATACTACTTCAATCTAATACTTGCTCACTGTACATTGGACTTCAGACCCTATTGTGTCTCTATCAGTCCTGCAGCTCACTCTATTGGTTATACTTCTGACATTAGTTACATGGACCTTGGTTGTGTCAGAAGTAACAAGAATAGAGGGGGTGGATGGAGAGAGAATAGAGGATAATAAGAGCAAGGAAGGTGATAAGGGAGCAGATAACTCAGACACAAACACTAACACAGACACAAGATGGGGAGGAAACTTGTTCACTACTACCAAAATACAGAGTGTTTATATACTGAGGGTGTCTACCAAAGTCCAACCAAGGTCCTGTAACCAAGGTAACTGACAGCTGTCAATCTGTCAATCACATATCTGTCAATCACAGAACTGTCAAGTATGACAGGTGACAAGTGACAGCTGTCAAAGAAGCTGTGCAACCCAGAATATCTAACAGGTTGGTCTTTGGTAGACACCTTCAGTATATAAACACTCTGTAACTTGGTAGTTGTCAACAAGTTTCCTCCCCATCTGTGTCTGTATCTGTGTTTGTGTCTGAGTCTTTGCTTCTTATCACCTTCTATTCCTCTCTATTCTTTTTACTTCTGACACAGATGACAATTCTTCTCCTCAGAATCTAGCAAGTGTCCATGTGAAGAAGGGGTAGTAGAAACTAGAGAACACATACTAACAGTCTGCCTGCACTATGAGCAATGGAAAGATATATTCCATAGGGTATTAAGAGATACTGTACTGATCAAAATACTTCGGCAGTCATGCATCACACAGCTACCCAGTAATTTACACTCCCCCAAGAGGTCTGTATAGATACCATACAGAATTTATATGGTGGCCATTATTATTATTAGAGGTGATTATTCTATACAGATTCCCTATATATTCTGCATGGATTCTGTGTGGATTTATACAGAATCTGTAAAATCTATTTAATACCTTAATTTTCCTGTTAATTCATAATCTCATCTCATTCCTACCACTATCTTGTCTCCATTGTTGTCTTGTTACTGTTAGAAGTGATCTGACACTTCTCTGCTGACTAATGAACCTTAGGTAGACTTAGGTAAACTTAGGTACTGGACCTGGGTTGGGACCTTGGTTGGACCCTTAGACCTTGGTTGGACCCTTGGACCCTTAGACCCTTAGACCCTTGGACTTTGGTAGATAAGCTAGTAGTATATAATCCTGAGGTCCTACAGTGGCAATCCCCACTTGCTCACTGTACATTGGACTTCAGGTAAGCTGTACACATACTACTTCAATCTAATACTTGCTCACTGTACATTGGACTTCAGACCCTATTGTGTCTCTCTCAGTCCTGCAGGTCACTGCCATGGTTGTACATCTCACAGGTTATGGGCCCCGAGCTTTAACTGCTTGCTTGTTAAATCAACCTCCACTCCACATTCTTTTTACCCAGTTGTTCTGGTAGTTCCACTACAACTCATCACCTTCCTTCTACTTGTGCTGTCTGGGATTTTACCAACAGTGCAGTTGCTACCACACTCTGGTTTTTCTCCTCTGCACATCCATTCAGTGTGCTGTCTGGGTCATTACCCACAGTGCATTTCAAATCACATTCCTTTGGTCTTTCTAGTTATCCTAGATCAACCACCTGCTTCTTCTCCTCACAACCAGACATTGGTGACACCATGCCTATTACTTGTGAATTCTGCACTCGAGTTGGTCATGCTCTATCCAACTGCTACAGATTCAAAAGAGCAAGATCACAGGCTCATAAGCAGGCTACCACTAGGTCTCCCATTCCAGGTTCCACTTCATTCAAAAGCACCTCTCCTGGCATATCTTCATCTAGTCTGCCATCTTCCACTGGTTCTCCATAGCCTTCTGGAGAACCCTCTTCCACTGCTTCCATAGCACAATCCTCCACTTCAGAAGTCACTACTGCCTCTGCTGATGTCAAATTTGATTCAGAATTCAATGGAGATGCTACTGAATTTGCTGGAAATGCAAGTACTCATTCTCTGAATCCCTCAGATCCTTCCTACCCACTCCAACTTGATGCAGACTTTGATTGGAACACAGATACAGGGGCATCTTGTCATATGACACCCCATCGCCATTGGGTTCGCAATTATGCACCCAAGAAGGTTCCAATCAAGTTAGCTGATGGGAAAATTATATATTCCCAAGGAGTGGGCACTGTGGTCTTTCACCCAGTGATTAGAGGAAAGGTATCTAGATCCATAGAATTCACCAGAGTCCTGCATGTACCCCAGCTCAGAAACAATTTACTCTCCTGTCTCTACTTAACTCGTTGCAAGGGCATCATTATGACTGCTGGATCACAGTATGTTGATTTCAGCAAGAATGGAAGTCTTATATTCTCTGCTTCCATCACTGCCAACAACAATGCATACTTGGATGGAGAGACAGAAGCCCTTTCTGCTGTTTCTGAAGTAGCCAACATTTCTTCAACTTGCCCCATGGATTTACAGCTATGGCATTGTCGTCTTGCACACCATAATTATGCAGACATTCAGAAACTTATATCTGAAGATATGGCTACAGGGATTGTCATCAAGTCCAAGGAGAAGCCTGACCCTATCTGTGAACCTTGCTTAGCTGGCAAGATGCATTCTAATCCATTCCCTTCATCTGAATCTCGCACTTCTGCCCCCTTAGAGCTCATTCATTCTGACCTCCATGGCCCTTTGCCTACTCAGACTCCATCTGGCTATAGATACTGGATCACATTCATTGATGATTACACCAGATATCGTTGTGTTGCCTTCTTGAAGAAGAAGAGTGGTGCATTTGATGCTTTCAGGAGTTACAAGTCATTGGTTGAGAACCAACTTGGGAGAAAGATTAAAGCTTTACAGGATGACAAGGGAGGTGAATACATGTCTAATGCATTCATCAAGTTCACAGATAGATGTGGGATTGTAAGGAGACATACTGCTCCTGCCAGACCTCAGCAAAATGGAGTTGCTGTTGGATTGGCAAGGTTGACAGCCTTGGCTGGGTTATGGGGGTGTATTATATTGGAGCGCCCCTGCCATGGTGACGAGCCTGGTAGCCCACTCAACTGGTTAAGTACCTGTTCTTGCTTGTGTATAGGCAAGGGCTGGTAGCTCAGTTGGAAGAGCGCCTAGTCATGAGTACGGGTGGTCACAGGTTCAATCCCTGTCCAGTCCAATAGTTTTAACAGTTGCAGAGCGTGCAAATCGCACTATGGCTGATGATGTTACAGCTATGCTCAATGAGTCTCATCTCCCTCCAACATTTTGGGGTGAATGTCTATCTTCCATGGTTTATGTGTGGAATCGTCTTCCCACTTCTTCTCTGCCTGACAAGACACCCTATGAGGCATGGCATGGGCAGAAACCTAACCTTAGCAATCTGCGAGTCTGGGGCTGTACTGCTTATGTCTTTGTGCACAAAGAGCAGAGAAAGTCCCTTCAGCCACATATGCAGAAATGCGTCTTCATTGGTTACCCAGCTGGGTACAAGGCTTAGAAGTTCTACAATCCAACCACCAAGAAGACTATTATCTCAGAAAGAGCTGAATTTGATGAAAGGCTCTTTCCTGGTCTATCCAAGCCAACATCTCCAATTCCACCTCACATTATTTCTTCTCCAGAGCCTGCTGTCTATGAATCTACAGACTCATCCATTCCCTTTCCTGATGTTTCCATATCACCTCCAAATTGTTCTAGCTCTCCAACTAGTCCACCTACAACTCCAATATCATCTCCTACTGCCACACCAACCTCAACTCCCACCCCTTCACCACCACCTCCTGCTCCTCCTGCTCTACCTGTTACTCCTCCACTAGCTCAGAGACGTCCCAGAAGGGAAGTTAGACCTCCTGGTGAGTGGTGGAAATTAATGGGAAAAGGAAGAGTGCCTTCTTCACCTGCTCCTCTACCTGATGACTCAGATGAGGATATTCAAGAGCCTAATCCATTTGAGAATAATAGCAGTGAAGATGATCTGGGGGGGTATCTGGAGGTTCAATTTGCTGGAGCTGCATCAACAGGAGTTGATCCCAAGAACTACAAGCTTGCCATGAAAGCCCCTGATGCACAACAATGGCAGGAAGCTTGCAATGATGAGATCATGTCATTGATGCAAAATGGAACTTGGGATATTGTGGAATTGCCCCCAGGAAAGAAGGCTATAGGCTCTAGATGGGTATTCAAGATCAAGCCAGTTGTACTGGGGCTGTTGAGCGATACAAGTCTAGAGTTGTTGCAAAGGGGTACTCACAACGTCCTGGATATGATTACACAGAGATATTTGCACCAACATTTCGTCCTGCTGTCAGAAGTAACAAGAATAAAAGAGGGTGGTTGAGAGGATAGAGAGTAATAAGGGAGCAAAGAGTGTGATAAAGAGCAAATAACTCAGACACAAACACTGACACTGACACAAGATGGGGAGGAAACTTGTTAACTACTACCAAGATACAGAGTGTTTATATACTGAGGGTGTCTACCAAAGTCCCAACCAAGGTCCATGTAACTAAGGTAACTGACAGGTGACATGTGACAGCTGTCAAAGAAGCTGTGCAACCCTGAATATCTAACACCAATCTCACTTAAGGCATTTAGAAATTTATTCTAGGATTCTGAACACAGTGGAAAGTCACCCAGTACATCACTAAATTCTGAAGAACCTTGTGAGTGGTTATGATCTATCATAATGCACTGTCATATCCTGTATTGCCTACCTCCAGACTCCTATGCCTTTACTTCATGTTTCCCTTTGTTTACTCTGGACTTTGATTATGTTTCCATTATTATCTATTGCTTACTGTACATAGATTACTTCTGTTTCCTTTCTTCCATTCTACTGAGCTATCCCCTCAGTAATGTAGTATACATCTTATAGTGAGTCACTTATCATTCTTAAGTGTGCCACTATCAGTTTCACTTTACACTGCCATATGTGATCACTTCTCCAATGTGTTTTATTATGTTTAATTAGTTTTAGTCTTCATTCTACATACACCTATTCTGACTGTACTTCTCTGCTGGCCTTTACTTGCTCCAACGTTCTAGTATTTAAGTAGCACAACAACTGTACTTAGACTTTAGTTTCATATTGAACTATATCCTCACCCTCTCATTTGACTTAAGTTTCACCTCTCATCTCTTGTCTTCTCTGAAGGGCTTGCCCTTATTCCAAAATCCAAGACTAGGAATCCCAGGGGTGCAGCACATAAGCTGAAGCCAAAGTCCTACCTCCCTGAGTTATTTTCTCCACCCTTGTCTCTTACTCACCCCTTGTTCCTCCACAGTCACCCTCTCTGTCAGAAGTAACAAGAATAAAGGAGGGTGATTGAGAGGATAGAGAGTAATAAAGGAGCAAGGAGAGTAATGAGAGAGCAAATAACTCAGACACAAACACTGACACAGACACAAGATGGGGAGGAAACTTGTTTACATCTACCAAAGTACAAGGGGTTTATATATACAAGAAAGCACAGCCATGTAACTAAGGTAACTGACAGCTGTCAATCTGTCAATCACATATCTGTCAATCACAGAACTGTCAAGTATGACAGGTGACAAGTGACAGCTGTCAAAGAAGCTGTGCAACCCAGAATATTTAACACTCTCATACTCCACCACCAAGTCAGGCTAGGGGCATGGTCATGACATGCACCACAATCTCATGATCACATCATAACTACTGTTGATGAAATTTGAGCCGCCCTCAACTTAATAATTCTGGTGGTGAATCACAATCCAGCCTGTAGTTGCATATATATCACAATGTTATCTAACATATAGCATAAAATTATGCTTTATTATATAGTTATATGGGACTTGTGTTATATCCGTGTCCGGATACATCATGCTGACGTTCCCACATGACCTTCCAACATACCCGGTCTGTTCCCGGAACATACCCACTTCAGGTTTACACTTCCCGACGTTCCTGCCCGGGAACATACCCGGAACCTGTCGGGTTTTCTATCAGGTATCCCGGATATGTACTTTCTCTTATGACGGCCTCACTGCGTCATCATTCTATTACTCCTCTCTTCCATTCCTACTTATATGTTTCATTATGGCCTTTGTAGATTAGTTCCTTATTCTTCATTCTGAGCGTGTCATTTGCACCCCTACTCCACTTTGCCAAGACTTCATTTCCTACTTACTCCTTTGACTTGTCCTTTGTATAATACTTCTACATTCGTATCTACAGGTTCCTACTTAGTATAAGTAGTCTTCCAGATGTAATAGGTAGTCTTCAGTATTCATATCAACTCTGTACACTTTCTTCCTACTCTAAGTTCCGAAACCCGCTCCGGGTTTTCCTTCGAGTTTCTCTCCCGCTACCTAGTGTAGTGGTGAAGCCTTCTCTTATACTCTGGAATGTCTTCCTTGATTACATATCATCTTCCTTGAAATATGAACCATTCCCTGGGGATATCCAGGCAGCGCAGCACACAAGCTGAAGCCACGGTTCTTTCCGCACTCCCACTCTATGTTTCCGCACCTGTACTCACTTCGGGTTTCCGTTATAGTTCTCTCACACCCTCTGGGTGTCTTTGCAACCACTCCTAAGCAGGAAGAGAATCAGTACGTAACAGTATACGAATACTTATACCTTGGATATCTCTTCTATCATGGCTCCAACTGGGACTTTGGTTACTCACACAGTGCATACCGCTAGTCATACCAATGCTGTGGGTGCTCGTGCCATCCGTGCAGCTATGAGGCAACAGCCTCCATGGAGTACTTCAGGTTCTCTACCTTCTACACCGTCTCGGGTTACACCCAGCCCAGCACTACCTCCTAGTGCTACTTTCCTGGGTCCACCCTTGACTTCCGCTCAATTGCTCTCTGTTCCTGCAGCCGGGAACCTCGGATCTGCTCAGGCTCCTCCGGATGGCACTCCACCACCATACGGTACAGTTGCAGCAGACCAGGAAACTCCCGAGGGTCACTGTTCTGATGGTGGTACCATTGAACCACCACCTCCACCTCCTTCTCAGCCCAATCCTCCGTCTCCACCATCCTCAGACTCAGGGGATGATGGTGATGAGGATGATGTTGACAATCCCAGGTGCACACCTCTTGCGTGCCACTCCCAGGAAGACTGACTTGCCAAAGCTCTTTTGAGAGTTGCGGAATCCGCCCAGGGTACATCGGGAACATGTCAGGAACGCAACGTTCAAAAGCCAGATACTTTTGACGGTTCCAGTGCTGAGAAGTTGGAGCAGTTCATTACTCAATGCCAAATTTACTTCTGGAATAATCCTTCCCAATACTTGGATGGACACTCCCAGGTCAACTTCGCTCTCGCATATCTTTGGGATACTGCACTTCAGCTCGTTATGCCGACCCTCTCCAATCCCTATGCTGATGATGAGTTCCTTCACTCTTGGGAGGTTTTCGTCGTTATGCTAGAGGATAACTTCGGGTTAGCAAACCCGGAAGGGGATGCCGAGAATGATCTGGATGTCCTCATTATGAAGGATTCACAGAAACTGTCCAAGTATCTTGTACAGTTCAACAGGCTTGCATAGCGCACCGACTGGGATGATAAATCCTTATGCCACCGACTCTATTCTGGGTTTCCGGGTCGCATTAAGGATGAGATCTCTCATGTCGGGAAACCTACCACAAAGTGTGGGATGATTAAACTAGCTCAAGGAATCGATAGTCGGTACTGGGAATGCCAGTCTGAGCGTACATGGGAATCCCACCAGCCTCGGGGTCTGCGGGTTCTGGATAGCTCTGTTAGAGCTACTACAAACCGCCCCGCAGTCACCCCGATGCCTTCCCGCCTTGTTTCGGGTCAATATGTGCCCCGTCCGAGTTATCCCCACTGTGCTAGTAGTCACCCACCTTGTTCTTCGCAGCCTCTCCAACAGTGGAAGCCGGAATTGAATGACAAGGTTGGTCGAGATGGCAAACTTTTGCCACAAGAATATCAGCGTCGCATGGACAACAATCTATGCTTGTTCTGTGGTAATCCGGGGCATCGCGCCAAAGAATGTCCCTGCTCTGCCTCTTCCGTGGCTAGAGCCCGGGCATCTGGAATATCCGCTTCGGCTCCTACGTCGGCTTCTGCGGGTCCTTCAACCCGCAGGTCCGCGCCTCTTTCCAACCCGGCTTCGGGTTCAAAAAAATAGGGAGCAGTCCTCTGGACACCACACAAGCCGAGAACCGCGTTGTTCCCCCTTGTGCACAGCCAATGCAGGTAAGACTCAATGCTTCCGCTCTTTCAGACCCCAATGCACTTCACATTCCACTTTGTAGTACCATCCATGCTCTCCCTACACCCTGTACAGTTTCATATAGCGCTCTAGTCGATTCAGGTTCTACCCATTGTTTTATGGATTCATCTTTCATTCAGACACATGCTATTCCTACCTCACCTACTCCACCTATCGCTCTCAGACTTTTCAATGGCACCACCAATCATGTTATAACCGAGTTCATTACACTGCCTGTACTATTCCCTACTGGTGAATGTATTACAGTTGAACTCTATGTGACACCTCTTGATTCTGTGTGTTCTGCAGTCCTAGGATACAATTGGCTCACCCGCTTCAATCTGTTGATTGACTGGGTATCGGGCTCATTAACATTCCGGACTCCAGTCACTTCCGAGTGACTTCTGCTCAAATCTGGGATCTTGGAACCAGGTTCCGCTTCCGAGGATCCATCTCCGGTCACCTCTGATGAGTCTCTGCCACCACCTCCTAGCATTTCGCTAATAAACGGTGCCGCCTTCTCGTGTGCATGCCATTTAGAGGGAGCACAGACTTTCTGTATCCAGCTTGGTGCTGTCGCTTCCGCTGCTGCCCTCAATCCAGAGGAAGCTCCGGATCTCTCTTCAATACCGTCTGAGTATCACGAGTTTGCTGATGTATTTAGCAAGTCCCGGGCAGATACACTTGCCCCTCACCGTCCCTATGACTTAAAGATCAACCTAGAAGAAGGTGCTTCACCTCCTGTAGGTCGGATCTATTCCCTTTCCCAATCCGAGCTTTCCGCTCTTCGGGAATTCATCGATGAACATATCCGGATCGGATTCATTCAACCTTCACGCTCTCCGCACAGGGCTCCTGTCCTTTTTGTCCGCAAGAAGGACGGATCGCTTCGGCTTTGTGTGGATTTGTCCCGACGACAAGCCCGATGGTCTGAGTATCTTTCCCAGTTCAATCTAGTAATCCGCTTTCAACCCGGAAAACTCGGGGTGAAGCCGGATGCTCTGACTAGACGATGGGATGTCTACCCTAAAGAGGGGGATAGCGACTACACTAAGGTCAATCTGCATAACTATTGTCCAGTGTTTACCCAGGAACAGCTTATCACTTCTCTCTGAGCAACCTCACTTATTGTACCTGCTCTTTGTGCTAGTATCATCATGGACATTGAACAGTTACATACTGACATATTATCAGCTCTCCCTAATGACCCGGTCGCAGTTATCCGAATGCGGACTCCCGAGAATCGTTGGACTGTAACCCCGGACAGTTTCCTCCGTCTAGATAACTGGATCTATGTTCCGGACTCCGGAACCCTTTGGCTTCGGGTTTTACAGTACAAACATGACCACCCGCTTTCAGGACACCTTGGACAGAACAAGACCCTCGAGCTAATTCGACACGAATATACTTGGCCACTTATACGAACATTTGTAAAGGACTATTGTAAGTCTTGTAATACTTGCATGCATTCTAAACCACAGCGCCACCGCCTGTACGGAACCCTGAAACAACTTCCGGTTCACGGACACCCATGGCATTCGATATCTATGGATTTCATAGATCAACTTCCAAAATCATTGGCTTCCAAGTATGATTCTATACTCATTATCATGGATTGTTTCTCCAAGCAATCTATCTTCATTCCCACTCATACCACTTGCTCTTCTTCCGACCTTGCGCTTCTATTTGTACTTCATGTCTTTTCCAAGCACAGAGTCCCGGAACACATCACTTCCGATCGTGGTTCTGAGTTTGTGTCACATTTCTTCCGCTCCCTCGGTACAGCTCTCGACATCACTTTACATTTCACCTTGGGTTATCATCCCGAAGGCGACGGCCAAACGGAACGCACCAACCAAACTCTGGAACAATACCTTCGGGCCTACTGCAACTACCAGCAGGATAACTGGTGTGATCTCTTACCTCTTGCTGAATTTGCTTACAATAATGCACCGAGCGCAACCACAGGAATTTCACCGTTCTACGCAAACAAGGGTTATCACCCGAACCTTGCGATACATCTGGAACATGATCTCACTTCCACTTGTGCCCGGCACTTCGCAGTAAACCTCAAGGAACTTCACGAGATGCTTCGGACCGAAATACTCAGTGCACAGAAACGTTATCAAGCACCCGCCGATGCACGTCACAAACCCGCACCCGCATTCCCTGTCGGAACAAAGGTATATGTTAAAGCCGAGTACTTCTGGACAACCCGGCCATCCCGGAAACTTGCAGAAAAGTTCCTAGGACCTTTTGAAGTCATTGCACTTGCCAGATCGCATTCATGTACCTTATGCCTTCCAGAACAATTTCGTGCAGTCCACCCAGTATTCCATGTATCCATGCTTGAACCCAATACTGAAAATACTATCCCAGATTGCATTACTCCTCCACCACCACCTGTCCAGGTTGATGGTGATATTGAATACGAGGTCTCGGAAATATTGGACTCTAAACTGGATCGTCGTTTGTGTTGCAAACTGAGGTACTATGTACACTGGTTAGGGTATGAAGGGACTGATGAAGAGTTTTCATGGCTTCCGGCCACGGAACTAGAACACACTATGAATATCATCGAAGAGTTCCACTCCCGCTATCCGGATAAGCCCAGCCCTATTCCTATTTCTTAAATTCATGTTACTTATTATCCGCTTGCAGTTTCACCTTATACAAAAACCAAAAACAACGAATAACAACCAAAAAGCGAGATACAAGTACATTAGATCTTTGGTAACATGTTACAACCATTTCCATCACTCCCCCTGCGTCTGCAACTCGACCCGAGCTACTTCCACACCTTCTGACACAATTCCGGCACCCGTCACAACTTCCTCGTATGCATCTGGATCCCGGAAGCATTCCACAAGCAAGGTTTCAATATGGAAACATGGACAACATGCCTGGATACCTTGGAAACATCTCAGGACAACTTATCGAGTTCGCCTACCACCTGGAAATTGGCATCACGACATCTGTAACTCAACTCGATAGACTATGCTATCTTCCAATGCTTCCAGCATTTTCCCCGGCAGTTCCTGCTACTTCCGCATCCAACCCAGACCTCATCCAATATCTTCCAATCACTTCCCCATCCATTCCCAACTCTTCCGATGCTTCCAACCCAGTTCCGACACTCATCTCAGTCAGATATACAATCAGCAGTGCAACCAAGCTTGCCGCATTATCAGAACATCCGGAACGAATGGCTACCAGTGGAATATTGATGCACATGTCCTTCCACATCCATGGGCAGTGTTAATAGGTCTCGGGTTCAGCTATGACTTGCTGGAACTTACTCAGGAACTTGTAGTTCACACCTTTGCTACTTCCCTTGCCAAAGGAATCAGATGCGCATATGTTCTCTTATTTGAATATCTACTAACCAATAGGATTTCTTGTATTATTTTTAGTTATATATTCTCACACACAGTATGACCTCGTGGGCTTGGCCCTAAAAGGGGGATACTGTTATATCCGTGTCCGGATACATCGTGCCGACGTTCCCATGTGACCTTCCAACATACCCGGTCCATTCCTGGAACATACCCACTTCAGGTTTACACTTCCCGATGTTCCCACCTGGGAACATACCCGGAACCTGTCATGTTTTCTATCGGGTATCCCGGATACGTACTTTCTCTTATGACGGCCTCACCGCGTCATCATTCTATTACTCCTCTCTTCCATTCCTACTTATATGTTTCATTATGGCCTTTGTAGATTAGTTCCTTATTCTTCATTCTGAGCATGTCATTTGCACCCCTACTCCACTTTGCCAAGACTTCATTTCCTACTTACTCCTTTGACTTGTCCTTTGTATAATACTTCTACATTCGTATCTACAGGTTCCTACTTAGTATAAGTAGTCTTCCAGATGTAATAGGTAGTCTTCAGTATTCGTATCAACTCTGTACACTTTCTTCCTACTCTAAGTTCCGAAACCCACTCCGGGTTTTCCTTCAGGTTTCTCTCCCACTACCTAGTGTAGTGGCGAAGCCTTCTCTTATACTCTGGAACGTCTTCCTTGGTTACATATCATCTTCCTTGAAATACGAACCATTCCCTGGGGATATCCAGGCAGCGCAGCACACAAGCTGAAGCCACGGTTCTTTCTGCACTTCCACTCTACGTTTCCGCACCCGTACTCACTTCGGGTTTCCGTTATAGTTCTCCCACACCCTCCAGGTGTCTTTGCAACCACTCCTAAGCAGGAAGAGAATCGGTACGTAACAACTTGTGACTATGAGTGTTCATATATATCAATCATGATATGTTATGAGTAGCTATATTTTTAGATATAGTTGTACTGTACTACTACTATGTGAGCAGGAACAAATGCATATCCAACTCAACATTACTTATTTTTTTGGGCATTAAATCCAATTTTATTTATTTTTAAGTACTATATATACAAGTGATGTAATAATGTTGTAATCTATGTAATGACAGAGGAATTACTTGTACACTTTACATAAGTAGCTACTGTGTCATTGGTAGATCAAGATGAATGAACATATTGAAAAGTACTTGCAGGATTCTTAAGTCAGGGCTCAAGTGAGGTAGTCTTTTCAATCATCAGCAAATCTGCAGGTGCATTCTCATGACATTATGCATCTTTTAAAGACTGAAACAATGGTAACTATGAGAACACTGTCAATATGACTTACATCATTTAACTCTAGGTCATTTGCAATGAATGTCACATTATCCATTCAATGCTGTCTAAAAGTTGAGAAATGATACACTTTCTTTCAAATGCAGCAATAACAAGATATTGAATGCTGTCTAAATGCTATTGCTTATATTTGAAGTATTTTAAATGCACTCTTAAAAAATGAAAATGTTTAGTGTGAGCAGGGGTTCAATTGGCAGAAAACCACAGTATTAGTACATGGTATGTATATATAGCTATGGCATTAGTGTAGTTAATTTGATTTAAGTGTCATCAACAAACTTGACATCCATAAAAAGATACTTCTTGTCTGCCTCTTGACCATCACCAAGGTCAATAATCACTTTCTCATCATTGACAATGTTATCCTTTCACCTTCCTCTAGCACTGACCCTTTTTCTAAATTCCATTGTACTATCTATAACTGCTTGCCAGTGACTTTCTGACATATTGTTTATATGATCATTCCATAGATAGGCATGGGGCTTCATGACCAACTGACCCCACCTATTATGGTCATGAATATCACTATAATTCTTACTTGAAAATTTTGTTGATTCTTCCTTTCAACTCTTTGGAAGCTCAATAATGCCACTATGAGAAAAAATGAGAATTCTGAGCATCTGTAATATCACATTAGAATAGAATTAGAAGTTAAATATTAACCTACTGCCTGTATGGATATAACAAGTGCCCCCTTGGGTTTCATATTGAACCTGCTGTATATGTCAGACTTAGGCTTATGTACAAGATCTAGATGGGATGCAAGGGTTTGAAGTACAAGTGGACCTAGAAAGCAACCCTTGATTTACATGAAACAACTGACTTCAGATAATGGAAAATATAAGAGAACAGTGCTTACTCTATAATTATAATGCTCCTTTGGGATCTCACTCCAACCTTCAGTGTATGCTGCCCTGAATATGAATGGAAGAACTTGGACATGTGAAGAGTCCCTGAATGGGTTGGCAACATCACCAAGCATAATCTTTACAAAAGCAGCACAGGTGTCCTGGGATTTAAGCCCAACCACATTCCATACATCACTAAGAGCCTTAACAGCAGCATTGGTGAAGCCCTTAATCCAATTGTTGTTGACATCATGTTGAACCTAAACAAAATGTAGTCAATAATGTATAGAAATCACAATTGACTGAAATACTTACAAAGGTGTCCACAGTTTTGAAAAGCTCATCATTGTGATCTTCATGTGAGATAGTATAGTCAGCAGCAACAAATACTGTGTTCCAAATCTTTGAAACAACTTCTTCCTCCCATGGTGTCCAAGTGTTGATCCCACCAAGGTAGTTGTAAATCATAGTCATTACTTCAGAATGGAATGAAGTATATGCACCTTCCAGGAGATCACTATGTTGGGGCCACCTATCCTGACTATATTTTCGCTTGCTATACTTGGCAGGCACAGAATGAATAGCTTTGGTCTTTACAACCAGTGCCTGTATAATTGCTTGAGTTGTCAGAAGTAACAAGAATAGAAGGGGTGGATGAAGAGAATAAAGGATGATGATGGAGCAAAGACTCAGACACAGACACAGACACAGATGGGGAGGAAACTTGTTAACATCTACCAAAGTACAAGGGGTTTATATATACAAGAAAGCACAGCCATGTAACTAAGGTAACTGACAGCTGTCAATCTGTCAATTACATATCTGTCAATCACAGAACTGTCAAGTATGACAGGTGACAAGTGACAGCTGTCAAAGAAGCTGTGCAACCCAGAATATCTAACACAATGTTTATTAGTGTGTGTTGTGTCTGGATGGTGTCCCAGGTAAGCCTTTTCTTATTGCAACTTGCTCCATATAACACATTTTTTTAGATGTATTGCATTTCCTGATAATTTAGACAACCCACAGCATATTATGACATTCCACAGTCATGAGCATACAGAGTCTATATGGAATGCAACAGCTGGAAATATGCATGCTATGTGGGATGGATATGGGATTGTAGGTGATGTATTGGTATGGCATGACTCCAATATGAAATCTGTATCTATCAAATTAAACAAGTTCAACAGCCTTTCACTGTCAGATTTGACCACACCAATATACACAAATTACTCTCTCCAGATCTCCTTCACCAGATCATTAAGGGGACATTTAAGGACCACCTTGTCAACTGGGTACTAATATACCTCAAGATAGCAAATAAGGACAATCCTAATAAGCTGAAGCAAGTCTTAGCAGAGCTGGATCATTGGTAGGTCACTACTTACTCTACAATCTATTGATGTTTCATATGCCTTACTTCATCAATAGAATCATAGTGACTTCTCCCTTTCCAGGTCTGCATCATTTTCATGAAGGAAGAAAGTTCAAACAGTGGACAGGTGATGACTCTAAAGCTCTTATGAAGGTACATTTATAAACTGCACAACTTCATGTAGATTCTAATTTCTGACCACTTCAATAGGTTTTTCTTCCTGCAATTAATAGCTTTGTACCAGTTAAGATGATTCATGCTTTCAGTGCCTTCCTTGAATTCTGTTACCTTGTGCAGCAATCAGATATTAATGAAGACACTCTACTTGCCATTGATGAAGCTGTTGAATGATTCCATGTTGCATGTCAAATTTTTATAGAAACAGGTGCTTGTGACCATGTTTCACTACCCTGTCAACATGCAATGGTTCACTTTTGCTATCTCATACAACAATTCAGTGCCCCAAATGGTCTATATTCATCCATTACAGAATTGAAGCATATTAAAGTGGTGAAAGAACCTTGGAGGCATTCAAGTTGAAATGAGGCACTCAGTCAAATGCTACTCACAAACCAATGGATCAATAAGATCAATGCAATGTGTGCACACCTGGAGTCCACAGGCATACTTCTCCAGCCATCCTTGCAAAGCACTTGACTGTTATCACTAGAACAGGATGATGTGAATAGTGATGGAGAAGATGACGATGGAGTTACTTCAGTTGGTGATGTGCAGCTACCAAAGCATGCAGATATGTAGGTCCATGCTATGCAGTTGTTTCTGCTGTGAACCAACATACCTCTATCTTAGTATCAGGATATTCTAGAACACTGGCTCTAGTTAGTGAAAGACTTGACATTCCAGAACTCTCTAGTCATATCTGACAGTTCCTTTACAATCAACTGCAGCCAGAAGCCAATATAATGGGAATGGAGGCAAACTTAGAAGACTGTTCTCTCATCAGCCCAAGCCTTATTGTTCAGATGTTCTATTCAGCTACTTGTCTATTTCATGCACCAAGTGATCTGTCAGGGATTGGAGGAATGTGACATGAAATTATACAAGCAACCCCATCATGGTGAAGTGGCCTTGGTCATCATAACTGTGTTTTTGTCATAAATGATCCAGATCTTCCAGGTTTCTGCAGCCTTCAGGTAGCCCAAGTTCAGCTTTTTCTCTCATTTAGATATGACAAACATTTGTATCAATGTGCACTTGTATGTTGGTTTGAATGTTTTGACAATACACCATGCAAGGATACAGGATTATGGGCTGTTCAGACCCATCATATTGGTCATGGTCATCAGTGGCATCATTTAATATCTATCATTCATATCAACACAATCCTTCGTCTGGCTCACTTGATTGGTATCTCAGGCCCACATTTCACACTGTGAGACATCAGAGCAGAAACATCTCTGTCAGCATTCTCATCATTCTTTGTCAATAAATATGCAGACCATGCTGCTCATGAAATGGCATTTTAGGATAAGTGATTACCATATCCCATTGTCCTGCCTCCCTAATCCCTCAAATGGACCCCAAGCCTCAGCCCCAATACCCCATCTATCTCACTGTCTCCAATGACTGTCAACCTGGCCATCTTGCCACTCCTTACCAGCTAGACACTCCCATCTCAACCAACTCTCTCCCAGCAAGCACAGTGCAGCACACCTTACTTCATCTGCTCAATTCCAGCTGTACCATGCAGAGTGATACACTCACAGTAGTCCTTGCTCTGTCCCTCATGAGTCACCATCAGTGTAGCAATACACTCAATCCCAACTAAATCTATCCATCAGTTTCATGTTCAGCAGCATGCTAAGTTCTTGTTACAGGACATTACTGACTTTATACAAGGCAAGCCACATGTGCAAAAAAAACATATCTGAAAGTGCTACATGAGTAAGCATTGTGTGGGCTAACTCACCAACTCCATGGACCACCCTGAGCCACCTCGCAAACAGACACACAGACCATCAACCACATCAACTAATGTGCCCAGCCAGGCCCAGCTCCTGCACCCTATCAATCATTGACCCCCTTCCAAGTTCCTGTACATCATGGCAATGGCTGTTTTGTGCTACAGCCTCAACAATCAAAGTGATGGATGTCCACTGTAACTTTTTGGTAACAGAATGTGGTTTCACCTAATTGATTACTTGCAGTCAGTACCAAGGGGGCACACGGATTGGAATTTCTCACTGGGGGTGGGGAGGGTAGGAACCCTCTATACATTAGTCTTATATCAGGTTTTGTAGTGCATTCAGTGAATTATAATTGGCTTATATTCCATTTAATGTCAATTCCTGTGCTCAGCAGCATCACTTGTGGTCATTTGGGCATTATAATGGATTTGTCAGAGCTAGATGACAAATTATTATCTTATCTACAATTACCTCATCAATGACTCTTGAAGCCAACTTAAAGCAACAAATTCACTATGGACCTCACAGTTTTCCATTCTATGCTACAGCTAGAAAGCTAGTTGCTAACTATTAATGATGGCAGCCTACTCCAGCACCTCCAGCACCACCAAGAATCCTTGACTCTGAGGGCTTTTCTATTTGCCCTGATTGTGGAATACAACTCCATTGTGTAAACCTTGGCCTAGCCAATACTCTTAAAGACTATGATGAGACAAATGCATCTCAGCAGGAATACAAACTAGAGATATAAGTCCCAACAGAAGTGGTTGATGGACTAGCTAGCAGCCTAGCACAGAGAATCAGAGATTGGCAGAAGGGATAAGAACAGTGGTGAGGGTGCAGACAAAGGTGGAATTCCTGTAACACATGAACACACTATTCAAGGCTTTGTGGATCTAGCCTCTAGGCAGTAGTTTACACTCCCCCTGGAGGTCTGTACGGATCCGCACGGATCCGCACGGAATCCGTACAGATCCGTACAGACCTGTGTGGGTTACATACAGAATTTAAATAGTAGTAATTTTTATTGTTTGAGGTGATAATTCTGTGTGGATTAATGTAACAATGGAATGGGAATGTATAGTATCACACTCAACACTTAGTGTTATACTTAATGCATAGTGTCACAGTTAATGTATAGTGTCACACTCAATACTTAGTATCACACTCAATGCTTAGTGTCACGCTCAATGCTTAGTGTCATGCTCAATGCTTAGTGTCACACTCAATGCTTAGTGTCATGCTCAATGCTTAGTGTCACACTCAATGCTTAGCGTCACACTCAATGCTTAGCGTCACGCTCAATGCATAGTGTCACACTTAATGCATGGTGTCACACTTAATGCATAGTGTCACGCTTCATGCTTAGTGTCACACTTAATACATAGTGTCACGCTTTATGCTTAGTGTTACACTCAATGCTTAGTGTCACACTTAATGCATAGTGTCACACTTAATGCATAGTGTCACACTTAATACATAGTGTCACGCTTTATGCTTAGTGTCACACTCAATGCTTAGTGTCACACTTAATGCTTAGTGTCACACTTAATGCTTAGTGTTATGCTTAATGCATACGTGTCACACTCAATGCTTAGTGTCACGCTTTATGCTTAGTGTCAATGCTTAGTGTCACACTTAATGCATAGTGTCACACTTAATGCATAGTGTCACACTTAATGCATAGTATCACACTTAATGCTTAGTGTCACACTCAATGCTTAGCGTCACACTTAATGCATAGTGTCACACTCAATGCTTAGTGTCACACTCAATGCTTAGCATCACACTTAATGCATAGTGTCACACTCAATGCTTAGTGTCACACTTAATGCTTAGCATCACACTCAATGCTTAGTGTCATGCTTAATGCTTAGTGTCACACTTAATGCTTAGCATCACACTTAATGCTTAGCATCACACTCAATGCTTAGTGTCACACTCAATGCTTAGCATCACACTCAATGCATAGTGTCACACTCAATGCTTAGCATCACACTCAATGCATAGTGTCACACTTAATGCTTAGTGTCACGCTTAATGCATAGTGTCACACTTAATGTTTAGTGTCACGCTCAATGCTTAGTGTCACGCTCAATGCATAGTGTCACGCTCAATGCATAGTGTCACACTCAATGCTTAGTATCACACTCAATGCATAGTGTCACACTTAATGCTTAACGTCACGCTCAATGCATAGTGTCACACTCAATGCATAGTGTCACGCTTAATGCATAGTGTCACACTTAATGCTTAGTGTCACACTCAATGCTTAGTGTCACACTCAATGCATAGTGTCACGCTTAATGCATAGTGTCACACTTAATGCTTAGTGTCACACTCAATGCTTAGTGTCACACTCAATGCATAGTGTCACGCTTAATGCTTAGTGTCACGCTCAACACATAGTGTCACACTCAACGCTTAGCGTCACACTCAATGCTTAGCTTAGTGTCACACTCAATGCATAGTGTCACGCTTAATGCTTAGTGTCACGCTTCATGCACAGTGTCACACTTAATGCTTAGTGTCACACAATTTTCTATTCTAATTTTCCAAAAGAAAATAAGTATAATAAAATTCTGTACAGATTCTGTACAGAATTTTTCAGGTCTGTAATGCGGAATTCTGCGTAATCTGCACGGAATTTTCGATTCTGTGCAGATTCTGCACAGAATCAAAAAAACCTCTGCCAAATCTGTGCAGATTCCGCACGGACTCCGAAAATTCCGTACAGATTCCGCACGGATTCTGCGCGGATCTGTACAGAACACCCGGCTAAGTGTAAAGAGCTCTCTCTAGGGCAATGTACATCAAGATTTGTCACAAATCTGAACACAAGAAACATTACTCACATTTTAAAAGGCTTCTGACAAACTTCCAAGTGATAATACAGTATATTATATAGCCCAGGTATCTGCACAGAATACTGTAGTACAGAACTATGATGCAAATACTGAGCAAGGGCACAATATCACCTCTTTCATAGTACTGTGTGGATGGACTTGTATGTGTAAACTGAGCAAGGAAGGAGGCAGAGGTGTTAAGCAGATCTGAAAGTAGCCAGATCTTCAAATATACTAAAAATAGACCTCTTTCCATATTTGGTAATAATTGGCTTATGTAAGGTAGGTAGGTGGAGCAATGAGGCGGTTTCAGAAAAATCGACCCTGGGTCTTTTTTTCCAATCTGTGTGCCCCCTTGGTCAGTACAGTGGCTACCAGGCCCACTATGTGGAGTACTACCAGCAGAATATGTACATTCTGCACCAGAGAAATGCAATAGATCCATGATCTAGTGTGAATGGGATCCAAGTCAGCAATTTGCCCATACCCAGGAAGCAGGCACAAGTAAGGTACTCACTACAAATGCAACTGCATCCCTAAACCCTGCTCTGACTTTCTCCACAACCTTCTCACCCACTGGAGCAAGGGCCACATCATCGAGCCTCTCACTAGCCTG
The DNA here is from genome assembly GCA_025738555.1 of Cyathus striatus. Taxonomy (NCBI): domain Eukaryota; kingdom Fungi; phylum Basidiomycota; class Agaricomycetes; order Agaricales; family Nidulariaceae; genus Cyathus; species Cyathus striatus. The sequence continues at coordinate 2,656,758 of JAOVFP010000013.1, read as the reverse complement.
CTAGGCTTTAAATTCTTCATGTGCCTGTTGAGGAGTGGCCTCCAAATCAGATAGGGATATTAAGTAGCACTAGATGTCAATATAGTTAGTATTAGAATGCAATGAAAGACGAGACACCAACCAAATACAAACCAGTGTTTCAAAGAGACAAACAACAAAGAGAAAGTGAAAGTTAATAATGAAAGAGAAAGATAACTCGTAATGCAAACGCAAATGTCACCTAACGTCACATGGAAAGACAATGTGCTGAATGTTCTCACGAATGTGTGTGCAGATTTGCTGATGATGTACAGTCAAACTTGTAGTAATCCATAGGGGTTGGTGGACATCTCAAACTATAGGTTATAGGTGGTTATGAACTGCTGCAACAAGTGCCAATGATTACATAATACATTTTGCGAGGTCACAGGAATGATTACATAATAATATTATCTGCCGAAGTACTGCGTAATCATTGTAGGCACTATACTTGCTGACTCTTCTGTGCATACTTGATGCACAAACCTCGCAAGGTCCTGCTCAAGCCTTCTGGCATCCAGCTCAGTACTATCTGAAAGGTACTTCCAAATAGCAAGTGATGCTGCCAATACATCTCAACATGTGGGTCCAGCTTCCTCCAAGTCTGCTACTCCATCATCTCCACCATTCTTCTTGCACATTTGCTCTTCCTCCACCATCTCCATGACAGCTTTAAAGATGTCCTCATCTGTTGTATTCTTGGACACAATCTCCTGCTCAGCATAAGGGTTGCATAGCTCTTCAATAGACATTCTGTTACATGTCTGGAGTGCACCAGTTGCTACAAGGTTGTTCAGGGCAGAAGAGAGCTCGCCTTCAACCTGGGAGTTACAAGATGGACCACTGGAGACCAAAAGGGTATCAATGTCACGTCCCATTCTATTCCACTAGGGACAAGAACCTCGGAGGAGATAGTCTAATAGCAGAGTAACTTGTACAACGTTAGTAGGGTGTGTGGAGATGATGAACAAGTACGGGAGTAGTGGAACGTTGGCTTCAACTTGTGTGTTGCGCCCCTTGGACTTCCAGTTCCATATTTAGAACAAAGCGGAGTAAGTGGCAAAACAGTGGAGTTGGCTCAAGGCCCAAGTAGGAGAAAGGGTGTAAACGTAGTTGATTTGAAACTGAAGTCTATCTACATTACAGGAGTAGTTTATATAGTAAACTACTTTGTCCGAATGCGTACGGAGTAATGCCCATGGGTATGTGGCATCCTAGGGTTAAGTAAACTCCATGAAATGTAGAACATGGTAAACTAGTAGTACGCCTCTAGATTATAGTCATAGGAGAAATGGCCGCGGCCGGAGAACAAGGTAGTAATATTAAAGGGAAGGAACAAGTAAACAGTTACAAGTAAACATTAGTAAGGAAGAGTTCGATATATAACAAGTATACATAGTCTGGAGGAAACATACTAAAAGCGGAGTAAACCCGGAGTTGACTCCAATGGTACAGGGATTGTCACGGATATGACAATCAATTGGAATGAGGGGAGGTGTCAGAGGAGCCATGTTGTTGCACAGTGAGTCTGGTATAATTCCTGTTTTGAGCCAGCAGTTCCTAATTGTTGTCATATCAACTTCCCCCCAGGCAAAATTAGCAATATGCATTGCCTCAAGCTGATCAATATTATATATCAAAGCTGGAGAGATGCCTGTATCATACCACTCAATAGTGCATTGGATGAACTTCGCTCAATAATGGGCCTTGAAACATTGTATAATGCCAGCATCATTTGGCTGAACATGTGCTGTGAGATTTGAATGGAAGTTTTCCACTTTGATATTTGTGAGGTTGTCGGGTGGGGAATGGGCACTGAAATTGTCCTGGAGCAGAAGTATGTGTCACCTCTCCCTATGCATTTTTTTATCCCACTCTGAAATCCATTTCTGGTACAGAACTATTGTCATCCAGGCCTTTGTGTTATTGTGGTACTGAAATCCAAGTTGTGCTCCAGATTTCTTGTTGAATGCTCAAGGACGTGCAGCTTTCCCAATAATGAAAGGTGGAAGTTTTTCACTGCCATCTGCATTCACTGTGAATGCATATGTAAGCCGTGTTTTATTTCCTTTGACACCATTGGTTGGGTGGGTCATGAGACCATAATCAGGTGCCATTCTATCAAGGTGTTCATTGTAAGTCATTGTACTGATTTGTTAATATGAGGTTCTTATGCATAAAATAGACCAGTTTCATCCATATTAAATATGTTCTTCAGAGGATAGTTGTACACTTCAATAATTTGGCAAATGTGTTCCTTTTCCTGTTCAATGCTAACATCACTTGCTGATGCAGCTTCACCATGTTGCTTGAACTCTTTGAGACTGCACCTATGCTTCAATGCATCAAGCCAACCACTGCTCAAGGTCAGCCACTTGTGCTCTGGAATATCTGCCAGATCTGCAAAGTGGGTCCATTTTTGCTTTATCACCTCGCCAGTAAGATGAACCCCATCCTCCATTGCCTTTGCAATCCAAAGCTCAAGCATGTCATTCACATGTGGGAACGCTGCTGGCTTTGCTTGCTTGCTCATTCCTCCTTGCCCCTTGGCTTGAGCAATGGCCCATTTTGCCCTCCAATCAGCTTCATGCTTCAGCCAGTTAGAAACTGTTGGTTGCTTAAGCTGAAAACTAGGGTAAATCTTGTCCCAGTGTGCTGCTGTTTTTACTTGGTTTTTTGCAGTGCTCTGATGATGCCAATCAAGGATTTCTATGCACTATGCAAGTGTAGCAATTTCTTTCTCAATGTTGGCTGGGTTTGGAGTTGTTTTTGATTTGACATGAGATTGAGCAGGTGCCTGAATGTGATCGCCTGGTTCTGGTAAAATTGTGAGCATGATTGAGGATATGAAAGGAACTAGAAGTACACACCATCACATTTTCTCTTCCTCCCTGATACTGAACTACTGCCAATACTCCTTCTGAGATCCTTGAGTTTTTCTACCAGTGATTTCTGCTGTGAGTTGAGACATGATAGCTCTTGTTCATAGTCAGATGCCTTCTCCAGATTGTCTATCAGCATCATTTCCTCGACAAGGTTGCCTCCACCATGGTCAAGCCAGGCTTCATCCTCTTTGGAGATCTTTTCACTGCGACTAAGGCATCCACAAAGTTCATCATGCTTCTTCTTAATGCGCTGCTTAGTCTCTGCTAGTCCAGTCTTCAGAATGTTGAGAGGTGTTTTCATATTTAAGGTAGTCAACAATGAAAGAGCAGTGCGCTGTCAGTTTACAGGAAATCAAGATGCAGTGCCAAATAAATATCTGGCTATGTAGCAGGTAGAAACTACCTATGCTTATCCAATGTCAAAGAAAATCAAAACAAGAAAAGGAGAAACATTTCAAATATTTCTGTAACTTGTAAGAGCTTGCTTGAGCCTGCAGGAGTGCACTGGGCGCACTATATTTCCTTTTCAGAGTAGCAAGTATGGGTTATGAACTCTGGAAAATTCTATGGGTTATAGAACATTGGTGACAGTATGGGTTAAGAGCCATTTCTCCTGCCTACCAATTTGGTGGATGAAAAAACCTATGGACTATAGCCGATTATGGCTTCATACAGGTATAAACTATTACAAGTTTGACTGTACATCAATTCCTGCCTGCTTATATGCTTTTTGATGTGGTGCACTCTTACAAATACTCTATGTCATAGTGGAGCTGGAAGGTGGGGCTCTGAATGTGCAGGCACACCTTTCAAAACTCTTGGTAAATTTGGAGTCAGTGATGTCATTCATAGCCAATGCTTTAGGCTGTTCAAGTCTTCAAAACTTTAACTTGACAACATTGACAATGTTGAAGCTCAATGTTCAACTTTGAGTTGAGTTAGACACTTCAAGAACTTCATAACAAATGGCACATTCAATCTCGGTATTATAATTTACTTTGCAGAACTACAACAAATTGTTCATTAATATGACACCTACATGTATCATGAAGAGCTATACTTTGAATTAGGCAATAGCACAGGTAGGCCATACCCGCACAGGTCATGGGTATGGGTACTGTGGGTATGGGTCCAGGTCAGGTCTCTGAGACCTGTAACCCATTGGTACCCATAGGCTTTATATTGAATAAAAAGGATTAATGTATAAGTACACAAGCACAACACTTTGATAACAAGTATATAATTTACTTCATTGTAGTTAGTGTTCATGTATACACCAACAACTTGATTTTGCATATTGTTCAGCTCATGGGGTTGAACTTAAGTGGCATGCCTACATTCAATTCACCAAATCTAATGTATCTCTGTCATTTTGTTATGTTTCATGTTGATATTATAGATATGAATAGCCTATTGTCATACAATTATAATGACAGTATATACATATTTTTAGGTGATCTGGTTCCTATTATATAAGGGATATATTCTGTGTCTTCTCCAGTACACATAAGTTACCTCTCATTCCCTCAATTTGCTGTAATTCCTTTCGGTTTTATAGCCACTAATAATCCAATACTACATGATCAGAATGTCTCTACAAACATATTTTTTAGTGGTCTGCTTCCTATTCTATAAGTGATCTACTATTTATCTTCTCATGAACACATAAATTAGTATTCCTTTTCTAAAATTGTTGGGAGCCACTCATGATAACGTAAAACTGTTAAGCGGAGCTCCTAACAGCTCATAATCACTCACGAGCTGGAGTATTCTGAACGTTCGATCGTGAGACACATAATTATTGGCGAGATTCTCACTGATTTACTGATGTATCTATGTATGTAGAAAGATATCAAAAATAGAGGATTTTTCGTAATTACGACGCCCCGAAGTTACGACACAGCCAAATTATTCCACACTTGGAACTTCATACTAACACAGCTCAGTTTCCTTAATACTTATGTCTTTTCTATCTCTTACGTTCAATGATTCCGGTTCAAGTTCAAGAGCAATTCAAGAGTCAAGAAATTTCTAGTCAGAATCTATTCCTGTTCTATTCACTCTCCCGATACCTTATACTATTATAGCGCCGCTGGTGATACATCTCCTAGGGTATTCAATTCAAATGCACTAATCCCACTGTATGCAGATTTTGGTTCATCTCCGAATTCAGATGTCATGGTTTCCTGTGAAACGAGTGTTAAGATTTTTCGACAATAATTGATGAAAGGACTCAAACATCAAAGTAGTGATTTAATACACTTCGAGGAGCTGTGAATGGACAACTCTCATTAGACCTTTCGTTATGATTTAGCAAACCAATTGCTTACTCCTAGGAGTCTTTGGAAGACGACATGTCACTCCACTCTGCAATATATGATATGCCACCAGACCAGACCAGCCAGTCTGATGGGAAGCTCCGAGCCCTTTACCATCGTCGCCATGGAAAAACTGCAACCGACATGTAAGTCATCCATAGATCTGCTCTACAACAAAACGAAATGCAGCTAACCTCATAGAACCAGACGTAATCGCGAAAATGGGGATCATAATCAAATTTAGGGACCCCACCATTCGTGGCCCTGCGACCTTGCACATCACGGCCAAATATATGTATGATACGATGCTGAATCTCCTCCGCAACTCCAACGAGGTTCATATAATCTCCGCTTCCAGTAGGGCACTCAACCTATTCGCCGAAATCATTAAACATGCATACATATTAAAGGAAAAAAGAACAGACTTGAAGCTCATCGCCGTAATACTGGTAGAAGCGCTGTAAGCTCTCGATAAGGAGGAAGTTTGTAGCAAGCCCTGCACCCAGCGATCAGCAAATTAGATGTTGATAAGAACTAAGTGACTCACAAATGGGTCCTCTCCAGTTAGAATTCCGCCGAACATGCCAGATTTGGAGTCGCCGGGCCAATACCCAACTTCATAGCGCTGACCGTGAACGTCCATTCCCCAAGGATGATCTTTGTGCAACTTGGAAAGCCTGGTCAATAATACTTATGTGAAAAGTCTTCGCCATGATATTTATAATAACGTACGATCGAATCCCGTATTCACTCAAGAATTCATCCTCATCCAGCATTTTTTCAAGAATCTTCACGAGTCTATCCTTATCTGCCAGCGCCAACAGGCGGCGTTGTTCCTTACCTCCAACTACAAAAACATTTATAAATAATGAAAGACATCCATGCAAATGAACGACTAGCCTTTCATATTTGCCATATTCCTCGCAGATACTTCGGGTCTGTTATCCAAAAACCATTCCATACGTTTCTTGAACCCTGGGAAACGATTTATGACCGAAGGTTCGAGGACCAGCGTGGCGTAGAGAGGGATTAGCCCAACCAGACTACGAATGGGAAGTTGCATGGAGTGTCCGAGACTGAACTCGATGGCATCGTAATACATTCCATCTTGCTCGTTCCACAAACTAATTTCGTTATCTCCTTCCTTGAAGGTCATAGCATCTGCAATGAATATAAAGTGCTATTTACGTATTCGTCAGCAGCGTATAAAAGTCTAGGACCAACGGCATCACCTCGAAGAACTTGGAAGCGATATCTTCATATACGGGATTATGCTTAGCCAACTCCAGTGCCATGTTCAACCTGGTCGTAATAAAGAATGTTGATATGCTTTGTTGATGAAAAAAATAATGACTTACATGTTGAGACAATAAAACGCCATCCATGCAGTTCCATCTGCTTGACGGAGAATACCGCCCGTTGGCAGGGGTTCTGAACGGTTGAAAGCCCCGATGTTATCAAGGCCCAAGAAGCCCCCTTCAAATACATTGTTTCCTCCTTGATCTTTCCTGTTTACCCACCTGTAAACAGCGGTAAGGATAGGATTAGTTATTTCACAAGAAACATTAACATACCAAGTGAAGTTCAGAAGAAGTTTTTGGAAGACACGTTCAAGGAAAGCAAGGTCTTCTCTTCCATACAACTTTCGTTCGATCTTGAAAACCCGGAAAGTAGCCCTGAGAAGTAATTGGGAGATCTTAGCACAACGACTCAATAACTGCAACTTTGAACGTACCATGCATGAACAGGGGGGTTGACATCACTGAAGTTCCATTCATAAGCAGGAATCTGACCGTCCGGTTTCATGTACCATTCTCTAGTAAGGAGGTCTAGTTGTTTCTTCGCGAAGGCTGGATCGACAACGGCAAGTGGAAGGCAGTGAAATGCTGTATCCCAAGCTGCAAAGAATGGATACTCCCATCTATTGGAAACTAGTTTAAGAGGTAATAAGATCGATCTGTACTACTTTCACTTACTTGTCAGGCATTGAAAGGATATCTTCGATGTGCAAGTGTTTCCATTCCTAAGATAAGCATAGTAAGGCATCATATACACTTGGTGCTGAATTTCATACCCTATTGCGGATAAACTTTCTGTTTGGAGGAGGAGGAGGCTGAGTTGGATCGCCTTCTAGCCACTCCTTCTGAATGAATCGGTAGTATTGCTTAGTCCATAACATTCCTCCGAGAGCTTGTCTCATAATTTGCTTTAAATCATCGGAGATAGGTCCAAACACAAGCCCGCCATAGAACTCATCTGCTTCCTGTCTGCGCTCCTCTACAGCGTCATCGAATACTACCTCATCCTCTAAGCTTAGATCACGTCCTATTTTCTTAGGCGTAAGCTTGAGCCGAACGACAGCACATCCACCATGCCCTGGAACATCACGGAAGACATAGTGTGCGGCGGATTTCGTTCCTTTACCTTCGGGATTAACGAACGTAGGAAGAAGGGGGAACGGCGTACAGGGACCTTCCTCAGGTACATCTTCTGGTTCCCCACCATAAACAGATGCCGTGCGCGGGCGAGTACGATGAGAAAAGAAACCCTCTTCCTCTGTTTCAGAAGTAGGAGGTCGATGAGATAGAATAATGTGATCATGAAAGGCATCTTTAACGAATGGCGTCTCATTGTTCCCGCCGTAGAGCCGACTGAAGTTAGTGTTGTTTTCTGTGAAAAGAAGTTCTGGGTCCACAGCATCGATATCTGGATCTACTTCGAAATCGTTGGAAGGGCCAACTGGAGGTGGAGATGGTAGACAGTAGAGATGGGTCTTTCCGAGTGTGGCATGGCGAGCCGTGATGCATTTAATGTTATCATTTCCACGTACCGAGCCAGTTAGGGTGGGCATTGGAGGCTTTTCCAACGGCCATGACCAAGTATTTGGGAACCATAACTGCGGGATAACGTGCAAAGTTGCGGGTTCTGGACCTCGATTGTAGCTAGTGATGCGAATGTAGATGTTATCTGGATCAGATTCATCTTTGGCATACTATCACGGAAAAGTTAGGCGAAGGGCGCAAAAACACAAGAATTTGTGCTAACCTCCATAAATACGTCCCAGTACCGGTCTTCGTCGAATGCACCAGTGTCCATAATTTCATACTCAGACATTTCACGGTTTCTCTGTTGATTTTCTTTAACCAATTGCTCGTAAGGATATGCGCGTTGAGGGTATTTGTACAAAAACTTCATGTAGGAATGGGTGGGTGTTGAGTCCAGATAATAGTACAACTCCTTTACATCTTCTCCGTGGTTTCCTTGATGTCCAGTAACGCCATAAAGTCTTTCTTTTAAAATGGGATCTTGTTCATTCCAAAGAGATAAACCGAAGCAGAGACGTTGATGGTTATCTGAGATGCCTCCTATACCATCTTCTCCCCAGCGGTAGGCGCGAGAGCGAGAATGTTCATGAGGGAAATGACTCCACGCATCGCCATTATCCGAGTAATCTTCGCGTACTGTGGCCTTAAAGGATTTAGAAACACAAAGTTAAGTATATACACTTATCTAAGAAAACATCAACAAAACATCGTACCCATTGTCTATCGCTTAAATATGGTCCCCATCGTTTCCAGTGTTTCTCTTTCTTTCCGTCTTGTTCTAATCGGAACCTTTCTGCCCCTTTATAGTCGTGACCCAGCGTTTCTGCAAGCCTGAGGCGGAATGCACGCGGAGGTTCGGCTTCTTGGTCCTGTAGGACAGAAGGTGTGGTATCGATTGGTTTGGTGAGCTTGGGACGGAGTGCAGAAGGACCTGATGCAGTCGAAGGCTTTGGGATATCAATCATCAAAGCAGGAGCCCCGATATCTTTTTCAGACGGAAGATCCTGAGGGCTCTCAGCTGGTGTGCCCTTAAAGAGCTTGTCTTGTACCCTTTTGACGGCGTCGGAGGCCATGAGAGAGGGATTGAACGTTGAGGCCGGTGAGGAGTAGGAAAGGGCAGATAGAAAGATGGATGGCTGGATGATAAGGAAAGAATAAACGGTACCTGAGGCTGCAAGATACTCAGAGTCGAGCTCGACGGGACTCCGGATTTTATGGGATTGGATCAAAATGGAAGGTAGCCTTCAGGGCTATTAGACGCGTCGTCTCTGACGTCACGCACCCCGTGACATCATCATCTACTGCTCGTTATGAGCAAAGCACAAAAATCTCCAGAACATACAATTACATGCTACATATGTACATACTAAATGATATAATATATGTCGACTACAAATAAAATGGAATCCCATACACGACTGGAGCAGCTCCTGTTAGATACTTCAATTTGCACGCGTCGCGCGATTCTGCAACTGCTGATACTACCGACATCGTTTGCAATGTTGAATCACTGCTTTCCCGATTGATATCTTCTGGTGTCAGATGCATCTTATCGAAGACAGTCTGCGAAAATTTGTCAATGTCCCTATCTGTAACATCCCATAAGTTTGCAACTAGCGTTGGGCTATAAAAGGATCAGCGGACATTTGACAATTATTCATAAATCGTGACTGACCAGCCTGCTAGCATATAATTCAACGGTGTTCCAATTCTGTCAAAGTCACCCATATCCTGCAGTATTCCAGAAGAACAACCCCATAACATAGTTGCTGCGCACGATGAGAGATTCCGAACTTTATGTGAGCGTACATATTGCTCTGCTCCTCCATGACCGAAATAACTGGATCCTCGTTAGCTCATGAATTTGTCAGCGTATTGTGGTCCATACATTACCAAATCGTTTGTCTTCAACGCCGAAATAAATTGCTGCTCGCTGACTGGCTTACCAATGGTGCCTGTCCATCCTATCTTCTGCATTCCTTCTGCCCAGCCCCTGAAGCGTTCTTCCGTCTTCAACAAGTCGCCACTTGGGTTTAAGATAAAGTATCCTTTTCGAGGGTTCAGGACGAGTGCCGCCCCAGTTACTTCATCCGTCACATGAGCAACAGACATCGAGCCTTTTGAGCGCCTCCATTGAATGAATTGGATACGATCTTGTAGAAAATCTAGATTGGGTATACGGCTAACGCTCCTTCCACGGAGAATCGGAATACTTTCCCAAGGAATTCCTTGCAGGTTTTTATCTAAAATCAGGAATATGTGTTCATCCTCGTCCACTTCTTTTAAGGAAGAACGACATTGTGGTCTTTTTTTTGCGCATGCTCCTCGAGAACAGACCTCAAATCCACTACTGCCTGGGCAATATCGACTTCTGCAATAGCCACAGGTATCCCATGGAACTGATACAAGTCGAGAACGAAGTATACTAAGTCTTCTAGTTCTTCATCCTGGCATTTCGGCGATAGCACGGAAAAACGTTCAACCATATTGTTATCTAACGAGACTTGTGTAGCAGCAGGCGTTATTTTTGAACTGGCTTTTTTACGGGGAGGTAACTTTGACTTTGATTTCTTATCTTTCAGTTGTAGACAGTGCTGGAAAACCTGCTGAAACTGTGTTCTCAAGTTTTCAATGGCTTCAGCGGATAAGTGCGGCCTGGGACTAAGAATTGTCTATGCAGGGGAATGTAAGTGAACATCACGGCAGAATGACAGATGCCTTACTTTAAAGGCTCCTAACCAACAGAATTCGATGTTCTCTAGCAGTTCTTTCATTCGGGTATCTAAAGCTGCTCGCTGTTTCCACCAGTTGATGCGCGCTGCTTCATCTCCGGATTTTACATGGGCAGCCGCCTTCGTTCCGTCATTGCTCAGGTTTATGATAGTTTTCAACTCTTCAATGGCATCTTGAAACGTAAGACGCTCTTCTTCCTCTTCGCCGCCATTATCACGTCGACCTTGAAGAGGGACTCGGAATACGAGAGGTTTAGACTTAGTACCACCTTCTTGCCGAGATAAGAATAACGTGTTTCGATCTTCTGTTACGCTGATATGAATGACAGTCCAATTCGTAGGGAAGTCGCGGGCTGTCTGAGAACTCAATGTCACGGAATCAAACCTTTGACCTTGATGTCTTTGTAGTATGGAATTCCAATATTCCTGAACTAAGCACTCCTCGGAGTCTTCATCTACTTCATCATCACTGAAATTTAAGGAAGCAGCTTTGCTGGCTTGAGAGCACAGGGGTTTTGGAGTTGGAGTTCCGTCAGATCTTAAGACAGGCCATTTCAGATCATCAGAAAAAACAGGAAATTTCTGTTGTATAGTTTCCACCATCTCTCGTCGAAGTGTAATTCCTGAAGCGGCGTCTGCGTGGATCATCAGCCAGCTCACGGTTTAGATAGTAGCTAGGTAGTGTACTCACCCAGTAAAGATGCAACAACCATTGCCCCCCCCTCCGGTTCAGAGTTCCCAAGGGAAACTTCCAGCGTACTAACCAAGGAAAGAACAATAGCCGACTCTCGCATATCCCAGACATATCCTCTGTTTGTTGTGAGGCTGAGATTTTCCCAGTAAATTCGTCGAACCATTTCAAGCAAGTCCAGCACGTTGCGGGCAGACACAGATACTACTGGAGCCCCATTACTCCTCATTCCTACTGGAAGGGCAACCGCTACGTACATGTTGAGGATCAGTTGTTCTATCAATTACTACGGGACTCACTGGATTCTGCAAGTGAACTGAGGAACATATCCCCATGGCAGCGCTCATAAGCATCTTGGAGGTTTAGTTTTGCCAGCAACGAATTCTCCTCTATCTGTTTAAATGTTAGTAACTTGTTCTGGTGCATCATGATTGCAGTAAAGCTGACTTTTATCCGAGAAGAATGAGGCAGCGATAGTAACTGGTTGAGGGCCGTGTCAAACGCTGCGTCTCTCTCTTGGCGAAGTAACCACACTAATACAATAAATTTAGCATTCCTGATTGAGATCTAAAAATCTCACCATAGTGGCGCAAAATCGCAGCAAGAAGCTGAGGAACAAGTGTATCTTTATGCTCTGGTAGCACATGCATCTTCCCAAGGGATTTGCGGGGGCTATAAAGTGTGTCTTTAGCAGGCCCTCAATGCATACAGTATCAAAGTACTTACCCATCTACTTGTGACAGAGCGAACGTGAGTTCTTCGAGCATCTTCGCAGTACGAGCGTATATCAGCTCGGCGTCCTGGAAATGTTCCGTTTTTTCCTTATACTCTGCCTGTAATCTGTATATGTCCATGATGTCAATACCGGGAATATCGTGGAGAACTTGCGATGCGCTAAGGAGGTAGGTATACCCTTCTTCTAATTTTCCGAGTTGCATATTAACTTCTCCTTTTTTCGCCAAAGCACGACCGAGAGCAGCTGGGGCATTTAAGCTTTCCGCCAAACTTTGGGCTTGCTGCGCAAAGTATTCCGCTTCGCGAGGAGAGCCTCGGTTAAGATACATTTGGTTAAGGGAAAAGAGAGTGACTAATAACCCTTCGGATATTCGCCATTCGAAGGCTTCCTTTGGACGCCTGTACGTCGCGGCAGCCTTTCCAGACGATGATGTGTTTTTACGAGATTCGTCGCGACTATCGAAAGGGTCGTGGTCTGGTTGAATTTCAGGTTTTATTGACGGGTTTAAGCGATGCAAATTATCCACTGCACGATTCCATAACCTAAGGGATTGATGCATGGCCTCAAATGCGGGTGGTACATCATCCTGCAAATTACATCAAAAACTGAGACAATCAATCAAAGCGTTTGACTTGCCCTGCAGTATTGGATTAGGGAGAAGACGTGGGACGCCATGGCAGCTTTCTCCAGACGCATAACCCGAGAAAGAATGCGCTGGAAAGTTGAAAGTCCTTTCTCTTCGTTATCAAGTCTGCATGACCGAGACAGAGCTTCACAGTACGCGGACGAACTATAACGTAGTTAGTATGATTCAGGATTTTTAGAAATTGTGTTCCACCTTCCGGAAATATCTTCAGCTGCAACCATAGCTTCAGAAAATCTTAGAAAAAATGACGTGCACACTTCATCTGAGCATTGTCCACTTTGTATAGCAGCAAGTGTCTGGTTGAAGATAATCCCTGCCGCTTTTGTCTTACCAAGTTGAACGTAGTCATGAGCAAGGTCGATTGAGGCCATAACATAACCTATCGTAGTAGTAAGCATATGTGTTAACGACAAATTGTGCAGACCCACCGTCGCTTGTGATCCCGGCATGTCGTTCACAAAGTTTCCTGGTAACACTAAGAACCCGGGCTCTCTGAAGCACAAGAGAAAGTAGCCCTAGTATAGATCCTACCGACTCTACAGAAGATATAAATCGAATGTCAATAGGGAACGTTGAACACGTGCATACGTAAGAGGTGGAGTAACTCGGAGAAAGTATCGACGGCTAGCCTTTGCTTCGTATGACTTGTGCCTGCTTCGATAATCGGGGATGGGGGGCGAGCAACGGATTTTATTGCTTGAGCTGCAAGAAATGTTACTCGTGAAAGACGATACAATATTATCAAGAAACATACCAGCTTTCAGCTGAGGTTTGAGGTGTAACAGGCTTACGTATCTTAGCAGCCAATTTTCGTGGAGCAGCGGGTATCTTCTGCATCTTTGCTATCCTCACTTTTGGTGAAGTAACTCTCCTGTTTGCAGTGAAGCTCTCTTTGTTTTTCCGAGGAGACAGTGATTCAGTAGAAATGAGTTCTTTAAGTGTCTTACATGCTTCGTCCACGTATGCTGTTACAAGTGAAACTTGACCTGTGTTCTGTTGCTTATGTGTATGTAGTGCAAGCCACAAGTCCACCATGGCACTGTACTGAGGGACGTAAGTCTTTAAATTAACGTCCATTCCCAAGTCCTGTTACTTAAATCATCAGTAAACATATATATATATATATAGCACTGCGAATGATATACCTCGTTTGAAAGGAGTCGTTTCACTTCCAGTGCAACTTCCTCCACATCGGTAATACTTCCTTCCATTCCTTCGTTCTTTTCATCGGAGTCAGCGCTAAAGACGAACTCGATCCATTTTAGAATAACCCTAGCGCGACGTATAGGCATTCGCTCTCCTATGGTATCTCGGTAGGTAGCACCTAAGTCCTTTAAAATTTTCGAATAAATGGGTTTGACACCCTCCTTCCATCTACATGATTCGAGTGACTTCAATTGACGTTCAAGGAGCAAGCCAATAATCCGTGGGTCAAAAAATGCTTTTGGTGGTTGGGGATCTTCTGACTGTGAAGATGAACTCGCACTTCGAGAGTCCAAAATAATATCTGAAGGTCGGAGAGATACTTCTTCAGGCGAAAGAAACAGCTCGCATGCACCCATATAGGTTACACGATCTACAATCGACATTATTTGTTTAACTTGCGAACTCGAGCTAAAAAGATCGGTGCAAGGCAGTGAATCCGACTGGGATGCAATGCCGAGATTCGTATACGGGAATGTATACACACTTCTCCGGAAACTTGAAAATGCATTCTATTGGTGTCACGGTCAACACTTCATCAGAAGAGCGTGAAATAAATACTAGCCTTTCTGTCACCATTTTTTGCATAGCACACACCAAGTAGCTCCCATCTCCTGTACAGCTGTTCCGTAAGTTGTTTCCATCCATCAGCGTCCTTGGTCATATTCTCTTTTGTTTGATCCTGATCTATTTCTCCCTGTTGCTCTCGCAAGTACAGTGCAGTGACCCCTAAAGTACATGATTCCCGCAAAAACGGTATGGCATGCCCATACCTTCCTGCTTGATATAATGAACCTGACATATTGTGGAACGCCCCTGAAAGGCAGCGAATAAAGTTCCCGACATCCATATTAGTGCTGCATGCATAATTATCCTGTGAGGTGCATAAGCCTAGGAGAACCGATTTGCCTTGCGAAAGATAGTCATATGAGCTCATGTATGTTCTGGGGTCTTGTACCTGTAGTGTTGTGCGTGAAAGAACAAACAGTGTGTCCAGAAGACGAGTGACGATGTCTGACATAGCAGGTGTCTTCTGAGCCTATGAAATATTGAGCTGAGGGGGTGAACACAGTGGAGAGGACTCACTGAGGGAAGCGCTCGCTGCAAAGAAGAAACGCAAAGTTCCAAAACCTTCCGAATGACTGAGGTAAACTTTTGCACTGATGTTAAATGTGACGAGCTAGAATATGCCTCAAGAGCTTTATTTGCCGTTCGCCTAACCTTTTCAAATGCCCTGTCTACCTTCCCACCAATTCTCCTAATATCATCTATTTCCCTTTTGTCCATACATTCTAGGGCATCGTTTGAAATGGGAACAATGAGAGTCGAAAGATATGAGGATGAATCCAAGGATACTACAGAATCTTCTAGCTTCTGAACTAATTCTTGATCCGTGACACCATTCACATTTTCCTTCCCACCAATCACATCTAAAACAGCGGTAATCTGAGTCAATGAGGCACATATTCTTGCACCTTTGAGCGCCAAAGTATCATCTTGAGTTTTAAAAGATTCCCCTTGTTTGGGTGTCAATTCTGTAACAGAGGCCATCTTCATATCCGAATCTATGTTCGCAGCATGTAATCCATTCTTCGCTGGCAGCGTCGTGGAGGATGTGGAAGTGGGTGATTCTGACTTCACCAAGTTTCCAATGCGCTCTAAGACGCATATATCTCCACCACGGCGTGCAAAAGCCATCCAGTATTCACAAAACGATACGAATCCCTTTCCTTCTTGAGAATTGACATTGGTGAAATTAGTGGCATCTCCTCTTCTCTGTGCGCGTTCAAAGAAGCCGGCATAGCGCTGTAATACAAGCTGGGTAACTCGCATTTCGATATCAGAATCATTTGGTGGAAGAGCCTTAATAACTGCTGCAGCGGACCGCACAGCTTGATCCCAGAACATGTTAGGTGCAACCGCTCCGGGAGACGTATGTATAAGACATGAGAGGGCATATGAGCGAAGGTTAAAGATCAACTCAAGGGCTGCAGCACTTCCCACAGGGAGCTTGAAACCTTTAGATATCGATGTCGACTTCTTCATCACAACAGCATTCATGTCAGAAGGTGCAGTATTGGACGGATAACTAGAGCAAAATCGCATAATAGCTGTATAAGCTCGCATAAGAACTGCATCGACATGTTTCACGGGAAGAAGTGCAAAGAGAGGGATCCAATGGAGAATTGTGCTGTTATCCGAATTGGATACGAAGATGGCGAGCTGTTCATGTGTGATTGCATTGGATGAAGGTAATGACGAAGGACAGGTGAGGACGCTAAATGAATACGCCAAATACGTTGAAATGAGGGTGAGAATAATGGAGTCCGTGGGCGGTATGGTTGGTATTGGAAGTGCAAGGAGATGTAAAAATGATTTCACATCCTTCGAAGGAGCGGCATCAAGGATAGCGCACAAGCGAGGATACAAGTCTGCGAGCGCATTATACGCAGCTTCATACTGTTGAAAAGACGTTGGTTATAAATAATGTCAAAAGAGATTCATAACACTTGCCATCTCTAAGGAGACCAACTTCCCGAGAACACTTATCGCTGCCCGTTCCACGTCCACATTGCCAGGTGCTATCCTCCTTAATGTTCCTAAATGCTTTGTCGACAGAGTGGCAGCAGAAATTGCATTTGCCAGCGTCGCTTTATCCTTTCCTTCAGCACTCCTCTTCCAACCAGACTGCACAATTCCGGATAGCATCTGAGAAGCAGCATTCACTGCCCGCATGGAATTAACACGCTTCTCTTCATCTGTTGTCTCTCTCTCCGGAACATTAGATGTAGATGCCAATGGTTCTCGAGTCCGTCTATTTGACTTTGAAGCGGCGCTTGCAATGGTTAATTTTGAGGCAAGCTCAGCAGCTAGTTGGTCTGTGGTTATTGAAACATTAGTGGTACTTGACTTCGCCGCCTTGATGCCTGAACGAGCTCGAGTTACTTTCTTTGTTGCTGTACTAGCCATGACATGAGAAGTGTGCTGGAGTTGTGTAAATCGACTGCCCAGTACGAAGAATATAGCAGCGTTAGTGTTGCTTGAGTTATGTTTCGACTTGCTAATAAGAGAGCGACGCGTTTAAGTACCAACGTTAACATTTGCCATTGACAAACATGTTCGAAAAACGCGGTCATGTGACCACATTAAGCAACAGAAGGCAACAGATACAAGTTGCGTGTACATAAATTACTTAGTCGCGCATAAATCATAAGCTTATAATTAGGATAAGTACTCAATAATCTTCAAAATACAACGAATACACTATTCAAGATCTATCCCGTTTAGACTAATATGTACTAGTACTTAGGGTCTTGCATGTTTTCTTGTGATCTGTCCAGTGAGATTTTTGACATCCGGCATCACAGTATCTATATGGAAGGTTATGAGAATGGATAAAATAGTGAACGTGTTACTTGCCTCGATTTCTCACATCCACTACCTGAAAGAAATGTAAGTCGTTAAACTGCGAACGAAAAGCTCACGCTTAGTAAGTAACATCATGACGTACATTTTCTCAAGGCTGCTGAGGGATTTCCACAATAGGAACAACGATAGAGTGCAACATGATTCATGTTGACTGTGGGATTAATACAACTTGGCTCTGGTTCACTCTCACCATCTAGATGAAGATCTTCGAGCCACGCTGCGAGATCATCTTGTAGTTTGTCGGGAGAAACTTCATGGGCTTTGTATCTTGTCGTTGTTCGTGAGATAGTCTCTGAGAATTGCTCAATCGCCTCACGAAAGAGTTTCATCACAGTCTCTTTCGTCAATCTGAGGCATGTTTGGGGCGGTGGAACTCCTATGAATCGACTATATTCATCCGCTATTTTCAGCTTTCCAAAGGCATCCTGTAAGTGAAAGCAGTAGCCGATTACATCATTGAGATATCAATGGCATAAATTTAGAACAAGACGTACACTGAGATCGTGAAGGTCTGAGCTTATCTCTCCTTCTCTCATTGTGATAGTAAGGATAATGTACCAGTAGAGCATGTTCTTCATATGCCGATTGTCCGGAGGAGCTTGATCAATGTAGGTCTTTGCATCTTCCATTGCACTCATTAAAAATGCGATTCCTTCTTCCCAGCGCTTCTGACCAGTCCTAGGTGATTCTTGTAGGACTGTAACGCCCATATCCGCCGCATGCTCTACGGCCCTTTGCATAAGTTGGAACCGAACAAATGGACTCGTAAATTTACATTTCATCCCCTTCTTACACGCACGAAGACCTTGTACATTGTCTGCCGCTAAGCTGATCGCATAGTAAAAGTAGGCGTTCTCTGGGTTTCTCTGCAAACCAGTTTTCGCGAGTTCAACCGCATGAGAGATGCGGCGCTTCATGATCGCGTACTTTATGTCGAGAATATCAGCTACATCAATCTCAGCCGGATTTTTCTGCGCACGGATGGCACGGGCGCAATGAGGAAGCGCATCAGACCACATCCTGAATGGCAGGCCCAGGTCCATGGTTGACAACTTCCCAGTATGAGGGTCTTCTGTTTGGAATGTGCCATCAGTAATAGAAAACTCTGTGCGTAGGATAAATTGTGCAAGTTTCAACCCAAGGCTGTGTAGATCGTGGTCTTTCACAACTTGAAACATTGCATCCTGAAAGTCGCGTGCTGTAGTCAATGTAATGAACGTTTCTGACCTGCCCATGCCGTAGTCCATAATAACACCGGTTAAACGATCAGGAAACCCGCGCTGTATGGCGGCAAAGAACTTGTGGGGATCGAGCTGGCGTTGATCGTCTTCGGCTTCCTTATGATGTAGATGAATAAGCGCGCCCATCGACTGGCAACGGAAAACCCAGTCTTTGCTCCTAAGACCTGCGATTAGGAATCGTGTAGCATCGGGACAACTTTTATACGCAGAGGCGCAATGAAGAGTGGTATATTTGCAAAGCTCGAGCGCGTGTTCAATCGCATAGGATGTAGATGTAGGATTCTGAATAGAGTGCATAACTGCATGAAGAATGCGTGCAACATCCAAAGTCTTAAGAGTAACTGGATCAGCCGGTCGCTCCGCTCCTTCTGCAACAGTGGCGACAGAGTGGAGAGTGTCGCAACAGCGAGCTGGCAGATATGGTCATCATCAAGGTTATCCTCAATCAGCTTGGTTAAAATAAGTGAAGCTTTCTTAGCAATTTCAATCCGAATATGAGCACCGCCATGATGGGTAACAGTGACAAGAGACCGAAGAGCAAGGTAACGACATGAATGAGAATTTAACAGAGGCATAATCTTGTCTAATAAACCTAAATTACGATTTGAGAATCTGGTCCGATTATAAATCTTCGGGGAAAAGGTACCTCGTTCGAATAATTTATTCCGTAATAGCGAATCGACAGACATCTTAGCATATATACCAACAATCCCAGCTCTAAGTTTTTCATTGTCATATTTTGTATAGGCGTCTTCAATGCGTCGATATATCGCGTCAAAATTGCTATGTACTTTCTTGAGCCCTCCACGAGTTGACAAATCTGCATAAACGGGAATGTCAGCATGCAATTCTAATAGTGATTCTGAATTACTTGGAGGAATGTACCTGGAAGGTCGTATGCTTCACAAAGGATAGTGACAACAAGATGCCAATCTGCAGCCTCACTGATGTCGCCGACGTATGCGTCATGTGCAGAGGGCTTGTCTGAAGCAGAGGCCCGGGCTGCTTTGGGTTTGGTGGACTTGGCACCTTTCTTGTGGCGGGATCCAGGACCAGGCATTATATTAGTAGCTTATACTTTCTTTCGCCGGTGAACAGGTATAATTAAGTGAGGAGGGCCAAATGATATTGGGGGTATGTTCCAAGAATCCAGATGGATCATGGAACTTCGGATGAACTAAAGGTAAAGCCCCTTTGTTTCGCGCGCACGCGTCGGCATATTTATTTGGATATAACATCACAGTCACTATCGCTTCCGAAGAGACGTCATTGGACAGTCACACTGGATCGATTAGTGTAACCTCTATTTAAGTTCTAACTTTCTAGTACATGACCACCAAATTTAATTACTCTGAGACTTCTCTTATTTCCTTCCCCTTGCCCTGCACTAAATTATTCTAAATTTCTCTTTGCTTTCACCGCCATCTCATTTCAAGACTTGACTCCGCAGCATGCCTAAAGCACACGGCAAATCGTCTGCGACATCTGCGACGCGCAAGAAACATGCCAAAAAAACTGCAGGGACACCCCAACAAGATCCTATCAACACGAAGCAAAACAAAGAAAAGAAGGAGAAGGGCAAGGGAAAGAAGAAAAATGAACCCAGAGTGAAGATGTACATTCCTCCTGTGAAACCTGCTCCTCCGCTGCCTGATCCGCTTGAAACCACCGGACTTGCGCGTACACTTCCTCCCGAGCTTGTTATTGTCCTGAGGAATTTGTCTAAAAAGGCTCAGGTTACGAAAATTCGTGCATTGGACGAGTTGCTTGCTCAGTGGATCGAGAAGTGCAAGGCGGAGGGCAAGGAGGAGAATGACATCGTCTATACCGTCGTGGAAATGTTACCAGTCTGGGTAAGCTCGTCTCTCCTATTTGCATACAATTGATGTTCGAGCCTACCTCTATTAGCTGCATCATTTACCATCCTTACTTGTTCATCCGTCACGACGCATCCGTTTCTTGGCCACAACCATTCACGCTGCTCTATTTGCGATACCCCAAACTAGGTCCAGTCTCGTTTTCACTCTTTCCGAATCTATGAGTTCAGCGCAACTAGAATCCATACTTGGGACGTGGTGCATTGCGTCTCATGACGTAGATCGTGCAGTTGCAAATGTTGCCGTAGGTACATGGAAGGAAGTCATCTTTACAGCCTCGGTTCAAGGAACTGGACTGAAGTCCAATGTCATTTTACTTGACGCTAAATGCCTCGGAATCCTCATCTCTTTCATCCAGAAAACAGTTCTAGATCCCGTTGGAGTGTATTCATCTCTTAACCCCCCATCACTGGCAGTTCCTCCACCACCTCCGCAGGGTCGAAAGAGTGGGAGAAATGCACCCCCCCCACAACCCAGAGATAGGGGAGATGATGGGGATCAATCATCACGCACGAAAGCTGAGGAATTTGAAGAAAATGAAGCAGATCGAAAGGCTCGGTTACGCGTCGGGGCTCTAGGAGCTCTCCGTTTGGTCATCCGTAAGGCACCTTTTGGTCAAATATTAAGCAGTGTTAAATAACTCGTTTGTAGAAATAACAAAGGAACCACATAGCGAAGTTCTTGCTCTTCTTGGAAGCCCTTTTCTCTGGTCATCACTACACGTTGCACAAGCTTGTCCGTTTCTTCGTGGTGCAGAGGATGCACAGAGCTTTGGATATGCACAACCTCATGTGCGAAGAGCTGCTTGGGGATTACTTCAGGCTGTGGTTACTTCTTACAAAGGTACCCACCATATCATACGTGTTTAACGCCACAGCTGTTGACAACCCATGCAGATGGCGTTCATAAAGTTGTTCACACTCTTTCGACAGCAGTACTACGTTCAGCTTGGGTGGAATCTGATTCTACAGTACATGCGGTGATGTGGCAACCTCTTCTGATATTCCTCAAAGGTAACACTTTTTTTCTATTTGGATGTGCTTAGACTCATGTACTGCAGAATGCCCCAACTCATGGGAAATCGACCGTGCATTTTCCAGCAGAAAATTCCACGATGAGGAACGAGAAGAAGAAGAAGAAGATGGTGATACAAGTGACGACGAGATCGAAGATAAGCCTAAGGAAAAATACGCCGTTCCTGAGCTGACAGAACAACCGTCATATGCATACCAAGAGTTCTTACAATTCCTTCAGCTTGGATGCTCTGGTTCTCCAGTTCAAGGCTATCCGGCCGTTATGGTCATTCTGTCGACGATACCTTCATCTGTATGTTCTGATTATTCATTATTTTCCCATTATTTACGTCTACCAGATATTTGCATTCTCGCAATCACAGGATCCTCCGCTCACCGAACTTTTTACCTCATTCTGGGCAGCAGTAGACGGTCGTGCGCTGTCTTCTTTGCAACGCTCGGCAACATCAGCTGCCTTTCTCAGTTCACTACTTGAATGCCTCGGTCTTCTTGTAAGGAGACTCTATAGACCCTCCGACGTGGTCAAAGAGAAAGTGAATTCTTTGCTTAACTCGACCTTGACACCCGATGCTGAAGCCAAGCGGCTTGTGTATGAGCAATTCAGTCTCGTTTGGGAGTCGGTGTCCAGTGGGAGACTGAAAGTGGAAGAGCGGGCTGCATCCAGATTGATCGCACAGGCTCTGGATTCATTGTATGATATATCCCCTGCATTATTTAAAGCTGGGTGGGAAGGGCTACAGAGACATCTAATCAGAACTGAACATCCATCTCTTGTTGCTACACTCCTAAAAGTATTGTACGATAGGTTCAAGGAAGGTTCTCAAGTTAAGGATGCTGTGAAGAAGTCGCTACAGGAACTGCTGAGTCAAGAAATTGTAGATACCGAAAGAGCGATGACGAGATTAGAAGATGAAGGTATTATGCCGCCCCGAGAACCGTTTGCCCTGTTACAGACACTGCTGGAGACTTTCAGAGAAGGGCTGTTCTTTGATGACACCTTCACGGAGGTATGCATTTATCGCGCTGTTATATTCATATACACTGAAATCATTCACTCTAGCGGCTTGATGATGTGCTGGTAGAAAAGGCGTATTTGATATCTAAATACTTTCCTAATCTTCTGCTCGCATACCTTACGTACAGGAACTCCTCCTCGCACACAATTACCCTTTGGCATACATTACTTGCAGGATTCTGTACGAAACCGGAGGAGATACATAAAACCATCGCTCCGTTCATTGTTGCTGCTAAAAGGGGATGTTTACCCATACATTTGAAGCCCGCATCCGATGAGCTCGATGATCTTTCTGGGAGACTGCTAGCTGGAAGCGCTGATGATTTGGAGTTGGTTAGCAACATCATGACTACAGCTGGTATGCCGTTCGCTCTCTATTGCCATGCATATTAACTGTTTGTTAGACTATTTCCTATCGAAGCGTGGCTTCTTCGCACTCCTTGAATCAATCATTTCGGCATTTGACATCCAGGTCGATCTTGTGATTGGAGGAAATTCGGAACCTCTGTTTGGATTTGCGTCCTCCCTAAATCTGTTGACCGCCGTCTGCTCTAATCCACCGACCCATTTAACGTCACCTGGCTGCTTCAATACACTTCTTCCTCATCTTTTTATTTTTGCGTACTTGTTTCCTGTATTGGGAGTGGACAACCACCCGAGCTTCTTGACAGCCCAGAAGCTCTGGCTTGTGTTCCTGGAGAAAGATGATATCCAGTGGAAGAATAAAATTATTGATTCTGTGAAAATATATTTGAAGTCATTGGTGGGAGATACCCAAGTACGGCCTACGTACGTTCATGTTTCATGCCACTTCTTGCTGATCTATATCTTAATTCTGTATGCAGACCTGAACATATAATCTATATGCTGTCTAACAATCCTCCTGGCCCTCGCATCAATGTTTTGGAACAAATTTTTCCGTCTCGCGCAGAGCTGGATAAAATGCTAGTAAACCTCCCTCCGCATGCTATTGACCCAAGTTTAGGAGTCATCGACGCTTTACTTCCACCGGTATTTGTAGGCTACACTAATCAGCCATCTCCCGTATGTGATAGCCGTGGGTTCTCTGCCTATGCTCGTATAGTGGCAGCTCTCCTTCATATGTTCCTCGAGGACCGCCGACTAGCAAAGCAAAATCTATGGGCTTTACGGCATTTTGTTGCATTGTCACAGTTTGCCACTGACTTTCAGAGCGTTCCGACCGGTCGAAGTCCAGTATTTGCTCCCATGACTCTCAACTCAACGTTGAGTGAACTTATTCTTAAGTCAAACCAGATCACGACGTACTTGCTTTTTTCGTCATCAGATAATAGCTGGAGAACAAATGCATTGCAGTCAGCATCCATGCAGATGCAGAGGGATGCACATAAACTGGATGATCTTGGACGCTTTTTAGTCGACGCGATTTCTTTTGCTACATTGAATGACACCGTTCGCGATGCTAGAATATTGGGAGTAGTTCTTGGTCACGTTATTAAAGATATAGATGCAACTGAAGCTGATGCATGGGTTATGTTCGCCAGAACGCTTGAACGGAACGGTAGGTTTCGCGATTTTTTTCTGGGCACTTCTCGACTAATCCGATACTAGCTCCTCAGACTTCCATGACAATTATCAACGCTGTTGTGGGAACAGAAATTAGCACTCTTCGTTTGGATCGATACAGAAATGAGCTAGCAGCAGGCTTGCTCGGTATTCCGGCAAGTCGAGCTAACAGAGATGGGCTACGGACTCTTAGAGAACTTGCAGCTACGGCTCCTCGCTCAGAATCAGAGGTTGTCTTCCTTCCTCAAGTTCGAGCAGTCAACACCATCAAAGCTTGCCAGGAATGGGTATCCTCCGATGAGGACATCGATGAAGAGCTGGAAAGTGTGATGACGTTAGTCTTTGTACATCTTGTACCGATCCTTCAAAATGTGCCTGGAGCTCATTGGGATTTCATCTTTGATCTACTCGAGAGTAACCTTGAGGTATGAGGATTTATATCCGATTTTAACTCGATAATACTAAACCATTTATAGGGCTCTTCGATACAAGAAGATTCTAACCTGGTCATATTATCCAGGAGTCTGAAGCTTATACTCACTATACAAGACATATGTAGTACAAATAAAAGCCTAAGGGCAAACTGGAGGGAGAGAGAAACCACGATATTGATGGCTGTTCGGGAGTTAGCTAGTGCGAAGTTAGGTATGGCGTGTCACTACTTTCATAAGATATGTCGAATAGTCCTAATGCTTCGCAGGAAATGTCGGGGTGTCGCTACCTAGATCGATATGTAGAGAGCTTCTTTTGGACATCGTGCAGGATATACCCGCATCTCTGGTTGACCATGAAACCTTTTCTAAGGTTCGTCTAAAAATAACACTATTCCTGCCTGATCTGACCTTGTTTAGATGTGTCACTTGGTCATGGACCCATCCCCGAGCGTCCAGAAAATGGCATACAAGTTATTGCAGTCGGCAGCGCAAAAAAGAACAGAATATATTGTCATCGAGGCTGGGGTGGATTCCGAATCATCAATCAACGTGGAGCTTCCCAGAGAGCTTCTGGACATTATACAACGTGACATAAATTTCAACCTTGCGGATGAAGATGAACAGGTATATATACCTTTCGATTTTGTGCATATTAGAAGTAACTTAAATTCGCAGATAATCTTTGGCTATCTTTTAGGATGGACATTGTTATTTGATTTGTTCAAGAATGCGGTAAGTGGTTTCTTACCCGTAATTATACTCCTCTTTGCTAAATGCTTATTAGTCCTTCAAAGTGCGTTCGGGATACATCGAACAACTACGGAACAGTGACATTGTCATTGCACATTTCGTTCCTTGTTTTATTGGCCTGTTACACTTAGACGAGGGATTAACAAAGTCATTTAAGCTAGATATCTGGGCTGTTGACGAGTTTTACATCGAGCGTAAGTGCAGCTTTCATCAATGGCGAGATGAAACTGAGGTACTTTGTCAGTCTTTGAACCGGGTACAAACTTCAGTATACCATTGTTTGCCGCACATCTCTACTATAGGGCACTTCTCACAATCCCTTCACTCATTCACACATGGCTTTTGGATTGTAAGGACCGTCAACTTTCGTCTACTGTTACAGCGTATACTTCTCAGCATTTCTCTCCTGTTATTATCCGTGCTGAGCTCGCATACGTCAAGGACCCTGAAACCTTGAAAGATCTTGTAGACGATAATATGACTGTTAAGGTTGCCACTGCTGTAAACGAGGTTACAGCGTCTTACCTTGTCGATGAGCATCAGTTAGAGATAAAGTTGAAGATTCCATTGGACTGGCCTTTACATCGAATTGAAGTTAAGGATGTCAAGCGGGTGGGCGTTGATGAAAGTCGCTGGAGAGCTTGGATATTGGCCGTGCAACAAACGATTTGGTCACACGTACGTGTATATAGTACAATTAAGATATTCAATATTAACGCTAGCCTTCCGTAGAATGGCCGTATATCCGATGGCCTTGGCTTGTTCAAGAAAAATGTCACACTTCATTTCGAAGGGCAAGTGGAATGTGCAATCTGCTATTCGTATGTCGCTTCTTTTTCATTAGTCGTGGATATATATTTAGCAAAACGCATGCATGCAGAATCATCAGCGTTATGGACGGCAGTCTTCCTCGCAAACCTTGTAGGACGTGTAAAAACAGGTTCCACGCAGCTTGTCTGTACAAGGTAAGAAGATTGTAGCTTTATGTTTCGGACACACACTAAAGTGGCATGCAGTGGTTCAATACAAGTCATTCGTCTAGCTGTCCACTATGTCGCTCTGACATTATTTAACTACCATTATATACCACCTATCTTTATTCACCGAAGGGCATAAGCATAAGTTATTCCATTTAGGTACGTCTTTTTAGGTAAGTAATAAGTGATGAGCACAGATGCACGGACGAAACTGTACGCATAGGATAACATCGTCTTCTACAGCTCTTTGAAGTCAAGAGAAGTGAAATTTTTTCACCGTATTTGCCTTAGACGAAAGGGAAGGGTAAGGCGATGCATATACTTTTCACTATGAAACAAAAGTTTAATCATGACCCCGAACTATCTACGCAAGGAGACGAGAAATCAACATGAAGTTAACATTAATATTTGAAATGAATAAATGCAAGCAGAACTACATTATGCATCTTGTATACAATTCATCAAGGCTAATGGAAGAGGTAGGAAGGGTAAGTGGGCCAATTTCGTTCTCTGATAATTGTACTCCGTGATCGTAGAATAGGGCGGGACTTCTTCCACATGTCCAAGAATTGAAGGATACACCAAGCAACGACGGTACCGGGTAGTACTTGAAGACAGTTTGATGGCTGTAACTTGGAGTGAAGCTGAACTGAGCCGAGGAGTATGTAGGGAATGATAAAGAGTTGATCGATCGAGAAGGAGTGCGAAGGTCATACGTTGAGTTTGGCAACTGGGTGGAGAATTAGTAAGGCAAAAGAGTACGAAGCAGCAAGACATACGGAGCGCTCCTGAAAATCCTCCTGGTGAGTTTCCAGTTTCAGTTCTTCCCTGGATTCGGAAATCGATTCCACCTTTCCAACATGAGAGGTACCAAGATCCGGAAAGTCGTTTAAACTAACCACCAATGGGTTGGGGCAGGGCAGAATGGGAATATTGTCAGATGAAGAAGCTCTGCCCTCTTGCACTTCTTGCGATACACGGCCTTTCATTTCATTGTCAGGGGCGGGTGAATCTTCCTACATGACCAGTGTGAAACCTGATATAATAAACAAGTATTTTAAACATACCTTCACACAGAAATATTTATTAAATATCATTCCGAGCGCTTTAGAAAGATCCTCCCAACGGTACACCTTAAACGACTTCCGGATATGCCTTGGCTTTGGATTGGGATACATCATAACACGAGTGAAAAAATTGACATCGTGATTCTTACTGCGTGCGATGCCGGTGCGAGAGGTATTCTTTTTCTCATTGCGGCTTCGAGGAAAGTTTTCACAAGTTCCTAGATCCCTCACGTTGGAGATGGTGGCACATTCAATAGACTGAATGTTCCTCCTAACCCTGTTCTCTTCCTCGGTGTCAAAAAGAACACCCAAGAGCCTTTGGGCGATATAAAGGACATCACACGAGGTGACCAAGTACTCTGTTGGTAAGCGCTCGTCCTCCTGGCGGCGAATGCAGGAGATAACTAGGTCATTGGGGTGGTATTCTTCTTGTGATACAGGTGCACATGAGGCGTGGATTAAAGTTCCTTTGACGTCCCGGCTGAACCGGACGAGACGGCGCCCGGCTGAAAGCTCTTTTGCAGTCCAGTTATTCGTCATATCAAAAAGAGGTGTTTGGAGGTCGAGTCCGGGGGAAAGATAGTTGATATCAGTACGTATGTCGTACCCCCTCTTCCACTCGCGACGCTGGAACTTGTTGGCACTGGGATCTTGTTCATCTTCCGCAGTGATATGAATCGATGGTTTTACGCGTTTTCCGGAGGAAATGGAACTAATCTTGGAGGGGACAGAATTGATGGATGACAGAGGAGTGGAGAAAACACAAGAGCGTTGTGGAGTTGAGGGATAGCAAGGAAGAGAAGAATATGTGGAAGGAGGAAGAGGAAGAGGAAGAGGAAGAGACGCGGGGGGATGGGGAGGGAGAGGAGGGAGAGGAGAAAGAAGTAGGTGGTATGGGTCGATAGTCGCGCAAGAGGTTGAAGCTGGGATGGCGGGAGCAGCCAGTTCTGCTTAAAATACGGTCAGCCACTTGTACAGTACAGAGAGAAGCATAACATTAACGTACCATAACGAAAATCAAGAAGGTGATAATTACCTCCATCGCTCAGCCTTAGCATTACTACTGCATGACCACCTGCACCCTTGCTAGCCGGGCTAGATGGAACAAAAGCATGTAGGATCCATTGATTTTTGAGCGCGGGGTGATAGGTGGCTGTCACCTCCACGGGTTGACCATCGATAGAGAGGGTGATATGCGCCAGGCATGGCTCAGCGACGCTGAGAAAGATCATGAGCAGCGTTCCTGGAGGGCCAGAGGTTGGCACGACACGATGGACAATGCATGGGCGGGGAAGAAGAGGCTGTTGGAGGGCGTTGGAGCGGGAATGAAACTGGGAGGTAGCTGTGGAAGCCATATTGAGTTGTAAAGGAAGGTCGGTATAGGGCATATATGGGGTATGGAAATGGTGGAGGGATATGAATTATATGGAGCGAAGGATGAAGGTGATATTGACCGAAGAGACATTTTATGTGTATTTGGATATGCCAGCCTCCAATGACGAACTGCTTTTTGAAAGATGGGTATGAATGAGGAGGCGGACTGAAATAAAAGAGAGGAAAGAACATAGTTCCTTCTTTCGCGAATATCGCCTATGACACAGGTAAGGGCCTTGCGAAAAGAAAGTAAGTCAAGAAGTCCTACATAGCTGTCTATTCTTCCATAACATCCTTTAAATCACTCTGTACGCTCTCCACAACCTCTTTGGCCTTGGACAGCTCTTGAGCGGCGCCAATCTCCTCCGTGGAATGTTCCAATCTGGTAATTTCTCCTTCTTCGCCGGGTTCAGCTTTGGAGACAAGACGATCGACGGCCCAATGGAGGTAGCCCGTTTTATGTGATTCCCAAGCCCTCTTTCCTGGTTCTGTGATGGTGCTGGGTGGAACTGAGAGGGAGGGATCGAGAGGGGGGATGGAGGAAGCAGCGTCGAAGAGAGTTTGGAGTTTCTCAGGGAGGTTTGCGAGTCTGGAAAGGGCAGGGTTGGAGGCACGACTGAGGGGTGCTAGCTGGGCATATAGTTTGCGTGCTCTTTCGAGCCTAGTTGCAGAGCGTTGAACGGACTGTTGAAGGAGGCGGTTGAGGCGACGCTGCTGAAAACATGTCCGGTGTAAGAAGGTTGCACTGTGCTACAAGTCGATGCATATAGCCTACATTCTCAAGCTGACCACGAAGCTTTTCAACGTCATCCATGAGGGCTTGCTCCTTCTCGGGACTGATCTCCAAATTGAGTCCTTCTTGGTGGGGAAGGACAGTAGGCAAATCTGGGGGGACGGCGAATATGTTTCTGAGACACCAGGCCTCGAAAAAGTCGAAGGCGATGTCGGTATGGTACTCGAGAAGGGTTTGGAAGGAGACAAGGCCCTGTTCGATGTCGTTGGTGGGGTCCCAGTCGTCGGGGCGGGAGGCAGCGCGCTCGTCGACCCACTTGTAGAGGAACTCCTCCATGCCGTTGACGCCATCCTGGACGGCGTTGTTGGAGATGTTGATGATGTCGTCGAGGAGGAGCTGGGGAGAGAAGCCGAGGATCTCGCAGAGGAGGAGATGGGGCGCGTTGGGAGTGGGTTGGGCGAGCTGGGACGAAGAGGCCATCGTGGTTCGGTTGATGGTCCTGGGCAATCGGACGCGACTTGAACGCGTCGGATTTGTCAGCAGATCCGATAAATCCGATAGTCGAGGTCGGATTGATCATTGACTCGAAATTTAAACCATTCAAATATTCATTGTCAATGCATCCAGCCAACTCATCACCATGTCCTCGCCCTCCTCCTCCCGCTCCTCCTCCCTCCCCCGCACCCCCCCAAATCTCCACCAAAATACCATTCATCCCGACGCCACCTGGATAGTACAAAAGTTCGGAGGCACCAGCGTCGGCAAGTTCGCCAGAAACATTGCTAGAGACATCGTTCCGTGCGCCCCCCTTTCTTCCCTTTTGTTTCTTTTCTAACCTTCCATATCTCATTTCTCAGCAACTACATAGATACCCATAAAATTGCCATCGTATGCTCAGCCCGCTCAGGCTCTACAAAGGCTCTTGGAACCACCAATCTCCTCCTTCGTGCCTCAGCAGAAGCACTTCAACGCCGTGCAGCAACCAAATCTGCACCTACGTCTGGCTCAGCGTCCCCCGCCTCCCGCCTCTTCTCTTCTTCCAGATCTGCCAGCCCTCCGCCTTTCGCCCAATCTTCTCATAAAGCTCGTAGCGGTTCTTCAGGGGCTCAGACTCCATCACACACACCCTTTGCCGGGTTCACGCCTATAAATGGTCCGAGTGTATTGGATATTCCCGATTTTGGAGCAACTGTCGACTTGATCCGGCAGGAGCATTTCAATGCTGCGAGGGAGAATGTGAAGGATGGGGGGATTTTAAGGGAGTTGGAGGAGGAGATTGAGAGGGATTGCGAGTGGTTGAAGGGCTTTTTGTTCGCCGCACAGGTTCGTTCTCGTCATTCTTTGTTCTTTTATGCCCCTATACCCACACCCACATATTTAGGTCATAGACGAAATCTCCCCCCGTTCGCGGGACAACATTATCGGACTCGGCGAGCGAATGGCTTGTAAACTTATGACTGCCATCCTGCGCGACCAGGGTATCGATGCTGAGTACGTCTCCCTTGAAGACGTCGTACCCTTGAGTGAAGAGGAAGCCATAGACGTCAAGTCTTTAGATCAGGAGTTTTATGATCGCCTTGCCGAGGCCATGGGAGAGAGGATTAGGAGTTGTGCTCCAAGGGTGCCTGTTGTGACTGGTCTGTTTCCTGTTCCCTCTTTCCCATTTCTTCCGAGTACTTATACATAAGGTAGGGTTCTTCGGCCCGGTCCCAGGCTCCCTGCTGCGTCAAGTTGGACGAGGTTACACAGATCTCTGCTCCGCCCTCCTCTCCGTCGGTCTTCAGGCCGCCGAACTACAAATATGGAAAGAGGTGGACGGGATATTCACCGCCGATCCCCGCAAAGTACCCACCGCCCGCCTTATAAGTGTTATCTCACCGGACGAAGCTGCCGAGCTGACGTATTATGGGAGCGAGGTAGTACATCCATTCACTATGGAGCAAGTTATTCGACGCCGGATTCCAATTAGGATTAAGAACGTGGAGAGGCCTAGTGGTGGAGGGAGTGTTATTCGACCTGATCCCGAGTTCGAAGATGAACATGAGCGTGAAGCCCAGGTTTCAGCGGATACTCCTGCACGTACACTGCGCGCATTAGCGGAATTCTCCATGGACAGCGATATACACGATCGTAAACGTCTACCGACAGCAGTAACCATAAAAGAACACATAGTGGTTCTCAACGTCAACTCGAACAGGAAAAGTGTATCCCATGGTTTCTTGGCAGGGATATTTGGAACTTTAGATCGGTTTGGAGTGGTGGTCGATTTGATCAGTACGAGTGAGGTCCATGTGAGTATGGCTATCGAGGATGGGATGGGCAAGTTGGTGCTTGAGAGATTGGTTAAAGAGTTAAGGAAGAGTGGGACGGTACGTATTTCTATTTGGGTTGTGTTTCAGAACAATTAGCCATCCCTATCTGTCCCCCGCCCCCCCTTTTACTCACCCTCCTCCCATTTACAGGTATCCGTCCACAAAGATATGGCAATCCTCTCCCTCGTCGGAAAACAGATGCGAAACATGGTCGGTATCGCCGGGCGCATGTTTACCACTCTCGGCCAGGGGAATGTCAACATCGAAATGATCTCCCAAGGAGCGAGCGAGATTAACATTTCGTGTGTTATTGATGGGCGCGATGCAGTTAAAGCGTTGAATTTGATACATCAAAGTTGTTTACAGATTCGGCCGGAGGGTGCTCGAGGGAGAGGTGGGTTGTGATTTGAATTTTGATTATTTTTTTTAATAAAGGATGGGTGTTTTAGTAGGTCCGTGGTTGTTTTGAGGATACCTGGATACCCATTGGAAATGATTTAGAAGATAAATTTAAAGGAGGTTGCAATATACCTGGGGCTTGCTCTGGAGCAGCAGAGAATGGCTAAAATCGAATTGTATAGACCTTAGAATTATTTTTTTATAGTAACTCAATCTTATTTCTCTGAACAATTATCTATCTAAGGAGTAACTCATTAAATTGTCTGTCCTCACTTCCTTCTAGAAACGTACGCATTTAAGTATAACTTGAGTTGGAAGGCACCACCGTGATGCTTCGTACCTCTCAAAGCCAACTCGGAACAGGTTTCATTTCGACATTGTCTGCTCTTCAAGTTTCTTACAAGTGTAACGATGATTTTTCATTTCATTCATTCATGACAATCATTTAACTACATCTACTTCCACTTCCACAATCAATATCTGAACTAAGGTACTTTGTCAATGAAGGCGCCAACGCCGAACGCCCGGAATGTAAGTATATACGAGAAATATAATGCAAGACCGTAACCAGAGTGACCTTTTCTACATACAGCGTGAAAAAAACAACAGAGCGATGAAATGTAACAAAAATGCAAGGGAAAGAGAGCTTAACCAAGCATTCCTTCACCGTCCGAGTACGCGGCACTGCTATAGGCAGAGCCAATTTCGTTGTATCGTGCAATCTTAAGCCGTTGACTGGGAGGGATTGCCTTGTCCTCAAGACCATGAGGGGCACCACCAGCAAGTACACCAACACGCTTCATTGCGAGTAACTAAAGCACGTTGTTAGCACATGTCAAGTAAAAATAGAGCCGTAGTAACTTACGTTGTGAGCAGCATTCGAATGGTCGTATACACCTCCGAAAAACGCAGTTGTAGCATCCTTACCGATCATCTTAACGATAAGGTGGGCCCCTCCAGGATGCTCGTCAATGAATGAACTCATGTCATGAATGAATCCAGAAATAAGAATCAAAGGGCGCTTCTGAGCCTGCTCCTGGACTAAGGGAAATAGTAAGATGGGTTGAACGAAACAGAAGCAAAGTAGCACTAACATGAATCCCATGTAACAACTGGAAGATCGTTGCTGTCGGTAGGCCAAACGAGGTGATCCTGTGTAGCGCGGAGCTTCTTGAGCTGCATCGTTAATTGACCTTTGCGAACCTCATTGTCGGGAAAGACCTTGAGATGACTGGCCAAACCGAGCTTCTTCATGGTCCAAATAAACCACTTGGTGGGGTCGTATTGGTACCACTTAATAGCGTTCCTGTAGTCCATAGGGAACTGGTGGTGAAAGTTGTGATAACCTTCACCTATGGTACAGAGAGCAGTAATGACATGGTCGCGGGGAGTGTGCTTGTCATCGAAAGGAGTCTCACCGAGCCAGTGGGCGAGGGAGTTAACACAAAAGGTAGAGTGATGGACGAAGCAAAGGCGCAGGACACCGGCATAAATGTAGCCACCGCGAGCATCGCCCCAAAGAAGCCACGGGATGATAGTGGGAAGGATAAAGCCCATGAAAAGGATGAGCGTGACGTAATGCCTGTGTTGCCAGCGGACAACGGGATTCTTGGAGAGGTCGCTCACATCAGCAACACCGGGTCTGCGACGGGGCTTGAAAAGCATCCAGCCAATGTGGGAGTAGAAAAAGCCACGGTGGGCATTGTAAGGGTCGAGCTCGGTGTCGGTGTACCTATGGTGGGCACGGTGACCACGACTCCACCACTTAATGGAACCTTCGACTGCTCCGGCGCCGAGACAAGCCAGCAGGTACTGAAGGGGCTTGGAGGCGTTGTACGAGCGATGAGCCCATAAACGATGGTAGCCTGCGGTGATACCAAGACCGGTGACGAAGTAGTAGAAGACAGAGAACCAGAAAGTGGGCCAACGAAGGGGGGTAACGAAGGCACCAACAAGGCCAATGATAGGAGTTATGGTGAGGATGGAAAAGGAGAGCCAGCTGATCTCCGTGTGCCAATTCTGCCAGGAAATGGGGGGAAGTTCCTTCTGGGTTTTGAGGGTATAGGCGACATAGTTGTCGGGGATGTCGAGGTCAATGGGAGTGACGTCGGGTTCACCCTTTGAAGACATTGCAGGGGCAGAGGAGGTGGCGAGGGGAGGGGCCGACTGAGGGACGGAGGACATGAGGAGAGGGCTGTGGTCGCTCGAGACGACGACGACAAGCTGAAAGGTGACCTGAAGAAAAAGAAAGCTAAAGGAAAAGTTTTTATATAAATAGAGCTTGGTGGCGCATTCAAATTTTTGGGGAAGCAATTCAAGAAAAACGCTCCCACCGAATTCCCCGCTCGTCCGCCCCGACTGCGACTCCTTTCTTTTTCGCTGCCCCACATACACAGTTTGTTCCATTCAGCATCCTATCCGCCATCTCATGCATGAGCATCGAGTTCGAATAACTGGAATATTGTAATATTATTATTAAGTATTATAAGTGGTACACTATTCCAAGCTCTTTGCCTTCCCCAGGTCGCATAATGAGTCACGTGCCATTAAATACTGTGGGGAGGTGAATCTCGAATGATCTCGAGTTATCGTCTCTCCAGTCCCCGGTCTTCCGTCGCTGATTCACATGCATCTCCAAATCATCCCTACTAATTATTACTAATCTTACCAGCATTGTTGATCCTTCATTCAAGGGAATATAATTTGTATTCGGCACCGACAAGACAGCTGCGGAGGTGGGGTGGGTGCTCATCACTCTTAGAATTCGAACGAGCGGAGGCCCTTCCAGTTTGCTTCCAGTGCCCATCCATCTCCCCTGGGTTTGGACGTCCGAGAGTGCCATCATTTCTAGCAATCGTCTCTTCATTGGGGTAAATGGTGTGGGGAACCTTGCAATTGCCAAGTCAACTTTCGCCCGACGCGGCGACGCCTACCTATAGATAAGTAAACATACTAACAGGCCTACATACATACATATTAGTAAATGGTAACCAGTAACCGGTAAAGCTAAAACTTGGTTACTGTAATAACAACTTGACAATGCTACAGTACTAATGAAAGGAAGCTTTGAATTTGAAATTTGAAGTCTTGTTGAAGTCGCTGGTTGGCCGGTAGTAGTAAGTACCGGACCTACTGGTCAGGTCACGATATGGCTTTAGGGTAGGTTCGTGTAAAAAGTATTTGAACCGCAACCCATCGTGATCGACAAAAAACCTTCAAGAGCTTTTCTTCGTCATTTTGTTTTCGATTCCTGTCTGTTTTTACTGGAGTCTAGACACTTGAAGGTGATTATCTCTCCGATATTTCTTCTTGCCTTGCCTGCTTTTTAATGTGATGATAAAACCACAAATAAACTCAGCTCACTTCGACCCTCATAGAGGGACATGAGACGAACTTGTGTTTTCCCTGATTCCAATTTCTTGTGCACTTGCATTGAGCTTTTTCTGACTTCTTAATTTTTCCTTTCAGATACGGATCATATCTTTGTCTTCATAAAGGTGCACGTTTAGCATTGGTTTTTTTATCTTGTGAGTCACATTCTACTTTTGTCAAAAGATGTAAACTTTCTGCAAACTTCCCGACATGTTATACACATCATGGGGTTGATTCCTAACGGAACCATTCAAGTCTCTGATATCTTTTGATGTATCTCGATATTGAAACCTTCAGCTAATTCTTTCAGTAGGCTGTCTAGGTCGGGTTTTAACTTATATACGAATTATCTATCCCATTGCATGCTGTTCTCCTTTAGTTTATTTTGTAATTCATCAAATATATCTGTAATACTTAAATCTTGACTACACACATACATTCGACGATGAGAGGGTTCAATGTTCAACGTTCAGTCCCGCCAGGTTTGAAATTATGATTTCCATTGAAGCCGTATTCTAATAGCGACCCCAGATATCGATCGTATGCATGCATCCAACTGTACTAACACGAGCGCCACAGAATATAATATGCAGGAAATGTAGACACAACTTGAATCCAGTTCATCGACACATGCTCTCTTGAGTCATCTCACATCTTCATGCGCCTACTCGCGACCAGACCCACCCTTATCCTTATTAGGGGGGAACACGAACACCCCGTTAACAGGACTCCATCCATCCTCAGGGCTCCTCTCATCGCCCCGTATAAGACTGGCGATGCTGGCAGTGTGACGATGACTCTTCTTTGCCTGTTCCCTCAGATCCTGCTGCTTACGCGGAGGAGCAGCAACCAGAGGTTTCGCGGAGCCAGGAACGGCAGGGGATCTATAGGTGATATCCATCTCCTCATCATCCGAGCTCGTCTCATCCAACTCAAAATCCTCAGCATGTAAACCAGAGCCGTTTGCTCTCCTTGGTGCCTCTAGGTCGTAGACTTCGTACTTATTCCGTGTAGTCCCACTCAGCCGGGCGTACTGGGACAGTTGACCTGGGGGGAAGTAGCAGCGGGACCTTTAAGTTCATCTGGGAGGAAGATGTAGAAGAATGCAGTTGCCAGACACGCCCCGCTGACGACATCGATAAGGTAGTGGTGAGTGAGGTACATGGTGGCCCAGTATAGTATGCCAGCGTAGGCCCAAACGAATCGGGTGCACTGAGGGAAAAAATGGCTCATGGTCAGCGCCATAAGCGTAGACCACGCTGCATGAAGGGATGGGAAGGCACCAAAGACAAGAGGTGAATTCGAGAACGCGGTCGTGTACCCATGAGTATGAAACAGCGCATCTATTCTTGCCAGTCCTCCCGGGGATCCTTTCATCCCGTAGTTTGCAGGCGTGAGGCCGTAGATCAATTCATACCATGGTGCAGAGCATGGTAAAATTATTTGAATAATGACACCAAGAAGATTCATATAGCCGAACGTGCGGCCGAAAAAGTGGAGGGCTTCTTTCGGTCTGAAAAGCCAGATGAACGCTCCCATGATGAACGGGAGGGTGTAATGCCCGACGCCATAAGGAACCCATGCAATGACATCGAGGACGGGGTGTGTAACCCGGGTTAGGATATCAGAAATATTGGCACCATAGAGGACGGTTTCAAGCGTAGGTAAAAGAGACACCGAAATTGATGGTCGCCACGACTCGGGGATAAATCTTGAGCTATAGAAACTGAGGAGGTAAGCAAAAATAGGTGTTGCGGGAAGGAAGAACTGGGATGTTAAGGGGACAAGAAGTGCGATGGCGTAGAGGATGGGTATGAACAGCTTGAGCGGGAATCCAGGAACTTGCATAATCGTAAGCCAAAACGAGGCCAGTAGAATATGGAATATGTATATTGAATCCGATAAAGTAAATTTGTGTTGCTGCAGACGATGAATGGTGTCAGCAGGCGAGAGAGATTTGTCAAGCCTGCCAACTGCAGCCACAAGCGCTGAACCAACTGTGTTCAGCGTCCGCATTATTGCACCACGAGGGCGTACTGCAGCAGACATCTGTAGACTATCTGAGCTTCCAGGACAAAAGAAAGAGAGAAAGCTCACGTTATTAAAGAGAGTAAGGGATGTAAGGGTTTAAACCAATATAATAATCCAACCAGTCCACTAAATCCAAGAAATGAAGAAGGAACGTTGAATTTCGTAAACCCGTCGAAGACAATAAGATGAAGAGGATGAAAATGGGTGAGAATATCACCACCGACGATGGTCGCGCTTACAAGCCGGTGGTGACCAACAGCATTTGATGCAGAACTCCTCAAATGTTTGTTCTTGTTTTATTTAAATTACTACGCCATTTATTATAAATAACATCAAATATGTGCTCAAAATTTTGTCCGTCTGCAGCAAAGATCGTCGAGCTAATGCGCGTTCCGCAAACCCCTAAAATATCCCCCAGGTCCGGTCTCTCCTCGCACCTTTCATAACAATACTGTAGTTGTTTGAAAATGCCGGACTCTTTCTTTACATCTTCAAAACCACGGAAACGCAAGCGCACTGAGTCTTCCGGTGGTTCTGTGGCAAAACGGAAGGCTTTTGGAAATGCATCTAAGCCAAATGCAGCACCGAAATCGGGCGGTGTAGCGTCCAGGGATAAAGGAAAGAAGAAGCTATCTAGGCCAGAAGATGAAGAGCTATCTGACCAGAGTGACGACGGGGAGGGTATTGAGGATATGGATCTAAGAGCGGATGAAGAGCCTGAACCTAGTGGTGACGAAGATGAAGACGAAACTCCTGCTGAAAAGAGGCTTAGGCTGGCTAAATTATACCTAGATAGTATAAAGCATGATCTCGGTAAGTACAGCGTCTTTGAATGAAAGACGTCGTTGCTAATGACGATTTATGCGCTCGATAGCGGAGGGCGAGTTCGATGCTGCAGAAATTGATAAAGAACTCATTCAATCGAGGTTACGTCAGGACGTTCTTGAACATGCCGGAAAAGTGCACCTTTTTGTAGCGGGATCTGTTAGTCGTTTTGTAACATCTCGATCTTCTTCCCCTCACGCGTTTTTAGTACGACCTTGTACATCCAAGAATCCTCCGTGTCCGAGGTCACAAACTTCCTGTAACTTGTGCCGTCGCCTCCGAAAACTGCTCGATGCTCTTCACTGCAGGAAAGGAAGGATCCATCGTTAAATGGGATTTGTCTACAGGAAAGAAGGTCACTGTGTTACGGAAGCAGCACAGGGACTCCAAAGGAAAGGGGAAAGCCCCGGAACCTGATGTACAAGGTCATACTGATGAGGTACTTGCTCTTGCTATCAGCGGAGATGGCAAACTACTGGCCAGTTCTGGAAAGGATAGGCGACTTTGCATTTGGGATGCTGGAAAGGGTGAATGGAAGAAGTCATTCACAGGCCCCATGTCACACAAAGATACTATCTCTGTATGTAACATTCACCGATGCTTAGTGGTATGCTATAGTGCTCACTGCAGGTATTTAGGCTCTCGCTTTTCGTAAATCTACAAACCAGTTGTATACAGGTTCCTTTGACCGGACACTCAAAGTCTATGACTTGACGCCCTCTGTTATGGGTTACGTAGAGACCCTTTTTGGTCATCAAGATCACGTCCTCGGGATCGATGCTCTACGCGGCGAGACATGCGTTTCCGTTGGCGCACGCGACAAAACAGCCCGATTTTGGAAAATCTCTGACGAAACACAGCTGGTGTTTCGTGGGGGAGGTCGAAGCCGAATACGTGAGGTTATTGAGGGAGGTCTTCGGGCGGACGATGACGATGACGATGACGACGAAGATATGATTAGTGGGAAGAAAGGCAAGGAAAAGGAGAGGAATTTCATCGAGGCGAGTTTAGAGTGTATCGCGATGATTGATGAATCTACGTTCGTAAGTGGTGGAGACAGCGGGTAAGTCTTTGGATTATTTCATTGAATACAAGGGAAGAATACGATATTTTATTAGGGCCATATCTCTCTGGACAACGCAGAAAAAGAAGCCTGTGTTCTCACAAGCGTTAGCACATGGATTCAATGAGGTCCTGTCCTCGACCGAGGGCCTTATTCAGACCCCGCGATGGATAACTGCACTAACAAGTCTTAGATATTCTGATCTTTTTGCCTCAGGTAACTTCTCTATTCGTCAATTGTGCCATATTTTGCTTAACCTGCGTTATTTAAGGATCCTGGGACGGCTGTATTCGACTGTGGAAACTGGACTCCAAACTGAAATCTTTCTCTCAAGTGGGAAGCATACTTGCACCAGGAGTGATTAACTCCTTGCAGCTTCTCTCAGCACCTAAAACTTTCGCTACGACCGTCTCGTGGCCGCTTCCATTACAACAAAGCTGCGATGTAGACGTGAACGATGCCCCTGTGACTTCTGCTGCTGAGTCCAAACGCAAAGATGTTAACATTTCTCCTGTGCTTCTGGTTGCTGGGATCGGTCAGGAGCATAAATACGGTAGATGGCTGAAGGTGAAAGAAAGCGGAGCGGCTAATGCTGCTCTGGCAATCTTATTATCACCACGGACAGCATGACCAACAAAAAGTAGGTTCTACATACTTGGTTAATATATAGTACTTTCCAACTATACATTTCATGGGAGAATGGTGTTGCAAGTATCAATTACGAGGATCACATATACGTATCTGTCAAATGAGCTTGATTTTTATCTAAATCACACCAAGATGCAACGAGAGCATGGCGCATAAGTATAGCGGATGTCATAGCATACAGAAGGGCATGATACGCTGCGTCGTACGTATGCGTGCGTGGTTGACCTGTCAATTTTGGTAGAAACGGTAATAGTACTCCGCCCCTCAAATCCTCAAGCAAAGTCGCTCATGCGCTTGCCTTCTTCACAGCCTTCCTCACGACGTCCCTCCTCTGCTTCTTGGCGACCATAACCTGGAAACGACCAAAGTCGTTCAGTGTCCTCCTCTTCTCAACGGCAGCCCGCTTTTGTGCCCATGCGGACTTGTCCCACTTCTCAACGATAGCTTCCTTCTCAACCTGCTTCTTAATCACACCAGAGCCAGCGGCACGAGGAAGTTTCTTCAGCGAGAGAGGGGTGAGGACGAGGTGCTTGTAAGGGAAAGCTTGGCGAGGGACGCCAGTCGTGGGACCGTCAACGATTGCCTGTTATGAGACATAAATATGCGGAATGATATAGACCACTTCACAAATGCATACGCGGTTGTGGTCGATGATTTCAGCAATGACAGCAATCTTGCCAGCTAGGGGGCCATCCTTGAGGAGCACAACTGTAGGTGATGTCAGTCCTGGTCTATATGTTGGGCTTCGGGCAAATTAACATACCACGGCCAACTTCGACGAAGCGAGTGAAATTTGATTCCTAGGAGCGCAGAAAGGATCAGTATCCTGTCCCAAACGCAAAATCCCCTCCCCAGGCCATTGTCCTTCGATTCAAAACAAACTTTCGCATCCCGCACCGAAGTCCATCATCCAAATCCACGCAATAGCATCCAACCCATCCAGCACATTTTCCTCGCTGTTATTCGTACGAACGGATCTAGGGGGCCTGGGGACGACATAAGAGAAGCAATAGTACCCACCGACATCGTTTTTTGGCTTGAGGATCGTCCGGAGGAGTCTTGACGG
Organism: Cyathus striatus; assembly: GCA_025738555.1. NCBI lineage: Eukaryota > Fungi > Basidiomycota > Agaricomycetes > Agaricales > Nidulariaceae > Cyathus > Cyathus striatus. The sequence goes on along the minus strand of JAOVFP010000013.1, from coordinate 2,615,512 downwards.
TGGGTGGTGTAGATGGATTTTCGGGTGAGTTTGGTTCTATTTGCGAGTAGCCTCTACGGCGCTACCGGTCACATTTCCCGCTAACTCCAACTTGGCACAGTCGGACTCCAATCCAAACTTCGGTTCTCAGACTCTGTAACAATTCTTTAATGATTCACGCGTCTCAAGAACATATTATTATCTATGATCCCAAAAATAGCATTCGAAGCAAGTAATCCAGGCGGTTTTACAACTTCTATCGACAGACCCATGTGCAACTGCCTACTCCTTTATCAAGTATGTGGCTTAAAAAGCTAGCCGTTCTTGTTGAACTTTGGTCATTCGCACTTTATTCCTCATGATTGTTATTTGCTGTCTCTTCATTTACTTTGCGACAATTTGTAGCTGTTCTACTAGCAGGGGAGCAACTCTTCAAGTCGGAACTCCGGAATCAGTTGGATTGCTTTCTGCACCTTTGATTGACTTGGAAAAGAACATCACTGCATACATAACTCCTGCGAACTACGGATCTGCGACATTTAATAAAATTAACCCACTCTATCCGGGTGCTACTGTTATGTGCGAAATAGCATTATCAATATCATATCTGTATATCTCTGAACTACCAATTAGCATTGGGCATAAGAACACCGTTGTGTCATATTTCGCCGTTGGAAACAGTAAGAAGTACGCTGATGTGAATGGTACATTGTTACCCGAAGATCATCAGCTCCCTGCAGAAAAGGGTACTATTTACGATAGTATGTTGGCTATTACAATTATCTGAAGCCGTCTAATCATATATACAGTGGCGTCATTGACAAAGATGTTCACTACGATTGCAGCACTGCAGCAGCTTGAAAAGAGAGCAGTCGCTTTAAACGAAATTGTTGCCTCTTACATACCTGAATTTGCTGGTACAGCTCATCAAATTCGCTTTCCGGCGTGTCGCTAAATGATTATTATGTGTAGTTAACGGGAAGGAAAATGTCACTATTCTGATGCTCCTCACACATACCAGTGGCTTCGATGCTGATCCAAATCCTGGTCTGTGGTTTGGGTATGCCATCTTGTCGATTGACACCTCACTTGGACTCTTTCGTTGATTCACTTTAGGTATAGTACAATTGCCGAGCGCAGAAAAGCAATTTTAGACCAAGCAATAATACATCCTCCCGGAACAGCGTATCTTTATTCTGACCTCAGTACGTATGCCGCTCTTTTATACTTCTGTTATGTATCTTATATTTATCTTTCAGATTTTATGTCCCTTCAGCTGGTGCTCGAGGCAGTAACTTCAACCTCGCTTGACGCATTGATTCATGACTATTTCACGCTCCCGTTGGGCATGAAAGACACATACTTTAACCGCGGAAATAAAGACATGACCGAGAGAGTTGCCGTCACAGAATTTCAAATTGCCGCACTTGGACCAGAAGAACCACAGCGACCGCAACCAGTATGGGGCACAGTAAGGTTATAGTATATGTATGGTTGTAATGACACTGATTTATATCACATATGTAGGTGCATGACGAGAATGCTTGGAGTATGGACGGGGTGTCTGGGCATGCTGGAGTTTTCTCTACAGCTATGGATCTTGCTATCTTTTGTCAGGTATGAGCTAATGTACATCTCTCATTCGAGATTCTTAACTCTAGGCCAGATGATTCTAAATAATGGAACTTATGGAGGAGTCCGCATCCTAAGGTCCGAGACAGTTGATCTCATTTTTCATAACTACAATACGGCTTTTCCTGGCAACGCCCATGGTCTCGGATTCGAGTTAGACCAATATTATTGGTCAGGACCTATGGCAAGCCTTCAGACAGCAGGTCATACGGGATTCACGGGAACAACCATGGTAATTGACAGGCGTGAGTAAGGTGCGACTTCTGTTGCGGGTTCATTTGAATATAACATTATTACTACAGCAAGTAAGACTTTCTTCATTTTCCTTACAAGCCGTGTTCATCCTAGCAGGGAATGGTCAAATATCAACATAGCACGCAAAAACTTGGGATATTTTGTAGCAAAATCGTTGAAGAGAATGTTGTAGATATGTAACTTTTTTCCGTCTAGTAGTCCAACAGATGTCGACTACCAAGTATACCCAGTGTCTTTAATTGAGATTAGAAAGTATGTAAGGGTTGGCTGTTCATCCCTCCTCAGATCTGTATCTTTACACACTCGCATCGTTGCCATCACAAATTGAAATGTTCCCGCAAGATATCCTTCTTGAAAAAGGTCAAATTAATAAACAGGTCCTGATGCAACCATATATAAAAGCACCCTAACAACACTCACGGTAGTTTCATGCTAAGTTCGCCGTGCAATACCTATTAGCACCTCTCAAACACCTTGTAAAGATCAGGAAGACTGGCTATCTTCACTACATCCCGATCAAGCAAAGATTTAGGTGCGCTGAGGTAGCGCCTCATAGCAGGAAATAAGACATGCTGAATCTGCCACTCCTCTGCCTTCTGTTTAGGATTCTCTTCATCCCCGGATATCCTTTTCTCCGGAAGCAAAAAAGATGGCCCAGGAGCGTAGAAATAAGCCAACTCCCGTAAAAAGGTATCAAAACATTCCATTTCCATCGCCCAGTTAACCTATTAAATCGTCAAATGAGAATTTGATGGAACTGAGATACCAATCGACTTGAAAACTACCTGTGGACCAAGCCTCATCAAGAACCCCGGAAGATTATCAAGATTAGGAATGTAATCTCGCAGTAAAAGCGGAATGCTCTCTACGTTGCCTGATTTAGATATGCTTAATGAAAAGTATTCCGACAGCATCTCTCTTCGTGACATAAGAATCTCCTCAATCTTCTGCAATCCTTCGTCAAAACCTTGAGCAATAAATTTAAGGATTCGACTTACGGCAACAATTTCATCTTTGCTTAGCCGGCTTTGAGTTGTATTTTCCGCATTCACAGCTATCTCCAGCATAATTTTCAACGGAGGTGAAGGCGCTAATTTTAATTTGCTGAAGTTACCAAATTGTCGTAGGCCCAGTTGATAAAGCAACTCCTCACTGTAATTCGTATTTAGATTTAAGATCAGTTCACAGCACCATAGTAAAGAGACACTTACGCCAAAGCGTGATGATTAATAAGATAAAGATTGGTCGAGTGTTGTATCAAAGACAAACACTTATTCAGGTCCACTATGCTCACGAAAATATGATTTTCAAGTATCTCCGAGAGTACTATGTTGCCAATCAGCGCACATAACTTCAATACAGTATTGCAATGCAACTGACGCCGATGTTTACCCTCCTGCAATCTCCGCCTCAACGTCCTAATAGATGTCAAATAACATTCTGATTCCTTTATCTCTCGACTCCTAGTAGTGGTTAGTGATGACTCAGGCCGGATTTCATGTTGTTCAAGCTGTGCAGGATTTGCTACCGGGAACATGGAATCAAGTGTTCTATCCTGGAGTGACGTTCTGACTTTATGCTGCGAGTAAACCTTTTTTTGTATAGAAGTCCCTATGAAATGTTTTGAGTCATTTTCAATAGCAATGCACCATATTAACTGACCAGACATGAAAGGTTTCTCAAGCTCCTTCTCCTTGGCTACACCACCTTCCCGAATTTTTCTTTTCTTAGATGACAGCTCGTCATCACCGGCGATCCCACCTATAGGAAGCGTCTGATATGCGATTAGAGCCAGTAGCAAGTAGATGAGGCGATGACTACCTGGTACTGGAACGACCGCGATTGTCCTTGAACTGCTAGCCCTCGCTGGAGAGCGTCGCAAATCCGCTCGGTAATAGATTCTTCATTTAAGAAATGAACTTCCCGTTTAGTTGGATGAACATTAACGTCGACAGAGCGCGGATCAATTTCCAGACTGAAGCGCTTGTAAGGATATAAAATGATAAGGGATTAACTATCTCGAACACACCTAAGATATATAAAGGGGGAACCCCCCTTCGGAAGCACGCATTGATATACTGTTTCTAGCGCACGCTTCATGCGGGAAGATTCAACAAGGCGATCTTACGGGAGGGAGACGAAAAATATAAACGAAAGATAGTAGGCATAAACAATGAAGCGTACGATTTATGAATAAAAGGAATGTAGTTTTTTTTGCTTGATAGTTAGGGCTAGTATAATATGCCTCGGCGGTCCATGCTTCAGGATCATCATGGTTCTCGTCTTCTTCCATACAATTATCAGAAGAAGATACATTGGCGGAGAGTAATTCTTTTGCCATGCCACCCCCGTACAAAAGCTTGATCGCCTGCTGTACAGTCGAACTAGAGGGCGTAGATAACTCTGGAGATGATGACCCTGCCTAAAAGCATGTGAAGGTGAACACACGCAATACCTCGCAGCCAACGTTACAGGAATGTACCTTCTTACATACGAAAGCTACTTTCGGATTATGAGCTGCATACTTTGTCATCACGTCTAGTATCTTGGAGTATTCGTCCGAGGTATTTCGCAGAGCCGATAAACGTGTTGGGGTGTTGTAAAACAAATCTTCAATCTAAAGCTAGTTAGCTTATTTGCAAGTAGATATTATCAGGAAGTAATTCCTACTATAATCGTAGTACCGTCATTGCCCGCACACGGCTTTGGTTGTGTAGGTTTTCCAGATTTCGGGTCGACCAAGGCTCCGTCCGAATAGGTTGCTCTAAAGACTCACTGTGTCAGGCAGATAATAGCGGCCAACAACGCATTATGCTCACTTCCAGGCGCAAGTATCCTTCTTGGTTTTGGATATGACTGTCATATGTGCAACATGGGACATAGAAGCCAATGCTTCACCGCGAAACCCATATGTTCGAATATGAGACAAGTCAGCGAATGTTGAGAGTTTTGATGTGGTAAATCGCTCTGCTAGTATCGGTAGGTCTGCTTTCTACGGTAGAAAAGTCTGGATTTGCATTAAAAAGTAAACAAAGGAACCCACGCGTATGCCACAGCCGTTATCCTGAATCTGCAAGAGCTTCAACCCTCCATCCTTGACTTGGACGCGTATGGTGGTTGCACCAGCGTCAAGGCAATTCTCAATGAGCTCCTTAGTGCAGAAGCGGGTCGTTGAATGATCTAATTATGCCTAGCGTTGGGTTAAAACAACGGGGACAAGAATATTATTTATACCTCTCCAGCAGCAATGCGATTAATAAGGGACTCGTCCAGTCGTCGAATAGGACGAGGCTCTTGCGACATTGTCGAAGAACCCGATTCAGTGTTCTGTGTCGTCATATTTTCATTATTAGATGTGAGTACAAAAACGCTCAGCGCAGTGAGTCGTGACAGCGCTAAGCAGGAGTCGCGTTGGCTAACGCCGTTAAACCCGCCGAAATGGACTTGATTTTCGATTTTTGATCATTCTGAAAGGCTCGACATAGATATTATTGCAAGGCCAGCTGACAATTTCATAACAACAAAGCAAAAAGCATAGCGTAGTAGTAAGTACATGCATAGTAATCATCATCAACTTAGGTAGTATTGAATCATAATGGACGTGAATAGTATTAGTATAAAAAAGAACCTTCATGGCTTCCATGTTGGCCGATTCTTATCACCGCTCCGAAGATCACCAATGCTTTTCACCCTTTGTAGTGGGGGTTTCGCATCTAGCGATACTCGTGCTTGCATAACTTCGAAGTTACGAACAAGATCTTTCACACTTCCGCCGCTACTTCTCCTGGGTCTGGGAGTAGGAACAGGAGCAGACGTTGGAGGAGGTGCAGGTTTAAGTTCTACCAGTCGACGTGGCTTCGCAACACGTGGAATCATGGAAGGTTTAGGAGGGGCAGGGGCAGGATGTAGCTGTACAAGTTCCTTAGGAGGTATAGGTTTGGGGGCTGCAGGACGAATTGGTGTCGCAACAGGTCCACGGGGTTTCTCAAGAACATCAGGAGGTGGAAGAGGCAGACCCGGTTGAGCAGGTTTCCTGAGCTTATTCGATGGAGGTACCCTGGAAAGAGTCGGCAAATACGAGAAGAAGAAACCTTTGACCCGCTTTCCTATCGATGGAGGTGGCACTGGCGGCGCATTACGATCTGTCGCCGAATCTGCACGTTCAGGGGAAGCAAGGATGGTCTCTGTCTCCTCTATCTCATCTTTCTCCTCGTCATCATGGTCCTCGGAATTTACAGGGGTCATCGGTGACTCTTCCTGACTGATAGTAATAGCTTCCTCTAGCAAGTGCGAATACCGAGGTGCAAGCAGTGATGAAGGAAGCTGCTTGGAGGGCTGAGCGTCGCGGGTAGCTGGCGGCATGGTAGCAACAGGTCGATACTTTCGAGGTGGCGCAGGTCGTCTTCTGAGGGGGGTAAACTCCGGAACTTCAATTGTAGCCATCCTGCGAGCATCAGGAAATTCAGTGGATCGGGGAAGAGGAAGACAGGGTGTAACGGGAGGCGCAACGTGACCGGCGCGCTGTTTATTCTGTAAAGCCTTGACTCTCTGTAACAAATTCTCTCTAGAAAAAAGCTCAGAACACAATAAATGAAAACCCAACAAGGCGCACCTTGACCAAGCGTCACCATAGAGCGATAGAATACTATCTCCTCCGATTGTATCAATGAAACGCTGCACTACGTTCTCGATGTGCACAACATCGACAGGCGCCAAACCGTTCTCATCGCCGATATCCAAACGGTGTCCGACCTCCAAGCGCTCGTCGGTGAAGCATCCATCCAGCAACTTCCACTCTTCTTTGGCCCATCCTCTTTCACCAGCTTCATGATCGGAAAGACTGGATGATAATGGTAATACTTTGCTGAGTGGAAGGGGTGTCTTGAATGGATCACACTGAGGTTCGATTTCAGCCCTTTTAGCCCAAATGCCAGGAGTTTGGGCAGTAACAACTTCCACTTCAGCTTCAGCTTCCTTCAACAAGTCTGGGATTGTAATTGCAGGACTTCCAGGGATGAGAACGCGATCCCCAATGATACTCATGCCGAGCGTTGAGCGACGTCGCTTCTTCTCAGAGTGCAACTCCTTCGAAACACCTTGAATATTTTTTCTCCTGAACTCCTTAGCAATGTCGTCCACTGCGGAGTGAGATCCACGGCGTCGTTTAGTTTCCGCATGGCGCCGCTTCGTAACAACCTTGGTGAAACAATCATAGTCATACTGTACGTAGACAAATATCATAAATATTAATCACAGAATTTCGAGTACAGAAGACACATACCTGTTTGAGGATGGCCACAGCACGTGCTGCCGCTCTCGGGTCTGCACTGGTAATCTTGACAAGACCGATTTCCTCTGAATCACTGCTATCACTTGCATCGTCATCGTTGTCATCATCGTCTAAAGCATTCTCCATCGGTGTATCTTCATCAATAGTAAGACGATCTTGAAGAGACACAAACGTGTCTTCGTATCTCGCTGAGGCTGGCTGACTGCTCGCACGCTCCTGGGCATTGATCGGGGAAGAAGGTTCGCGCAGTAGCTGCTTCTCGTGTGATCCTACCCTAGGAGACGCAGCTGAAGGGCCTGTCTCCGGAGAAACATGCCTCTCCTCCTGAACGATAGTCGTGGTAGATGCAAGTAAACTATTACGATATTCCTCAAGCCCTTCTTCCGGTTCACGCTCTACCGACATCTGGCGAACTTCCAGCTCTTCTTGCTCATCGTCAGATTCCTCTTGCAAACGAGAGGTATCTTCAAATGAGTGCTGCTCTTGCGGAACGTCGGGTACTGCTTGAGGCTCCATTGGGTTAACTTCATCTGTCTTCTCAGCAGGAGGAGGAGTAGTGTCGACAGTATCTTGTCCGGTAACACTACGAGCAGGTAGAGACTTCTCTTCATCCCGAGCATCTTGAACTTGCTGCGCATCACGTTGCGTGTCTTCTTCCAGAGAGACACTATCATGTACCTGAGACTCCTCACCATGCACCACGGGCTGCGTAGCCGCGTCAAAACTCTCTTCGTCCTGCATAACCCCTTCTTCAGGTTCTACACTCATCCTCCTAACCTCCTCCTCCTCTCTCCTTTCCTCACCTTCCATTTCCTTATCGTGATCACCAGTCAAAATATCCTCGAGCGTCTTTTCTTGCTGCATATGGTCGCCCTCATCCTCTTCACCAACAAGCTCCAATCTTGCGATCCTCTTCGGAAACGGACTAATCGGCCTCCCCCACTCCTCCATCCTATTACGTGTAGCGCTACTCGGGGGATCCATCTTGGTCCTAACCTTCATCATCCTCCATTTCCCTGTATACTCTCCCACGCCCTCAATGCCATCCCAGTCAGGATTGCCAGGCCCAGGAGGAGCTTCATCATCGCTATCGCTCCAGCCACCATCTGAGCTGGGGGGAAGATCATTAAGATCAAACAAGGGTAAACGAGGGACGTCTGCGTCTGCAGGATCCAAGTCCATGCTGCTGAAATCGGTAGAGCCTTCAGGTTCGTTATGTTGATTCCAATTGAATACATGTGTGCGGCTGACATTGTTGAGTTCATCGTCAGCAGGAGATGATGTTGCCACACCGGCGTCGACGCGAGCTGGCTCCCTAGGTTTGATTGGGGAACTAGGTTCAACAGAACCGCTCAGTAATATCGGATCATCTGAGGGGCTGGCGGGCGGCATGGGGGCATCAAGATCAATGTCCGGCATTTCAAGCTTAATTTTCAAGGCCTTCCTCTTGGTCTTGGTCTTACCAACGGTAGAGGTAGCCTTGGTGGTACTCTTTCTCTTGGAAGATTTGGATATGGTAGGGGTGACAAAAATTTCGCGGGGAGGCGTAAAGACATCCTTAGGTGGTTCGTAGGGAGGAATAGGGGTTGCACTCCTCCGGGATCGAGCAGAAATAGTGGCCCTGCGAGAGGGAGCGTCGGCGAGCAGTGACAGGGGAATGGGGGGGATGTAATCGGCATCGGGTTTGTTGGCATGAGGGGACTTGACAACGATGGCGTGGTGAGGCTTGGAGGGAGTGATAGGAGCTTCTTGATTTCGACGGGGGATGGGACGGGTTGGGGATTCGATGGAGTGGGTGCGGGCATGACGCTTCGATTGCTTGCGGGGCTTTGGATTGGGAGTTGCTTCGGGGATGTGAGAGGAATCTTTAGCAGTTGGAGATGAAGGAGGGGCAGTTGCCACTAGTTGTTGAGAGCGCTTGCGCTTGGAGGTTGAATTGGATGTAGGGCTGGCGAGCAAGGATGGAGTGAAGGGTGTGGATCGCTATGAATAAAGTGATTAGAATAAAATACTAGTAGAGTATGGTACATAATAGAACACACAGATACACGTCTAAGCGTTTCTTCAGGGGGAGGACTAATGAGCTGCATGCGTGCAGGGTCTAGTTGGGTATCAACATTGTAAATCCTGCCAGAGGTCATGGGAGAAGGAGTGGGGGTAGGCCGGGTGCGGGTTTTAGACTTTGAGAGTGCAGCGAGATTGATACGGGGAGGGAGCTGAGCAGAGTCCAGCGGGTGCTGGTTCTCTGCCATGGAAACAAAGTACAAGGAAGTGAAGAGATGAACAATAACAAATATACGCTAAAAAGAGAGTTTGTATGATATAGTATTAGATGATGGCTGGCTGCTCTTGAAGCTTGAGCTCGAGGCAAGAAAACAGTGGAAAGAACAGAGTGAACGAGGAGGGAAAGGGCGAGGATGGAAATCGAACAAACACGTGATCGTAATGAGGACATGGGCTCCAAAGGTTAAGTTGTAATAATTTATTTGAATTTATGAATGGATTACAATAATTAAGTGTATTCTATCTCTAATCAACTCTGTAGACCCAAGCTCAAGTAAGTACTCAAATATTCAAATATTCAATATTCAATATTTCAATACTCAAGTACTAAAGTACAAGAGACTACAAAGTCCGCGTGGCTCAAGTTTTGATCAGATGCTGTGCTACTCCAGAAGACCGACTTGAACTTACCTCAACCGTCTTCCTCAGACCTCTCCTCATCGACATCCCACCTGTCTTGTCCTCCTCTGCCCCTCTTTTCTACTCTATAGTCCGAGCTGTCTCCTCTCCTGCTTGCTGAGCTAGCCTTGTCTTCTGTCTCTGCTTTTTCATACCGCCCGTTTCACCATCTGTTTTATTATCAACTACAATAGAATACACCTCTGTGACTTTCAGATAACACCGTTTCAGCTACGCCACACTCAGCTGTGCATTCCATCGCTTTCAGAACCACCCTTCCTTCGTTTATTAACTTGGTTGGTGTCCCTTTCATCCACGCTGCTGCTTTATCTAAGCCCCCCGAAAGATCTTCGTCTGTTATCCAAAACATTCCTAAGTCATGTCCTACCCTTCCAACCATCGTTCCAATCCATATGTACAACCAACTTCAGCCCATCGCTATCACTCTGCACCAATTCCATATTCAGGAGCAGCTCCTCCCATCCCCTCGTGGGTGAACGTCAATCCCTCTAGCTGGCAAGCGGGTTGTTGGCAGCCCAATCCCTACTACAAACCCCAAGTCGCCCCATCTCACGTTCAGTACCAAGCATGGGTCCCAGGTCAAGCCTGGCACCAGTACTCATTTCGACCTCCAGCCCAAGCCTCGCAGCAGGCCCAACAAGCCGTGTGGAACCACTACAAACGCCCCAAGCAGCCCAGTAAAGAATACCTACAAAACAAGCTGCTCAAGAACCCACTGGCTCTAGAAGGAATGATCCCAGCGTGCGTATCCCCTCTCTCCTTATCCGTCAAATCACCAACTAAACTTCTCAGGCGCGCGTTAGTGAAGAGCTTGGAAATGTGGACCCACGACCCATGCCCCCTGTTCCTACCGTTCAATACCCGGAAGAAATCCAGTCCACACCCTGGATATGGGCCCCTCGTCTTCTCGCCGATGCAGAGCCTCCACCCCAACAACCCACACACACCAATCCCTCAATACGCAATTCATCTGAACCGCCTCCGAGTCGTCCTCATGGCAATCACGACCTCTCTGCCAGGCAGCCACCAGATAATCAACGCACTCAGCCAGGTACAAGCAGCTCAACCTCCGCACAGCCGCGAGCACAGTCCGAACCACTCGTCCGGGAAGCCTTCACCTCAAAACAGGAGCTGCACACCACATTCTCCCCGAGAGTCATTCGTACTCCCGATCGTACCCACTCCCGGAGCTCTATGAACGGATCCTCTTCCTTGGGACGTTCTAGCTCCGTTGATTCCGTAGCTTCACAGATAGGGCGTATGTCCCTGCGTAGTAATCGACCAGTGACGCCTCCAAATGCTGAACCTTGGAATAGACCATTCGCGCAAGCTCCCATAAGCGGCGTTCGGGCCTACTCTGAAGAGCCTTCGAGCATCCTTAGCCCTCTCATTATGGACAATCCTCTTCAGCCTTCTGCGCAGCCGCTCGGACGACACGGGTCTGCACCGGTGATAGGCCAATCTGGCCAGTCTTCCCTAGGAACAATACCTGAGACTCGAGAACCATCACGCGCTACCTATAACACCGAAATCTACAGCTCAATGCCCAAGCGGAAGAGGTCCAAAAGTTCGAAGAAACCAAGTAGTACAACGCCCCCCTCGCTGGGCGGCTACTCCAGCTCGAGTTCTCGTCCGTCGTCTCTGCAATTTGACAACAAGGATTCCGGATACAATAGGGACTCGGGGTATTCTTCTTCCTCCTCCGCTCCCCCCTCCGCCACTTTCCGAGGCATAATACCAGGCCCCCACAAGGCGAAGTCTTCCCCGAACGCGATCCCAACCTCGCACATCTCTTTACATCTCGCTCAATCCTCTTCCTGCTCCCCCTCGCGAGGTGCCAGTTGAATATTCGCCACCGCGCGTCAATACGCCGCCACCAACTTCTGGGCCTTGTGTACGCATAGGTTTCTGGAATAAACGAGGAGACCACCTTTTGCCCACGGGTCAGGTCGTATACGCGCCCGTGGAGAAAAGGTATCCTCCAGAACTAGCGACTATCCAGAGCCTGAATCAGGCTATAAGGATGATTGGGGTGTTTTTGCACACTACGTGGAAGCCAGACCTGAGTTACCGCAGAGTCTGCCGTCTCGTGGTCTTCCACCTGCGCGCCCGTATGAGAGCGTAAGTCTTCAAAACATGTTCTCCTCTGGGGTGATCGCTAACTGGGCTTGTCAGTTTGTCAAATATAAACGCAATCAATGATTATTAGTACTATATGTAATACAGTTGTTTTATATAATGATATGACAGGATTCCTATCATGAACGCAAGAATATAAGTATTTGATATGCTGATTCACAGCTTTGGCCACAACTACCATTTAAGTACAACATACAGAGAGAGATAAAGAGACAGAGAAAGATATCGGAGATACAGATAGAACTAACAATAAATAACATCCTAAATACTAAGCAATTCAACATCTTGCTGCTCGATGCCTACAACTCAGTGGGTCCTAGACCAAAACCACCATGAGCAATTCTCATATGACCGTAAATACCTTCTCCGCCAGGAAAAGTTGCCATACAAACCCAGCACGTGTGCGTTTGACAACGTGTACAAGTCACATGGTTGCAGCCTTCCACTCGTTCTATCGGTATGTTGCACCCAGGACAGTTCTTGACGTCGTGCGCTTTCGCCCACTCCTTGAATTGGCCGTCGTCGTCTCCGTCAATGCAAGCAAGTCCTTCATGTGCCTCAGCATGACACTTTGAACAGATACGGACCAAACACGAAGGGCATTGGATGAGAGCACCGTTAGCTATGTTTGCGGTGCGATAAACTTGAGCACAGTCAGGAGTAGGACAAAAATGAAACTCCTCCAGATGACTGTGAACATGCGCCGAAAATGCCGCATGTGCCAATTCCTCAAAGTCTGCGATAGGCAGGATGTCACGCGCAACACCAAGAGGAATGCGCATTGAACACCGCGCCTCATCGCCTAAGCAAGTCAATGGGAATAGCTTTTGAGATTTAGCAGCTTCGAGGTAATTCTTGAGGCATGACCGGCACCATGTATGTCCACAATGAAGAGAAATGGGAAAAGT